>JAGSMX010000011.1:6155000-8555000 GCA_029286785.1 Meandrusa payeni
AATATACATTTACATATAAATAGACAGAAAGGTCAATATAAATATATTTATTTATTCCATGAATATATAATATATACATGGAATACATAAACGATAATATATAGCAGTGTGTAATTTTTCATTGTTTAAGTAGAAAGTATTCAGATACACGCGATTTAAAGACATTGGTTGACGAAAAAATTTCCTACGAAATGTGAAGTCCGTCATTCCTCACTAGGGCATCACTCTCTCTACAGAACTCGTATAACTCTCTTTAAAGAGAAGGTCCCTGACGTTTATTATGGTACCCTAGAAACTAATAGTCCTATTCTAATAAAATTAATATATACCCTCATTGCAACTAAACCCCGTCAAGCAAAAAAAATCGATTCATATATGACAGTTTACGGTTATTATAAGTGCACTAACATTAATAAAAGTACAGAAGAATTGAAAATCTCCTCCTTCTTTAAAGTCGGTGAAATTGTGAAAAGAGCACAGTAACTAGCGTAGAATTCTATACGATTTCGCAACAATCATGTGAGCAAAACGCCTAGCAGTGGCAAGAAAAGGCGCGAGAATAATTCAGTGTGTAACGCGACGAGCCGGGCATGTGCGCAGTCAAATTTGAAAACATCCTTGTCAGCCAGAGGGCGCAATCGAGTGCGATGTTGGAACCAGGCGCTGGTGCATTGTCCCAGACTCGTGCAATGTATTGTTCCACTATGCACCTGCGTTTCCATTTCTCTTGTTTGCAACTGGAACACACAGACCGCGCGTCTTTTCACTACAATTGTATTGCTCCGCATTGTCTACTTTCATTTATTCCACACTGTGCTGGTTACCACGACGATTTTCTCTTTTCTTCGCCAAATATCACACAAATGGGCTATCGTTCGTTTTAGGTGCGATTGCAAGTCAAGTGGAACAACCTTGTCTTTAACTCCACCCTCATATTGTTTATGTGATTTTGAAGTGGACCTATGTTACTTTTAAACGTAACATTAACGTTCGACAAATTGTGATGGGGCTCACTTGACTTGTCAATATTTATCCACTATATATATAATATATCACGAATTATATTATACAATATAAATGAATCAATTGTTACAATTAAAACAAGGAATGTTGATTAAAGTACAGACAGGGGTTTTAATGTTAATAAAAAATCGAACAGACAGTCGTTAATAATTTGAAATGCAATTGTTCTGCGAGTTGCACGCGACAGTAGTTTCATCTATCATCCCGATATTGTGTGTCATACCGTATCATGGCTGCTGTGTTTACGAAATGTACTCTTTTATCTGTTATATATTTTTTTGTTCTGATACTTTATGATGAACTGTTTTTAGTTTTAATACTTCAAAGCGTAAGTAATCAAGATAGACTAAAAAATTTATAAATAAATTCATTATTTACTTTAAAGTAGTATTAGCAATGGCTTATGCTGATGCACGAACTTGTCCCATGATTAAGAAAGTACTACAACCATGCAGAAAGGTTATCGACTTGTCTTGCGTGGGGGGGAAGCTCGGTAACCGTGGCTAAGAGGAAGTTACACTTACGGGCCGCGATGGAGGGCTGGCAGCATCTGGCTGCGACGGAGCTAAAGACCAGATCCGTCGCTGGGGGCGTGATGGGCGTTTACTGCTCGTTATCCTGGCCCTCAAGGCCTCCAGACGGTAGACTCGGGAGAGTCCGTCGCCTGCTAGCGGATGCCATCAAGGAAAGCGCGCTTTATGTTCCGGCGCCCTATGCCTGAGGGATTTTTGACGGTACGCACTGATGCGCCCCTGCACTGAGGCAAAGTAGTTCCTTCTCTATCCCCTCACTGCGGTAAGGCAACCAAAAGGCCACCACTTCATGTTGCCTGCCTCTTGAGTTCAGTTTTACGGCGACAAGATACCCACTTTTATCGCCCGTGGATCGACGCTGTTTTAGTTGTCTTTTGCAAAAGGTCAGGGATAACTTAGCATGATTCTAGTAGACTCAAACCCCCTTATGTGTTAATCGTAATGTGGAGTGAGTTATTGTACATTTCAAAATTTTACATTCTGTCCCTGAGTGTCAATTCTCTCGTCTTTCGTGCAAACCAAACTAAATGGACTGTGTTTTTTTACACTAGTGACCGGTTTGAACACAAAGCTATGACCATCCGGAATTCAGGAGCACGGTCCACTGCCCTCTCATCAATCATTCCGATATTGCGTGACACGTCAACTTGCGATTCACGCCCACACATAGCCATAGACAAGTGTTCGGTTAACATGCCCGTTTGAATTTACACACATCTACAAGGGCAAATCGATAACTCGTCGAATCTATGCGAAAATGAATTCTCATTTCTTCATTGTGATCCTGTACAAATAAGTAGCAACAAGCTAGTAGTTATCTATATAACGGGTGAAAAACCACTTAGAAGATTTTTCTGCAAGACATGACTAAGAAACTCGGTTAAATCCGACGTAATTAGGGAATGTTAGTATGGGTCAAGTAATGGTATTTGAAAAAGAGAACTGAGGATAGACCATCATAGACATAGAAGAAAGGAAAGAAGAAAGTGGACTTGGGATGTATATTCAGCAGGTATTAAAGATTAGATATCGATATACACTGAACACTTACTGCTGATAAATATGTTTACGTGTAAAAATATATTATAATAATTAATAATTAGGACCTGATGAATCATGTTTTTAGTAATTATATTTAGAAATGAATTACATAAAGATGAAATAAGAATATTTTCTTTCCCTCTTAAATACAATAAAGAATGCTGCCATAAATCTTATATACGTAGTTCAAAAAAATTAAATTACCTCCAGATTGTATGGCTCGTATAATATTTTTTTAGATTCCTAGCTCATATGTAGATAAAAAACTTTTTCTTTCAAACTTTGTGATCCATTTCTTCTGTATATACTACTATTGTCTGTTGTAACCAATAAGTTAAATCTCTACGCGTTGTATCTTTTTTTTAATGTGAATATCGACTACTTTATTGATTCATTACTATGCAACCATATGACACACGTATTTTATAAATAATTTTTATTGAAAACTTTTTTTTTTTCTTGACGGGGAGCAAATCTTCAGAAAGATACCCCGCCCTCTGGGGAAGGCGGCGGTTATGTGGGGTTCTTACCCACTAAAACCTCCCCGGTGGCCCTTTCCTCGGTGCATGACGAGGGGCTCCGGGATCTCCAGTGGAACGCACCGGAACCCCTCTGCACTGTGCTCAAGGAGAGCACGTCCCGGGGGTGAGGTTACTCCCTCCCCCCTGTGCCCTCGCAGTGCAAGGCGACACGGGCCAGCCGATGTCGCCTTCTTCCCGGGTCAACTTTGGTGGACGACTCAGGCCCCCACCCTTGTCGCCCAGTGAACCCGAGGCCCCTTTTAGTCGCCTTGTACGACAGGCAGGGGATACCGTAGTCTTATTCTTGAGAGCCCAGAACTACAGGGCTGGATTTTGAAAATTGATTTTCTTGGTCTAACGTCAAACTCACTGACTTACTGTTTGTTGCTTAGCAACGCCATCTACTGATGTATACTTTGTATACCCTATACCCGGATAAAACGACATTATCATATTTAAAGCTTGTAATGTTTTTATACTGAACAATTCAAATTAATCACGAAATGGACATGTTTTGTTATTCCTTATGAGAATCTGTCATTCTAACGTTGTGTCGTTAGAATGACATCATCATTCATCCCATTACATGGGATCTACGGATATTGCCGTAACTTTAGTTTAGTTAGATCACGTTAGGAATGGGAACGGAAATAAGACGTAATACGAAATAGTAGTTATATTGAATAAGTAACATTAAAAATAAAAAGTAAGTATAAAACATCGCTACTTTTGCTGAAACGATACAGTCATATATTGGATTGTAATAAATCACGCTAGATAGATATGTTATAGCACAGCCAAACGTGAATGATACACAAATACAAAACCAAAAATCCAATAACGTCAGAAGTGAACAGTCGACGTAGTATTTGCTTCTCGTCAGAGGAATTTGCGGGCGAGCACTCGACACCGGAATAGAGTGACAATCAAATACATCATAACAACGAAGCCAACGATATACTTATTTCGACAACAACACACATAAAAAATACAGACGTATTGAGAACTTTTCCTTTTTTGAATTTTGTAAAAATGGCGTGCACAACCTATTCCAATACTTTGCTGTTTGATCAATGAAAGATCTCCTTCGATCGAGATCGACAGTAGAGTTCTACAGCAGTAGGGGTTAGGGTCCAAACACTGCGCCCACTTTATGTATACTGTATGCTGTTGAACTTTGAACTTGGTGTATAATTAAATATATATATATATATATAGAGCCGTCAGGTCGTCGCTGCAATGTAGCGTAACGCCTGTACAAAGCTCAGAAATAAAATGGAACAGAAAATTCAAATAACGCCAACCAGATACGATTCCTTGGGAGGAAAGGATTTAAACTCGTTTCCAAAGAATGTAGACAAAAAATGTTTAATATTCCACGCTCGTGGCGGAACAAAATGAGATATGCTAATGTATTTCATTTATTTGCTAAGCTTGTTAATTAATTTTCAGGGGGAACAATGTTTAAATTTTCCAGACAGTAAAATATATAGAATGTGTCTTGGTAAAAGTGTTTAATGAATATATATGAAATCAAAATAAGATTATTCTTTTACGAATTAACATTTGGTAACTACCACGTAACAAGAGAGCCGTGGTAGCTCAGTGTCCAAGCGGTTGGCTCTTGTTGCATAGTACGCTAGCAACCTGAGTTCGATCCCCGGTGCCGGCACCAATAAATTTGCTGTTGCAATTTTATGTGCTGATTAACCACGCGCTCGGCGGTGAAGGAAAACATCGTGAGGAAACCTACATGTCGTAGAAAATTTTTCTAAGGCATGTGAAGTCTACCAATCCGCACTAGGGCCGCGTGGTGGACTATGCCCTTATACTCTCTTTACAGAGAAGGCCTGTGCCCAGCAGTGGGACATATATATTATATATATAAAGGCTGTAACTTTAACTTTAACTTTAACGTAACAACTGCTAGCAATGAGGCATTTTGACCAGTTCTGAGTATGGTCAAAATTATCACCATATTCTCGATTAAAACTTGTAAATCGTTGTTTTTTGTTCATGCAATAAATATATTTTTCTACTGATTATTCATAGGATCTACATATATGGTACACCAGCTGCGCTCCGTGGTTAAAAACTATTTTTTTTTTCAAAAATAGTAGCCTAATTACTCCTTGTTACATCAGCTATCTGCCAGTGAAAGTCCGATCAAAATCGCTTTAGTCGTTCCTTAAATTAGCCGGAACAATTAGGCAGGCGGACAAAAATTGCAAAAAAACATTATTTTGGATTATGTTCGGTATTATACAATCATAAATGTAGTAAATATCGGTTATTTAAATATTAGAAACAGACATTCTCATTTTATTTATTTGTATAAATGTCTGATCTATTATTGTGGTTAAAAACTCGATTATTAGTAGTAAACATCGGCACTTAAAAAAATTTGGGACAATGTATATTATTTTGTGGTGCAAATATCTAAATGCTGGTAAAAATGGAAAATGGAATTAATTATGATTTCTACGAAACAATGAAAAATCGAGACGGCCAATTTCACCTAAGGTGTGCCACTACGAGGTTAAATGCGCCGTGTATATTATAGCTCTAAATCCTGGCACCCATACAGATGCACTCGTTCATATAATTCTGTTGTAATCCCATTTGTTGTATGTGCAATAATGTCGGAATAAGATCTCGACGCAGGGTCAGGGATGCACATGCTTTATTATTATTAGTAACAGCCTTTAAATATGTCTCACTGCTGGGCACAAGACTTTTCTGTAAAGGGAGTATAAGGACATAATCTGCCACGCGGCCCTAATAGCAGAACTTGGAACAACGCAACTTGGCAGAACGAATTGGCAGACTTCACATGTCGTAGAAAAATTTTCTAAGGCATGTAGGTTTCCTCACGATGTTTTCCTTCACTGCCGAGCGTGTGGTAAAATAATTTTTAAGACATCACATGTCGTAGAAAAATTTTCTAAGTTCATTATTCACATTCACCACAACTGAGTTATGACTGACCTCTAAGTCCTGTTAAAAGAGTAAACATCTTACTTTTTGGAAGCTACGCACTATGATGATTATATGGAACAAATGGACAACTCGTGTATTACATTAATTTATAAAGGCATTGATATAAGGCGTTTTCAAACGCTTCACCTCTGACTATACCTACTAAAAGGGTCGTGATAGCAAGTCATGTTTGTTAAGGAAGTAATAAAAAAAAAGATTCGAATAAAAGAACAAGAGTCTCTTTGCGTTCTTTAAAATATATTCCACTGGTAAAATGTCAGTGGGAATAAGAAAAGTGTGGGTGGCTTAAGTCACATAAACGTTAGCCGAGCACTGAAGCGATTGTGGGTGAAATCGAACAAAAAGGATGTGCGATTGTGACAGAAGTGACGCGACGGGCAAACAAGAGAAGCGGGATTGTACCTTTCCATTGCCGTCACTTGTCACGCCGGGAGTTGTTTGAAAATATAGTTTCACGTGAGCACTTTTCTGTCATGTGTCAGATTAGACTCACTTTATGTTACGTTCGATCTATACGTTGCACTTTTTACAATAAGCATTCTTAACCAAGGGGTGGACAGGAATAGCAAAAGTAATTTGTTTTCAATTAACTTATTAGACCCATAACGATACATTAAATGTGACTGAGTCTGTGAATCTCTGTAATTTTGACGATTAATTTTAAGACGTACATTTAGTTCAAAACGTCAATAGCCTAATGGTCTAGGTTACGGTCTGCGAATCTTAAGGTCGTGGTTTCGAATCTACCATTCGACTATTGACGTGAACCATTTCCTTTTTTTTTTTTTTTTTAACGGTGAGGAAATACCCCGCTGGGGGGAAGGCGGCGGTTATGTGTGGTTTTTACCCACTAAAACCTCCCCGGTGGCCGTTTCCTCGGTGCATGACGAGGGGCTCCGGGATCTCCAGTAGAACGCATCGGAGCCCCTCTGCACTGTGCTCAAGGAGAGCATGTCCCGGGGGGGGGGGGGAGGTTACTCCCTCCCCCCCTGTGCCATCATAGTGCAGGGCTACACGGGCCAGCCGATGTCGCCTTCTTCCCGGGTCCACTTTGGTGGACGACTCAGGCCCCCACCCTTGTCGCCCAGTGAACCCGAGGCCCCTTTTAGTCGCCTTGTACGACAGGCAGGGGATACCGTAGTCTTATTCTTGAGAGCCCAGAACTACAGGGCTGGTGAACCATTTCCTAGCACAAGCTTAAGCTCAAGCTTAGTTGGAATGGTTAACAAGAATGTTAGTAATATTTATAAAAAAAAAGAAATATAGCTAGCTTTCTTTAAAACAAAATAACCGACTTAAGACCGAATAGGAATATTACGAAATAGAATTAATCAGAACCTGACCAAAAGCATCACACTACCTTTGAAGTACATTTTTTCCAATAAAAAATGAATCATACTAATCGGTCGGTGTGATATTGAGCTATTCGTCCATTTGTCGCGCACATACTTAATGAATATTAGGGCTTATATGGTTTTCTTATAGATACCACTGTCGGAACTGGACTAAATTGAAATGGGTGATCCCATTTCAATTTAGTCCAGTTCCGACAGTGGTATCTATAAGAAAGGTAAGCACCAGCTTTCAAGTACAAAAGATTCATCGAAATCGGTTATCCCAGTCAAAAGTAACAAACATAAAAAAACACATAGACGAGTTGAGAACCTCCCTTTTTGAAGTCGGTTGAAAAGTTATCATTATTTTAGCCATGAACATCCACTGTTGATGACAAGGGCAATGGCCGCATCAAGGGAGAGGATAGTGGACTACAACCTAAAAATGGCCATGAGAAGCAGGGACACAGCGGTCGCGGAGAAGCTAATAGCAATGCAGCGGGGTGTCTGCGACGCGTGAGCCGGAGCGGTCTCTGGCCACTTCCAAATTCAGGCATTATATATAAAAAAACAAAAAAATATAACCAAAAATAACGAAATAGTAACTGTAGAAGTGGCACTCTTTTAATAAATGCAGAGTGAACAATTTAAGTGTATTGGAAAAGAGCACGGACACAGGTCTGTGGTTGCGATCTAACAACAATAAAAAAAAACATCCACTGTTGGACATAGACCTCTCCTAATGATTTCCAAAAGCACCTGTTGTCAGCGGCTTGACCTGTAGCCAGTACGCCCTGGTGCCTTTATGAGGTCGTCAGACCACCTTGCGGGTAGTTCTACGCTATACTATTTTAATGATATGGGGAAATGCAATATCTGTATATAAATAAGCTCGTCGGGGTAACGAGCGACTTATGTTAGGCTTGTCAAAAAGGCAACTACCATTTAGGCTGAGGTAATGCAATATGTTCAATGCTCTTCCACCTTCTGGATTCTTCACGTCTGTGGAGCCTGTTAGCTAGCGGAAAGCTTAAACTGCATTAAAAAATTATCATCGATGCCGGGGGACCGAACTTAGATTACTCTCGTATTGTTAAACAAGCCGAATACTGAGCTACCTTCTCAGAAATTTCTAAACAAAACACGTACAGTAAATTTAGAAACCTCGCTTGTTTTTTAAGTCCGTAAAGAAGCATTAAGGGTGTTCTTCTGTGCACAAGAAAAAACTTGTTTTATTGTAAAAGTTTCATTTCTTCGTATTAATTTTGAAGGAGTGTCATTTATCATCAAGTGAAAACGAATATTCATTTTCCTGTCAGCGGTATCAGTAAATATATTACTGTGCTAGCTACTTTTTTGCTCAAATGAGCACATATTTCGCTTTGTTTCAAGGGAGATAAATAATGAAGCGAAGTCACTAAAATGAGGGTGACATATTATCCGTGCGTGAGGGGGATGATAACATTACAGTTTTGATTTCGTTCCCCAAATATTATGCCTTCAATTTTCTTAAGCAAAGCTTTCATAATTTATTCACATTTTTTTGTTTGATTAACAATTTTAATAATTAAGCTATACTAGCCTAGTGGCTAAGCGTTTCGACTTACGATCTGATATGGTCTCGGGTTCGAATGCGACTCGGCTTAAACCAATGAGTCGTTTAGACGTTTCTTTTAAGTACAAGTATTCACTTGCTAATAATTTGTGCCTTGTGTATGGTGTTGGGTGAAAAGCTGACAGCGAAAGCCTTCTCTGTCTACCCCGCTAGTGTCAAAAGTACGTGAATGTTTATTTGCATTTAACAACTATTTAAATTTTACAAAGAGATGTTATTAAGAATATCTCAAGTCGCGGTTCGAATACCGTCTTTGCCCCGACTGATATAAAAACAAAAATTATCTAGTCTCTAAATCGCCCTAATATATAATAACGTTTGCTTTTAATCGGTCATAAATCGAATGATCAATCGGATACTTACCAACATAGAGCTTAAACTATTATAGAATCGAATAAAAACACTGAATTTTAACAGATAATGTTTGATATCTTGCATACGGTTCGACCTAATTTATTTTGTTAAATCCTTGCAAAAGAAAATCGATTCTCCGTGAAGTTGTTTTATTAAGAAATAAAAAAACAAATTTCAATATAGAAGTTGGACAACTCCTGGTTTTTTAAATTTAAATCCAAAATCAAATAAGTACTGTACTTGTTAGTACTTTTTATATTTGTTTAAATAATAGATATGTACAAGAAAAAAAAACGCAGTGTAACGCATACAGAAATTGACAGATTTAGCAATTTATTAAAAGTTAGTTGTACAAGTATATTTACGATCAAAATCAAAAACCGACTTAAAATTGAATCAAATGTTAAACGCTGTTACGCGCGGACGCCCTCTTTGTATTTACGAAATAGCGTAGAAATATTGCGAGATAGAATAAATCAGAATCTAACCAAGCTCTCGTCAAACTACTCTTGAAATACATTCTATTAAAAATTAATCATCGAAATCGGTTGCAGCGATATTGTGTTATTCGTCCATTTGTGGCGCACATACCTTATGTAAATTTAAGACGTATATTTTCTGATGTATACCACACCAACAGCATTACACAAGTATACATTGTTGTAATAATCAAGTTTACAAAATAAAGTCCTGTTGTGTATGCCAATTACAGGTGTACACAACATTCGCTATAAAGAAACGTAACGATTTAATAATTAATAGTTACAAAAATATTTTAATAAATTATAAATAAATCAGTTATAAAAATCAGTAATAAATTAATTAAACTAGCCAAAATTACTGCACAATTTTTAACACTAAGATGCAGAAGACCTTGCGTGAATTAGAAAAGTCAACCGACGTGGACTTAGTGTTAAGGAGGTTATATGTAACGGAAATCCTTGGCAACGGCGAGTGTGACAATAGGTTGGTTTTAGAATGCGGCACATCAAAAATCCTACAACAACGACTCCTTGGATATTTGAATGGCACTGTAAAGTGAATGTTTTCGAGTATCAGTCTACTTTATATTACGATTGCAATTTATCTAAACGTCTTTTAAAATGATTTTTATAATGGTTAAAGGAAAAAAACAAGACCGTTAAAATCAATATTAATATATATTTTTAGTTCACGTATTAATACAGCGATATATTAGTATATAATAGTATATAACATGATTGAAAATTTTGTGAATAATGGTTCCATAAGCTAGAAGTTTAGTAGATTAATTACTGCACAATTTTTAACACTAAGGTGCGGAAGACCTTGCGTGAAGAACACTTTTTTTATTTATTTCAAATAAAATTTTACAATAAAGTAATATACATATAACTTAACGCTATATAAACCGCAATGGTTTGTCACTAGTGCCAAAGTGTCCGTCTTGCGTTCCTAAATAACTTTTTAGTATACTCTTAATGTTTTGTTAGTTATACAATTATATCTGTGGGTAGTTCAATAATTAATCTAGGCACGATGTTGAAAGCTGTTTCAAATAAAAGTAGTCAAAATCGAAATTTATGTGGTAACAAACATAAAACTATATCAGTATACATGATACTGACATGTATTGTATGTACTGATAATTTAGTGATTGGGCAATAATTAAAATACTTAAGGAGTATTATTTTTCCTTTACCATACTCCGTATGCCGTTCATTTGTTGCGGCTGTACGTAAGTTCTTATCCGCGTGGCGCATTAGCAACGGTGACAGTTCATCCATCTTGCTTGTTATTCGGTTAATTAAGTCTCCCTACTGTAGCTTCAAGGGTAGCTGGGAAATTAAATTTCAATTATAGTTTTATAGAATAAAATATTTCAACACGTTACTAAAGCTTATACAATATTTACTTATACTTATAATACCAATACATAACGAGGGCATTTAAAAATGATAAATATAGCCGTGAGCAAAAATAAAGGGTCGGTTAAGAAAGTTTGAATATCTCGGAAGATAAAGACGCTAGCTAACTGACAATTAAATAGTCTTAAAAAAATATATTTTTTAATTTATTTATTTATTTTTCATTAAAAAACATAGATTTAAGCGAAAAAGGATATCTTACGTAAAGCCGTGGTAGCTCAGTGTCCGGACGGTTGGCTCAAGTTGCGTAGTACGCTAGCAACCCGAGTTCGATCCCCGGTGCCGGCACCAATAAATTTGTTGTTGCAATTTTATGTGCTGATTTACCACGCGCTCGGCGGTGAAGGAAAACATCGTGAGGAAACCTACATGTCTTAGAAAATTTTCTAAGGCATGTGAAGTCTGCCAATCCGCACTAGGGCCGCGTGGCGGACTATGCCCTTATACTCTCTTTACAGAGAAGGCCTGCGCCCAGCAGTGGGACATATATAAAGGCTGTAACTAACTAACTAAGTGTTCAAATTTAAATAAATTATTAAAAGATTATATTTTATTTTAAGGATATTTAATTGTTTTTATGCACAATTTATTTCAGTTAGCTAGAGTTAGCTGGCAACACATGGCATCCAGCGATTGTTATGCATAATAACTACTTCCAATGATATCTTAATGATTTACCTGAACCTTATAGTATCTTTAATTCATAATTAATAATTTAGTTGTTCATCACATTAACTTGGCATTGTAAACAATAACTTAACTTTATTAGTTTGTAATCTGACTTCTAATTAATGTTTGTAAAAACAAGATGGCGAGGACGCGTAGTTGTCACAGTATTCGTTAAAATAATTCTTTGTGCAACGTTACGTTGTCTCAATAAGCGAGTGTACTAGTTATTGGACTATTTCATTCCACAAAACCTACAATTATAACGTCTTTATGTTCCGAGATATTCAAACTTTCTTTGCCAACCCTTTAAAGCAAGCAAGCACTAAAAAGTATATACAAAGGCGAACTTAAGGTACATAGCCTTTTCCATAACATTTTCTTTTCTGGTAGAGTTTTAGAATATTGCCTTGTACTGCAATCGGTTCCGGTTTGGATCTATAGAAAAATAAACATGCAATTTGGATTTCTATTGCGATGAATAAACATGAAATTTCAATTCCCTGGAACACTCCCCAGTTGCTATGTACATAGAACATTATATATTTTAGTTTTAATGCTGACAGATTAGTTATCTGTAGAAATCACTCGATCAATCACTTTTCACCAAGCCTATGAGGTCCGATTTGTGACGAGCGGCGAGCCTATAGCGACACACACAAATTTTTAGTAAAATTTCAAGTGATTTTTTAGAACTTATAAATCAAAATAACGTTAATCCACAAAGTTCCATATTTACTTATTTTAAATAGACTTAGAATAGAATTTCACTCTTATTCAAAAACGGATGATATCGACCTCTTTTTTCCAAGTATTAATATGTTTAATGTTTGTTTTATTAGTTAATTTTTAATTTCTAATTTAGTAAAATTTTTATTTTTGTGTTGCTTTAGTTAAAACTTAACATTGTCACTCGCCATTTAATTGCTTGTAGTCTCGCCATTTAATTGCTTGTAGTCTACACCTATAACTGCGATGGCATTCAATTTACAACTTTTCACTGTATTGTTTGTTAAAAAATGTTCATAGTGTTGGTGTTCAATAAATAAAAACAAATCACTACAATGTACTACAGTTTCACTATGTAATACTATTTGATAGGAAAACAATGTGGTCAAACAGATAGATAGACAGACACAGTACAGTGTAAGTAAACAGTACGTTTCCCGTACATAAATTAAATGATTTATTTGTCATCATGAAAGGTGATGATCTTAAAGGTTTGATATAATATTCTTTTTGTGTATTACATTCATCTCAGCCACCGAACTTTTAATATCGCATGAAGTGATTACGTCTATAAATGCTTTTAAAAGATTAATGAGTTTTCATTTATAAATCGAAAACACATCATAATAACTAATGTAGCGTAAAATATGAATTAAAAGTTGCCAGCTTGAAATACGAAATGATTTATAGGTGATTTTAAAACGACATCGTTTTAAAAAAATAGTATTTGGCCAACACTTGTCTGAATATTCTTTTAAACAAAAGCTTATTTATCATATGGGGTAGGCTGCTGGTGACACGTGGAAAATTGTGGTCATGAATAATGGTAGTAGATGACAACTTGTCACTGGGGGAATACCGCACGGAGTATCCCGTAGGGTGATACTGACCTCCTTTGTACATTTAAACGGTAACCAAATACCTTGTATGTTTATTGCAATACTGACAATATATGTATACATAATCAACAGCATCAACCAAAACTGAAAAAAAATGTGAATGATTGTGATCCTTGGTGGCCCTTCCTCAGTGAGGGGCAACCAAGGATCACAAGAGGAACGCACCGGAGGCAGGAGTTTTAGTATTTTACTACATCTCAATGTCAAATTAAAAGAGATCTATAGCAGTTTTAATTTAGAATATTAATTTCTAGTTCGAAGAATAGTAAGCCGCCGTAATTCTCGGCTCCTTTTGACAAGTTATGACACGGCTCCATTAGAAAATAAAATTCCTAACTCATCCTTCAAAGGTTGAAAGACGATCTGTAAGGGTAAATGTCTTTATTTACGTTCAAGTAAATAAATACCTTCACTTTTCATTATTTAATTCAGCCCATTATTAAAGTTAAAGTTACAGCCTTTATATATATAATATATATATGTCCCACTGCTGGGCATAGGGCTTCTCTGTAAAAAGAGTATAAGGGCATAGTCTTCCACGCGGCCCTAGTGCGGATTGGTGGACTTCATATGTGTTAAAAAAATTTCTAGGTCATGTAAGTTTCCTTACGCTGTTTTCCTTCACCGCTGAGGACGTGGTAAATCAGCACATAAAATTGTAACAACAGATTTATCGGTGCCGGCACCGGGGATCGAACTCGGGTTGCTAGCGTACTATGCAACTTGAGGCGACCGCCCGGACACTGAGCTACCACGGCTCATTATTATTTAACAGAAATTACAGATTATAAATTATTTAATGTGCGTCAATAGCTTAATATTTTCGAGTGTGGCATGCAAAACATAAGATTTTTAAAGGAGAAAGCAAACAAAGTGGTTCATTTGATCTAAAGGATCCTGTTGAATCCTACAATCTGCAACTTCCATTGCTAGGTGTTTATAGGTTCTTTTTTTTTCTTTCAATAAAGCGCAACCACAGACTTATGTCCGTGCTCTTTGGTAAAAATCTTGAATTGATTGCTTTTAATAAGGGTTAGGGTTAATAATGGTACTCCTCTAACCTCTACAGTTACTACATATTTTTTTTTATAATGCCTCATTTTTGAATGTGGTGCTGGAGAATGCTTTGGTTCACGCGTCGGAGAAGCCCCGTTGCATTGTTATTAGTTTCTCTGCGACCGCTACGTCCCTGTTTCTCATGGCCATTTTTAGGTTGTAGTCTATAATTTTCTCTTTTGATGCGGTCGTTGCCCTTGTCACCAGTCTTCCTGTGGCGTCGTCACAGTCATTTGTGTAATAGACACAGCTGACTGTGTATCTGGATATCGCCACTAGAGCATGTGTTTGTAGATTCAGTCCTATAGTACTGGGCTGAAAAATTGAACTAAGGTTAGTTTCACGGGCGGTAAGGCTCGTATCACTTATCGCTGTAAACTCGGGAGGAAGGTAATGTGGTGTAACGTGTAACAAAGATATAGTAATGAACCACGATAGATAGATGAAGATATAGTGATGCATGATTATGGCACATTCAGTTACGGAATTGGAAAATTTACATTGTAACCAAATATCGGTTAGACCATTAATATACATTGAGCTGCAATTAGTTTTCAAGGGGTCCGACCGCACGGTTCATTTATTTATAATACCTTAATTCTTGTTTTCTATTGGTTTTGCATAAGACTTTAATAGTAACGAAAGGTAAACTAAATAAGAGATCTTATATCTTTAATAGCCATTTTCTAGCAATAGTTATACTACTAGTGTACTACCCCACGGCCATGGCCCCACCAACGGTTATATAGACCGAAACACACACACGCGTGTACACACATCACATGCACACGCATCTTCTTGACTCCCTTTGACAAGTTCTTTGTCAAGGTCTTTTATTATTACTCTCAACTCTCCTTGTTAAGAGGTTCGACGACACAACAGAAGAGCGAGGTAATAATCTATAGAGATCTTTTAATTATAACGTAATAGTTATAATTAACTTTCAAAAATATTTTTACAAATATTCCAAAAACATTTTTAGTTATTCTTATATTTTTATTAAATTATTTATTTTCTATGTATCTAGTAAGGTGGCTAGCCTTTCGGTTTTCTACAGATTGCATTTTGGAGAGTGTGCTCAGGAACTACATGATCTAATTCCCCCATCCCCTTTCCACCATCGGACTTCTAGACGCACTGCGGGATTTCATCCTTTTGTTGTGAACATCCCTCAAACCCGAACGAAGCGATTTGCTTCGTCTTTCATTCTTCGTACAATGTTTCGTGGAATAGTTTGCCCGCGTCTGTCTTTCCTTCCGATTACAATGTGGGTATTTTCAAGAGTAGGACTGCATTTCCACTTAACATCAGGTGGGATCGTAGTCAAGCACTTGCTTAGAAATTTAAAAAAAAAATAGAATCATCTGATGCTGAATCGGAATCATTGCAAATATTATATATATATAAGTAGTGTATGAAATTTAAAAAGTTATTCCAATAAAAAAATAAACACATGAAATAAAAGATTTATAGAAAATTAAAGCAACGGCGGGAATGCTTTTTAAGAACAAAAACATTCGCAGCCTTACAACGAATTCTGATAAAGGCTATAATTTTGTTCCAGTACTTTTTATGTCGAGAGAGATTTTATTTCAAAGGCCTATTGTTTTATATTCAACGAAATTTATAACAAAGAAAATACTAATAACTAGCAATTCGATTACTATTTTATATTTTTATTGAATTATTTTTATAGAAAGATTTTTTTTACCCAATCGTGGTTGACAAAGCCGTTGCTATTTCGTTATTCAAATAAATATGTTTAGAAAATAAGACGCGTTTGAACTTAGAGCCTCATGCGGGGAGAAAATGTTATCGATTTAACCATATTCGATTCAAATCTAGTTACTTCTAGGCATCCTTGATATGTAGGGTGCAGGACGCATTTCCCGGCACTCCAACCTCAACGACATCATCCGTCGGACTCTTTCCACCGCTGTTCCATCAAGTTTGAAGCCAAATTTACTATTGCGTAGTGATGGTAAGAGACCAGACTGTAAGACTCTTATACCCTGGAAGATGGGACGGCCTTTAGTATGGGATGCCACATGCGTCGATACTTTAGCACCGGCACATCTTCCAGATTCTTCTGTTGAGGCTGGGGCGGCCGCTGCAACTCAAACGGCGCAAATATAGTAACCTCGATAGAGGTTTCATGTTTGAGCCGTTTAGGGTAGAAACTTTGGGTCCGTAGGGTCCTAGTGCACTTCACCTTTTTAATGTGATGGCTAAGAAGTTGGTCGATACATGTGGTGACCAGAGAATCCCACATAACCTCGCCTTCTCCCCAGAAGGCGAAGTATCTTGTTGAAGATTCCTCCTGGTCAACAAAAAAAGGGCGTCTTACGTGAGAACGTATCTATAACCCTGGCATGTAATGATCCTGGAAAATTTTACCATTATAAAATTTTAAGCCAGTGCAAGTCCGACACAACACGTCTTTTATACGGAGGATCAGGTGTGTCACTACGTAAAAAGGCTAATATGTGATCCTTATTATTAATCCGTTAATTGTTACTCTGATTTACTCTCTTTACACATGACTATGTCACTCTCGCCGCCCTAACAAGTTAATACTGCCGTGAGCCGTTGAATTTGTTCAATTTTAAAACAGTAGGAAGTAGGTCAGTTCTAGTCTGAGTTGTATCTATGGTAGGAGTTGTGGTCGAGCGGTAACCTACGGGCGAAGTTTTGACGCCGCGTCAGCGTGCCAGTAATTGAATCTTGTGGGTCCCACGCCCCACTTGTCGTTTTTGTTCGACGAATGCTTTCGAAAACTGCTCGCTAGACTTTATTCGAGAAATGAGTATGGTTATTGACAAATTTTCCTTGTCATTTGAATATATCGAGGGGACAACGCTCCCAAGGGCCGCAAAAGGCAACCTTTTCTTGATTTGAATTCGTAACTGTGAAACTTTATTTATACGAACGTTTCACAATGTAACAATGAACTAATTTTTTTCCGAATTAACTTTGTCAATATTTGAAATAAGTACTACTTTGAACATTATCGATATTGTTTTTTTTTATACTTTTCTTTTTTAAACTTTTAAGTAGACACAAAGTTATGGATGGTAATGAGCTCGTCACAATACTCTCGGAAACACCTACATTGTAATCGGTTCACCGGGGGGACCCTTGTGTCGAGTTACTAACGATAGAGGTTCAGGCTAAGCGACCTAAGAGCTATGCCACCTCTCAATCCGGTGAAGCAGTCAAGGCCAGCTTCTCTGGCCAATCTGTGTTTTCATCTTAAAAAAAAAACATTGTAATCGGAGGGAAAGACACAAGCGTGCAAATTATAAAAAGTCAAAATTTATTGATGAAGTTTTTCCTCCCCTCCCCCGCCCGTCAACAAAAAGGGCGTCTTACGTGAGAACGTATCTATAACCCTGGCATGTAATGATCCTGGAAAATTTTACCATTATAAAATTTTAAGCCAGTGCAAGTCCGACACAACACGTCTTTTATACGGAGGATCAGGTGTGTCACTACGTAAAAAGGTTAATATGTGATCCTTATTATTAATCCGTTAATTGTTACTCTGATTTACTCTCTTTACACATGACTACGTCACTCTCGCCGCCCTAACAAGTTAATACTGCCGTGAGCCGTTGAATTTGTTCAATTTTAAAACAGTAGGAAGTAGGTCAGTTCTAGTCTGAGTTGTATCTATGGTAGGAGTTGTGGTCGAGCGGTAACCTACGGGCGAAGTTTTGACGCCGCGTCAGCGTGCCAGTAATTGAATCTTGTGGGTCCCACGCCCCACTTGTCGTTTTTGTTCGACGAATGCTTTCGAAAACTGCTCGCTAGACTTTATTCGAGAAATGAGTATGGTTATTGACAAATTTTCCTTGTCATTTGAATATATCGAGGGGACAACGCTCCCAAGGGCCGCAAAAGGCAACCTTTTCTTGATTTGAATTCGTAACTGTGAAACTTTATTTATACGAACGTTTCACAATGTAACAATGAACTAATTTTTTCCGAATTAACTTTGTCAATATTTGAAATAAGTACTACTTTGAACATTATCGATATTGTTTTTTTTATACTTTTCTTTTTTAAACTTTTAAGTAGACATAAAGTTTTGGATGGTAATGAGCTCGTCACAATACTCTCGGAAACACCTACATTGTAATCGGTTCACCGGGGGGACTCTTGTGTCGAGTTACTAACGATAGAGGTTCAGGCTAAGCGACCTAAGAGCTATGCCACCTCTCAATCCGGTGAAGCAGTCAAGGCCAACTTCTCTGGCCAATCTGTGTTTTCATCTAAAAAAAACATTGTAATCGGAGGGAAAGACACAAGCGTGCAAATTATAAAAAAGTCAAAATTTATTGATGAAGTTTTTCCTCCCCTCCCCCCCGCCCCGTCAACAAAAGTTAAGGGGAAGAAGGTGGTTATGTGGGGTTTTTACCCACTAAAACTTGAGGGGCTCCGGGAGGATCTCAGCGGAGCCCCTCCGCACTGTGCTCAAGGAGAACACATCTCGGGGGGAGGTTACTCCCTCCCCCCTGTGCCCTCGAACAAGACGAAAAGGGCCAGCCGATGTCGCCTTCTTCCCGGGTCCACCTTGGCGGACGGCAAAGGCCCCCATCCTTGTCGCCCAGTGAACCAGAGGCCCCATTTTGTCGCCTTCTACGGCAGGCAGGGGATACCGTAGTCTTATTCTTGATGCGCAGAACTACAGAGCTGGAAACGGTTTGTTTGTTACACACAACAAGTTAGGTTAGTTGTTTCGTTCAACAAACCTACAACAAACACGTAAACCCAGCCCTAACCCATTAGGCAATTGACGATTGAATTAAATGATAACGATCAATGACGTCATGCGTTCTTTTGTTTCAGATTCATCTGTGAACACATGTTTGCACCGTCGACAAAGGCGGCCTGGTGGCTGGGAACATTTTTAACTGTATTTGTCACAGGTAAACTTTTTTATATTGTGTTACGCATTACGTGATAAATATTTTACAGTTAACATTTTTTTAATTAAATGACGTCACGGAGACGACGTTCCCTTGATTGCACGGCATGTACCTAAATCAATGGAAACGAAATCGATTGTTATCGAAATTGGTAGTTGGGTCTAAGAAAACAATTTCGATAAGCGTCAATAGCTTAACGGTTTAGGGTACGGTCTTCGAACTGGAAGGTCATGGGTTCGAATCCACTGTTAGACTATTGACGTGAACTATCTCCTAACACAAATGAAAGATTAGTTGGAATATTGATAGCATTTAAGAAACATTATGATGGTCAAATTGATGATGATTGAAGAAGGGAGCGGGGTATACGCCATACTGCAATATTCATACAAGGTAGGTAGGTGTATGTACTAGCTGATCATGCCTTAATACTCTTTAAAGAATAAATTATAATAAATTCCGATTAAAAAAATGACTGTATTTTTTTATTTAATGACGAACTACACAGGTTGGCCAGATAAGCCGACTGACTGCTTCACCGGATTGAGAGGTGGCATAGCTCTTAGGTAGCTTAGCCTGAACCCGAAGGGTCCCCCCGGCGAGGGATAACTTCGGCTTGGAAGTTTACTGTGTTACGTGTAAGCATTCCGATCCGAGGACTCAGTCGATTGTTATTTCGAGGATAATTTGAGGGACATTCAAAAGCTAGACTAACTTTTTGTGCCTCTTTGGGAAGCGTTGGTGCTGGGAGAAGAAGTGGCCTAAGAATCTCCAGCAACGCTCCTAACATGTAAGGGGTGGGGCCTGACCATAAAATAGCGATGCCTGTATTATTACATTTATTTTGTAAGGTGAAATGCCAATCCAGGCAGAAGTAGAGCCAGAGTTCCTGCAAGAGTTGGAGAACCACACAGTGACGCAAGGCCGTGACGTCCATTTCACCTGCGTCGTTAATCACCTTTCCAATTACAGGGTAAGAATTAATACTATTTATGTTACACTTATTATTTAGTTTTTAATTGTTTATGCAAGCACAATTCGCTTTTCACTGAGCTTATTAGGACCCATTTGTGATTAGTGCAGAGAAGCCAGATGGCCAACCATTCCTATAGATTGGGCAATTATAAAGCGGTAATTGGAAATCTAAATACACGAATACGGTATTATTCTTTATTATTTTAAATACTTTAGTTGGCTTGAGCATTTTATGAATATTATTTACTCCCTTTGCACCATGCAAATTGAATTACTACCTTAGGAGATATAGCAAAAATAATACAAATTGAAATCATCGTGTCGCCTTGATTCAAAGGGGCCTAAAAAAACCTAAATATTTTTTTGGTTATTTCCACGCGGACGAAGTCGCGGGCACAGCTAGTAATTTAATGAACAAGATAATTGCTTCATAATGGGACGTAATAAATAAAATAGTTAATAATGTTCTGTAACAGGAGTAAAATTAAAAATTAATTCATGTGATAGTTCCAGCAACGGCCCGGGTAATGAAAATAATTCCGCCGCCATAAAGTTCCGACATTATGGAGGCAATGATTTTTCATGGTATCCCGGCTAGCGGGATAAGTGAACTTGTGCAAAATTCTATATAACATTTCTTTGAACAACCATTATTAAAAGAGCTGTGCACAAACCATATGAAAAAAAGTATTTAAAGTTAGTTAAAGTTAAAGTTCAGGCCTTTATATATATAATATATATGTCCCACTGCTGGGCAGAGGCCTTCTCTGTAAAGAGAGTATAAGGGCATAGTCTGCCACGCGGCCCTAATGCGGATTGGCAGACTTCACATGTCGTAGAAAAATTTTCTAAGGCATGTAGGTTTCCTCACGATGTTTTCCTTCACCGCCGAGCGCGTGGTAAATCGTCCCATAAAATTGTAATAAATAAAGTCATTAGTGCCGGCACCGGGGATCGAACGGGCTGCTAGCGTACTTTGCAAATTGCGACGAGCTCTTGGACACAGCTTCCACGGCTTTTGCAATGCAATATTGCAAGTCGTAATTTTAATAACTGCAAAATTTATTAAGCCTTTTGAAAAAGAGTGAATATAATAACTGAAATTCATCAGCTCGTCTCAAATATTAAAATGCTTTGCTTAAGTTTTAGAAAGCTTTAGCTGTTTTATTACTATTTTGATCTGAGCAGGTCAAATTTGCCTTTGGATTATATTAAGCAGATGTTTTATTCACAAACACTATTTTAATATTAAATGTAGACATCTCTTGTTGGCGCGTTAATCTCTGATAGTCTTTTGAATATTTAGTTTATTGGTTTCTATGAGTTCTTTCTAATTGGTACCAATAGAATGTTTTGAAAATGAGACGCTATTAATTATTTGTGTTGGGTTAATAAACTCATAGACAGTATACATTAAATGTTATTACGGACAAATACAAATGGACAGTAAATTAAATTAAACATTAGTATTTTCTAGCATTTGATCGAACGTAATGCTGTCAATGAAATCTTATATTTGGGGGGGAAAGTTCACCTTCACCAGCCCTGTAGTTCTGGGCTTGTAGAGTAATGCTACAATATCCCCTGCCTAGCCTTGCCCGTAGAAGGCGACGAAAAGGGGCCTCGGGTTCAGTGGGCGACAAGCCTATTTCGTCCGCTAAAGTGGACCTGGGAAGAAGGCGACATCGGCTGGCCCGTGGCGCCTCGCACTACGAAGGCAAAGGTGGAGGGATTATCCTCGCCCCCGAGACGTGCTCTTCGACAGCACAGTGTGGAAAGGCTCCGGTGCGTTCCAGTGGAGAACCCGGAACATCTCGTCGTGCATCAAAGAGGGCCACGGGGAGGGTTTAGTAAGAGCCTCACACAACCCCTTCTTCCCCCCAGAAGGCGAGGTATATTTTTAAAAAATAAAAGATGTTTTACAGATTGTTAGTTGACCACTCACATTCTTTTAACAGGTTCTTTATAGCGGCCGGGTAGATAAAGACTGTCGCTGTGACTTTTCAGCGAGCTTGTTAGATCCTATCTATGAGATGTGGTCAGGTCAGCTCATACCCACTTCAACACTGTAGAAGCGTTTTGTTGTAGTTAAGAAACCGAAGCCAGTTGAGATTCAAACCTCCGCCATTCTCGTAGTTAAACCGTTTACCCGATAACCTATTACTGCTCTAAGTTCACTATTCTAACCTAAATAGCTATTAAATTAACAAATCAAGTCTGCAATAAAAGCGTAGACATAACACGCGTACAGTAAAGAAAAGGATATCGTTTGTTTATAATTACAACGGAATGATATTCAAAGCGAGGAAGTACAAGTTAATTAGTCAGATTCTACAAAACGGCTCTGCGTTCTCCCGGAACATTTCGCTCGTTACGTAATTAGAAGCAGTACGGTGGTGGCATTTACAGTTTACATAATGCTGGAACATCCCCTGCGGCTACGTTCCCATTGACAACGCGAATAACTTTAAATTGATTTCGTTCCATTTCATTTGTTGGTTATATGAACACATGGCCCTGACTTCGCACGGGTAGAACTAATTATTTTTTGATATACTCTAAAATTATGAAAAATCCATCTAAGATGAGGTTTGCGTGAGATCAGTTAGTGTTTAAATCGTGAAATAAGTATGTTTAATCAGAAGGGTGCATAGGTGTGCAGATATTGTGAGAGTCAGTCAGTCAGTGAGTGGTGTTAAAATAAAACTTCGACTCCTACCTATTTGCATTAGCAAAGTGTTGTTAATACATTATCGTAGGCGTCAAATTTTGTACCACCACTTTATACTTGCCATTCTGTGTCTTAGCGCAATTAAAGAGTGCTGCTACGTTAATTTTAAACATTTTTGTTAATTACTACCGGAGACTATTTTGTATAGATAGAAATATATAGTATTAATAGACCATTATTTTATTTACAGGAAAATTAAAAATATATATAATATCTTTTACTTTTAAAGTGCTAATGGAAATCAGAAATCCCAGTCATTTCCTCTTTTTTCTTTTTTACTGAGGGGAGGGAATCTTCAAGAAGATACCCTGCTTTCCAAGGACGGGTAATGTGAGGTTCTTACTCACTAGAACTCCCCGGGGGGACTTCTTTGCATGGCGAGGGGCCAAGGATAAAAGAAGCTCATCGTATATGCTTCATCGGATTTGAGAGGTGTCCGCTCTAGTACGGCGTAGTTCGAAAGCCCGAGAGGAGACCTCAGTTCAGACCAACCTAGGATAGTAGTTGACTAGATAGTGACTTTTTATTTTAATTTATTTTACGTCCGATATTAAAGTTGAAAAAAAGCTAAAGTTACAACATATTTGTCCCACTATTGGGTACAGGCCTTCTCTGTAAAGAGAGTATAAGTCCGCCACGCGACCCCAGTGCGGGTAATCTCAGTGTGGCAGCCTTCACATGTCTTAGAAAATTTTCCTCACGATGTTTTCCTTCACTGCAGACCGCGTGGTAAATCATCCATAAAATTGTAATAAATAAAGTCATAAGTGCCGGCACCGGGGATCGAACGGGCTGCTAGTGTACTATGCAAATTGCGACGAGGTCTTGGACACAGCTTCCACGGCTTTTGCAATGCAATATTGCAAGTCGTAAATTTAATAACTGCAAATTTTATTAAGCCTTTTGAAAAAGAGTGAATATAATAACTGAAATTCATCAGCTCGTCTCAAATATTAAAATGCTTTGTTTAAGTTTTAGAAAGCTTTAGCTTTTTTATTACTATTTAGATCTGAGCAGGTCAAATTTGCCTTGGATTATATTAAGCAGATGTTTTATTCACAAACACTATTTTAATATTAAATGTAGACATCTCTTGTTGGCGCATTAATCTCTGATAGTCTTTTGAATATTTAGTTTATTGGTTTCTATGAGTTCTTTCTAATTGGTACCAATAGAATGTTTTGAAAATGAGACGCTATTAATTATTTGTGTTGGGTTAATAAACTCACAGACAGTATACATTAAATGTCGGTACGGACAAATACAAATGGATAGTAAATTAAATTAAACATTAGTATTTTCTAGCATTTCATCAAACGTAATGCTGTCAATGAAATCTTATATTTGGCAGGGGGGAAAGTTCACCTTCACCAGCCCTGTAGTTCTGGGCTTGTAGAGTAATACTACAATATCCCCTGCCTAGCCCTGCCCGTAGAAGGCAACGAAAAGGGGCCTCGGGTTCAGTGGGCGACAAGCCTATTTCGTCCGCTAAAGTAGACCTAGGAAGAAGGCGACATCGGCTGGCCTGTGTCGCCTTGCACTACGAAGGCAAAGGTGGAGGGATTATCCTCGCCCCGAGACGTGCTCTTCGACAGCACAGTGTGGAAAGGCTCCGGTGCGTTCCAGTGGAGAACCCGGAACATCTCGTCGTGCATCAAAGAGGGCCACGGGGAGGGTTTAGTAAGAGCCTCACACAACCCCTTCTTCCCCCCAGAAGGCGAGGTATTTTTTTTTATAATAAAAGATGTTGTACAGATTGTAAGTTGACCATTCACATTCTTTTAACAGGTTCTTTATAGCGGCCGATACAGCCAGGTAGATAAAGACTGTCGCTGTTACCTTTCAGCAAGCTTGTTAGATCCTATCTATGACATGTGGTCATACCCACTTGAACACTGTAGAAGCGTTTTGTTGTAGTTAAGAAACCGAAGCCAGTTGAGATTCAAACCTCCGCCAATCTCGTAGTTAAACCGTTTACCCGATAACCTATTACTGCTCTAAGTTCACTATTCTAACCTAAATCGCTATTAAATTAACAAATCAAGTCTGCAATAAAAGCGTAGACATAACACGCGTACAGTAAAGAAAAGGATATCGTTTGTTTATAATTACAACGGAATGATATTCAAAGCGAGGAAGTACAAGTTAATTAGTCAGATTCTACAAAACGGCTCTGCGTTCTCCCGGAACATTTCGCTCGTTACGTAATTAGAAGCAGTACGGTGGTGGCATTTACACTTTACATAATGCTGGAACATCCCCTGCGGCTACGTTCCCATTGACAACGCGAATAACTTTAAATTGATTTTGTTCCATTTCATTTGTAGGTTATATGAACACATGGCCCTGACTTCGCACGGGTAGAACTAATTATTTTTTGATATACTCTAAAATTATGAAAAATCCATCTAAGATGAGGTTTGCGTGAGATCAGTTAGTGTTTAAATCGTGAAATAAGTATGTTTAATCAGAAGGGTGCATAGGTGTGCAGATATTGTGAGAGTCAGTCAGTCAGTGAGTGGTGTTAAAATAAAACTTCGACTCCTACCTATTTGCATTAGCAAAGTGTTGTTAATACATTATCGTAGGCGTCAAATTTTGTAACACCACTTTATACTTGTCATTTTGTGTCTTACCGCAATTTAAGAGTACTACTTTTAAACATTTTTGTTAATTACTACCGGAGACTATTTTATATAGATAGAAATATATAGTATTAATAGACCTTTATTTTATTTACAGGAAAATTAAAAAAATATATATTAAAAAAATAATACAGTATAGTGCATTATCCGTCTACTAGTCAATGAATGTTTCAGGAAATATTTTTTTAAAAATTTATTTTCTAATTAAGTTTCTTGAGTCTAGACTACATTCAGTTCGTAGCCATCTGTCAGATTTCAACATCTTGATCATTGTTATATCTAATTACCGTTTTATTATCTTAATAGTATCTAGAAGTGTACAGTAACACAACTATATCTTGAAGTATTAAAACGTGAGCAACTTTGAATATTAGTTACATAGTAAGCGCGGCCGAACGAGCTGGTAGGAATTGTTCCGGGCAAACACGTACAATTTTAACGAGCGCTCCGGGCAACGCGTCCAAAGCCTACTTCATATAACTCACGCCCAAAGAATGATGGACTAAAAATTCTGATAACTAACGTTGCTAATCCATCACCGGGGGCCCTTTGTTACAGTAATAAATTCGCTCTAATCGGCCTTTATAAATTTAAGCGTTCAAAAATAATTAGAATAAGACGAAACAATTTCACTTCGAGTCTCACAATTTATCTTTGTTGAATCCGCTCCTTAGTAACCATTTTAATTGTAGTTTCCATCTTTAACATTGCTCAAAGAGTTTCATTAATCATTATATACAACCTCTTTTATTATTTATTTATTACGTAAAATTACAGATATTTTCTGTGATATAAAAATAACTTTATTTAAGTAATTTCAATGATTTAAAGTGTACAAATCTAATAAACGACAAACACGCATATTAACACCTTTATCTTCGTATGTCTGTGACATTTGTAAAAACAATGTTAATCCTTAATTGACTTATTAATAATAAAACAGTCAAAAAGTCAACTTTTTATTATAAATATAAATATTAATGAGTAAATTATTTACAAAAACAGAGAGTGAGCGATTTGTTTTTGTTTGATTTTTATTGTTTGATTATTTTCTCTAAATCCCACGCAGCATAAGTGCTTACTTCGAAGAATAGGTGAGAAGAAATATAATGTTTAAATAAACGTAGTGTCACATATCTTCAGGTATTTGAAATACATTCCCTGCCACGTGTGCTAATAAAAACGGTCGGCAAATAGTGATTATTATCTCTGTCTACTCACGTTGTTAAAACGACTGCTTATAATCTTATATTTCATAGATAAACGATATCATATTAATGTCTTAACCGGCACACTTGATGGAATTACAGCGTTTGGGGACCAATTTATTTTCTTACGATTTCCAATTTTCTTTTATAGGGTTGATATATTAACCATAAAAAGATTTAACCTCTTTCACTTACGTGTGAATACGCTGAACGGCTCGGCTTAACCTTTCCATATGATTCTCAACGCCTTCCGTCTTTAAAGAGTACTTGAGTATTTTGAACGTTTGACCGGGTATATATCAAAATAAACAATAAATACTCGTCTGTCGTGATAGCTCAGTGCCCGGGCGGTCGCCTCAAGTTGCATAGTACGCTAGCAACCCCAATTCCGATCCCCAGTGCCGGCACCAATAAATTTGCTGTTGCAATTTTATGTGCTGATTAACCACTCGGTCGGCGGTGAAGAAAGACGTCGTGAGGAAAGCTATATATCTTAGAAAAAAATTCTAAAGCATGTGAAGTTTGCCAATTCGCACTAGGGCCGCGTGGCGGACTATGCCCTTATACTCACTCTACAGAGAAGGCCTGCGCCCAACAGTGGGACTTATGTAACTTTAACTCGTGCCAGCCCCAAGGGTTGAAGAAAACAAATCTGAAGATAATACCTTTTTCTAGAATGTTCTGCGTGCAACTACAAGTTAAGGAAGACGGTAAATTAAGTCAGATTTAGCGTCTTTTTAATTTACTAGCAAGTGTTTGAACCTGATGTTAAGTGGAAATACATTTTTTATGGTAAGATTCCGTAGTAGCAAATGTCTATTCGATCTTCTCTTAAAAACACCCAAACTTCTCATGTAGATTCGGACAATTTATGACAATGTGTAATACAATACATACACAATACATACACAATACAAATACAATGTCAACAGGCCAAAATGTCTTCGATGAGTTTTCATTTGTAAAAAAATGTTTCATAATTTAATTTTGACTTTGTATTTTTTTGTTTATATTTACATTGTTTTTAATTAATTTTATGTTTTTTTTTACGATTACGTATTTCCGCCTACTTTGGATTTGAAGAAAAAATGAGATCTAAATTATATTTATAAATTTTTGAAGTTACATTTCTGACTTATTTCGAAAAAATTCTAAAAAACATCATAACATAAAAATGGTTCACTTTTGCATAATGTATACAGGCGATCCTCCCCTATCGTCTCATAATTAATATATGTCGAATAACAAAAACCCTGTATATATGATAAACAATTTAATGTCATAAATAAAATTATTAATTAGTCACGTTATTGGTGCGCGAAGTACAAGCTGCTCTGATAATTTTCTGTGGTTGAAAATGTTGACAATGAGCAAAGCAGAAATAGCCACATCTTTCATTTCTGAAATTGCAGCAAAAGAGACAATTTATTTTTGCAGAATCGCTAGATAATCTTTGCCGAGTTGCCAGTTGGAAATTTTCTCTATATATATATATATATATATATATATATATATATATATATATATATATATATATATATATATATATATATATATATATATATATATATATATATATATATATATATATATATATATATATATATATATATATATATATATATATATATATATATATATATATATATATATATATATATATATATATATATATATATATATATATATATATATATATATATATATATATATATATATATATATATATATATATATATATATATATATATATATATATATATATATATATATATATATATATATATATATATATATATATATATATATATATATATATATATATATATATATATATATATATATATATATATATATATATATATATATATATATATATATATATATATATATATATATATATATATATATATATATATATATATATATATATATATATATATATATATATATATATATATATATATATATATATATATATATATATATATATATATATATATATATATATATATATATATATATATATATATATATATATATATATATATATATATATATATATATATATATATATATATATATATATATATATATATATATATATATATATATATATATATATATATATATATATATATATATATATATATATATATATATATATATATATATATATATATATATATATATATATATATATATATATATATATATATATATATATATATATATATATATATATATATATATATATATATATATATATATATATATATATATATATATATATATATATATATATATATATATATATATATATATATATATATATATATATATATATATATATATATATATATATATATATATATATATATATATATATATATATATATATATATATATATATATATATATATATATATATATATATATATATATATATATATATATATATATATATATATATATATATATATATATATATATATATATATATATATATATATATATATATATATATATATATATATATATATATATATATATATATATATATATATATATATATATATATATATATATATATATATATATATATATATATATATATATATATATATATATATATATATATATATATATATATATATATATATATATATATATATATATATATATATATATATATATATATATATATATATATATATATATATATATATATATATATATATATATATATATATATATATATATATATATATATATATATATATATATATATATATATATATATATATATATATATATATATATATATATATATATATATATATATATATATATATATATATATATATATATATATATATATATATATATATATATATATATATATATATATATATATATATATATATATATATATATATATATATATATATATATATATATATATATATATATATATATATATATATATATATATATATATATATATATATATATATATATATATATATATATATATATATATATATATATATATATATATATATATATATATATATATAGATCTAGGAATTTGCGGAACCCGTCTATATTCATCTACGAGGTCAACAGCCCGATTCTATCACGTTTTGGTCGGCTTTCACGAAATTGCGCCGTGTATCGACTCTCAACATCACGGAATTCTCTAACACCGTATTTAATAAGAGTATTCACGACATATGACTCGATTAAAATTACTGATCAAGTGATACTTTTAAGTCATATTTATGCCGCGCCATGAGTAACGGTCCAAAGCTTTACTAAATAATCAGAAAATAAAATTAGTTGGAGCCCAGTTATTTGCCAACATGGCGAAGTTGTAAATGCCTTTAACCTTAAAATCTGCTACAACAAAGTAAATTAAGCATAAACAATTGTAGTACCAGTTTTTAAATTTTAAATTTAAAATATCAATTTATCTCTTGTTTTTACAGGGTCAGAGGTAGCGATCGATCCGAGGTCGACATATATCAATTGTTCAGTACATCGGACGAGGAATTTGAGGTTAAGGCTAAGCGACCTAAGAGCTGTGCCACCTCTCAATCCGGTGAAGCAGTAAAGGCCAGCCTCTCTGGACAACTGTGTAGTTCGTCATTAAAAAAAAAGTTGGGACAATTTTTATAGCAAGTTATTTATTTTGTATGTAAGAAACCGAAAATCAGAAACTCATTGGAACGCTGAGACCTGGATAATTATGTAGTTTTATTAATAAAAATATTCCTCAATCATTCGTTCCACTGACTGTGATTTAACAACCCCTTTTATGTCAGCAATTTAATAATAGCTTATAACGCAATACGTACGTACGTAACGACACGATCACGACCAATTTCTTTCAATGTACTTTAAACAGACACGTATACTTAGATAGACAATCTATCAATAATGACTTTTTAAGTGGGGCTTAAGCAATATGTATACATAAAAAAAATGAAAACAATTTTCTATTCATTAAAATTTAGATGATCACACACGCTATAGTAATTTAACTTTCTACACCCGAGAAACGAAACCGCTGAAAATTAATACTTATTTATTAGTGTTATTGATATTATGTATGGGGAATGAGAGCTAAGCCACGGCTAAATTAAACCCTACAAAGGATTAATTTATTGTTTGTCGGCAGCCAGTATAATTTTTAAGTAATTTAAACATATAAATTAAATTTCCTAACACTTTGATTAGGAGATCATATCAGAAATGAGCAGGAGATTCGTAGACGAACGTAGGTAACCGATATAGCCCAACGTATAAGCAGGTGTCAATGGAAGCCAAAAGTTTTCTATTGGAGACCACGGACAGGCACACACACCGTATGACGTCCAATCCCAAGGTGGTATGACGACCTCATAAAGACAGGATGAAGCTGGATGGAAACCGCATACAAATCCTTTTAAAAGACGTCAAGGGAGGCCTGGGTCTAGCAGTGAATGTCCTACGGCTAAAACGATGATGGTGAAAATTAAATTATTGAATGAAGCAACTAAAATTGTTAGTATGGCAATATGAACTAAAGAGTATTTCCTAATCCATAATCAGGACATGAAGTCAAAGTTATGAAATAATTGTAATCGGTTCTTAATACGTGTGTAGAATTTCAAACTATTAACGGAAACGGAAAAAATATTTAAGGGATTAGATTAAAAGTGAAAGCGTCCATCCGCGACCGTCGGAGGTTGCGAATAATCATGCGCGATACAAGTATTTTATGGGAATGAGAGCTAAGCCACGGCTAAATTAAACCCTACAAAGGATTAATTTATTGTTTGTCGGCAGCCAGTATAATTTTTAAGTAATTTGAACATATAAATTAAATTTCCTAACACTTTGATTAGGAGATCATATCAGAAATGAGCAGGAGATTCGTAGACGAACGTAGGTAACCGATATAGCCCAACGTATAAGCAGGTGTCAATGGAAGCCAAAAGTTTTCTATTGGAGACCACGGACAGGCACACACACCGTATGACGTCCAATCCCAAGGTGGTATGACGACCTCATAAAGACAGGATGAAGCTGGATGGAAACCGCATACAAATCCTTTTAAAAGACGACAAGGGAGGCCTGGGTCTAGCAGTGGATGTCCTACGGCTAAAACGATGATGGTGAAAATTAAATTATTGAATGAAGCAACTAAAATTGTTAGTATGGCAATATGAACTAAGGAGTATTTCGATGGACCATCCTAATCCATAATCAGGACATGAAGTCAAAGTTATGAAATTATTGTAATCGGTTCTTAATACGTGTGTAGAATTTCAAACTATTAACGGAAACGGAAAAAATATTTAAGGGATTAGATTAAAAAAAAGTTCAATAATTAAAATATATCAAATTATTAAAAAGTGCTTGAATAAAAAGTTTTAGAGAACTAATTCATTTATAGGTTCGAAACCACCATAAGTCAGTGTGAATCACGTCCTAGGTCATTAAGAGTAATTAAAAAGGTTCACAAAAATGGTAGCTTAAGAAAATATTTCTAGCATTTCTTTTTCAAAAGAAGATGAATTTTTAAACTTCATTTAGTTCGATCACTGCTACTGGTATTACATGAGTAATTCTTAAATTTCGAGTTATGTTACTTTATACAGTAAGAAAATGCAATGAAATGTATCTGTATTTCGTGTTTCTGCCGCCATATCGTAATGTTTAGTTTATTTAACAGTTTCGAATGAGGCTTCTGAAAGCCATGCGTCGTCGAGTTCCAAAACAAATGGCTACATTCAAAAACAAAAAACAGCAAATGTAATCTGAAACAAAACACGTTAATAATAGGTTGCAGCGCTTCAGCGCTGTAGTGCCTAGAGAATGTTAGTTCACGTGCAGGCGCTCGTCGGAAATAATTCCCACAAACAATGAAATTGTTAGTAATTTATTTTCCAACCGCAACAAAGCGGGATGTCACGTGAAAAATTGCGCGAAAGCGCCCGGGATGAGACTTCGCACATTCCTCGGTTGAAACTCTACAATTTCACGTGTCGCATCGTACCACTTTTACCTACGTTTGCTACAATTACAGCGTTTAAGTCGCTTTAAGCTTAGCTACAAAAGCAAGGAAATAAATGACGTTAAAACTTTAAAAGCACTTAAACGGATGTATGTATCAAGAAATTTCTTATTTAGAATTCACATCAGTAAAATCAAAATAAAAACCCTCGTATTATTCACAATTGGGGTTAGGAGGTAAATACAGATAACGGTAAGTAGACTGAGCTTATTTTTTGTCCTTGTTGATGATAAAATTGACTTTCATAGGACTACTGCACCGGCGTGCACGACGGGTCGGCTCAATCAGGGAGGTCACTATTAGGTTTAGGTTTAAAGAATTCATTTCTCATAAGAACATAAACAAAGTTTACTTAAAATGAAATACAGGGTACTTAAATAATATAATGAATGATGTGCCTCAGGGCCGCAGGTAGATATCATCACATGTGTGTCATCAATTCTTTTAGCTTGCTTTTAAATTGTTGAAAAGTGTCGCACTCCTTCACTTTATTTGGTAGGCTATTATATAACTATTCGTAGAGCACAGGACTGGAATGGTTTTCCGTGCCTGTCTTTCCCTCCGATTACATTGTTAGCGTTTTCAAAAGTAGAGCTGTCTTACAATCCAGCACTGTTTTTAGACAAACCAGGTGGTTTCGTGGTCAAGCACTTGCTTTGAAAATATTAAAATAAAAGATCTATTCAATTCCAATGCAGTATGTACTCGAAAGGTTCGGTCGGTGAACTCTGATAGATTTCTTCGTCAGGTGCTTTATTCCATGGGGAAATTACTAACATGGCTCATTCCATTACTCTCTGTGTAGTTGTTAATACATACTTGTAGTGTAATAGCACAGCGTTGTCTTACAACTTTATAGTTATGGGTCAGGAAGAACTTTTAGAAATAAGTTTCTGTCTTTCACACACAAAACTTGTTGTATGGTGATGATTTTACACTTGCGGTGGGCCGATAATGCCGCTAATAGCGCTATTTATGAACCGATTTTGATTCCTTTACTTTGAAAGTCTTTGATTTTATTTTAATATTAATTTTGTCCTTTAAGACCTTGGTTTTTAAAGTTGCACAGCATTTAAAAGTGAATTTCTACTAGTTGATCTATTAATCTTTCTGTCAATATCGGGCTTCGTTAATAATATAGGTTGACAGTATTCAGACTTCTTGTATGTAAGTTACGCGATTACTATAAAGTATATATTAGGTATAATCATAATGTGTTACAAGTAAATTTTATATGGATTACAATGATAAATATACGATTTTATAAATATAAATTATAAATAGTACAGCATAACAAAAAAAAAACAAGTTGGTACATACAAAAATCAAATGAATTTTATCTCAATATATTATGTTGATATGAATTCCAAAAGAATTGACTTTGACTTTGAAAAATAATTTTTATAGCAAAACAACGTTTGCCGGGTCAACTAGTATTTTTATATTATTTGTAATTATAAACAAAGAATTTGTTATTCGCATCACTGAACACAGCCTCGAAGATGAGTTTGATGATATAAGATGGTGATGATGATGATTTAAATAACTACCTTTAACGAACTAGCATAGACATAAAAAAGGTACAAATAAAAACACTTTATCCTAATGTATAGAAATGCATAATTGCGTACGCGACTGTACACATGCACAGCTATCGATATCTTTAGATGTAAAATTCTATCTAAAAACATTTCAACTTCTAGAAAAAGCCAGTCAATTCAGTTCTGTTACGGGTTTAATTTAAAATTAAAGAAAGGAAAAAAAAATTCTGACCTACCGCCACTCGGACTAGACGTTCGTCGTTCTCCACGTTGACAGTTAGTTCGAATCTATTTCTAGACTCTCCGGTATTAGTATGTAGTGTTTGTTTGTGGAGTTATAAACCTGAAACCAGTCGATATACTTGAGTTTTTTCATTCGGTATATAGGTCACATTTTTTCATCACATAAAATTAACCCTATAATTTTTGAGACTACATTGTCTTGGTCGCATGAACTTTAAAAGCTAATTGAGGACGCATATCACATCATTGCAATACTTTTTTTATGTTATAATGGTCTGGAATAGATTGCGTTTCTGATTGAATCGTCGTAGAACCTCTTTACTTGAGGCAATCGAAAGTTCACCTATTACCCTTCGTAGTCACAACTAGAATATTTCAATACGTGTCCTAAGGTCATTATTTATACTCCAAGAGACTAACACGGAATAATATCATAGTAACGTAACTTACGAGCCGTGGTAGCTCAGTGTCCGGGCGGTTGGTTATAGTTACACAGTACGCTAACAACCCGAGTTTGATACCCGGTGCCGGCACCAATTAATTTGCTGTTGTAATCTTATGTGCTAATTTACCACGCGCTCGGCGGTGAAGGAATACATCGTGAGGAAACGTACATGCCTTAGAACATTTTTATAAGACATGTGAAGTCTGCCAATCTATAGAGACTATGCTTTTATATTCTCTTTACAGAAACGGCCTGCACCCATCAGTGGGATTGGGCGTTATACTATATATATAAAGGATGTAACTTTAACTTTGACGTAACTTATTTTTTTCTCTCGTATGACATATGTTCAAATTAACGTTGTGTATTAATGCTTTATTATTTTTAGGTAGCGTGGATAAAATCAGATTCGAAGGCGATACTGGCTATTCATACAAATATGGTGGCTCTGAACCCTCGACTGTCAGTGACGTACAACAATCACAACACGTGGAAGTTGCACGTCAGTAATGTACAAGCGAACGACTCCGGCACGTACATGTGTCAAGTGAATACGGACCCAATGAAAAGTCAGGTAAGTTGAAATTTTTTTTGTAAATGTAATACTTATAACTTGTATTGTATTTTGTCTATTTATATTTATTACGATAAATGAAGGAGTGATAGCCTTGAAAAAAAAATTAAAGCTCAGTACTGAAGAGCCGCAGTATCACTTCAAAATATCCGTATGAGGCTCGCGAACCGCATTGCTAGTGGTCACATCCCACCGTGGGACTTGGCCACTTCTATAATGTTTTGTGATCCTCGAATATCATTCTCCAGGTGGTAAATTTTCCAATGGCCATAAGATCCTTCTTTTGGTAAAGCTTTCGCCATCAGGATTTTTGTTGAGCTTTGAAGAATCCTTTTTTATCCGGGCTTGGGACTAACCGCGTAATGAATTTCCCTATTGCTCTGGCAGAGTAATAGATATTTAGAGCCATAAAAACTAAAATATATTTAAAAATTATAACTATTATATTTTTACGCATACTAAAATTTTCTTTTACTGTAAAGGTATTTTTTGTGACGTCACAGATTAGAGAAGTCGACTTGTAGTAATTCACCGGATTGAGAGGTGGCATAGCTCTTACTTCGCTTAGCCGTATCCTCTAGCTGTACAGGTTTTGCTATTGCCAAATATTTTAATCTATGAGTGTTTTCAATCAGATGGGCCACTTGTCCGTGGTGATCCCACCGGATATTGTGGATACGGTGACTGAGGGTAGTTCAGCGCGGGAGGGCGGCGGCGTCCGACTTACGTGCAGCGCTACGGGAGTACCGCCGCCAACAGTGTTGTGGAGGCGAGAGCACAACAGGCCTATTGTGTTCAGACAAGATGGCGGCCGGGAGAAAAAAGGTTTGTTATAATTTGTCATACGAAGTTAAATTACTATTTTTAATTCATCACTGATATTAACAACTGTAAAATTTTCGCAACAAAAACGAAGCGTCAATAGTTTAGGGTACGGTTTGAAAAATGTAAGATCGTAGATTCAAATTTTAACGTGAACCTAGTAGCTCAAAACAAAAAACTAATTAATATTTGGATACTTTGTTAGATGCATATTTATTTATTTCTTCCTTGTGCTAAAGATTAAGCGGGAAGAAAGTCATAAATAGAAAAAAAGAAAAGTCATAAATAGTCATATATAGATAGCTTTAAAGTGAGGAGACAAGATGTAGGTACTTTTTAATGTTGTTGTCTGACCCGACCTCAGAGGGAGCAAGGAAGCCATGCAACATTGATGACTTTCTTTCTCGCTTCATGCGATCGATGTGTGTATTGATGGAGCTGACATGCTCAAAATTGCAAATGTCTAAAAAATAAGAAAAAAAAGATATTTACTCTTAACGTAACTTCTTAAACTAATGTTTACAAGAGTGGACTTAATGCGTTAGAGGTAAACTTGTAGCCTGCCAGTCAACCCTGGACGAGAGAAACATATGCGAAATATAAACGACAATGACCTGATACGGCTGTATGTGGAAAGCGGAAAATTGTGGTAGAATGTATTGGGAAGGCCTATTTCCAGCATTGGATTACGGATTGGATTGGATAGGAAATATCATTGTTAATTTTTAATTGTTTGGGCTAGGAACTTTATTCTTTTAAGCCGCATATATGCACATTAATGCTGGGCTACGGAAATATAGTTTGCAGTGAATACATATACGATCAGAGCAAGTGCCTACGAAAAAGTAAATTAAACTACGTGACATTTATTTCAGTTAAACTATCGTCGAGTTTCTATTTCTAGCGACAATTGTAACGTAAATTGTTGAAATCTGCCAAAGAATGCACTTCGTAGTTATCCCTTTATTTATCACCTGTATAAACTGAAAATAGAGTTGCCATTTTCAATTGAAACGACATCTTACTTAAACTTTTACAGCCTTACAAATAAACGTGGTAAAAAGATAAACTTAGGAATAAATTAAGAATAAGCAAAATTTGTACTAATAAACCAAGAATACGTTATACCTGGTATAACGTTGACGTTTTGTTCATACAATCGTTATTCCGAAGTTAAAACGACGTACACCCTTGTTTAAGTCCAGTAAAACATTTAAAATACTACGATTTGTGTTTGTGTTTGCTCATTTAAATTAACTTATTATGGAATTAAGGTCAATGGAGGAACTAGAAACAGTAAATGACTTAATAAATATCATTCAGACTCCAAAAAAAGTAAAAATATTTAAAAGATGAGAAAACCCTTTTGATTTATGTCGATGATTAGTTTCGATTAAAATATCGGTTTTCTAAAAGTGGTATAATATTTCTAGACCACTTATTTGAAAGGTCTCTTACTATGGACAAGCGTGGAAGTGGATTATCCTTATCTATATATAGTGTATAGAATATTCTTATAACCGCTACACATTGACAGATATATCTACACTACTACATAGACTGCAATTATTTTTTAGTATGGTTTCTCTTTGATTGCGCTGTTGCCAACTCGTGCATTTTGACGTAACGGAAGAATAGATGAACCATAGTTATTCCGGATTTATTTGTGGTAAACTATTCTCAGCTTATTCTTAATTTATTCCTGGTTAAACTAAACTTAGTTTAAGGGTGGAATAAATATGTTATAACTCATTTTTATTTGTAATACTGAAATAGTGTAGTTAATAATAGTTCTACTATTTTGATTGTCAATCTGGGTAGAAAAATATATCAATCCGCTTAAGTTATGTGCTATGTGCTATTTTTATTATGTTCTTGTTCAAAATTACGTCAAAACTAACATTTAAAAATATAACTGTGTATTACCACCCCAACTATTAGTCTACCACTTGCTATTACAATGCAACTTAAACGTTTGTATATATGTACGTAGTATATATACGTAAGTATGTAGGAATCACTAAGCCTCTTCTAACAATTATGACAACGCTCCATATATCTTACTCTCCCAATTAGGCTGCGCAAATTTTTACTTCAGCCTAGAGATGTTAATACAATAAATATATCGTCGTATCCATAGGTTACAAGTAATTCAGAATCGTTTTTTGCGACGAGCCACGGGTGCGCCGTGGTTCGTACGTAATCGCGAGCTCCACGTTGATACAAGGTTACCGACAATAGTCCAATTCTTTAAGCAGGCATCTGGACGGTTTTTTTAGAGTGCCACCAAACATTCTAACAAACTTCTTGTAGTGGCGGCACTTACAAGAAGCCTTCCTATAATAAATTCCGTCGCGTCCGTCCGTCCAAGCCGAGGTTACCCCTCACCGGGGGGACCCTTGTGTCGAGTTACTAGCAATAGAGGTTCAGGCTAAGCGACCTAAGAGCTGTGCCACCTCTCAATCCGGTGAAGCAGTCAAGACCAGCCTCTCTGGCCAATCTGTGTAGTTCGTCATAAAAAAATATATCGATATTTTTCATATATTTTTATCGTTTGTTTAAAAAAAAATACCGTGGTTGATTAAGATAAATTTATAGGCGTGAATGTACCCAATTGTTTATTTATATACTGGTAATTTAGAGGTTTACCGCCTTTTCAAGTATATTAATTTAATGGTATAAATTATTACAATGGAAATTGTAAATTTGTAGCTTTAACAGATGTAACATTTTGTGTTTAAGCATTATTTTAAGTATTTAAACATTTAACTTCCACACTATTGTTATGTAAGGTAATTATAAATTTCCTTAACCTGGAAATCCATCATATGTGTTGCACAAACATTGACTCAGATCAATCGGATTAGTTAAGACGACATTGCACCACTGTGTATGCGTTAATAATTACCATCTACATACGTATACACCCAGTATAATTGTAATTGCATTCGATAAACCAAACTAGTTATATATATATCTAAAAGAGAAAGTGTGTGGGTTTGTTCTGTGTGTTGAATCTTCAGATTGACCTCGCAAGTAATCCTGTAAAGGTTTTGGTGACGATCGGAGCACTCCCCTTTTTGAACTGTCAAACAAGCCTTATGTCGTACTTTTATTTCTGACATTAACTTGAGCTCGATATGTTTTTTCATAAATTATAAGAATGATATTGTATCTACTGTGATGTAATGATCTTCAACCGCTCGAGAAGAGAATGAATACGGAGAGAAATGAATAATTTAATATATTGTGAGAGTTAAATTCAATATTTAATGATGTAAGTTTATTGTTTAAATAAAATAAAGCAAAATCTAGCCCGGCGAGGCGGATTGGTTACGCTATTATATATTAAAATTACCATAAAAGTTAAAGTATTCCTATATATATATGTATATACATGTCCCACTGTTGGGCACAGGCCTCTCAATACAAACGTTTGAGTACGTAAATGGTTAACGTAGAATTGCACTAAGCCATAGCTACGCCTTGTAGCAAGAGCTATTTACACTGCTCTTATTGTTAACCCTTTATCGTGAGTTTCCCTTCTCCCTGGGTGCCGAAAGCCGCCATTTTATCGAAGAGACTTTTTTCCAATTCAATCTACTTTGCATTGTGCCCCGTCCCCGACACTCACATGAAGCATTACACCTAGACCCCGACACCCCTCTCCCCTCAAACCCCCCTTGCACTTGCTCCGAAGCATTTGCTTCTCTCTCCAATGGATTTTATTTACGCAAGAGAAAGCAAGCTTTAATACATATATCGCCGAAGACAATAAGGCGTCCCGCTACGAGATATAAAAGCTTTGAGTTACTCTCACGTTTCTTTTAGTTGGATCCCATTTGAAATGAATCGAATAATTTGTGGATTTTATGCTCGTAGAAAGATTCTTATTTGCGAATACTTTAGCATAAGTGTAATAATAACTAACCGTTTTTCCGAATACTCTATTCCAACGATATTATTTTGATATAAAACGAATTTCGCGGATGTTAACGCGACTTGATAAAAAACCACTCACTTCCTTTTAGTCGTAGCGGAGTAAGCAGAGACAGTCACAAACTGAATTATATTTTATTTGCCATTTTGTGGAGGACTTTTCAATTGACTTCAAAAAAGGCAACTGACTTCTCTATTCGTCTGTTTGTTTTATGTTTGTTACTTCATAACTTTCGACAGAGTGAACCGATTTTGATGTCTCCTTTTTTACATGTAAGCTGATGCTTTCCATGTGGTCCATATCTGACAATGGCATCCATGAGAAAACCATGTAAATCTTAAATTTGCATTAAGTATATGCGCTACAAATGGACGGATAATTCAATACCCTAACCGATGTCGATTATTCTTTTGTTATTGGAAACTTCGTAGTTTGATAAGCTGTAGTAATATTCATATTTGATTTAAATCTGGTTTTTGTTTTTAGTCGTAAATTTACTTGTATGTCTTCTAGTAATTTCTTAAAATACTTTCAATAATTAATTTGTAAATAGTTATTAATTTGTAATAATAAATTGGAAAGTAGATACATATATTCTATTCGTCTTTATGTAAAATTCCTACGTGGCGATTCATGAAGCTTCAAATATGTACGAGATCTTAAAAAAATATTTCTCAGTTCAAGTTTATATATAAAGGCAATAAATCTATTCGTGCCGGCACCGGGTATCGAACTCTGGTTGTTTTAATGCTATGAAACTTAAGGTGATCGCCTGCACTGTGTTACTATCACTTGTGTAAAATTTGTGCATGAGTATACACAAAAGGGCTCAAGATATCCCTTGAATAATTTTAGTCCAATATGATAAGGGAAATTTTAGGCATTATATAGACTGCCACTCATCTCTTAGTAACTTAAATCGACTTCCTTAAACAAGTTTCTATTGGACTCTCTCGCGTCGTCGTCTCTCAATGCTGCGGGCTGAATTTTTATGAATTTTCGTTTGCCTTTTTTTAGACGTTACGTAAAGTTGCCACTACGGTCAACTGAGGTAATGGCTAAGGTCATATGATGATTTTTACGAGTATAAATGCATGGTTCATTGTTTATCATTATTTCAGTGGTAGGATGCTAATAAGATAAGAGGCCATCCACTATTGGACCTAGGCCTCCTACATCGATTCCGAAAAGGACTATTTGTAAGCGCACAATGGCCACTACATTTAAACGTATATCATTTTGTTTTACCTAATTGTCCAAGCCAGGAGACTCATTACACAAGTTGACTTAATTTGTCCTCCTGACTCCCGTTAGATACGGGGATTTTGCTGTACTTACTCTAACAAGTATAACAAAAACCTACTTCAAATCAAATCAAACGTTAAATGTGTGGAATCGAATGTCTATTACTCGCGGACGCCATCTTTGTATTTCCCAATTAACGTAGAAATATTGCTAAATAAAATAAATTTGAACCTAACCAAACTTTTATCTAACTGCTTTTAAAGTACATCGAAATCAGTTGGTTGAAAAATTGATTTTTAATGACGAACTACACAGATTGGCCAGAGAAGCTGGCCTTGATCGCTTCACCGGATTGAGAGGTGGCATAGCTCTTAGGTCGATTAGCCTGAACCTCTTGTGATATTGAGTTATTCGTCCATTTGTGGCGCACATTCTTGATGCAAATTTAACACTTAAATGGTTTTCTCATGGTTGCCATTACCAAAATTGGACCAAATGGGAAGCACTAGCTTTGAAACCAAAAAAAGACATTAAAATCGGTCACCCGGGCGAAAGTTATGAGGCAACAAACATAAAAAATACATACGGAAGAATTGAGAAACTTTATTTATTTATTTATTTATTACATCAACACAATGAACATTTTGCCAGAATGCCATCGCAGTTATAGGCGTAGACTGCAAGCATTTAATTGGCGAGTGACAATGTTAAGATAAAAATAAAAAGAACACAAAAGTAAAAATAAAACTAAATTTGAAATTAAAATTAACTAATAAAAAAACTATTTGTAGATTAGTGATTGTTTATACATACTAGGAAAAAAAAAGGTCGATATCGTCCGTTTTTGAAAAAGAGTTGAATTCTATACTAAATCTATTTAAGGGCGCATTCTTACCTAGGTTCGATCTGAATAAATATAAATATGTATTAGTGAGAGTAAAATAAATAATTATTTTATTAGAATTAATAAAACTGTGGATAGGACTATACTAGGGCTATGCTTGGGAGTAGGATGTCCACGGCTGGACGTAGTCCGACGACTCCTCCAACGATTTTCAAAAGAACCGAATTGTTACCGCACGCCGAGATACGAAGAGGGCTATGCTCAGGGTTTTAACAAAACAACTACAAGATGAAATCACAAATGTGGAGATCCCTGGAAGAACGAAGGTAACCGATAGCGTAACGTAATGCGTTTATTGTTGTATATGTTATATACTTGAAAACGAATTTGCTATCGGAACACTTTGCTAACTCATCGTGGACCTTGCCGTCACCCGTCGAATGTTACCAATTGTATGGGAAACTCGTTATCTTGTCAATACACATAACAATGTTGTTGAAACAATAGCACGCTAACCAAACAATCGACTAATAATTTCGCTCGGCAAACTGCCACATACCAAATGGAAATTTCGCGTTCCGCTACCAGCTTTGTTGTTGGTCTTCCTAATATTCGTACTCACACTTCGTATATAATGATACGTTCAAGTTCATTCATTTGTTAATTATTTTTGAAGTTTATATCTTTATAAAGAACTAGCGTACCCAGCCCGATTTTGAGCTAGATTTTGCTTTATTTTATTTAAACAATAAACTTACATCATTAAATATTGAATTTAACTCTCACAATATTCAATTATTCATTATCTTCTCGAGCGGGTGAAGATCATTACCTACACCCATGTACACATCAGTAAATACAATATCATTCTTATACGAGTACTTCAATATACTCCATCGTACTTCAATATGGTTCATAATGACACAAATATAGACAACTTATTTGTCAATACAAATTTGGGTTCTGAAACAATAGAATATCATCACACTAAATAAATGCTGTATTTAACAGTTCAAAAAGAGGAGTGCTCCGATCGTCATCAAACTTTACAGTATTACTCGCCAGGTCAATCTGAAGATTCCCTGAAAGTTTAATTGAAATCAGTCCAGCCCTTTCGAAGCCTATGTGGAACATACCCACACAATTTCTCTTTTATATATATATATACTAGCTGCGTATAGCGGTATTATAATAATAATACGCTTTATTCAGATAGTAATATAATTGTACTTGGATGTGATATAATACAATCACTAAAATTTTAATTAAAAATAATTGTCGCTCATTGGCATACTACATGGTATACATTTTAGAAAATGATTTTTTTGTACGCATAAAACGACAACTCATTGGAACAAACCATTTGAAATAAAACTATAAACGTCAAAAGATAAGTCAAACGTTTAGCTATAGTATAAATGCATAAATCATAGATAACTTGCTAAAATTCATGCACATGCCATTTGGAATCTCACTATCTGACTGCTTACCAGATTTATAGTAATATTAATATTTCAGTAAGTAAAGAGGAAGTAAAAGTTTGATTTGTTTTTCTAGAAGTGTGCAGCTAAAAGATCTCAGATTCCAACTTCGTTAGAATCAATTGTTTAAAGAAATTTAATTTTTTAAATTGAAAATTCCAAGGCTCTCCCCGTCTCGCTTTCCGTTCGAGGGAAACTATATTGCGTTTTTTATTAAAAATACGAAGTGTTCCAACGAGGGGTAAACGACCACTAAAACGTTATGGTTACTGCGGTGACATTCGCACGGATGCCTAACTTATAAAACTGGTAATACTCTACGCAATGGTTACCCTTCGTGGATATCCGATAAATTATCAGCGTATTATTATTATGAAGTGATATTGCGTTTATACGATATTGTTCCATAGAGTGTTCTGAGGAATTGTTCGGAATCATCCCAGCTACCGATTTCCATTACCGCACATCTTGACAGAATTCCAAATTCCGCCGCCACCATCTTGATGCTTGGCGTTCCACGACTGTACGTTTTTCGCGTAACTTTCTACCACGCACTGTCAACTTATGGAATCAACTGTCACCTGTGGTGTTTCCGAACGTTTACGTAAGGCCAGCAAAGTACCTGCAGCTCCTCCGTTGTTGTGGATGTTCATGGGCGACGGTGATGACTTAAGATCAGGTGAGCCGTAATCTGGTTTGCCACTTTTCATATTAAAAAAAATAGGCAATTACTAAGTGTACCTTACTACCCAAGATTGCATATCCACATAACATCAGATAAAATCGTGGTTATATGGTTGGGCAATACGGGAAGCACCGGCTTTCAAATTATCATTATAATTTCAAAGAATCATCAAAATTAAACCAATTTTGATGATTCTTTTTTCCAGTCCAGTCCCAGTCCAAAGTTATGCTGTAAAAAACTGGAAAAATTGAAAACCTCCTCCTTTTGAAGTCGGTTAAAAATATGTACGGAAGTATATAAAAATAATGTCGTATAAACAACATTTATAAAAGACATAGAGATAGCAAACTGACTTGAAATTTATAAAACAATTCACCGTATTTTTTTATAGTCACCATAATTTTAACATTATTTAGCAATGTTCCTAGTTAATCTGAGAGTTCTATTATTAGAAGAAAAAACTGTTTTTGATTTAATGAAGTCTTTCACATATTTAGATATTTATCGAATACCCCATACACTTTGCATGTTTCCTAACAGAAGTGAAGTGACAGTTTTCATAACACTCTAAAACACTTTCTAGTTAAATCGAAACTACGGTCTCACGTGAAAGCTGACTGGCTGTCAGAAATACGTGATGGAGTGTAGCGCAATCACATACTGCGATACAACGCCGTAAGACATATATTGCTGAGCATAAACACAAGACATGTGTAATAATTTGTAGGTATTTTAGAATAAAATAGTCCAACAACTAATACACTCGCTCTATTCAGACAGCGTAACGTTGTACAAAGAATTATTTTAACGAATACCGTCACAACTGCGCGTCTTCACAATCTTTATACGAAATTAAAAACAAGACATGAATGGAACATTACCTACATTTAAAAATAAATTGAAATATTTCTTAACTGAGTCTCAACGTAACCACGCTAACATCAACTAAGACAAATCGTTTTTATTTATTATGTAATTTGTGCATAACATATATATAAATATATATATAAGAACTCGACACAAATCGAGATAAACTGAAGACCCACCAACTAGGATCCATTCACTATAATTATGTTTTAGCAACAAGCTCGGGTACGTGAGCCACCAAAGAGCACACGAGAGGGCAGAAAACCTAAGCCCTACCTAATTACTATCTGAATGAAGTGTCCTAATTAAAACGCCATGGCCGACATCGGCCTGGACATCATCATATGAAAGTGTATGTGGCTGAAAACCAGCGCTGTGCTAAATGTGTGAGCACAGCACATGCTGAGCCAACCCCTTCTCGGCACAATTTCTATTGTTCTTTTTATGTTGTTTCTGTTTATTTTTGTTAATGTTGTTTTTGTCTTGTTTTACCTTTTGTTTCTGTGTTCTTGTGTCAAATAAATGTTTATTCTATTCTATTCTAAATTAATTAAATGACAGATTACGAACTAATAAAGTTAAATAATTGTTTAAAATACCAAGTAAATGTGACGATTAACTAAATTATTAATTCTGAATTAAAGATACAATAAGGTTCAGGTAAATCACTAAGATATCATTGGAAGTAGTTATTATGCATAACAATCGCTGGGTGTCATGTGTAGCTAGCTAGCACATGCCATATTCAGTGGCCTTGATTGTAACCTACTGCAAAGGGTGTAAAATGAGTCATAAACCGCCTTGTATAACAATAAAAATAAATTCGATGAAAGCTCGCAATGAAACTTTATCCATTACGATGCCGGCGTTAAACATACAATTCTATGACTGGCGAATTTAATTAATATAAAAAAATCTGCGGAGGTTGTGTCAAAGGAGTTCTTACATGGTATATGTTTTTTTTAATTGCTCTTTACAGATTTTTTAATGACTACTTTACTTTGGTACTTTTTTATGGGGTATAATCTAGTGCTTGACCACGATGTTCGATGCACCCACCTGATGTTAAGTGGTGATATAGTCGGAATATGGTACACGCTTTAACGTGGGTGGCATTGAAGTCTATCTTATGCGACGACAGCTGCGCTGGTGCGGTCACGCATCACGCATGGCGAAGGAGCGACTGGCGAAGCGCATATTCTTTTCAGAACTCCAATACGGCAAACGAAAGCCCGGGGGTCAATATCTTAGAAACAAGGACATTCTGAAAAGACATCTAAAAAGATGCGATATAAATATGTCGCAGTGGGAAGATATGGCAGCTCAGCGAACTGAGTGGCGGAACCTCATAAGGGAAAGGGTGTACGCTTTTGAGCAGAAGCGCAAGTCTGAATTAGACGACAAGCGTGACACCCTGAAGGCCTGACCACGAGCTGCCATATCCTATAACATAAATAACGGTGTGCTTACGTGCTCCCAATGCGGGCGCACTTTTACAAGGAAGAGTGGTTATGCAAGCCACATGAGTGCACACTCAAGAGCCGTGTGACCTGGCTCATGACATGTCAGTCCCGAAGCGTCGCCGGAGCCGAAATCGGCAGGACTTCATCATCATCATCATTCACTCTACTTTTGAAGGCGTAATCGAAAAGTACCACTACCTTACAGAATACACATCGTGTGGTGTATTACTGCGTGTGCTTTACTGTTATATGATAGTAGATGATAATTAATCAAGTATCCCAAGCACACAGAACACTGGAGAAAGTCGAAGTAAAAAACGCGCAAAGTGCACAAGAGAGAGAAGATGGACGAAGTCATGGCTAAGAAACAGTCGGAGAACTATTTCGCTTAGCCATGAACAAAGAGGAGTTTAGAAAATTAACTGCTGACGTTCAGTAATGGAGTAGCATATGAAGAAGAAAGTGCGGAGTTTGCCCATTTAAAAAAATGTGCTACAAAAACTGAAATAAAAAAAAAAAATGCGCAGTTTTTCTGTAATGCGGTGTTTAATAAGGACGCGTTTTTGCAACGGAGAAAATTTAAATTGTAAATAATATCGGAGTATTAGTGGATCCGGACCATTGCAAGTGGAGCGGCGGGAAGCTGCGCTATTTCTCGGCAGAGCTCTGTGCTCTTCCCAAATTACCGTAATAACGGTAATTACAATTCGCCGCTGAAGATACCGCCGCTCTTAATTCACTTCCCTGCTAATTTTGATACACTACAATTCTCGCTTAAGAATTCCTAATATTTTAAACATAATAAACAACCTCGACCGTAATATAAGAGACGATACACATAAAACTTTTAAAAAATAGTTTAGGAAATGCTTTTGCCGGCTAACAACGTCGAACTAATTCTTTTAACCAATTTCGCGTCAATAGACGAATGGTGGATTTGAATCCACGACCGAAATTATTTATACCCTGTTCAAGTATAATTACAATCGATCGGTAAAGGCACTTCGAAGCCTTGTGATATGTGTCATAAAAATAAATATTTAATTTAGTGATAGAAACAAAAAATTGAAAGAAAAATCTTTTTTTTATAAAAAAGACTACTTCACACGACACTTTTCGTTTTTAGATTTCTTACGTAACAACATTTTGAATTCATATATATATGTCTACTGTTACACATTGGACTTAATAAGCTTGGTGAGAAGTGAGCTTTCTCTGTCTACTCCGCTACGTTAAAAGAACGTCATAGTTTTAACAATATAAAATGCAAACAGAAATACATCATAATAATTACAGAACTAATGTGGGAGTTAGCTGACACAGGCTCCTATATTACGTTGTACAGAAAAATAACGCTATTTATTAAAGAGAACCGAAGCGTGTATGTATGCACGTAGTGTGGGCTGCCTTTATGATTTTATACAATATAGTCCCAATATTTCTTCCTACATTATTACAATCCTTGAAATAATCAATGAAAGAACACAAAAAAACGTCACGACATGAAAATATGGTAGACCCACCGCCATGTAATTATTCTAAGTATTATAGCAAGTAATTTTTTTATAAAAATCTGGAAATCGAAAGTAGTAAATGTCAGCTAGAATTCGAACTGTGATTATAAGGTTATAAGTCAAAACTCTTAGTCACAGATTGGCCAGAGAAGCTGGCCTTGACTGCTTCACTGGATTGAGAGGTAGCATAGCTCTTCGGTCGCATAGCCTGAACCTCTATTGCAAGGAACTCGAGACAAGGGTCTCTCCTGTTAGGGGTAACCTCGGCTTGGAGTGTTACAATGTTTTTACTAGGCTATTACGTGTAAGTATTCCGATTCGAGGGCGCCCGAGACGGCCGGACCGAAGTCTCGCGTCTCACTGTTTAGGGCCTAAAACAACTGCTATCGGTTCGGATAATGGTTGTTCTATATCTGTCACGTTTGTGTTGAAAAATACGTAGGCTGTAACGTATTTTTTGTTCGCTATTTATTTTAGCTTTACAAAAATGGTACACTTTTAAATTAATTACATGAAATTTATTATATTCCCATATTACAAATTTATTTTGGGAAAGAATTATTTACATTTTTTTTCTAAAGGCATTAAGGGTACGAATTTATACTGGTATTTTATTTAATCTGAAGACGTATTTTATAATTTGACGGATCGTGAAAAGAATAGAATAAATTTTATACGCTCTCACAACTACCTCTAGCGGCGTAGGCAGAGTCAACTTTCACTATCCACTTTCTCAACAAGCTGATTAAGTCCCAATGACAAGTACAACAAATTAGTTTATTATACATTTATTCTGCGAAAGAACTTTATACGTCTTTAATTCAGAAGGTGTTAAGGGCATACATTTTTACTGATATTTTACTGTACTTATACAGTAAAATACAATATGCAACAGTATGGATAGAATAAAAAAATATCGACAAATCATAGCGACAGTGTTGACCACATCCCTCGACTTGACCGGAGCTGTAAGGTTCAACTGCTACAAATAGAGAATAGTGGTTGCAGTAATAATGGGCGGCCGTATACTAACTGCGAGCGGAGCGTTAAATTTATATTAAAAACGACAGATATAAAGCTGCGCACACACTTGTGTACAGACGCTATTTATCAAAAACTACTGGCGATGTCTTATAATTATTTCTTAGCTGTGCTTTATTATTACTTTAGTTTCCTTCTTCTGCTTAGTCGTCTCCTTCACTGCTGAAGGTCGTGTATAGCCTTAAGTGTTGATCGCTCGCTTAACGATTAACTTCCACGTGCCCCTGTCCTCGGCGGTCTTCATGGCGTTAGTTATTGGCAGGCCTGTGAGCGACTTAACTGCGTCTGCCCACCGTGTAGGTGAGCGACCGCGTGCTCTTTTACCGTCCACCTGGCCAACAACCATTAGCTATTCGAGGTTATCAGGATTTTTGCGAGCAACGTGTTCAAAATATTGCAGTATATGCTGGAAGCAATTTTTTAAGTGATAATGAGGAAACAATTTCAATTAAGGGTATATAAATAGGATTTTTTTTGTACAGTACACGTTATAGGTGTCAATAGCCCGATTATTTAGGTTACTGTTTGCGAAATATAGTGTCGTAGGTTCAAAACCTATCATTCGGGTATTGACGTGAATCGTCTACAGCCGAATGGCTAATCAGCTGATATAGGTTTGAAATAGGAAGAATGTTTTATTCACGAATTTTAGCATTCTGAATCAAGATAAATTCGACAATGTATTGTCAATTAATAAAAAATAAAAAAAGATTAGAAAGAACTAAAAATTGTAAAAAATTGCGGGGCCCTTATGGACCAGAAGAGCGCAAAATAGATCCGAATGGAAATATTTAGAGGAGGCCTATGTCCTAGGACAAGCTGACGAATAAAATGACCGATTTACAGTATCACACACATATTATTTGTAACTTGTCAGCAATAAAGGCTATTATTATTATTATTATTTATTTTGAATCCTTAGGTTAAGTTTTTATAATATTTATATAAAAAGTAAAATACACAAAAATATCATACAAAATACAAAAACATTATAAAAACCTAACCTAGTGTGGGCAACGAAGCAGGACTCAAGCAACCGGTGGTTAGGGCGACATATAGAGAAACCTCCTGACGATGCGTGCCGTGTCCAGGAGTACTGCCTTCTGTATCTGACCCTTGATCCAGCCATCTAGTGAAAGTCTCTTAAGATGTTGTTCGAGACTTTTCGCTATGAGACCGTTTGCAGAAATGACTATCGGGACAATGATCGTCGAATCCACATCCCACATGGCGGTCACCTCGTGAGCCAAGTCGAGGTACTTAGTGATTTTTCCTTTCGGCTTTCACAAGGTTATTATTATTATTATTAAAATTGTATTTACTGCCCACCCATTATGGTGTTATTCATTTATACATAAGTTATTTCATCTCTAAGTCTCTCAATGTTGAAGAAAAAGCTGCAGTTAGTAAAGCTACGCAGTTCTACGATATTTTATATGCTAGGGTTGTTTTGATCTTTGATTGAGCTATTAAGTTGATTGCCGTACTTCTGCAATTCTGTACTAAAAGTTGGGCAAAGTGTTTTAATTAACGTCTTAACTCGTTGCCAGCGCGGAAAATAGTATGAAGTTTACGAATTAACTAAATTATCCGCCTCCGGCCCTACATTGTACAATTTTAAAGTGTTAAAATGGAGCACTGTATTATTGCCTTAATTTAAATTTACACCTGAAGTTAAAGAAATAATTTTTGAAATTATAATACATGAATAGGAAAGAAAAACAGTAACATTTAATATCTAGCTTTTAAACCTTCTTTAAAAAGAAGGTTCTAAAATCGTCTCCACGTGTTTTCACGTTCGCTATTGCTATTCATAACCTTCAACTGGGTGAAGCGATTTGGATGATTTTTTTATTATTATTTATTATTTTATTTTATTATTATTTTTTATTTATTTTGAATCCTTAGGTTAAGTTTTATAATATTTATATAAAAGTAAAATACACAAAAATATCATACAAAATACAAAAACATTATAAAACCTAACCTGGTGTGTGCCACCGGCAACGAAGCAGGACTCAAGCAACCGGTGGTTAGGGCGACATATAGAGAAACCTCCTGACGATGCGTGCCGTGTCCAGGAGTACTGCCTTCTGTATCTGACCCTTGATCCAGCCATCTAGTGAAAGTCTCTTAAGATGTTGTTCGAGACTTTTCGCTATGAGACCGTTTGCAGAAACGACTATCGGGACAATGATCGTCGAATCCACATCCCACATGGCGGTCATCTCATGAGCCAAGTCGAGGTACTTAGTGATTTTTTCCCTTTCGCCTTTCACAAGGTTATTATTATTATTATTAAAAACCCACCCATTATGGCGTTATTCATTTATACTTAAGATATTTCATCCCTAAGACTCTCAATCTTGAAAAAATAAAGCTGCAGTTAGTAAAGCTACGCAGTTCTACGATATTTTATATGCTAGGGTTGTTTTGATCTTTGATTGAGCTATTAAGTTGATTGCCGTACTTCTGCAATTCTGTACTAAAAGTTGGGCAAAGTGTTTTAATTAACGTCTTAACTCGTTGCCAGCGCGGAAAATAGTATGAAGTTTACGAATTAACTAAATTATCCGCCTCCGGCCCTACATTGTACAATTTTAAAGTGTTAAAATGGAGCACTGTATTATTGCCTTAATTTCAATTTACACCTGAAGTTAAAGAAAATAATTTTTGAAATTATAATACAGTTATAGGAAAAATTGTAACATTTAATATCTAGCTTTTAAACCGTCTTTAAAAAGAAGGTTCTAAAATCGTCTCCACGTGTTTTCACGTTCGCTAATTCAAAACCTTCAACTGGGTGAAGCGATTTGGATGATTTTTTTATTATTATTTATTATTTTATTTTATTATTATTTATTATTTTACAAAATCAACAGCTTATGAGTTATAATAGATATTTCGGTCACGTATTCAGGATCTAAGCCTTTATAGATTTACATTATATAAAACATTTTTTTTGCATTGTTAACTAAGGATGTACTTCGTATTAAAAAATAATTAAACAAATTAATAGCCATGCCATTATGATCCGTTGGCTTGGGCAGCAGACAGCACCCGTTGCACGACGTCTCGCCACCTCCGCCTGATGGATGGGAGCACCCACCATACCCCGCACCTGATCCGTCCATCGCATTGCACGACAAGAGCTCTAAAGTATCGTTACCACGTCGGCTAACTATATTTGATATTTTTTAATTATATTTAAGCGACAATATTTATTTATTGGAGACAAACAGAAACAAAAGCTAACAGACATATTTTAACAATTACGGTATACAAAAATTATTACAAATGCTTCTTTCAAGCTGTCTCACTGAGAACAAATTTGTTTTTCGAAAATCATCGATACAGTACAGCAGCAGCATCGTGTTAGCATGGGCAGGATAAATAATATTGATTATATTAAATATAGAATTTAAACAATGCAAATCCCTGTCAAACCTGTATTAAGCTTGGCATATAAACTTACGAATATAAGGTAGGAGTAACGTATCATTTGATAAAAGCCGTGTACATACGACGTGACAGGAATGTAATAATGTACACGTAATGTTGCCCGCGCACGTCACTTACGGCCACACGTTTAATAATACGAGAGCGGAGAATGCGAGATGTCTGTCTCACTGATTCGCATTAACACCGCTGTGACAACATTTACGTTCTATGGATAACATTTACACGCAAACATTCCCCGGAATGAGGTCTTTATTAGAACTAATTAAATACAATGTGAGATGCCTTCCTATTATTCAGCTTCTTTATCCAACCAACGAACTTAATTACAACTCTTGGTGTATTATTAAACAATTGAGAATAGAGATGTTATCGGAACTTTTTAAACGGTTTATCCAGTACAAGGTAAAAAAGCGCCTTTTTTAGTTGCACAAATGGGTTGGCATTATAAGGGAAGTACCGTAAGTATAAGTACACCACACTCTTCATAAATTAGTTTGGCAATGCACGAGTTTTCTTTTTGATCCTGTCCAGAAGCTGGTCTGTTAACGTTATCGCAGTGTCGTTTAATAAAATTATGAAATCCAAATTATTAAAAAATATTTTTAAAGTACTAAAATAAATAAAGTGGTTATAAATACATTTGAACGCTATTTATATTAATAATCATAAAATAAACATGTTTGACATTAAAATGTTTCATTATTAATGTTAATTATGAATAAATAAATAATCTCTCACTATTAAGAAAAACATCGAAAAATTAATAATAAGCCACTAAACAGTATTTATATTTAATAATAATAAAATAAATATATAATATTTAACATTAGTTGATAGGTGAGGTGTTGATAGTCTTGAGCACCAGTGCGAGGTGGCCAGGCCAGCCTTTCAGTGTTTTACAGATTACATTTTAGTGTGCACAGAAATGACAGTAGTTAATTCCCCCATCCCCATTCTATCTTCGAACGTTTAGACATTCGCCGGGTCTATCCTTTCATAGTCGATGTTCCGCCAAAAGAAGCGATTTGAGTCATCGTTTATCGTGCGTACAGCAAAGGATTGGAACAATTTGCCGGCGTCAGTCTTTCCATCCAAGTACGACGTGGGAACCTTTTTTTTAAATTGTTGTTAGATCTCAACCACAGACCTGTGTCCGTGCTCTTTTCCAATACACTTAAATTGTTCACTCTGCATTTATTAAAAGAGTGCCACTTATACAGTTACTATTTTACTTTTTTTTATATTTAATTGCTGAATTTGGAGGTGGCCAGAGATCGCTCCGGTTCACGCGTCGCAGACGTCCTGTTGCATTGCTATTAGCTTCTCCGCGACCGTTGTGTCCCTGCTTCTCATGGCCATTTTCAGGTTGTAGTCCACTATCCTCTCCCTTGATGCGGCCATTGCCTTTGTCATCAGTCTTCCTGTGGCGTCGTCACAGTCATCCGTATATTAGACACAGCTGAGTGAATAGGTACTTACTAAACTAGAGCGTACTATTTTTCGACTATATCACCGCTTAAAATCAGTTGGGATCGTGGTCAAGCACTATTTTATAAGCAATAAAAAAAACATTTTTCTTATTATTATTAAAATTAAATATCTATAAATTAATTATTTCTTACTTACAATTAAGAAAGAAGCCGAAAATTAAAAAAATACTAAGTTATGACTGCCGAAAGTATTTATTACCATATTTATCGATATGAATTAACATCACTACGTCTCAAGCTATATCTTACTAACACGTTCATGGAAATGCAAGTATAGCATTTGCTTAATACTGTCGGTTATTATGTAAATGGCTGAAAAAGCACCGCGGTCCTATCGTTCGGATCTATGGATGCGCTTTCAAAGCTCTCATTAACATAATTTATTCGCGGCTGTCAGTACCGGCCTTAAATTTGTGGACGCGTGTTTTTCAGCATGGAAAAATTGTATAAAACGGTCACGTATTTTTTAGCGTCACTGGATTCGTGCGATCTAGTTTAATAATGTCATAACCAGAGCGTGGCGGGAGGAGCGCGATAGGATCGCATACATGTCACCCTTCAACCGGATATTCGACGATAGCATACTTTATATGCAGGTTCCGTTCCCTACATGCATTTCGTGCATCTACGAATAACGTTAGAATAGAAAGCTTTCTTCTGCTGTAACTGCATGTAAAAGTCACATACAAAATTTACAAATAGCACAAGACAAAACAATTAAGGCGTTATTCCGATAGAACTGCTTAACGGAAACTACTAAAATTTATTTAGAAACAAAAATAACGAGTATGCATGCATGCAAAGATATAAATACAGCACCTGTGTACTTGTCAGAAAATACTAAAGCGTCAATAGCCTAATGGTTTAGGGTACGGCCTGCGAATCGTGAGGTCGTGGGTTCGAATCCACCATTCGACTATTGCCGAGATATTAATACGCGTATTACTATTACTACTTTTAGTAACGTAACTACCCGCATATCTAGGTAATAATATTTATCTATGTGCACCAAGGACTAATTACGGAGCTAGGACCATCCTATATGAAGGTGCACAAATCTTCAATAAGCTGCCTAGAAATGTAAAAGAATGCAAGTTGCTCCACTCATTCAAGCGTCTACTTGAATCACACATTGTAAAAAAAAAACAATTTAATAAAATAGTAATTTAAAGAATATATCAAAAGTAACAATAAAAAAAAAGTATTAAAAAAAGAACATTGGTGGGGCACGCTATTGTTTTGTTTACTTTTTGTGTGTCACGTACATTTTAGTGCTCATGCTTCTCGTAAGTGGATTGTAATTCTTAGAGAAATAAAGATATTCTAAACTCTTCTTGGTCGCCTCACTCTTGTCAGAGTGCTGGGAGTCATCGTGATTCGCTAGATTGAGCAGCGGACAGCATCCGCGGAACAACGTCTCGTCACCTCCACCTGTTTCCGTACATAAATGTGCCCGATTGACAGCCATCAATCGGGTACATTCGTGTACATTCGTGCACTGATCCCCTCAGAATAGAAATCAATAGAAAACATTAATTAGTCATTGAATATACTTAGTTTAGATTCTGCGTCATTTTTCCTTTTATGAGCCTAAAGGCAAACGAACTTGGTGTTAAGTGACCACGATTAAGCTAACTACCGGTATGTCGACCTTCCTTTAATTTTTAAAACAATACTTGGATTTGACTCATGTGCTATTAAAGTTGAGACTAACGTGAAGATATGGAGTTTCCATGATTCCGTTGAAGTTAACATCAACTTTACTATTATCAAGTTTATATATTTATTTATTTTAGGGCCGATGTGCGCTGTTATATTTATGTAAGCAGTCTTTGTGTTCTATAAGTTAAATGAAATGTATATAATAAACAGAAATGAATCTCTGTCCCCCATAATTAAAAAAGATAGCGTCTAACATAAACGTTCCGAAGACACGAAAGCCCAGTGTCCGATCGGGGTAAACTTATTGAATTACCGATGACTAACTTTAAATCAAATAAAAAAATGTTCTAATTCAGAAAGCTTATTAAAAAACACAACATTAGGTTTATAATGAGGTACTCACAGGTACTCACCGGGCACGGGTGCTTCGGTGAGTACCTGAACAGGATAGGGCGCGAACCGACCGCGCAATGCCACCATTGTGGCTGTGACCGGGATTCCGCGCAGCACACGCTAGCCGTGCCCCGCGTGGGAGGCGGAGCGGCGGATCCTGGTCCAGCATATCGGGCAAGACCTCTCCCCGCCGGCGGCAGTAGCGGCTGCGCTGGCGGGGAGATCTAAATGGAAGGCGCTGGTCTCCTTCTGCGAGTCAGTAATGACCCAGAAGGAGACCGCAGAACGGGATCGGGAGAGGGCCGATCCCGTTCGAGATGGCGCAGGCGGGCCGGTGGCAGACCGGCCCGCAGCCCTGTAGTTCTGGGCTCTCAAGAATAAGACTACGGTATCCCCTGCCTGTCGTATAAGGCGACTAAAGGGGCCTCAGGTTCACTGGGCGACAAGGGTGGGGGCCTGAGTCGTCCACCAAAGTGGACCCGGGAAGAAGGCGACATCGGCTGGCCCGTGTCGCCTTGCGCTGCGAGGGCACAGGGAGGGAGAGGTTACTCCCTCCCCCCCCGGGACGTGCTCTCCTTGAGCACAGTGTAGGGGGGCTCCGGTGCGTTCCACTGGAGATCCCGGAGCCCCTCGTCATGCACCGAGGAAAGGGCCACCGGGGAGGTTTTAGTGGGTAAGAACCCCACATAACCGCCGCCTTCCCCCGGGAAGGCGGGGTATCTTTCTGAAGATTTCCTCCCCGTAAAAAAAAAAAAAAAAAAGGTTTATAATGAGAGCGGAACAAGTTGCCAAAGCGCTTTCTGGTCACTGCAAAATGGTCAATTTGTAATGTTTTTGTGATATTGTCTAATTGTTTAAATTACCTCAAAGTTCCGCCTTGTTTATTATTAAATTAAATTTATTTATATTCTGTATTATGACTTTCGTAAGTGCACCATTGAAACCATATAAACTTATTTTGATTTGATATGATCCAAATCTGGTGATCCTGAATGAAACGTTACGAGCGCAATTACTTTTGTTATATTGAGACTTGTTAGTGTGATAACCTGTACCTTAACCTTCTGTATAAATATACGTACGTATATAATAATGATTTTTAAGAACGTTTTCCCAATGTTATATCAAACCACAGGTAATATAAATTTTATGCGGTGTTACAATAAAGTCGGAGAACGAATGAATTTTTCACTTTACATGTCTTGTCGAAATGACAGCTTGTCAGTTAGTAACTTTGGAATATCTTACCTCTCGTTTTTGCTGAGTCTCCTTGAAATTTGTCTGCACGTATGTGAAAAATTTGTTACCCAATCTTGTATAAATTTGCCTCAAATGTTGAGTCAAAATGTAGTGAAAGAATAGATGTAATTGTGGAATTCAATATGTAAATGGTATATTTTTTTTGTGATATCTTCAATGTCACGTCGCTTGTGTGTTGGCAGTAAGTGATGTTTCTTATATTTTATTATACATTTTATTAGACCTGAGGGTAGTTCATTAATTAATCTAGGCACGATGTGTATAAGTCCAGAATGTTAAAGAGGACCTCGCTTACAACATAAAAATCTTAAAAACTTCTTTTGTATGTTTTCTTTACTGAGACGAATACTCCAGAATGCTACGATCATAGGGGCAATAAAGTACTTTTAAATTTTTACACTTTTTAATTGATATGAGTTGCGCACAAACCCTAGGACTCGTATATATAAAATAGAAAGTCTGTGGGTATGTTCCATATAGGCGAAACGGCTGGACCGATTTCAATGAAACTTACAGAAAATCTTCACATTAACCCGGCGAGTAATCCTGTAAAGGTTTTGGTGACGATCGGAGCACTCCTCTTTTTGAACTGTCAAACAAGCCATAAGTCGTACTTTTATTTCTGACATTAACTTGAGCCCGATATGTTTTTGTATAAATGATAAAAATAATATTGTATTTACTGATATGTACATGGGTGTAGGTAATGATCTTCACACGCTCGAGACGACAATATTGGAGAATGAATACAGAGAGAAATTAATACTTTAATATATTATAAGACTTAAAAATTAAATATTTAATGAGGTACGTTTATTGTTTAAATAAAATGGACGAAATGAATACGATAGTATATACTAAATTATATATACACTTTCCTAATATTTGGCATTCTACTACTGTACCTTATACGCATGATTTCTTACGAGTTACTGAGTGGAATCAGCTGTTAACGTTAACATTTTAGGGTCCTTGCAGAAAAATGCGGCTCCGCATCATTTAGTATCGACACGTCACAGAACTTGGCTTCATATAACAGCAGCTCGGCTGGTGTGTCTTATATAATTTATGTAGTTAAGCCAATTATTGGTATATTTACTTAGTAATTAATAAGGATTACTACTTCCTAGCTTTAAAGGTGACATTGTAAATATTCCCTTATCCTATGACGAAAAGATTATTGTTCAAACCTGTTGTTCGACTATTGTTCCACCCTGGAAATAAACTATTTGTACATCTTTCGGTTACTGCCTTTATACATGTCCCACTGCTGGGCGCAGGCCTTCTCTGTAAAGAGAGTATAAGGGCATAGTCCGCCACGCGGCCCTAATGCGGATTGGCAGACTTCACATGTCGTAGATACATTTTCTAAGGCATGTAGATTTCCTCACGATGTTTTCCTTCACCGCCGAGCGCGTGATAAATCAGCACATTAAATTGCAACAACAAATTTATTGGTGCCGGCACCGGGGATCGAACTCAGGTTGCTACCACGGCTCAGTGTCCTTGCGGTTGGCTCAAGTTGAATAGTAAATTAGTTAGTAAAATTTTATAGGTTAATGTTGTTGACAATTTGACATGAAAGGCTAAAATTATCTTGAAAACTTTTTTTCTTCGCTGAAACGTATTCTTTCATAAGATATTTCAAATCATTATCTCAGTAGGAAGCTACCTTAATTAGTTTTTTGTTTCAACTCCAAGTTAAGAGTAAAACGGTTATAAAAAGTATTTTGCCTGGAACGTTAAAAGAAACCGTTTAAAGGGATTAAATTAATTTCTGCATCTGTTTCAAATCAATGTTGAATGAATCTGTAATAATTTTATATTTATATAAGATATATTAACCCCTAATATATTATATATTATTATTATATATTATTATTATATATTAACCCCTAATGCGGCATACACCATTTTAATAATTTCTATATGAGTAGCACGCTCCCGATGTTGTAAACCTTTTTTTAAAACAAGTTGGCAAATATTTGACTTGGAATAATGTTCTATTTTAAAATCATAGACATACGACTACGACATTGGATAGTACTGGGCACCACTGAAAATCAGCGCTGTCGCATCCTTGCATCGACATCGCGACAGCACATGCTGAGACGGTGTCCAATGCTGGGATCATTCTCTATTTGTCTGTTTCTTCTTTTAATTGAATTCTATTTATTTTTCTTTCTTTTTAATGTGTATTTGTATATTATGATGCATATAAATAAAATGTCTATTTTTATAATGTATTTATAATTATTTTTTGACACATTCAAAAATTTAAAAAATCGGTTAGTCTGCATTGAGTATAGGGAATTGGCAACGAAAAGTATTTTCCGTATGTACCAAAACTTTGTAGCGGAAGCATTTTTTTTTTTTGGACGAACTATCACAGTATAAATTAAAATCTTAATTATAGTTTCGTTCCTAATATTGTGTACGTATAAAGGGACATGCAAACCACTATTTTTATATAGATAATTGTTAAGTCACGCCCTTTTTTTTTTTTGGACGAACTATCACAGTTGGCACAGAGAAGCTGGCCTTTACTGCTTCACCGGATTTGAGAGGTGGCACAGCTCTTAGATCGCTTAGCCTGAACCTCTATTAGATGGTAACTCGACACAAGGGTCCCCGGTGAGGATAACCTCGGCTTGACGGTTACCATTATTACGCGTTAGCAGTCCGATCCGATGGCGCCCGAGAGAATGAACCACGACTCGGTCGGTAGCTATTTTATTAACGAAATCTACTGGGACAATCTAAGCTAAACTAACTTATATGCCACTTCGGGAAAAGTCACGACCTACGCGTGCGATCGCGACCGGCCGGCGAGCCTGGCGCCAGGGAGCCGCATAGGCCGTGTTTTAACCGCGCGCTCGCAGCATGTGTTTACATCATCTTGTAAGTTTAAACAGTTTCCCAGTAAACAGTTTATAAGTGTGTGACGTGTGTTTTTTTGTTATGGGCCCATCCTGTGAAACTTCCAAAACTTCAAAACCGCCTTACAAACATAGTTTTTTTACTCCCCGAGCGAGATTTGCCAATTGAAGGGTAAATTTCGTGAAAACTTGTTAGCTCAATAAAGAGAAAAGCATCAAAGGCTATATCAATGGCTTCTACTGTTGGAAGAATGGGTCGGCACGATGGGCAATGTATTCGTAAAATAACCTTGCAGATTACCGACGTGGATTGACGTATATTATGCTTTTTCGTTTTGTCCAGTGCGTGCGGAGGCCGAACAACTAAAGATTCTTAAACCCGACTACACATTTGTGACTCCTCTGATATTGTAGATTTTCTTAGATGATGTTGATTTAGTAACATTAGAGGAACACATGTTTATGTCCACTGAATTGCGAGTATATTTAGATAAACTACATAAAATATATGGTAAAGTACCTAAGGTACATTCTTAATACCTTTTAAAATCAATAGCCTAATGGTTTAGGGTAAGGTCTACGAAACGTGAGGATTTCGATTCGACTATTGACGTGAACCATCTCCTAGCGCAAGATGAAACTTAGAACGGTTTATCTCCCTTCAAGTGGCAAAATCCCGCTCCGGGAGTTAACATAAATGCTTGTAACGTGGCCGTCATTTTGAAATTTTAAATATTTTTTATGAAATATGTGTACTCACCTCATAATTTTTTTAAGCTTAATAATAAAAAATATATATAAATAGAACAATATTCCAAGTCATGTACTTTCCGACTGTCATAATAAGCCTTACTCCCGGAATGAGACTATGCCACATGCGCTTTTTGTTCTGGGCAGGAACGGGAGCTTGCCATTCGAGCAGAAATATTCAAATAGCAACTGCCGGTTGAGGGGTTAAGAATATGTATCTCTATTTGTATAGAAAGTATTGTTAGTATTATATTGCCTGCTATTACATCCACCCCTAGACCTAGACCCATCTAGAATGACTCTCTAGCACCTATAAAAAACCCTCTTGTCCCTTTCCTCTAACAGTATTCCCTGGCAAGAACGAATCATTGACCTCGTAATTTATTTACGCCGGATTTTACAATATTATTTTTGCGCCAGCTGTGGTTTCTCCTCTCTTATATCTCGCATTTCGCTTCAGCAGAGCTTAATTTATACTGTCCGATTGCTGTCTCATTAAATTTAACGCACAGTTTGTTAATATTTACTTTTGCTTTACAAAGCTCTTAATTACTCAGTCGGCTTCGCGGCGAGTCGGGAATATACCAATTTAGTTTGTGTAGCAACTGAAAAGGTTTACATTCAAAAAGGTTCTATATTTATAAATTAACCTAAAACAAAATATCTCTTTGACAATTTGTGCTTTCAACTACAATTTAAACCACTTCCCAGTTTTCACGTTTGGTTAAACGTTTAGTAATAAATTTTTATGTTTCTGTAAGATTTCAATACCGTAATTTTTTTGGATTGTTTTAAAAAAAATTCAATACAAAAACTACAAGCGTACCCAACCCGCTTCCCCGGGCTAGATTTCGCTTTATTTTATTTAAACAATGAACTTACATCATTAAATATTTAACTCTCACAATAAATTAAATTATTTATTTCTCTCCGTATTCATTCTCTTCTTGAGCAGGTGAAGATCATACATACACCCATGTACATATCAGTAAATACAAAATTATTCTTAACATTTATACAAAACCATATCGGACTCAAATTAATGTCAGAAATAATATTACGACGTATGCTCCGATCGCAAGATTACTCGCCAGATCAATCAGAAGATTCCCTGAAAGTTTCATTGAAATCGGTCTAGCCGTTTCTGAGCCTATATGGAACATACCCACACACTTTATCTTTATATATACATAGATAGACTTTGTTATTTCCGACTATTACAACTTCAAAAAATCAAAAAAACGAGGAACGGCTAACAAAATATATATCTATATGTATATATTTCGTAGTGTATTTGTAATGCTGATATTTAGGCCCTTTCATTTGATATACAACACGGCATATAGATGTTTTTTATATCCTCTAGAGGGCGCTTTATAAAGCTTTGTGTTAATTTTATTTTTTGTGTTTAAAAATTATTTTGAAAACAAATGAAATGGGGCCACATACCTACCAGCACAGGCTAAATCATTTAACTTCATTCGGGTGAATTACGTACGAAAAATAAATCAGTCGGGAATATTAAATGCTTGAAATGGAAATTTTAATATTCACGGTTCACAATACAAGTGAATGCACTTAAGTGTTTAATTTTAAACGTAAAAGGGGAATCGAAAGAGCGTATTAGCCCTATATTTTATTGATCGTAATTTATTAAAATCTAAATCTTACATAAGGCAAAATAAATAACAATATATATAGTCGATAGCCTAATGGTTCAAGGCACGGTCTGCGAATCGTAAGGTCGTGGGATTGAATCCACCATTCGACTATTGACGTGAACCATGTGCTAGGCACAAGCTTTTCAGTCCTGTAGTTTTGGGCTCTCAAGAATAAGACTACGGTATCCCCTGCCTGTCGTAGAAGGCGACTAAAAGGAGCCTCGGGTTCACTGGGTGACAAGGGTGGGGGCCTTTGTCGTCCGCTAAAGTGGACCCAGGAAGAAGGCGACATCGGCTGGCCCGTGTAGCCTTGCACTGCGAGGGCACAGGGGAGGAGTAACTCCCCCGGGACGTGCTCTCCTTGAGCACAGTGCAGAGGGGCTCCGGTGCGTTCCACTGGAGATCCCGGAGCCCCTCGTCATGCACCGAGGAAAGGGCCACCGGGGAGGTTTTAGTGGGTAAAAACCCCACATAACCGCCGCCTTCTCCCCAGAAGGCGGGGTATCTTTTTGAAGATTTCCTCCCCGTTAACAAAAAAAAAAAGGCACAAGCTTCAGCTTAGTAAAGTAGTTAACAAGAATATGAGTAATATATCTGAAAAAAATCTTTTTAACAATTTTATTTTAATTTCCTAAACAAGTTTGCATCCTATAAAAAAGAAATAATACCGAACAAGTTGTAGGTAACAGCTCTAGACCGTTACTCCAGACGTGATAGCGTAGTAACACGATATAACTTCGTCTCGTTAAATGCTACGAAATAAATGTGGTTGTAGAACTTATTTTTTTCACGTTCATCTAAATTTACGTTTTATATTAGAAAAAGATTCTAAAGAAAGTCACTGAAAGCATTACAAATCAATTTATAAAAAATAAAACCTTCCACAAATTCACTTAAAACCACATTAAACGAACCGTGCGCGAACAATAAGAAGAATTTGTACTCAGGGGCGAATTCAAAAAATCGTTCGTTTTATATTTCAATAGAGTGTGAAAATCTCGCACTTTTAAAAGTTATTCCGTTCGTGATTGTAATATAAAATAATGTTAGTAAAAAATATTACAAAAATAAAGGAAAAATTAAAGAATACAAAACATACTTTCAGGGAATAACTTAATTAACTACGGGAGTACGAATTCTACTTAAGTTATATCAAAAAAATTTTCATCTGAACCTACGTTGGTTATCTTACTTTATAGTTTTTTTTTGACGAACTACACAGATTGGCCAGTGCTTCACCGGATTGAGGGGTGGCATAGCTCTTAGGTCGCTTAGCTTGAACCTCTATCGCTAGTAACTCGACACAAGGTGAGGGGTAACCTCGGCTTGGACGGTAACTATGTTACGCGTAAGCATTTCGATCCGAGGGCACCTGAGAGGGCCGAACCACGACTCGGTCGGTTACTATTTCACGGATAATCTAAGGGACATTCAAAAACTAAACTAATTTTGAGTGCCACTATATATGAAGTTATTATATTTTAGAGACCGCGAAGGGATTTACAATTTCTATATAATACAAAATTTTTAAATATCTATTTGTGGTTGTCAGTGATGTAGTGACGTGAATGTGTGAGTAGTTTTACATGTGTGTATTTGTGTATTATGTACTGCCAATGGTCTTTAATATGTGTTATATTTAAACGTTGGTTTTCTGCTGTTGAAAACGTCAATTGAATCAATTGTTTGTTGTATATGATGATGATATTAATTTATCCCTAATGGCAAAGGCAAAAGACTGTAGTCCATACAGCCATGTCTTATTTTAATTTTTATTATCAATTGATTATACTGAGCTACCACCATCTTTTTTTGTTGTATGTAGTATTTAATCATTTGTTTTTAATTTTTAATGTTTCATGAACAAACAAAAGAGTTTACGTGATACGGCCCACTGAAATTAAGTTAGAATAACGCAACAAACACAACAACTCTACGATTACTTAGACACAGTGTCTGTTAAAACGGGCGGCACGGCCCGGAGTTACTCTATTCATAAATATTTTTTCTCCCTTTGTAAACGAGTCCTCCTTTTAAACAACTACAGTACAGAACGTTTCATTTGAAAGAATGATTAAGTTAGTCTACTTCTTAGTATTAAGAGTCTAGTTGAACAACGCAGTTCACCAATCGCTAGACAATTCTTTACATTACTAATGAATGCAGGTAAATGAAAACTAGAAATTTACTTTCTCGTTATTCTTGAAAATTGTCACAGTTACCCTAGATAAAGTGTTTTTCAGCCCTGTAGTTCTATTCGTAGAATAAGACTACGGTATCCCCTGTCTGTCGTAGAAGGCGACTATAGGGGGCCTCGGGTTCACTAGACACAAGGGTGGGGGCTTTTGTCGTCCCCGACCCGGGAAGAAGGCGACATTGGCTGGTCCGTGTTGCCTTGCACTGCGCGGGCATAGGGGGGCTTGGAATGGCTTCGTTATCACACTTCGACCGGTTGTGTTATCGTAATGATTCGGGACGTTCTGTCGACACCATTTTGACGGTTGGGTTTCCAAATCTGCACGGAAAACTTTCTTCCACACACTAATAACTTGTGGCATTAGTTATCACCAGCGGTGTTTCCTAACTGATTCAATTTGGTTATTATCGTTTAGCTTTTGAATGTCTCTTAGATTATCCGTGAAATAGCAACCGACCGAGTCGTCGTTCGGCCCTCTCGGGCGCCCTCGGATCGGCATGCTTACGCGTAACAAAGTAACCGTCAAGCCGAGGTTACCCCACCGGGGACCCTTGTGTCGAGTTACTAGCAATAGAGGTTCAGGCTAAGCGACCTAAGAGCTATGCCACCTCTCAATCCGGTGAAGCAGTCAAGGCCAGCTTCTCTGGACAATCTGTGTAGTTCGTCATAAAAAAAAGAAAAAAAATCAATTTGGATAACTTCAAGAAACGTGCCTACTCTATTCTCATAGGCCGTCAACGCTTCTGCAGCTCCTCTGGTGTTATAGATGTTCATAAGGAATGATTATCACTACAGATCCCATGTGAGATTGTAAGTGACAAGCTTTTTAAAAATCCAAAGCTACGTATATCGGAAACTATTGGGAACGACTATTCACTTTGGATGAACTTGACTGTAAAGTCACTTACTCCAAACGATCATGGGACTTATGTCTGCGCTTCCGTCAACGCTCTAGGAAAGATGGAGAGTCAAGTCAGCTTGCATAGTAAGTCATTAGTGTTAGTGCGTTGTTGCATACACAAGTTTTTTTGTGTTTTGTAAGGCGTTTGGTGGTTATTGTAATAAAGATATACTATTATGTAATTAGATTTTTTTGGGTATTTAATTTTTTTGAAAGAAAGCTAGCAATATCTCTTTTTTTAGGAATCTTACTAACATTCTTGTTAACCATTTCAACTAAGATTAATTTTTGCTAGGAGATGGTTTAGGTCAATCTACGATTATCGCACACGACGCAGAACGTACCCTAAGCCATTAGGCTATTGACGCTTCAAAATTAGATTATATATGTAATTAGATATAAGATCTTTATGTTTGCAGCTCTTCTGGTGTTATATATATATATATTCATAGGCGATGATGATCACTAAAGATCCCATGTGATAATCACCAAGTATTGTGTTTATGTTGATCCTATTCCGGGCTGTTAACTATAATTAAATAAAAACGTGAGGTCTTTTTACTTTATATCTTGTTTTTTTTTTTATAAATGTCTGTTCCTCGTTCAAATTACCATTAATACAATTTAAGTGCATTCTCTCGTGTTGACAGACCGCTAGCATTAAAGGTTCCATTTAGCACATAAAATATTCGTGACTGATTTATTTTTGTCACGTGGTTTTCGGCAAAGCGAGGTAAAAATGAATTTTTAAAATCTTACGGTTGGCGTCGAAATCGTATTTTATTTGCGCCCAAATTAAATTTTATCACCGTGGGGATTTTTTTACGGAATACGTACATCGAACAAATACGGTTCTTCAAATAACTTATTCCAATTATATTGTCGTTCACTTACTTTACGAAATATATTTTCGTCATACTGAGGCTATATTTTTTGCTTTTTATTTGAGAGTTAATGAAAAAAAAGTCAAAAGCGATGTTTCCCTATAGCTCAGTGTCCAACTCCTATAAGCGGTTTCGATGGGTCTACGTTATTTGGATTATTAGGTAAATAAGAAAAGTAAATAAATATTTATCATAATATATATCATAACACTGTATAATTAAAGATCTTCTTCAATGAAAAAATAGTAAATTATTTGAACATTATGTTAGCAACATCAGATTGATCTCTGATTTATTGATTTTTGCACTTTAAAGTTTTTAATAACAAATTGGCAAACTGGCTGACACGTGGTAATGATTGACAATAGAGTTAATCATCGCACATCCGTTCCATGTCCATTTAAAACAGAAGGCCAACGGGCCCACCGTCTTTCTCTATATAATAACGATAACCTATTGGTCGAGCCGTGGTAGCTCAGTGTCCGGGACTTTGGCTCAAGACGTAGTACGCTAGCAACCCGAGTTCGATCTCCGGTGCCCGGCACTAATAAATTTGTTGTTGCAATTTTATGTGCTGATTTACCACGCGCTCGGCGGTGAAGGAAAACATCGTGAGGAAACCTAACCTCTTTGAACAATTTTCTAAGACATAAGAAGTCTGCCAATCCACACTAGGGCCGCGCGGCGGACTATGCCCTTATACTCTCCTTACAGAGAAGGAAAACCTATAGGTTTTCTACTAAGTCCGATTAAAGTTCAACGTGCACCATTTTGTGATAGAAAATGTTCAGCTCGATAGCAGTCAAGTCTCGTGGTCGCTAATCCTCGCCTGGGTGTAGCGATAAAGAGAATTTATTTCAACCAATTCAGCATTACTTACAGGAAGTTAGTTATTCATGGCTAAGCTTAGATGTTGCAACTAATCGATAGTTGATTGTATCTTTTGCAACAAAAGTTCTTAGCAATTTTATTTGTAACAAATTTATTTCGTAGTAAGGCCACTAAAAGTGAAGTACCAATACCATGCAGGATACAGGCATGATTTGAAGGTGGTTAAACTGTAAAAACATAATATCTGATTGGTTAAAATCCTTGAATTATAATAAAACGGAAAACATAATACAATTGAATACTTAAATATTTTTTAGTTTTACGCAAGTGTTTGTGTGTATAATTATTTTAAACAAATTTGCATACACCCACCTTCCCACACACATTCGCACACACACATGACACTCAAAAATTATATATTTATATTTATGTATATATATATACCTTCTCCTTTTCTGTCCAATAGTTTTAAAAGTTTTATGCACTTCCCTTAGGCCTGGTGATCCATCTCACAAGTTTGTTATTATAGGTTTTATATGCTTATAAAATAGGGCCAAAATCAGCTGAACGGCATGTACGTTTGATCCATACAACAAAATCCCTAAGAAAAATTTGTCCATTGTTGGTGATTGTACATCAAAGATAGCATAAGTATTTTTACAGAACACTCGACCATATAAACATTGTCGTCGATTGGAACTAAGTGAAGTGTAACGCGTCTTTTGAAATTTCAATATTACAATATTATTTTCAATTTCCTTTGTTCTAGTGGTGGATAGTCACAAAGGGGAGAGTCTAGAGCTGTTCCACGTGCAACGCTCCGATATGGGTGCATACTACTGCATTGCCAGCAACGGCGTGCCTCCCACTGTCAGTCGGCGATATCACGTGCAAGTACATTGTAAGTCACCACTTATTATTGTCGCCACTTAGTTCAGCAACATTATCCTGAGCTCTTCTCGTATCTTTTAATACCGTAAAACATTTCACCTATAGTCTTCATTAGAAATTAAAAAATGATGTTTTAGTAATATTTGTCGATATAACATGTCTGATAGTAATTTAAACAAATTTAGTATACAATGCTTCAGTTACTATATATATCGACGCCGGAAAACAAAAACGTAGTAACCCACAAAAATTAAATTGTTTACCACATTTGAAAAACATTTTCTACTTCTACAGAAACCTAGAAGGCGGGGTATCTATTTGAAGATTTCCTCCCCGTTAACAAAAAAAAAAGTTATTGATGAAGTAAAAGAATTTATTTATTATTTATTTATTTAGTTAAACAGACTTGACAGCTTTTTTTTCTGTTTTTGCGTTAAGAGCTTGTGAGCTTATTTATAATTTATGTAATTTGGTTGCAGTTATACCGCAAGTGAAAGTAACCAATCAATTAGTTGGTGCTCCAATTGGTAGTGAAGTAGAACTACAGTGCTACATAGAAGCTTCCCCAAAAGCTATGAATTCATGGTATCGCGAAGATGGTGAGTATATAGTTTTCGGTATGCAGCAACCAAATGCTGGAATAATATTCCACCGCCTATTAAAAACGTATTCACTAAGGTCTTGTTCAAAAATAAGATGAAAGTCTTCTTAATGAATATACAAAAAAGAGTAAGTAAAAAACCCGCTTATAAAATGGATACATTTATTAAGATATTTAATTCTAATTTGAACATTTTGGTTGGCTGCGTTCTGTTTCGTCTTGTTTAATTCCCCATTTTATTTTATTTTATTTTGTTTTATTTTATATACAATTTATGTCTCCCTGGTGTTTTACTTGCTTTTACGTTATTCGTACTTTGTTAATCTGCTACTGTCATTTGTTTGTTTCTTAAAATGGGTTTCTGCAGAATACCAGCGCTGATTTACCCTCCTCGGATAATCAGTATTATGCTGAGCAGTGATACGGTCGGTTCGGCGTTGCAACGCATACCCTTGTGTATCGGAACTTTTGGGTCTTTAGTGATATATATATATATATATATTTTTCATTTTTAACTGTGCGCTTGTTGTGTTAATTTGTATATGTGTTGTAATCTGTCTAACCGATTAAATGGCTTATTATTATTATTATATTTTAGTGACTCTAATTAACATGTTCATTTTATATTACTCGTACTAAATTCTTGAATATATTGCAGCACTTGTAAGTGACAAGCTTTTTGAAAATCCAAAGCTACGTATATCGGAAACTACTGTGAACGAGTATTCACTTTGGATGAACTTGACTATAAAGTCACTTACTCCAAACGATTATGGGACTTATGTCTGCGCTTCTGTCAACGCTCTAGGAAAGATGGAGAGTCAAGTCAGCTTGCATAGTAAGTTATTAGTTTTAGTACGTTGTTGTTATCACTACTTTTTTTCCTTTTGTAAAGCGTTCTGTGGGTATTGTTATAAAGATATCAATCACGTGCTCTGTGGTGATGGAGAAATATGTTTGTAAACTTGCATGTATGAGAAATGTTTGTAAGACATATGAGACTGTCCATCAAATCTGGGGTGGTTTAAGACACTATTTCCTAATACTCTTTAGTAAGCTTTAGTAGGAAGTGTTCAATCACTATAGCAAGTAAATGATATATTAAGTGACACCTCAACTTTTTATTTTTATTAACACGAAACAAATACTGGAAATTTCGTATGCCAAGTTCTGATCTCGAGAGGAAAATAGCTGCGATTTGTATAGGAAATAAGTCTAGAGATATAGATTTATAGATAAAATAGAGAATAAATTTAGATCTATAGAGGCTTTTGGTCTTTCAATTTAAGTGAGCTTGGAGTGAGTAGGAATTGACATTGAACTGCATGATCGCCCTTATTCCTGTAAAAAAAAAATTGTATTATGTTTGTCTGGTTTTTTTTAATGTTATTGTTTTTATCTCTCTTAAAAAAATCTATACTTATATATCTGGAGATGTTTCATTTTACTTCAAAAACTACTGAAGAAAAAGTTTTAAAATAAATATAACTCATATAAAAACTGAATTTATGGCTTAAAAATAATAATTTTTCTAATACAAATTCCTTCGATTATTATAAATTGAATCTTTATTGCTCCAAATTTAAAATAAGTACAATCAATTAAAGGAATAACTTAGCTTAAAAGTGGGCAAAAGCGGTCTTATCGCTGTTCCAGGCAAACCATGTAGGACATGAGAAGTAAAAGAAATACATAGTAGGATAATTTGAAAAGTCAAGTAAACCCTCTAGGTTTCGATATGAAACCTAGAGGGGGCGTTGAAGGGCCAGAAAAAAAGGGGCATTTATGTGGGTTATGGGAGCGATGTATAATTTGTAATTTCATTTACTTTAGACAGTATTTTAAATTTCACTTAAATTAAAACCCACCTATTACACAACAACGAATAATTAATTTTTATTTCTGCTCTGTGTAATAAGTTATAAAAACTTGAAATACTTTACATAGATTTTAAAGGGGTGGGGAAGCAACATAAATAAGTTTGATAATCACTGGTCTAGACAGTTATCTGTTCAATATACTATACTTAAGCCCTCACGACCTTTTAACCCAAATGAACTTTGCTTTCCATCAAGCTTATTAGCTCCGATAGGTGATAAATTATCCCCATAGGTTTAATAGTGAATTGTATTCACAGGATTAGAGCTGAGTATGGATGGATTCGCCGAAGAGCCTATGGTGTCAGGAGCAGCGTGGCAGCGAGCGCGCAATCCCCCTACATTAAGCGCGCGTCCAGCGGCTTCACACGCGCGTCCGTTCTCATTCGCGAGCCACCTCCCGCCTCAATTGTATGCTCTATTGTTAACTACTCTACGATATCTTATCACATCCTAGAACCTTGTTATAAAATAGTTTTGTAATCGCGACTTATACATGTATAATGGTGTAGCATAGAATTTTATCTACCTTTGAACTTCGACTCGGTAAATATTTATATAATTGTAAATCTATTTTAAAATTTAGTTACGTTTACTGTTATTGTACACTCGTGAGCAAAAATAAAGGGTCGGTTAAGATAGTTTGAATATGTCGGAAGATAAAGACGCTAGCTAACTGAAATTAATTGTGCTTGATAGACAATTAAATATCCTTAAACATAAAATATTTTTATAAATTTATTTATATTTTTAATTATAAAACATAAACTTAATCGAAAAAGGATATTTACATAAACTTGTAAATTTTATGAAAAATACTGTATTATCCAAGTTAACTTAAGAAATCCTTTTTAAATTTAAGTTGTTTTAATGAAATATAAATGAATTAATAAAAAATATTTTATTTTAAGGACATTAATTGTCTATCATGCACAATTTATTTACCCTTTATTTTTGCTCACGGCTCTATTAATTTTTATAATCAAGACTATAGATTTAAGCTGAAAGATTAGATAAAAAAAATAAATAAAAGCTATATGCAGTACGGTTGGAATTGTAATTTATCGAAGAGGGAATATATAGGGAAAGTTAAGTACGCACATGAAAGCATGTCAGGATGTAAGGATTGTCTAAACTTTAATATTGACTAGACCTCTGCCTACCCCCGGATGACTAAACAAGTTGCAACAAACAAATTAATTGATGTCGGCATCGAGAATAGAACTCGAGTTGCTAACGTACTATGCAACTATAGTTGACCGTTCGAACGAACGAATTTTCCTGTCCCAGCGAATTTTGCTTCAAAAAGGCAACAAATCCGCGCGGTAACATTTTCAACACAGCATTTCAAATTGCCATGCTTCGGTATAGCCCCGGCCCATTCAACTTATGTGCGCATACAAATCGTTATCTGTGGATTATTTTTTTTTTATTCAAAAATAATGCTAACAATATTTTATGAAAAATCCAATCGAGCTTAAACTTGTGCTAGGAAATGGTTCACGTCAATAATCAATTGGTGGATTCGAACTTACCACCTTACGATTTAGAGGCCGTATAACCCGTAAGCTGGACACAGCAGGCAAGCCGTTTACAATCGGTTATTTTGGAAATCATTGGGGGAGGCCTATGCTCTGACGATCCTAAACCACTAGGCTATTACAATACAATTATTTTAACAGACTTCAAAATAAACAACCGTGATATAATTTTAGGATATACAGTGAGAAGAAAGCTTAGGTAAAACTAAATACGTTTTCAACTCGTTTTGGATGCAAGGAGCAATGAAATATATTATCTAGTTTCACTCTATCATATGATAGAAAAACAATTAAAAAACCTTCTTTACCTTTAACACTTTTTGCGGGGTAGATAGAGATAGTTATTTTATTACTGCATCGTCATTAATCAACCGACCTAAATGTTAGATGTTTTAGTTTTCTTTACGGACTTGTTCGACGCGGCCACTTGTGATAACAAGTCTGTATAAATTTTTTTTTATTTTTTTTTATAAAGAAAGCTAGCAATATTTCTTTTTTTTTTCCAGAAATATTACTAACAATCTTGTTAACCATTCCAACGAAGCTTAAGCTTGTGCTACTAGATGGTTCACGGCAATAGTCGAATGGTCGATTCGAGTAAACAATAATACTCCCAAAAAAAATGTATTTGAATGTCTCACCATGATTGGTCTTAAAGGCTCGTGTTGGAAATTTCTCAGAAGCAAATCTTCAAAGCGGTATTATATTGTATTCTGTTCTGGAAGGGTTCCCACTCGTTAATTTCGTTATCATTGTTCCGCTATAGAACACATGAAAGGAATATATCTACTTTGATACACATATCACAAACGTCTTTATATCTCGTAACTTTTTGTACTGTACTACAAAAAAAGATTCTCTTTTCTAAAAATATATTCCAAAAATATTACCACGAATCATCTATTTTGTCTCTGATTCTTCGAATATATTGTTTTTATAAATTTACATTTTTGCAGGACCACAAAATAACTAAAGTTATCACATAACATGGTTAAATGATGTGATCACAAAGGTCCAGAAACAACTGCCATAGAAAATAGCAGGTGTGTTATCAATCTTTTTATGACAAATTAAGTAAATTGTTAAAAAAAAACCCAAAAACTGACTCGTTTTTCCTTCATTTTGCCATGTCTTTGGCATTTCAATTAGATTTTTGGAGGTCATATAAGAACAGACACATGTTTCCAACGTAATCCTTAGGCTTCCAAAGTGGTCATCAACATATTTGTGAAATTAAGGATTAGCTTCAAATCTGTTCAGTTCATCTTGAAGTCGACTATCGTAATAATAAAAGGTATTAAAATTGTTCTTAACGACTTGTTAATTCTTAGTAGAGGTGCGCCGAAGCCGAAAAATTGCTGAAAATTTTTACAGAAAAAAAGTCCACACGTGTAATCTTTTACGCCCACATATGTTTATAAACGCTCATAGACTTATTTTAAATTTAATATCATATCTAATAAATTTTATAATTTATATTAAAAATATATAATAAATAAATGAAAATTGAACCGTTATTTCAATTATTATGAAATAACAGTTAGTGGAACTTAAGACGTCAGTGTGACAACGTCTCGATGATATCGAATGGCTAACAATGCGGCCGAATATTCGGTTCGTTACATTGTATACCGAACGTTCGGCCGAATGTTCGTATTCGGCTTAACTGATAGTCGGCGCATCTCTAATTCTTAGTAATTAAATAACCGTAATAAAATTATATATAAATATTACTGATAAATTAAGAATTCTTAGATTTGAAATATAATGTAACCATTTACCTATATAATGAAAAATTAATCACTTAAACTATTGACTTTAAATCTTGTGCTGATAAACTTATTATGTTGACTTTGACAATAAATGTGTAAAAATAAAAAGCTGATTAATTAAATATTATTAAATTAAATGTCCAAAATAACTCCCTTATATTTTCATTTTATTGTCTACACAAAAGATACCTTTTCCTGTGTATATAGCAACTTACGCAATTGAAGTTGTTGGATGGTTGGATGCAAAACAATTGCTTATAAGTCAACTAATTTTAATCGTCAAAGTAAAATTATCGTCAATATTGTGTATTGTGGGTAGACAGAGACACTCAGCAAGATTTTTAGGTCCCATAACTACATATAACCAAGTATTAGCAAGAGGTTTACACCGACTAGGGTTCGAACCCGCAACCATCATATTGTAAGTCGAACTGCTTAGCCATTATATTGCTGCCATAACCAGAATCATAATATTCAAAACAGAATAGGCACCGTAGTTGACTAAATAATCAAACATTTTTCTCTGTAATAATTTGCGTTGATCGAAAAAAAAATAAAAAGAAAACTTGACAAAGGTATGTTTGTAAAATGTTTATGTGTACATGACGATATTTTTGAAATTGAAATTGACAATGAAATTTCAAGCGCCAAATGGCACGAGAAGCTGACTGCAAAACATACGGTCGGGGATTTAAATCCACTATTCAAATATTGGTATGGCACATCTCATACCTCGTTTAGGAATGATGATAATATTTCGTGAATAATTTGTTAGCATTCTTACTATAAAAAGAAGTACCCGTGATGACTAGTGTAGTCCGGACGTATTTTCGCAACGTTCCGCAAGAAAAGTGATTTAAAATATTTTAAACGACTTATATCAAGTGGCACACAAGTCGTGTTAATCCGTGAAGTGCAATTTCAACTATAAGTTAAAAAAAACTGCAGTGATTAGTTAAACGTGATAAATCAAGTGTAATAATATAAAAGATCAGTGTTAGATTCAATGTTAAATTACCCCCGACCGTCCCATTTTTCCGCGCCTGCAGGATTTGTAAAGCAATTAAACTCTAGGCCATTTTTTGGGTAGTATTGTGACAGGCGTGATTGCGGTCAAACTTTATGTAATAATAACAGTTGTTTGTGCTCAAAACATATAATCTCGGAGTGCAAACGTTACACAAGTTTTACCGTTAACCGTAGGCCAACCAATAACGTTGCCCTAAAACCAGCATCTGTCCAGTGACATGGCAGAAACTGGTAGGACAAAGTACCCGCGGGCTGCTAACAGGATTCGTCTCGTTAGAAGCGCGCAGAGAAATACAACGTCGTCGGAGTATATGACTGTAAACAATGACTTACCGGCGTCTGCGGCAACGAGCACTCTGTCCCCGGGCGAGGAAACCCCCTTATCGTACTGGGGTCATATCGTTCCTGACAAAAAACGGACACGATCGAGTATGTACCACGACTTCGCAGTGTGCCGACGTGAAGTGGAGGTATAGTATACATATTTTTATTCTCCTGGTGAATCAACTCATCATAATAGGTTGACAAAGCACCTGCAATACTTCTTGGATTTTGTGGGTGGTGGATAAGTCTTTTTTAGCCCTTTCTAAAAAGCCATAGCCCTTCCGTGAACATGGCTTGAAATATCAGGAATTGTAAATCATAATTAAAGCATGCAAAATCTTAAAAATAGAAAATAAACAAAATGAAAATAAAATTGCAACTAGAAAATTTATTGGTGTCGGCACAGGGAATCGAACTCGGGTTGCTAGCGTACTATGCAACTTGAGGTCACCGCCCGGACACTGAGCTACTAGGGCCCACAAAATAGAAAAGAAATTAATGACCACATATATGTTTATTTATTAACTTTAAGCTAATCCTTTGTGTATTGTCTATGTTGAGAACATGTCAAAAGGTCAGTATTCCAGTTAGCTACATGACGAGATATAGTTACTTGACTGGCTTAAGTCAATTTATAGAACGTCAGTACCCAAAAGGACACTATTTCGGGGAGACGTTGCAGGACAATGACGAATGGCCGAGTGAGGCAGTAATGCATTTTTCGTGTTGCACTTGAATTAATGCGCCTCCACTTCCACTCCCTAAGCTCGATCTAAAAGCATTGGTCGATCGATTACTTTGAAAAATTACATACATTGTGTGGTGATATAAACTTTTTCACTCTTTTAATATAACTTTGATATAGATTTGCTTTCAATATCGAAGTTATAACGTTATTAGTTACAAGTTATTTATTTATTCTTTATTTGCACACAATACAAAAAAAAGGGACAAATAGGCGGACTTAATGCCAGAAGGCATTTTCCGCCAGTTGTTGTGTAGAGACCTTGGTGTTGTGTAGAGACAAAGTAACGGGTGCAAGCTATGTGAGAAAATAACAAATAAAAGAAAACTATAATAAATGCATGCATATTTAATATACATACCTACTTACAAATAAATTAAATTTATAAACATAATAATTATATATAATAATAAATAGATACAGTGGATAGTGGATTCGACGATCATTGTCCCGATAGTCGTTTCTGCAAACGGTCTTATAGCGAAAAGTCTCGATCAACATCTTAAGAGACTTTCGCTAGATGGCTGGGTCAAGGGTCAGATATCTGTACTCCTGGACGCGGCACGCATCGTCAGGAGGTTTCTCTCTATGTCGCCCTAACCACCGGTTGCTTGGGCCCTGCTTCGTTGCCGGTGGCACACATTAGGTCAGGTTTTTATAATGTTCCTCGTCATGCACCGAGGAAAGGGCCACCGGGGAGGTTTTAGTGGGTAAGAACCCCACATAACCGCCGCCTTCCCCCCAGAAGTTTCCCCCCCGTCAACAAAAAAAAAAGGTTTTTATAATGTTTTTGTATTTTGTATGATATTTTTGTGTATTTTACTTTTTAAATAAATATTATAAGAACTTAACCAAAGGCTTTAAAAAAAATAAAAAATTAGATACATATGTATATGGATAGGGACAGCAATTGTCAAACTATTCCTTGCTTGCATAGTAAATGTTTGAATGTAGATTTAGTTCCAGTGTACGTACATATATCCCTTCTACCAGATGGAGCGACGACCTTATAAGGATAGCCGTAAGTAGCTGGATGCGGAAAGCGGACGATCGTATAAGGTGGAAATCATTGGAGTAGGCTTATTTCCAGCAAATTAAGAATTATATCAAAGGGTGGTTGCTAAGTGTGATAATGATAGGTTTATGACAGTTTTGAACTAGATATGTACTCCTTGACGAAAACGAGCTCAAATGTTGAAGAAGGAATATAGAATGTAAGCGCCAGGACTTCTTAATTTAGCTACGGTACTTCGATAGTAAACTTGTATTGTGTTTCTTGATAGTACGAGAAATGAGGCGAATTTTATAAAAAACTGTATTTTATATTAGGAAATATTGAAATCACATAAATATCACGGCACGAAATTTATTCTTATATTCTATCAGTAAATTTTATGTTGGTAACATTTCGAAAGTCTTTTGTGGTGGGTACTTTGACCGTAGTATATTATGTGTTTGACATTTTCAGTGTGAACGTAAACAAACGAGTGACTATTATGAATTTGACATCGGTAGCTCGGATATAAAACATAGACGATATTCGAATTACGAAGAATAAAGATAATAACAATTAAAACGAAAGAGAATGTAGGACTGTTACAGTGTTTAATAAAGATTATTGAACAGTTTTCATCTTTGCTAGATATATATATATATATCTAGATGTAACTAGCATACCCAGCCCGCTTCGCCGAGCTAGATTTTCCTTTATTTTATATAAACAATAAACTTACACCATTAAATATTTAATTTAACTCTCACAATATATTAAATTATTCATTTCTCTCCGTATCTCTTCTCGAGCGGGTGAAGATCATTACCTACATACATGTACATATCAGCCGCATCAGTAAACGGATACATTCGCGGCGCTGTAACTTATCTTGAATACTTCAAAATCCTTAATAGTATTTAATATACATCAATATACTTTATTATACACCATTGTACTTCAATTCGGTTTATAAAACAATAGAATATCATCATAGAAAATAAAAGTTCCGTTCGTAACCAAACTCTACACGATTACTCGCCAGCTCAATCCTGAAGATTCCCTGAAAGTTTCATTGAAATCGGTCCAGCCGTTTTGGAGCCTATATGAAACATACCCACACACTTTCTCTTTTATATATATTGATTATAAATGTAAGTATTATATGATTACAAATAATTATTATGGTTAGATTATGTAAGTCTAAATCAAATATTTTGCTCAACATAACCGTAAGATAGACGTAGATAATGGGTTCGGATTGAGACCTTTTTGTAAAAAAATTATTATTATTTTTTTTTAAAATAATAAAGTAGAAATAACTAAGTCAACATTTAGATTTCAACTATTTTGAACATAATGATAGTATACGGTAGTAAATGCTCAGATATTATTTTTCCTTATTCGAGAAAGGTTTGTTCCAAGTTTTCGATAGAGTTTTTTTTTAAATGGCGAGCCGATATTGTGAAAAACGGTCACGTAGATTCTAGTATCACTTCATAGGAGATGCGCCTGAGTTTAATAATGTCATTGCCTATTCCATCCTCTATGAACGACACGAAAAATACCATCGGCTGAAAAACGTGACTAGTTTGAGTTATTTTTTATTCTCTTCGTAACATGATATAATTCAAAGTTTTTAGGGGTGGTCAAACGATTAAGCAATTCTAATGTTTTCCTTCACCCCCGACCACTTAATAAATCAGCACATAAAATTAAACCAAGCAACTTCATTGATGCCTGCATCGATTATCAAATTCGGGTTGATAGCGTACTACGCGAGTTGAGGCGACCGTCCGGACACTAAGCTACCACGGTTCTAACTTACAATAGCTTCTAAGTTGAAATAGTGTAATTATTTCCTAGTGTAGTAGTATACAATATCAAGCTATGTTAGCGCAGTGTCTAAGTTCTGAAATTTGTGCTCAAGCTCACCACCCGTCACGTGTAGGTAAACTTATTGGGAAGTTTGGTGATAACCGGACAGCGATTTCTTTCTCCATCTACCCTGCTAAGGTTACAAATACGAGAGTTGTGAGAGAAAACAACACAGCGTAATGGATTCTGTATGATTACTTCGCATTCTTTTCAAAGTATTCGCTCTTAGAATAAAAATTTAAAAGCAACAAAAACCGGTCGGCTGCAAATATTTAGGGGCTAAGCACAAACGGCTCAATAAAAGGCGGCATGTCCCGTTAGCAAACAAAACTGCCAGTCATTATACTGAGCGGACGAAAACATTCGGTCCAATTATCTCGGGCGGCGGTCGGCAGGGAAAAACGCCGGCTCGGGGCGGCACCTAATGACGTTGTCAGACTGTACCATCAATCTATTTCCGAAACCCCAAAAACCTTATATTGGTCGGTTAAAGTATTTATAGGAAATAGGATATGTTGCGGAATTTTTTTGAGACATTTTGAAACTAAATTATATACTATTTTTTTTGTTAACGGGGAGGAAATCTTTAAAAAGATAACCCGCCTTCTGGGAAGGCGGCGGTTATGTGGGGTTTTACCCACTAAAACCTCCCATGTGGCCCTTCCTCGGTGCATGGAACTCCAGTGGAACATACCGGAGCCCCTCTACACTGTGCTCAACCCTATGTTACAATTTGTTGTTGTTGAATGTTACAATAATTTGTGAAAAAAAAATATTGCTAGAAATCTTTTTTCTTTTTAAAAACAGATTTCCTACAATTTTTTTTTAAATATTTTCGTAGGATCGGAATTCTTAAACAAATCTCTTTTTAAAAAAGAAAAATATTTCTAGCAATATCTTTTTATCGACCTCCAAATAAGGCGAATTGTACTGCATTGAGGATAAGGCTTAATTGGAAAGCGCAAGTGAAGTGCGTAAAGTCAAGATCAATCGCGTATCTATCTAACGATATGGAGTTAAATTGATTCAAGTACGAACTAAGACCAATAAGGTATCTTTATACCGTGAAATACCAATATTCAACAAGCAAGAGACGGAATCTTATAAAACAGTCACGTATTTTCAGTAGCGATGGCTTGGCTCTCTCCTTCACAATATCGTAAGCAGAAAGCCGGGAAAATTGGGGATAGAAAGCCATATTTCCTTATTGAATTTTAACGCGTTGAGTGTTCGATAATAATGTTCTAATATCTGTTACTTCAAAATGCTTTGAAGCGAATGAGTAATTATTGACTTTTTATGTGAAACAAAATGTTTTTTCTTGTAAAATACATTATAACAAACCCATTAGCAAAATAATAATAATCAGCTCTCACGTCTACATATACATTAATGGTGGTGAGCCCGTCGCCACACACCGGACAAACATTTTTAGAAAGTGATTTTTTTATACTTAAAAACCTAAAAAAAGGCAAAGACGATTGTTATTTGAAGCTCCAGATCGGAAGGAGCACCGCTAAGCGACTGATGCTGCCTAGTAATGATTAAAATTTATTAGTAAATTTATTCAATGCACAATTCAAGGCACAAGTGCAGAACTCACACGGTACACGCTTCTTCTAGTAATTTTTTCAATGCAAAAACTAATTTTGCTATCATGTAATTTCATTAAAAATGCTTTCGTTTTGTTCATTTTTTTTTATGTAAAATAAGAGGCAAACGAGCAAGACGGGTCACCTGATGGTAAGTGATTCACCGCCGCCCACGTCACCAGCAGCGCCAGTGCGTTGCCTACCCTTCAGGTAAGAATATGCTCTTTTCTTGAATAACCCAATGTCGCAGTTGTTGGGGAAGATCGCTGATGGCAACGAGTTCCAGATATTTACTGTGCGTGGCAGAAAACTGTTTTTAAAACGCATTGTAGTGGAACGCCAACCATCCAGATGGTGCGGATGATAGTTCCGACGAGACGATCGGTTGCGAAATTCAGCGGCTTCTATTAAATTGAACAACTCCACGGAACACTATATTGTAGACTCTGTAAAGTATGCATAGTGAAGAAAGATCCCTACGCAGTGCCAAAGGATCTAGCCGATTGGCAAGTTCAGGATCGTCGACAATCCGAGATGCCCTACGTTGGATTCGGTCAAATGGAGATAGCTGATAACCCGGAGCCCCGGCCCAAAGGTGGCAACAATACTCCATGTGAGGCCGCACCTGTGCCTTATACAGTTTAAGTCATACTTTACAGATGTAGTGAGAAATTATTTTCGAAAACTCAGATCCTTATCGGAATACGATGACACCCGTACTGTTAATGAATGATTGTAATATTAAATGAGTGACTATTTCATATCCATTAAAATTAAGCTACTTCAGAGAGCACGATAAATACGAACTTTTCCGAAATATTACGAAGGACAATTTTTCTCATTATATCTAAATCTTAACTATTCGACATATTTTAACTAAGATTTTTTTCCTTTGTATTAAATAATCCGTACAAAACGAACACTTAGCAGTCAATTGTCTGAACAAATGAGTGAATTAAAAATGAAAATCGTGATTGCGAGAAAATCGACAATCGTTACGTTCTACTGATTTGAATCGTTCAAGTATTGGAAAAGAAATTTCCACCGTAGCACAGAGAACGCTACGAGTTAAATTATTAAGATTGTGTTAAATGAAACAAAAACGACTAGAGTTAGAGGAAATCGTTAAAGTTAAGATATACGCGGGAACGAGGATGAGACGTACGAAGGACGTATTTTCGATAGCAACGCTACGTCTAAAGTTATTAAATTCTTTTCCTCTAGACTTGTTGATAGCAATCGTCTTATTCAATTACATGCCAAGGAAGGCATGAGAATGGCCGACAATGAGTCTAGGGTAGAAAATATGTCGCTATATAATACGCGAAGCTCGTTTAATTCTATCGTTTTACTTTACAGAGGCCAAGTATATTTGTAAAAAATATAATAAATATAAAATCTCTTACGTTTTTTGACCCTATCGGAGTACACAGAGATAGCAATCGCTGTCCACTTTTCAGTGAGCTTATACTGTGTCCTAATGTTAGTTAAAAAAAGAGAAACGAAGAGTATCCGTTTATCGGTTTCTTACGTGCAAAAAAAATCACTTGTCAAACAGTCAAATATGGGACCTAATTAGCTTGTTGAAGGGCTTATAATGTTAAATATCTGTCTATCCCTTCAAAAAAGAAAGTTCACATTGCTAAACTAGCTAACTTGTTACGTTATTTTTAACCGATTTCAAAATAGGAGGTTCTCAATTTGACTGTATGTGTTTTTTTTTGTTTGTTACGTTAAACTTTTGACCGGGTGAATCAATTTTGATGATTCTTTTTTAATTTGAAAGCTGGTGTTTCTCACGTGGTCCCATTCTCACAATGGCGTCTATGAAAGAACCGTGTAAGTCATAAATTGCGTTAAGTATGTACGCGGCAAGTGGAAGAATTACTCAATACTGCGCCAACCAATTTCAATGATTAATTTTTTTATTGGAAAGTACGCAAATACTGAGCCGTGGTAGCTCAGTGTCCAGGCGGTTGGCTCTTGTTGCATAGTACGCTAGCAACCCGAGTTCGATCCCCGGTGCCGGCACCAATAAATTTGCTGTTGCAATTTTATGTGCTGATTATCCACGCGCTCGGCGGTGAAGGAAAACATCGTGAGGAATTTTCTAAGGCATGTGAAGTCTACCAATCCGCACTAGGGCCGCGTGGTGGACTATGCCCTTATACTCTCTTTACAGAGGCCTGCGCCCAACAGTGGGACATATATATTTAATGTATAAAGACTGTAACTTTTAACGTTAAAAATGTAGTTATGCTTAATAGTTACGCTATCGGCCACCGTGTATTTGACTTTAGCACTTCCGTTACATATTTTTCTTACGGTTTTAGTATCACATTTTTTTCCGTTCGTAAGGAACTTCATTCTAATATATAATATAAATAAAACATACATATAGGCTGTAACTTTTAACGCAAATACTTTAAGAGTAGTTTGGGTTCTGATGAATACTATTTCGTAATATTCCTACAACGAGAGCGAGTGAAATACATTTGATACGATTTGAATTCGGTTTTGTTTTGCTTGTACTTGTACATTTTCTACACATTCCCCTAGTATTTTGTGTTACAAACTATCGTATAATATTTATTTTACGGCTGCAAATAACCCTCGCCTACGAATTACTCACATGCAGGTAATTACTTCCGCAAAATGCAATGCTCACTTCCGAGTAAGGCATCGCGGAATAGCGCAGTAATTTACATATTACTTACTGTTTCTACCTTTTTTTTTTAAGTAAATTTTTCTCTACACAATTATAGTTTTCGAATTTGTACAAAACTCCCTCGAAACGGCTTGACCTTTATGAATTTTTTTAATGTATTTTTCATATCCTAAATGATAAAAATTGGCCTAGAAAAAATTATTGGACAAATTTTTTTATTTCTACATAAATATTATTATTATTAATATTAAAGCTCATTTATTATCATCCTTTGCAAAAAATACATTACATAGAATAATAAGACACAAAAAAATTATAGAAAGAACAAAGAATAAAAAAAAATCTCTTATAATGAATGGCAAAAGGCAATAGGCTCAGCGTCTACTGCGTGACATAATGTCACACAGTGCTGGTTTTCAGCCTACCACTCTTTTAGTCATAGACCACTTCCCTACTCACAATAATTTAGTTTTTTTTTTATATTTAACCATCAAAAGTTCACTTGACATAATACATAAATAATACATATAGCAAAACAACAGATCAGTTCGTAAATTCATATATATTTTACCGCTATGTATAAAATGTGTAATGACCCTTACTGTAATAAATAGTGATAAAAGATATTATAAGCATAAGAAAATTTACACAACTGGTTTTAGATCTTTATAAATGTACAAAGCGTCCATTCGCGACCGTCGGAGGTTGCGAAAAATCCATGCATGTTTCACGTATTTTACGGGAAATCCCACCCCCTCGATAGGATAGGAGCGTTGCTGCAGTTTCTTTCTTCTCCCAGCGCCAACGCTTCCCGAATCGGCACAAGGCATGAGTCAGTTGAGCCAATAGACTTTTGTTAGTAAAATAGCTACCGACTGAGTCGGAGGAACCGAGTTATTAAGCGACCTAAGAGCTATGCCACCTCTCAATCCGGTGAAGCAGTGAAGCAGTAAAGGCCAGCTTCTCTAGCCAAAGGTGTTGGTCCAAAAAAAAGGACGATAAAATGGTCGATATTAAATTGCTATAGTAGATACAAACGTTATGACTACAGACAGACAAACTCAACACACTATAGACACAAAGGACATGTAAAACTAGTACATAGACGTAGTTATTCTATAACTTATCGTAAGTATACGTATGAATGCATGTGTGTGCAACACAGTACAAGTGGAGAAAGAGAGGAGGCGGGGTATCATTTGATAACTCCAACTATAGTAAAAAATAAAAACCGTATATGTTTCCTTATGCAAGAAGTTATACAAAACAAATATAAATTTTAGTACACTATAGTTAAATTTTAATCATTATTTTTCCCCAACGCACCCAATGAAGTATAAAAAAACCTACAGAAATCTTGGTTTTATCCTCAGACATTGCAATCTTCAAAATAAATCTTTATTTAACGCATTGGTAAGAAGCCATTTAGAGACGAACGCTTACATATGGAATCCCCATGAATACAAATATTGTCTCATGGTGGAGAAGATACAAAATAAATTTTGTAGATTTCTATATTATAAGCAGTACGGGGTGTATCCTTGCTTCCCACTGATGTACCCGAGCTTATTTGTACTAGGCACGGGTACAGCAGGCTGCTGGTGACAAGAGACGTCGCACTGGTTAAATATGTGTGGAGGGTGTTGCGGGGCTGGGTTCATCACCCAGAAGTGCTGGCCGCGCTACAGTTGCGGACGCCTGACAATTACGTGTGCATGCGCCGTCGTCCACTATTGTTCCTACTGCCTGTCTCCAGGACTAACTTGTGCAGGAACTCTCCGCTGTCGCGCTCGGTTGGGTTTGTTAATACCATCTCACAGCACATTGATATATTTTGTTGCACAGAGTCTGTGTTTATCGAAGCTGCCTACAAATGCCTAGAAGGTGTTTGACTCTATATTTATATATCATTGTCAATACATAAAGCAGCTTTTTATTTGTTTTAATTTTAATAATATATATTTAGCTAAGTTTTTATAACATCATATTGGTATTATCTGTAACGGTGTTATAATTTTTGTTGATTTAAATAAATAAATAACTTCTAAAAATGTTGCACCTTGATTCAGTCCACGACACGAAACTCCAAAAAATCATATGTGGCATCGTACAGTACTTGATTATAGTCTAGTTATATCCTGTTATAAATGCATACATAATATCACATTGCTGCCATCCAAGAGTTAATTAAGAAGCTGTAAAGTTAGTTATAATATATTTTCCAACAACATTTCACATCCGCTAACACAGTTAGTAATGTAAGCGTGAAGAATGTTAATTACGATGTCATTTCAGGTATTAAAATATTGTTTAGATATTTGTAGAACTGTCATTTGTTTTGAATACACGTTTCTCTTTGAGCCATTAAATTCACATGAGTAAATTTAGTGTTTACACCAAGAATAATTAATTAGCTCATGAATCTCTACGATAAAACAAAATTACATTAAAAATTAAAAATATGAGATCTCATCCTCTTTTACTGTTTTTTATTAAGGTAGGCAGAGACAACAATCGTTTTAACTAAGCTTATCAGGTCCCACGCGATCACTTATCTCATCAAATATATATATACAAAATAAAGAATTACAAAAAATATAGTTAAAAACCTTAACTGTCACAATATAATAAATTATTTATTTCTCTCCGTATTCATTCACTTCTCGGGTAATTCGGGTGAAGATCATTACCTACATCCATGTACATATCAGTAAATACATTCTTAAATCTCTCAATTCATTCTTATCATTTATACAAAAACATATCGGGCCAAGTTATTGTCAGAAATATAAGTACGACGTGGTGAAATGGCCTGTTTGACAGTTCAAAAAGAGGAGTGCTCCAATCTTCACCAAACTTAACAGGATTACTCGCCAAGTCAATCTGAATATTCACTGAAAGTTTCATTAAAATCAACATATTCACACACTTTGTTATTTATATATATACGAGTATATAGATAATAAGTTTATTTGTGTTATTTCTTTTTCAAGCATACATTTTTACCAGACTGTTTCTAAAAACATAGTAAGAAATATCTTCAAATAAGATACACAAAAATGGCTAGCATCGTATTAGATATGGAATTTGAAAATCCACAAATATCGAAGTTTCGGTTTGGGTAATGATACGATAATTTGATTGTCCATTGAGTATCTTCGGGGTCGGTCTCGTTCCCGATCCCATTGGAAACATATTATTAGAGGTAGATACTCTAAAAGTATTTCTATGAATCTTTGCATGCAAAAACATCCTATCTACGTTGAGACTTATATTATAACTAGATACATATACTTACAGAGCCGTGGTAGCTCAATGTCCGGGTGGTCGCCTCAAAATGCGTAGTTAGTACGTTAGCAACTCGAGTTCGATCCCCGTTGCCGACACCTAGAAATTTGTTCCACACACACACGATCCGCCATGAAGACACGTGAAACATCGTGAAGAAACCTACATGTCCTGGAAAATTTTTCTAAGGCGTGTGAAGTCTGCCAATCCGCAATAGGGCCGCGTGGTGGACTATGCCTTTATACTCTCTTTACAGAGAAGGTCTGCGCCCAGCAGTGGGATATATTATATATATACAAAATAAATTTTAGTACACTATAGTTAAATTTTAATCATTATTTTTCCCCAACGCACCCAATGAAGTATAAAACCTACAGAAATCTTGGTTTTATCCTCAGACATTGCAATCTTCAAAATAAATCTTTATTTAACGCATTGGTAAGAAGCCATTTAGAGACGAACGCTTACATATGGAATCCCCATGAAGACAAATATTGTCTCATGGTGGAGAAGATACAAAATAAATAATTACAAAAATATAGTTAAAACCTTAACTCTCACAATATATTAAATTATTTATTTCTCTCCGTATTCATTCACTTCTCGGGTGATTCGGGTGAAGATCATTACCTACATCCATGTACATATCAGTAAATACATTCTTAAATCTCTCAATTCATTCTTATCATTTATACAAAACATATCGGGCCAAGTTATTGTCAGAAATATAAGTACGACGTGGTGAAATGGCCTGTTTGACAGTTCAAAAGAGGAGTGCTCAATCTTCACCAAACTTAACAGGATTACTCGCCAAGTCAATCTGAATATTCACTGAAAGTTTCATTAAGATCAACATGTTCACACACTTTGTTATTTATATATATATATACAAAATAAATTTTAGTACACTATAGTTAAATTTTAATCATTATTTTCCCCAACGCACCCAATGAAGTATAAAACCTACAGAAATCTTGGTTTTATCCTCAGACATTGCAATCTTCAAAATAAATCTTTATTTAACGCATTGGTAAGAAGCCATTTAGAGACGAACGCTTACATATGGAATCCCCATGAAGACAAATATTGTCTCATGGTGGAGAAGATACAAAATAAATTTTAGTACACTATAGTTAAATTTTAATCATTATTTTTCCCCAACGCACCCAATGAAGTATAAAACCTACAGAAATCTTGGTTTTATCCTCAGACATTGCAATCTTCAAAATAAATCTTTATTTAACGCATTGGTAAGAAGCCAATTAGAGACGAACGCTTACATATGGAATCCCCATGAAGACAAATATTGTCTCATGGTGGAGAAGATACAAAATAAATTTTGTAGATTTCTATATTATAAGCAGTACGGGGTTTATCCTTGCTTCCCACTGATGTACCCGAGCCTATTTGTACTAGGCACGGGTACAGCAGGCTGCTGGTGAGGAGAGATGTTCGCACTGGTTAAATATGTGTGGAGGGTGTTGCGGGGCTGGGTTCATCACCCAGAAGTGCTGGCCGCGCTACAGTTGCGGACGCCTGACAATTACGTGTGCATGCGCCGTCGTCCACCATTGTTCCTACTGCCTGTCTCCAGGACTAACTTGTGCAGGAACTCTCCGCTGTCGCGCTCGGTTGGGTTTGTTAATACCATCTCACAGCACATTGATATATTTTGTTGCACAGAGTCTGTGTTTATCGAAGCTGCCTACAAATGCCTGGAAGGTGTTTGACTCTATATTTATATATTTTGTCAATACATGAAGCAGCTTTTATTTGTTTTAATTTTAATAATATATATTTAACTAACTTTTATAACATCATATTTGTATTATCTGTAACGGTGTTATAATTTTTGTTGATTTAAATAAATAAACTTCGAAAAATGTTGCACCTAGATTCAGTCCACGACACGAAACTCCAAAAATTCATATGTGGCATCGTACAGTAGTTGATTATAGTCTAGTTATATTCTGTTATAAATGCATACATAATATCACATTGCTGCCATCCAAGAGTTAATTAAGAAGCTGTAAAGTTAGTTATAATATATTTTCCAACAACATTTCACATCCGCTAACACAGTTAGTAATGTAAGCGTGAAGAATGTTAATTACGATGTCATTTCAGGTATTAAAATATTGTTTAGATATTTGTAGAACTGTCATTTGTTTTGAATACACGTTTCTCTTTGAGCCATTAAATTCACATGAGTAAATTTAGTGTTTACACCAAGAATAATTAATTAGCTCATGAATCTCTACGATAAAACAAAATTACATTAAAAATTAAAAATATGAGATCTCATCCTCTTTTACTGTTTTTTATTAAGGTAGGCAGAGACAACAATCGTTTTAACTAAGCTTATCAGGTCCCACGCGATCACTTATCTCATCAAATATATATATACAAAATAAAGAATTACAAAAAATATAGTTAAAAACCTTAACTCTCACAATATAATAAATTATTTATTTCTCTCCGTATTCATTCACTTCTCGGGTGATTCGGGCGAAGATCATTACCTACACTTATGTACATATCAGTAAATACAATATCATTCTTATCATTTATACAAAAACGTATTGGGCCAAGTTAGTGTCAGAAATATAAGTACGACGTATGGTTTGTTTGATAGTTCAAAAAGAGGAGTGCTCCAATCTTCACCAAACTTAACAGGATTACTCGCCAAGTCAATCTGAATATTCACTGAAAGTTTCATTAAAATCAACATATTCACACACTTTGTTATTTATATATACGAGTATATAGATAATAAGTTTATTTGTGTTATTTCTTTTTCAAGCATACATTTTTACCAGACTGTTTCTAAAAACATAGTAAGAAATATCTTCAAATAAGATACACAAAAATGGCTAGCATCGTATTAGATATGGAATTTGAAAATCCACAAATATCGAAGTTTCGGTTTGGGTAATGATACGATAATTTGATTGTCCATTGAGTATCTTCGGGGTCGGTCTCATTCCCGATCCCATTGGAAACATATTATTAGAGGTAGATACTCTAAAAGTATTTCTATGAATCTTTGTATGCAAAAACATCCTATTATATATATAAAGGCTGTAACTTTAACTTTAACTTTTGTTGAAGATTGGTTACGTTCTGATTAAATTTGATTTTGTAATATCCCTACAATAATTGTGAAATACAGAAAGGGCATCCGCGCGCAATGGCGTTTAACGTTTGATTGTGATGGCGGTTTTTGTTTTTGCTAGTAAATATACTTGTTAACCCTAAACATAGCAATGCAAACCATAATATGCATGTAAAGTACAGATAATCTCTTAACTTAAATTTATTCTTTAATTGTATTTTACAATAATTATTCAAATGTTTAATGTCACAATTGTCAGTGTCATGACATTTATTTAAAAGAGATAAGAGTTGGAATAAGAACGTTAAATGTTGTTTCTCTAAATATTCTACAGAAACACAGTCTTTCATTTCATGTATACTTATGTGGACTTCATTATATACATTCCTAAAAATGCGATACTCACTGTACATGTAGCACTCTATAGAATAGTGTACATCTTGGTTTTCCAAAATATGTCTATTCATATCACGTTTTTTTTGTACTTTTCTTCAAAATACACTCTTGCCACAATAAGGGTTAATATTAAGTAAGCTACATGTCCTATGTAAAATTTTATATCGACGTTTTATTAAGGTAGGCAGAGACAACAATCGTTTTAACTACTTATCAGGTCCCACGCGATCACTAATCTCATCAAATATATATATATAGTTAAAAAGTTTATTTGTGTTATTTCTTTTTCAAGCATACATTTTTACCAGACTGTTTCTAAAAACATAGTAAGAAATATCTTCAAATAAGATACACAAAAATGGCTAGCATCGTATTAGATATGGAATTTGAAAATCCACAAATATCGAAGTTTCGGTTTGGGTAATGATACGATAATTTGATTGTCCATTGAGTATCTTCGGGGTCGGTCTCATTCCCGATCCCATTGGAAACATATTATTAGAGGTAGATACTCTAAAAGTATTTCTATGAATCTTTGTATGCAAAAACATCCTATTATATATATAAAGGCTGTAACTTTAACTTTTGTTGAAGATTGGTTACGTTCTGATTAAATTTGATTTTGTAATATCCCTACAATAATTGTGAAATACAGAAAGGGCATCCGCGCGCAATGGCGTTTAACGTTTGATTGTGATGGCGGTTTTGCTAGTAAATATACTTGTTAACCCTAAACATAGCAATGCAAACCATAATATGCATGTAAAGTACAGATAATCTCTTAACTTAAATTTATTCTTTAATTGTATTTTACAATAATTATTCAAATGTTTAATGTCACAATTGTCAGTGTCATGACATTTATTTAAAAGAGATAAGAGTTGGAATAAGAACGTTAAATGTTGTTTCTCTAAATATTCTACAGAAACACAGTCTTTCATTTCATGTATACTTATGTGGACTTCATTATATACATTCCTAAAAATGCGATACTCACTGTACATGTAGCACTCTATAGAATAGTGTACATCTTGGTTTTCCAAAATATGTCTATTCATATCACGTTTTTGGACTTTTCTTCAAAATACACTCTTGCCACAATAAGGGTTAATATTAAGTAAGCAACATGTCCTATGTAAAATTTTATATCGACGTTTTATTAAGGTCACGCATGCGGCATGACGGTACTTTTTAAGTTCTATTAAGCAGCTAAGTAATCTCTGGGCCGTTGGCTTAACTGCAAACACGTTTGGATAATGAAGACCCGTCCCTCGTGAGCCACCCATCACTTTTTGGAACGAAACGTTTTTGCTAAAGAGGGATTAGTTTACCCTCCTCGTGCTCGATTTTCCTGAGATGCTTTATCATTGGGGTTTCCTACTAACATGAGGTTAGCTTGTAATCTTAGCTTTATTTGGTCGTTGTAGCTCCTTAATACCTCTCAGCTTAATAATGATGCGGTCGTATTATATCCATTCCTTTTTGCTTTCCGGGATTTTATAAATTAAAGTCAAAAGATCAAGCATTATTTTTGTATATCAAGGAAAAGTATGTTCGCTCAGCAAGCTATGGAAAGGACTCGGAGTCTCTATAAGGATTACATCTGGATCGACAATTTGAAAAGGCAAGACATCTCGGGATAGCTCACCGAATGAGATTTGTTTTAATGACGAACTACAAAGGTTGGCCAGTGAAGCTGGCCTTGACTACTTCACCGGATTGAGAGGTCCGCATAGTTCTTAGATCGCTTAGCCTGAACCTCACAAGGGTCCCCCCGGTGAGGGGTAACCTCGGCTCGGACGGTTACAATACGCGTAAGCATTCCGATCCGAGGGCGCCCGAGAGGATCGAACCACGGCTCGGTCGGTTGCTTTTTCACGGATTATCTAAGGGATATAAATTTACTATACTCTTTTAGCCGTATTAGACTTGATAAGCGAGTCCGAGTTACGAATCCCAACCAAGTACTTAAAGCATGTAGCAATGTCTTAAGTTAAACAAACACAGCCTAAAATATACAATATACTCGTACATCAAAAGGCTTTCTCTACCTATAAAGTAAACACGATAAAGATGTTTGTATAAAATACCGCTTAAATAAGCAAAAATGTACCAATTCATTGGAAAAAGCCGAATGGGATCTGAAGTCGTGACCATTTTATCGTAAGTCAAACCGTATAGATACTTAGGTTTTATTGTTTACTTATTTGTAATTGATCAGCCATCGGCATATAGATTATGTGTTCATTAAGTAAAATACATAAGGACCTTTTTGTTAACGGGGAGGAAATCTTCAAAAAGATACTCCGCCTTCTGGGGGGTTATGTCGGGTTTTCGACTCCGGGATCTCCAGTGGAACGCACCGGAGCCCCTCTGATCTGTGCTCAAGGAGAGCACGTCCCGGGGAGGGGGGGTATTCCTCCCTCCTGTGCCATCGCAGTCCAAGGCGACACGGACCAGCAATGTCGCCTTCATCCCGGGTCCACCTTGGCGGAGGACAAAAGCCCCACCCTTGTCGCCCAGTGGACCCGAGGCCCCTTTTAGTCGCCTTCTACGACAGGCAGGGGATACCGTAGTCTTATTCTTGAGGGCCCAGAACTACAGGGCTGATAAATATGGGCCTTAATCTAATGTATACACAGTTCACGAGTTTTTTTTTGACTAACTACACAGATTGGGCAGAGAAGCTGGCCTTGACTGCTGAGGTGGCTCTTAGGTCGCTTAGCTTGAACCTCTATCGCTAGTAACTCGACACAAGGGTCCCCTCAGTGAGGGGTAACCTCAGCTTGGACGGTTACTGTCACGTGAAAGCTTTCCGATCCGAGGGCGATCGAGATAAATGACATGTTAACACGGCTAGCATAGATAGATAGATAGATAAATCATTTATTGCACCAAAATATATGTCCGAAAGCTAACTTCTATTTAGCATTTTGCACGCCGCTATAGTACCGTTTTAAAAAATATTATATAAATAAATAAATATACATTTACATATAAATACACAGATACGTCAATATATAAAATTATACATATTCATGGAATAAATATATTATAATATGGAAAAAATGTACGATAAATTTAAATATAGGATAATATATACGTGTTTGTAATTTTTCATTGTTAAAGTAGAAAGTATTTAGATAAATGCTATTTAAAGACATTGGCGTTGCATAGACAACATTAAGATTTTAAATAAAGAAAAAAGAAACATAATTTTAAATTACTTGAGATTTGGCGAGTAGTGCTTAGTGACTTAGTACTGTTTTTTTACAATAAGCATAAATATTGTATTTCATAATCAAATTTCAGCTTATTTATTTATTTAAAACTCGTTAAAGTGCAAAATTATATTTAAAATTGGCGTATGTAATCTAGATTGTAATCATGGGGCGTTCTTTTACGGGGGGAGGTTACTCCCTCCCCTGTGCCCTCGCAGTGCAAGGCTACACGGGCCAATCTTCACGTTTACTTTTTTTTTTTTGTTAACGGGGAGGAAATCTTCAAAAAGATACCCCGCCTTCTGGGAGGCCACTAAAACCTCCCCGGTGGCCCTTAACTCGGTGAATGACGAGGGGCTCCGGGATATCCAGTGGAACGCACCGGAGCCCCTCTGCACTATGCTCAAGGAGAGCACGTCCCGGGGGGAGGTTACTCCCTCTCCCCCTGTGCCCTCGCAGTGCAAGGCTACACGGGCCAATCTTCACGTTTACTTAGATTGACCATTAAACCAATGCAGGAGATGATCAATCGTCTGGTTTTAGTTTAAAAATATTAATAGATAGACTAATACATCTTCTTCTTAAAGTGCCCCTCCGACTAGCGAAGGTTGGTAGTCAGTTCACCATATCTCTTTCTGCCTCTTGCGAGGCGAAACAGCTGGGCGGCACTCGCAATTCCAGTCCACTCTCTTATGTTCCGCAGCCATGACTTCTCTACGTCCAACACTTCTTTTGCCAGTAACTTTGCCCATCAAAATAAGTTGAAGAAGGTACCTCTCGTGCCCAAGCAGGTCACCGAGATACGACACTTTTCTTATATTGATGGTCTGCAATAGTTTGCGCTTCTCGTTGACTCGTCGTAGTATGCGCTTTTAAGCCCACATCTCGAATGCTTGAATACGTTTCCCAAGGTGCTTCTTTAAAGTCCATGCCTCGCATCCGTAAAGAAGGATGACCCAGATGTTACATGTTAGAAGACGAACACGCAAACATATTTTAATGTAACGGTAGCAAAAGATTTTTGCATCTTCTTAAAGTGCTCCTCCGACTAGCGAAGGTTGGTAGTCAGTTCACCATATCTCTTTTGTCTCTTGCGAGGCGTAACAGTTGGGCGGCACTCGTAATTCCAGTCCACTCTCTTATGTTCCGCAGCCATGACTTCTTTCTACGTCCAACACTTATTTTGCCAGTAACTTTGCCCATCAAAATAAGTTGAAGAAGGTCATACCTCTCGTGCCCAAGCAGGTCACCGAGATACGACACTTTTCTTATATTGATGGTCTGCAATAGTTTGCGCTTCTCGTTGACTCGTCGTAGTATGCGCCTGTAAGCCCACATCTCGAATGCTTGAATACGTTTCCCAAGGTGCTTCTTTAAAGTCCATGCCTCGCATCCGTAAAGAAGGATGACCCAGATGTTACATGTTAGAAGACGAACACGCAAACATATTTTAATGTAACGGTAGCAAAAGATTTTTGCATCTTCTTAAAGTGCTCCTCCGACTAGCGAAGGTTGGTAGTCAGTTCACCATATCTCTTTTGTCTCTTGCGAGGCGTAACAGTTGGGCGGCACTCGTAATTCCAGTCCACTCTCTTATGTTCCGCAGCCATGACTTCTTTCTACGTCCAACACTTATTTTGCCAGTAACTTTGCCCATCAAAATAAGTTGAAGAAGGTCATACCTCTCGTGCCCAAGCAGGTCACCGAGATACGACACTTTTCTTATATTGATGGTCTGCAATAGTTTGCGCTTCTCGTTGACTCGTCGTAGTATGCGCTTTTAAGCCCACATCTCGAATGCTTGAATACGTTTCCCAAGGTTTTCTGTGTTTGGCGGTTCTCGCATCACTGGAACACTTACAGCATAAAAAACTATTTCAATACTCTCTCGCCTTATATACTATTTCTTTCAGTACTTTAATTTACTTCGACATATAAGTACATAGTGTGTATGCAACATTTGTATTTATATACACGATTTAAAGGACATAAGTATATTTACAAATAATAATAAGAAAAATTCACCAATAGACCAAGAAGAAGAGCGCAGAAACGTTAAAAAAATTAAAAAATAAACACAAGCAATTTTAAAACCTCCTTTTTTGAAGTTGATAAAACATATAGACCAGTCGCCCGTGTGTATTGCATTGAATATAGAGTAATCCAGCTGATAAAATAATATTTTTTCCATACACCTATCTCTAAATGCAAAAGTAACAACCGATTCACGTCACGTCCACTTCGAGACTATCGTAGTTTTCAATCCGAACTCGAAACTAGAAGATTTGTCACGTACGGAGTCGACTTTTATAAAACGGGACCCTATCATTTCGTCACCTTTTGTTGTCACTTTCTCGTTTTGATGCTTCATTTAAACGTTTAATTTGATTTTATTTAATGTTTTCTTTAACTTCTTCACGTTTACTTTTTTTTTTGTTAACGGGGAGGAAATCTTCAAAAAGATACCCCGCCTTCTGGGGGGAAGGCGGCGGTTATGTGGGGTTTTTACCCACTAAAACCTCCCCAGTGGCCCTTTCCTCGGTGCATGACGAGGGGCTCCGGGATCTCCAGTGGAACGCACCGGAGCCCCTCTGCACTGTGCTCAAAGAGAGCACGTCCCGGGGGGGGGGGGAGGTTACTCCCTCCCCCCCTGTGCCCTCGCAGTGCAAGGCTACACGGGCCAATCTTCACGTTTACTTGACCATTAAACCAATGAAGGAGATGATCAATCGTCTGGTTTAGTTTAAAAATATTAATAGATAGACTAATACTTCTTCTTCTTAAAGTGCCCCTCCGACTAGCGAAGGTTGGTAGTCAGTTCACCATATCTCTTTTTGTCTCTTGCGAGGCGTAACAGTTGGGCGGCACTCGTAATTCCAGTCCACTCTCTTATGTTCCGCAGCCATGACTTCTTTCTACGTCCAACACTTATTTTGCCAGTAACTTTGCCCATCAAAATAAGTTGAAGAAGGTCATACCTCTCGTGCCCAAGCAGGTCACCGAGATACGACACTTTTCTTATATTGATGGTCTGCAATAGTTTGCGCTTCTCGTTGACTCGTCGTAGTATGCGCTTTTAAGCCCACATCTCGAATGCTTGAATACGTTTCCCAAGGTGCTTCTTTAAAGTCCATGCCTCGCATCCGTAAAGAAGGATGACCCAGATGTTACATGTTAGAAGACGAACACGCAAACATATTTTAATGTAACGGTAGCAAAAGATTTTTGCATCTTCTTAAAGGTATTACGATACGCGTCCTGACCTCCAGACTAATACACTACTACTAATAATACACTAATACTTTACCCGACCGTAGTAGAAAAATAACTCAATTGCTATCTCTATCTCCATCCCCCAGCAAAAGCTGCTGTACTTAATACATGTCGAATTGTGCAGATGTTCTTGCAGGATGAATCGGCTACCGTAGACAACCCTCTTAGCGTAGGCCCGTGGTTTTCATTAAAACCGAAACTCTCTGGTTTCGAGAAAGAGAAACTCTAAAAAACAATAACAATAATAATATAAAAATAAGCATACATTAAAAGAATTAAATACATTTTAGTAATATATATTAATAAATTATATAAATCGATATGGTTCAGAAATATTTGACCAAGTATGTACGTGCGGCAAGATGAACGAGCTATTCGATCACAATCCATCACACGAAATCGCTGCTCTAAGCCCTCCAACGCAGACACACTCTAGGTTTTAGAATTTCCACGGAAAGCCTTTCGCTTAAAACTCTTAATGTTATCATGCTATACAGAAAATATGTAATAACGTATGACAAGGTCAATATGCTATTTCAGACAAAGGTCCTTGTGTGACTTCCTCGGCGGTGACACTTTACCCGGATTAAAGTTATCGTTGGACGACAAACTGAATACAAAATGCAAAAGCTTTTAGGATTTTATACTTTACATAGATTACTGTTCGCTTATTTAGAAAATATTTGTGAAAAATATATGCTCTCACTTTTTAACCCTAGTGAGGTAGATAGAGTCATCGTTCTTTGTATTTAAGAAACCGAAATCTTAAGATCATATTAACTAATGGAGGCTGATTATTCGTAGTCACGTTTATCAGTAGTGAGGGAGCAAATAAGTGGCTAAGCGTTTGACTTACGATCGCGTGGAAGCGGCTTCGAATCCCAGCCAACTTGTACCAACGAAATTTATTTATTAACACCCTACACTAAGATTAACAATGGCGGATTTTGTGGTATTCTCTACCTGGGTGAGAGAGAAAAATCAATGACGTACAAAAAATCACAATAAATATAGTACCTAACATACATTAATAATTAACTGAAAATATATAGACTAAAATTTAAAATCTGCACCTTTTCAAAGTCGATGTTCCGCGCGTCTTAACGAAGCGATTGAGTCATCGGTCATCGTGCGTACACCAAAGGAGTGGAACAAGTTGCCGGCGTCAGTCTTTACGTCCAAGTACGAGGTCTTGGTGAAGGCTCGAAGCCTTCAAGAGTAGAATGAATAGGCACTTACTGAACTAGCCCGTATCATCTTTAAACTATATCACCAATTAACATCGGGTGGGGTCGTGGTCAAGCACTCGTATATACCCCAAAAAAATATAATACATAATCATAACAGTGATACGTTGAGGTTCAGGCTAAGCAATCTAAGAGCTATGCCACCTCTCAATCCGGTGAAGCAGTAAAGGCCAGCTTCTGTGGCCAACTGTGTTAGTTCGTCCAAAAAAAAACAGTGATACGTAATTTTCGTTTTGCGTTTTCTTAAGCACAAAAAGAAATCATTTGCAACATATTTTCAATGCCCGATGCATAATGAAAGTAAATGAATAAATTTGTGGTAAAATCACTCACTTATCGCATATAAGACTAACTAAGCTCTAAGTAAGAAATTAAGAAAAATAAATTAATCAGTACAAGCGGGATCCGAACCCTGGACCAGACTGTCGGTGTTACATTTAAACACAGTAATAATTGATTTGATATTAATTCCTTGTTTTGATTTTCATGAGTACGACAAACGTTCTTGTTAACCATTCCAACCAAACTTAGGTTTGTGTTAGGATATGGTTCATGTCTATAGCCTAAATTTCATCTTACTAATGATAGTTAAAGTAAAGGTCTAAGACTTTCCTTCTTCTTGTGATTTCTCGCGTTTTCTCCTATTAATCTACTTTACCCGTTCTTCAGGATCATCTTTGGTGAGATTGTTCTTTAACGTGTGATGTCTGATGTCTAGTCAGCGTTTCTAATGAGAAATTAAAGGTCTAAGATTAAAAGAATTCAATTTTAAATTGTGCAATTTCGAATACTGTATGCAAAATAAGTATAATTTCACATTTGTATTTAACTTGCCAACAATTTCTACTTAATAAAACAACGGACGGAAGCCTTTATTACAATAAAGCGAGCTAGAAATTAAATATTAAAAGCGGAAGTCATAAAAATCCTTTTCTTCCCTGGAAAATGAAACACACAAAAACGAACGCGACGTTTCTCTCGGAGAACGTTCCCAAGGGGACTTTACCTTACCGATATTTAGTAAATACACGGTTTTTCGTGTGAAGCGAATCATTCTTAAATATTTCGGAAATAAACGGGCGTAAGCTGTGTCGGTAATATCAAGTGTCAAATCGATACGCCTGCCCTAACGGGACTGGATAAAGCGTATTCACTCATTCGATATTTCTTCATCGTGTGTCACATAGACGGGGCACAATAAATGTTTATTGTCCTCGAATAATTCGAGTGAGAAACGGTATAAAGAGTAAAGAATGGGGCGCGCGGAAGGGACCACGACAAAAGCGATCCTTCTACGGACCACCAGCCGTGACGGCGCTTACATTAAGGTTATCATCATCCGCCAAACCGAATACAAAGACTTGCCTGCAAAGAGCTATATGATTCATGCTTCCGACTTGCTATTATCGTAACATAATTGTTTATTGAGATACATTTTGTTTGAAATTGAATTGGAAAGTTTCCTTATCTATTTTAGATAGTTGTAAATCTTAAGTCGAAATTCGACTTTAACCCAGTAATCAAAATTGAAATCACACATAATTCTTAGCTCGTCAGGTTAATTTGTCAGTCAAAACGAAGCGCTTTGCTTCGTCTTTCTTTATTAGTACAGCAAAGGACTGGAATAGTTTGCCCGCGTCTGTCTATCCCTCCGATTACAATGTGGGTATTTTCAAGAGTAGAGCGAATAGGCATTTATTAAGCTAGTGCGCCCTACTATCTAGGTCTGCAATTCCACTTACCAACAGGTGGGATCGTAGTCAAGCACTTGCTTATAAAGTATATTAAAAAAGTCATTATCAATCGTAATTACTTAACCGTTGTCAAGTACATGTGTGTAATTTGCGTGGAAAGTTCCCGTATATTAGCTAGTGGTGGTTCTTAAATCGATATTCGACTTTAACCCAATAATTAAAATTAAAATCACACATAATTCTTGGCTCGTAAAGCTGAAACTTGCTTTTATTTAAAACAATTTGTTCTATTCGATGTTATTGAAATGTAATTATAATTTTTAATATCCAATATCACATTTAGTAAATTGATTATAAGGTATATTAAGCCTAAGTGAACGAGGGCGTGTCTCTAGAAATAATTTTAAAAAATAATTATATGATTTACCATAGAGAATCTTATAATCACTGTTTATAATTCAAATTATATGTCTTATAAGGTAATAGGATCTTTTTTTTATTCATTCCCTTATTATTTAATGCCAATTATTCGTAAAAATTAATAATTTCTTTTTCATGCAGAAAAGAGGTTAAACGTATCATTAATGCAAAGAATACGAATAAAACTTCCAAGAGTAATGGAGGTCGCGGACATTTTGTTATCACGGGACCGTCGGATTTCAACCGAGTTGATACATTATCAGGCTCTTGTAACGACGTCCAAATCGATTCTCTTCACGGTCATATTATACTAACATAAAACATAGATAATAATTTTTTTGTAGACTGTAGAAGAGAGAAATGATTATGAATAACACTGGATAATATGACACTGGATCAACGGCACGCCCTATTAGATTTACTTTTACCATCTGCCCTGTAGTTCTGGGCTCTCAAGAATAAGACTACGTTATACTATGCCTGTCGTAGAAGGCAACTAAAAGGGGCCTCGGGTTCACTGGCCGACAAGGGTTTTGTCGTCCGCCAAGGTGGACCCGGGAAGAAGTCGACATCGGCAGGCCCGTGTCGTTGCTCGGCTTGCTTGCACTGCTCCGGTGCGTTCCTCTGGAGATCCCGGAGCCCCTCCATGCACCGAGGAAGGGCCATAGGGGTTTTAGTGGGTAAAAACCCCACATAACCGCCGCCTTCCCTCCAAAAGGCGGGGTATCTTTTTGAAGATTTCCTCCCCATCAACAAAAAATAAAAAAATAGATCAACTTTTATACGATTTAGTTTTATTTATGACTATACATCGCCACATGGAGGCAACACCAAGTACTAAAATTTAAATAAAAAATGAAATTGAATAAAAAATGTATTTTCCAAGTTTACGTAAGATATACTTTTTCGTTTATATTTATGTTTTTAATGAAATATAAATAAATTAATAAAAATATTTTATTTTATTTTAAAAATATTTAACTATCTATCATGCACAATTTATTCCAGTTAGCTAGAGTCTTTACCTTTCGTGATATTCAATATTTCTTAACCGATCCTTTATTTTTGCTCACGGTTATATTTTCTTGTAATAAATAAATAAACTTCATAGTAACGACGTGTCGCCAATAAAAGTTAAATAATGAATAGTGAACCACTAATAGAAGCATCTCATTTTTCTAAGTTAACCGGCTATTTCTACGTACACTGCATATTGCAATAAATTTTCATATCGTCGAGGTGAAGCAATATTACGGAGGTAAGTGTATTATATTTCAAGTCTGCGGCCGTGCCACTGGCTCGGTGATAGTAATTTTGCATTTCCATTGCATTCAACGGCAAAATGCCGATGAAATGAATATCATAATTCCTTATTGCACCAAAATACATTTACAAAGACGAACATAATGCCATTGCGCATTTTCTTCTAGCTTACCTTTGGTGGTTTTTTTTACATTGCTACAATAAATAAATAATTTAAAATTGACACAAAAACATTGTTGGATGAACAAAAGCGATGTCAAATGTTATGTTAGATTTGATAAGATTGCAGCCCTGTAGTTCTGGGCTCTCAAGAATTAGACTACGGTATCCCCTGCCTGTCGTAGAAGGCGACTAAAAGGGGCCTCGGGTTCACTGGGCGACAAGGGTGGGGGCCTGAGTCGTCCACCAAAGTGAACCCGGGAAGAAAGCGACATTGGCTGGCCTGTGTCACCTTCCGCTGCGAGGGCACAGGGGGGGAGGGACGTGCTCTCGTTGAGCACAGTGCAGGGGGGCTCCGGTGCGTTCAACTGGAGATCCCGGAGCCTCTCGGCATGCACCGAGGAAAGGGCCACCGGGGAGGTTTTAGTTGGTAAGAACCCCACATAACCGCCGCCTTCCCCCCAGAAGGCGGGGTATCTTTGTGAAGATTTCCTCCCCGTCAACATAAAAAAAAAGGTTTCATAAGATTGGTTCAGAATCGAACTCACGGTTAATGATCTAGCAGTCTGAAGCTATAAACACTACACAACAAGGGCTACATCATATAATTCTGTAAGTAAAGGGGAAGGTGCTTATTAGCCAGTGCACAAGCAATCGATAGTATCCAAGCTCGTAGGATTGATAAATTGTTAGGAAAGACTTCTCGAGTGCCAACCTCGAGTCAGTAAACTGTATGGGTGAATTCCCCTTCGTTTATAACATGGAGCAATGACCGATTGGAATAGACGAGAGGCAGGCTGCATTCGTGAGCAATATGTTTGCATCACAAGAGCTTTCAGTACCAATTTACTGCTGAAGTGGTACTCTATCTAAATCCTTCTTCAATCTCTTAACAAACTTCAAAATGGTTTTATATTTAAGAAAAATATTTGTTCAGCTTAACGCAATATATGGCTCAAAATCTGTGCATATGTTTTGATTAGAACAGTGAACGATTTTTGTTTTTTTTTTTAAATACAATGCTATATAATATACAATGCCATATAAGCTTATATCTATATACATAAAAGAGAATGTGTGTGTTTGTCTATATCAATGAAACTTTCAGTGAATCTTCAGATTGACCTGACGAGTAATCGTGTAAAGTTTGGTGACGATCGGAGCACTTCTCTTTTTGAACTATCAAATACAACTTTTATTTACTATGATGATATTCTATTGTTTTATAACCCAAATTTGTAATGACACATGCGTTGTGTACATTTGTGTCATTATGAACCATATTAAAGTACAATGGAGTATATTGAAGTATAATAAAGTATACTTAAGTATATTAAAGATAATAATTAAGGATTTGGAAGTATTCAAGTAGAGTCATTTTAATGATCTTCACCCGCTCGGGAAGAGAATAGAAGAGAATGAATACGGAGAGAAATAAATAATTTAATTGAGAGTTAAATTCAATATTTAATGATGTAAGTTTATTGTTTAAATAAAATAAAACAAAAACTACCGGCGAAGCGGGCTGGGTACGCTAGTGACTTATAATAGAAGATGGAACTTTATTATCTGCTTATTTCCTGGCACACTTCTTTTTTAACGTTAAAAAAACGATGAAGTAACAAAAATATTATTAATTATTTAATGTTAAAATTTAATAACGGTATAAAATTTATCCTATTTGGTAAATACTCGGGATAATAATAGACAAGTTGCACTTCGTATCACATATATTCGGAGACTGACAAAATAAATCGTATCATGACGGTGCCAGACAAACATCCAGGTACCGATAACACCTCCCAACAAATTTAATAATAAAACTAATAAAATAATAAATAATAACAAAAAATAAGAAAACAATAAGTGAAGAAAAAAAAATTAACAGTTATGTTACTATTGGTTTTTTTTTTTTTTTTTTATTATTATCAATCAAATTCGAGAGATGGACGCGTAGTTAGATGACGCTTCATTGGAAGCCTATTCACAAAGTCCGGAGACGGTGGTGACGAGGATGAATTTTGCCCCTCAATTGTGGTCTCTGTAGTCGCCTGTACAGATTGGTCTAGTTGCTGTGTTTGTACCTTGTCTGACAATGTGAAAGAACTGTCCATAGCACCCCTTGAACTAATTAAGTCATTTGATAATCCGAATCAGTCTAAGTTTAAAAACGTTTAAAAATTTAAAAATTCCTAAGCTTTATTCGTAGTATGTTAAAATGTTAAGAAATTTTAATTTGTTTCCTCTCCAACATCGGCTTTTTCACTCGTTTATTTAAGTGGAGCACGAGTTTTCGAAAACTGCAATCCATTATACGCCCGCTTACAAATAACTTGCAGTCGGATTGAGTGAGAGACTGACATATTTCACAGTTCTTAGAGACGACTTCCGGAATATTGAGCAGTTGAATCTCTCATAGCGTTTTGCCAGATGTTCATAGAAAATTACTTTTAAATAAATCCGCTGAACTTGCCACGTATGAAATTCACTCAGTTCGCTATATCGTGCGTTTGAAATCTAGATTTTAATATGTGACGACAAAACTTTGTACTTACGTTTTCATGTTTTTGAATATGTTTATAATGAGACACAGTCAATGACCGGGCGGTCAAGTGGCACATTTTTTTTTTATTATTAGTTCCCCCCAACGTGGGTGGTTAGGGATTTTTTCATGCTTCTCTTTCTTTCATCTCATTAGTTTATTTTTACATTACACGTTACAAGTTACACTTTTCTCTACATTTACCATTGATTCTTATTTTCTATTGTTCATTACATTCTACGTTTTTTATATCTAATTTTACATTCAATTTGTTAATTTTATTCTCTAGCTTACTGTACTTTAACATTCATATACTTATTTCTGTACTCTTATCGTTTTTTACTTATAGTTTTACACTCTATTTATTTTACGGGTATTTACATATATTTTCTTTTCTTTTCTCTTACTCTATGTTAACTCTATCATTTTATTCCTGTGCTTATTGTTTTATTCCAATTTCTTATTCCTAATTTTACACGTTGCTTGGGCTCTCTACACCCCTTGCTATAGTAATACGTGAGAGTAGAGAGTTCCTGTTATGCTACTTTTTATTTCTCTCTATTGCTTTTCTTGCCACATTTTTACAAAATATCAGTCGAAAGACTGGTATCTTTATTACTAATAAGTTTGTGTTGATTATCTTTGTTTATTTTCCAGCCCGTATACTCTTCCAGATCGTATCTTTCGGCCGCGTTGATTGGACACTCCAACAGGAGGTGGATGATGGCACATTACAATAGCAAACTCGATTCGATTCCCGGTGTAAAAATTATACGTTGTAGTTTTAAGTGCTAATTTATCGCAAGTTTGGCGGCGAAGGAAAATTTGTCTTAGAAAATTTCTAAAAGCATATGTAATGCGCCAATCTCCACTGGGCGGCCCCAGTGCCCACTAAACCCTTTTACTCCCTAAGTCTTGCGCCCAGTTTTGGGACATATATAGGCTGTCACTTCACTTCTTTTACTTTTATAAAGAGGAGTTAGTAGGTAGCTAAAACGTATATGACGTATACATTTATTAAGTCTTTTGAATAAACTATTTTCTGTTAGCTGGCAACACCTGACACCCAGCGATTGTTATACATAATAACTACTTCCAATGATATCTTAATAATTTACCTGAACCTTATTGTATCTTTAATTCATAATTAATAATTTAGTTGATCGTCACATGAACTTGGCATTGTAAACAATAGTTTAACCTTATTAGCTCCTAATCTGACTTCTAATTAATTTTGTATAAAGATGGCGAGGACGCGCAGTTGTGACGTTTGACTCGATATAAATAATTCTTTGTACAACGTTACGCTGTCTCAATAAAGCGAGTGTATTAGTTGTTGGACTATTTTATTTTACGAGACCTGCAGATTATAACATTTCTCTATACATTTGTTATATGGTTGCAATGCTTCAATGCTTACTAAAAATGGTAGATAATTTTTCATAAATCAAACGTAAGATCACAGTTTTTTAATAAGAATGCACGCCCCGATGGACCCTGCGGATATTGTAGTGCTTTTTATGGACTTAGGTCTTCGGCCACTTCACTCATCGGGCATAAAAAGTAAACGAAACGTAAGGTCGCAGGTTCGAATCCACGATTGACGATATGAATCATTATAGCATAAGTTGAAGCTTAGTTGGTTATTAGTTAATAGTTATATTTATAGAAAAAACTGTTATTTTTTTGAACAGAAAACCATTGCACGTTAGTACTCTGTCGAGTTATGGTGCAAGCTTGTGGCAAAACATTTTCTTTTTTTTTTATGCTTTCTAAGCAAGTCCTTATAAATGCAAATAGCAGCTCTGGTAATGGTATATTTATAAATACACCTTGGCATCTTTAAGTCCAATGTGGACTTTATAGGCGCACGTGTTCCTAGACTCCATCTTCGCTTTCCATCAAGCAAGATAGAAATGAAACGTGAGCCTATTTTATATAAAAATCTTATATTAAAGACTAAATAATAAAGGTGTATAAATGATTGAAATTTCTTTCTATTTCGGTATAGTTTTTTTTTTTTTTCTTTATTTTTATTTTAAAATATCATAAAATGATATCAACATCTTAAGAGTAACATTGATAAATAGAACATACGTGCTATAAAATGATTTCAACTTCATACTAAAAATATGTACACAGCCTAATATTGTCATATTTATTGTCAATTATAAACATATCATAGAGTTATAGTATCATGATATATGCACCCTTACAAGCAAGCAATTTAATATATTATTAACAAATAAAAATATTAATAAAAATTGTAAAGCTTAAAATATTTTTGTATCTGTATTATGTTAAACAAAACAATATTTTTTATTTATGGAATGAAGTTATAAGAAATTATTTCTACGTTCTATTTTTAAATAATCAACGACGAAATGAACTGGTCGTTTGCTGGAAAATTTAAAATACAAAAATATTGTCATAATCTGCTTCGGAAGACAGCTAAAAAAAAATTAAAATTTGTTCCACGGTGGTTCCTACAGTGCCCTATAATTAAGTGTATATTTCATAACAAAAATTTCACTGCAACCTTGGCGGAGTAGGCAGAGATAGATATTGCTATCCGCTTCTAACCACATTGTTTCATAATACCGGGCACAAATTTCACTTTAACCTTGGCGGAGTAGGCAGAGATAGATATTGCTATCCGCTTCTAACCACATTGTTTCATAATACCGGGCAAAAATTTCACTGCAACCTTGGCGGAGTAGGCAGAGATAGATATTGCTATCCGCTTCTCACCACATTGTTTCATAATACCGGGCAAAAATTCGTGCGTACAGCAAAGGAGTGGAATAAGTTGCCGGCGTCAGTCTTTCCGTCCAATTACGACGTGGGAGCCTTCAAGAGTAGAGTGAATAGGCACTTACTAAACTAGCGCGTACTATCTTTCGACTATATCACCACTTAACACCAGGTGGGATCATGGTCAAGCGCTAGTTCAAAGGCATAAAAAAAAAAAAAAAAATTTAATGAAGTACTTTTTTATGAGTAAAAAAACTAAAACATGGGAAATTCTTGGTAAGCCAACTGGTTTCGTGACCCCATTATTCCATCATATCGGTCGCAAAATGAAAGTCGACATAACGCCTTATTTGAAAAAACAGAATTTTCATTACGATCACTAATTTAATAAATCGTATTCAGAATTAAACAAAATATTTGATTCGTATATTGTTTTGGGTATGTGAGATAGAATAAATATTACGTTACAACTATGTCACTATAAATTCTTTCCTTTACTTATAAAAGTAGTACGTATTACCTACATACATTGTATTTGAAGTCCATTAAACTTCATACACTACTTTTTTATAGTCATACATTAATTTCGTGAACCGAATATATAACTTTATACCTATTCGGAAGACAATCATTATGTTATATTAAGTTTTACAGTCAATTCAAATATAATTTCATATTATTAGTAAACTTTTTCAATTAATAGTTAATTGAAATAGAAAATGTATAATACATATTATAAACATGTTATTGTCAATTCTTAATAATAATAATGCCACAATATAAGAACATATTTTTCAATGTCGTCGAACTTTTCATAATTATTATCTAAAATTCCATTATATTTATTTGTTAAACAATAAAGTTGTAATAAAGAATTATTTATAAAATAGTCAAAGATGAATAATTATTGTCACATTTTCATTTTTAAGCGTTGGATAATGAATTATATTTATTTTTTATTGTCGTTATAATTACGTAAATACCATAAAATACTCAGCTATTTTTGTATTTAATAATATAATTGTCAATTGCTAATTTATTATAAAATGCTTAATAATAATATTCAACATGTTATTATAGCGTAAAAATTAGTAATACAAAACTTGTATACACGTAAATGTAAAATGTAAACAATTTCAAAATGAATAAATGTTATGTATTTGTGTAAATAATAATATTTCTAAAACAGTTTATTTGGTGGATTATTTTATTAATAAATTAAATTGAATTTCTTATAGAAAAACCCACTTTTTGTAAAAATCTTATCAAATCCAGATTGATATGACGTCGATGATATTGTATGTTCATGACATTTTTATCATAAAACTGAATAAATTAAATTATTGTCTTCAATTTATTGTCTTATATCTTAAAGAATAAGTTATTATTATTAACTTTCGCTTTATTAACGTTTTATTTACGTAACTGTCAACATTGAAACGTATAGTTTAAAAATTGTTTACAACAATCTCAAAATATTTCACTTACATCTAAAAAAATTCAACAGCCATGTTTTCCTCACTACCCATACTGTATTTAACATGATGCATTCATAATGAACTACATACGACTTTCGTTTATATAACAATGTTCAATGCCCAGTAGGCAATGAAAGTTACAACATGAGATGGAGTATGGGCAGGTTCTTTGTTGTAGACAACAAAGTGTCGCGGCGGGCCGGAGGGTCGAACTTTTTGTCTCTCCGTACGTTGAGCGTATTCATTGTGCGAGCTGTTGATGCCGTAACTATTAACGTTATAAAAGTTGAGAGCGTTATTCAGTTCCGCTTGACGTAGATCGGCGTCTAGAACGTTGTGGTTTGTCCGATCTGTTTGTTTCTTCAGGTGTTTCTTCGTCGGACGTGTGGTCAACATAGTTGTTGTTGTAGGACGTGTGGTTGTTGTCGTTGTTGTTGTCGTGGTCGTCGTTGTTGTCTTTTGCGGTGTTTCTGTTGAAGGTAAATATACATTCATTACGTAATTGTTTCTATGTTACATTTCCTTACATAATATAAAACAGAATCGCTTCCCTTTGTCTGTCTGTTCGCGATAAACTCAAATACTGCTACATTGATTTTCATTCGCTCTAACCAATGGATAAAGTATTTCTCGAGGAATGTTTTAGGATATAATTTGTTAAGTTTTCGTATACATTAGCTAAAATATAACGATATTTCGGAAAAATATTAACAGTCTGGGAGTTTTCAACGAATACGCTGCCTAAACCCTTTGAGATATAACAAAATAATGTATGGTAGAATTGTGTATATTATACAGGTCTACAGAAAAGTTCGCAATGACATATGTCTATCTCTTAAGGATAACATATTATATCCATATGAATAATTTTGAAAATGGTCAATTATTAAGCAGTAACTGGAAGGCTAATTACTACAATACGGTATCATTATCAATACATTAATTGGCTTAATCAATTTAAGAATAAATAATTTATTTGTTGAATTCCACGTCGCGGGCACAGCGAATATTTATGTAAGTTTTTTTAATTCAAGTTAATCCAGTGTGTGTATTTATTTTAGAATTTAATTAATTTGTAAAATATAAATAAAATATTTATTTACACATTAATAGTAAATGCAATAAATTGAATCATAAGTGCAATATATCTATATGATAATAATAATTTTTATTTTCATCAGAAAAAAAATAATATCATATAATAAAAGGTGAGTCCCTTAAATGCCAAACTAGCGTAAGCTGAATCACAAGAGTAATTTTTTACCCACGTTATAAAAGAAAAAATAATTTATTAAAAGAATAAATAATTTATTTGTTGAATTCCACGTGGACGAAGTCGCGGGCACAGCGAAAATTTAGGTATGTAAGTTTTTTTTTTAATTCAAGTTAATCCAGTGGTTACTATTTATTTTATAATTTAATTAATTTGTAAAATATAAATAAAATATTTATTTACACATTAATAGTAAATGCAATAAAATGAATCGTAAGTTAAATACAGCTATATGATAATAATAATTTTTATTTTCATCAGAAAAATCAAATAATAAAAGATGAGTCCCTTAAATACCAGACTAGCGTAAGCTGAACCACAAGAGTAAATTTCTACCCACGTTATTATACAACGTAGTGTTTTAATTAAATTAAAAAAGGAAATATTATTAAAAATAAAGTTATTACAACCAGTTGTTATGTGCATGTACGTGTATGACTGTGTGTGTGTGTGTGTTTTAGTGAATTTTTTTTAAATTTCTAAGCAAGTGCTTGACTATCCCACCTGATGTTAAATGGAAATGCAGTCCCGGATGGTAAGGCGCACTAGCTTAGTAAATGCCTATTCCCTCTACTCTTGAAAATACCTACATTGTAATCGGAAGGAAAGACAGACACTGTTACTGTTTGTGACTCTGGGAGGCACTGTCTCCTGAGATACAGGTACACTGTACCTAGTTCAGGAAACAGAGCTCCTGTATATGTAACATGTTTGTTTTTGTGATATTAATAAAGTTATTATTGTTACTTACGAGAAATACAAATTTAGTTAACTAAGTTTTTTTAACATCATATTGGTATTATCTGTAACGGTGTTATAATTTCTGTTGATTTAAATAAATAAATAAATATATATGTAGTTATTCCTAATTAAAGCAGTAAAATGTACGTGACATACAAAAAGTAAACAAAACAATAACGTAACCCACCAATGTTCTTTGTGAATACATCACTTTAAATTATGTCATGATTTTTTGGAATGTGAGATTTAAGTAGATTTAGATTTAATGAAGATATTGTGATAATAAATCTGTACCTTTTAAATTGATAGAGCCTTCTGCTTTTCCGTATCCATTGACCGCTGCGCAGATGTATTCACCGAAGTCAATTTTCTTCAGCCGTGTAATAGTTAAGTTCATTCGTAATCCGTACTCATTAACGATTTCCTCGGATATCATATACTTGGAGCTATTCAATAACTTGCCACCTACGACCAACAAACAAGTTCTTGTATGAAAAATATAACTTACTACAGATATACTGCGTGTAATGTCCCTATGGATAGATACAGTGAGAAAAGATTTTCATTCGTAATTTATCGTAAAAGTTCGTATTTATCGTGATCTCTCAAATAGCCTTCTGGGGGGAAGGCGGCGGTTATGTGGGGTTTTACTCTCTGCACTGTGCTCAGGGAGAGCACTTCCCGGGGGGGAGGTTATTCCCTCCCCCCTGTGCCCTCGCAGTGCAAGGCGACACGGGCCAGCCGATGTCGCCTTCTTCCCGGGTCCACCTTGGCGGACGACAAAGGCCCCTTGTCGCCCAATGAACCCGAGGCCCCTTTTAGTCGCCTTGTACGACAGGCAGGGGATACCGTAGTCTTATTCTTGAGAGCCCAGAACTACAGGGTTGTCATTAACAGTACGGGTGTTATCGTAGTCCGATAAAGATCTGATTCCCGAAGGAAAATAAATTCTCACTGCATCTATACACACTTTAGAAGTTATGATTTTTATACGTTTAAACAATTATGAATTGAGACAACAAATACATAGAATAGAAAACAAAGTTGCAATAGACAGCCATCATTAGTCGTACGCACACTACAAAACTATCATATACACATGTTTATATACATATCTAAACTCATACTTCACCAAAACCAATTAGCTTAAAATTGTGTTTTAATAAGCTATGTACACTACTTTTGATAATATAATGGGGTGGAGGGTTGATTACTTGAGACACAGGATCCGTTCTTTTTTTTTTTTACGGGGAGGAAATCTTCACAAAGATACCCCGCCTTCTGGGGAAGGCGGCGGTTATGTGGGGTTTTACCCACTAAAACTTCCCTGTGGCCCTTCCTCGGTGCATGACGAGGGGCTCCGGGATCTCACGTGGAACGCACCGGAGCCCCTCTGCACTGTGCTCAAGGAGAGCACGTCCCGGGGAGATTACTCCCTCCTCCCTGTGCCCTCGCAGTGCAAGGCGACACGGGCCAGCCGATGTCGCCGTCTTCCGGGTCCACTTTGGTGGACGACGCAGGCCCCCACCCTTGTCGCCCAGTGAACCCGAGGCCCCTTTTAGTCGCCTTGTACGACAGGCAGGGGATACCGTAGTCTTATTCTTGAGAGCCCAGAACTACAGGGCTGACTACAGGATCCGTCCTAGTTCAAGTGTCAATCCACCATAATCTTTCTGTTATTATGTCTCTTGTTCCAAATGTGTATATGTTTTTAATTATATAATTATCTTAAGTAACTACTGTGGATTATGGTGAGGAATAAATGATTATTATTATGATGATTATTATTATTATTATTTATTTTGAATCCTTAGGTTAAGTTTTATAATATTTATATAAAAGTCAAATACACAAAAATATCATACAAAATACAAAAACATTATAAAAACCTATCCCAGTGTAAAACGAAGCAGGGCCGGTGGTTAGGGCGACATAGAGAGAAACCTCCTGACGATGTGTGCCGTGTCGAGGAGTACTCTGTATCTGACCCTTGACCCGGTCATCTAGCGAAAGTCTCTTAAGATTTTGATCGAGACTTTTCGCTATGAGACCGTTTGCATGAACGACTATCGGGACAATGATCGTCGAATCCACATCCCACATGGCGGTCACCTCGTGAGCCAAGTCGAGGTACTTAGTGATTTTTTCCTTTCGGCTTTCACAAGGTTCTCTTGATTATTATTATTATGATCTAAGCATAACTTAATCGTTTAACAACAATGTTCAACTAAGTATGATGTCACACGCTAAGATAACTCTGATATCTTTTTCCAAACGTATCAACGTGTTGTGGAACTATAACCACTACAATAGACAACTATAACAACTACCTAATAAATAAAAGTTAAAGTTACAGCCTTCAAATACATAATATATATATCCCGCTGTTGTACACAGGCCTTCTCTATGAAGGGAGTATAAGGGCATAGTCCACCACGCGGCCCTAGTTCGGAATGGCAGACTTCACATGCCTTAGAAAAAATTTCTAAGACATGTAACACCGCCGAGCGCGTGGTTAATCAGCACATAAAATTGCAACAGCAAATTTATTGGTGCCGGCACCGGGGATCGAACTCGGGTTGCTATCGTACTAAGCAACTTGAGGCGTCAGCCCGGACACTGAGCCGAATATTCAGATATGCACGCAAAAGCGATGCATCCATGTAACGCTTTTTTTAGGAAATCTTCAAAAAGATACCCCCCCTTCTGGGGGGAAGGCGGAGGTTATGTGGGGTTTTTACCCACTAAAACCTCCCCGGTGGCCCTTTCCTCGGTGCATGTTGCGGGGCTGCGGGATCTCCAGAGGAACGCACCTGAGCCCCCCTGCACTATGCTCAAGGAGAGCACGACCCGAGGGGGGAGGTTACTCCCTCCCCCCCTCTGCCCTCGCAGTGCAAGGCGACACGGGCCAGCCGATGTCCGCTTCTTCCCGGGTCCACCTTGGCGGACGACAAAGGCCCCCACCTTTGTCGCCCAGTGAACCCGAGGCCCCTTTTAGTCACCTTCTACGACAGGCAGGGGTTACCGTAGTCTTATTCTTAAGAGCCTAGAACTACAGGGCTGCGGGCCGGTCTGCCACTGGTCCATGTAACGCTAACGTATATTTAGACATCAATCCGCCCTTTGATTGTTATAAGGTTTAGCAACAAGGTAAATAAATAACACTGGAATCCCAAACGAAATTAAATTACACGGTTTAAGTGGCAATTCTTGAACATGTTATACTGCCGTAAAATGTCAATTTACGTGTGACGACAGAAGGGTTATCCACACGAGTAGGGCGAAGATACACATGCGAAAATCTAATCTGTTTACACGTTATTTTGGGAGAGATAATTTATTTACACTAAACCTACAACGTGTAAGATAAACAAACTGACGTATTTTACTTAACTATACACATTGTTGATCTTTTATTCCGTTAAATCTCTATCAGTCTTACAAATAAAAATGAGTTATAACATATTTATTCCACCCTTAAACTAAGTTTAGTTAAACCAGGAATAAATTAAGAATAAGTTGAGAATAGTTTACCACAAATAAATCCGGAATAACTATGGTTTATCTATTCTTCCGTTACGTCAAAATGCACGAGTTGGCAACAGCGCAATCAAAGAGAAACCATTCTAAAAAATAATTGCAGTCTATGTAGTAGTGTAGTAATGTATCTGTCAATGTGTGGCGGTTATAAAAATATTCTATTCTCTATATATAGATAGAAGATAATCCACTTCCACGCTTGTCCATAGTAAGAGACCTTTCAAATAAATGGTCTAGAAATATTATACCACTTTTAGAAAACCGATATTTTAATCGAAACTAATCATCGACATATAAATCAAAAGGGTTTTCCCATCTTTTTACTTTTTTTGGAGTCTGTATAATATTTATTAAGTCATTTACTGTTTCTACTTCCTCCATTGCCCTTAATTCCATAATAAGTTAATTTAAATGAGCGAACACAAACCGTGGTATTTTAAATATTATACTGGACTTAAACAAAGGTGTACGTCGTTATAACTTCTGAATAACGATTGTATGAACAAATACGTCAACGTTATACTACGTATTCTTGGTTTATTAGTACAAATTTTACTTATTCTTAATTTATTCCTAAGTTTATCTTTATACCACGTTTATTTGTAAGGCTGTATTAATATAAAAATGAATTGCTGTTCGTTAGTCTCGCTAAAACTCGAGAACGGCTGAACGGATTTATCTTATCTTGGTCTTGAAATATTCCTGGAGGTCTATGGAAGGTTTAAAAAAGAAGGTGAGTAAAAAATTAGAATAACTACCGGGACAGCCTTAAAAATAGCCCTTTTCTATTTCCCATACAAACGTTATCTAACTAAAATTCAGAGTTAATTTGAAAGGTTCCTCTAGGTTCCCACTGTCCTTTTAGATTTTTTTCCAACCAGGTTTGATCCCTAAGTTCGTCTCTTACTTTCAATCCCTGTCGTGGTTTTTCAGTGGGTCCCAGAAAGTTCGTGGAAGCGAAGATACTTTGGTCACCCGAGCTGAACCCCACACACCGCCCTATGATCAGGGTGACAGTAATGTTCAGGAGAATTTTTTGCCCCGACTATAGAATAGGTACTAACAAAAAATTGCCACATTCCAAATCTTATTGACAGAACGAAGTCTGTTGGGTCCGCTATTAGTTAATAAAAAAACAATTCTGTTTAATGATTGTAAAATCGTGACTAAAGTTGCATAGTAGCAAGCCGAGTCCGATCCCCGGTGCCGGCACCAATAAATTTGTTGTTGCAATTTTATGTGCTGATTTATCATACGCTCAGCGGTGAAGAAAAAACATCGTGAGGAAACCTACATGTCTTAGAATTTTTCTAAGGCATATGAAGTCTGCCAAACCGCACTAGGGCCGCGTAGCGGACTATGCCCTTGTTCTTTCTTTACAGAACCTGCGCCCAACAGTGGGACATATAATATATGAAGGCTCTAACTAATTAATAATACATTGTTATAACATTTGTTGTAGTAATTGTATTTTTTTTTTTGGTTTTTTAAAAAGAAAGCTAGCAATATTTCTTTTTCAGAAATATTACTAACAATATTGTTAACCATTCCAACTAAGCTTAAGCTTGTGCTAGGACATGGTTCACGGCAATAGTCCAATGGTGGATTCGAACCCACGACCTTACGATTCGCAGGCCGTACCCTAAACCATTAGGCTATTGACGCTTATTAATAAATAAAATAATGTATTGAATATTTATTTATAACAAAATAATGTTTATAAAATTGTATTTTCACGCGAAAATATAGTAACGTTTCACACGTAATACTTTCCTTCGTTTATAATTTGTTTCTGAGTTTATTTGTCCAGGTTTAATTAAATTAAATAAATAAACTCACATATATTTTTATTTCTAGCGGGGTTGACGGAGGTAGCATTGAAAAATATGTATTTGTTAAATTATGAAACTTACCAGACTGCGATCTCCCACGTTGCCATGTGGTGAGCGCTCTGGGCGAGGCCTCCACGTAACACTGCAGGGTGACTTGCATATCAGTCGCCCTCAACACCACCGGGCTGGCCACGCGAATTACGGGCGTAACTATATATACACAAGTAACAGTGTCATAAATATTTTAGTACATAACTAGTACACAATCATTATTTTAGCCATCAACTGTAAGTAAAGCTGGAAGTAAGGCTACATTCAAACGCTCTCTCTTAAATCTAAACTTAAATGAGGAATAATTATATATACATCTATATTTGGATCTATATAGTTGTATAAATATATTTATAGTTACTTAATAATTATGGTTATGCTATTAATTTATGTATATGGTATGTTTATGTATATATTTATGTTTATGCATATATAATATATTTTTTATATTTGTCTTATTTTACTAATTGTTTTTCTAAGTGAATTTGTTTCTACACAACCATTTTTTTTTGTTCACTCGGGGGAATCTTTTTATAGACCATCCTCCGGTACCCTGGGTGGGCCCGGAGGGATGTGTGGGACTCGGCCTGGGCAGCCTCTACCCACTAAACCTTCCGCGAATGCCATCAGCCGTTATGAGCGGGGTGTCCCGGATCTGTCAGCGACAGGACACCCCAACGACCGGCCGGTCCCGGCAAAACTTAATCAGCCTCCTTCTGGGACATGACCGTCTCACAGAAGGAGGTGACCGCCGTCCAAGACCTGTCGCTCGAGACCATCGCAAGAGCGAGGCTCGGAAGCGACAGGTCTACACCACCGATGGTAGATACCATGTCATGGCGCTGCGCTGCCCATCTCGGGCACACCTCGAGGGTGTGCTGGGAGAGTCCACCGCAGCACCACAATCATGGCACCGCTCATCGGCCTCCCGATGGGCCGTCCGACACAGTTTCTACACAACCCTAAGGTAGACTGGCAGAGAATGCCTTCTGGCATTAAGTCCGCCTTTTTGTACACTTTTATTGTGTGCAAATAAAGATTAAATTAATAAATAAATATATCATCAGTAAAATTCATCATCAGCCTGTGCCTATGTACTATTAGAAGTAAGCCTTCCCCAATATCTTTCCATATACGATCCACCGCTTTCTGTTAGCCGCTTCGGGCTATCCTTATAAGGTCGTAGGTACATCTGGAGAGAGGATACCCCTAGATGCCTTACGCTTCTCTGAACCATGCACGGCCTCGATTCTAAGACTTTCCTGTCTATCTGCCATCACTAACTCGGCAGTTTTGGTCGCCCCACTGCCACTTTAACAGGCTAAGTTTAATCTAATGTAATAATAATTATAAAATGTAAATATCAATGTTAACTATTAAACAATCATCATATTATCATTATATACACAAACACACTCATTGCACAAAGCTAAAATTTGATTGCATTTTATTTCCATACGTGCAGACACGGTCATTTCGCACACACACTGCACTGCATCGACACACTCCAAAGAAAAAAAAAGTTAATGGAACTCGAAAATAACCCTATAACTAAATATAGTACAGGAAATCGACAGCATCAAATATTATGTAATATTTTATAAGATAGTGTCAAAATTATTATTTTGCAGCAGCCAAAATTAAATTTTCTTTCTTACGTATTTAATCTAAGAAGAACTAAGTAATTAATTTATACTGACGTCATATCATTCCTCAAACATCACTCAATGAATTTAACCCACTTTAACGAATTTTACCGCATTTTAATAATATTTTTGAATTCCCAACGTTCAAATATGCACCATGCATACGACTTTGAAATTTAAAGATGCTGTGGGCTCCATCTCCCTGAATCGGGGCGAAATTTAAAATTAAAAATAATCAATTTAAGGTAACCTAAAATAACTATGACAAAGAAAGTCAAACGTGTCAGTACCCTCCGTGAAATTGACCACTGCAAAGTGTTCGAAACGTCGAGAGTTCAGAAATAAGTTTGAAACAGTAAAAAGTGATTTCATTCAGTGATTGTTTTCTATGAACTATAGAGAATAATAAGTATTATACTTACATAGAACCGAAACTTCGTATCTTCTACTTTTCGTTGGTGGCACACCATTTGCTGCGATACACAAGTATGTGCCCATATCTTCTCTCCGAAGCCCCTTCAATAGCAGTGTCGATCCAGCGTAGCTATATACCACTACATATTGCATAATGGTGAGTAAAGACATAATTTATACTCGAATACACTGATAGTAAGCAAATTATTAATTTATTTATTTAATAAGATACACCAACAGCATTACACAAGCATACATTGTTGTAATAATCAAGTTTACAAACTAAGTCCTGTTGTGTATGCCAATTACAGGTGTACACAACATTCGCTATAAAGAAACGTAACGATTTCATAATTAATAGTTACAAAAATATTTTAATAAATTATAAAGAAATAGAAAAATCAGTAAAAAAATGATTAAATTAGCCAAAATTACTGTATAATGATATACTGATAGTAAAAAACATCCTAGTCAAAGTTTAAGGTTTGACTCAGTAACTTTTTTTTTTTTTTTGTTAACGAGGAGGAAATCTTCAGAAAGATACCCCGCCTTCTGGGGAAGGCGGCGGTTATGTGGGGTTTTACCCACTAAAACCTCCCAGTGGCCCTTCCTCGGTGCATGGTGAGGGGCTCCGGGATCTCCAGTGGAACGCACCGGAGCCCCTCTGCACTGTGCTCATAGAGAGCACTTCCCGGGAGGTTACTCCCTCCCCCTGTGCCCTCGCAGTGCAAGGCGACACGGGCCAGCCGATGTCGCCTTCTTCCCGGGTCCACCTTGGCGGACGACAAAGGCCCCCACCCTTGTCGCCCAATGAACCCGAGGCCCTTTAGTCGCCTTCTACGACAGGCAGGGGATACCGTAGTCTTATTCTTGAGAGCCCAGAACTACAGGGTTGTTGACTCAGTAACTTAATCATTAAAACAAATAATTATAGCCGTTACTTTAACAGTATAACGGCGAAGAGTTAGACTTAATCTGACATTCGAACTAACTAAAATAAACATTAAAAAAAGATTTTTTTTCTTAACATAACCATACCCATATATGTGGTGTATTTATATGTTTTTGTTTCATTAAGTATATTTATTTTGGTAAAAAATATCCCAGGTGTATAGGCGCAAGGCGCTCGGACGTTAAATTCGTGACAACGAATCCAAGAGCAATGAGCACTTGGCACGGACTAGTTTAAATCCGTGAAATAGCTACCGACCGAGTCGTGGTTCGGCCCTCTCGGGTAGTAACCGTCCAAGTCGAGGTTACCCCCCACCGGGGGGGCCCTTGTATCGAGTTACTAGCGATAGAGGTTCAGGCTAAGCGACCTATCGATCGATGGTGAATGATCGGTTACTCCGGCTCCAAACGTAGCGGGACACGATCGTAACGCTACATTTTTAGTGAATGCCATCCGCTATCATCAAGTTATAAAACGTTGTCACGTCAAAAGGAATTGACGGGTTTTGTTTGTATTTAAAACAGAGACAGTCGAATTTTCATAATACTTTTATATATCAAATAATATACAAATATTTGCATAAACCAGTTGAATATGCTCAAATTTCAATAGTCTAATAGTTAAAGCTATGGTCTGCTAAACGTAAGGTTGTAGGTCATTCGAATATTAACGTTAATCACCTCCTAGAGTGTTGGGAGTTTATCAAGTAAAATAGCATTGTTATAAAAAATAATGTAACTAACAAAAAATATAAAACCAGATGTCCTTAAGAACAAACGACTAATATTTTCATCCGATATGAAATTGATAAATTGCGTAATATCTATCGAATACTGCCGAGTGGCACATTAAATTTCTGAACATTGCTCTAAGTTTTATTATGAGGGAGTGCAGGGTGGAGAGAATACTATTGAAAAATAGAAAGAGTAAAAGCTTCGGAACTCTTTCTCAAGATTTTATTAAAAATGTTCTTAGGTATACATTCTGAGAAGTATTTTAAAGGTTTTGATTGAATACAGATATGAGATGAGATGTGAGTATGTGAGCCGTGGTAGCTCAGTGTCCGGGCGGTTGGCTCAAGTTGCATAGTACGCAAGCTACCCGAGTTCGATCCCCGTTGCCGGTACCAAAAAAATTGTTGTTGCAATTTTTTGTGCTGATTTACCACGCGCTTGGCAGTGAAGAAAAACATCGTGAGGAAATCTACATGTTCTAGAAATTTTTTCTAAAACATGTGAAATCTGCCAATCCGCACTAAGGCCGCGTGGCAGATTATGCCCTTATACTCTCTTTACAGAGAAGGCCTGTGCCCAGCAGTGGGACATAAATAAAGGCTGTAACTTTAACTTTTAACTTGTATGTGGTCAACGCTATTATTTTTATTTCAACCGACTTCAAAAAAAGAATAGGTTCTCAATTCGTCTGTATTTTTTTCTTTTCTCATGTTTGCCCGAAAAAGGGCGTCCGCACGTAATAGCGTTAAACGTTTGATTCAACTTGAAGTCGGTTTTTGTTTTTGCTTGTAAATATAACTTAACTTTCATCGAGTTGATAGCCTAGTGTTTTATTGTACCGTCTGCGAAACATAAGGGCGTAGGTTCGACTCCACAATTCGACTTGTTGATAGGAACCATCTCGTAGCACAATCTAAGGTTACCCATCACCGGGAAGCCTTGTGTTGAGTTACCTATAGAGGTTCAGGCTAAAGCGACCTGGGAGCTGTACCACCTCTCAATCCGGTGCGACGCTTAAAATCCGCTTCTCTGACTGATCTATGTAGATCACAAAAAAAGGGTCAATAATGGAATTCGATTGTTTTTAGTGATAACAATGTGTTGGTATTTAAGTTATCTAAGTAAGTATTGTACTTATTGTTGTAAAACCTTAATATAATTAAAAATTAACGTATGAACTTACGCTTACGCTTTTTTTTTAATGACGAACTACACAGTTGGCCAGAGAGGCTGGCCTTTAGTGATTCACCGGATTAAAAGTGGCACAGCTGTTAGGTCGTTAAGCCTGAACCTCTATTAGATAGTAACTCGACACAAAGGCCCCCCCGATGAGGGGTGACCTCGGCTTGGACGGTTACTATGTTACGCGTGAGCATTCCGATCCGAGAGCTCCCGAGAGGGCCGAACCACGACTCGGTCGGTAGCTTTTTATTTGTGACAATATAAACTAAACTAACTTCTAAGCCACTTCGGTAAGCGTTAGCCTAGAAATGGGCGAAGAAACTAACCCTAAGCTTTATGTCATTGACACTATCTAGAACTGCCGCCGTTTATAATGATAAATAAACGTTTGTTTCTGCCTTAAGTTAGTATTGAGTTCTAAGTGTAAATATCAACACCGTTCACCTACTTAATTAAGTCGGTATCGCTAATCTCGACGTAACACTTTAATCAAAACATTGCGAAAGCATTTCGGCGTTTAACTGTTGCTGTCAAATTAAATTTAAATGGAAGCAATTTATAACTTTATTATGGCATACGAACCCCCGATCCTAAATCTCGGGTGCTCACATAAAATACAGCTACCTAGTACGTACCGAGTATTACGTAGAGAGCGGGGCTCTTGTATGGAATTGTGTTTTATTAACGGGTTATAAAGTTGGCCTGCGACATGACGTTGGCGACTTGTTAACCGACGACACATTCGGTACAGAAATCCGGCCTTGTTATTGTTCATAAAACTTTTTCCACCTTATCAACTTTGAATCTTTTCCCGCATTACATGATTAAGAAATACGGTGCGGACAGAAATTACTTTAATTGTAAATTATTTACAAGACCACTTAGAGTAATTTTCACAATCATCGTCATCCTTTCAGCCGTAGAATATCCATTGTTGGGTATCCTTTTATACCGTTTGTAGTAAGTGGCTTACAGTTTTATTTTACGTTCTCACAATTAGACAATTCATTAAATTTTTATGTTCAAAGATTCGAATCCGGCTAGTGTTATTGAATTTATGTTAATAACAATTAAAATTAAATGCTAAAAGCAAAGGTCTCACCACCTGTCATACATTAGGTCACAAGGTAGGCGCTAGAGTTAAAAGGACTTCGAATCCTTTTAACTCTAGCGCCTTTTTTTTTGTTCACGCGGGGGAATCTTTTTATAGACCATCCTCAGGTACCCTGGGTGGGCCCGGAGGGATGTGTGGGGAGCTCAGCATGGGCAGCCCCTACCCACTAAACCTTCTGCGAATGCCATCAGCCGTTATGAGCGGGGTGCCCCGGATCTGTCAGCGACAGGACACCCCAACGACCGGCCGGTCCCGGCAAAGACCGGACTTCATCCTCAAAGGGGACTTCTCCGGCACTCAGAGAAGTCCCGACGACGCCGAAGCATGCTGGGGCCAGGTACCCATCCTGGCCCCGCTTCGGATTACGGGTGCGGCTAACTCTAGCGCCTACTGCAACTTGAGCCAACCGCCCGGACACTGAGCTACCATGGCTCACATACTCATATCTATCTTTAATCAATCGAAACCTTTAAAATGCTTCTCAGAACGAATAACTAAGAACATTTTTAATAAAATCTTGAGAAAGAGTTCCAAACTCTTTTTACGTTTACTCTTTCTATTTTTCTATTTGTCTCATCACCTGTCATACATTAAGTCACAACGTAGGCGCTTTTTTATTGTGTATACACTATTATAATATAAATAATTATTTTGATTACTTCCAACCCGCCACGATAACAAATAAAGCTTCCGGTATAATAGCTTCTTTGTACATGTTATAGATTATCTATTAGCGTTGTTCGGATAACCGTCGTCTTTGTAGGAAATCAAAAGATAATTGACTATATCTACTCTAACGACAATTCTTATTTCGCCAAAACGTGGATAACATATCCAATTAATGGGAGAACCCACGGGCCATATCTAGCAAATGTCCATTGTAGTGTGTAATTGTGTATTACGGGTCCCGAATGCTTATTATTTACACTCAATGTTCCAAGCAAGAAGGGTCAGATTCGTATGGATTGTATATTCCAAATTGTACGAATGTTCTGAAAATATTTTTTGAGTACGCGCATGCTATTTTGTACCTAAAATACTTATTGTTAGGTAACATTTGACAGTGCGTTTAGCGTAAAAGACAAACATATGTATTTAAATAACTAGTTCCGTAATCGTTTAAGGCTGTCTCGTGTATACATTAAGGGTACCTCATTCAAACAATAAAAGGTAGCAAGCTTGTCGGGTCGATTTTCACTCGGTTGTTCATTTAATTTCCTGACCGAAACCCGAATTGCTTCATTTTGTTTAAGTAGTAATTGAGTTCTTAAGAATTTGTTTTTTCCACGGAAATGAATTTCCACCGCGAACGCGTAGAGACACTTACTTTGAAAATTAAAAATGTTGACAGAAAGTTTATCTGAGAAGTGTCGAATGAAGCACAAAAGATGTCCGACGAAGCGTCACGGAAGCTTTATATAAAGTACATAAAAGCATTAAATGGTACATTAAACAACAATAATAAATTTGGAAACAAAGTGAAGAACATTAAGCGTCAATAGCCTAATGGTTTAGGGGACGGCCTGCGAATTGTAAAGTCGTGGATTCGAATCCACCATTCGACTATTGCCGTGAACCATGTCCTTTTTTTGTTAACGGGGAGGAAATCTTCAAAAGTTTTTTCAAAATTTTTACCCACTAAAACCTCCCCGGTGGCCCTTTCCTCGGTGCATGACGAGGGACTCCGGGATCTCCAGTGGATCGCAACGGAGCCCCTCTGCACTGCTCAAGGAGAGCACGTCCCGGGGTGGTTACTCCCTCCCTCTGTGCCCTGGCAAGGCAACACGGGCCCGCCGATGTCGCCTTCTTCCCGGGTCCACCTTAGCGGACGACAAAGGCCCCCACCCTTGACTTATACGACCGGCAGGAGATACCGTAGTCTTATTCTTAAGAGCCGAGAACTACAGGGCTGATTGTGTGTGCTGTGAACCATGTCCTAGCACAAGCTTAAGCTTAGTTGGAATGGTTAACAGGATTATTAGAAATATTTCTGAAAAAAAAAAAAATATTGCTAGCTTTCTTTAAAATAAAAACATATTTTTTGGTACACAAATTATTATTGTGTTGGAAAATGTTGTCGTTTCACTCCATTTTGTATTTTACAGGCATAATTTCGTTATGATCGCTTTGTATTTATTTTGTAGTACTCTTTCCAATATCTTGAGGCAATATCCTAATAAATCCTATAAAACTCCAATGTTTTAACCGCGCGGCCACCTGCGCTCGCCCCGGGCGGGCTTTGAATGTAAAATTGTTTCTTTTTACCACTTAGTACAGTCTCTTCGTTGTGAATGGATTTCAAAGGAAAATTGACATTTTTATCCCGTTTTTATGATGCACATCAATTACTTTCTATCTAAGTGGATGAAGGCTTTATCAAGTAAAGGACGTTCGTGAATATAAAATATTCATATTCATTGATAAAAAAAACACGATTCGCTATTAATAATAATAATAATAATAAACCATTTATTCGAACCAGCACACAGAAATAGACAAAAATGAAACAAGAAGAACTTATCTACTAACAATAAAAAAAAAACATTTCCTTAAATACTAATTAAAATAGGTAAAAATAAAATAAAAAAGAAACCAAGTAAATACGAAAACTTGATCTATTTGGTTGCGATGCTGGATCGAATAGGTACCAGCTCAGCATTGTGTTGGCTGTGAAGCCAACGCTGGTATTCTGCTGGTACCTATGCCTTCCCGTCTGGCCGTGTTCTGTGCTCAGGTATTATGTGGACGATTTACCAAGATTAAAGTTAAATTAGACCGTTAAATATATAAGCTCTCATGTTCTTATAGTTTTAACCTAGCGGAGTAAACAGAGACAGCTTTCACTAGCCGCCTTCATCAAATCTATTAAGTCCAATATGTGACAGGTGGTGATAAGCCTATTGCCATACACATCGCTAGGTGTCGGTACTTATGAATATGTTTGTTGCAATTTTAAGTACTGATTTACCACACGCTCGAAGGTCAAGGAAAACATCGTGACTAAACATGCATGAGTAGGAAATTTTTAAGAATGTATGTATGTATCCTGTGTTTAATGTTAAGACATACTAATATATGTATATATAGGTTGTAATTTTAACTGTTAACGTTAAAAAAATAAAGAAACTAAACAAGTCTAATCTAAAACAACTAGGAATGGTTGGAATGTACCTTTGTTTTCCTTTCCATTGTCATCACGGAACACAATGTTGCGTCCTTCATTCCTCTTCCACGATACAGTAGGCGCTGGGACTCCAGTTGCAGTGCAGCGAAGTTCTACGGAACCCCCTTCAGTAGCGCTAGCAGCCGAGCCATCGTCATCCGCGATGTCTGGTGGTATCACCACTGACAAATGACCCATCTAAAAAGTATCGATACCGTTATATAACGTTATCTTTCAATTTACCCTAGTTCTTAACACTTTTCGATATCAGTATTACATAAGCACGTTTTTAAATCCCCTACATATTTTTGACCCAATCGCGAAAGACAGATAACAGTGGTTGTCCTTTTGACAGATCTTATTTTTTCGATAGCCTATTGACATTTTTCGGGAACATATTTTGGCATATTTTCTAGCTAACTTTCATTATGTTATCCCATAGGATCATAAGTTAGAAGCCCTGCTATATTAGGCTATAATTGCTTTGAAATATTACATATATTATATTAAAACTTATCTTTTTTTTCGTGGCGAAATGCCTACGCATACACGCCCTCACGGAGACGATGACGTGTTATGTCGGTCTCGCACCGACTAAAACCCCACGGCGGTCGCCATCAGCGCAACCAAGGTGTATTGGGATATCTGTAAGGAACGCAACCAAAACCCCTCTGCGCTATGTTGGGCTAGCCCGCCTCGGGGGGGTGCGTTCAAAGTCGCTCCCTCTAAACCCTCGCGGACTGCCATAACTTCACGGCACCACTCCGTGTCGTCGTACTTCTCGGTGCCGCTATTAATAGACGTCCATAGTCCCAACTCCGAACGTCAGCGACCCGAAGAGCCCCTTTTTACTAAACTTATCTAACAAAACAATAAACATGCTTAGTATTTTTTCGCAATATTCTCTTTATAAGTTGAAGATAACTTATAAAGATATATTAACTTTAAATAATTAAATGCATATTATAATATCTAAACCGCTAATGCAACCGGAAGCTATATCTGACTAGAAAACCAATCGTCCAAAATCAATTAGGAAGAAATCAGCGAACCGCGAAATGTATAAATGCATTAGATGTCACGAATGACTTGATTTCGATTTGAATCGTAGACATTAGCGAGTTGCTCCAAGTTACAATGGCTTGTAGACAAAGGAAAACACTGTCATTACAGCTTGCGGCCGCGTGGGAACAGCTAACATAGCATTTAACGTTGGAAAAGTGGAATGACCGTCTTTTAAGTAGTTTCCAAGTAATGATTTCTAAAATTAACGCGAATGTTATACATTGATCTACTAATTTTGCGGAATTCTTTTCTATTACTAATACAATCAGATTTAAGAGCCTTCATACCACCACCTCCCATGGCCCTACCAATCTCGCTGTCATATAGGTCGAAACGCGGGAGAGTACGTGGCCTGGCCGTGTGGCTCCACGATATCTTGACTCCGTACAAGTTGTTTTAATAGGGTGAAGGTAATGAAGGTGACTCCGTACAAGGAGATTTCAGAGCCGCGGTAGATCAGGGTCCGGACATTCGCCTCAAGTTGTGTAGTATACTAGCAACCCAAGTTCTATACCTGATACCAGCAACAATAAATTTATTTGTTTTAATTTTAAGTGTTGATTTACCACGCGCTCTACGGCGAAGGAAAAAAATTGTGACAAAACCTAATGCCTTAGAAAATTTTCTAAGACACGTGAAGTCTGCCAATCCGCACATGGCGCGTCTCTGTGAAGTGACTATTCCCTTATACTCACTTCAAAGAGAAGGTCCAATAGTGGGACATATAACGGTAATTATAAATATGGCTGTAACTTTTACTTTGACAACAGATTTTATAAACCACAAATCCTACGAAGGATTAGTCGTGAGAGTGTAAAATAAACCATGTATATTTAAAACGAGTAAAAAATCAAAAATCAAAGTTTAAATCGAATCAAACGTGACGGATCGAACATTAGACACGAGACCACGCTCTTTTTCTGGAATATAGTTATATTAGGAAGTTCAGGCGTTTATACAATGTCTCAATAACAATGTCTCCAAAACTCTTGACATAAGACACCTTCAATTATATGAACAAAGGCAAACGGTATCAAAATGGTTGCTCGGCCTCAACCTCGAGCAGACCGAAAGGATCATCGGGTAGACGCAAACAAAATAAACAAATATATAACACATACACGATCATATACACAACTACGCATACTCATGAACACTATACACCCCACACACGCGCCTGTATATATATACTTGGCCAAATACACATATATATATATATATACATATATATATATATATGTGTGTTTAACTAAATTATAAAAAAAACTAAAATTTTGTGCAAAATACAAGCGTCTGCTTAGTTTGGGATCACTCGACGAAAAGTCACTGTGTACCAATAATATGTGCTGCAATTACATGGATTTTCGTTTAATTTGTGTAATGTTTATATAAAACCAAATCTGTGTGTTAATAAATAAATATTCTATTCTATTCTATATTTTCTTTTTTCTTCTAAATTTGTGCTGGTTATCGTTAAGACTTAGATTGTTGTTAATTTCATAAAGTTAACAATAACTTAATAGCATTCTTCTACAAGATTTTTAGGAATTTGAGGCTCTATGCCAATCAAATAGATTTAGGAACTAATTGAAACTTAGTAAAAAAAGCAATGACATGATAGGTGACATGATAAGTGCTGCTGCTATTGATTGTAATGGGAAAAATAGCAGGAAAAAGTCGTGACTAAGGAACATCAGGGAATGGACTGGAATAAAAACAGTCTAAGCACTATCCCGCTAAGCCATGAATAAGGAGAAGTTTAGAAGACGGACCTCCGACCTTCAGTGTTGGAGAGGCACATGAAGAAGAAGAAAAAAAGCAATTTAATTCAGAATTTTCGGTCGAAAAGTCGGTTAAAATTATACCAATTTTAAACTAAACTTAGATTTAAAAATATAAGGTTATTTTTTATTTAGTTTACAAATTTTACGTTAGAAAATTAAACTTCATTCCAGTGTAAAATTTAAGCAAAGGTCCGTAAACGTTTCATGAAGATGTATGACTCGTTGCATGGCACGCAATAGGGCGACTTTGACAAAATTCCAAGTGCGCTCCGAGCGATGTACACGAAGCGCTTCCTGTATTTATTACGTTATGCAATACGCCCGTCTGACATGTTACCAGAGGACTACAAATTTTCTTTCCTTAATTATTTTAAAAGAGTTTTATATTAAATAATTTACCTATATGAAAAAATAAAAACATACTAAAGTTGTCAGTCTATTACAACGGATTCTACTGCGGCTCTAAAAATAGTATATGTTTAGTACAAAACATAAAATATTGTGTGGTGATTTTGTTACTTTATTATGGCAACATCGTCAGTTGAATTGTTGTATTTTTAACTATAGCAACACTTTCTCTCTTCTATTGCTCTATTCATTGTGTCAGCACCATCTTTATCTTGTTCGAATACAATAAATTGCAATTATCAATATAAGGTTGGTTCGGTCAGTGCTGACGACTCAACTCATTGAAGTTAATAATTCTTCCAAAAGAAATCGTGGGATGATTTAAATTAATTGTCCTCTTTTTTTGCAAACCGTACTCTACTCATGAAGGGAGATCAGATCTTCTTCTGCTGTTCCAATCATGTTCAGAATGATCCCAGCTGCTAATTTCTATTAACGCACGTCATAGCGGAATTCCGGATACCATCTTTTTTCACACACGATTTTCAAGTTCAATTTCGTCCACGCACTGCTTTATAAATTCAGATGTCATCAGCGATGTTTCCGTGTCATTTTGTTTTGAGCACCTTTAAGACAAGAGGTTACTTATTTTTCAAAGACCGGCAACGCTCTTGGATCTTCATGGGCAAAAGTGATCACGTGATCAGATGAACCGTAAGCACTTTTTCAATAACAGTAATAATGTTGCAGATGAAATTAAAAGATTGATTCTAAAAACCTTTTTTTTTTGTTTACGGGGAGGAAATCTTCAAAAAGATACCCCCCCGTCTTCTGGGGGGAAGGCGGCGGTTATGTGGGGTTTGACCGACTAAAACCTCCCCGGTGGCCCTTCCTCGGTGCATGGTGAGGGGCTCCGGGATCTCCAGAGGAACGCACCGGAGCCCCTCTGCACTGTGCTCAAGGAGAGCACATCCCGGGGGAGAGGTTACTCCCTTACGCCCTCGCAATGCAAGGCGACACGGGCCAGCCGATTTCGCCTTCTTCCCGGGTCCACCTTGGCGGACGACAAAGGCCCCCACCCGTGTCGCCCAGTGAGCCCGAGGCCCCTTTTAGTCGCCTTCTACGACAGGCATGGGATACCGTAGTCTTATTCTTGAGAGCCCAGAACTATAGAGCTGGATTCTAAAAACCTAATGCATATATGAACTGGATAGTTATCTCTGATTGGTATAAAAGACATTTTATTTATACGCGGGTATGTTTTAAATGTGTGAAATAGTGCAGAGACTGTCTGAAAGAATGTTAACAAAAAATCCGTAATAATGTTATCAGTGTCGTCGAACACTGTATGTAGATCACCGCTCGGGCTTTGACAACATTCCTCGCTCGAATGCTACAGACAACTCTACTGAATGAGTCAGATTCCCTCGTGTATATATGCAAAAGTTATAAATTTGGCGACACGGAAAACTGAAATGTATTTTTATACCAAATAATTAGAAGGATGGATGAACTTTCCGGGCACCGCTGAAAATCAGCGCTGTCGCATCCTTGCGACAGCATATGCTGAGACGGTGTCCGATATTGGCATCATATGTTTTGTATTATTTGTCCGTGTAACTTTAACTGTGTTTTGTCTATTTTTCATTCTTTTTTAATGTAGCGTCAATAGCCTAATGGTTTAGGGTACGGCCTGCGAATCGTAAGGTCGTGGGTTCGAATCCACCACTCGACTATTGCCGTGAACCATGTCCTAGCACAAGCTTAAGCTTAGTTGGAATGGTTAACAAGATTGTTAGTAATATTTCACGAAAAAAAAAAAGAAATATTGCTAGCTTTCTTTTTAAAAAAAAATAAAAAAAAATGTGTGTTATATTCTGTCTGTGATGTGTTTTTGAATTGTGATGCCAATAAATAAATGTCTATGTCTATGTCTATTTATCTGTACTTCTGCGTTTTATCTGGTGAGTGAGGTAGCAGAAAACCTTACTATTTTTAGGCTTCGCCAACAAGCTGAAACTCTGGTTTAATCCGTATTTATGGGCGACAATAATTTTTCATCTTTTCCTAATTAGTTAAAGTTATAGCCTTTATATATTATACATGTACAGGCCTTCTCTGTAGTATAAGGGCGTAGCCCGTCACGTGGCCCTCGTACGGATTGGCAGACTTCACATGTCTTAGAAAAGTGTTCTAAGACGTAGGTGATAAATCACCACATAAAATTTCAACAACAAATTTATTGATGGTGGCACCGGGGATCCAACTCGGGTTGCTAGCGTACTCTGGAACTTGAGCCAACCACCCGGACACTGAGCTACCACGGCGCAATTTTAATTACACAAGGATATTTACGAGTTAATACAAAAACCGACTTCAAATCAAATTACACGTTAAACACTTTGGCGGGAATGCCCTCTTTGTATTTCAGAATTATCGTAGGAATATTATGAAGTAGAAATAATCACAAACCAAACTCTCATTTCACCAACCAAGCTACCCATGAAGAACATCCTTTCCATTAAAAAATGAATCACATATGCATCAGCACATATGTACTTAATACAAATTTAAGACATATTGTTTTGTCAGAACTGGAACAAATGTACGGGAAGATTTGAAATAAAAAAAGAATGATCAAGATCGTGAACCGACCAGCCGAAATCTCTGACATAATAAATAAAAAATAAAGACGAATAGAGAACCTCTTCCTTTTTCGTAGTCGGTTGAAATGAGTAAGTCCCACACGAGTTAATCACCTTAGGTCGACTATTTTGTCATCGGAGGGTGATCTAATAGCGGTTACTCCCTACCTCCCGCCACTCAGGCAAGATAATCTTCCTATTACTATATCTATGCCTAGATCCCTTACTATAAAACGAAACCTCATACGAGTATATGCTTCTCCCGTCTCACGGCTTTTTTACCTTACTGAGGACACAGAGACTGCTCTGAGATAGGCGGTTTGCCCGTCGTCATACACCAGACATAAATTTTTACAAATGATTCTTTTTGCACCTAATTTTTTACCTAAAAACGGCAATATATTTGTAACAAGCCAGCCATTTGTATGTACAGTGAACTGACTACCAACCGTCACTAGTCCTAAAGGGACTTTTAAAAGAAGTAGTTCGTAAGCCGAACCATTTAGCCTATCATCTACTTTCTGTATATATCATTAACATAAAGAAAGGTATTTAAGAATGCTGTACAACACAGACTCTTCATAAATGCCACTGAAAACTCAATATATCATTAATATAACACTGACTATCTAATATTGCTGAGACTGTTACACAGCGGCATCAACAGGTAAGTGAGTCATTTGTTTCCCCTCGTGAAACATTACTCTTGAGTCAGGTCATGACGTGAAATGTAAGTCGGGACGTGCGCTGGGAAACGGGAAGCAACATGGACGCTCAAAAATTCACGTTCATTTATACATATCATTCAGATTTCAAGTGTTCAACGTTACTCGTATATTTGTTAAAACATTTTTCCGACTTCTATCAAGATTTACGACTTGTCTAAACGAATTATATAACATGGATTTCATATAGAAGTGATAGTCTAGTTGCTAAGGGTTGTATTTTACGAATCTCTTGAAACTTACGCAGCTAATACCAAAGAATTTTTATTTAAATATGAGACATACCATAGACAAAAGTTTTTTTTTATTAAAGCGAAACCACAGACTTGTGTCCGTGCTCTTTTCTACTGTACTTTATTTGGTTACTTTGGATTTATTATTAGTGTGCTACCAACAACAGACAAAAGTTATATCCGTCGCCTCTTATGAAAAATAGTTAAGGGGATAATTACTATTTTTATTTAACTATTACTGTAGTGAAATGGAATTCAGATCACTTTTGATGTCATGAACTAGACCTACAGAGTTAAACAGTTAGCCAAGCGGAGTTGACGGGGACCGCTGTCACTGTCCGCTTTCGCTTTTTCACCAAGGTTATTAGGTCCAATATGAGGATCCAAAAGAGAGCGAGCCGGGGACGTGCAACGAGCAGGCACAAGTTTTTATAGCAAGTATTTTTTTGTATTTAAAAAACCCTAAAAACAACAATTTTTGGATTTGAGCTTGCAACAATCTGTAGAAGTCGAACCCATTCAGCAACAAATTGAATTTCTCTCTTTTTAAATTTATTTAAAGTCGATAGATTCGGTATTGAAATAATGTATACTAGTGTATATTGGAATCAAAGCAATAACGGCGAGCTCGATGTATTAGGCTGCCAGTGTTCGTATATCCTTTTTCCCGGCAATGGTGATTCATTCACGGCAACGCATGGCGCCGGCCAATTATTTAGAGGTCGATTCATCTGACAGACGCAATGATGGATGACCGGCTAGTGTGTATTACATTTTGTACGCTCTTTGCTTTACGTCAAACTGTAAAAAATATTATATAAGTTTTTTCTCGGGCGCCACTAAATCGAAATGCTTACACGTAACATAGTAACCGTCCAAGATGAGGTTACCCCTGATCGCGGGGACTCTTGTGTCGAGTTACTAGCTATAGAGGTTCAGGCTAAGAGACCTAAGAGCTATGCCACCTCTCATGATGAAGTAGTCAAAGCCATCTCCTCTAGTCGATCTGTGTAGTTCGTTACCAAAAAAAAGGTGTTCGTTGGTAGGAATATCACTTATAGGTGACAGGCTAGGTGGCATATCGTTATATACTTCAATCTACTTTTTATCAGGACAAAAGACTCGAGTGCTATATTGTTAATGATATTCAAACTGTGTAAAGGAATAGATTATAAGTTTTTTTTTTTAAATAAAAAAATATTATTTTTAAAAACTATTCCTTGAGTTGACTACATTGTGATGTGATATGGCAACTATATTACTATAGGTTGGCAAATGTAATCTCTTTAGGTGTTTGTGCTTCTAATACTAAGTGACATGCATGCTAGTTAGCTAGCTTCTCCCATAAAAGTTCAACTCTTACTTATGTTTTTAGCGGGATATACAGAAGTAACAATATCGGTTATCTCTATCTATATTTAAACGGTACAAAAGACTGAGCTGTTTCCCTTATCATACCGTGAAGGTGAAATAATTATATTATAAGGACATTGTACGCTCCGAAACTCACATTTTACTACTTGTAAACAGGTTCCTTTGAGCAGTTTAACAAATTCCCCGGCGACGTAGCAAAATGTTTAGTATAGAAAACGTTGCCGTCGACGACAGAAGGGGACAACAATGTGTCGAAGAATGTGTTTATGGTGCCAAGAATTAAGCTCTTTAGCGACGTTTAAGCATTCTTCGTTCGTTTGTCTTAACTTTGGCAAATATGCTTATTTCTTAAAGAGACATAAACCGTTGACATAATAGGAAAATGTATTCGAACTTTAAACGTAAAATCTTTGTAATGTCACTTCTACACTACGATTATGGTTCATAGATCGCATCTTAAGCATTAGGCAAAGCAATGTCTAGTATTTGAAAGTCACTTCCTGGGAGTTCTAGTAAAGAAGTACCTTTTTTAATATCCCAAATAAATAACTAGTAATTATAATCCTATCTTAAGCTAACAGTTATTGCAGTCTCTGTAGTCTTATTATCGTTTTCTAAAAATAGTTCTTTACCACACGCATAAAAAGAACCAAGTTCTAATATTTGTGTCGTCCTCAACGAAACACGGATACCTAACGAGATGGAAAATATTCTTGAAAGACTAAATTCTAGAAAACACTCACTGCCTGTCCGGTAACGTAATAATCTCTTCCATAAAAATGCGGTGCCACCGAAACACTCCACGTCCAATTGGCTATAGGTTCCATCAGTTACATATTTATAATAACATTAGTAACTGCCATCCCCAAAAGTGCCTGGAGGAGCATCAGTGGCTTAATGATCATCAGTGTGGTAAAAGGAGAGGTTTAACCTGTCATTTAGAATTTAGGACGTAGCAAGGCTTTCGATTGGGTATATTTTATAGTAAACACTTGTTTCAATGCTACATACCGACAGGTTTCCCAAGAAATTATGCTATTAAATGGTATCTTCCGAGGGCTGGAGTATCAAACTCGTCGTTGTTAGTACATGATCCGATTCGGAACTGGTAAATGGTGGCGTTCTACAAGGCTGTGTACTGTCTCCTACGCTCTTTTTTCTGGATAATGATATGATACAAAACGGTAACATATATGCAAGGCAGATAAAATATCCGGTGATACTTGTCTCTGAAGCTTCACTTACTAAGAAACAATGTTTCGAGCCGAAGTTGGAAAAATCCAGTCCTATTTAATTTTGAAAAGACAATAGTTTGCCAGTTTAATGTTAATAACATACACCTATTTCCTCTTTTACGATCAGATGAATCAATTTCAATCAAAAATCAGTTTATTAATTATAGGTTCTGTAATAAATATTTTTCTTTTTCTTTTTCCTGTGCATACGACTAGGCGCAGCGAGTAGTTCCAACCTTACGCCGTAGACATTCCATCAATACGCACGAAGCGGTTTGCCTCCACCTTCCTTATGTGGATGGCTAAGGAATGGAACTCTGCCGCGTTCAGTCTTTCCTCACGGGTACAATCTGGACACCTTTAAGTCCAATGTGAACAGACACCTTATAGGCTCACGTGCTCCATCCTAGGCTTCATCTTCGCACTTCCATCAAGCAAGATAGAAGCCAAACGTGAGCCTATTTAGTATAAAAAAATACTGCACTGCCTTTTTACAGGCAAAAGAAATGTGAATGTCCATGTGAAGAATTGTGAATGTCCTCAGTTAAATGTTGTAGCATTTCAACATCTATTGTATACAAAAAATTTCAATAAAAAAATCGTAGGTGGATATTCTTTTTGGTTCTAGTTGTAATGGCGTTCGTGTTTAATTTGACCTCGGACACAAAACCGGATAAGTGTTAAAAGCTGTCCTTTGAGTAGGGTACAGTGTCAAGAGAATCTGTACAAACGTAAAAGGCACTCACCCTCTCTATCTTGTGTTCGAAGGAAAGAGTGATTGATACTATCGGAAGAATGCTGTGACATAACGTCGAAGCAAGGACGAAGGAATTGAATGAACAGCTAAAAATACAAAAGTGGAATTTCATCTAAAAGACGTGTGTTGGTAAATTAAATATTGGAATTTTCTCCATCGTTCAATACTCTGTCTGTCAAGTGTTAAGCAATGTAATAATTTTTCCTTTTTACTGGCACCGTTTTTTTTAATGGTGGATACAACAACTGTCTTATATCTTTTAGTACTTTTTTTTTTGTTATCGCGGGGAATCATTTTATTAACCATCCTCCGGTACCCTGGGTGGGCCCGGAGGGATGTGTGGGACTCGGCCTGGGCAGCCCCTAAACCTACCGCGAATGCCATCAGCCGTTATGAGCGGGGTGTCCCGGATCTGTCAGCGACAGGACACCCCAACGACCGGCCGGTCCCGGCAAAGACCGGACTTCACCCTCAAAAAGGGGACTCCTCCGGCACTCAGAGGAGTCCCGACGACGCCGAAGCATGCTGGGGCCAGGTTCCCATCCTGGCCCCGCTTCCAGATACGGGGAGCAGCGAGAGGAGACGTTTGAAACGTCCCCTGCGCACCCCGACTCGTCGCCTGCGGAGGGAGGGAGCCCCACAGCTCCCCTCCCTGACCCGCTCGTCAGCCTCCTTCTGGGACATGACTGTCTCGCAGAAGGAGGCGACCGCCGACCAAGACCTGTCGCTCCGTACCATCGCAAGTGCGAGGGTCGGAAGCGACAGGTATCTTTTAGTACTACTGTAGTACTGTCTTATGTCTTATTTTTTGTATATATATATTATAACCTGAATCTTGGAAACGGCTCCACCGATTTTCATGAAATTTAGCATGCAAGGGTTTTGGGGGCGATAAATTGATCTAGCTAGGAGTACTAAAAATTTTAGAAAACGTCGTTTTATACATGTATAGGGCATACATATACTTTATTGATGGCGTTGCTAAGCAACAAACAGTAAGTTAATGAGATTTACGGCAGCATTTTTTTGTTATTATGTCGGTAAGATCGAAAAATATTTATATTTCATTATTACGTAATCTCAATATATTTTCTAAAAGCATGATTTGCCAAATGAAATACCGAGCAAAGATCGGTCGTCTAGGTCCTATTGTATAAATTTACAATAACATTTTTCCCACACTTCTAATAAGTTTCTGTTTCGAATAATGATAAAATAAAAATTGTACAAATTTAGAATTTGTCCTATTCTATGCCTTCTTTATCTTTTACATGGGGTGAGGGACTTGAGACAAAAAATCAATTGCTTAAACTCACTTGTGCCCCGTACTTGGCGAAATTCAATTGCAATCTCTGTCTACCCTGCCAGGGTAGACAGTACCTAAACGTTATTTTTTTAAATCTAAGAGAACACAATTTTTTTCACATTTTCTCTTTATCACATTTCCAGTTTATAAAAAGTATGTATATTTATGTACTATAAATCGAATCAAACGTTAAACGCTACTAACGGTCGCCCTTTTTGTATTTCCGAATTATCATAGGAATATTACGAAATCAAAGTAAATCAACTTTACTCCTTATTACATCTGCTATCGGCCAGTGAAAGGCCCTGAGGTTAGCCAAAACAAACAGATAGACAAAAATTAAAAAAAAAGGTTATTTTGTTACATGTACCATTTTTTTTTTGGACGAACTAACACAGTTGGCACAGAAAAGCTGGCCTTTACTGCTTCACCGGATTGAGAGGTGGCATAGCTCTTAGGTCGCTTAGCCTGAACCTCTGTTAGGTGGTAACTTGACACAAGGGTCCCCCTGGTACAGCCCTGTAGTTCTGGGCTCTCAAGAATAAGACTACGGTATCCCCTGCCTGTCGTATAAGGCGACTAAAAGGGGCCTCGGGTTCACTGGGCGACAAGGGTGGGGGCCTGAGTCGTCCACCAAAGTGGACCCGGGAAGAAGGCGACATCGGCTGGCCCGTGTCGCCTTGCGCTGCGAGGGCACAGGGGGGGAGGGAGTAACCTCCCCGGGACGTGCTCTCCTTGAGCACAGTGCAGAGGGGCTCCGGTGCGTTCCACTGGAGATCCCGGAGCCCCTTGTCATGCACCGAGGAAAGGGCCACCGGGGAGGTTTTAGTGGGTAAGAACCCCACATAACCGCCGCCTTCCCCCCAGAAGGCAAAGAAGGGGGTATCTTTTTGAAGATTTCCTCCCCGTAAACAAAAAAAAAAAGGGTCCCCCTGGTGAGGGGTAACGCGGCTTGGACGGTTACCATTATTACGCGTTAGCACTCCGATCCGAGGGCGCCCGAGAGGGCCGAACCACGACTCGGTCGGTAGCTATTTTATTAATTAAAATCTATTGGGACAATCTAAGCTAAACTAATTTATATGCAACTTCGGGAAGCGTTAGCGCTGGGAGAAGAAGTGGCCGAAGAAACTCCAGCAACGCTTCTATAATTCTATCAAGAGGTTGGGGTTTTCCCATAAAATACTTGTATCGCGCAAGGATTTTTCGCAACCTCCGACGGTCGTGAATGTAGATTTGTAAAGATCTAGCCTGTGCAACGGTGATCACGTCGTCCGGATCGTGGAGAACATGTCTCGGCCTCGAAAATGTACCGTATATACATACATTCATAAGCATGCATACATTATGCAGCAGTGGTTATTATAATATTACAAATAGCCCCTCCAATATTATTTATTTGTAAAAGATAAAGCTAACCAGTACATTCCAGTCTTGATGATATTTATAGAGTCAACAGATGTCGAGTCTGCGACCGTAATCTATTTATTTCTTTAGCGTCCTGTGATAGGGACAAAGCCAATGTGAAAGGTACGCGGGTGTACAACCCCTATTTATCCCAGGTGGTATCAGTGTCAAGGATGCTTAGGTAAGTCTAAGTTTACGATGTTAACGTTGAAAAATGTCCCGTTTCTGTTTTACTGTTCAACCGACTTCAAAAGAGGTGGTTCTCAATTCGTCTGTATGTTTTTACCTCATAACTTTCGACTGGGTTAACTGATTTTGATGATTTTTTTTATCGATAACTGGTGCTTCCCGTGTGGTCAATTTATAGATAGATAAATCCTTTATTGCAAAGTATATATAAAAAGGCGAACTTAATGCTATTTAGCATTTTCTTCCTGCTAACCCTTAGTCGTTAAGAGCACGCTAAGGGTAGTGTAAACATACACATGGAATATATAAATGACTATATATATATATATATACCAGTTTTACTTTTTCATTGTTGACGAAGCCTCCATATACTCAATCGGCAAACTATTCCATTAATTGCATATAATGCTGCCCTAAAAGCATTTTTTTAACTCGCGGAACATTGTTTTTGCCTTTTTTTATTTATTTACTAAACATAAACAACATAATAAACATTTAAATATACAAAAATAACAAACAATGAAATAGTTGCATGGTTAATGCCATCGCTTTTATAAGTGAAGACTGCAGGAATAGATAAATGGCAAGTTTTTTTTTTTTTATGCGTGTAAACTAGCACTTGACCATGAACCCACCTGGTGTTAAGTGGTGATATAGTCGAAAGATAGTACGCGCTAGTTTAGTAAGTGCCTATTCACTCTACTCTTGAAGGCTCCCACGTCGTAAAGTGGCAATGATATAAAATATAGCTAAAGAAATGTAATTTATACATAATTAAAATTTATAAAAACATCCCCCTAAGAGTGCCATTTAAATATCCAAGGGGTTGTTGGTGTAGTACGATTTTTGATGTGCCGCAATCTAGAACCAACCTACTGTCACACTCGCCATCGAATTTCCGCCACATATAACCTCCTTAATACTAAGTCCACGTCGATTGACATTCTTCCGCACCTTACTGGTAAAAATTATCCATAATTAATTGTCTTAACTTAATTAATTTGTTTGTTTTTTTATGTATTTAAAATATTTTTGCTATACTTAATGATTAAAATGTTATGTTTTTAATAGCGAATGTTTTGTACACCTGTTTTAGGCATAAACAACAGGATATAATTTGTAAAATTGTTTATTACTGCAATGTATGCTCGTGTGATTCTGTTGGTGTACCTTGCAAATAGAAGATAAAACAAAAAAAAAATAATTACCTATTAACGACTTTTTAAAATTACAAATACTTATAAAAAAGATCGTAATAATTACTGACTTTTCATATATGTTAAGAAGGGTTAAACTTCTTTAACTACTAAGGACTGTAGAGAAAGATCTAAGCAAAGCTAATGAATGTAATTTATAACTTAATGGTTTAGTTTCCTTTAAGCAGCATATATTTAACACACATTAAATGAATCATCTTCAATCGAACAGCTGGGCACGGATTCGGGGTTGTAAACATTTCGCAAACGGACTTTAATCCCGGTCATAAAAGTAATCCGCTCATAAACTTACGCGACGATGGACAACATAAGGGTAGGGATTTTCTCTCACAAAGATTTCGAAGTAATTAAGATAAAACGGCAGGAGTTTTATACGTAACGGGAGAGAGGAGCTCCACTCGTTTTTCACCGCTCATAGCGAGTTAATCCTGGAGTATGCAATAAAGCTGCTAAAGTATTTGTGTTCCCGGCGAAATTACCCATATTGAAAATACCCTTCAGCGCTAACAACAGACTAAAAGCTTATTTAAACATGCCCGTATATTACATAGATATACTTGAACATATCTCATTTTCGTGTTGACTAAGTTATTGGCAAACTCTGGCCTTTGACAAGGGCGACAAGGGTCGCGATTGAAGAATCCCGTGCAGCAGGAAACCTGCTGCACGCTTGGAGAAGGAGGCGGAGCCTCCAAAGCAAGGGCTGCTCAGCCACAATCAGAGGCAGAGGAGTTTCCTGCTCTTCCCCCAGATACAAGGGGAAAGGGAAGGGGAAAGGAAGAAGCGGTGAGGTCGAGTGGACTCCTTTGGTCCGTCGACCTCCAAGGCGTCGGCTGGAGTCTCAGTGGCTCCGAGGGCAGCCTCGGGCGAGTGGACAGAGGTGGTCCGTCGCAGGGCTCCCGCAAGAAAAGCGGTTGTTGGAAGCGGGGCGAAGGCCCCGCTTGAAAAGAAGGTGGAGGGCCCGAAGAAGCCCAGTATAGTGCTCCCCCGCTCACAGGCCGTGGTGATTAAACTACGGCCTGATGCAGCGACTAGGGGAGTAACTTACGCGTCGGCCCTCCTCAAGGCCGAGCAGGCGGTGGACCTGGCGGAGATGGGCATTGGGCCGCTCCGGATCCGCCAATCGGCGACCGGTGCGCGCCTCATTGAGGTGCCAGGCACCGCCAGCTCGGCGAAAGCTGATGCCCTGGCGGACCGTTTGAGGGCGGTCCTCACAGAAGAGGTGGAGGTCACCAGGCCCGTGAAAAACGCCGACTTGCGCGTCACGGGCCTGAATGACACCACTACTGTGGACCGCCTCACTGCCGCGCTGGCGCAGGAAGGGGGGTGCACTGCCGCGCAGGTCATTGTCCGGAGCATGCGCACCGGCAATGGCCCGCAAGGGATGGGCTCCGCCCTCGTGGAGTGTCCGGCTGTAGCGGCGAAAAAGCTGCTGCAGCTGGGAAGCATCGCGGTGGGGTGGAGCCGAGTGCACCTCCACTTCCTGGAGCCAAGACCCAGGCATTGTTTTAGATGCCTGGGTCTGGGGCACGTGGCTGGCACGTGCCCCCATCAGGTCGACCGCAGCGATCTGTGTTATCGCTGCGGTCAGAAGGGGCACAAGGCAGCTGCCTGCTCGGCGCCACCGCACTGTGCGGTCTGCGCCGATGCGGGCAGGCCTGCCAGCCACGTGATGGGGGGCATGTCGTGCCGCCCCCCATCCACCCGTGGAAAGCTCCCCGCCCAACCCCAACGGGCCGGGAGCTCGAGGGACGTTGAGATGTCCGGTTGATGGTCGGACATCTCAACCTACTCCAGGCGAACGCCAACCACTGCCGCCGCGGCGCAGGATCTTTTCCTGCAGTCCGTGGCGGAGTGGAGCGTCGATCTCGCGGTGATCTCGGAGCCGTACTTTGTCCCCTCCCTACCTCACTGGGCGGGGGATCTGGACGGCTCCGTTGCGATCACCGTGAGGCCTGGAGTAGGCCCGCCCCTCGTACCCAAAGCGAGGGGCCACGGGTACGTGGCGGCGGTTCGGGGAGAGGTGGCTCTGGTTGGAGTCTACTTCTCTCCGAACCGCGACCTGCCGGCCTTTGAGCGATTTCTCGACGCTCTCGGGCCGGTGGTGCGGCAGCTAGCGCCCCTCCAGGTGTTCGTGCTGGGGGACTTCAATGCCAAGTCCACGGCTTGGGGCAACCCCCGCACGAACCCTAAAGGGAGGGAGGTGGAAGAGTGGGCGCTAGCTGCCGGGCTGTCTCTCCTCAATGTGGGGACAGCCCACACATGCGTGCGGCGGTCGGGAGGTTCAGTGGTGGACCTGTCGTTCGCCACCTGCCGTCGCACGGCAAGTGGAGGATGGAGGGTGGAAACGGAGGTGGAGACACTCTCGGACCACAAATATATAAGGTTCGAGGTGTCTCCAGCCTCCGGACGTCCGGCGTCGAAATCCTGGGGTCGAAACCGGTTCCCGCGTTGGGCGCTCACCAAGCTCAACCGGGAACTGGCAATAGAGGCGGCCATTGTCGGCCGCTGGGGCCTCCCGCCGACCGAAGAAGGGGGTGGACGATGCGGCTGGCCGCTTCTGCGACGTTTTAAACAACGTCTGCAGAGCGGGCATGCCCGCGTTGGGCGTCCGCCCCTAGGCGGGCGGTCTTCTGGTGGTCGACACAGATTGTCGACCTCCGCGTCGCCTGCAATCGGGCTCGAAGGGCTTACACCCGAAGCAGGCGGCGCCGACCCCAGGATGTGGAGAGAGATGGTCGGCTGTACAGGGTCTACGTGGAGAAAAGAAGATCCTGCAGCTGGCCATCTGCCGAGCCAAGGAGACTGCCTGGCTGGAGATGGTGGAGGGTCTCGAGAGAGACCCTTGGGGCCAGCCGTATAAAGGGTGCGGGATAAATTCCGCACCCAGTCGGCCCTCTCACCAGAGTGCTCCAGCCAGAGCTCCTGGGGAGGATAGTCGGGGAACTTTTCCCCGACGCCCCCGCGGGGTATACTCCCCCCAGGATGGCTCGGCAGACGCCGGACGTCGACGACGTCTCGCCACCCGTCACGGAGGCTGAAATGGAGGCAATTCTGACTTGCCTCCAGAGTAAGCGGAGGGCACCGGGTCCGGACGGGGTGCACGGAAAGGTTCTGGCCCTTTCCCTCGTGCACTCGTGCTCGGTCAGGGCCTTCGGGAGCTGTTTGACCGCTGTCTGCGGTCTGGACAGTTCCCGAGGGCCTGGAAGGAGGGTCGGCTGTGCCTTCTGCCGAAGGACAGTCGGCCCCGGACTCGGCTTCGGCGGTTCGACCGGTTGTGTTGCCGGACGAGGCGGGTAAGGCCCTGGAGAGGGTCGTGGCTCGCCGCCTCGTCCGGCATATTGAGGAAGGCCCGGGCCCGAAGCTCTATGAGTACCAATTCGGGTTCCGGGCCCGCCGGTCGACCGTCGATGCCCTCAGGCGCCTGCGGGCAGTGACGGAGGAGGCGGGACGTCGGGGAGAGGTAGTGCTGGCGGTGTCACTAGACATCGCCAATGCTCAACAGCCTCCCACACTCAGTGATACAGGTGGCACTCGAGTACTTCGAAGTGCCCTGTACCTGAGGAGGCTGTTAGGCGCCTACCTCTCCCACAGGAGGGTGGCATTCGAGGACCGGAGGGGGTCCGTAAGGTGGAGGAAGCCAAGCGCGGTGTCCCACAAGGATCGGTGTTGGGGCCGATTCTGTGGGACATCGGCTATGACTGGGTCCTGCGGAGTCGCCTCCTCCCCGGGATGAGTGTCATCTGCATAGCAGTATACTCTGCTCGTATACTCCCGGGGAAAGGAGTTTAAGGAGGCGGCGCGGCTGGCGGAGGTGGGAGTGGGCCTCGTCGTCAGCCGCATAGAGGTTAGGGCTTCGGGTCAAGTTGGAGAAGACCGAAGCCCTCCTCTTCCGCAGGACGGGGCGTAAAGGACCCCCTTCGGGTGCCACCCTCCTCATAGGAGGAGAAAGGGTGAGGGTGAGCTCCCAGATTAAATATCTGGGACTCACCCTTGATGGAGGATGGACCTTCGGACCCCACTTCGCACAGTTGGGGCCGAAGGTCCTGAGGACGGCAGCCGCGCTGGGAAGACTCCTCCCGAACCTCGGAGGACCCAGCGCGGTGTGCAGGAGGCTGTACTCTGGGGTCTGTCGGAGTATGGCCACGTACGGTGCCCCCATCTGGGCGGGTGACCTGAGCCGCGGCAACCTGTCTCAGCTGCGCAGGGCGCAGCGGGTTGTCGCGGTCAGAATCATTCGGGGGTACCGTACGGTCTCGTGGGCGGCAGCTACCTCGCTGGCCGGCGATCCGCCGTGGGAGCTCGTGGTAGGGGTTCTCGCCGAGGTGTCCGACTATGTCTCGGATAGGAGGGCCCTCGGATAGAACCCTTTGCCTCTGGCGGAAGGTTTAGTGGGTAGGGGCTGCCCAGGCCGAGTCCCACACATCCCTCCGGGCCCACCCAGGGTACCGGAGGATGGTCAATAAAAAGATTCCCCGCGTGAACAAAAAAAAAAAAAAAAAAAATTGGCAAACTCTAGTCCTGTAATTCTGGGCTCGTAGAATAAGGCTACGGTGTCCCCTGCCTCATCAACAGCATCACGGGTCGTCTACAAGGTTCAAGGTAACCTCGCAGATACGGACCTCGGGCTATCGACCCAATTATTCGGGTAATCAGTGCATGAGGCGACTGCTCCCCTGGTCGTGGGTTCCGTTTAAGACGGATTTTTTAGAAATAACTATTTTTACGTCGAGGCTAATAACGCAAGTGTCAGCCGCGACGAATCTATCTGCTACGCCCTCGCGACCTCTCGGTTTCCGTTGAGACGGAGTTCGAGGGGGGGCGATGTAGGTCTAACTGTTCAAAAGCTCCCAAGGATATGGGAATTTGAACCTACGATCCCCTGCCCGACAGGCGGACAGAAGGCGGCTAAAAAGGGCCTCTGGTTCACGGGAATCGTCCCGGGTGATGGCCTTTTCCGTCCGCTAAAGTGGACCAAGGAAGAAGGTGACATCGGCTAGCCTGTATCGCTTTGCACTACAAGGGCGCTGGGGGACGGACTAACCTTCCCCGGGAAGTGCTCTTCGAGCATAGTGGAGTGGGGCTCCGATGCGTTCCACTGGAGATCCCGGACCATCACTGAGGAAGGGCCATCGGGTGTTTTAGTGGATAAGAACCTCACATAACCCCGCTTTTCGAAGGCAACACAATGCGACTTTGAACCAAAGGGGTAGGCAGAGATTTCCGATTTCCTTTCATACCTCTTAGCATAACATTTGTAAATAATATAAATAAATTACTTCCATAACTGAAGGCAAACACTCACTAGAAATATCTGCTTATAATAAGCTCCACGCTGAAGTTCGGAACTGCTTCTCGTATTGATTTGCAATTATTAATACTGTAACTGCTTAACTCGGAGCGGAATAATAACGTTCCAAATAAGAATTATAAATTTAACAATAATACAACTTCCAAGCGATGAGAATATTAACAATTATTTTGTTTATAGAATTTAGCAGCGCTTTCCACGTAGTATTAATTCTGACATTTTCTAATAGATCGTTGTCATATTCTTTACAACACGCAAATTCTTCATTGCATTCAAATATATGCACAAACGTGAATTTAACAATGGTAGCATTTTCCGAGGTATTCTGAGGTTAAAGGAAAGCTAGGAGGAGTGATAAAGCAGCTCTATTTTACACAAAGCATTAATGGCACAATGTTCTTAAATTTTATAAATAATAAATTATATAATTTAAACTCAAAACTTTCGTTAATTATTATTATATTATTATATTTTATTTTTTATTAAACAAAAATATATATTTTTAATACATTTACTATCCAAAAGCCGCTGTAACTACATTACACAAAGCATTATTGGCACAATGTTCTTAAATTTTATAAATAATAAATTATATAATTTAAACTCAAAACTTTCGTTAATTATTATTATATTATTATATTTTATTTTTTATCCAAACCAAAAAACATTAAAACATTTACTATCCAAAAGCCGCTGTAACTACACAAAGCATTAATGGCACAATGGTTCTTATATTTAAAAAATAATAAACTAAATAATTTAAATTGAAAAGTTTCGTCAATCCTAATTTGAAAATATTTAATTTTTTAATGAAAAAAAATATTATTACATTTTTTTAATATTTTTTTTTTAGTCTCGTGTTTTTATTTATTATAAACATAATATATACTAACTTAAAAAGAAATATCTACAATTTAATAGATATTACAAAATATTTACAAAAAATATAACTGTGTCAAACCGTCATCGCTTGGCAGCCCAGAAGGCTGGTAGCATTGCCACGTTGTATGGCAATGCTATTATTTTTAATTTATTAAATACTAATTACACATACAAGTGCCTACAGGTTCTGAAGTAAGCGAAGTGTGTTTGTTAAGCCCGTTTTAGCGTAAGCAAATATAGTCAGTCACGCTGTAATGATTCAAAACAAACTAAATATTAAAATAACTAATACAAGGCCGGTGTATTTTTTTTTAAATTTATTACAAATAAAATTTTACAGTAAAGGGAATATACATATAACTTAACGCTATATAAACCGCAATGGTTTGTCACCAGCGCCAAATTGTCCGTCTTGCGTTCGTCAATAACTTTTTAATATACTCTTTATGTTTTTGTTATACAATTCCTAATATCTGAGGGTAGTCCAATAATTAATCTAGGTATGTTTTTGTATTGATCAATTTGTGTCACAAATGTGACCAGTAGTGACGGTACTGAAAATATAAGTTTAGCCTTTGCTGCGAGAATGTATGCGTAAGGATATTGCTCAAATTGGTAAAGGTCGCAAAATATTGTTTTCATTATTATTTATTAAAATATCAACCTTTTTCTTTCTTTTGTTGACGGGGGAAATCTTCAAGAAGATACCCCGCCGTCACCCCAGAAGGCGGGGTATCCTACTAAGACCGGGTGGGTGGCTCTTCCTCGGTGCATGGTGAGGGGCTCGGGGATCTCCAGTGGAATACACTGTGCTCTCGGAGAGCACGTGCCGGAGCGGGGGGGGGGAGGTTAATCCCTCTCCCCTGTGCCCTCGCAGTGCAAGGCGACACAGGCGAGCTGATGTCGCCTCCGGGTCCACTTTAGCGGATGATAGAGGCCCCCATCTTTGTCGCCCAGTGAACCTAAGGAAACCTTTTAGTCGCCCCTTACAGGCAGGGGATACCGTTTTAAAATATCAACCTAAAATAACTTAAAAGTACAAAGGCCTTTATTTTTTATGTACTTTGATTAATTTCACTTTTGTAATAAATCTCTTTTGCGAAACAAAAAAAGGGGGTTAAGGAAATTATCATCTATCACAGCTTTTGTCGGAGGGCGCGCTGTCAATACCGCAAAAACAATTAGTATGTCAATATTTGATAGCCCTTAACCGCAGGGGATCGAATAATAACTCCAATTCTTTCAATTCCCTAATTTAGATTTAAGATTAACTTTGAATAAAAAAATAAAAATAATGAATGAATATTATAATTTTTATATAAAGTTAAAGTTAAAGTTACAGCCTTTATATATATAATATATATGTCCCACTGCTGGGCACAGGCGTTCTCTGTAAAGAGAGTATAAGGGCATAGTCCACCACACGGCCCTAGTGCGGATTGGTAGACTTGACATGCCTTAGAAATTTTTTCTAAGACATGTAGGTTTCCTCACGATGTTTTCCTTCACCGCCGAGCGCGTGGTTAATCGGCACATAAAATTGCAACAGCAAATTTATTGGTGCCGACACCGGGGATCGAACTCGGGTTGCTAGCGTACTATGCAACACGAGCCAACCGCCTGGACACTGAGCTACCACGGCTCTTTATATGAATATTATTAATTGAATTACACGATTGCTTAATTTATACGTAATTTAAATACATAATATGATAAAAGTTATCTAATAAAACGCGTGTTTTCAACTCAAAGTAGAATGAATAGGCACTTACTAAACTAGCGCGTACCATTCGGCTATATCACCACTTAACATCAGATGGGAATGTCGTCGAGCACTAGTTTATACCCCAAAAATAAAGAAGCTAGAACATCTAACTATGAGATGCATCGTATATGACTATAGTAATGATTATTTTCGGTAATTTTTGTACATATTGATACATAAAGCCTAATAAGCGCAAACAGGACGATGAGCAATGTTTTGACCAACTAAATCCTGGATCCTTAATCCCGGATCGTTTAAAGAAGGTATTAAGTAAGGCTTAATGTCAAGTGAATACCGAAGTCATCTCTCCTCTTAAAAAACAATATGTGTCGATATATAATTAATACACCATGAGGGCATGATGATGTCCAGGCCGATTTCGGCAATGGCGACTATGTCTCTGGTTAAGCATTTTACTTACGACACTTTGTTCAGGTAGTAGGGGTCAGGTTTTCTGCTCTCTCGTGTGCTTTCATGGCAGGCATACTCGAGCTTAATACACCTGATAGCATGCAATATTTCGAAGCCATAAAGGATCTATAAACTTTTCACCACTATTCTCCTTAAGTAGAATAAGTGTACCCAGCATTGAAACATGCTTAAAATGATAATACAGTTTTTAATTCTATTGGCTAGGAAAATATATACAACGTGATATTAACAGCGCGAATGAATCGTAAACGTTAAGTATTGTCAATAATAACATTGTAACAGTAGAGACCAAGCATTCACACACTCGTAAAAACCTCTAAAACGAAAAGCGTAATGTATTTCGGTGAAACAGAACAAAAGGTATTCACAACTTGCGGCGACCGCGACCGAGAGACGGGCTACATTACAGACGTCACGTAGGTCGTTTTAGAAAGTTGTCTCATGAAGATGTCGTGGCTACATTCCACTGTCCCTCTTGGCAAACGCGTGCATACCTTGCACGGCAACATTTCACGACCGCCCCATGTTCACCGCATTGTTGTGCCACCGCTACATGCCGCTACGAATCGCTACCTGCCGCTACGAGATGCTACGAACCGCTACGTGAATAACTTAATAAGTGTCCATGCCTCTTCCTGACCGCCCAAAGTTTATTTTGTAAGCACTAAGAAAACTAATACACACATACGAGAAAGCTCTTTGTTGGACACAGGTTTAAGTCATTTTTTTATTCAAGAATTCGAAAAACGTAGTCTCATTGTTAGCATTTAGAGCCGTGGTGGCTCAGTGTCCGGGCGGTTGGTTCAAGTTGTATAGTACGCTAGCAACCCGATTTCGATCCCCGGTGCCGGCACCAATAAATTTGTTGTTGCAATTTTATGTGCTGATTTACAACGCGCTCGGCGGTGAAGGAAAACATCGTGACGAAACAAACCTATATAACCTACATGGCCTAGAAAAAAATTCTAAGGCATGTGAAGTCTGCCAATCCGCACTAGGGCGTAGCGGACCCTTATACTCTCTTTACAGAGAATCTGGTCTGCGCCCAACAGTGGGACATATATTATATATAAAAGCTGTAACTTTAACTTTCATAGAAGCACTCGATTAAGTAATGCTAGATTACTTTCATAGAATTTGTAAAATATTTATTGGATAATAGATAGAAGCCCTAGTTAATAAAAGCAGATCAAACATCAAGCATAATAATACGGTAGTAATACATTCGCCAATATAAATAACGGCAAAGAAAAAAATTCACTCGCTAGTTTCCTATTCTTTTCATAAAATAGCACAAAATCACGTACTTAAATATAAGAATCGTGCTCAGTACTCTCATTCTAAGAGCCAGTTTAATTGAAACTTTAAAGCAGAAGAAATTGTTATAAGCAAAAAATTGAAAAAAGAACACGTAAATACATAGTTCTTACAGCGTAATTAAATTACATCGTATCTGAGTTCCACCAAGCGGAGCTTTTAAGTTCACCAGAGGGTGTCTAACTCGTAGCCTGTTTGCGTAGCAGCGGATACAATAAAACTTCGGAGTTTTAAAAAGTTCCAAGTTCTTGCGCTAGATGCTTCAGCTCATTCGCAAAGACTTCTGAACAAACTTTTCATTTGCATTCGTGTGTAACTTTTGTTTCTGGAATTTTAACCACAAGAGGAAAATGTGTTTTTCCTTTGTTCTCCGCCACGAAACATTACTTAAAGAAAAGATATTTTTTTTTAAATATTGGACTTGTTAATAGATTTTCACATCTTTTTTTATAATGAGAGATATATTTCTTTTTCGGGGTATAAACTAGTGCTTAACCACGTGTCCTGTCGCTGACAGATCCGGGGCACCCCGCTCATAACGGATGATGGCATTCGCGGAAGGTTTAGTGGGTATGGGCTGCCCAGGCCGAGTCCACATCCCTCCGGGCCCACCCAGGGATACCGGAGGATGGTCTGTAAACAGATTCCCCCGCGTTAACAAAAAAAAAAAGTGCTTAACCACAATCCTAACTGTTAAGTGGAGATATAGTCGAAATACGCGCTAGTTTAGTAAGTGCTTATCAGTATCAGACGGAAAGTCTGACGCCGGCAACTTGTCCCACTCCTTTGCTGTACGCACGATGAACGTTGACTCAAATCGCTTCGTTCGGAACATCAACTATGAAAGAGTAGAGACCCGCCTAATGTCTTAACGTCCGAAGGTAGAATAGAGATGGGGGAATTAACTCGTACTGTGCACACTTTCCAAAATGTAATCTGTAAAACACCGAAAGGCTGGCCACCTTGCGCCGGTGCTCTAGACTATCTAAATTTAATATGTATGTATCTTGCTCACCTATCAACTTTGAGAGACACGAATTTGCTGATAGTGATGTCCATATCCACTTCAAAATATAATCTCAGATTGTAAATATAGGTATATCCACTATTAAACATGTGACAAGTGTTAGCTGGCAACACATGACACCCAGCGATTGTTATGCATAATAACTACTTCCAATGATATCTTAATGATTTACCTGAACCTTATTGTATCTTAAATTCATAATTCATAATTTAGTTGATCGTCACATGAACTTGGCATTGTAAACAATAGTTTAACTTTATTAGTTCCTAATCTGACTTCTCATTAATTTTGTATAAAGATTGTGAGAACGCGCAGTTGTGTCGTTACTCGTTATAAATACGAGTAATTCTTTGTACAACGTTACGCTGTCTCAATAAAGCGAGTGTATTAGTTGTTGGACTATTTTATTCTACGAGACCTACAAATTATAACACAAGGTTCCCGTTTTTCAACCGACTTTGAAAAGAAAAGAAGTTATCAATTCGTGTAATTTTTTTTATTGGTTACTTCATAATTTTGACTGGGCGAACCGACTTTAATCATTATTTTTTCCAATTTGGTCCAATTCTGATATTGGTATCCATGAGAAAACCATATAGATCTTAAATTTGCATTCATTTATTTAATTGGAAATTCATATGTATTGGCGGTAATATGTATATTCACTAGTATATACACATATTACCGCTTAGATCTATCTATTCCGACACCAGACATGAGTTATACACACATACTATACCCAGATACTATCTATTACTGACTATACTGACCTATCTCTATCATACTTTCTCTTGATCCTCCATGTCTATTCTCCTCTCTTCATCCTACATATCGATCATATACGTTATAAGTTGTTAATTTTACTAAATTTTTATTTGTATTTGTATTTAACTGTTTGGAGATGGGCGTTAATAGCTGCGACACAGTTTTTACTACTGCGGCTATTATCGAACTGGTTTGTACATGAATTTTTGATTTGAAATAAAATATATTATTATTATATATGCTAGATCTATTACTTCTACAAATACATTAAAATAAATTTGATATTTTATATCACTTGTACACTTTTGTACGATCATATAAAAGTAATAAGAAAGAACTACAAGCATTATGAATGTGAGGTCATGTTATACCAGGCCGCCAATTATAATTACGCTCGCAGTAACATCTGAGGCTGAATGGGACGCTGTAATAAGACTCTTCTCGTTATGCCCTAACAAAACTATCATAATAAAAACTGAGTATTTCTTACTATAAATACTTGAAAGGATAGTTTCGAATAGACACTTTAGCTTTTTTTAAGTCAAAGTATTAAACATTTATAAGTTTTTGTGAGTTACTCGTAGCTGATGTGTTTACGATCTCATTGTTGGAGGTTCGAATCACGGTTGGTTTGGTATCAATGAATTTCCGTTTTTCAGTTTTTATGTACAAAATAAAAATCATTACAAAATATAGCGTTGTGTTAACAACAGCGATTTTCTTAATTTTTTCAATGATAATATGATTTTATTTCAAACCAAAAATTCATGTACAAACCAGTTCGATAATAGCCGCAGTAGTAAAAACTGTGTCGCAGCTATTAACGCCTATCTCCAAACAGTTAAATACAAATACAAATTTAGTAAAATTAACAACTTATAATGTAATTTAGTTTATCGAAGCTTACGTTCTGAAGCTTCAATAGCCTTTTGGTTTAGGGTACGGTCTGCGATTAAGGTCGTGGGTTCGAATCCACCATTCGACTATTAACGTGAACCATCTAACACAAGCCTAAGTTTATTTGTAACGGTAAACAAGAATGATAGCAATATTTGTGAAAAAAAATTGTTACCATTAATTTTATATAAAGCTAGAAGCAACATAATTATAAAAAAAAAATTAAATCACTTATGAACAATTCAAAAACAATTTGTTTCGAACATTCAGCCAGTCGCATTTACGTTTTAATAACCTATTTCTTATTAAGATCCACGGGAATCTAATTGTTTACACGTGTTGATGCAGCTTTTGCGAATACTGAATATTCATTGAAATAGTCCTAATAAATAGATTTCATTGAGTTTACCTGTTTTATCAGTACCGAGAGCAGGCAACGTTTGCATTCGATTGCATAAATTTTATTATTACCTACTCTGTGTGCGCGCCGGCCTGCCCGGGAATTGATTGTAATTGTGTTCATTATTGATCAGCAATTGATGTTCAAATTAAACACAACTACCGTCCGTAACTAATGTACCTTCAATAATGAGATAGATTGAATTGTTCAAAGGACGTAATTAAATGTCACTAACATGAAAAATGTCGTCATCATTCACTTCTATGAAGCAAAAGTGGATAGCAGCTGCGTTCTAGGCGAAAATCACGTAGTCTCCTTCCTTTAGAAGGCAGTAATGATACGAATGAGTTAGATTGAATAAATTAGGCGCAGTTTAGAGGGTTTTATCACTTGACACAGAAAGAGAGCGGAGGAGGGAATGGGAAAACGCCTCCCTATGAGGCGTTAGGAGAAGGCAATTTGCCCGCCTCTTCGAACCTCCTTAGTGGGGCAGCTGGCGGGGAGTTGGGGAACTCCCCGCTGGCTTGCACAACCCCGCTGGCTTGCACAACCCCACCCGACTGGGGGGTAGCCTCGTGAGCATGGCTATCCTCCCACAAGCGCAAGAGGCCCAGGTTTTAAACCGGGCCTGTCACTGGGGCGAGATGGTGAATGCTAACGCGACCCCATCTCGCCGGTAGGGGCCTCTAGTAGGCCGAGCCCGACATAACTTGTCCGCCTCCCTGGCGGGCACGTATGAATAAGAGCATTTCCTCCCATGAAAAAAAGAAGAGGGTTTTATCACCTTTCAAATAAGACCCCACAGTCATACCCTGTCATACACAATATATGATTTATAAAGGCTCAAAGGAAGGTCTTCGAGATGTGCGATTTTTTGGATGCCGAGTATATTAACATAACATTTATAAAAGAAAACTTATCGTGTTCACTGACCTGGCTCATCATGGGATCGGTGTTAATTTGGCACATATAGGTGCCGGAATCCTTGGGCTCGACGTTGCTGATGTACAGCTTCCAAGTGTTATGACCGTTGTGCGTCACGGATAGCCGAGGGTTCAGCGTCACCATGTGTGTGTGTATCGCCAGGATAGTCTTCGTATCAGATTTGATCCAGGCCACCTGTAGAAAGCTATACTTAGATATTGAATTGACAATACTACATTTTAAATTTTTTTTATTATTTAATATAGCAGTGATAGCCTAACGACCAAGCGTTTGACTTACGATCTATTAGTGTTCGAAAATGTTAGCTGGCTTAGATCAATGGTGAAAGAGGAACTAGAGACTGATTGGTCTCCTTTAAGTAAATCATCCATTTAAAACGCGATAATTTTGTGATATGTTTCAACGCGACCTAGATTATATTTTCAATCGACTTCAAAAAAGGAGAAGGTTTTCATATTTTATATATTTATATGTTTTTTGTTTATGTTTGTTACCCCATAACTTTCGACTGCGTGAACCGATTTTGACGGTGCTTCCCATGTAGTCCAATTTGCTCCAATTCTGACAATGCTAGCGAATCGTAAGGTCGTAGGTTCGAAGCCACCATTCTACTATTGACGTGAACCATCTCCTAGCAGAAGCTTAAGCTTAGTTGGAATGGTTAACAGGATTGTTAGTAATATTTGTGAAAAAAAAAAGTTATATTGCTAGCTTTCTTTTAAAAAAAAATCAATATCATGTATCAATTATTCATTTTTTATTGGAAAGGAGAACTTCAAGAATAGTTTGATGAAAATTTAATTATATTTTGTCATATTCCTACGATTAAAAGAAATATTGCTAGCTTTCTTTTAAAAAAAAAAAAATAAATTAGACATACAAAGAGGGAGTCCGCAAGTAATAAAGTTTAACATTTGATTAGGTTTAGAAGGTTTTTGTTTTTGCTCTTAAATAAATTTGTTGTTTCTTTTCACCAAAATATGCCTGATAATCTTTTCCATTTTCGTTCTTTAGTCTATTCGTAAATACACTTGACTTACGTCGACGAATCTTAAGTTATTACCTCTCCTGTAGCATGCTTATCACATTTCCCCAGAAACTTGCAAAATGTATGCGGTATTTCAACAAATAATTTCATTGGCGCCGGCACCGGGGATATTTCGCGTACTATGCAACCGCCCGGATACCGATATACTACGTGCAAATAAAACATCGTGAGGAAATCTGCGTGACTTAGATAATTTTCTTTAGATGTCGTCTAATCCTCACTATTACCGTGGGCGGACAAAGCTCAAATATTTCTTACAGAGATATTCTATCCCCAATAGTTAAACATATATGTTACGTTACCCGGTTTTATCATAACTTCTCGGATACCGAAACTACGAACCATAATCAACCATAAAAATATCAAAGCAGAAATTCGCCAATTATTATCAACTATACGGTTCAGATTTTCAGATTTTAAATTTGAAATAGATTAAGACTTGCGATGAATACTTAGCTGAAATGTTAACAAGTTATTTATTATAATAAAATAATAATTATTAAATCTTTATTTGTCTTACCCCCACATTACTTAGTACAGTCTTAATACAATTACATGACACAATAGGTGTATGTGGCAATCAGGAGTTCAAACAAAGTAAACTTGTGTTATGAGTCTACTGGGGAGCCTTGGACATTATGTATCTAACTTTTTAGATGTAGAAATTTTTCTGTTTCCTCGTAATCATTTTCTTAAAGCCATTTAATATATTTTTTTTTTGCAAATAAATATTATAGTTATATTGTAACATAACAACCCAAAAATAAAATTCTTTAATTTTTTAAACTATTATACTATATAACAAAGTGGTCGCAGTCCTAGATGGTTAGGCGCACTAGGTTTGTGAATTACCTTGAAAGTACTCAGATGGTTGACGGTGCACGTAAAGTGAACATCTCTGCCCTGGGCCACGGTTAAGTTCTCGAGGGGAGAAAGGAACTCTGGTTCCTGTTCGCTGTAACCGGACCCCTGCAACTGACCTGCAACAATATTACACGATTATAACCGTGTTTGATACATTGTCACTGATGGACTGTGACATCATGGGCGCCCGAGATTCGCTCGTTCTTTTTTTTAATATATAACCGTGAGCAAAAATAAAAGGGTCGGTTAAGAAAGTTTGAATATCTCGGAAGATAAAGACGCTAGCTAACTGAAATTAATTGTGCATGATAGACAATTAAATACCCTTAAATAAAATCCAAATAAAATTTAATGAGAAATACTGTTTTATCCAAGTTTACGTAAGATATCCTTTTTTGTTGAAGTTTATGTTTTTTAATGAAATATAAATAAATTAATAAAAATATTTTATTTTGTAGTAAGGATATTTAATTATCTATCATGCACAATTTATTTCAGTTAGCTAGCATCTTTATCTTCCGAGATATTCAAACTTTCTTAACCGACCCTTTACCCTTTATTTTTGCTCACAAGTATAGTATATTTGTGTTTGTTTGGAAACAATATTTGTAGTAAACTTAGTCTAAAAATAAATTCACTTCCGTAGTATGATAGTTATTTATTACGTAATTCTTTTCTTTTTAGGAGTTCTTGTTTTTCTTCGGAACCCGAAATCATATGCCAACAAAACGGGACCTAATTATAATTATAATAACTAAACAATTCCAAGGAAACAAATGACGGCGCCATCAGAGCACAGACAAAAAATAACATGAAAATCTCCAATCTTTTTTTTGACGTTGGTGAAAATTAAAAAACGAAATTGATTTCTAAAATTTTATCCAAAACATTAGAGTCGTTTCGGTTATCTACTACCAATATAACATATGACTATTTAAGATTTTTCTTATATAAATAACAAAGCTACCGCGCAAATTTCATGATAAATTTAGAACTAACTATTTAAAACACGGGTGCGAATTGAAACGGTACAGTTTGCAATTTTTCCGGCAAAAACTTGCAATTGAATGAATCAGCTTTATTTTGGACGTAACGGAATACAAATAAAAGAAGTAGAGACCGAATTGGCTTTTCAAATTGGTTAAAATTGGGTCAGGCTTGCACAAACAGCGGTTGAAAACGCCTACGCCACAGTTACCCAAAAAAAAATTTGACTTCGATTTATTGATAAAGATTTTGTGAATATTGTAAATATATATTGACGCTGCTTTCTTCAAAAATAAGAATGCTGGCCGCTACAGTGTCACCGGAATTTAAGAAACTTTATTGAACTCAGGGCTTTCAAAAGTGGAACTGTTCCTTAAACTTTATATACTCGTATAATCACTATACTATATATAATTTATAAGATTACATAACCATATTTCTCTCTCAGACATCACACAGAGGGTTTCCATTCTTTCATAGTGGTTGTCAAAGGATTGAAAAAATTATCCGCGTCTGTCTTTCCCTCCGATTTGAGAGACTGAATCGACGTTAGTGAATTAATGTGTCTTGCAATAACTCAATTAACAAAAGTTCTCATTTAAAATGTTTTACTAAATGCTAGTGAATATTCAAACAACTTCAAAAACCCTTCTTTTTTTTGTTGACGGGGAGGAAATCTTCACAAAGATACCCCGCCTTCTTTCGGCGATTCATTTTTATTGGAAACGATGTACTTCATGAGTACTTTGATGAAAGCTTGGTTATGTTCTGATTAGTTTTCTTTCATTCCTAGGAATATTGCATTCCTACGATAATTTGGAAATACAAAGAAAGGAAAAAAAAAAGTTGTTCACGCGTAATAGCGTTTACCGTTTTATTCTTTCTTTTTTTTCAATAAAGCGCAACCACAGACTTGTGTCCGTGTTCTTTTCTAATGTACTTTTACGTTTACTTTGGTATTATTAATAACAGTGCTACCTCTACAGTTACTTTACTTTTTTTTGGTTTTTATAATGCCTTATTTTTGAAGGTGGTGTTGGAGAATGTTTTGGCTTACGTTACGGAGACACCCCGTTGCATTTCATTAATGAAAATAGTGCCAAGTGCCAAAATTTAAATAAAAATATTTTTTTATGAAAAATAGTATTATCTAAGTTTACGTAAGATATCCATTTTAATTTACGTATTTTTTAATGACATATAAATAAATTAATAAAAACATTTTATTTTATTTTAAGGATATTTAATTGTCTATAATACAAAATTTATTTCAGTTAGCTAGCGTCTTTATCTTCCGAGATATTCAAACTTTCTTAACCTACCCTTGATTCCGACCCTTTATATTTGCTCACGGCTATAGTAACAACGGATTTTATAATCCGTATTACAAAATTGCTTATACAAGCAATAAAAGCGACATAAACGTCAGCAAATTAGACACGGCAGCCTTCATTCGAATGTGATATGTCCCAAATCATCATTTGTTTTGTCCCTCACAATGAACAGACGTCAATTAGTATCTGCCATTTAAATGCGACCGACCATTATATGTACGGCCGTGATTCGGTTTTCGGCATTCGGTATTCCACGATTAGGGATGTGAATCGAGAAAGGTTGGCATTTAAAAAGGGTCACACTAAATGTGCCATACTGTGACATCAAAACGATTAATGGCTTCGTGCGGGATTTTAGAATAACGGATTTATTCAATTCAGCTAAGTACGGCTGTTTGACTTGGACTTTTATTTTCCATTGCATCTATTCTTCATATATAATCCTTTTAAAGGAATGTAATAAAATTATATCGTGGCCTGGATAACTGAGATTGGCATTTACAACAAAAAACAGTAGTTAGGTAGTGTTTTTAACTAAAACAACAGTTACCGTGGTAGCTCAGTGTCCGTGCAGTTGGCTCAAGTTGCATAGCACGCTAGCAACCCGAATTCGATCCCCAGTGCCGGCACCAATAAATTTGTTGTTGCAATTTTATGTGCTGATTTACCACACGATCGGCGGCGAAGGAAATTATCGTGAGGAAACCTACATGTCTTAGAAAAGTTTTCTAAAGCATGTGAAATCATTTGATTTTTATTTAAATTTTAGTACTTAGTGTTGCCACATGGACATAATATTTTCATAAATGAATAAAATCCTTTTTCGTTTAAGATTATTTTTTAATGAAATTTAAATAAATTATTAAAATATATTTTATTTCATTTTAAGGATATTTAATTGCCTGTCATGCACAATTTATTTCAGTTAGCTAGCGTCTTTATCTTCCGAAATATTCAAACTTTCTTACCCGACCATTTTCTTCGACCCTTTATTTTTGCTCACGGCTATATTTAACTTATTTAAACATATAACAACTATTTGCTCATGAAGTTAACGTCGTATAATATTACGCAACCGTTAATGAATACTAACAGACAGCAATATCAACTATATCAAAAGCAATTTAGTGGCGATAAATTCAATTAACGTAGCTCTTACCTAATCATGGTATTACGATATTAGACAGAATGACATTATCAATTCCGTATTAATTAATTCTAACACCGAGGTCATTTTGGTTCATCCGGACAGAGCAATTTAAACTGGTGAACTTTTTATGAATCCGGAATGTTAATAAATTATAATATTGAGATATTCATTGAGATCCATGGATGAAAACAATCATTATATGAAATGGTAAATTATTATAATTATTTTTATTATGAAAATCAGTGTATACCCTAGTAGGTGATCGACTTTACGATCTTACTGTCGGGGGTACGGATCGTAGTCGTCTTTTCTTACGTATAAAAAAAAATCACTATCTAAAATTTGTGCCCGGTGTGTAACGATTAGCTTTCTATACAAATAAATAAAATTGAGATGTCTGTTTGTGAAACTTCTTTTAAAAATATCAATTTTTCTCTGACTGTTCTGTTCCGGCTAAACTATGGAACGGCTGGACAGATTTTGGCGAGACTTACATATAATTCGGAAGACGACTTACTATATGACGATGAGAGCTTTAAATCTCAACGCCCTTTAGAATTCTTACTTATCAATAATAGTAAGAGTACAGATGAAACATAATCACAGAGATAGACGCATTCCCAGTCATATAGGGGATTTAATTCACTTAATGGAAACAAGGCACGACGTATATCTGAGGGCAATGTTACAGATTAGACGAAGTTCACTTCACACGTTTATCGCAGGTGCCTTCCTAATAATCTATACTTTTTGTAACACCTTGAACTTAAATTAACAAAGGCGGACTATTTCTCTACAACGCAACCACAGTTGAGAAAGAAAGAAAAATATATTGGCAGGTGTAATCATCAAATACAAGATAAAAGAAGCATAAAGATCAAAATAAAACACACATATATATATATATATATATATATATATATAAATATATATATATATATATATAAATATATGTATATATATGCATATAGTAAATATATATTTATTTCATGGGAGGAAATGCCGTTATAAAATATTCATACGTGCCCGCCGGGGAAGCGAGCAAGTTTTATCAGGCTCGGCCTACTAGAGGCACCTATCGACTAAAACCTCCATGGTGAGCAGACACCATCTCCTGCGCCTGTGGGAGGGTAGCCATGCCCAGGCTGGGTCACGGTTGTTGTCGTGCAAGATGGCGGAGTTTCCCAACTCCCCGCCAGTGGCCCCAATAAGGAGGTTCAAATTGCTTTCTTCTATCGCCCGGTCTTGGCCGGAGCGGGTCTGATAGCGAGGCGTTTTCCATTGCTCGCCAAAAATATTTGCTATATATTATTTCCCTTCAAGTACTAACAACGAACCAATCTCTTACAAGTATATTTACGAGTAGAAACAAAAACCGATTTCAAATCGATTCAAGCCTTAAACGTTATTACGCGCAAACGCCCCCTTTGTATTTCCAAAACATCGTAGGAATATTCCGAAATATAATTAATGAGAACCTAACAAAACTCTTATCAAACTACCGTTGAAGTACATCATACAATAAAAAATGAATTATCTGAATCGCTTGTCATGATATTAAATTATTTGCCCATTGGGCGTAAGACTTATATGGTTTACTCATGGATGCCAGCGTGAGAATGGGACCACATGGGAAACACCAACTTTGAAATGAAAAAGGATATGACAGAACAAATATAAAAAAAACACAGTCATATATGAGAACCCCCTCCTTTTTGAAGTCGGTTGAAAATATTTGGCTTATTTGGGGCTTATGACCTTATTTGGTATTCAGTATTTGATTGATAAGAGCTAAATTTATTAAGATAAAGCACCCTACAAGTACTGGACAGTCAAGAAGCCACCATTCTATTATCGCCTCTCGTGACATAACGCTGAAATGTATGACCTCAATTTCAGTCGAGAGATTTCATTAGGGCTAACATAATTTCCCAAAGCACTGCCGCCATTTCCCGAACAATAATGGAACAAAACATATAAGCGTTTGTTGGGAAGGCATCGCCTTTGTCGGTAACGACTGCATGCGTCAAACCAAATGGAAGTTAATAATGTCTCTATACTGGGATACTGCTTTTAATCGTTTAAATTTTAGGTGTTTCAACGTAAGTAATAAAATTGTTTGCTTTGTATATCAAATAACATTAGGGTCACGGCGGGTTATGCCGTTTATTCCTTTGTCGTCTACCACGGTAGACCCTGTAAGAAGCAAGGCGATAGGCGAAGACGATCGGCTGGCCCGTGTCACCTTGCACTGCGAGGGCACAGGGGGAGGGAGTAACATCCCTCCTACCCCTCCCCCGGAACGTGCTCAAAGGTGCATTCCTCTGGAGATCCCGGAGGATCCCTATGCACTGAGGAAGGTTTTAGTGGGTAAAAACCCTACATAACACCGTCTTTCCCCCAGAAGACGGGGTATCTTGTTGAAGATTACCTTCCCGTGAAAAAAAGGGGGTTTATGCCGTTTCACGAATGGGTTGGCACCATCGTGGAAGTACCTTGCGGAATACAAACGTGAAGTTGAGGTATACTAAGCTAAAACGCAGTAAAATGCAAAAAAAGGATAATAAAACTAAACTTAATAAGTTTTTCGTTAAATCACACGCGAACGAAGTCGCGGGCACAGCTAATTGTGCTAAATAAAACATGATATACGGCAATTAATTGGTACAAGCAGACAGAAGTTTGAACTAGCAACCATCAGATCATAAATCGAATGTCTTATCCCCTAGGCCCTAGACTAAAATTTCTATAATATTCAGAAGTAAAATTATGCATTGATTGTAATCAATTCTGGCAACATACAGTACACGGTGTTGAATAATCGTGGCTAATTTGAATTAATATAAAAATGACAAGCGTAATTAAAACGGAATACATCGTCTACGTGCATTCCGTATTTTGGTCGGGATTGTATCCGATTACGTATTCCAATTATTCAGTATTTGATTGATAAGAGCTAAATTTATTAAGATAAAGCACCCTACAAGTACTGGACAGTCAAGAAGCCACCATTCTATTATCGCCTCTCGTGACATAACGCTGAAATGTATGACCTCAATTTCAGTCGAGAGATTTCATTAGGGCTAACATAATTTCCCAAAGCACTGCCGCCATTTCCCGAACAATAATGGAACAAAACATATAAGCGTTTGTTGGGAAGGCATCGCCTTTGTCGGTAACGACTGCATGCGTCAAACCAAATGGAAGTTAATAATGTCTCTATACTGGGATACTGCTTTTAATCGTTTTAATTTTAGGTGTTTCAACGTTAGTAATAAAATTGTTTGCTTTGTATATCAAATAACATTAGGGTCACGGCGGGTTATGCCGTTTCACGAATGGGTTGGCACCATCGTGAAAGTATCTTGCGGAATACAAATGTGAAATTGGGGTATACTAAGCTAAAACGCAGTAAAATGCAAAAAAAAGGAAAATAAAACTAAACTTAACAAGTTTTTCGTTAAATAACACGCGAACGAAGTCGCGGGCACAACTAATTGTTCTAAATAAAACATGATATACGGCAATTAATTGGTACAAGCAGACAGAAGTTTGAACTAGCAACCATCAGATCATAAATTGGATGTCTTATCCCCTAGGCCCTAGACTAAAATTTCTATAATGTTCAGTAGTAAAATTATGCATTGATTGTAATCAATTCTGCCAACATACAGTACACGGTGTTGAATAATCGTGGCTAATTTGAATGAATATAAAAATGACAAGCGTAATTAAAACGGAATACATCGTCTACGTGCATTCCGTATTTTGGTCGGGATTGTATCCGATTACGTATTCCAATTATTCAGTATTTCACGCTCATCGATGCCTATAATTACATTCTGATAGAAAGCATTAAATCCACCGCTCACACGTCCACTAATTTCCATACAATTAATTCTATGATTAGTAGTAGTATTCCACGGGAACAAATTTAACGGTCTATTTCAATTAACATTCCGCCAGTATTATTAATCTTTGTACGTTTTATTTGCTAACATAAAACCATTTTCATTAACAGCGACAATAATGAAATTGTGGAATTCAAGGTGGGCAAGCGTCGGAGATGAGTAAACCCTAAACAATTAAAAGAAAAGGTTGTATAAAGTGTTTTCAATTAAACTTGGAATCCGCTAAGCCAACGCCCCATGTGGATTCCTAACAGCAAGCGTCTTGGATACGTGAGGAAACTGGGAACCACATTGTTCCTGTACCTTCACATAGAATGTTTAGTACATATTCCTTGATAATACCTAACTGTAATAAAATAAATAATAACTTGCATTCTCAGGTTTAATATTTCTTAAATTTAAATTACTAAAAATAATACATTTATATAGATGGTAGATAAAGAAAGCGCGTTCTTAGTTTAAGAGCATTTTCTAGATAAAATGCGTTACTAATTCAAGTCAATCGGATGCATAGATTTAGGGATCTTGTATTCCTTTTGTCAGTGAGTGGGTTATTGGTAATTCAATGTATATTTGGGGTGATAGAGGTGACTATTTGCGATAATTTAAACCCTTATATGCATTATGTAAAAGTGAACCATTTTTGGGTTATCGTGTTTTTTTCACATTTTCAAAATAAGTCAAAAATGTAATTGGAAAAAGTGTCAATTTAAATCTCATTTTTTCTTCTGATTTATAAACATTGGTATTAATTGTAAAACAACAATTATCGGTCCAAATTTATAAATGCAAGACGAAAAACGATATGATGAATATTTTTACATAATGCATATAGAGGTTAAAATTAACGCAAATAGTCGCTACTATCCTCGCACTTCCTTACGGATATACACCGAATTACCAATAACCCTGAATATTTAGTGGTGGCAATACATTTTTAAAAATATATTAATCTATTTTGAAGTCCATTAAAGACAATTCCACCGCAAGATTTAAAACACAATCTTGTCCACGTGCTAATATTATTTTTAATAAATTAAAATAAAAAAATAGAACTCAATCAAAAACGAGAGAAATATAAATGATATTCCACCTGGCATAGAATGTATCTGGCAAAATCCCGCCAGATTGCGACTTTAGACTAACATTTCACTGGCACTTGTAATTTATTCAGAGGCAGGAAGAGAAAATTAATGCTTTGATAGCGCTGCGAAGAGATACCGGACAGGATATTAAACCTTTCATCTGTGTTGCCATTAGTGGCAAAACACATTTACTAGAGACCTCTCGCACGCCGCTCTTTGAGCAACGTTTTATTACAGCCGTGCTGGCGAAATTTGACGTAACGCGTTATCGATCACGTGATGAGTTCAGCAGTACCAACTGAAATTTACGGTAACTTGGAATGTTGGTAATGTTTGTATCTTAGTTTTTTAACAACTTTTAGTAATAGCATCCATAAGTTTACTTACCTTCTGTACTCAAAGTCTAAGTTTTATAATATTTTATTTAATTAAAAATAGAAATAATTAAATTTTTATTTTATGTAATACGTTCTAATTTATCTGTCCAGAAAATGTAAGTAAGTAACCGTTACAGTACACAATATTAGCTAACATTAACTCTCAAACTAAGCAAACGATTGTATTTTTGGAGTCGGAGTTTCAGATACTTTTTTCTACCCTCAGCAGAAAAAAATATGGGAAGGAAAAATATGATCTGCCCAAAGATTGGCGAAGGACATCTATGAATAAAAAATGGAGGTAACTGGAGGAGGTCTATGTCGCAAGACAGACTGACCTAGACGGATATTAAATGTTAAGTTACATACATACCATTAAAATAATAGAATTAAGTATAGTTAGTATAGCATCATTAAGTATCAGCCCTGTAGTTCTGGGCTCTCAAGAATAAGACCACGGTATCCCCTGCCTGTCGTAGAAGGCGACTAAAAGGGACCTCGGGTTCACTAGACGACAAGGGTGGGGGCCTGCGTCGTTCACCAAAGACCCGGGAAGAAGGCGACATCGGCTGGCCCGTGTCGCCTTGCGCTGGGAGGGAGTAACCCCCTAGGACGTGCTCTCCTTGAGCACAGTGCAGAGGGGCTCCGTTGCGTTCCACGTTGAGATCCCGGAGCCCCTTGTCATGCACCGAGGAAAGGGCCACCGGGGAGTTTTATGCTATTATAATAAACTCAGAGGAAATAAAGGCTATTTTTATTTATTTGTTTTAGTTATTTTCATATACTGTGATAAACTGTGCAGTCTTAAGATATAAATTGAATGTTAAGGAAATGAATAAATATATACAGGTGTGTGTGTGAGGAGTATTGTGTTCATTTGTGTACGTGGGTGTGTGTGATTTTTATAGCTCCAAAGTCTAACCGAGGATAGCCTTTAGGGTCAAATCTTAGTTGAGACCAAGCAACTATTTTTTTACTGTTTTCTTTAGCCCATACAGAGTAAGGTGTCTAATATATATTATTAGCGGGACAGCTTGTTAGTGATAGGAAACATAATCGTAATATTTTTATAGTAATAATTTATGTATAATAAATTATCGTATATTTTATGCGATCGAAATACAAAATACTCCTCTAAAAATAAAGGTCCTCCTCTAAACTTACAAAAAAGGTTGTTCATTTTAATTCCCTTCAGCTAAGAGAAAATTTACGAAAAAGTTTTAGCCGTTCTCTTCGAACCGTTTTTACCAAGTGACTGGCGTCAAAGTCAGTCACGTAAACCGCATTCACTTCAATCAAATCAACGTACCTAAGACGCGCTTCATTTACTTTCAGCCATAATACATTTTATTTTCATATACTCTGTTAAAGTGGTTCTGAAGTTTTGTAATATTTTAGGCCACTTTTATTTGGAATATATTTCTTTTTTTCCCACCAAATTGTGTTTATTTGTACAGCTAAGTGTACATTGAAATCTTAATTGAAATGAAATGAAATGAAATATTTATTTTACTTTTACACACACTTACATTTTAAATTACCGGCATGCACACAAAATATTGGAAACATATTATCAAATGTAAAACACATACTATATAACAAATTCCACAAACACTTTCTCACTTAGTTTTCGTCCTTCGGTGCACATCTCCTGCTAGACTAATATATAGCCTGTATTAGGAGATGTTGTACCTAAGTCCGAGTTTATAGACTAAAGTTTGTTATATAGCTTTTGAGTATTCGTGTGTTTTGCAAAGAGAAGTCTGCGTGGGTGCATGTGAGAGTGTGTGCGAGTGAGTACATAAGAGTGAGGATAACTTATTTTTGCTATGCAGAAATTTTTCAGTCTCTTCGTAGGTGAAATTATGGAGAAACGAGTAAAGTAGCTTTTACACTTGTATATTATATAGTAGTTATAAATATGTAGGGATTTTTTGACACTTTAATTATTTTATTCAATTATTAATAGATATATATCAATACATAATACTAACTAAAAAAAAATATTTACAATATAATTGATATGTTACAAAATATTTACAAAAAATATAACTGTGCCAGACCATCATCGCTTGGCACCGTGCCCATAAGGTTGGTAGCATTGCCACGTTGTATGGTAATACTTAGCCTCTGTGCAAGGTAAAAGCTAACCCTTCTGGTCACCAGATGTGTCGACCTACTTCTTAGCTATCTCATTAAAAGGTGGTATGCACTAGGACCCCACGGACCCAAAGCTTCTACCCGAAACGGCTCGAATTTAAAACATCTATCGAGGTTACTATATTTGCACCGCTCTAGGTTTTCTGCAGTTGCAGCGGTCGCTCCAGCCTCAGCAGAAGATTCTGGAAGATGTGACGGCGCCAAAGTATCGACGCATGTGGCATCCTATACTAAAGGCCGTCCCATCTTCCAGGGATAAGAGTCTTACCCATCTGATTTATGATCCGCTGTAGCTGGGGCGCTCGTTTTAAGTTGTACGCCATAACCCAAATTCGATCCTAGCCTCCAATGAAATTGTTGAAATTTTATTTTCTGCTTCACCACGTGCCATGGTGAACTATAACCTTATACTTTCCATACAAAAAAAGCTTATATGATATATAATATAAGTTTAAACTTTACCTTTTGCATGGTAACTAGGCCATATATTTATTTAGCCTTCTGTTACATCATACAATGGCATAACAGTCAATCTAATAGTCGGCATGCAGACGAGATTGAAATACAGTAAACATAATGTATTTATCAAGATTGATTCGCTGCTTAACTTGTAAACGACTACAAATTAAATCAACGCTAGAAACTAACAGATGTGTAGGTGTCTTACCCTCAGTATCGGACTAAACGCTGCAACGCACATCTAGCTATATGTCTATCGATATAATAATCTATACGATGTTTGGAGCATCCTGCCTTATCTTCCGAACCAAAGGTGATAGATAGATGCCATCTCAGTTAACATGGGACCTAGTTGAAAGAAAAGCCTTCGAAAATTAATATAAATACATGCAATTCAAAGTTTTCTTTCGTTTACAAATTATTATAACGTGCTAAGATTTTCTTGGTAAGTTCTTTTAGAATGCTTATTTTCTTCCGATAAGTTGGCTGCTTGAAAAGCGTCAGTAGCGTAATGGTTTCGGATCGGATCTGCAAATCGTAAGATCGTAGGTTCGAATCCACCAATCGACTATTGACTCCTAGCACGAGCTTAAGCTTAGTTGGAATGGTTCACAAGAATTAGTGAGTAATATTTCTGAACAAAAAAAATTACTAGCTTTCGTTTTTTGAAAAAAAAAATAAGGCAGTAAGGTCACCAAGTATGTATGTCGTACCCACTGTTTAAATTTGAATTTCTATTATTATTATTATTCGAATATCTAAATAGAATTTCTTAAATTATCTACTCACCGGCTACTATTGTAAGCAAAGCGAAAGTAGAAACTAGTGGAAGTCCCCCGGTCTCCATGGAAACAGTTTTCGTTCGTCTTAATGATTCCGCCATCATGTTGTGTATCTTCATTGAAGTTCCTCAGGCTTCTTTTATTGATCTACAGTCCATTTATTATATTCGATATATGGTTTCATTTTATAATATTATGTATTTATTATTTCACTTCACCATTTCAATAACTTGTTTTCAACACATTCTTGTTATCATTTTTTCTAGGCCATTTTCACAGAAGCAATCTGTAACCAAAAGTAAAAAATAAATTTATTTTTTATTTATTATTTTACAAAATCAACAGCTTATGAATTATTATAAATATTTAATGAATTAATATAAATAGAGCCGTGGTAGCTCAGTGTCCAAGCGGTTGGCTCTTGTTGCATAATACGCTAGCAACCCGAGTTCGATCCCCGGTGCCGGCACCAATAAATTTGCTGTTGCAATTTTATGTGCTGATTAACCACGCGCTCGGCGGTGAAGGAAAACATCGTGAGGAAACCTACATGTCTTAGAGGCATGTGAAGTCTACCAATCCGCACTAGGGCCGCGTGGTGGACTATGCCCTTATACTCTCTTTACAGAGAAGGCCTACGCCCAGCAGTGGGATATATATATTATATATGTAAAGGCTGTAACTTTAACTTTTTTATATAAATATTATAAATATTTCGGTCGCGTATTCAAGATCTAAGCCATTACAGATTTACATTATATTAAAACTTTTTTTTAATGTTAATTAAGGATAAACCATATTTTTTTTAAAGAAAGCTTGCAATATTTCTTTTTTTTTCAGAAATATTACTAACAATCTTGTTAACCATTCCAACTAAGCTTAAGCTTGTGCTAGGACACGGTTCACCGCAATAGTCGAATGGTGGATTCGAACCCACGACCTTACGATTCGCAGGCCGTACCCTAAACAATTAGGCTATTGACGCTTCAAATTAATAGAATATAACAATTGCATTACCTGCGTTACTATAAGTGAGTGCATGTGTGTACATTGTGTGTATATTCCCGTGTGTCCTGTATCACAAATCTTTAATTAACAGAATAATTTAAATTGAAAAATTTAGTCAAACAGACTTTAGTCAAAGTCTGTATGATTGAATTTTTGAATTTAAAATTTGTTAGGCAAAAGGTGTCTATTTTAAATCATAATTACAAATATATTTAGACTAAATATTATAGAAAATAACTCCATTAATAACTTATCACAGGACACCCGTACGTAGTGAACGGTGATAAAATTGTGTCTTTATATTTATTTTAAGAGATTCCTTACATTTAGTACATAACCGAATTGAGAACTTGCTTTGAAGTCAGTTAAACATAGAATAAACATCTATTTATTGATAAAAACAATTATATTTACGAAAAAAACCGACTTCAAATCGAATCAAACGTTAAACGCTGTACACGCGGACGCCCTCTTTTTGTTTACGAATTTTTTTTTCTTTTTTTTTTAAAAAAAAAAGGAAAGCTAGTAATAATTCTTATTTTTTTTTGAGAAATATTACTATTAATATTTCTCAAAAAATTATTAATTAACTATTAATTAACTAACAATCTTGTTAACCATTCCAACTAAGCTTAAGCTTGTGCTAGGACATGGTTCACAGCAATAGTCGAATGGTGGATTCGAACCCACGACCTTACGATTCGCAGGCCGTACCCTAAACCATTAGGCTATTGACGCTTATTGATTACGCGACGATTATTGTAGGAATATTATGAAATAGAATAGAAAAAACGACTCTTAAAGTACATCCTTTCTAATAAAAAATGAATTGTCGAAAACGGTTGACGTGATTTTCAGTTATTCGTACATTTGTGGCGCTCATACTCGATGCAAATTTAAGACATATGGTTTTCTCATACGAGTATACATCATTGTTGGAATTGAATCTGCGAAGAGATGTCGGTTCTCTTTGCATCCTGTATCGCATTTACCATGGGGAGTGTTCTGAGGAATTGTTCGGAATCATCCCAGCTACCGATTTCCATTACCGCACATCTCGGCAGAATTCCAAATTCCACCGCCACCATCTTGATGGTTGGCGTTCAACGACTGTACGTTTTTCGCGTAACTTTCTCCCACGCACTGCCAACTTGTGGAATCAACTGTCGCCAGCGGTGTTTCCGAACGTTTACGATTTAGGGACCTTCAAGAAACGAGCCTATTCCTAGCTCAAAGGTCGGCAACGCACCTACAGCTCCTCTGGTGCTGTGGATGTTCATGGGCGACGGTGATCACTTAAGATCAGGTGAGCCGTATGCTCGTTTGCCACTTTTCATATAAAAAAAAAGAATCATCTAAATCGGTTCACCCAATACTGGAAAGTTATGAGGTAATAAATATAAAATGTGATATACTCGTATACAATAAGTACTTCGCAGATGTTGATTTGTTTTCATTGCCTACTACTAAATTTAGAAAAAGTATTAAAGACAGTTCATTTAGTTAATAAGTATTTATTAGTTCATTTATTTCCGTATTCTTCTTCTTAATTTAAATTTTGTTGATAGTGTTTTTGTTTTTAATGTGTTTTAATTTACGGATAATGTTGTTGGTAGTGCAGTTACATATTTTAATTCTATTATGTCTTTTATAATATCAATTGTGCTATTGTTTATTGTTCCAAATAAAGAGAAAAAAAAACCTCCTTTTTTAAGTTGGTTAATAAATTGGTCAGCATGTTTTGTCCTAATAGCAAGTTATACAGTGCTGATTTCCAGTCATAGAACCTGCACTGTAGCGGATTATCTTCACTATTTTAATTATATTACAAAGAGCTATATAAGCTAGCTACGTGTCTACATACAAAACACAGATTGTATGTTTTTATTACAGCAGTTTCCGCGTAGCATGGGCAAACTGAGATAAAACAGGAATGATTGCCGCTCTGACGGTATATTGTTTCAAATATTGTGTTCCGTTCCGATAACTACACATTCTATTCGACTGTAATCTAACACTATGTTGTTATGTGCAAAACTAAAACATTCAAACTCACTTACCGAGCTTTGCTAAGCTAGTAACTGTGCTTTCGAGTTGACTGTCGAATTGTTATTTGCTCAAATATTTTCTTGTTTAGGTTCAATAGGCCCTAGCCCTGTACTTCTGGGCTCGTAAAATAAGGCCCTATATCCCCTGTCTGTCCTAGAAGGCGACTAAAGGGGCCTCGGGTTCACTGAGCGACAAGGGTGGGGGCCTTTGATATCCGCCAAAGTGGACCCGGGAAGAAGGCGACATCGGCTGGTCCGTGTCGCCTTGCACTGCGAGGGCACAGAGGGGAGGGGGAGATTAACCTTTCCCAGGACGTGCTCTCCAAAGAGCACAGTGCAGAGGTGCTCCGGTGCGTTCCTCTGGAGATCCCGGAGCCCCTCACCTTGCATGGAGGAAGGGCCACCGGAGGGGTTTTCATGGGTAAGAACCCCACATACTAAGATACCAGCCGCCTTCCCAGACGGGTTATTTTGTTGAAAATATTTACATTGCCACGTGGCCCTAGTGCGGATTGGCAGACTTCACCCGCCTTAGACATGTAGGTTTCCTCACGATGTTTTCCTTCACCGCTGAGCTCGTGGAAGTCAGCATATAAAATTGCAACACCAAATTTATTGATGCCGACACCGGGGATCGAACTTGGGTTGCTATAGCGTACTATGCAACTTGAGGCAGCCGCTCGGACACTGAGCTACCACGGCTCAAAAAAGAAAGAAACAAAACAAAGATTAATAAACACAAATCTAAATCGTTTTGAAAATAATTGGTTGAGGCATTATGGCCTCGAAAATTGTTAAAGATTTGTATGTAACATTTCGTAGATTAACAATGTGTAATTGTTTAGTAAACCGTAACCGGGCTTCAGAGATCGCTCGAGCCCGGCGGCATCTTTGCCGTGCGATCGAGCGCCGCGACAATAAACAATACAAACAACCCAAGCCTGCGTTTGACACCAGCCCGTTCGGAGTGGATTAGAGTGCTCTATAGGGAGTTCGGCAGCATTTAGGAAGCGTAATAGCCTTCCGCCGTGACCTGTTTTAGTTGAGACAAATTGAGATTTACTGGATTGCCTCCGGGGGATTTCGGAGCGTCGACTCTTATAATAAAACTAAATGGTTTTACTCGTCAACGTACTGAACGTAAATAAGGCTTCCATCCTTAATTCAATTCAACTCTTTACCCTTTGAATTTATCGGCCGCGGTAACTCGGGCTATCGTCCCAAGTTGTTCAGTATATCTACTATCACTATCAACTTGAGTTCCTTGGCACCGGCACCAACAAAATTGTTGAAATTTTATTTATTGATTTACTTATTATTTCAACAAATATACCTTTATTACCCCGCCTGCTGGGGGGATGGCGGGGTTATAAAGGTGGCCCTTCCTTGATGAATGGCGAGAGGCTCCGGAATCTCCAGTGGAACTTACCGGAGCCCCTCTGCACTGGGAAAGCACGTCCCGGGGAAGGAGGTTGATCCCTTTCCCCCTGTGCCCTCGCAGTGCAAGGCGAAACGGGCCAGTTGATGTCGCCTTCTTCCCTGGTCTACTTCAGCGGATGACAAAGGCCCCAGTGAAGAATGATGTGCCTATTTTTATGCCTATTAACGGCATAAAAATATGCTTGTGATTACTATTTATTACTATTTAGTAGAGTACCAGAACATAATCTATCCGAAAGTTACGAGGCAAAAAGTCTAGTTAAGTAGTGCTCCACTTAACACAGAACAGGTATTTACTAAGTTAAAACCCCTTACTATTAATGCGTGTCTACGTAACATCAGTTCGCATTGTACTAAAACATTTCCATAATAATTAAAAAAAAAACATGGGTTTACAAGGTTTTTCCTTCAGCGCTCGACGCATCTTGATACAATATTTAAAATTGTAATAAATAATGTCTCAAAGTTTTATAGACTAGCTCTAATAGCCTAATGTTTTAAAAAACGTTCTTCGAAACCTTACTACGACTATTGACTTGAACCAACTCTTAGCGCAAATTTAACTTTATTATTTAAATCTAAAAACACATTTAAAATGTTATAAATTAAAATAAGTACTAATGTTTTTTTTTAAATATAAATAAATTACTAAAAATAATTTATTTATATTATATATTTAGATTAGCATAATGAGATAGTGACATAATTTTATAGCTTAGTATATAATTATAGATTAAATTAATAAAATATTATATTTAAAATACAATTTAACTTATGTTAAATTATAGCAAAGTTATTATAAAAATAAATTGCTAATATATTAAACCATTGTCCAATTTTAAAATAATTAGTCAAATAACCCGCCCCTGATCGTTCCCGGCGCAAAAGTGCCCATCACACTCGACGCGTTCCCACGCTAAATGGCAACGGACATCCTCTGCACCAGGAACGAACCAGAGCGGGAGTCACCTGTCCTAAACCTAAGCCTGTGAAGTACTAATTACATTAACGTAAGTCAAAATAGTACGGATCTTATAGCGTTTTTATATTAAATTTAACAGTCGACGCTTCAAATGCTTTGTATGTTAAAGTCAGGAGAATTGTAAATCGAAATTAAATCGCGTCAAAACGCGTAAAATTAATTTTATTTACACACAATCTATTGAAATTACAAGCCAATTCCTTTCGTATTTTCTCAAGCATTACTCTGTTTATAACGTCGCGTGCATAGCTGCCACAGTCTGTTATCTCCCGCGTGGCACGCCGCCGATATGACTTAGTACAGTCGACATCCAACTCCGACTTCCATTGTCATATTTACATTGTCTATGCTCATATCCGAATTCCGATTAACGCGAAACTAGAATCAAGTATCCATTGTTGTAGTAATAACTATTTGATATAATATTCATAACTATTTGCGTAATATTATGATCACTTCCTGTATGGCAAACAAATGTAACGTTCTAATATATCGAAATAAAATTGTTTACATAAGTTATTGTTGATATTTATAAGCGACGATAGCCTATCCTTTTTTTTTTCGTTCACGCGGGGGAATCTTTTTATAGACCATCCTCCGGTACCCTGGGTGGGCCCGGAGGGATGTGTGGGACTCGGCCTGGGCAGCCCCTACCCACTAAACCTTCCGCGAATGCCAGATCTGTCAGCGACAGGACACCCCAACGACCGGCCGGTCCCGGCAAAGACCGGACTTCATCCTCAAAGGGGACTTCTCCGGCACTCAGAGAAGTCCCGACGACATCGAAGCATGCTGGGGCCAGGTACCCATCCTGGCCCCGCTTCGGATTACGGGGGCGGCAAGAGGAGGCGTTCGTAACGCCTCCTGCGCACCCCGATACGTTTGCCTATCCTGTGTCTGTTTGTACCAATAAGTTCTTACATGAAAATTGATTTGTTAATTATTGTGTCCCATGGAAGTGGAATAGAATGGAATATTTTTTTTTCATACTAATAGAAACAATCCCAGGTATGTACTAGAGGTACGCAAAGATCACGGATTTCCACTTAGTGCGATGGTGCCACAATTTTTCGTATTATTTACATCCATACATCAACTCATACATAACTGTCCTTTGGTCCATCCACACACTCCCATAGTATAATTTTTTTTATGTAGTAATTTTCCTATTAATCGATTCTACATGTACGAACTAACTACTTTTTGTCATTCTTTTTCTCATTCATTTTCTCCAAGCATCATCATCATCAGCCTGTGTCTATCCACTGCTGGAAGTAGGCCTTCCACAATGCCTTCCACCACATGCGATCCTCAGCTTTCCTCATCCAGCCACTTCCGGCTATCCTTACAAAGTCGTCGGTCCAACTCCAGGCTTACCGTTCCCTAATCACACAATTATTTAACCTGTCATTTGGAGTTAAAGAACTGTGAGATTAGAGGTCTGATTTTTTCCATTTATCTAAATATATAAACAAGCTATGTCTACTAATTTTAAATCGTATTTAATACTGTATTTTTATGTTTTTATCCTATTAATTTATTTAATAACTTAATTTGAAATATTTTTCATTTAAACATTTTTGCGGGAAAAATGGTAATTAACGTTCATAATTAGGAACTACAAATATATTAAATAATCTAATATTACAGTTAAAAGTTGTAAAATTCGTTCGAGGAATAAAAAACAATTATGAATAAGTCACTTTTTTATTAATATCAGAGTTTTAAAACCCTTTGTCGATTTGCTCTAAGCATAGTCACCAGCCATGTTATTTCTAGTTCCCCTGGATAGGACAAGGTCTTTCAGTTTCCTTTCCTTTCAATTTCCTTCTTTTCATTAGTCATCTCTTTTTTACAAATACATTTAAATCTTTTTTATATTACTTAGCTTAATACTGTTAGCGACAATTGGTCCTACTGAATGCCAATTTAGTTTTAAATATTATTGCTAGCGACAGTTGGTCCTACTGAATATTATAATCTATAAAGTTAATGGACTGACTATAAAAGTACTTTAGTTTAGTCAACTAAAGTACTTTTATCGGTTGTCGGCAACCAAGGCCGTTTCCGCTTCCGTCTTTGAAAGAGATGCATATACTAGAAATTTAGGATAAAAGGAGAGGACTCACTCTGTATACAATTAGTGTACAGTTTAGAACAAGTGAGTTATGGAGGAAAAGCCCTTTAAAAGTGAATCTCTGAAACAAAGTCAGTAAGTCTTTAATAAATTACCTCTAACGTTCTTGATGTATTGCTGTTAATAATATGATAAAATATAAAATGTGTTGTGTACGATGTTGAGCAAGGTAGCTCACAATACATATTTCCTATCTAAAGCTTATATTCTAAAACATATATTATTTCGGTTTTTTAATCATTTTGTTACGTTTATTTATTTATTCTGTTTCTATTCTACGGGCTTAAACTTTATTGTATAATAAGCTTTATTTAATAAGCCAATGTTTGATCTTATTCAGAGCATTCAACGTCCTGATTTACTCGTAAATAGAGCGTATAGCGTTATAGATATATAATAAACAACAGATATATATAAAAATGACGAATACTCTTTTTGTTCTATATCCGTATATAATGACACCGCCGGGAAAAGAGGTCAGTAGGATGATGACCTTTTTGCGCCGACATAATATGTCAGCTGTGAAACATTGATAATTGATTATGATGCAAACGATAACATGCAGTATTGCTGAAAGTCAAATATTAACAAAATATGAATAAAATTAGCTGCCACCAAATTTACGTACAGCTGTTTTTATTTCTGTACTGCTTCAGCTGTTCAGTTTGTATATATTACATTATATTTACATATATGCAAAATACGAAATAGGTTGGAGTGATATTGAGTTATTCGTCCGTTTGTGGCGCACATACTTAATGCATATTTAAGACTTATATTTTACTCGTGTATGCCAATGTCAGAATTGGACCAAATTTGGGACAAAGGGACTACATGGGAAGAACTAGCTTTCAAACAAAAAGAATTATCAAAATCAGTTCACATAGTCGAAAGTTATGAAGACATACATAAAAAAATACAGACGAATAGAAAACATCCTTCTTTTTCGAAGTCGGTTGAAAAAGGACGTGAGAGGTTAGATGTTGACTTTAAATTATCTTAGATAACCAAATCTCCTCTAACAATAGATTTGTATACGAATGTCATGCTGACCTCTCCAAACAATTGACCCAACGGACACTTCCACCTTCGTAATTTCTAAATTCTTAACTCACAATTCCGACGCTAAATTGTCCGGTTAATTACTGCTATTGTGGTGGCCGACGTCTACTCATTATTCACAATCGTCGTCTGAAAATTTCGCGAAAAATCCGCCCGGGAACCGGTTGCTAAATCACAATAAGTAATTAGCTTATCTGTCGACGTCACGCACAGGGCCCCCTCTGTCTGAGCTAAGAAGGGGGAAGGTTAAGGACGAGGGCGTAAGTCGCTTCTTACATTAAGCTCCCTGTTTTAATCTTAACTCTGTTTAATAACCGAAGTCTTTTGACTCGGATTAAATGAGTTAGTGTAAGCATATTCGTGGTCAGCGTTAATCCTTTGCTTAACTTTACTTAGGTCGTATCTTTGTATTCAAGGTCGAGAAAATATGGTAAATACTAACAGCATTTACAGTGTATTAGGAGATCGCTTGCGAAAACGAAGACAGATGATAATACTAATGTCACCTTTGATGGTGGGATGGAAAAAAATCGATTCTGGTTAAAAAAAATGTATTTTAATACATTTTACTAGCATAATTTACGCTCCTCATAACAGTACATCTAAATATAGAAAACGATAGTTTTAAAAAAATACATTAGTTTACTAAAAAAATACACAAAATCAAAAACAGCTGACGCTCGGATCATAGAACGCCGGAGTGCCGCGCTGATACCGCGCCATAAAAGAATTAGAGGCGGCATTCACCATAAAAATTGCAAGTACTTTTAAATCGTTGTGACGTGCTGTTTTCAAAGTATGATATTGAAAGGACTAAAAACGGAAAGTCTGTTAACATAAACTATAAGAATACTATTTTTAATTTATTCCGATAGATTATCATTTTTAATTTCTAGAACAAAATCAAAGATAAAGTTTAAATAGATTTTTATAATTGTGTACGTGAGTATCTAATTAGATTACTTCAATATTCAAATAATCGAGCCGTGGTAGCTCAGTGTCCGGGCGGTTGGCTCAAGTTGCATAGTACGCTAGCAACCCGAGTTCGATCCCCGGTGCCGGCACCAATAAATTTGCTGTTGCAATTTTATGTGCTGATTAACCACGCGCTCGGCGGTGAAGGAAAACATCGTGAGGAAACCTACATGTCTTAGAAAATTTTTCTACGACATGTGAAGTCTGCCAATCCGCATTAGGGCCGCGTGGCAGACTATGCCCTTATACTCTCTTTACAGAGAAGGCCTCTGCCCAGCAGTGGGACATATATATTATATATATAAAGGCTGTAACTTAATATTCAAATTTCATTGTTGTCGTAACGAGCTTCTTGTTACGTTAGGGCACAATTATGATCTCTACAAAGCGACGAAAATAATGAATATCAAGCAATTATATAAATATAGTACATGTATTCTCATTAGGAAAATTATAGATAAAACAATTAATACCAACATCTCTTTTACTAAAAATACTAAAAAACGCAGCAACCGACGCGCTAGTTTTCTTGTAATACCAAAAGTTAGAACGAATTACGGTAAAAGATCAATTTGTTTTGAAGGAGCACAGCTGTATAACAAAATACCAGCACACGTCAAGAGGGTATACACACTTAGCGCATTCAAAATGCAACTTGTTAAATTCCTTAACGACAGCTAATCGTCCCAAAGCAAATGAATGCGTTAGTTCTTCCATATGACAGCGAACTTATTGTTTTTATAATATTAGTTATTTTATTGTTCTCATGTAAGTGACCTTTAATGTCTATAGTGAGAATAAAGTTTCTCAAACCTAAATAAAAAAAACAATTGATTGTATAATTGTATTAAATAATTAGTGCTATGACTTCTAAATTCCATAAAAAGACTAATCAGTAGGGATAACTAAGCTTAGAAAATAAAAGTTGGGAATGTCTAATGATTTATTGATCGCGAGCGACGATCGCGGCCGACTGCAAACTTTGTTTTGGCGGGATTGATTATTATGTTTAGACAGTTCATCATCAGCTGTTTAAATGCACGATGTAGCGTAAATAATGCTAATAAAACGTGCTCAAAATATGATTTTTTTAAATCAGGTACGATTTTTTTTCCGTCCCCTAATCAAAGATGTCGTTAGTACTATCGTCTGTCGTTTCCGGAAGCGATCTCCTTACATCCTGTATAAAGTATTACTAGAGACATCAATTCATCGCTTGTAGACATCCTTTTTTTATCTTCGTAATTATAATAGACTCAACGTCAATAAGAATACGCGACATAATAAAAATGGTTTTAATAATTTATCACTGTTCATTCGATTTTTTTATGTACAAATTTGTTCCTGGAGATGGTGCTTAGAACAAAAAAGCGGTCAGCTTTTGCTGTCTACCTAGCTTAAAGAGTCAAAAGTACGAAAGAGCTTATTTTCCTTTTAAACATTAATAAAAACTTTTTATATTTATAAATTTGTTAAATCGCCTCATCAGTGATATAACAATTTATATAAATTTTCAATTTCATTAAAATCTCTGGCACCTGGTGAAAATAATTCCAGAGACTTCGTTTAAAATATACCAGACTATGACTCGGTTAAAAGAAGTTCTCGATTAATTACATTCATTGTGGTGAAAACTTCGCTCGTTAACTGACGATTTTACCCTAAATTCTCATTTGATAAACCGGCACCTCATTTTACAAAACTTTTCAAGTCGCCATTGGTTGCCCGGGGAAAAAACAAGGAATGTGGCAAGATATTGGAAGGCATACAGCTGACGACCTATTTTTCTGGTTTCTTTTATATTAACTTCATACTTAATTTCGTTTTTGCTTTAACAAAATACCTCTTACGATTAAATTACTCTTGTAGAGTGATCGGATATAGTTAGGTCTTACTTGCACAAAATCATAACCTATATAGCTATAAAGTTGGTAAACAAGGTACCAACTTATGACAGTTTGAACCAATGACCTGATGTTTCGAAAACCGAATTCATTAAACCATTTGGCTAATAATGCCTTCTATCTTTTGGTTTGAAGGATTTTTTTATGACGAACTACACAGATTGGCCAGAGAGGCTGGCCTTGACTGTTTCACCGGATTGAGAGGTGGCATAGCTCTTAGGTCGCTTAGCCTGAACCTCTATTGCTAGTAACTCAACACAGGTCGGTTTGAAGGATGTTCTATCATAAGCCGAACGTATCCTTACCATTAAAGAAATGGTTAGCAAATTAAAGTAAAGCAGGAGCTTATTATCGCTTAAGTGCAGATAAAAATATAATTGTATTGCATTTTAATTTGTCGTCCAATTAGTAAATAGTGGTTAAACGTTCGAATTTAAAATCTGTTGGTCGGGTTTTACTACCTTTTTCAGCTAGATAATAATACAATTAGTGGGTAAAATTATAATTTCGTAGACCGAAATCCAAACAAATCCGTAAAGCTTAGAATGAATAGGCGTTTATCTACTGAAGTGCGCCGATGGATTCTTAAATTGTCAACATGTTAGTCAATGTGTAAAGCACACTATAGACCACGAGAAATCCCCAATGCAATCGACAGATCAAGTGTAAGCATCATGGGTACTCCCGTACACGAATATGTAAGACTGAAGACCAGCAGGTGAAGGTGACGGTATTTCGCACGCTAGGTGATCAGCTCACCCGAATCGTGATAATCACGAACACTAGTGAGGTGATCGAGATGAATCGCTATACTATGACTTTATTTCGCAAATATTATGCTCATAATTTTGTTAGTAAGACACAATAACTATGTTAGTAGTCGTGAGCAAAAATAAAGGGTCGGTTAAGAAAGTTTGAATATCTCGGAAGATAAAGACGCTAGCTAACTGAAATAAATTGTGCATGATAGACAAGTAAATATCCTTAAAATAAAATAAAATATTTTTAATCATTTATCTATATTTCATTGAAAAAACATAAACTTAAACGAAAAAGGATATCTTACGTATACTTGGATAATAAAGAAGTTTTCATATAATTTTATTTTTATTTAAATTTTAGTACTTAATGTAGCCACATGGAGGCAACACTGAGTAAATAAAAATAAAATCAGGGCTATAGATATTTTCGTTTAATCTAATAAAATGCTACATACAATTATTCTTTGCCACATGAAGCCTTAGGCAGTAATTAGATATTTACAATCAAGTGCGCATGCAATCATCTTCAGAAAGGTGTTGGAGCTGACTATCACCGCACCAGGGATGAGCATCTTTTCGCGCTTCAGTCAACATCCCTGCTGCGCTACAGAAGCGTGGCAGTCCCAACAGCACTGAATGTGTTGTACTAACCACGAAGGGCGTTGTAGGATTTTTGCTTATACATAGCCCACAGACTGCGAGCAAAGAAACTCGTGCAGTAAGCTTTGAACAGTGATCATGATGGCCCTAACCGACAAATCGCTTGCCACCGTTGTCGTTGAGATCACTGGCGATGATAGGCCATAGTGAATGAATGAATGAATATTCTTTATTGCGCAACAATTAAAAACAAAATACATCACAGAAATAGTAAATACAATTTTCACATTAGACAAGGTCATTGCATGCGCAATGGGCGGTCTTATCGCTAAGAGCGATCTCTTCCAGACAACCTTTGTATGGACAGAAACTTTCGTCTAAAAATATTTTAGTGGGTCTGTGATTATATTTATTTCAATACAAAACAACAATATACATATATATAAACATACGCATTTATCAATATATACACTGTTAATAATAATAATATATAAATAGATATGCTAAACGTATAACAAATACCTAAGTATATGTATATAAATATATATTCATACAATAATGTGTATGTACTAGGTTCTTAAAAGCTGTCAAGGATTCTGTGCATCTTATGCTTTGTGGCAGAGCATTCCAAAGTCGGACTGCTTCCACTGAGAAAGATTTGTTCAAAAATTTTTGTAGCATGCTCTGGCATTTTGAGTGTCATTTTCTCCGATGATCTTAAAGATTGTGAATGTTAGTCGTGTAGAAACATAAAAGTTATGTTTTGTTTTGTAAAAATAAGTAATCGAATTCAATGCTTATTCCACTCAACAATGTATCAGAGTACGAATTCATAAGCATTCGTCTAGACGCCCCACAATGGGCCTTTTCAAGAAATGTGAACAATAGGCCCGGCCAATTGTTATCCTATGTCACAATGACATGAAAATTGTTATTTTTTAATTGTACTTATTGTTTTATACACTCTTTGATTTGTATTAACTCAATATACATTAATAATCAAAGCTGCCAATCTTAACCAATCTGCTCAGTCTTGAGCACAGGCGTAAGGTAGCTAGCCTTTCGGTTTTCTACAGATTGCACTTTGGAGAGTGTGCTCAGGAACTACATGATCTAATTCCCCCATCCCCTTTCCACCATCGGACTTCTAGACGCACTGCGGGATTTCATCCTTTTGTTGTGAACATCCCTCAAACCCGAACGAAGCGATTTGCTTCGTCTTTCATTCATCGTACAGCAAAGGACTGGAATAGTTTGCCCGCGTCTGTCTTTCCTTCCGATTACAACGTGGGTATTTTCAAGAGTAGAGTGAATAGGCATTTACTAAGCTAGTGCGCCTTACCATCCAGGACTGCATTTCCACTTAACATCAGGTGGGATCGTAGTCAAGCACTTGCTTAGAAATTATATAAAAAAAAAGCTAAAAGCGTAGTATCTAAGCGGTTTCCAGTCGGCTTATACATATAAACTACTTGTGAATTACCAGTGAAAAGAAGGTTATCATTTCGTCTGTGTGTTTTTTCCACATAACTTTCGCCTGGGTGAACGATTTTGTTGATTTCTTTTTTTGTAAGTTGGTGCTTGCCGTGTGGTCCCATTTAAAATTGGTCCAATTCCGATCATGTTAATTTAGTTCTGATTAATTCTATTTCAAAATACATCTACGATAATTCGTAAGTACAAAGAGGGCGTTCGCACGTAATAGCGTTTAACGTTTAATGGGATTTGAAGTCAGTTTTTTTTGTCTATGATATAACAATAGCGATGCTAACCAAAGTCATTGGTATGGGGTTGACCTGATAGTTTGTAAGGTGACCGCTATTTTAAAAACACACAGTTTAACTAATTGAAGCGTAGGACACTCTGTGGTCAGATAGACGAAGATTTAATGCAATTAGCAGCTACTGCATACATAAAACCGCTCGTCGAGGCAAACCTTCAGAGCCAATGCAGACGAGTGGCCTACCTCTCAGTTTTTATCAGGTGATCCTTTCCATCACCGAACGACTAGGCGTAGCGAGTAGCTGCACCCGTACGTCGTAGACATCCCATCGATACGCACGAAGCGGTTTGCCTCCACCTTTCTTGTGCGGACGGCTAAGGAATGGAACCGTCTACCGCGATCAGTCTTTCCTCACGGGTACAATCTGGACTGCTTCAAGTCCAATGTGAAGAGACACCTTATAGGCTCATGTGCTGCATCCTAGGCTTCATCTTCGCCTTCCATCAAGCGAGATAGAAGCCAAACGTGAGCCTATTTAGTATAAAAAAATATCACAGTTAGGGCTTACATTAGTAATATTCCTATTGTAATTCTTTTCTCTATAAATTTCTCAATAGAATAACTTCGTTTGATTTTTTGTTTCAATTAAGCGTATTTTACGTCTCGCCTGTGGATTACGCTTTACTTCAATAAGGAAATTCTTCGTATTTATTATCGGCAGGCTCTTCAAAGAGAAGTGAATTCTGTGTCAGATCAACGTTAATAAAGCTCTGTCTTTATCGCTTATACATTTTAAGAACTGTTTTTGGAATGTTTAATATAATTTTAAATAAGAATAAAACCTCCTTTGAAACTTTGTAATGAAAAATGCTCACACATTTTTTTTAACGGGGTAAATAAGAGACAGCTTATCGCTTTTTCATCAAGTATATTAGGTCCCATTTTGAAAAAAATATATACAAAGTAAAGTAAAAAAATAAAATGGTGAGTTATTAATATTTATTAGGTTGAAATTATTTATTTTTTTAAATATTTGAAATGGTATTTGAAAATAGAATAACAGAAATATTTTTTTCATTTAAGAACAACAAACGAACACATCATCATCATCATCATCATCGGCCTGTGTCTATCCACTGCTGGAAATAGGCCTTCCTCAATGCCTTCCACCATATACGATCCTCCGCTTTCCGCATCCAGCCACTTCCGGCTATCCTTGCAAGGTCGTCGGTCCATCTGGAGGGAGGGCGCCCTACGCTTCTCCGACCCATGCGCGGCGTCCATTCCAAGACTTTCCTCCCCCATCTGCTGTCACTCGACAGATGTGGCCGGCCCACTGCCACTTCAACTTGCTGACTTTAAGAGCTATGTCGACCACCTTTGTTCTCCGTCGAATTTCTTCGTTTCGGATTCTATCCCTTAGAGAAATGCCGAGCTCTTTCCATCGCTCGTTGTGCGACTTTCAGTTTGTGGACCAGCCCAGCGGTCAGAGCCCAAGTCTCTGCACCGTAGGTCATGGTTGGGAGGACGCACTGGTTGAAGACTTTCGTCTTCAGGCAGTGCCGAATGCCGCCCAACCCATGTTACAACGAACACATGTAAAGCCTAATTTAAACAAAAAAAAATATACAGACAAAATAAGTAGTAAATACATAAAAAAACACCCTTACCCACAAATAATTATGTCCACAATTATGTCTTACCTATAAGACTACACACACTTTATTATATTTCAATGAATTCATTTATTTCCTTAAATTTTAAGGAAAAAAAAATTAATTCATTATAATATTTAGCTTGTGATAGGAGATGATGGTTCATGTTCAATATTATAAAAACAATTTATACAAAACATTTGCGTTATAATATATCAATCGATAAATGAACTAAAAATATTTGTCAAATCATTGAAATTATTGCAGCTGTTATTAATAGACTGAAGATGCCGCTAGGCGAAAACGGTCGGAAAGTTGTTTCATATAACTTTACAACCCACAACCCACTCTAGGGGACCCTCGCGCCATGTTAATAGGCCCAATCCGGTGAAGTTATAAAAGCCTTCGGGCAAACAACGGCAATCAGCCATAAAGAAACTTGACAACTGTTTTCGCCTAAAGCATGAAGGATATATAGTAAAAATAATTTAATAAAAAAAATGTAATATTAAATCTTACAACACTTTAATAACCGAGCAAACATCGTGGTAATACAGGTTCAGGGTAAACGATTAAAGCCGCCCAGAGGAACCCAAAACCCGGCCCGCGAGGTAGGGCTGGCCGAGACGGCTTCACCAGGCGAGCTCGTTAGAGCCCGCCGAGAGTGTGCCGATGGGCCGTGGAAGGCGGTTTAACCTTCCATGGCCGGGAGGGAGTCGCGGGGTAATAGGAGTGTCGGTGTGTTATTGCCTCGCTCCCTATCCCCCGCAACTGCGGTGCGGCATGGTGCGGCTGCGGCGAGAAGGGCGACTCTCCCGCTGCGGCCGTTTGGCTAGCGGCGGAACCTAAAAAAAGTGATCACTTAGGACAGGACTCTTCCGAGTCTTTCAGAGTCCTGCCCTGAGATCGCTCATAGCGGTAAGGCCGCCTCTGCTCTCTTTTAGGTTAAGCGTAGTTCATAACCTTGAAATTGGAACAGTTAAGAATCTATCTATCTGATCTGTCTAGTTCGTCACATAAAAACGTCGTGGTAGCTCAGTATCCAGGCGATCGCCTTAAGATTCATAAATAAAACATAGACAAAAAGATATAAATAATAGCCTACATGTCCTACTGTGCGGTATAGGCCTTCTCTGTAAAGATCAAGACATAGTCCGTGGCCCTCACAATGTTTCCCTTTACCGCTGAGCGTGGTAATTCAGCATTAAAAATTTTGACAAACACACTGGGGATCTAACTCTGGTTGCTATAGCTTATTCATTATACTTGATGCGACCGCCCGAACTCTGAGCTATCGCGGCTCCAAAATTTATATTACATAAAGGATGGAAGATTCGCATAACTTGAAAGAAAAAGTGATCCAGTTTGTCACACGTGATCAGAGAGGGCGCTTATTGGGGGCGGGTATTGAAGAATCTTTATGTTATTATTTACGCCGCGCGGAATTTCGTCGCGCTTCTACCCGTCGCAATGTAGACTTATTAAAGTTTTTATTAGAAAATGCCGGCCGCACTTTGTGTCATGCATGAGTAAATCCAACCCATTCTTACGCAGAGATATTTGCATGTAAGTGACAATTATTAGATAAAAGAGCTTTATAATATAAACATAAATGATTTTCCATTAATATTTGTGGAAGTAAAAATATAATACACATAAGCTCTCTAGTAGTTTTTATTGCGGGGTAGACAGGTACTACAACCTTTCGCAAGAACTTATTTGTAGCAATGAAGGTTTTATTGAAATTATTACATAGTACTAACATTTACAATACTTAGTTCTACGTAATCTTGAAAATTACCTGAATCGCCGATAACGTATGCCTAGATGTATATAGTCCGTGATCTCAGCCTACCTCTCTAGGTGCGAGCGTGTTTGTATTTGAAGTTTGTATAATTGATGCGTGTCGTGTCGGTAATATCGGTAATTAAAATATCCCAGATTTAAGAGGCACCAACCAAACAAAAAGCTGTCGTAACTTCGCTAAAATTAAGAGAAAATAATTTAAAACATTAGCATAAAAAGAAAAAATATTTAAACATTAAACCGATAGAGGTTCAGGCTAAGCGACCTAAGAGCTATGCCACCTCTCAATCCGGTGAAGCAGTCAAGGCCAGCTTCTCTGGCTAATCTGTGTAGTCCGTCATTAAAAAAAAAACAATTCGACTATTGACTAACATCCCAAGATTGTAAGTGTTCGTTAATTTCGTAGAATTTACTAAAAAAAAAACTTTGCAATATTAAAAGACTATTTTTAGGCGTTGTACGTAGAAATCTGAAAACCCGATAGGCGTAGTTGTGGTTGCAAATTGTTGCGGTAAAGTGCACAGATGCAAACACAGTACCGCACAGTGCAAGCCAAGCGCCGGAAACGTTTTGATACAATCGTATCACAATTTCCGTTTGCGGCCACACTGTGTACGGTAACGTAGATTGCAAAACTACTCAAGTATGATAAGATTTATACAAGCTACCGTGTGTTTTTGATATCACCTTTAGTGGCACGTATAACACGTATTTTAATACAAAAACGAAAAATCAAATATTAGTGAAACTGGAAGGAGGCCGGTGCTTATAATACAGGTTTTTCCTTTTTTTAGCACCGGCTGCATCACTTTTGTTTGTTTTATTGTTAAATTTTAAAACAGAACATTTCGTAAATGGTGAAAAAAAAAACGTAAACGCAAAAATCGAAGCGTCATTAGCCTAATGGTTTAGGGTGCGGGGTGCGAATCGTAAGGTCGTGGGTTCGAATCCGCCATTTGTCTATTGACGACGTGAACCATCTCCTAACACAAACCTAAGCTAGACTTATATGGAATGGTTAACAGGAATGTTAATAATATTTGCGCAAAAAAAAATATAGTTAGCACTCGTTTAAAAAAAAAGTGTGTGTGTTATTTTCAGGTTAAATTTAATTAATGGTAACTAGCTTAAGTTAAAAACCGCTTTTATTATCCAACGAAAAAACTAAACCACCAAAGGTAAGCTGGAAGAAAATGCTAAATAGCGTTATGTTCGTCTTTGTACATGTATTTTGGTGCAATAAAGAATTACATTATCTTATCATTTTTTTGTTATCGGGGTGGAAATCTTCAAAAGATACCCTTCTGGGGAAGGCGGCGGTTATGTGGGTTTTACCCACTAAAAACTCCCCGGTGGCCCTTACTCGGTGCATTGTCAGGGGCTTCGGGATCTCCAGAAAAACGCACCGGAGCCCCTCTGAACTGTGCTCAAGGAGAGCACTTCCGAGGGGAAGGTCCGCCCCTGTGCCTAGCAATGAAAGGCGACACGAGCCTGCCGATATCTCCTTCTTTGTCACACCCTTGTTGCCCAGTGAACCCGCACCCCTTTTAGTCGCCTTCTACGACAGGCAGGGGATACCGTAGTCTTATTCTTGAAAGCCCAGAACTACAGGGCTGATCTTATCTTAAGGGCGCTAAATATGAATTTAAATACGACTGATTTAACGTAGAAGAACTATAATAAAAATAAAGTTCTCTCTCTCTTTAGTATCGGTCTCTCATGTATGAGGATCGTGGTCACCATCAGGGTTGCATCTGGAGCGGATAATCGGCCTCCATCGGCTTCTGTCCAGCGTGTCTCTTACATCAGAGTAAAATTGGAGGACGACGAGTCTATCTGATCGGACCACCTTGTTGGTGAACGGCCGCGAGATCCTTTACCTGCAGTGTTCCCAACTACGATCAGTTTTCGTTTTTCGTCGCCTCTACGCATTGTGTGTCCGAAATATGCCAAAATTCGTTGTCGGCATGTGGTAGACAAACAAGATTTTATTTGCAATTGGCTTAGGATCGATGCATTAGTGCGTTTCGCTGTCAGGGTATCTTTAACATCCGCCTCCAGGACCACATCTTGAATGCATCGATTCTTTGCCTCTCAAAAAGAAGTTAAATTAATAAATAACAACGGAGGGTAGTCTTTTATAACTATGATATGGATCGTCAATTGACCAAGATTTTGTCATGTGTACCATTATAACCACTCTAAAGTCAAAAATCAAAATACAAAAAATTATTATTATTGGAAACATGTATATTTAATTTAGCTATTATATTTTATATTTTATTTTATTTCGCTAGACATCAATTTTACGTCCTAAGTGCCTTTTTGTACAATAAAGTAAATAAATTATTACATATATACCCATTACCACTAAAAGAATGTAAAACACATGTTACTGAATGGCTCCAAACCCGCTCGTATGAATTTACAGAAGATCTTTTAAAACCATAATAAACAGTCAGAGTAACTCACTCCCTTCATACTCGTCCCTACACATACAGTCACTCTTCAACACACGCCACAACACAACCTTTTACACACAAACACACACACACACACACAAAACGATTAAACTAAATTACGTTACGTTACGTTATAAGTTGTTAATTTTACTAAATTTTTATTTGTATTTGTATTTAACTGTTTGGAGATGGGCGTTAATAGCTGCGACACAGTTTTACTACTGCGGCTATTATCAAACTGGTTTGTACATGAATTTTTGGTTTGAAATAAAATATATTATTATTATATTATTATTATTATATATATACGCAAAACCAATATCATTTCAGAAACAATAAAAAGATATTAATTCTTATATTCGAAATATCGAAAATATTAGAAAAATTATTCATCCGTTTATTCGGAAAAAAATAAGTTAAACTGGGAGATTATTATTTAATCTATTCCATTGGCTCCAGATTAAAGGCTGTTCACGGCAATTATTGGATTTCCAATACTATTAGATGGAATATATGATAGCATCAAAGGTCATTAAGAGTTGATTTACGATCTTTTATTATTTATTGTTTACTCGAATAAGAATTATTTTGTCATTAGTATTACTGTATTTATTTTATTTAAATTATAAAACCAGGCTGAAAGTGTAGTAGTTTTATACTCAGATCTAAGATATCATAGTTTCTCGTGATCGTAATCAATTTTGTGACGACCTCTTGAACCTGGTTAATTTTGCAGTCGCAAGAGAAGCAGACTGCAAAATTAACCAGGTTCAAGAGGTAGCAAAGCTCTTAAGTCCCTAAGCATGAACCTCTATTAGGAAAATCTATAATCGCGTTAGCATTACGACAAGGTTGCGGCTGGATGACTTCTAAGACTTTTCGAGCATGTTTAGACCATCTTTATTCTGTCTCAGCCCTGTAGTTCTAGGCTCGTAGAATAAGGCTACGGTATCCTTTGCCTGTCGTAGAAGGCTACTAAAAGGGGCCTCAGGCACACGGGGCGACAAGGGTGACCATCTTTATTCTGTCTTAGCCCTGCAGTTCTAGGCTGGTAGAATAAGGCTACGGTATCCTTGCCTGTCGTAAAAGGCCACTAAAAGGGGCCTCAGGCACACGGGGCGACAAGGGTGGGAGCACATGTCGCCCGATGCAGTGGAACCGAGAAGAAGGTGACATTAGCTGGCCAGTGTCGCATTGCACTGTGAGGGTGCGAGAGAGATTAACCTCCCCGGGCGTGCTGCCAAGCGTAATGCAGAGGGGCTGCAGTCCGTTCCACTGGAAATCCCGGAGCCTTTCACCATGTACCAAGGACGGCCACTGGGGGGGGGCGGGTTTAGTGAGTAATAATCTCACATAATTCCCAACAGAAGGCGGGGTTGTTGAAGATTTTTCGTTAGCAAAAACCGCGAAACCACGAGAAAAGTCAAGTACTGTCTTAGACTTCTATTCCAGAAGAAAGTATCTTCTATATATCGTTTAAGATGAGGAAAAGAGAACAAACGTAATATTAGTAAATTCATCGTCTTTTTTATAACTGAAATGACTATATAGAGGAAATATCATATCGTCACAAAACACCGACGTTAACTATGTAAGTGAGATCTTATTTCTCTCCTTGAAGAAGTTTCAAGCTCGAATATGCAACTGCAAACTCATGCAGTGTTTAAGATATTTTGACATCGATTATTACCATTTTATAGGAGAAGGGGGCAAACGAGCATGCCGCTCATCTGATCTTAAGTGATGCCCCCGCTCATAAACACTTCTAGCTTATGGATCCATTATTCACAAAATTTACAATCATGTTATATACTATTATATACTAATATATCACTGTATTAATACGTGAACTAAAAATATATATTAATATTGATTTTAACGGTCTTGTTTCTTTCTTTTAACCATTATAAAAATCCTTTTAAAAGATATTTAGATAAATTGCGATCGTAATATAAAGTAGACTGATACTCGAAGACATTCACATTAGAGTGCCATTCAAATATCCAAGGAGTCGTTGTTGTAGGATTTTTGATGTGCCGCATTCTAAAACCAACCTATTGTCACACTCGCCGTTGCCAAGGATTTCCGTTACATATAACCTCCTTAACACTAAGTCCACGTCGGTTGACATTTTTCTAATTCACGCAAGGTCTTCCGCACCTTAGTGTTAAAAATTGTGCAGTAATTTTGGCTAATCTAATTAATTTATTACTGATTTTTCTATTTCTTTATAGTTTAATAAAATATTTGTGTAACTATTAATTATTAAATCGTTACGTTTCTTTATAGCGAATGTTGTGTACACCTGTAATTGGCATACACAACAGGACTTAGTTTGTAAACTTGATTATTACAACAATGTATGCTTGTGTAATGCTGTTGGTATATCTTATTAAATAAATAAATAAACAAAGATATTACAGCCAATTGAAGTATCAAGTATAAAATTTAGTATTTAAGGTTAGTCCACGCTAAGGTCATTAAATTCTTTGCTATTGACTACAGCGCTAGATTACAGATCGCAAAGTTCTTCGAAATAGTTGACCTAAACAAAGGTACCGAATTCAGTACACCTAAATCAGTTTAATATTATTATTTTATTTAGAAAATATGTCTGTATCATAAAAGAAAATTAGAAAGTGCGCCTGTATTATGTCCTATTAATTTTATAAACGTGAATGTTTGTATGTATGTGAAGTCGTTTTCTGTGTGTTGACTCATTCTAGCAAAACTGAATGGATTCTGACGATACGTTTTTTTTTAAAAAAAAGAAAGCTAGCAATATTTCTTTTTTTTTAGAAAACAGCTTCAATCTTGTTAACCATTCCAACTAAGCTTAAGCTTGTGTTAGGATATGGTCCACGTCAATTTTCGAATGGTCGATTCGAACCTACGACCTTAGACCGCAGACCGCACCGTAAACCATTAAGCTATTGACGCTTCAAATAATAATTTTACAATAATATAGTTAGCTAACTGGCTATGAGAGAAAGAGATAATGAAAACGTATGAACCTCTTTCTAGCCTCTATAGTAATGTAGGAACGTAACTCTCTCTCTTCCGATTTTCACTAATATCTGTCTCTCCACTTCCGTCGGCTTCGCCCGATCAAACTTTTTGAAACGCTCTGCTTATGTATTCATCAGCTTACTCCTCTAGTCAAGCGTGCGTAAAGTTTTACTTCAAAAAGTATATTTAGAGCATGTTGAGAACAGAGGAACCGGCATAGCGGTTTTCAACGTAATACGTTGAAGATCATCATCTAGTCATGCTCTGGTCGTCACTAAACCATCCCATCTAATACCATTCATATCATACAAGGCGTTAGATATACCAATAAACAATGTTTTTGGCAACAGCACCATCTTGAACTATATTGTTATGGGGTTGCCAACACTGCGAACGTAGTAAAATAACAAATGGGAAAAGGTTAAATTATAAAAGAATTGATACATTGGGCTACAGGTTAAGAAATAAACTATTGATTATATTATATGATATATGGCTTAGTGAAGTTGTTTAGTGTTAAAGTTACAGCCTTGATACATGTCCCACTGCTGGGCAGCGGCCTTCTCTGTAAAGAGAGTATAAGGGCATAATCCGCTACGCGGCCCTAGTGCGGGTTGGCAGACTTCACATGTATTAAAACAAATTCTAGGACATGTAGTTTTCCTCACGATGTTTTCCTTCATCGCCGAGCGTGTGGTAAATCGGCACATAAAATTGCAACAACAAATTTATCGGCGCCGGCACCGGTGATCGAACTCGGGTTGCTAGCGTACTACGCAACTTAAGGCGACCGTTGTACGACAGGCAGGGAATACCGTAGTCTTATTCTTGAGAGCCCAGACCTACAAGTCTGTCTTAAATAGCTTTTGTTATAGTATTGGATTTTGGCGGGTTCGCAAATATGGCTTATAATTTTCTCTTTTTACAGAAAAGGTGGTAACTAGGTATTTGGAATTTATCGTGGCAGATTGAGTAGAAAGATTAATTTAACAATATACCATGACGTGACTTTACGTTACAGTCTAGGATACGAATCTCAGCCAGCTTGTACCAATGAGTCGAAATCGTAAAAAAATAAACATTTAAAGGTGCCTATAAGAGCCCATTCATTTGTACACAGTGCTCAGTGAACATTGACCCCTCGTAACCAAAATGATAGATACATAATTATTAACTTCTTTTGTAAGTTGTTTTTTTTTAGAAATTAGTGTTCTTTGTAAGTTGTATGTATTTGTGAATGCTGTGTTTTCCTAAAATTAGTGAGGCAATCACAAAGTGTTTGTGGGTATATTAAATAAGCGTAGTATAATTGTTCTCACTGTTGGAAAACCTTATTAAATAAATTAATTAAAACAATTAAAATACATCGAGAGCTTATTATCTAAGTATGCTAGCTATATCTTTTATGTAAATTGAAATAGAAATAGAAAAAACATTTATTCGACACAAGACACAAAACAACATAAACAAAAGTAAATAGAAACAACAAAAAAAACGAACAAATTAGAAATTGTGCCGAAAAGGGGTTGGCTCAGCATGTGCTGTGCTCACACATGTAGCACAGCGCTGGTTTTCAGCCAAAAAACCTGTGTAGGCTAAGGCGGGCACAATTCGGTTGTGTATTAATATGGTGTACATTACTTAAACTTTCATATATATTATACATAAATGTATATATTAAAAAAGCAGCTATAGATATATACATATATATATATATATATATATATATATATATATATATAGTTATACTTTCTTTACATATATATATAAACAAATTACATAATAAATAACATAAATATAGTGTTATATAAACGATTTGTCGTAGTTGATGTTGGCGTGGTTACGTTGAGACTCAGTTAAGAAGCATTTCAATTTATTTTAAATATAGGTAATTATTACTTACATTCGAACTTTTTTTTTTGTTGACGGGGAGGAAATCTTCAGAAAGATACCCCGCCTTCTGGGGGGAAGGCGGCGGTTATGTGGGGTTCTTACCCACTAAAACCTCCCCGGTGGCCCTTTCCTCGGTGGATGACGAGGGGCTCCGGGATCTCCAGTGGAACGCACCGGAGCCCCTCTGCACTGTGCTCAAGGAGAGCACGTCCCGGGGGGGGAGGTTACTCCCTCCCCCCCTGTGCCCTCGCAGCGCAAGGCGACACGGGCCAGCCGATGTCGCCTTCTTCCCGGGTCCACTTTGGTGGACGACTCAGGCCCCCACCCTTGTCGCCCAGTGAACCCGAGGCCCCTTTTAGTCGCCTTGTACGACAGGCAGGGGATACCGTAGTCTTATTCTTGTAAATCATTCGAACTTATCTTAAGCCTGTGCTAGAAGATGGTTCACGTCTATATTCGAATGGTGGATTTGAACCTACGACCTTGCGATTTGCAGACCGTACTCTAGACTTCAGGCTATTGAAATTTTCAATCAAAATTAAACCGCGATAAAATAATGAATGAATGAATGAATGAATGAATATTCTTTATTGCGCAACAATTAAAAACAAAATACATCACAGAAATAGTAAATACAATTTTCACATTAGACAAGGTCATTGCATGCGCAATGGGCGGTCTTATCGCTAAGAGCGATCTCTTCCAAACAACCTTTGTATGGACAGAAACTTTCGTCTAAAAATATTTTAGTGGGTCTGTGATTATATTTATTTTAATACAAAACAACATTATACATCTATATAAACATACGCATTTATCAATATATACACTATTAATAATAATTAATAATAAAAATTTTGTTGTGAACATCCCTCAAGCCCGAATGAAGCGATTTGCTTCGTCTTTCATTCTTCGTACAGCAAAGGATTGGAATAGTTTGCCCGCGTCTGTATTTCCAAGAGTATTTTCAAGAGTACAGTGAATAGGCATTTACTAAGCTAGTGCGCTTTACCATCCAGGACTGCATTTCCACTTAACATCAGGTGGGATCGTAGTCAAGCACTTGCTTAGAAAATATAGAAAAAAAAATGGAAAAAATATATAATAATATTCAGTTTACATCAATTTATTTTCTAATTCTACAAAAAAAAATAAGCCACAAAATATCTGCAGTCCTTCGTTTTGATTGTAAATAAGTTTTTTTCTCGTTAATTGTACTCTTTTTTCCATTTTTATTTTACATGAAAAGTTTTGTATGCTTGGCACCGATTCTCGGTAACGTTTGCGGTGGATAATTTCCGTTGTTGGGTGTTTTATTATGTTTTAATACTGAAATAGGATATAATATAGGATAGTATAATACAATCCTGCCCTGAATTTTACTGAAATAATATAAATAGGCCCCCTGGATAGGATTAGGAGCGTTGCTAGAATTTCATGGACCACCTCTCCCAGCGCCAACGCTTCCCGAAGTGCGTTAGTTTAGTTTAGATTATCCCAATAGTTTTATTAATAAAATAGCTACTGACTGAGTCGTGGTTCGGCCCTCTCGTGCGCCGTCGGATCGGAATGCGTCCTTTTTTTTTGTTAACGGGGAGGATATCTTCAAAAAGATACCCCGCCTTCTGGGGAAGGCGGTGGTTATGAGGGGTTTTCATCCACTAAAACCTCCCCGGTGGCCCTTTCCTCGGTGCATGACGAGGGGCTCCGGGATCTCCAGTGGAACGCACCGGAGCCCCTCTGCACTGTGCTCAAAGAGAGCACGTCCCGGGGGGGGGGGGAGGTTACTCCCTCCCCCCCTGTGCCCTCGCAGTGCAAGGCTACACGGGCCAGCCGATGTCGCATTCTTCCCACGTCCACTTTAGCGGACGACAAAGGCCCCCAACCTTGTCGCCCAGTGAACCCGAGGCCCCTTTTAGTCGCCTTCTACGACAGGCAGGCATAGTAACAGTCCAAGCCGAGGTTACACCTCACCGGACCCTTGTGTCGAGTTACTGATAGGTTCATTCTAAGCGAGCTAAGAGCTATGCCACCTCGCAATCCGGTGAAGCAGTAAAGACCAGTCTCTCTGGCCAACTGTGTATCTGCTAACTGATAAAAATAAAAGTTTCTAATCAATCGTGATACTTTAAACATTTGGAATTTCATAACTATGATATTAAAATGGTCAGATTTTTAATCAAAAGTTAAAAGAACTTTTTCTTTGTTAAAATGTAATAATTTGTTTCGCAGAAATAGATAAACATTTAATTAACGTTACTTTAACGTTCTTTTTTATATTAAAAGGGTCAAACGAGCTTACGTTCAACTGATCTTAAGTGATCATCGTGTACATCCACGACCCTTGAGGAGCTGCAGTTAAGTTACCGGCCTTTGAGAAAGAGGGTAGGCTAGTTTCTTGAAATTTTCCAAATCATATCGATTCGGAAACTCTACTGGGGATAATTGATTCTATAACTAAATCTTATCACTCCTAGAATGTTAAATTAATGTCGTAGAGAAACATTATGAAGCATGTTGAATGTGACTCCGAATGACAGGATTAGAAACTGTGTGGTAAGGTAAAACTAGATTATTCCAGAAAGGTAAACATCCGCGGCTTGGAATGTGGAAAGAGAGACAAAGAATGTTTACGACGCAATAGTGCAATAGAAATGGATATTAAACCGCTATCAGTTTTGCAACGACCTTTTTAGACCATAAATGTGAAACTGAATCTATAGACATACACTGCATTACTCTTATTCTCTTTCTCATATTTAGACATAGACATATTCTTTATTGACGTCATTCGAATACATTACAAACATTTTTTTTTAATGACGAACTACACAGATTGGCCAGAGAAGCTGGCCTTGACTGCTTCACCGGATTGAGAGGTGACATAGCTCTTAGGTCGCTTAGCCTGAACCTCTATCGCCGCGTAAGCATTCCGATCCGAGGGCGCCCGAGAGGGCCGAACCACGACTCGGTCGGTAGCTATTTCACGGATAATCTAAGGGACATTCGAAAAGCTAAACTAACTTTGAGTGCCACTTCGGGAAGCGTTGGCGCTGGGAGAAGAAGTGGCCGAAGAAACTCCAGTGACACTAGGAGTGGGGCCTGCCCATAAAATAGCCGTAACGCGCGAGGATTACAAAATATGAAACATAAAAATATACAGTTAAAGAAAGAAAAAACGGACAAATAGGACAAAAGATATGATGCCAATATTGGACACCGTCTCAGCATATGCCGTCAAGGATGAGACAGCGCTAATTTTCAGCGTTGTCCAGGACCACCCAAAGTGATTATTACTCATTGAATACAATTACTTTTGAAAGATTTAATGGCGTTTTAATATTACGTTTCGATAACACAGCGATAATTTTCATTCAATGATCCTTATACTTCTTATTTCTGTCTATTCCTAATAAAAAAATAGTAATTCGTGAAATTGAAAGTCATCGAAATGTGTCAGATAAATTTCAAAGTTATAGTGAAATTAGTTACTTGATCATTTAAACAATAAGATGAAGTTACTCAAGCTACCGCTAATGCATTTAGTTGTTATATCAGCGAAGTTACTATCTTAAACTTCGCTTCCTTAACACTCCAATGCTACTGGAACTTACTATTTGCTAAGTGCACACTTGCATTAACTTTGTACGATCGATGCGTTTATACTTAGGTGAGAAGTTGTCTCTAAGTATTGTGATAGAATCTCGAAGACAATCGCTTACAACTATATTTACGAACAAAAACGAAATACGACTTCAAATCGAATTAAAATCGCTTCATCCAGTCGAAAGTTATGAGATAACAAATATAAAAAAAACACAGAGAATAACTGAGAATCGAGATATTTCGACCGCATCGCCCTAATGGTCAGACATTAGATAACATAAGTTACCATTTAAACATTTTTTGCAAAGGTTTATCAGAACCAACGTAACAAAAATCATACAGCCGTTTCAGTTGGAAACTCTCAGAAATGTTAACTATTTACGATTGCATAACATTGGCGGCCGGCTATTTGAGTCGATGTCTCCTAGATATAGTAGGTATAATTAATAAATACTAGGTATAATAGTATTACTAAGCGAGAAATGTCACATAAAGTTGGGCATAGAAGCACAGACGCTCGAAATACTAGAAGTATTTAATCGAGCCGTGGTTAGGCCCTGTCGGGTATCCTCGAATAGGCTATCGAGATTAGATTAACGGTACAAAGTTCCCACTACTATGTCAGCCACCGTTTATCAATTATGTTAACAAAGGCATAAAATAAAAATGATCCAGAGAGGTTATTTAGAATTTTCTTTTGCAGTATGCCCAAGCTGTTCACTTCTGCAATAGACAAATAAACTACCATCCATCTCTTTTATCCTCCCATTAAGCCACATATCATGATATCACAGATCTAGTTATCTCGATAATTAAAAAAAACTTATAACTTGGGAGTTAAATCTTCTGTGCTTCATTTCATAACCACAAACTGTTTTTATTTTAACTTCCTTTCATTCTAATTACAAAAAAATCTCTAGTTATTTTTATAACAAGAAGTCGGACGAGTACCAAAGACTATCTTTAAAAGCGAAGATACCGTTAGAGTTTCCATCAAGCACGGCGAGACTAAAATCCGTGAAGTTAACTACTTCTTAGTACCTAAAATAAAGCACTAATCATGTATTTTTATGACTACGAGGGTCTACTGACTTCGTTCCTTTGCTTCATGCTCCATTACCGTTACCTAGGTAAACATTGTGAGTGTAGACCCTTCTTCAGAGCTATTATGTACTATTTACGTGTAAATAAGATATTTCAATAAATTTCCAGGAGCTTTCGGGTCATTTTATATTATATTATATTATATACCCTTATAATATCGGTGCAACGCTAACCTTAATCTAAAAATATAAATATTTTAAAATATTGAACAACAAAACAATAGGGTACTTTACAGTAAATACAGTTTTTCATTTCGCGTTAAATAATAAATTGTTTCTATTTATTTTAAATAATAGACCATTATGTTATATAACTAACTTAACTGAATATTTAAATAATATAATTAATTGACAAAAATAAATATACATTATATTGTATAGAGTATTTTTCATATTTAGAATTACATATACAAAAGTAAAAATAAAGCATATCAAGTTATTCACTTCTGAAGTTCATCTTATACTGGTTATGAAATCATACAAAACTTGATAACGTGAAACAATTGTTTTGGGTATTTTTTTGTTTTAAAAAAATTGTCATCGAAATAAGCAAACGGCAGTTTTTGTTGTTCATCGACAGTTCATTCATCTCGAGTGAAACATTGACAGATCCATTGTAACCGCGAACAATGACGGTGCTACTAGAAAAATTCCCCTCAATACGAGATTTTTTTCACATTTCGACTACATGCTTAAACCGTAAACATTTCAGAGGAAAAACGAAAATTTTCTAAATAACCTAATTACAATTTTAAAGGCGTTTTTATGTAATGAACAATTACTACTTTCGTAAAGCGCCGTCGAAAAAAAATAAGGTCGAAATTCGAAACAGCGTAAACAAAGTTGTGCCGGATAAGTTTTAATCACCTAATTACACATCTGGCGGAGAAGGCGACGATAGTTGCATTCACATACCTCGCAATCATCCGACGGCGTCCGTTGCCACCACCCGTTGTATACGTTGCAGCGGGAGGGCGGGAGGGGGTTAGCGAGAGGGCTCCTTAATAACTTTTAAAAAGAGCGCTCGAATGTGGCGAGCGCAGCGCTAGCCGCGGGTCCCGGCGATTCATTAAACGCGTGCAGGCCGAGTGCCGCCCGCGCCCCGCGTCGCAACGGAGCCCTAGCGCCGCGCCTGCGCCTTCCCGCCCTCCAATCGCACTCCTGTTGCATCTGACCGCGCCACGTCCAAACCAACCCTATGAATAGCTTAACCATCACGAAATTAGATGATAATCGCCAGTCTGCATCTTTTCTACAAGATAAACTTTCAATGTATTAAGTATATTTGCGCTTACATGGTAATCAACTTATAGTGAACACATCTGGCGCACTTAACACAATTGCTTATATTTAAATTGTGCATAATGGTATCTTAGTAGCACAGCATGAGACTTACAACCTGATCGGGCGGGAATTGAATTCCAGCCGGCTAACTACAAAGAATCACTTAGTAAAATCCGTATCTAAATGGCCTCAGCCTCTGTCATAGATAGGACGTAATACTAGCCACTCGTCTCGGCTTTTCACGACAGTGAAATTATTTATTTTATATAATGAAACGTGAAATTACTACCATACTTCACCGAATAACCCGCTAGACAAATAGAAAGATTTCCTGAAAATTTCGTCAAAATCGGTTGTGCAGTTTGTGAGTCCATAGGGAACATAATAAAAACATTGCCTCTTATATAAATAGATTAAAAGAGTTGTATACGTGTATAGCTGAGAGATACACACAAACATACACACACACACACATATACAAACTCACAAGCTCATGCAGACTATCGTTAACGTTTTTATCATTGTGTTTTAAAAATGGGAGAAGACACTGACTGCTGAAACAGGTCCAATAGTACATAGCTCAGGAGTCAGGGACTTCACATTTCTTTCTTGAATTATTTTTAGTGATCAATAAAGATTTATTATTATTATTATTACTTATTTTTTAGAGTTTCTCTTCCTCGGAACCAGAGCGTATCGGCTTTAATTAAAACCATGGGCCTACGCCAAGTGGGTTTCATATTCAGGGTTGTCTACGGTAGCTAATTCGTCCAGCAAAACTTCCTAACATTTTGACAAGTATTAAGTACAGCAGCTTTTTGCATGCAATATTATTATTATTAGTGTTTACCCAAAATTGTATACAGTATAGGTTAGTGCCTAAGGATACCATACGATCTAATCTAGCGAGATTTGAATCCCACCCGGCTCGCACTTATAAGGTGACTTAACCGTGACTTACTGGTTACTTGTAATCTTAAGTACAAACAAATCAACTTAATCAAAACAATAAGAAGCGTCTCAGTATTTTATAATAAATTTTACATTCAGCAAAAGCGACTTAAATTCTTCCCAAAAGATTTATCGAAAGCAATTTTTCTTAAATAGAAATGTTAAAGTTACATCGTTAAATTAATCTAAACGCTTTAGATTACCTAAATTAAGCTAAACAGCATGAAATTTATCCTTAATCCAGCTGAACCTTCATCAGAGCGTTACAAGCTAAACAGTAATCCCTCGAAACACGTTGCCCAATTATTTATGGCGAGGCTAATGGTAACTAAACCCGAGACTTTGTATCTAAACGAGTATGGCTCTTTATTCGCCAATGGCCATTTTGAAAAAATAACTTTATATTGGGTTTTAGAATATTTATGCACAAAATTACTTTAACTGAACTATAACTTTAACTATATTATAGCTATGAATAAAATGTAAATTTGGACAACATATACAGTCAATGTCAACATATAAAGTCAACATTTATCAGTATACAGTCATGCCCGATAGCAACCAGATAATCTGAAGAAAATGGTTGTTGTAAGGAAAATCCAGTACATCCCTGTAATACAGTTCAGGGCTCTCAAGAATAAGACTACGGTATCCCCTGCCTGTCGTAGAAGGTGACTAAAAGGGGCCTCGGGTTCACTGGGCAACAAGAGTAGGGCCTTTGTCGTCCGCCAAGGTTGATCCGGGAAGAATGCGACATCGGTAGCCCCGTGTCGCCTTGCACTGCGAGGGCACAGGAGGGAGGGAGTAACCTCTCCCCGGGACGTGCTCTCCTAAGATTACAGTGCAGAGGGGCTCCAGTGCGTTCCTCTAGAGATCCCAGAGCCCCTCACCATGCACCGAAGAAGAGCCGCCGGGGAGGTCTCAGTGGGCAAAAACACAGAAGGCGAGGTATTTTGTCGAAGATTTCCTCTCCGTGAATAAAAAGAGAAAATCGAGAGCAAAAGATCACGGTGCCGATCACCTACCCGCTGGTCTGATCAAATACAAAACGTAGTGGGACTCGACATTCCAATCGCCATGAGAAAGGCCGAGGACAGAGCGGTGTGGAGGCAGCTCGTCGGCGTTTTGATAAAGGCGTTTTAAGATAAGAACGGCCTTTAGAAATGAAGAATACAGTCAATAACATCACTTAAAAATTATGTATTTATATTGACAATTAAAATATTAAATAAAAACATATAAAATTAATGAGCTGTGGAGAAAACACTAAAAGCTGTTAATCAAAACTTCCATGAATTAATTTAGGTCGTGTAATAAATTACATATTTTATTAATAATTTTGCAAAAATGAGATTATTTATGGCATGTTAAATTGCATTGTACTGCTTTAAATGAATGAGACAGATCCACTCTCTGATGTTTCGCAACCACGACATTTTCCTAGGTCCAGCGCGTCAATACCCTGCAATTTGGCCCATCATAATTAGTTGGAGAAGCTGATTATGTTTTGTGTCGCAAGATATGACTTAGGTAGGCGTCTTTTCTCAGCATTAGCAAAGCCTAAAGCTAACAATCCGCCATAAATAAGCCATGTGTGTGTTTAATTGTTTTATCTATTCGTACTTACGTATGTCTTACGTTTCAAGTGAATTTCCAATTCCACCCTATTGTGTGCGAGGCGGAAAAGTCTGACCACTCTAACAATATGGTCTTCTTGATAAGCTTATCGTTGACTTCTTAGTAAAAGAAAATAATCAGATGAACGAATTCCCTTGAGCATTTCAGGCTCGCCCTTTGAGAGTAGATTTTAGAGATAAAGAAAAATGTGGACAGAAACGGCACGTTAAAGAACGATACCCGCAAAAAATGCTCACAAAAGAATTCTTGAAGAATATTTATTTTGTACTCAGTGAGGATTCAACTAAATTTAATTTGTATGTAAAATGAGAAAGAATATCTTTTGAATGAGATAGAAAAATATTATAATTGCGAACCATTGTATTTTCAAACGATTTTATAATTTGCTAAGAAAATACTTTATTCAATAGCATTGCAATTTCGCTATGAGAGACCATTTTGGGTCCTTAAATATGAAATCTTAAAAATATCTAGGAACATCCCATCATGTAAGACAAATATATTTACGAGCAAAAACAGACTTCAAATCGAATAAAACGTTAAACGTAAGGCGCGGACGCCCTTTTTGTATTTCCGAATTATCCTAGGAATATTCCGGAATATAATTAATCGGAATCTAACCAACCTTTCATCAAACTACTCTTAAAGTACGAGTACATCCTTTCTAATAAAAAAATAATCATAGAAATCGGTTGGCGTGATATTGAGTTATTCATCTATTTGTGACTTGACGCAAATTTATCTCTAATATGGTTTTGTTATTGATGCCATTGTCAGAATTAAATCAAATTAATGGTAATATATATTTTTACATAATAATTAATGTTTAAAATAACTATATTTTATATGTACATATAATAGTTCCAATGAGACGGAGGAATACACTGAAATACCCGTAATAAAAATAAATACACACATGTAATGTGTTAGCTAAAAAGTTGGTCGACACATCTGGTGACCAGACGGCTGGCTTATACCTTGCACAGAGGCTAAGCATTGCCATACATCGTGGCAATGCTACCCTCCTGGGCACTCTGCCAAGCGATGACGGTTTGGCACAGTTATATTTTTTGTAAATATGTAATATCTATTAAATTGTATATATTTCTTAATTAGTTAATATATGTTATGTTTATAATAAATAAATTAAATTATTTAAATTGCAAAAAAAAATACAGTCATTTCTCTAACCCGTCTAAAGCTAGTCTAGCACATAGTCGGCTCTCGCCGACGTCCCAGCGTTCCCTCTGTGACAGGGGTGAAGCTCATCGTAAATTGCCTATACAATAAATGCCTTGCACACTTATGGTGCAATTTTTGCAAGTCTATTTTACAACTGGTCCGCCGATGTGCCAAATTGAACTATAAAAATCACAAAGTGTATTTTTCACATTGCTCATTGTTTTAAAGGTAACAATATAATTTTTACAATAATATAACACATTCTTATAAGCTTCTTATAAGCTTTGCTTACCAAGTTAACGATTACAAATAAAGACAGTCAATATAACAATTTTTACAAAAAAATATATGCCGTATAAAAATCATCCGAAAAAATATTAGCAAAAGAAACCCAATATGTACCTGAGGATAAATCAATGTTAGTTACATTCTGTAGCGATCACGACTCGCAAAATAATCCGGGATCCATAAGCCGGGGTTTTTTCCGAAGAATCCACGAATCCATCCAATTTCGTACATTCGCATGCCGATATCTTTTCGAGCATCTATGAATATTTACCTACATATTAGAATACTGATAACTTGTGAAAATAGGCAACACAGGCATTGACATAGAGTTATGAGTCGTACAGAAGTCAAGTTTATTTTTCGTTTTTTTTTATCTTATAATTTGACCAATGTAAAATTATGTAATTAACAATAAAATTATATGTCAATCGAATAGAACGTATTACAGATTGTAATAGAAAATTATTATTTGTAAACAACACAAATTATAGGTTTGTTAACCTATTTTTGCTTGAAAATTATACCATAAAACTCGGAGATCTAGATTTACAATTTTTTTTCTTAAATTTAAATAAACAAAATGGCAACATTACAGGTGTATCACCAATAGAGTCACTTTTTTAAAATAAATTAATGATTTATTGGCTAATTCACTTCGAATCAATAATTTGGCAAGATACTATATAATACTAAAACAACATAATAGTTAAAATTTGACAAATTGAACAATCAAAAATGATGCAACCGGTGCTTAAGAAGATCCTGTACTAAAAGCACCGGCTTCCTTCCAGTTTAACTAATATTTTTAGGTTTATGTTAGCAGTATAGTGTGCGCGAATTAAGATTGTGTGGTTGTATGTTGTCGAGATAACATGTTTCGTAATGTGCAGATGTTATGAATGATAGTTATACTAATGGACATGTATAGTGTCTCTGTTTCTGTGTATGTGAGTTTCCCAAGATAGTCACTACATTGCTATTGCAAAAATGGGCGCTGCATTTCAAAGACCATTCATAAATGGTCAACAATGCACCTGCAATTCCTGTGGTAGCAATTTGTGATGCTCATTTACTCCTATTTCTATAAAAAAACCGTAATATATAAAAACGGGCTTAAGGAACCCGTTGTAATTTCTGTTATTTATCTAAAATACATGAACCTGCATATATTTTAGTCGATTTAGTTAAATAATTGAATAATATTAGTACGTCAGGACAGCTACAACGTATGTAACAAGAAGTGACTAAACTAGTCATCATCAACTCACACTCACTTGGGGGGTAAGATTGCGTTACCAAAAGAGTGATCGGGCGAGTCGAGTGAGAGAAGTTACCTTTCGTATATTTAAGACACAGAATAGGCCTATTGTCTATATCAGGTAGGATCTCTAGGAGTAAGAGAGCAGAGCGCGCGCACGTTTTCTTACGCTTTTTAATATATTATACATTTATAAATTTAAAAAATATATATTTAAAATACATACATACAGATCGATTTAAAGAAGTCTTATTTTAGTCAGATACAAAACACTAGTCAAGGCTGCATGGTCTCGGTACATATCTCTCGTTTCTTGCTTACTTTTACACGTTAATTAATTCCCTCATCCCCATTCTACCTTCGGACGTTTAGACATTCGGCGGGTCTCCACCCTTTCATGGTCGATGTTCCGCGCGTCAGAACGAAGCGATTTGAGTCATCGTTCATCGTGCGTACAGCAAAGGAGTGGAACAAGTTGCCGGCGTCTGTCTTTCCGTCCAAGTACGACGTGGGAGCCTTCAAGAGTAGAGTAAGAACTTACTAAACTAGCACGTACCATCTTTTGACTATACCACCACTTAAGACCAGGTGGGATCGTGGTCAAGCACCAGTTTATACTCGTAAAAAAAAACACGGTTCTTTCTGTGTAGGAACCCCACAAAAGTCTCTTAGGGCCCTCTACCGAATAAATAAATCCTTAAAATAAATTAAGATAAATAAACTAATATAGAATTTTAAAACCGTCCAAGTTAATTGGAATCTACTTAAGTCAATAAAACTAAACTTTTTATTACCAAAGCCCGAAGGCGGAGTAAATGGACCGAACCAAAAACATTAAAAGGATCGTCTGAAGGCACAGGTGTACAAAACGGAATGTAAATACGTAAACATTATATATCGTCAGGGAAGACATTTACTTGCAATACTATTAATTGCGGCTATACGTTCGTATAGTTATTTTATTTAGTAAACAGGTAGAGAGATACCGTTACACATTAATAATAATATAAAATCCGTTAAAATAATATAACTAATACATGCCGTATTTTTTTTGACCCCATTTAGGGCCCTATGAGCCAGTTGCTAAAATTTTTGCAACAACGTTGGTCCCTTTGTAAAATAGATATATATATATATTTTCCTCCTTTAAGTATATTTCTTCGTTCCTCTTCTTGCTACTATTGAGCCGTTAGCTTTTGCGACTAAGAACATAACTAGCTCACAGTATTCCAGGAATAGTTATCTGGCATCGGAGGCAACTATGGTGACTATGTTGTCCGCGGTGATGGCGGTATCCATTCTGTGTTCGCAGTCATGGCGGTGTGTTGCGAATCTTGGGCAGTGTATGATGATATGCGGCACAGTTTCCTCGCTCGCCCCATCGCAGGCACAGAATGGATCCGCAGTTAACCTATATTTATGTAGGTACGATTTGTTGCCTCCATGCCCTGTCAGGAATTGTGAGCTGAGGTTGCAGTGCTCGAAGTCCTTGAATACGCGGTAAGCCTCGCGAACGTCGGCTACAAACATCTTGGTTGTGCTGCCGGTTGGAGACCCAGTGTAGCGATCCTGCCAGGAGATTAGGGTTTCGCCGCGGATGGACCATTTAGCGTATTATGGAGTATATATGTGAGCATACATGCCGTATTAGGGAGTATAAAACTCATATTTTATGATTTTAGTATTCTTACTACTTAATACTAATACACTCGTGAGCAAAAATAAAAGGTCGTAATAATATATCAGTTAAGAAAGTTTGAATATCTCGGAAGATAAAGACGCTAGCTAACTGAATTGAAATGAAATTTTACACAACATTTTTACACAACACTAACTACTAAAATTTAAATAACAATAAAATTTAATTTCACTGTATTATTTTTTTTAATGAAATATGAATAAATTAATAAATATATTATATTTAATTTTAAAGATATTTAATTGTCTATCATGTACAATTTATCTTCCGAGATATTCAAACTTTCTTAACCAAAACTTTATTTTTGCTAACAGCTATATTATAAAACACACATACGCAGATTCGTACGTGGTTTCCTTCCCGATGAAGATTTACCTCGTCATATCTCAAACTCTAGTACCGTTAGTTAAGTGTTCGGGCGGTTTCTCCGTGAAATAGCTACCGACCGAGTCGAGGTTCGGCCCTCTCGGGCGCCCTCGGATCGGAATGTTTACGCGTAACGTAGTAACCGTCCAAGCCGAGGTTACCCCTCACCGGGGGGACATTTGTGTCGAGTTACTAGCGATAGAGGCTCAGGCTAAGCGACCTAAGAGCTATGCCACCTCTCAATCCGGTGAAGCAGTCAAGGCCAGCTTCTCTGGCCGATCTGTGTAGTTCTTCATAAAAAAAAATCGGGCGATTGCCTCACGTTGCAGTACGCTAGCCACCCGAGTTCGGCCCCCGTGCTGACACCAATAAATTTGTTGTTGCAAATATATGTGCTGATTTTCCATGCGCATGTCATTGCATGTCTTTTCTAAGCCATGTGAAGACTGTCATTCCATTGAACAAAAAATGTTTTACGGAGATAAATTAAAATAAATGATACCTTGTACGTCTAAAATATTGTGTATTAGAAAATATGTCTTTCAAGTTGGTTAACGGTGTTTTAAATGTTTACTTTATTTCACAATGTCTCGGTTAGAAGCCGCGCAATAAATTTGTTTAGTAAGCCACTATATACTTCAACAAACGTTTACCGATAGAATTTAGAAACGAGCTTGGAACTCGTAACGTAAATTCATGCCTAAGCGCCTGAATGCCTTAGACGTGAGGGCTGGGGCCCGTCACATATTTAGCGCGGCACAGAGATTTCAACGTAATCTAAATACAAAGGAACGTAGTTACTTCCTCGCGAAACCATTCCACTCTGGCCCGCGGTAATTTGCACTTTGACTTTCGAAATTAAATCCCTTGTAAGCCTTATTTTGGAAAGGTAATATAATTTTAATGGCAACACACATAACTGCTTCATAAAGCGATTGTATTAAATAATGTTATAGCATGTATGTATTTACTTATTTATAAATCTTTGGTTAACGTTTTACACTATTCATATACAAAGTAAAATATCTAAAAATACCATACAAAATATAATAACCCAGTGTGCCACCGGCAAGGAAGCAGGGCCCAAGCAACCAGTGGTCAGGGCGACACAGAGAGAAACCTCCTGACGATTACAGTGTCCAAGAGTACCGCCTTCTGTATCTGACCTTTGACCATCTAGCAAAAGTCTCTTGAGGTGTTCTTCGAGACTTTACGCTAGAAGGCCGTTCGATGAAACGACTATCGAGAATCGTCGTCGAATCCACATCCCACATGGCGGTGGTGATTTTTCACACACACTTCGTGGTACATGGTGATTTTTTCCCATGTATGTTATTATTAAATATATGATTTATTAAATATTTGAAAAATATGATCTAGAAATTACAATCTTATCACATTCTTTACCGCATTACCACGGGGAAAGTTTTAAGAAATTGTGGCATCATTCCAACTGCCAATTCCCATTACCGCACATCACGGCAGAATTCCAAATTCTATCGATATCGTAATTTATCTTAATTTCCTCCACACATTACTAAACAATCAGTTTCCAGCAATGATGTTTCCGAACTAATACAACTTGGGAACTTTTAAGAAACGCACCTACAACTAGTATTCATAATTTTCTTCGTCTTTGATTGTAATGATTTTAATAGCGTAATAAGGTACTTAATTTGTTTTTTAATATGACTTCTTCACTTCTTTTTCTATCTTGCCAATCCTTATTATATCTTGCCACTTATTTTTTTTTTTTTAAGTTTTTTCTGTATAAATCCAAATTTTATTAATTTCAATGAATTAAATTAATTTTAAAGGTTTTATCGCGTTAAATTTTACCGTTGTAAAGTATTTAAAACGTCTAAAAGTCAAAATATAAGATTAAAACGTGATAAAATCCGTAAAATAGTTGTTTTTTTTACTATACTAACTTCTATAATAGTTCTCTAACGTAGTTGTATATCAACCAAGGGTAAAAAGTAACATTTCTTTCAAACGGAAATATTTTTAATTTTATTACTGGGCAAGAAAAGAGTTTTCATTGACTGCGATTTACGGAAAATATCAATAGCAACGTTAGTGAAGGTTGCGAAATGGGGACCAATAAAATATGCAGATTTGACTGCGGGCGTATTTTTCTCGATGTAATCTGCATTATTCAGGCTTTGTCACGAACTTCGACAGTTTAACAGCGTTTATCTCTCGCCTTGCAAATTGAGCTGCGACTTAAAGACAAACGGGAGTCACTTTCATTACCATAATGGACCTCGGCCGATTCTTTGGTGAGCCGAGAATGGATTGGAGTTAAATTTTTTTTCAAACAACCCTCGTTTTTCCAACACGAACGCTTACAGAAGTCATAGATTTATTTATGGTCAAAGTGATAAATCAATTGCAAGCGATGTTTTTTTTTACAAAGAGAAAATTGTGTTAGTGTGATATTTTATTTTGTATTATTTGTCCGTGTAACTTTAACTGTGTTTTGTCTATTTTTCATTCTTTTTTAATGTGTGTTATATTCTGTTTGTGATGTGTTTTTGTATTGTGATGCCAATAAATAAATGTCTATGTCTATATTGCCAATCTTCACCCGAGAAAAGAATGAATACGGAGAGAAATGAATAATTTAATTTATAGTAAGAGTTAAATTAAATATTTAATTATGTAAGTTTATTGTTTAAATAAAATAAAGCAAAATCTAGACCGGCGAAGCGGGCTGGGTACGCTAGTATGGCACATGGCACCTAGCGATTGTTATGTATTGTAACTATTTCTAATGATATCTTAATTATTTACCTGAATCTTATTATCTATTTAATTCATAATTAATAATTTAGTTGACCATCATAATAATTTGGCGTTGTAAACAATAATTTAACTTTATTAATTTGTAATCTGACTTCTAATTAATTTTGTATAAAGATTGTGAGGATGCGCCGTTGGACGGTATTTGTTAAAATAATTCCTTTTTTTCATTTATCCGTGAAATAGCTACCGACCGAGTCAAGGTGCGGCCCTCTCGGGCGCCCTCGGATCGGAATGCTTACGCATAACATAGTAACCGTCCATGCCGAGGTTACCTCTCACCGGGGGGACCCTTGCGGCGAGTTACTAGCGATAGAGTCTCAGGCTAAGCTATGCCACCTCTCAATCCGGTGAAGCAGTCAAGGCCAGCTTCTCTGGCCAATCTGTATAGTTCGTCAAAAAAAATACCTTTTTTTTGAGGGAGGAAAATCTTCAAAAAGATACCCCGCTTTCTGGGGGGAATCTGTTATGTGGGGTTTTTACCCACTAAAACCTCCCCTCCCCTGTGGCCCTTTCCTCGGTGCATGACGAGGTGCTCCGGGATCTCCAGTGGAACGCACCGGAGCCCCTCTGCACTGTGCTCAGGGAGAGCATGTTCCGGGGGAGGGAGAGGTTACGCCCTCGCAGTCCGAAGCGACACGAGCCAGCCGATGTCGCCTTCTTCTCGGGTCCACCTTAGCAGACGACAAAGGCCTCCACCCTTGTCGCCCAGTGAAACCGAGGCCCCTTTTAGTCGCCTTGTACGACAGGCAGGGGATACCGTAGTCTTATTCTTGAGAGCCCAGAACTACAGGGCTGGGTTAAAATAATTCCTTGTACTACGTTACGCCGTCTGAATAAAGCGAGTGTATTTATTGGACTATTTCATTCCAAAATACCTACAAGTTATTACAGTAGTTAACGTAACGTATATATAGTGAACCAATGTTGGGAGCAAGAAACGGTAATATTCACTAGACCAAACTAATCGTTGATAGAGTGGCACGGACTTGCGAACGACTATTGATTCTTTAACTAATAGGCCTGATGTTCGACGTAGCTTCAACAAATGTTACGTATTCTGTGATAAAATAACATCTAGCAGTTTATTTACTTTGATAAGAAAGACACTACAATACTATTAATATTTTAAACGTGAATGTTTGTTAGTATGTATTAATTTATTTATTATTTATATATGTATGTATTTGTTATGTGTTTATGTATTTATATATTTATGAGCCCGCGATTTAGCCGCGTGGAATTTGACAAAAAAGTTATTTAGTTTTTTAAGTTAATGTCCATGACGTATAAGGTCTCGAATATAAAAATCAAAATATAAAATCAAAAACAAGAAAAGACTTATCCCCATACATTTTTGTAAATTAATACAATCCTTGTTTCGCGTCAGACGCAAAGTGCCCCGTCGCGTGATCCGTGTGACTACTACAATGAATATCTATAGAACACAATACAAACTACGACCAACCCCATCGCACTCAATTTGTGTCAGGGGAGGGAGTAACCTCCCCCGGGCAGTGCTCTCCTTGAGCACAGTGCAGAGGGGCTCCGGTGCGTTCCACTGGAGATCCCGGAGCCCCTCACCATGCACCGAAGAAGGGGAGGTTTTAGTGGGTAAAAACCCCACATAACCGCCGCCTTCACTCCAGAAGGCGGGGTATCTCTTTGAAGATTTTCTCCCCGTTAACAAAAAAAAAATGGTGTACATATATGCTTTGAAGTATTATCATTTGAAACCTCGGCTATTGTCTGTGACATTTTGAGGCTGGAAGATAGCAGGAAGAAAAGGGCTCTGGTCGTTTGGTGGTGGCATAAGAATCTATTACCCTATTTTATCCCTTCAATGTCGTAAAATTCTATAATGGGAAATAACATTAAATTTATGGGACTGCGAGCAGAGTATTCAACATCCGTTTCAATTGAACATGTATGCTTAGACCGTCAAAAGGAAGCAAATAAACTCCGACGTCCTTGGCAGGGTAGACAGTAGCTTACACGAAAACAGAGGCACAATTTGGGGTCAAACCACAGTCCATCAGATCGTAAGTGGTATCATTCTAGACAATAGACTTCTATTTCTTGTATTAATCTTTCTGCAAAGTGAACATAAGGGCATAGTCCGCCACGTGACCCTAGTGCGAATTAGCAGACCTAACATGTTTCAAATTTTTTCTAAGACATGTTTACTCACGATGTTTTCCTTCACCGAAGAGCGCTTGGCAAATCAACACACAAAATTGGAAAGACAGCAAACAACAACGTTGGTGTCGGCACCGGAGATCGAACTCGGGTTGCTAGCGTACTGTACAACTTTTTTTTTGTTAACGCGGGGAATCGAGTTATTAACCATCCTCCGGTACCCTGGGTGGGCCCGGAGGGATGTGTGAGACTCGGCCTGGGCAGCCCCTAAACCTACCGCGAATGCCATCAGCCGTTATGAGCGGGTGCCCCGGATCTGTCAGCGACAGGACACCCCAACGACCGGCCGGTCTCGGCAAGACCGGACTTCACCCTCGAAGGGGACTCCTCCGGCACTCAGAGAAGTCCCGACGACGCCGAAGCATGCTGGGGCCAGGTTCCCATCCTGGCCCCGCTTCGGATTACGGGGCAGCGAGAGGAGGCGTTTGAAACGCCCCTGCGCACCCCGACTCGTCGCCTGCGGAGGGAGGGAGCCCCACGGCTCCCCTCCCTGACCCGCTCGTCGGCCTCCTTCTGGGACATGACTGTCTCGCAGAAGGAGGCGACCGCCGACCAAGACCTGTCGCTCCGTACCATAGCAAGTGCGGTACTGTACAACTTTTTTTTTTTTTTTTTTTGACGGGGAGGAAATCTTCACAAAGATACCCCGCCTTCTGGGGGGAAGGCGGCGGTTATGTGGGGATCTTACCCACTAAAACCTCCCCGGTGGCCCTTTCCTCGGTGCATGACGAGGGGCTCCGGGATCTCACGTGGAACGCACCGGAGCCCCTCTGCACTGTGCTCAAGGAGAGCACGTCCCGGGGGGAGGTTACTCCCTCCTCCCCTGTGCCCTCGCAGCGAAAGGCGACACGGGCCAGCCGATGTCGCCTTCTTCCCGGGTCCACTTTGGTGGACGACGCAGGCCCCCACCCTTGTCGCCCAGTGAACCCGAGGCCCCTTTTAGTCGCCTTGTACGACAGGCAGGGGATACCGTAGTCTTATTCTTGAGAGCCCAGAACTACAGGGCTGGGTACTGTACAACTTAAGCCAACCGCCTGTATCGGGCGGTTAACTAACACAACCGTTTTTAATTATTAATATAGTCATGTTATATAAATATAAGGACTGCCAGGTAGAATTTTTTTCAATTTGGTCAATCTTGGCACATCTCTCACTCGTCAATATCCATCAATCTGGTCTATGTACTTTTATTTCGATGGATTTTACGCTACCAATGAGGCGTTTGTATTATCATTGAGTTAAGAAGGGGCCAAACTCTTAGAGAATTCAGCAGGAACCTTTTCTTCTTAAATTTTAAGTAACTTAGCACAATGGTCCTGGCCAACGAATGTCGGCTAGGGCTCCGACCATTGATGGTCAAAAAGTGTAAAATTTATAATGTGTCCTTATTTACCATGTCTTTATACTTTTATGCCTATAAACTCTCACATAAGTACACACATACACAGTCTAACATAAAGTGCATGAAGTTAAATTTTACAATACACGATTCTTGTAGTTATCCATACATATTATTGTAGTAATTCTAACATTTAGTTAGCGAAAACATAATAAAAAAGCACAAGCATAGGTCGGTCAATGTGGCTAAAACATTGAATCTCAGATTTGTTACAAAAAATGTGACAAGTCATCAAATCTACATATTTTATTAGAGTCTCCCTCGCCAACTTCGACCCTCTGCTTTTGGTCGGGACCAATGTCTTATAGGGATGTCTCTTAAACGTATGGAAATTATATCGATAGTTCAAAATTAACCCAATATTAATTTTAAATCCATCTCATTCAGATGAGTAATATACAGAGAAAGTTTTTAGCATTAATTATAAGGAATTCATACAAAGATTTAGAACTCTCAAAAAAATTTCAGACCAGTTCACATGATTGTAAAAAGCTCTGTAATCTATTTAAAAACGTATATATTTCTAGGCTAAGGTAAGCTACATATTTAAAAAAAAATCAAAATCATTTCAAAAATGAGTTCAGTGACTAGTAAAAAATTAAGAATAATTGATTACCTCCTAATTTTTTGAATTCGGTTAAAGCTATACCAAATATGTAATAATATTTATGTATATGTATATATCACATGTATTTATGTATATATTTTGTGCATTTATATGTATAATATTATTGTCTATTTATTTTAATATTTCATCCTGTCAATATGTTTTCAACCGACTTCAAACAAGGAGGAGGTTCTTAATTTGTGTAATTTGATTTTGATATTTCGTTTTTATTTGAATGCAGATGCTCCCTGTAATGGTGTTGATAAGCAACAAATCAATAAAACAGTCAATAGTCAAAAACAAAATGTTAAAGAAGATAGAGTTTAGTTTGTTTGGTTTTTTATATAAGAAGAGAGACGTAATGGTGTTGCTTAGCAACAAATCAATAGAACAGTCAATAGTCATGTCATGTATGTTTTAATTTATATAAATATAAATATTTATAACACTCCCCATGTGGTTCCATTTAAATTTGGGTCCAATTCTGACAATGGTATCGATGAGAAAACCATATTTGTCTTAATCTTGCATCAAGTATATGCGCCCCAAATATATTTAACTCGAATATCATTCTAAACGTTTTCGATGATTCATTTTTTTTTGGAAAGGATGTACTTCAAGAGTAGTATAATGAGAGTTTGGTTAGGATGTGATTAATTCTATTTCGTAATATTTCTACGATAATACGGAAATACAACGAGGGTGTCCGCACGCATTTAACACGTAAATTTAGTAGTTCTCTCTCACCCCGGGCTGCTGGCCACTTTGGCTTGATTTTCGCTTTTGTTACATCAATTTAGGTATTCCAATAATTAAGCCCTGCCGTTTTGGGCTCTCAAGAATAAGTCTACGGTATCCCCTGCCTGTCGTAGAAGGCGACTAAAAGGGGTTCACTGGGCGACAAGGATGGGGGCCTTTGTCGTCCGCTAAGGTGGACCCGGGAAGAAGGCGACATCGGCTGGCCCGTGTAGCCTTGCACTGCGAGGGCACAGGGGAGGGAGTAACCTCCCCCCGGGACGTGATTTCCTTGACCACAGTGCAGAGGGGCTTCGGTGCGTTCCACTGGAGGTCCCTGATCCCTCGTTATGCACCGAGGAAAGGGTCACCGGAGAGGTTTTAGTGGGTAAAAACCCACATAACCTAATATACATAAATGGAAGTATTAAGGCCGTTTGCATTTTGGAGTCTACAGCGCGAAACGGCTGTTACATAAAAAGCAAATGCGGAGTTTTTTGACCCTAACCGCCTTTTTTTAATTCTAAATAGGCTCACGTTTGGCCTCAATCTCGCCTGATGGAAGGCGATGATGAAGCCTAGGATGGAGCACGCGACCCTATAAGGTGTCTGTTCACATTGGATTTAAACTTGTCCAGATTATTCACTTCTTTGCTGTATTCTTGGGAACAGGCAGTAAGCTATCGATAACATTAGTATGTGGGTAAGGAACAGCGCCGTCCAATATAACAGAACTTTCAAATAGGTATCAACGGCAGCCGGGCAGGCGGCGGGCGTGCCCACTGCGACACTTCATAAAGAACACTTTTATACTCAAGCCTTTTATTTATGATGCCCTTTCATATCTTTGGCTTCGTTTTATTATCTGATATGGGAGACGTGTTATTAAAATTTCCATTTTCACTTGTATTTCAAATTCACAGACGGTTAACTACAGACAATTTGATTGTTGAATATTTTATGGCTTGGTAACAACACCTTTAGCCAAGTCTTTTTAAAACACATACACTTATTTCTTACGTCTATGATGAAAATGAAAATGTAAGTTAGATGATCCCCTCTATGAGTCCCCGCGCCATTTTTTTCCCACAGGCAATTTGAGCATGCCGAATATAACAGAATAAAAAAATATCTTTCGCGACCGTCGGATATTGCGAATAATTCTCGCGCGTTACCGCTATTTTATGGGCAGGCCCCATCCCTTAGATGTTAGGTGCATTGCTGGAGTTTCTTCGGCCACTTCTTCTCCCAGCGCCAACGCTTCCAGAAGTGGCACTCAAAGTTAGTTTAGTTTTTTGAATGTCCCTTAGATTATCCGTGAAATAGCAACCGACCGAGTCGTGGTTCAGCCCTCTTGGGCGCCCTCAGATCGGAATGCTTATGCGAAATAGATAGAGGTTCAGGCTAAGTGACCTAAGAGCTATGCAGGTGAGCTCAATCCGGTGAAGAAGTCATTATTTGTAGTTCGACAAAATAAAAGAAAAAATATTTGACACTGGCTGGCACACAGTAAAGATAAAAAAAAAACAAAAGAAAATACATGATCTTATGTATACGAACAGTAAAACAATCAGAAAAAGTGACATAATATTATCAACTAACTGTGTCCCGTGGTGTTATCCGAAATTTAAAATCATTTATTTAATTTGTACTAAAATAGAAGTAGTCAAGTGACTCTGCATTACATCCGTCTACCAGTGAAAGTATCAAAACAAACAAAAATTGTAAAAAATGTTGTTTATGTATATACATTCTTATGCATGTAGTACAAAGCGGTTATTTTAATATTACAAACAGAATACTATTCATATTGCTGTATAAAGAAATAATAGTTCTAAGCTTTCCGATGTAATTAAGGAATGAATCGACTTCGACAAAAGTCCTAAAACGACTGCGTTCTCGGCGCCGTGGAGCGAAGTTTAATAAACTCAGTCCCTTAATTTTCGAGACGTTTAAAAACTACTTACTTGTTCACTGCCCTTGTTCAATTTAACTTCTTAAGCGTTACGAAGAAAAAAATCGTCATTCTTACATATTCTACCAATAACAAAATGTTAAACAAAAATATAAATAATTTTTGTTTCACATTTTTAACATAAATACAAAAATATAATACGTCATAGACGTGGTAAAAATTTATTTCAATTAGAGTACCGGCATAATATAAATGGAGATAATGTGTAATAATCGAATAAAACATCAAGAAATTTATCAAAAAATTATTTAAAATAATTATAATAAATGTACTACGAAATATTTTTTAATTATTTCTTTTTTAATCAAACGCATAATATTGATTTTATTTTTAATTTGTGATTGTATAATTTAATATGAAACCTTTTTTATTCTTTGAAAACTTTTATCTTAAATACATCAAAAACCATTTTTCACGATAGAATTATATTCATTTATAACATGAAAAAGAAAAATATTTCATATTCGAAATTCAAATACAGAATCATGACTGAAAAAGAAGGAATTATTTATAAAATAAAATTGTGAATATGTGAAATAAATTGTCTCAGCGTTAAAATGTCAGGTGATTTTTAATAAAAGTTATAAATCAGTGGTATATTTTATAACAAAATTAAATGTTGAATAATTGTAAAATATTTTAAACAATCCTTGTCTCTAATAAAATTCAGAATATCGTTCGAATATGCTGTGTGCGTAATTCAAATTAGAGAAACGATTTTTTTTAAATTGAAACTACAAGGAGAATTTTCATTACTTTAATACTTAATACCGATTTTTACTTATAAATCTAGAATGGATTGAGTCTTTTTACTGTTGAGTGGCGGTTGCGCGGTACATCGCTCCGCACTTGGGAACGTGACCGAGCGACATTGGTTGGAAATCACTGCACGTCTCTACCTAGATATGACTTTATTGCAAACTAATTTAGAATTATTAATACATCGTACCATTTTATGAGAAAAATTGATTTCACTTAGTAATTTCATATTAAATATTTATTCATTTTTTAAGCCTCAATTTTAAATTTACACCTGAAAGTTATGGAAATTTAGGATTAATATTACAGAAGTACACAACGATTTCAAATGAAATATTTTCTTGTTGTAAAATGCAGCCGCTCTGTAGCCGGTCCTGGCACAGGCAAGTAGCTTCCAGATAAGTGGTGGGGTTACCGAAACAAGACCAACTCTTCTTAAAGCCACACTTTATAACACAGCTTCTTTGTCCACTGGTGAGCTGCTTAGAACGACTTAAAGAGCTTTACCCCAAAAAGAGTTTCTTTAAACCAGCAGAACTCTTTATAAGCTATATTAAATACCTTACCACTACCCTACTTCTACTCCTATCTCTAAGGCCGTCAACGCACCTGCAGCTCCTCTGGTACTTACCGAATGGCTAGGCGTGGCGAGCAGTGCCACCCTTGCGTCGTAGACATCCCAACAATACGCACGAAGCGGTTTGCCTCAATCTTCCTTCGGGACGGCTGAGGAATGGAACTCTCTGCCGCGATTAGTCTTTCCATCCGGGTACAATCTGTACACCTTTAAGTCCAATGTGAACAGACACCTTATAGGCTCACTTGCTCCATCCTAGGCTTCATCTTCGCCTTCCATCAAGCGAGATAGAAGCCAAACGTGAGCCTATTTAGAATTAATAAAAATGTTCATGGGCGACGTTTAACTTAAGGTTTTATCGGGCAAGTTTATCACGGAATATAAAAAGGGGGTAGCGCATTTGGCTTTACGATCAAGAATAATGAAGACATGGCTTCGGCCTTTAAAACTACCAAAATTTTTCTATTCAAGACATGGCTGTATGGACTAAAGTGTTTTTGCCTTTCCCATTAGGGATAAGTTAATACAGGTGGAGCTGTGAGCTCGTTTGCTACTTTTCCTATAAAAAATATAAGAGCAGAGTGTGAGAGAGAAAACAAAAATTTAAAAGTAACGTGATAGTAAATGATAAAATAATTGTATTATTAAATGACTTATTAAAAAGTATTGGACGAGATTCAGAACATGCAATAAATAAACTTGTTATTAATAATTTTGATATACGTATTCCATATATACTATATCAATGACCAAATGTTTTATTCCGGCCACTGAAACGCCACGAACGGGTCGGGACCGAATTACTTGCTCGCAAAAATTGTAAGGTTAGCTTGTTGGAAATAATGGACATCCGATACGTACAAGGGATAGGAAAACAGAAAATATTTTCTTTATTTCTACTGCCTGTTACTAACAAGTTATTTAAAAGGTCGTTGCTCTGCGCACAAAATTTTATACGATGTTTTAGTTAAAAAAAAGTGTTCAAAGTAAATTGTTCTAAGCACGTAATGGTAATCATGATATTAGTAATTACATAAAACGATTCAAAAGAGCAACGAATAGGCATATTTTTAAAGAGAACGTCGTCATTGTTTCAAAGCTTTTAACATGTTATTGTACTGTTATGACTATTTACTATTTTAATATTCCCTTTACTATTGCACTTAAGGCTTCTAAATCTAAAATATAAAAATCTCGTTTTTTTATGTAGTTCACACAGATTGGCCAGAGAAGCTGGCCTTGACTGCTTCACCGGATTGAGAGGTGGCATAGATCTTAGGTCGCTTAGCCTGAACCTCTATTGCTAGTAACTCAGGTCACCTCGGCTTGACGGTTACTTGTTACGCGTAAGCATGCCGATCCGAGGGCGCCCGAGAGGGCCGAACCACGACTCGGTCGGTTGTTATTTCACGGATAATCTAAGAGACATTCAAAGCTAAACTAACTTTGAGTGCCACTTCGGGAAGCGTTGGCGCTGGGAGAAGAAGTGGCCGAAGAAACTACAGCAACGCTCCTAACATCTAAGGGGTGGGGCCATCCCATAAAAATGCGGTAACGGGCGAGGATTATTCGCAACCTCCGACTGTCGCGAATGGACGTTTTGTGGATTTGTAGAGATCTAGCCTGTGCAATGGTAATCGCGTCGTCCGGATCGTCAAGAACGTGTCTCGGCCTCCGGGCGACGCGACGGAATTTATTATAGGAAGGCATATAAGTGGCGGCACTTACAAGAAGTTTGTTAGAATGTTTGGTGGCAGTCTCGAAAAGAAAAATCACGTGTCACAGTGTGTGTGGTCGCAGTCTTCGGCTTGGCTATTAATTTTTATGTTTGCTATGTATTTAGACGCTATGAGAATAGGTCGTAAATTCTATTTCAAATCTTTAGAAGATTAGGGTGTCCATATTTAGAAAAAAAAACTGTTTTTTATATGTATGTTTATTTTTGACTAAAAATAATATTTTTCGTACTTCAAATAGAAATAAATTATTTACATTGTAGTATAAGAGATGGCGCTAGACTCGTTGGTATTATGGACATTGTAATACACTCAAATTAAAACACGAGTGTTATAGTTACGAGAATGTTACACATCCCGGATGACGCATGTAGCATTTGAAAAGTCTAAGCCTATTAGGTCACATATATGACAGGGGCTGAGCCTATAGCCTTAACGGTAAACGCTAACTGCAATTCATTAGTGCAAGTCGATTCAAAGCAAAACAGAAAGTCTTTGGTATAAGTCGGCTGAGATTTGAATCACCGTACATAAGACCATTAAATCGCACCACTTAGCGATCTAATGGTCTTATGGCTATCTCCCCTTCATTTTATACAGTATTTTGAAATAAGCAAGGTCAAGTTATTTGTTAACAAGAAACAAACAGACATCATTGTGTTCATTACAAGAGACGAACTGCGAAAGTTCCAGAACATCGCGAAGACGACGTCGTTCCTACAGGCAATATTAAGTTTTGCGACGCTTCCCAAACTTTGTTGACTACAACAAACACCAAATAAGTTATGATATAAGCCTTATGTTATTAAAGGAGGTGGTCAGAATTTACACATTTTTCAATCCTTTTATAATATTTAACTTTTTATAGTAAAATTTGAAAATGTATTGAATTTCTTCATTAGATTCACTTATCTTGACAGTACGAAAAACAAATGAAAATCACACATTTTTCTAATTTGTATTTGTAATTATGTTCTTTAAAATTTAAACTTTAAATAATACCAAATCCAGCCAGATACAAATAGTATAGCCAAAGAGATTTTATTACAAGTTCATACATACTATAATGCGAAAAGATTTTTCCCCCAACCTATTATTTGTGTACTCGTAGCGTCTTCATGAACTGATTTTGATACTTTCTTCACATTCACACGATATTACAAGATCGCTCAAGCTAGAATAGTGTCAGTCCTGTAATTCTGGGCTCTCAAGAATAAGACTACGGTATCCCCTGCCTGTCGTATAAGGCGACTAAAAGGGGCCTCGGGTTCACTGGGCGACAAGGGTGGGGGCCTTTGTCGTCCGCTAAGGTGGACCCGGGAAGAAGGCGACATCGGCTGGCCCGTGTAGCCTTGCACTATGAGGGCACAGGGGGGGACGGAGTAACCTCCCCCCCCAGGACGTGCTCTCCTTGAGCACAGTGCAGAGGGGCTCCGGTGCGTTCCACTGGAGATCCCGGAGCCCCTCGTCATGCACCGAGGAAAGGGCCACCGGGGAGGTTTTAGTGGGTAAAAACCCCACATAACCGCCGCCTTCCCCCCAGAAGGCGGGGTATCTTTTTGAAGATTTCCTCCCCGTTAACAAAAAAAAGCTAGAATAGTGTAAGTCAGACATAACTTGCTTTTAGACGCGCGTACGGTCGTTCCTTGATAAAATAACCTAGAACAAAACGATCACTTATCACAAGCATCCGACTGTTCTTGCCGCAGGTTTATCCTTTCAGAAGGATAAACCTAGAATCATTGCTGATTTCCTCTGCCAATTTTCTTTGCGACAACCCTTAGAAGCCAATGCCTTATAAGCTGAATGGAAGCATCTGAACGAGGCGTGGTTTGGCCCTCTCAGGTGATACCTTTGAAATAACTTGCTAACGTGTTTATATTAAACGACCAAGCTAAAGTCTCCCACCACTCTCTGGGCTGTAATTGTATAAGCCTTTGACAAAAGCTAGCAGCAGTAAAAAAAGTTCCTTTGCCTAGCGAAAGGATTACAACAGTCGATAAATTTATATTAATAAAATTAACTGTTATCTTATAGCTTTATATTTTTATAGCTAAAAACATTTTTAATGTGATAACATTTCCAAACAACGGCGGTTACTCTACCACTCGTTTCAAATCTGCCATCAGCGTAATTAAAAGGAAATTTATTAAAATAATTACTGAGCGAGAGAAATTATCAGAAACTATTTTGAACAGTTTTAAAAACGATTTGAAACACTACTAATTAAGGAGTTTGTTAAAAATCCAACAATAGGACGTTTTATTCGTTGCATAGGAATAGAATTCAAATTTCATTGAGCTGTGAATAAACGCAGACCGTAGAAATCTAACTAAAAAGTTGGACGGAATGCCTTTTTAGTTGTTTGTTCAGAGTAACTCTATCCGATGAGAATTCTGATTTGCTTTTAAATCCGTGATTTAAGTCCGAAAAAATACAGTTCCACGTTTCGTTCACTTTAATCGGCGATTTATAGCAGGCCAGCTTTCAGAACGATAGTATTTATCTAAGTACTTAGATTATACTGATTATTTCTATCTATTCTAATCTAATTATTTCGGGCGCCTCAAGTTACATAGTAAGTTAGCAAGCCGAACAACTGAATTTTGGAGTGCTGATTTACCTTACTCGGCTTTGAAGGTAAACATCGTGAAGAAACCTGCATGTTGAGTTCGGTACCTCTCTCATTCAGCCCTGTCGTAGACGGCGACTAAAAGGGGCCCCGGGTTCACTGGACGACAATTCCGACCTTTTTCGTCCGCCAAGGTGGACCGTGTCGTCTTGCACTGCAAGGGCACAGGGGGTGGGGAGGGAGTAACCTGAAGGGATGTGCTCTCCTTAAGCACAGTGCATAGGGGCTCCGGTGCGTTCCTCCGGTGAACCCGGAGCCCCTCACCATGCACCGAAGAAGGTTTTAGTGGGTAAACCCCACGTAACCGCCGCCTTCCCCCTAGAACGCGGGGTATCTTTTTGAAGATTTCCTTCCCGATAATAAAAGAAAGGTACCTCGCTCACTGGGCGAAGCGCAGAAATATAAAATACGTCCACTTCACGTGGTTTCTGCGAGCTCGTAGTACTTTCTTGCTCTTTTGCTTGCAAAAACCATCGGAATTCAAGGCGCACTACGGGATTTCATCAAAATGTTGTGAACATCCCTCAAACCCGAACGAAGCGCTTTGCTTTGTCTTTCATTCGTACGGCAAAGGACTGGAATAGTTTGCCCTCGTCTGTCTTTCCCTCCGATTACAATGTGGGTATTTTCAAATGTAGAGTGATAAGGCATTTACTAAGGTAGTGCGTCTTACCATCCAGGACTGCATTTTCACTTAACATCGGGTGGGATCGTACTTGCTAAGAAAGTATAAAAAAATATTGTTTAATTAAAAAAAAAACAATTAGCTTTGAATTATTCGCGAAGTGAGATTAATTAGGTAAGTATTTCTTACTGGAGTATACTGCTTGCTGGGCAATTCTGTAGGAAGCGTCCACAGCGACAGTCATCTGACAGATATCGGGCGAAAACCATTAACGTGCCTTCCTCGCTTTCCACCCCTAAGACGCTTTTCGCTCCGTTCGCATTTCCTACTTCCATTTAATAAGCTGTTAATAATTACCGGCATCATTTTAAGCGTCGTTTTTTTATTATTCCTTCAATATGCCGAATAATACCCCGTTTATACATACTAAGACTACGTTTTTAATACTAAGGTTATTTAGTCACTTACATTGAAATGTATATTTTAACTATTTTTTACAAAGGGGATGTTCTGTTTGCACACAGACAGTGTGTGTGGGTGTGTGTTTTTAATGTGCACTCACCGTTATTTTGTTCGCGAGGGTTGGAATTTTTTTTATACTTTCTAAGCAAGTGCTTGACAACGATCCCACCCGGTATTAAGTGAAAATGCAGTCCTCGATGGTAAGGCGCCCGAGCTTAGTAAATGCCTATTCACTCTACTCTTGAAAATACCCACATTATAATAGGAAAGAAAGACCGACGCGTGCAAACTATTCCAGTCCCTTGCTGTACGAATGATGAAAGACGAAGCAAAGCGCTTCGTTCGGGTTTGAGGGATGTTAACAACAAAAGGATGAAATCCTGCAGTGCGTCTTGAAGTCCGATGGTGGAACGGGGATGAGGGAATTAGATTATGTAATTCCTGAGCACACTCGCCATAATTCAATCTGTAGAAAACCGAAAGGCAAGCTACCTTACGCATGTGCTTAAGACTGAGCAGATTGGTTTTTGGATTTATTTCAATAAGGTTTAATAATATAAGGGTTCCAAAGAAGAAGGAAAAAAAGTTTTAAAAGTTAAAAGCCAATGAATTCGTTTGACAATAGACCAAGAAAGTTAATCGTTTACATAAACTATTTATAAAATACTTGGGCATATATTGCTTAGTGAATTAATAAAACAGTCGATGTTTACGTAAAAAAATGATATTGCGCACGGAGCCTAATGGGTTGCAATAGACAATAGTAGAACATATAGAAGAAATAGACCACAAATATTAAACTGGTGCAGAAGCTGGGACACAGCGGTCGTGGAGAAGCTAATAGCAACGCAGCGGGGCGTCTGCGACGCGTGAACCGGGGCGATCTCTGGCCACCTCCAAATTCAGGTATTATATATATAAAAAAAAAACAAAAAAAAGGATAATAGCAACTGTAGCTGTGGCACTCTTTTAATAAATGCAGAGTGAACAATTTAAGTGTATTGGAAAAGAGCACGGACACAGTTCTGTGGTTGCGATCTAAAAACAATTTAAAAAAAACTGGTGCAGTTAATCGGTTAAGGATTTCTAGAATCACTGACGGGTTCAAATAGCGACTGGAATCTACAGTTAGACGAGCAATACAACGATTTACCAAAAATTAATACCGATAAAGCTCGGTCATCGGTTTGTAATAAAATTATTAACAATCCGAAGTAATGTGTGGGGTCAAAGCAAACGGGAATGTTTGCGATATAAGTAAATACATTCTAAATCGTAAAATACAAGGCGCCTGTTCACTCAACGTTCAGGAAATTGAAACATTCATTGCAATCTCCATGCCCGGCCACTGGCTACGTATTAAAAGGAATTGACTGAGTACGAGATATGAATTTTACAAGTCTTGTATTTAGTGATATTGTTTTAGCTTTAAATTTTCTCAATACTAATTTTATAATTATAATTTCATTCTTTTCATTATGATAATAATTTTCTCAAAGCAAAGAGATTGTATTGTCGATTTAAATATAAAATAAGTTTTATCATGTAACAACTAAAATGATAAACGATTATTCTTATGATAAATTTCGTCGCGGCCGTAGGTTCGAATACCAGTCAGATTGTACCAATGTATTGTTATTATTTCGGTTTATTTGAGTACAAAAAAATAATTTGCAAATATTTGTGTCCAAATGGTGTTGACTTGAAGGGTAACCTCAGCTTAGACGATTGCTTTTCAGCCCTGTAGTTCTGGGCTCTCAAAAATAAGACTACGGTATCCCCTGCCTGTCGTAGAAGGCGACTTAAAGGGCCGGACCCGGGAAAAAGGCGACATCGTCTGATCCATGTACCCTTGCACTGCCAGGGCACTGGGGGGGAGGGAGTAATCTCCCCGGGACGTGCTCTCCTTGAGCACAGTGCAGAGAGGCTCCGGTGCGTTCCACTGGAGATCCCTGAGCCCCTCACCATGCACCGGGGAGGTTTTAGTGGGTAAAAACCCCACATAACCGCCGCCTTCCCCCAGGAGGCGGGGTATCTTTTTGAAGATTTCCTCCCCGTTAACAAAAAAAAAGACGATTGCTTTTGATACGTAAGCATTCCGGTCCAAGGTGAAGGAGTACGTGGTACACATATATGAGGAATTTATTACATATATTCCGGTATAGGACTCCGGTATTATCATCACGTATAGTGGCACTATTTCATCCTTGTAATAAAATAATTGTAATATCGAAGGCACCGAAAATACTACTGAGAATCGTATTTAGATCCCGCAATATAATAGTCATGTATTTATACTATGAAGCCGTTCGTAAGCAATGCATGAATATGCGAAATTCGTCGTCGGCCGTACAACTTGCGAGATATATCAGCGGCATTCGTAAACAAAGCACACACAAAACACCACAGCTTGCGCCAACTTAATTTTTCATTCGTTGTAAAGTGATTTAGACAATAATACGCCTTCTGCGTTGTTGACATAGCGCGCGAGTTTTAACAAAGTGGAATCGTGGATGCAGTGCGCGTTGGAATTACATTGTACAGTCACACCACGGCCGCCGAGACTAGATAAGAACACGTCATAAAAGAGTTCCGCCAAAAGTTTGCTTTAATTCCTGAATTCTCTCTTTACTAGCACACCGATGCTTTTAGTTATGTTAAAGTTAAAGTTACAGCCATTATATATGTCCCACTGCTGGGCCTTCTCGGTAAAGAGAGTATGCCTAAGGGCATAGTCCGCCACGCGGCCCTAGTGCGGATAGGCAGACTTCGTCTTAGAAAAATTTTCTAAGACATGTAGGTTTCCTCACGATGTTTTCTTCTCTGCAGTTAAAGTTACAGCCTATATGTATGTCCCACTGCTGGGCACAGGCCTTCTCTGTAGAGTATAAGGTCATAGTCCGCCACGCGGCCTAGTGCGGATTGGCAGATTTCGTCTTAGAAAAATTTTCTAAGACATGTCACGATGTTTTCCTTCGCCGCTGAGAGCGTGGTAAATTAGCACATAAAATAGCAAACAAATTTATTGGTGCCGGCACCGGGGTGGCTAGCGTACTATGCAACTAGAGGTGTCCGCCCGGACACTGAGCTAACAGGGCTCTATGTTTTATAGAGACAAAATTCACTTGTCTAATATCTTGTCCTTTTTTTTGGACGAACTAACACAGTTGGCACAGAGAAGCTGGCCTTTCCTGCTTCACCCGATTGAGAGGTGGCATAGCTCTTAAGTTGCTTAGCCTGAACCTCTATTAGGTATAACTTCGACACAAGGGTCCCCCCGGTGAGGGGTAATCTCGGCTTGGACAGATCCTATTTTTCGCGTTAGCAGTCCTTTCCGAGGGCGCCCGAGAAAAATAGAGAGAGAAAATAGCTACCGACCGAGTCGTGGTTCGGCTCGCTCGGTAGCTATTTTATTGACTCTAGTTATCTTCTCCTATGTATGGCTCTTTTTAACTTTTTGTTGCATTTTCAACCGAGTTCAAAAAAGGAGGAGATTCTTAATTCGTCTGTATGTTTTATTTTTTATTGTTTTAAATGTTTTAACTCTACCTTTCGACTGAGTCAACCGATTTTGATGATTCTCTTTTTATTCGAAAGATAGTATTTCCTATGTCTCATTTCAATTTGATCCAATTCTGATAATAGCATCCATGATAACTCAATAATACGCTGACCGATTTTGTTGATTCATTTATTATTGGAAAGGATCTACTTCAAGAGTAGTTTGATGAGAGTTTGCTTAGGGTGTGATTAATTCTATTTCGTAATATTTCTACGGTAATTCGGAAATACAACGAGGGCGTCCTCGCGTAATAGCGTTTAACGTTTGATTCGATTTTAAGTCGGTTTTTCTATTTGCTACTAAATATACTTGTTCCAACTTTACGACTATTTACGTAGATTAACTATCGATGAAATTTGGCTCTTTGGTAAAAAAACGTTGACCCACCCCTGGCCTTGGACTAAGTACCAATTTACGATCTGATAGTAGCACGTTCGAATCCCAGTAAGTTTGTACCAATAAAATGGAGTTTTGCGGTCTTTTAAGTACAAAAATTTGGGTAATACGCTTGGTAAATAGTAGACGACGAAAGTCATCTCTGTCTAACACGCTTGGGTTAAATGGACATTTTAGCTTAGTATATATAGACTGTTCGAACAAGATTTGAATTCAAAATAATTTTGTATTTAATTCTGTTGTTTGAATTTTACTTGATTACTCGTTTAATCAACAAGCTGGAAAGTATTATACCAATTATTATGTTATCGTAATAATTAATAAATATTATATTATATTATATTAGAGAAGTTTTAAAACGCATATGACCTCCAGAATTGCTGGTGGCTTTTTTTTAATCATTGTTAACGTTGAACTTTGACGTGTGTTTAAAAAGTGTTTTTAAAAATGTTATGGTGTGTATGTTTAATGTAATGTGTTAATTTCTGTGAAAACCGAAAAATTAACAAAAAAAAATCTTGAAAAAAAAATAGAGGTTCAGGGATATTTTTTTGGCCAACTTGTATTCTCCAAATGGGTCCTCGAACACGTCCACTTGATTTGCCAGACCCTCTACCGAACATCCTGTATATTATATATAGAACCATATACATAGTTTTTTTTTTTATTTTAATAACCAAAAGCAATCACACAACGTGTAAGATAACGTATCCGCAATTGGTTAAACACGTAAGAGCAAATTGGTGTTCGTTGGGAAGTTTAACCGCGGGCGCCCGGAGCAAATAAGTATTGCCTCCTAACGCATACAGAATGTTTGCAGACGGAGATTGCAATATTATGTGCTGATCTCCAGCCTTTTCCGACAGTTAAACCAAGTAAAACCGACTTGTGTTGGCTCTGTTAGAAATCGTTATTAGTTGTACGTTCAGAGCTCGTTCAGCCGTGTCACTTTATTGTTTATTTTTTACATATTTAATTTTTAATACCTTTTACGAGAGTGTTATGTTAACGCAGTTGTTTTTTAAGAAAACTGGTTTCTTTCTTCCTTCCTGTCATAGAAGGCGTCTAAAAAGGGCCTCGGGTTCACTGTGCGACAAGGGTGGGGGCCTTTGTCGTCCGCCAAGGTGTACCCAGGAAGAAGGCGACATCGGCTGGCCCATGTCGCACTACGAGGGCACAGAGGGGGAGGGATTACCCTTCTCCCCGAGACGTGCTCTCCTTGAGCACAGTGCAGAGGGGCTCCCGTGCGTTCCACTAGAGATCCCGGGGTCACTCACCGGACCGGGAAGGTGGGGTTTTAGTGGGTAAGAAGACCTTTCCCCCAGAAGGCGAGGTATCTTATTGAAGATTTCCCCCCGTCAACAAAAAACTATACAGGCTATATCTTCCCACTGCAGGAATGCCTTCTCTTTAAAGGAAGTTATTGCGGCAATCTTTTGTAATTTAAAATTATGAAAATCAAATTATTTAGAAATAATACAAGTTTTGAAACAAATCATTTGTTTATAAACATTTTATTTATTTTTAATAATTAATAAATAAACATATTTACAGTAAAGTGTTACGAGTACATTAACTTACAGTCTATATAGATATATTGGTATTTGTGTCCCACTATTCAGGCCTGTCCTCTGCAAAGATAGGTAAGGGCCGTAGTGCGTTTTGGCAGACCTTCCTTTGTGTCCCTTCACCGCAGAACACTTGGTAAAACAATACTTAAAATTGCACCAACAAATTTATTGGCACCGGTAAATATACCAAAATCACTTACTAAGCATTTCAGGTTTGTAAAAAGCGAACAGCGAAAGAAGTGTCTGTCTACCGTTAGGAAGTGACTTGAATATATAGATATTAATATTTACTTTAGAAAGTAATCTTAGATCAATTTATTTCATATACTCTAAAAATTTAAAGAGTAAATTTCGTTATAAATAGGGTATTCAATTTAAAACGTTGTGCAAGAAAGAAATTTACACCGCAAGTATATTAGAGAAAGGTAAGCAATTTTCTACGTTATTATAAATCAAATCTATATACTTAAACTGAGTGCACTGAAATTAATTTCGCTGGAAGTGTCTCTGGGTGGTAATACATTTCTTTAAAATGCACATAAATCAACAGGGCCACCTCGCGCCGGATGCTGACTTCAAAAATGTTTCTTCAATTGCTGTTCATAAAATATGGAATAACAAAATGTATGTGGTTTTATTAGATTTATTAGGAGTTATTCTCATTTAGTGTTTTGTGTTATTATAAGTCCAGATATAACTAATTATAATAGACATAATTTAGAAAATAAAATACTGTGTGGAATTAAAAATGCAAATATGCTATCGGTCGTACACCTCTATAATTTCTTACTCTCTATAATTTGAGACATAGAACTAAAAAAAAAAACAAAATATATGGCTCGGGGACTCATGGGGGGGGATCATCTAACTTACATTTTACCATTTTCATCTTAGACGTAAGAAGTAAGTGTATGTCTTTTAAAAAAGACTTGGCTTAAAGGTCTTGTTACCAAGCCATAAAATATTCATCAATCAATCAGAACTAAAAAAAAAAGAAATATTGCTTGCTTTCTTTTTTTAAAAAAAACTTTGGTTGCCAGGTTCTACGGCGCAACATTCTTTGTATATTAGAACCAAGGAATGTTAAACCAATTCAAACGTTAATAGCTTGATCGTTTAGTACGGTCTGCGAATCATAAGGTCGCTGGTTCGAATCCACCGTTCGACTATTGACGTGAACCAACTCCTGAAGCTTAAGCTTAGTTGGAATGATCAAAAAGAATTTTTTTTTGTAACAAAAGGCATGGCTGCTGAATTATATATAAATTCAGAGTTATATTACCCCTTGTCCTGTTTGCTCTGAGCACAGTCTGCCTATGCTATGTCTAATTCCCCTTGGCTAGGATGGTCAGGGCCTTTCAATTTCTTTCCTTTCAATGTCCTTTCCTTTCAAACATCATATCTATTTATTTATTTATTTATACATATATATTAATACACACATTTTTTATTACATTTCACTCAGCTTATTGCATATTTGTAACTATATTTCTATTCTATGCTAGGCTTACAGTTCTTCTTAATTTATTATTTTTAAAAATCAACAGCTTATGAATTATAATAATTATATACACAGCAAAACTCAAGATACTTTGATACCAAGAAATTCTCGGCTTTTCCAATGGTCATTCAGAATGAATAGAAGCGTCAATAGCCTAATAGTTCAGGGTACGGCCTGCGAATCGTAAGGTCGTGGGTTCGAATCCACCATTCGAGTATTGCCGTGAACCAAGTCCTAACACAAGCTTAAGCTTAGTTGGAATGGTTAGTAATATTTTTTTGATTATGATTGTTAGTAATATTTCTGAAAAAAAAAAGAAATATTGCAAGCTTTCTTTTTAAAAAATAAAAAAAATGAAAAAATGGCAAATTTGTCATTTTTTTTAAAACAAATCAAAACATTTATTTTTTCTTATTAGGCAATGTTGCTTTGTAATATTGTAATCCTTTATTTCTTTTTCAAACTCAGGTTAAGTTTTCACAATATTATTATAAAAATACCATATAAAATACAAAAAACAACACAGTGTGCCATCATATTGTAATAATTATTAAATCAATGACAGTTTATTTTACCACAGTAGACTCTGTAAGTCAAACTTTGAGTAAGAGTCCAAAAACTTCAAATTATGAAGTAGCAATTTGTACCGAAATGTATATTTATTTCATTCTATAGAAGATCTAATTAGTATTTTAAATAATATATATATTTTGTATCTGCAAAAAAAGTGATTTCACAGTCCTACATAAGACATAAAAAAGGTGATAGAAGAACAAAAATACCTTCTTGTGCTAGCTGTTTTCTTTTTCTTCTAGTAGGAATTTTTACAATTTGAAATGTCTATTTTGACCAGACTACCACGCGACAGTACATTATCAACTAAAAACTTAATATAGTGAACGTTTAGAAAAAGCGTTTACTAATAAATCGTCATCCTCGTCAGAAACGACACGAACAGTATAGCCGGCGTGACGGTAGGTGGCATGACAAACGGCCCCGCGCTCCCGGCGGTAGTTGGAGATTTAGTGGCGCGTTGTGTTGCGATAACTACCTCTGTTTACACTACATTTAACTTGTGCCAAGTGCCGTGCGACGGCGGTGCGAGAGTACTTCGGTCACGGAGTTCCTCTAATATACTTATCGCATAGTTTTGCTATTCAAGCGTATACAAGTAAATTTACATACTGTGAACTTTTTTGCTCAACATCAAGATTTTTACAAAACATCAAGAGTTTTAGAGGAAATTTAATAAAGACTTAATGACTTTTTTCCAGAGGTTCACTTGTAAAGGGGTAGACAGACACAACAATTATATTAAGCATCAATTTTCTAATAGTTTAGGTCGGCGAATCGAAATTCTTAGGTTGGAATCCACCATTCGACTATTGACGTGAACCCTCTCCTAGCACAAGAACGTTAGTAATATTTGTGAATAAAAATTATGATGAATGGCTAAATAATATAACGAGGTTGATCCGCAAGGTGGTCTGAAGATTTCTCTTATTACATAAGCAACTGGGTAACAATAATAGTGCCGTACTTAAAAAACGAATATCAAATGGCACTAAACAAATTCATACAACCATCATAAAAAGGCCTGAAATAAAATATGCAAGCGCGCAAAGTGAGTTAGAAGGAACCCTTTGCTCGTAAAGAGGATAAACTCCATTACACCCTCTACTACATTCACCGGAAGGCAAAATGTACTCTTCGAAATTAGTACCAAACCAAGCGAAAAGAAAAACAAGAACATTATTCCTGACAATTGTACACGGTACGGATAATTTTAAAGTTTCATTCGATTGTTGAATACCTTTCGACTTACAAAGCTTTGACCGACCGGACAAACAAGCGGTGGACGCAATAAGCTCGCAATTTCGGACCAACGCTCAACAAATTTGCCAACTGAAATGAAGTCCCAACTATACAGCAACACTGCTGTCAACAAGTCACCACTTTTATTACTCACGCCACTATTGAATTCCGATGTTCCATTTCCGTTTCCGACATTGTCCACGATGACACTTGATATTATTTCGATGCGGTCAGCCATCTTTGTTTTTAATATTGAAGCGTCAATAAACTATTCTCATAGAGAAATCCCGAGCATAGCTGTTTCAATCGCTCGTTATGCGAATTTAAGGAGAGTTGTGCGACTTCGAGGACTTAAAGGGATATAATCCGAAACTAAAAAAATCGACGTTTGAGGTTAGCACGAAAAAAAATACAAACGAATTGAAAACCCCTCTATTTGAAGTGAGTTAAAAATTACTTGATATTGAAGAAGATATATAACGACGGTTCTGTGATATGGATGTCTCTCTGTCGTGTACTCATAATAAGCTTTCTTTTCCTGGGTTGAACGCTTAACCAGGGTTCAACCCATTTTAGTGTCTCTCTGTAACCTTTTTTTTCCAAGATTATCAACTCCCATAAGTGACAGAGCAGCCCATAGACAATTTCAAATTACTATTTGTGATACGAAACTAGAAAATGGAAAATCACTCGTCCACGGATGCTGACGTTTGAAACTCCGACTATATTTTAACGCAATAAGGCTCTGGAATGCGCTGCCATCAAATGTACGTACAGCTGGAACTAAGGCTACATTCAAACGCTCTCTCTTAAATCTATACTTAAATGAGGAACAGTTATAAATTTTTCTATTATACCCTATATCCATCTATATTTGGATCTATGTAGTTGTATATATATTTTTTTTTTATAATTTCTAAGCAAGTGCTTGACTACGATCCCACCTGATGTTAAGTGGAAATGCAGTCCTGGATGGTAAGGCGCACTAGCTTAGTAAATGCCTATTCACTCTACTCTTGAAAATACCCACATTGTAATCGGAAGGAAAGACAGACGCGGGCAAACTATTCCAGTCCTTTGCTATACGAAGAATGAAAGACGAAGCAAATCGCTTCGTTCGGGTTTGAGGGATGTTCACAACAAAAGGATGAAATCCCGCAGTGCGTCTAGAAGTCCGATGGTGGAAAGGGGATGGGGGAATTAGATCATGTAGTTCCTGAGCACACTCTCCAAAATGAAATCTGTAGAAAACCGAAAGGCTAGCTACCTTACGCCTGTGCTCAAGACTGAGCAGATTGGTTTCAGCTGCGTCACCAAATAGCAATATATTTATTGTTACTTAATAATTTTGGTTATGCTATTAATCTATCTATATGTTATAGTTATTTATGAATGTTTATGTATGCTTGTATTTATGTATATATTTATGTTTATACATATATAATATATTTTTATATTTGTCTTATTTTACTTTTTTAAATTTTATTTTCTAAGCTTGCACCCGTGACTTTGTTTCTACACAACCCTAAAGTAGACTGGCAGAGAATGCCTTCTGGCGCCTTTTTGTACTCTCTTATTTTGTGCAAATAAAGATTAAATAAATATAGTTTTGGTACATCAGAAATCGACGAATGGGCAATTAAACGGAACTATTTAGTTCATGGAGGCTTTAAGCCGCCAGAACCGTAAGATCGTAAAACGAAATGGATGACAATTAGCCTTCTAGTGCTTTAACTTACTTCTATCTTTATCGTTTTATTTACGAAAACAAGTAAATAGTAATGGTTTATAATTATTAAGCAATCTTAAGGGCTCTATTAAATAACCCTTATCTTAAGATTCTGTAATAAGTTCAGGCAATAACTAAAATGTGGTAAAAACTTTCTCTATTGTAGCGATCTTCAAAGTTTTATTTTTAACGTAACCAACAGGCGTGTTGGTTGTCAAACATCGCTTGCGATATTATTTTAGCTATTAACGGGTATATATTGAAATTCTGGCCCCACTCGTTTAGCGGCATATTAATTACCCTAGCCACTTAACTGGGTGGAGCCATGCTGCCCCAATTGCTTATAATAGTGAATAAACACTGAACTATTTGGCCTGCATTATCAGCGGTCTGATAATAATAGGTTGTCAAATATCTCCCTTCCGCCTTTTGTCTTTTGAATTTCGCGGCTATGTACAAAGCGCTACAGAGCTCGTATCTAGCAATACTATACATAATTTGAAAGGTCTTGACATAACCTACAAAACGACGCTATGCATAATTAGTTTGGATATTGCGTTCAACAGTTATAGACGTGTAAACATGGAGTTCACTAACGCCGAAATTCGCGCTATTTTAAAGTTTTCCTTCGTTAAAGGCAAATCCGCTAGAGAAACGTTCCGTGTGATTAATGGTGTTTTGGGGATGGTACTCTATCACTTCGAACCACGGAGGATTTCAGAGCCGGTGAAAACGACACCATGGATAAGCCAGCCGGCGGAAGACCTGTGACGACAAATACCGATCAAATCATGGACTACATCGAGTTAGACCGGCATGTGGCATCTCGTGACATCGCCCAGGAGATGGGAGTTAGTCACCAAACCATTTTAAACCATCTGCAGAAGGCTGGATACAAAAAGCTTGATGTTTGGGTGCCGCATGACACAAAAGGCGGAAGGGAGATATTTGACAATGCAAAATGATTTTTGCAGCTATCCAAGGCAATAATAATGCCCAATAATTCATACCAAATGTAAAAAAAAAAATATTCAGTCAACCTGAGACATCTATAAGTGTCTGGATCAGAAGATCTAGGTCTACGTAGAACATTGTAGGTGTGCCAATGGAGGGGGCATGTACCCTACACGAGACAAGAAACTCGTTAACAAAGTCCTTTCTATCATTTGACTATCGTACAGTAACAATGACTCGTATATAGTTAAAGTGGTCCTTCGAGCCGGATCCCTTTGCCATGGGGAACAGTAGTACCCTGTGTTGTTTACTCAAAAATACGTTTTTAGAGATTAACTATTGTAACATCGAGACTAATTCGTCAAGCTTAAGCCAAGACCAGTTCTATCCTCTTTGCCCTCCCGACCTCCCGGTTCCAGCACGGTTGTCGAGAGGAGGAAAGTTAATTATTTAAAAATTTCCCGGTGAAGGAAAATTTTCCTTTTAATTAAAGACTAAAGATCCTTTCTTTTATAGATGGCACAAAAAAGGTTGAACGACCCCTTTCTTCATTCGTTCAAATAAGGACGGAATAGTTTTTCTAACTTTCGAACTACAAATTGGGTGTTTTTAATAGTAGAGGAAATAGCTCGCCTTGTACATATATTATATTTTGGTGTAATAAAATATTTATTTATCTATCAATCTCGTGACACTTTAAATGAATCATTGGACGACATCTAATGAAATAAATCGTTTATAATCAAGTGGTCTGACGTCATCAACAACTGTCTACTCCCGACGTGTAATTTCCCGTGCGTCAATTATCAAGGAGACACGCCGCGGTCGAGGGCCTACTGTCGAGACGCTTCGTAATACCTCATTACAACTTCTGCCACTTCGCCATTGTGTTAGAATCCTGTTTATAACTCCTATTTCAAGATGATAAAGGTACATAAGTAAGATCTTTACGAATCTATTTTTCCATCCTAAGTGAATTATTTTCCACGAAAAGGTGCCTAACGTACAAATTACTCAAATAATAATATGATTGATCGATGTTAGTAAACACTTCTAATAAAGTGTTGTTCGACACGTCACCATGCACAAGAAATTTTGTGACAGTTTTATTAATATAAATGTGTATCAATTAAACAATCAAGCACAAATACACACACAAACACTCACGCCCACAACGGACTTCTACTTAGTACCTGACACACCTCTTTCGTTTGATTCATATCCATACATCTGCGTTTATATTATTGTCGGTTAAGGGGACTCCTTTTTAACACATCGCCCCCAATGCCGACCATAACAGGGACCCTAGCATTCACGTTAGTAAAGTTAAAGTAGCAGCCTCTATGTGTAAATAAATACTAGCGTGTACCCAGCCCGCTTCGCCGGGCTAGACTTTACTTTATTTTATTTAAACAATAAACTTACATCATTTTTTTTTTTTTTTTTTTAAAAGAAAGCTAGCAATATTTCTTTTTGTTTTTTTTTTCAAAAATATTACTAACAATCTTGTTAACCATTCCAACTAAGCTTAGGCTTGTGCTATGACATGGTTCACGGCAATAGTCCAATGGTGGATTCGACGATTCGCAGACCGTACCCTAAACCATTAGGCTATTGACGCTTGAATATTAAATTTACCTCACACAATATATTAAATTATTCATTTCTCTCCATTGTCTTCTCGAGCGTGTGAAGATCATGTACATATCAGCAGCATCAGTTAACGGATACATTCGCGGCGCTATAACTTACCTTGAATACTTTAAAATCCTTAATTATTATCTTTAATATACTTCAGTGTACTTCAATATGGTTCATAATGACATAAATGTAAACAACGCATATGTCAATATAAATTTGGGTTATAAAACAATAGAATATTATCATAGTAAATAAAAGCTGTATTTGACAGTTCAAAAAGAGGAGTGCTCCGATCGTCACCAAACTTTACAGGATTACTCACCAGGTCAATCCGAAGATTCCCTGAAACTATCGTAGCCTATATGAAACAAACAATTTCTCTTTTATATATATAGAAATGTCCAACTGTTGGGCACAGGCCTTCTCTGTGAGAAAGAATAAGGGCATAGTCCGCCAAGCGGCCCTAGTGTGGATTTACAAACTTCGCACATATCATAAAAAAAATTCTATGATTTCCTCACGATGTTTTGCTTCACCGGCGAGTGCGTGGTAAATCAACGCTTAAAATTGTAAAAAGTCAGCTCAGAGAAAAGATTGAAATGACGCGAAAGCTTATTTATATAGTGAACCTTGTTGACGGGGAGGAAATCTTCACAAAGATACCCCGCCTTCTGGGGGGAAGGCGGCGGTTATGTGGGGTTCTTACCCACTAAAACCTCCCCGGTGGCCCTTTCCTCGGTGCATGACGAGGGGCTCCGGGATCTCCAGTGGAACGCACCGGAGCCCCTCTGCACTGTGCTCAAGGAGAGCACGTCCCGAGGGGGGAGGTTACTCCCTCCCCCCCTGTGCCCTCGCAACGAAAGGCGACACGGGCCAGCCGATGTCACCTTCTTCCCGGGTTGACTTTGGTGGACGACTCAGGCCCTCACCCTTGTCGCCCAGTGAACCCGAGGCCCCTTTTAGTCACCTTGTACAACAGGCAGGGGATACCGTAGTCTTATTCTTGAGAGCCCAGAACTACAGGGCTATATTAACTAGGTTAACTATACCTATACCAAGGTTAAACTTATATACAAGGTAAGATGAATATTTGCGGATAAGGCAGTCGCTATGCCCGCCTAAACATCGGATAATCAATTAACTGTTGACCGCTTGCATCCGGCTGCAGAGGAACTATGATGTGGAAGTTGATAAATGAACCGGATATCAGGGTCTTACACAGCTATGACATAGTACACAGTATACTCGGTCTTATAACAAAACCGTCCGTTACATGTGCTACTTTTGGAACGAGATCATAAGAAATAACTAAATTAAGTAGGAGGTTGTCGGTAGAAGAGGAGGACTAGAAAATGTAAATATATATTAAAAAGACAATAAAACCTATTTTGAGTTTCCCATTTAGTTAAATTTTAAAGACGGAATAGGCGCCAGAACTTCGTAAAATAAAATTACTTCAGAAATGTCTCTTATATCCTGGAAGATGGGTTGGCCTTTAGTATGGGATGCCACATGCATCGATACTTTAGCACCGTCACATCTTCCAGAATCTTCTGTTAAGACTGGGGCGGCCGCTGCAACTGAGGAAAACCTCAAACAGCGCAAATTTAGTAGCCTCGATAGAGGTTTCATATTTGAGCCGTTTACGGTAGAAACTTTGGGTCCGTAGGGTCATAGTGCACTTCACCTTTTTAATGTGATAGCCAAGAAGTTGGTCGATACATCTGGTGACCAGAGGGCTGGATTATACCTTGCACAGAGGCTAAGCATTACCCTACATTGGACACGCTGCCAAGCGACGACAATTTTCCAGTTAAATTTTTAATATACCTATTATATTTTCAATATTTGTTTTTAGTTAGTATTATGTATTTTTTAAATATATAGTTAAGTTACATTTCCTGGCAAATAAATAAAACATTTATCTTCAGAAATAAAAAAGACCGTCAGTATCAAATAGCGTCAAATATTTTATCCGTCACAATTGATTTGATTTCGATTTTTGTTCCCAAATATACTTTATGTATATACAATTATATTCAACAAAATATATATTTTTAATTTCAAGTTTTATTAATATTTATACTTCATCGTGTATATACTAAAAACTAGTACCTACGTCACCGTGTTTCGATAAAACATGTCGGGGACTGACACCAACAAATCTGTAGCCGCTTATCTCCCGATCCGAGGTCGGAGGACTTTTACCCGAATGATTTCCAAGTCATTAACCCAGTCCCGGGCGACCTAAGCAAGACAGACAACATCTGACTTGGATTCGTATCGTGAGAATCTTGCGGCTTACAGATTAACTAATCCCACTGTTGCACAGAATTGGATTTATCAACCACGGACTCGAAGAAATCGTGCCGTCTCTCCTTAATAAGGGATTAGGAGGGCTCCAATCAAACTAAATAAACTCGTCTAATCGCGTTTCCATTTCGTATCCGAATCCGTGAGTTTCATGAGCCTGGATTACTCTGCATCTAGACAAGGGCGGAGTTATGTACTCGTTACCTTAAATGACTACGACTGAAGCAGTGTATTTAAGGATTAACGTTGTTTAGTTTCGAGTCATTTGCTCGAGCAAACGTTAATTAATTACATTTGATCGGACCTCTATTGGCTGTAAATCAATTTAGTTGCTCAAGCCACTGTATGACCCATGTTTTGTCACTACAATCACCACCCTTATGTTTAAATGAATATGTACATATTTATTTATGTATTTTAATTAATAGTATCTCTCTCTCTTCCATGCTATTGGTCCCACATGGTGGTGGGGTCAGCTTTCCGAATTTTCGCTTTCCACTTCGCTCTGTCCCCGACATCGTCTTTGGCGATGTTACACTCCCTCATGTCTCTCGACACCACACTCTCCCACCTAGTCTTGGGTCTTCCTCTGGATCTTCGACCGGGAAGGGAAAGTTGTAGCTCGAGGTTCCCTACGTAGTCGGAGGGCCTCCTCTTAACGTGTCCATACCATCGCAGCCTACTCTCCTGCATTTTGTCGGCAATGTCGCGCACACCCAGGCTTCCTCGCACAAATTCGTTGCGAATTTTGTCACGCCTGGTTATGCCATACATCCATCTCAGCATTTTCATTTCAGCAACTTGGATGGTATGCACGTTATTCCGAGTCACGGCCCATGTTTCGCTGCCATATGTGCCATATTAATAGTATCTGTATATATTAATAAATATTTATGTTTATATATATATGTGTATATTGTGTTTTTTTTTTGTATTATTGTTATCACAGACCCAATAAAATCTTTTTTAGACGCAAGTTTCTGTCCATAAGGTTGTCTGGAAGAGATCGCTCTTAGCGATAAAACCAGACGGTCTTGCAATTTTCACATATACAGAATATTTCACAAAAACTACGAACTTTATTGTTTTCACAGATCGAAACCTGATTAAGCTAGTAACACATTAATGGTTAAAATAATTGATTTGAAAGTTAAAGTTATACGCCGCCCTATTGCAGATTGCTAGACGACCGATGTCTTAGAATTTATTTCTTAGACATGCGTCGTCACCTAGCTTTCCTCACGATGTTTTCCTTCATCGGCGAGCGATCGACACACATATTCATTGGTGTCGGCACTGTGAATCGAACTCGGGTTGCTAGCGACTAGCTTTGAACCTAGAGACCAGAGCTACCACGGCAATATAAAGCATAGGCAATATAGACATTTAAAACCTATGACTAAAATGCTTCATTTGTTAATTATCTAGCATAACACAAAGGATCTCATAAGGCAATTTATCTTGTAGGTACGTTATCACTGCACCGTTGCAGCTGGGCGTATTCCTCGGGAGTAATTAATTGTGCCGCCACCCTCCATTTATTATGTCATCTTGATCGGGCAAGCAGCAGTCGCTTTAAGGCACCACTCTACACAGATATTAAACAATTTCACATACTTAAAACAGCACACTATCGCTGTAACGGTGGTGGCCAGTGGTATTATATGAATTCAAAATTGTGTGTTATGCAGTACAGGTGTAAAATAATTATTGAGTACACAAAACTATTCTGAATTATATATCATAATAATTGTTGTCCTCTATGATAATAATAATAAATCATTTATTCAATTAAGTAACTAAGACTCATCATTATTTAAAATAACTATTAAATAACAACCTTAGACTAAATTATAAGATTATAATATAAAATTATTATTGTAATATTAATTTTATATATATATATATATATATAGATATATAGTATATTTATATCTGTACTTTACATGTATATTATGCTATACATTGCTATGTTTAGGGGTTTATAAATTTCCGAATAATTCCTTACCACCGTCACGTTTGTAATATAATTCTTCTTAATAGCTAATATATAATTTGAAGAACTTCACTCGGCTAATATAATTGGCTCTTTATCTACCAATTAATATCGTTCAAAGCAATACTGAATAATTGAATAGCCTCTTTAACTTATGATATTAAAAACATTTATTTAATATCATTTTAAAATATTATAATAGCTTCCTTTGGAAGAATGAGCCAAACGAGAGTTTTTTCTTCCACTTCTAACCTGAGCTTACAGTCTGCCGCAGATCATATGTCACAATTAAACCAACCTATTGTCATCGTGTCAAAAACCGTATTCTACAAATGTATGTAACATATCATACATATGATATCATCATATCATATATTTATTTTGCCGTGGTAGCAGTGTTCGGCTCAAGTTGCGTAGATTGCTCGCAACCAAAGTTCGAAATTTGTACGAATGTATTTATGTGAACTTGTGGCTTCCGCGTAAAACTACTGAATGGGTTTTAATAAAACTTTGCAATAACATAGATTATACATCAGTGTAAGATATAGGCTAATTTATAAACACGTAGTACGAATTATCAAAAATATAACGATTAGTAGGAATAAATCTGCCATCTGAGAGTTATTCTGTCGTGCGCAGCAAACACCATATGAGTTATTATAACGATTAACAACGGAGTGCACAGTATTATGGTACGACATGGTTAGTATTAGAAAATAAACTCAGTAGGTTTGTTTGTTTGTAACGCTTTCACGAACTAACTATACGACCGATTATCATAAAGTTTTGCATACGTGGAATACAGAAAAGGAAACAATTTCCTGTATAATTCTTAGAAATTTATATTAGTTATTAATTTTGGTATGTAGAGTTAAGGAATTAAGCTGATTGCTACGTACTTTGACATGAAGGGTGTAAGTCAGTCATAGAATAACAACAAATAAAGACATTTATACGACAATAGACGCGAGCACAGAAGAGCTTAAAATTTCTCCGATAAAACAAAGCGATACACTTTGTACGGCTCGGGGCACGTTAACTAAATATGGGTGGAATCCATCTGTCCCGTAGCCCGTAGACAGACTACGGACAAAGCTTTATGACATCGGTTGGAATTAATAAATTCGAAAGTGTTCAAAACGGAACTTGTTCCCTTGTATATTCGACGGAATAACAAGTATATTTACAAGCAAAAAAAAAACGACTTCATATGGAATCAAACATTAAACGCCCGGACGCCATCTTTGTATTTCATATTTAGGAATATTATGAAAATAATTAACCCATATCGTGTCAAGATTGTTTTTGAAGAACAGTAAAAAATGTATATTCAAAAAATATCAAAAAATACATTAAAAAATCGTGATATGAATACACGTGATAAAAATACGTATTTTGGAAAACCAAGATGTACACTATTCTATACAGTGCTATACGTACTAAGTACGTAACGTACGTACTAACAAGCCTAAGCTTATTTGGAATGGTTAACAAGAATTTTAAATATATTTGCGAAAAAAATATTGTTAGCATTCTAAAAAAAAGTCCTTATTCCAACTCCATCTCTTTTATAATTATAAATGTCACGACACTGACAATTGTGACATTAAACATTTGAATAATTATTATAAAATACAATTAACGAATAAATTTAAGTAAATAGATTTTATATCTGTACTTTACATGCATATTATGCTATACATTGCTATGTTTAGGGTTAATCAGAATCTAACCAAACTACTCTTGATTTACATCCCTTCCAATAAAAAAATAATCATCGAAAAAGGGTAGACGTGATATTGGTTTTTTTATCCATTTGGAGCGTTCATACTTGATGCAAATTTAAGACTTATATGTTTTTCTCATGGAAGCTATTGTAATAATTTGTGTGTGTGGTCTACAGTGGGACCACGTGGTAAGCACCAGCTTTCAAATAAAAAAAGAATCATCAAAATCGGTTCACTCAGTCCAAAGTTACGAGGTAACAAACATTAAAAAAAGTAAAACACATATAGACGAATTGAGAACCTCGTACTCTTTTGAAGTCGGTTGAAAGCTGTAGTGAAAAAATACATTAGAGTCTACATTCCACACAGTAGTATAGGGAAGAAGGCCCTTATAGGCCCTTATAGGTTATAGGCCCTTAATTTAAGCTTGTAGGTAACAATGGAATTCAATATTTAAAACTATAATGATGAATAAATTACAACTAGTACTAACTTATATTAATAATATAATAGGTACTTTACAAAATAAATACAAAAAATATAACTGTGCCAAGCCGTTGTCGCTTGGCAGCGTGCCCATAAGGCTGGTAGCCTTGCCACGTTGTATGGCAATGCTTAGCCTCTGTGCTATGTATAAGCCAGCCCTCTGGTCACCAGATGTGTCGACCAACTTCTTAGCTATCTCATTAAAAAGGTGGTGTTTACTGGGCACCCAAAGTTTCTACCCCAATCGATTCAAATATGAAACCTCTATCGAGGTTACTATGCGCCGCTTGAGGTTTTCCACAGCTGCCCCAGGCTCAATAGAAGATTCTGGAAGATGTGACAGTGCCAAAGTATAGACGCATGTAGCATCCCATACCAAAGGCCGTCCCATCTTCCAGGGTATAAGACTCATACCATCTGGTCTCTTACCATCACTACGCAATAGTCCATTTGCCTCCAAAGTTGATGGAACATTAACGGTGGAAAGAGCCCGACGGATGATGTCGTTGAAGTTGGAGTGCCGGGAAATGCGTCCTGCACTACGCTGGCATGAAAGAGCGTTTTAGCATATAGGTGTAAATTAGGAAACGAAACAAATTAAGTTTGCGTTTAATTAGTTGGTAGAGGATGACCTGACAAATATTGGTCAAAGGCCAATACCAACTCCTCAGGTGTTGTGGATGTCCTTGCAACGGTGATCACTTAAGGTCAGATAAACTGTTAGATCGTTTCAAAGTTGCAGTCGCTATCATGTCTCACTGCTGGACACAAGTCTTCTGTAAAGTATAAGGGCATAGTCCGCCACATAGCCTAGGATTTCCTTTAGGTTTCCTCGTGATGTTTTCTTTCACCGCCGATCGGTCCTATCGTTTAGTATGGATAACTATTGTTTATTTCTGTCTACCCCGACAGAGATTAAGGACTTGAGTGATAATATTAACATGCGTATTGGAAATACATTTAAATATTAATTAAATTACTCATTTTGTTGCATAAAGCAATAATTTCTTTTAAATAACTACTAGCTGTGCCCGCGACTTCGTTCGCGTGGAATGTATTTTAACAAAAAAGGTAAGTAGTTTATTGTTTTCTTTGCACTTTACTACGTCATGTTTGTACCGTAGAGGTACTATTACAAATTGATGACAAGTGCAACAAATATCATTATATTTTAGCCGATTTATTCGAAAACTTACCAAATTATATACTAAAATCTTCCTCGAGAAGCACTCTATCAGTGTAGTAGTTTTTGAATTTATCGCGAACAGACATACAGCGGGTAGCGACTTTGTTTTATACTGTGTTAATATAGTAAATGAATTTTACCAAACCAATCAAACTGGTTGATGGAATTCTTTTCCAACCTATTTGAGTGGTAAATTAACATGTTCATTCCTCACTTTTTTATTATTCAGTAGCGTGGGTATCATGCACGTGGCTCGCGTACATAAAATTCATTTAATTTATTCATCAAATACTAAATACTACAACATCCTAAAAAAGAACCATACGAACGTTGTGAAGTTGCCAGTATTCGAGAAAGCTTATAAGATAATTAAAAAAAAGTTCTCATATTCTTTTATACATTTTTTACAGTTTTAGATTCTTGTCATAGCGCTGTCATTTATGAATAGTATTTTTTCTATTAACGTAATTGATTTCTAATTGATTGACCGATCGCATATTAATTTTGCTAGATTAAGAGTTGATCAGAAAGCTTCTTAAAATTTAATGGAAGAATTATCGTTGCTTGAAGTATTGGTAGATTTGTTACAGTCTAAGACTTGGTTTAACTAGGGAGCAACATGTGAGTGCCTTTTAATGTTGCTGTCTGACCCGACCTCAGAGGAAGCTGGTGGCTATGGCCATACATCATTGATAACTTCCTTTCTCGCTCCGTGCGACCGATGTGTGTGTAAATAGTTTAGGGTATGATGGGGCTGACATGCCCAAAAGGGTAGTCCCCAAAAAATATATTAAGAAAAAAAGACTAGGTAAGTACTCCTTAAGAACAAATATGGGAGAAGAAAGAGTAAATAGTCGCCAGAATTTCGTAACACTATATATTTTTAAATAATGTAATACGTATTACATTATTTTATTGTATAATGTTACGCCCAGTAGCGAACTTTGTTTAATTCTCAACTGATTGGATTTGTAATCGACGTTTTCACTCGTAAATACACTTGTTCTTAAAACACTGTATTTTACCGGGTAGACCGTTTTTATGAAATTTTATATGCCTACCCAGTAGGTCTGAGAATCGGCTACTATGTATTTATCATATCCCTAAGTGATAAGGGTTGTCCACCACTTTTTATTTTTTTTGAAAATTTTTTATTTTTTTATAATGTAGCATTATAATACGTTTAACCCATTTTCACCCTACTATCACCAACCCCTGTGTTTTAAAATTCATTTTAGTAAGAAATGATTTTTTAAGCAGGACCGTTTCTTGTCCGTCCCATCATCTAAGGTATCATTAGTACTATCGTCTTATTTTTCTGAAGCGTGCTCCTAATATCCTGTATTATATAGGCTCCTAATATATAGATAATAAGAGACGGGAGGTTTAAATAGATAGGCACTTCGCGGCTCTTCCGAGAGCTAACAATCGGGTGCTAAAAGTAGTACAACAAAGGCATGACAAAGCATTGGACGCGCCTCCCTAATTCCTTCCGAGAGGGGATTATATCATGAAATGGTCGCGCTTAGTGTCTCTACGCTGCGAAAGCTGTCAGAGGATCTGTTTGCCTTCAGATTTCAAACAATACAGTGGAGTGCTCTTTTACATAAAACGTTCTCACCTTCCTTGAACCTTCGGCATTTTAACGGACTTCGGAAAGGGAGAATGTTCTCAATTCGTTTGTAATATTTTAATTGTTTCTGCACTTATAACGCGGTCATTTTTATGGGGTATAAACTAGTGCTTGATGCTGAGTGGTGATATAGTCGAAAGATGGTACGCGACAGTTTAGTAAGTGCCCATTCACTCTATTCTTGAAGGCTCCCTCGTCGTACTTGGATGGAAAGACTGACGCCGGCAACTTGTTACACTCCTTTGCTGTACGCACGATGAACGATGGCTCAAATCGCTTCGTTTGGACGCGCGGAACATCGACTATGAAAGGGTGGACACCCGCCGAATGTCTAAACGTCCGAAGGTAGAATGGGGATGGGGAATTAACTCGTGTAATTCCTGCGCAATTTATGAATCTATATAGATTTTTTCTGTTAGAAGTTAATAGTAATTCAATCCAGAATTACTTTTAATTTCATTTTTTACTACTTACTACTACGTGTGGTAACGGTTGTCACTGCAATGTTTCTAAACCCATACGACTTGAAAATCTTGAAGTGTCATGACGACTCTCTTATAGATGTCAGTTAAGAAAAAAAAAATAATACTGAAGCTCCCTGACTAGTCTACTTCTAAAGCTTTTGTAATTTTAAAAACAGAATGACTCAAATGTACTTCGTAAAATAGTACTTGTTGCATCGCCCGTGCAATTTGCGTCGCAAATTTTCGCGGTTGTGTATAACTTATTTAGCAGTGAGACTGCTAGTTACCTTTTTGTTCCAATGCCGAGGTAACTCGGCAAGTTGCGAAGTTAAGAAGCTCATTGCGTCTGTTTATTGTAGCGTCAGGGAGACACAATTAATGTGTGAGTGGTACTGCGATTCTCGCTATTATTTAGTTTAATATGTCCGGCAATTTCATTATAATTTAATAGTGAGACATTAACAACTGTAACAACTGTGTTAGTTCGTCCAGAAAAAAATATTTTTTCTGGACGAACTAACACAGTTGGCCAGAGAGGCTGGCCTTTACTGCTTCGCTGGATTGAGAGGTGGTAAAATATTTAGGAGTAAAAACAAAGTAATTATAGGTAGTAAATGTGGCAGGGGTCTTCACTATGAATCCAACCTGTTACAATTGGCATTATGTCAAAAACCGTAATCTACTAATTTAATTTTTTCTGAAGTAATTTTCAATTTTTTCCGGTGGTTTTTCCATTACGATTTGGGGACCTTCAAGAATCGATCCTACTCCTATCTCAAATCAACGCACCTCCAGCTACTCTGGTGCTGTGGATGTTCATGGGCGACGGTGATCACTTAAGATCTGGTCGCCACTTCTGCTATTAAAAACCGCCATGGGAAAATCGTAGTGGTCCAACTAAAAATTTATTATGAAATTACCAAAACAACTAAAACTTGACAACTATTATGTCTCTGATACTTGATCCGCATCCGCATCCTTTTAACTCTAATGGTATAGACAGAAAACGCCATCCGTTTTTCACTGAGCTTTTTTTTTCGTTCAACAAATCGCTACCAATTACTCGTGTCTATGCTCTTTTCTAATGTACTTTAATTGGCTAGTATGTTAGTACTTTTATTAATGAAAGTGCTACCTCTACAGTTAATACGGGTTAAACTCGGGCTAAACTATATTACAATCAAGTCAGCCCTGTAGCTCTGGGCTCGTAGAATAAGACTACGGTATGCACTGCCTGTCGTAGAAGGTGACTAAAAGGGGCCTCGGGTTCACTGGGCGACCCGGGAAGAAAGCGGCATCGGCAACATCAGCTGGCCCGTGTCGCCTTGCACTACGAAGGCAGAGGGGGGAGGGAGTAACCTTCCCCGGAAACGTGCTCTCTTAAAATCATAGTGCAGAGGTTCAGAGGAGAGGAAGCGCCGGTCCGTTCCTCAGGAGATCCCGGAGCCGCTCACCATGCATCGAGGAGGCCGCAAGGGAGATTTTAGTGGGTAAAAGTTCCACATAACCTTCCCCCAGAAGGCGGAATATCTTGTTGAAGAATATTACAATCATGTACTTAATTCCAATTACAAAGCCAACAACGTGCTTGTATCATTTAATTAGTGGGCAAGCTATACATTAGGGAATCATTTCAATGAATCGGAAGCCCCTGGGTATTAATATTTGCGTAGCTGCTGCAACGGCCACCATTGCAAATACTGATATTTGTTTTCTATTTCATTGCGTTGATTAAATTCCGTTTAAATTCAATAACGATTTTAAATTAAACAACGTAAATACCACTACACAGGTAATAACATAATTAAACAGACAAAGACATTTTATTTATTGGCATCATAATATATAAACATATTAGACGAAAAATATAACATATTAAAAATAAACAAAATACAATTAAAGGAAGTAACGGACAAATAGAACATGATTCCAACATAGGACACCGTCTCAGCATGTGCCGTCGCAAGGATGCGACTGCGCTGATTTTCAGCGGTTCTCAATACTACCCAATGTCGTGCGACAAGTCTAATAATAAATATATATGCAGTAAATATAGTATAGCTTAAAGAGAGGTTCAGGCTAAGCGACCTAAGAGCTATGTCACCTCTCGATCCGCTGAAGCTGTTAGTTCGTCCAAAAAAAACCGGTTAAAGATACACATATAGTTTCAGACAAATTGGAGAAGAGGAAAAACCAGCAAGTACTTACCTGCTCTCAAGTGATGCCACCTTCCACATACACCAGGCCAGACCTAAAGAATCGGGTTGCCGGCACAAAACTTTTTACATTCGTGCTCGCTATCTTTAAAAATACATATCTAGTCTTGTATAGTCATAATTCTACCAATGTATCAATCAACATTCATTCATCTATACGAAGTTCCATGATTCATCTTGGGACCCATGATCCTATAACAACAAAAAAAACACAAAATCGATTCTTAAATACCAACGCACAAATATTAAAAAACAATACAAACAAAATGACGTCCTCCATTTTTGTGTGTTAACCACACATACATCAACGTAATGTCGTCAGATAGATTTATTTTATTCAAATATGATTAAATATTAAAATTATCGACATGAATCTCTGGTTGAGGCATGGCATTAAATCTGGTTTTCATATCTATTGACATTTCGAGCAACAATTACATACATGTTTATATGGTTAAGCGTCAATAGCCTAATGGTTTAGGGTACGGCCTGGGAATCGTAAGGTCGTGGGTTCGAATCCACCATTCGACTATTGCCGTGAACCATGTCCTTTTTTTTTTTTTTTGTTGACGGGGAGGAAATCTTCACAAAGATACCCCGCCTTCTGGGGGGAAGGCGGCGGTTATGTGGGGATCTTACCCACTAAAACCTCCCCGGTGGCCCTTTCCTCGGTGCATGACGAGGGGCTCCGGGATCTCACGTGGAACGCACCGGAGCCCCTCTGCACTGTGCTCAAGGAGAGCACGTCCCGGGGGGAGGTTACTCCCTCCTCCCCTGTGCCCTCGCAGCGAAAGGCGACACGGGCCAGCCGATGTCGCCTTCTTCCCGGGTCCACTTTGGTGGACGACGCAGGCCCCCACCCTTGTCGCCCAGTGAACCCGAGGCCCCTTTTAGTCGCCTTGTACGACAGGCAGGGGATACCGTAGTCTTATTCTTGAGAGCCCAGAACTACAGGGCTGAACCATGTCCTAGCACAAGCTTAAGCTTAGTTGGAATGGTTAACAAGATTGTTAGTAATATTTCTGAAAAAAAAATAAGAAATATTGCTAGCTTTCTTTTAAAAAAAAAAATTTAAATAATAGCTTGAGGAAAAAGTTTTTGTTCGCATTTTTTAAAAAAATTCATATTAAATACATATTTTAAAATAGTTTATTTATATTTCACCAAAGTATGTAGGCACCATTTTGTTTCATCAGTACGAAAAACAAATGAAAATCGCACATTTTCCTAATTTGTATTTGGAATTATTTTCTTTAAAATTTAAACTTTCAATGATACCAAAACCAGCCAGATACAAATAGTATAGACAAAGAGATTTTATTACAAGTTCATACATACTATGATGCGAAAAGACCATTTCCCCAACCAATTATATTAAACTGTACACCATAATACCCGTACACGTTACTGCATTTAAAATACAACTTGCTAAATTCCTTAACGATAGCTAATCGTCCCCAAGCAAATGTATGCGTTAGGTGACTCCTTCCGTGTGACTGTTATTGATTTTATAATATTAATTATTTATTGTTCTCATGTAAGTGACCTGTAATGTCTAAAGTGAGAATAAAGTTTCTTAAAGCTGTTATACTATGGACTGCACACGATCATGACAAAATGTAAATACAATCATCACATCGGTGACGCGAACCTTTAAGATTTTCGCCTAAATAAGTTTTCACTTCAAAACAACTTTCCAAAGTTTGTCTCAAACCACTAATGGTATTTTATACTTTTTTAATACCGAATTATCAGATTCAACTGAGCTAAAAGCTAAACTATCTACTTAACAAAAGAGAATGAAAACCTATGCCACTGCTATCTAACGATGCTATCTCGGAACTCGAACTATTGTACAATATAACAAAGAGTCATTGTATCTATGTATGTAAACAACATTTACATAGTACATGGTACAGTCTCTATCGACGTTCCTCGTCGAAGCTCACGCCAATTCGCAGTGGGCACCGTTTGCAGTCGTTTATGTGAAAGCTTGCCATTGTTGTTTTTTTTAATAATTCACCAAATGGTAGCTTCTTAAAAACAAAAGCATCAGATGTATTAAAAAGCTGGAAAGAAGAGCGATGTATTACTCAAAAGAACAAAATGTTGAATATTGTCCCGTGTGAAAGTATTTCACCGCTTTGAAAATTTGTTAGTTGTTTGGTATTTTTTTTAATATAGTTCCATGTCTTCTACCATTTTAACTCTACCGATCGTTATCATTCTCGTTTTCCTTCCTTCAATCCATTTTTTTTTTTTTTTTTGTTCACGCGGGTGAATCTTTTTATAGACCATCCTCCGATACCCTGGGTGGGACCGGAGGGATGTGTGGGACTCGGCTGGGCAGCCCCTACCCACTAAACCTTCCGCGAATGCCATCAGCCGTTATGAGCGGGGTGCCCCGGATCTGTCAGCGACAGGACACCCCAACGACCGGCCGGTCCCGGCAAAGACCGGACTTCATCCTCAAAGGGGACTTCTCCGGCACTCAGAGAAGTCCCGACGACGCCGAAGCATGCTGGGGCCAGGTACCCATCCTGGCCCTGCTTTCGATTACGGGTGGCAAGAGGAGGCGTTCGTAACGCCTCCTGCGCACCCCGATACGTCGCCTGCGGAGGGGGGGAGCCTCTGCGCTCCCCTCCCTGACCCGCTCGTCAGCCTCCTTCTGGGACATGACCGTCTCACAGAAGGAGGCGACCGCCGTCCAAGACCTGTCGCTCGAGACCATCGCAAGGGCGAGGCTCGGAAGCGACAGGTCTACACCACCGTCCTTCAATCCATTCCTTCCAATCCCCTAACCACTAACTTACTTAATTTAACTAACTAACCTTAATTTTACAACTTTATTTTCTTATGTTAATACATCTCAGCCTACCTATTTATTATTACATATTAATATATTAATCAATAAAATTAAGAATTAATCTTAAACTAATCTAACATTGTAAATATGTTTTTTTCTCTCTATCTCTCTCTTCCATGCTTTTGGTCCCACATAGTGGTGGGGTCAGCTTTCCAGATTTTCGCTTCCCACTTCGCTCTGTCCCCGAAATCGTCTTTGGCGATGTTGCACTCCCTCGTGTCTCTCGACACCACACTCTCCCTTTTTTTTCTATTAATTATTTATTTGCTTTACAATTATCAATTATTACATTAAAATATTTTATGCATTAGTATATTTATTGATAACTTATTTATGTATGTAATGTAATCTTAATTTACACATAATAAAGAGTACAAACAGGCGGACTTAATGCCAGAAGGAATTCTTTGCCAGTCTACCTTAGGGTTGTGTAGAGACAAAGTCATAGGTTCAACCTTAGAGAGAGAAAAAGTAAAATACTGAAAAAATATATGTTAAAGTTAAAGTTAAAGTTACAGCCTTTATATATATAATATATATGTCCCACTGCTGGGCAGAGGCCTTCTCTGTAAAGAGAGTATAAGGGCATAGTCCACCACGCGGCCCTAGTGCGGATTGGCAGACTTCACATGTCGTAGAAAAATTTTCTAAGACATGTAGGTTTCCTCACGATGTTTTCCTTCGCCGCCGAGCGCGTGGTTAATCGGCACATAAAATTGCAACAGCAAATTTATTGGTGCCGGCACCGGGGATCGAACTCGGGTTGCTAGCGTACTATGCAACTTGAGCCAACCGCCCGGACACTGAGCTACCACGGCTCTAAAATATATGTATATAAACATTAAATATATACATAAATAAACAAACCATCTGGATAAATTAATAGCATAACCATATTTATTATGAATAACAATAAATAGATAAATATACAACAATATATTTAGTGCAGATTCTTTTGTTTATCTCTAGTCTAGTTATAATAATTGCATCTGTACGCCATCGTCCTGTTTTGTTCATATATATATACATACGCAGGTCACCTGGAAGAGACCGCTCATAGCGATAAGGTCCCATTTAATTTGCTTCTTGTTGTTGTACATCTACCTATCCATTTTCCTAGTAACCATTCTAGTCCAGTGATCCAGCCCTCTCTATCAAGCGCCCTCATTCCATTTCCGATGCTTACATAATTCAAATATCGAAACTTATCGACTAAGCTGACCTTTGTGTTGCACAATGTTATTTAACTGGGGTATTTTGTGACGAACCTTTGCATGACGGCCAGAGAAGCTGATGGGTTTTTCTTTCTAATTTATACTGGTCCTACACAAGAGGGACTCTCGGCGAGGGTAACTTTGGCTCGGGCAGTTACTTGTTACGTACCCTCCCGCGTTTCGGCCCATATAACCGCGAGGTTGGTGGGGCCATGGGAGGTGGTGGGTAGTTACTTGTTACGTAAGCATGCCGATCCGAAGGCGCCCGAAAAGGCCGAAAAACGGCTTGGTGGGTTGATTTATTTTCAAGAGTAGAGTGAATTGGCATTTACTGTCAAGGACTGCATTTCCAATTAATCAGGTGGGATCGTAGTCTTGCTTACAAAGTATAAAAAAAAAATTCTACGAATAGCTTGGACCATTCGTGAATTAACTGGGCTGGGGTATTATTATTTTTTATTTATCAACTAAGTCCTTGCAAGGGTTATTTCCAGCAGCTTTTTCTGCTTCTCTGCGCTGGTTTTTGCAATGCGTTTTATCTTAAAAATCAAGCGCTTGACTCTGTACGGGCAGGGTTGACACATGATTATATAAAAAAAAGTTCATTCAAATAATCTTTTCCTTTGTATTCAATTCCAACAGCCTTACAATATTAGGGGTTGGAAATAAATCAAAAAATCATATTTTCCTCCCTCTATTATAAGGTATAGCCGAAAGGGTTGTGTTTTAGAGGGTGAAACAAAAATAAAAATATATAACGAGCTAAATATGACAATACAGAATATAAGATACAAGGCGGATGCCCCGCGGCGCTCGTCTAATGAGCATTTTACGGCTTACATTTGAGTAAGACGCAAATTTTCCTTCCCTTTCTGTTATGTTATTGCATTCTGTCTCTAAATAGCAAACTGTTGTTTTTGCGAACTGTAACTGAATATATCTTTATAATTTCTTCAATTTTATTGTTAACTTTTAGTAGATCTTAATTTGTTAGAAAATTTCTAAACTTATTTGTTTAAATTGTTATCGTACGGGCGGTCGGATTAATGTAATTAATTTGCTAAGCAATTGCATATTGTGCCAATGTGATTGATGTGCGTACTTTTCTAGGAAGTTAAGTATTGAGACGTAGTCGTCCCTTACACTTGCTATTCCATAAAGTTCAAATTGACTCTACATTTTAGTTATAAAACGTTTGTATAGGAAATAGAAGAGGGCTTTTTTGTAAGGTTTTCTCTCACCTTTTAAAACCCTTCCCTAGACCACCACGAACATTTCAAGACGGAGATAAGATAAATCCGTTCAGCCGTTCTCGAGTTTTAGCGAGACTAACGAACAGCAATTCATTTATATATATATATATATGCAATATTTATATATATATACACACATATATAGATGCAATATTTTGGACACGTTGCTCGCAGAAATCCGGATAACCTCGAGAAGCTAATGGTTGTTGGCCAGGTGGACGGAAAAAGAGCTCGCGGTCGCTCACCCACACGGTGGGCAGACGCAGTTAAGACGATCACAGGCCTGCCAATAACCAAAGCCATGAAGACCGCCGAGGACAGGGACGCGTGGAAGTTGATCGTGAAGCGAGCGATCAACACTTTGTGCTAGACACGACCTTCAGCAATGAAGGAGACGATTAAGAAGAAGAAGATATATATAGAAGATTAATTTATTTTATTTTAGAAAAGGTAACATGAGATCTATAAATATTTTACAATTTCTTTCAACAAGCACATTATAAGAGAATGAGAATTCTTCTCAAGTCATGTTATTATTCACATTCAATGCAACCAGTTAAACATTACTACAGAGTTTCTTGTGTTGATAGAAATCGACAATTATTTTGAAACCTTTTCCATTTCAATTCCCAAGTGAGTTTATCGGCATTGGAAAGAAAAGTTTGTTGAATACTTTAATATTAATATCAGGTGGAATATACGTTCCTTCTCTGTATCCCTGTCGTAATGCAATGTTATTCAAAAACTTTTGTTTAATATGTTAAATGTAATCCGCATTGCAGTACAATGTATTTTGCATTTCGTGCTCTAGCTGTTTTAATAGCAAATGTTTACATTTTACTTTAACCTTCTGATGTCTAGCGAGCACGGGATATTAAAAATCCAGAAACATATTAGAAGAAATGCTAGTAGTTTGGTTTCTGAATGGATTAAAAAAGAAATATCTTCTTCTGAATTTCTCTATATTAACATAATCATGTCGTCATTCAGAGAGGTAAACAGAGATCACGGACTTCTACTTAAAATGTAAAAAATTAAATAAAAAAAGTACACAATACAATGACACCAACTTTTACAGCAACTCATTTACTGTACGCGCTGTCCGTCTATGGAACTCTCTTCCTGTGGCCATTAGGAAATCGCAGACGATAAATACTTTTAAAATCAAAGTTAAAAAGTTTTACTTAGACAAGTCCACCTAACATCGTAATTGTAATCGGAAGGAAAGGCAGACGCGGGCAAACCATTCCAGTCCTTTTCTGTACGAAGAATGAAAGACGAAGCAAATCGCTTCGTTCGGGTTTGAGGTCACACTCTCCAAAATGCAATCTGTAGAAAACCGAAAGGCTAGCTACCTTACGCCTGTGCTCAAGACTGAGCAGATTAGTTTCAGCTTTGTCACCAAATAGCCTCTTAGCCTGCTTCTCCACCGAGTCCAAAGCTGCGAGATGGCATTTAGCAGCGCCTGCCCAAATGTGACATGTCCCGCAGAGAAGTACGGTTGCACTTTGACCAAGAACCCAAGCTTTTTTTGCAGCTATCTTAGCCTTAGATTCGATGAATCGTCCATAGTTTAGGGTCGATGAGATTTCAATACCCAATAACTGAAGACGATCAGTGAATTTCACAGATAGATCCTGGAAAGTAGGAGCCAAGGTGTACTGGCTCCTTTTAGCGGAAAAGAGATGTTAAATATTTTTTTTTCTATGTTAATAATTGGCTTTGCACATCTTCTGTATATCGTTAACAAATGTCATCAGGTATCATTGTGTGAAAGCTTTTATCTGTTTTGGCGAAATTCTGGAATAATGCCAAACAGATATTACAATATCAGCTTTTACGATAACGATTCCAGGCTATAACCTCGACGTATTCTACGAAGCAATGTGAGAAACTACGCCAACAACTGTTAACATAATGGACTATTCCTTCATAATTTAAGATTATAGAGTTCATAGAATTGAAGCTATAACAGAACCAATGGAATGCATATAATACTCACAAAGTCGTACTTAATTCCTTAGAGTCATACCTTACCAATTAATCCTAGGTGAGAAGGATACAGATAAAATAATATAACGAAACATATAGTTCGATTTGATTTGATTCTGGAGAATTGTTCAGAATTTTTTTATGAGGTGTAAACTAGTGCTTGACCACGATCCCACCTGATGTGATGTGGTGATATAGTCGAAAGATGGTATGCGCTAGTTTAGTAAGTGCCTATTCACTCTACTCTCTTGAAGACGTTATACTTGGATGGAAAGACGCCGGCAACTTGTTCCACTTTGCTGTACACACTGTCAACATGTGGAATCAAGTGTTAATTTTTACGATTTTACCTTTAAGAAATGAGCCTACGTATTTCTCAAAGGCCGGCAACTTACCTGCAACTTCGATGAGCCGTAAGCTAAATACAGTCGAATGGAGAACCTCCTCCTTCTTTAAAATCGGTTAAAAATTCGCAATTTCAAAAAACTTGTAGACGTGAAAGTTAGTTCAGATAAAACAAAGGGGTTTTAATAATACCTTAAGCTTATATAGAGCGGAGCCGTGGTAGCTTAGTGTCCGGGCGGTTGGCTCAAGTTGCATAGTACGCCAGCAACCCGAATTCGATCCCCGGTGCCCGATAAATTTACTGTTGCAATTTTATGTGCTGATTTACCACGCGCTCGGCGGTTAAGGAAGACGTCGTGAGGAAACCTACACGTGTTAGAAAAATTTTATAAGGCACGTGAAGTCTGCCAATGCGCACTAGGGCCGCTTGGCGGATTATGCCGCTATACTATCTTTACAGAGAAGGCCTGCGCCCAACAGTGGGACATATTGTTATATATATAAAGCCTGTAACTTTAACTTTAAGCTAATATGAATAATGTCATGTTATTATTACATTTTCTATAAATACAAAAAGTGATCTCTCTTGGCGGTCTTCAATTTCGTCGATGTCCATTTTCTTTTTCACATCGGTTCACATGGTTTTTCGGTAAATTTGAAGTACGTCTGAAACAAAACAAAACCTGCGCTCTCTATGCTTTCATGTAAATGACACAAAACAAACCGGGGGCCGAGAACAGTAAAGAGTCCGATGAGAATTCTCGCATCAATAGGCCCTACGGATTCCACATATGTACGCTTACATCTGAAAACTATTGCACTGGGCAAAAGTATTTTATTTCTAACCAAAAATAATTCACAGCAGATTTCCGTTCGACAATTTTCTTTATACAGAATTTCTAGCTGGTATTGATAACTCTGACAAACGTCACTCGATTAACGCAAACAAACTGTAATAAACAAAATTAAAATAAATGAGTGATGTGAATATCTGCTGGGCATAAACTTTTGAGACCTTACTGTCTTCGGATATGTTACAAATAGTCGTCCAATAAAAGCTACCGAACGAGCCATGGGTCAGGCCCCTCGGGCGTCTAAGCCGAGGTCCCCTCTTGGAGGCTTGCACCATTTTACTCTCAATAGAGGTACAGGGACCAACTCTTAAATCCAATGAAACTATTTCGGTCAGCTTTTCTGCCCAATCAACGAAGGTTCAACACAAAAAATATTTTACAAATACTTCTTACACATGCAAAAATCCACGTGTTTTCCTGTCCTACACCGCCGACCACGGGGTAATTCTGTTTTAACCGACTTCGAAAAAAATGGTAGTAATCAATTCATTCGTGAAAATGATCACTGTAAAGTGATCGAAACGACTAAGCGACTGAAGAGCTATGCCACTTTTCAAACCGGTGTAGTTCGTCAAAACAAAAAAAACGTCGTGAATTGAGAATAAAATTAATCTTCACTAATATAATAATAGTGTAATTAGTAATACTGTTTGTTAATTAATAAAGGATATTTATTATTATTTATTATTAAAATATCCGTAAAAGTATTTTATTCAATAAGTAATACTCTCAGTAGAAATCGGTAAGAAAATACCAGGTAAAATACTAGTACATTCATAAAATTTGCAAGTTCATCCAAGTTATTTGCCAACTATAGACCGTATGTACTATGTGTTGTGTGTGTACAAAAGTTACGTGAGTGCAAACAACACAGCGCACACAGCGTGTAGTTCTACGCCTCACCGTGCACCGAGATTATATTGCTCCTGGCTCCACGACTATACGCCACCACACCGCATTTCGAGATTTGCGTTTAATTCAAACACTATAGAAACTATTCTGTTGAAATATTAGTTTAAGTAGTCTACTATTAAGCACTCCAGATAAATTGTACTTTATTTAGATTAATATGACGCAGCCATTACACAATAAACTCTTTGATAAGAATGTCTTATATATAAAATTCTCGTGTCACAGTGTCTCGTAACAAAACTCCTCCAATGGTGCTTTTTAATGAATGCCACTGTCAGAACTACACCAAATTCACCCCTCACCGGGGGGACCCTTGTGTCGAGTTACTAGCAATAGAGGTTCAGGCTAAGCGACCTAAGAGCTATGCCACCTCTCAATCCCGTGAAGCAGTCAAGGCCAGCTTCTCTGGCCAATCTGTGTAGTTCTTCATAAAAAAAAAACAAAAAAAACTACACCAAAGTGAAATGGGACGCTATGACGCGCGTACGCCCTTTTTATACGCCTTTAATATTACGTTATCAAACTTAATCAGAACCTAACCAAACTTTTAACATAACCAATAAAAAATGTATAATTATATATTTATAATTTATCTATATTTATTTATTAACACACAGATTTGGTTACAATTATAAACAATACACAAATCAAACGTACATACATGTAACCATTGTAGCACATATTATTCGTACACAGTCAAAACCAATCCAACAACAAACTAAGCAGACGCTTGTATCTTTTTTTTTTTTGTTAACGAGGAGGAAATCTTCAGAAAGATACCCCGCCTTCTGGGGGGAAGGCGGCGGTTATGTGGGGTTTTTACCCACTAAAACCTCCCCGGTGGCCCTTCCTCGGTCCATGGTGAGGGGCTCCGGGATCTCCAGTGGAACGCACCGGAGCCCCTTTGCACTGTGCTCATAGAGAGCACTTCCCGGGGGAGGTTACTCCCTCCCCCCCTGTGCCCTCGCAGTGCAAGGTGACACGGGCCAGCCGATGTCGCCTTCTTCCCGGGTCCACCTTGGCGGACGACAAAGGCCCCTTGTCGCCCAATGAACCCGAGGCCCCTTTTAGTCGCCTTCTACGACAGGCAGGGGATACCGTAGTCTTATTCTTGAGAGCCCAGAACTACAGGGTTGAGACGCTTGTATCTTGGGAGCCAGAGTTGCATTGTGGAGTTTGCATTTTGCAATTTGAAATCCGTTGCTGTGTTATTGAGTTATTCGTCCATTTGTGGCGCACATACTTGATGCAAATTTAGGACTTATATGGTTTTCTCATGGATCCCAATGTTAGAATTACACCTAATTTAAATGGGATCACCAGCTTTCAAATAATGAAAGAATCATCAAAATCGGTTCACTCAATCGAGAGTAATGAGGTAACAAACAAAAAAAGATACATACGGACGAGTTGAGAACCTACTTCATTTTGAAGTTGTTCGAACACGTGCTAATCACGGTTTCATTTCCAACCTTAAGTACAGCCAACGATAACCGGTTGAAATACAGAAGTATATAACATTATAACTTACTGCCAGATGACGTAGATTAAAGTTAACCTATATGTATGCCATTATTTTTATTACGCACATATTTTATATAAGCAAACGTAAGTGAACACAGCTGACACGTTGAACAACATCAACGTCATTTAAAATTTTTAGGTACATTTTTAACGTTTACAATTTAGCAGCTTTTGGTACTTAACGACTAATACTCGTATAACGGTTATCGTGATTTTGGAACGAATAAAATTTACAATATAATGTTTTTTGTCTGCCTGTGGGGTAGTACAAAAGATTTTTATAGTAAAAGAAGCAAATGCGGTACCAGTCGACTGTAATTAACAAAAACGAAACCTATTTCACCACACAATCATACTATTTGTGAAAATGGTACATTCAGCTTAGATGAAACCGCGAAGCGTGACTATTATTATTTTATTAACACGTTCCAAATTTGAAATCATAAGAAAAATATATATATTTTTTAATTCGATCATAATTTTCGGCCAGTTTAGTTAAACAGTAAATCTATATATAGAAAAGAGAAAGTGTGTGGGTTTGTTCTCTATAGCCTCCGAAACGGCTGAACCGATTTCAATGAAACTTTCAGGGAATCTTCAGATTGACCTGGCGAGTAATCCTGTAGTAAGTTTGGTTACGATCGGAGCACTCCTCTTTTTGAACTGTCAAACAAGCCATACGCTGTACTTTTATTTCTGACATTAATTTGAGCCCGATATGTTTTTGTATAAATTATAAGAAGGATATTGTATTTACTTATAGGCATAGACATAGACATTTATTTATTGGCATCACAATACAAAAACATCACAGACAGAATATAACACATAATAAAAAAGAATGAAAAATAGACAAAACACAGTTAAAGTTACATAGACAAATAATACAAAACATATGATTCCAATATTGGACACCGTCTCAGCATATGCTGCCGCAAGGATGCGACAGCGCTGATTTCAGCGGTGCCCGGGACTACCTAAAGACGTGCGCGCGCAATACTACTTTTATATGGGTGTAGGTAATGATCTTCACCCGCTCGAGAAGAGAATAGAAGAGATTGAATACGGAGAGAAATTAATAATTTAATATATTGTGAGAGTTAAATTAAATATTTAATGATGTAAGTTCATCGTTTAAATAAAGTAAAATCTAGCTCGGCAAAGCGGGCTGGGTACGCTAGTTGCCTCATAAAATATGTCACGTGTAATAAAAATATTGAAATTTTTATCAATATTGGTCGAATTAGTTCACAAGCCGGATAGCATTATCAGCAATTTGGATATAGGTCGATAATGTCCAAAATTGAATGAATCGAAAATTGGACCGATATCCAAATAAACTAGCGGAACACATCGATTACCTGTCAATGGCAGCCCTCCCCGATGACCGCGCCACCGGACCCGCAAATACCCAACTGAAACTTAACAAAGTTTAATATAATGTATATATTCTTAAAGTTGAGCAACGAAATACTTTGTTCGAAATAGTTTTATCTTTGAAAGGTTATGGGATTAAATTCATTTAGTAAAGAATCTAGTAGATCGAGTGTTCTGGCATATTAACAATTGAATTACGAAAATACTGAAGATGTACTTGAAAACTAAATTTTGATAAGCTTAGACATTCACACTACTTTTATTAAACGACACGTACATGCACACGTGCGCAAACAAATGCAAATACACACACGCAAAAAAATACATATTACTAAACGCTTCCAAAATTATTTTTATATTAAGATAAAAAAAAATCTATTCAATAGTATTGGAGCAGTGACGCCTAATTTGTATACAAGTATATAAATACAAGAATTCGTCCTTTGTATATACATATATATATACAAAGGACGAATATATAATCTGAATCACAAAAACGGATCGAACGGCGCGATCAACCGATCTAGTTAGGTTTCCGCGTATACCATATTATTACTTACGTAGATTTCGTTTACTGATAAACGTTAGATCAAGAAACTTAATTGTTTTACGTAAATTATTAATAAAATAAGCATGTCATACGGTTGCTTAGTGATTAATTAATAAAATAGTCGATTTTCTCGTCAAAAAAGAAATTACGGGCGGGGATAGTTCTTATTGGATTGCACCAGACAATGGTAGAACATAAAGAAGAAACAGATCACTAATTATGAAAATTCCGAGCAAAGCGGTAATCCAGGTACTAATTATAATTAACTAACTAAATTAATTAACTAGCTGACTTGTTTGACATCACATTTTTAGTGATTGTTGTCATAGTCAAAATATTAAAAATAACATTTTCCATCGAATCATGTGTGTTATAGCACTATCAAACAATTTATTGATCAATTGATAACTTAGTTATAAACGGGCATTAAAATGATTTAATTACTAAAATGACTATTAAAAACAGGGGTTGCTGATAGAAGGGAAAATTTAAGGTTTTGTGTTTTTTAAGCTACATTATAAAAAAATAAAAAATAAATGGTAGGGTAGACAACACTTGTCACGTAGGGATATGAAAACTAGATAGTGGTAGATACCCACATCTACTGAATATATAGATATAGAGACGTGGTAGCTCAGTGTCCGTGCGGTTGGCTCAAGTTGCGTAGTACGCTAGCAACCCGAGTTCGATCCCCGGTGCCGGTACCAATAAATTTGTTATTGCAATTTTATGTGCTGATTTACCATGCGCTCGGCGGTGAAGGAAAACATCGTGAGGAAACCTACATGTTTTAGAAAATTTTTCTACGGCATGTGAAGTCTGCCAATCCGCATTAGGGCCGCGTGGCGGACTGCCCTTACACTCTCTTTACAGAGAAGGCCTGCGCCCAACAGTGGGACAAATATAAAGGCTGTAACTTTAACTTTAACTGAATATGAATATAAAATTTCATACAAATCGGTCTGTCCACCCGTTTCAGAGGAGTATGGTAACTAACATTGTGACACGAGAATTTTATATATCAGATTACCGTAGTATATTTTTAGTAGAATTAATTAATACAAATTTAACATAACCATTTATTAGTCGTGACCCTTGTCACCTAATCGAAAACTATTAGAGGTTGAAATCGAAGCTCCCAAGTTTGTTTTGAATCGGATGATTAGTTCAAGTTTGAAGTGGAAGACGGAATTCAGCCGTAGTTCTATCTCAATTCCAGTTTATTTAGCTTGAAGTCATTGAAATCGATTATATTCTATTATAATCATTCGTAAATTCGAACAGTTAACGGTTCCTGTGATATGAAATAAAAGAGCATTAGCGAAACTCAACAAGGCATGAATTTGCAGATAAAAGAAAAAAAGTTAATTTAAAACTTCACTAGAATTAAGTTTTTAGTACCTTAACACAAGACTCAAAATTACAGTCAAAAACAAACATCCCGGCATAATTGTGATGCCTCGATTTTTAAAAATAATCCTTTATTCTATAATAAGTACCCTTTTTTTTTTGTTGACGGGTGGGAAATCTTCAAGAAGATACCCCGCCTTCTGGGGATAGGTGGGGTTATGTGGTATTTTTACCTACTAAAACCTCCATGGTGGCACTTTCTCGGTGCATGGTGAGGGACTCCGAGATCTCTAGAGAAACGCACCGGAACCCCTCGAACGAGCCCAGACCTAAAGGGCTAGTATAATAATTATCTTTTTTTGTTGACGGGTGGGAAATCTTCAAGAAGATACCCCGCCTTCTGGGGAAGCCGCGGTTGTGTGGGGTTTTACCTACTAAAACCTCCATGGTGGCACTTTCTCGGTGCATGGTGAGGGACTCCGAGATCTCTAGAGAAACGCATCGGAACCCTCGAACGAGCCCAGACCTGAAGGGCTAATATAATAATTATCCTTTTTTGTTGACGGGTGGGAAATCTTCAAGAAGATACCCCGCCTTCTGGGGATAGGTTATGTGGTATTTTTACCTACTAAAACCTCCATGGTGGCACTTTCTCGGTGCATGGTGAGGGACTCCGAGATCTCTAGAGAAACGCATCGGAACCCTCGAACGAGCCCAGACCTGAAGGGCTAATATAATAATTATCCTTTTTTGTTGACGGGTGGGAAATCTTCAAGAAGATACCCCGCCTTCTGGGGATAGGTTATGTGGTATTTTTACCTACTAAAACCTCCATGGTGGCACTTTCTCGGTGCATGGTGAGGGACTCCGAGATCTCTAGAGAAACGCATCGGAACCCCTCGAACGAGCCCAGACCTGAAGGGCTAATATAATAATTATCCTTTTTTGTTAACTGGGAGGAAATCTTCAAGAAGATACCCCGCCTTCTGGGGATAGGTTATGTGGTATTTTTACCTACTAAAACCTCCATGGTGGCACTTTCTCGGTGCATGGTGAGGGACTCCGAGATCTCTAGAGAAACGCACCGGAACCCCTCGAACGAGCCCAGACCTGAAGGGCTAATATAATAATTATCCTTTTTTGTTAACTGGGAGGAAATCTTCAAGAAGATACCCCGCCTTCTGGGGATAGGTTATGTGGTATTTTTACCTACTAAAACCTCCATGGTGGCACTTTCTCGGTGCATGGTGAGGGACTCCGAGATCTCTAGAGAAACGCACCGGAACCCCTCGAACGAGCCCAGACCTGAAGGGCTAATATAATAATTATCCTTTTTTGTTAACTGGGAGGAAATCTTCAAGAAGATACCCCGCCTTCTGGGGATAGGTTATGTGGTATTTTTACCTACTAAAACCTCCATGGTGGCACTTTCTCGGTGCATGGTGAGGGACTCCGAGATCTCTAGAGAAACGCACCGGAACCCCTCGAACGAGCCCAGACCTGAAGGGCTAATATAATAATTATCCTTTTTTGTTAACTGGGAGGAAATCTTCAAGAAGATACCCCGCCTTCTGGGGATAGGTTATGTGGTATTTTTACCTACTAAAACCTCCATGGTGGCACTTTCTCGGTGCATGGTGAGGGACTCCGAGATCTCTAGAGAAACGCACCGGAACCCCTCGAACGAGCCCAGACCTGAAGGGCTAATATAATAATTATCCTTTTTTGTTAACTGGGAGGAAATCTTCAAGAAGATACCCCGCCTTCTGGGGATAGGTTATGTGGTATTTTTACCTACTAAAACCTCCATGGTGGCACTTTCTCGGTGCATGGTGAGGGACTCCGAGATCTCTAGAGAAACGCACCGGAACCCCTCGAACGAGCCCAGACCTGAAGGGCTAATATAATAATTATCCTTTTTTGTTAACTGGGAGGAAATCTTCAAGAAGATACCCCGCCTTCTGGGGATAGGTTATGTGGTATTTTTACCTACTAAAACCTCCATGGTGGCACTTTCTCGGTGCATGGTGAGGGACTCCGAGATCTCTAGAGAAACGCACCGGAACCCCTCGAACGAGCCCAGACCTGAAGGGCTAATATAATAATTATCCTTTTTTGTTAACTGGGAGGAAATCTTCAAGAAGATACCCCGCCTTCTGGGGATAGGTTATATACAATAAATAAGCTATATAATTCTAAGAAGTTTCAAAGCGTCAATTGCCTAATGGTTTAGAATACGGTCTGCGAATCGTAAGGTCGTAGGTTCGAATCCACCATTTGACTATTGACGTGAGCCATCTCTTAGCACAAGCTTAAACTTAGTTGGAATAGTTAACAAGAAATTTAGTATATTAATATTTCTGAATAAATAATCAATATTGCTAGCTTTCTTTTATAAAAAAAATCAGTTAGAATGTTGAAACCAAATTATTATTAGCCTGTTTCAATTGGACTTTTCTAGATTCACTTGTTCCACAATTTGAGTCTTGCTCATAAGTAGTCAGTTGACCTTCGGCAGCGGCCTCCTCTAGCCTTTTCCATTCTTCTCTGCTCCTTACTGCGATATGCTACTGGTATATGTCGTCGGTCCATCTTTTATATGGTCTGTCTCGTTTCCGTTGCCCTTCTCTACGATACCATTCAGTAATTGTTTTAGACCATTTACCAGAAACCAAATGCGACTTTATTCTGCACATGAAATAAAACATTATTTGTCTTTCGAGCACGACTATTACTAGACTATACAAGCCGTACTACCGCTTCTGTGGTTGAAGCAGTAGTTAACGTCGAAAACTAAACCAATAACTTTGCCGGCCATATCGATTACACGTCAATGGCAGCTCCGCTAAATACTACGCGACAGCGCGATTCAGTATTCTTGTATTTGAAGAAGAAACTGTACGGTTTTATTTATCGTCATTATTTTTCACCTTAGATGTGATATTAGAGATATATTTTTTATGAAACGATAGTTTCATTTAGCTATACTATGTAACTATGACATAGCGTAAATAATAAAACGTTTTAAAAATATATATTTTTTTATCAGGATCGATTTTTTCCGTCCCATTATCTAAGATGTCATTAGAACTATCGTCTATCTTGGTTTTCGGAATACCCTGTATATAAAAGGCGATATGTATGTATAATCGATTTTGACGAAATTTTCAGGATATAGGCAGTACCGATGACTTGATAATTTTTATGTGTTCTAATCACCAAAAGTCTAATAAAATATATATTTAGTGCTTCCGGGAAGAGTCACTAGCCAAAAAGTATATTTTAAAGCAATAACCATGTGTGCTTACCTTATCGAAACTGCATTTTAAAAGTACGAATTTTTCCACGATAGTTTCGAGTCAGCGGAAACGATCTCTGTGATTTCTCATATGCGGAGATAACATCGGGCGATAGAGTCGTGTCTTTTACATAAAGATACCTGCTATATCAACGTGTAATTAAACGTTAAACGTTATGCGAAACGCCCTCTTTGTAATTTTCGAATTATCGTCGGTATATTACGAAATAGAATTAATCAGAACCTAATCAAATTCTCATCAAATTAACTACTTCACTTCACTTGTATCAGCGAGCGAGAAAGAGTGGTCTATTAATTATTAATAAGTAATTGCCTGCTTTTGAAGTATGGACGTATCGGAGGATGTTCCATATGATCTGGACTGATAAGGTATCCAACAATGAGGTTCTTGAAGGAACGCAAAAGAGCATCGAATTGGTTTTAATCATCAAGCAGCGTAAGATGTCGTACCTAAGACATATCATGAGACATGTTAGGTACCGACAAGTATACACAGGTGCGTCAAAATAGCAGGAAAAAGATGGATGGGAAGAAGGAAGAAATCATGGCGAAGAAACATTAGGGAATAGACTGGAAAAACAGTCGAAGAACTATTCCGTTTAGCCATGAATAAGGAGAAATTTAAAAGACTGACTGCTGACTTTCATTGATAAGTAAGTAATCAGAGAGAGGCGCATAAAGTAGATGAAAATTAATTACTTCTTGAACATATCTAAATAAAGCAACAGAATTTCGGTTCTGTTTTGTAGAGCAATTCTTAATTCGTCCATTCTTCATTGTTACAGCGTGTGTTGAAGTTCCCGCGTACTGCCGACGGCGATGTAGTTAAATTGAGTTTCGGTTCAACTTGCTGTGTGTGTTACGTCACAGAACAACGTGTAAGACTGCAATTATATATCTTTATATACACATACTTACATCTGTATGCCACAATCTTTCTTAGTAAGGTAGTAAAGGTATTTCGGAATGCGATAGGTTTGTCTTGTGGATGATGCAATGAAGTTTGGTAGCGATCGGCTGGAGAGAATTTTGTTCGGCAACAATCGTCGTTTACAACTCAACAACCATTGAGTCAGTCTTTTTATTCATGCACTTCTTCCTTATTTTTTGCCTCCGGCGCGGTTTGTGCAGTAGCCAGCATCACCGGAGAAGTTCCCTTTGAGGATGAAGTCCGGTCTTTGCCGGGACCGGCCGGTCGTTGGGGTGTAGCTGACAGATCCGGGGCACCCCGCTCATAACGGCTGATGGCATTCGCGGAAGGTTTAGTGGGTAGGGGCTGCCCAGGCCGAGTCCCACACATCCCTCCGGGCCCACCCAGGGTACCGGAGGATGGTCTATAAAAAGATTCCCCCGCGTGAACAAAAAAAAAGTAGCCAGCATCAAATGCAATATTTCACTTAATTAAAAGTTTAACATTTCATGTAACAAATTTAGAAAGTTCTTGCTAAAGAGAGTAAATGTTTTCCTTCTTTCTTTATGTTGTTCCAACGATATCGTTATCATCTCCAATATCGCGCTAGGAAATATTCATATTATCAAAAAGGTTGTGTCAACAATTAAATACAATAGAATAGATGTTTACTTATCTGATCATATTTGATTTCCAGGAAACAAAACTGATTTATAATAGAAAAAAACAAAGAATCTTCTATCATAATAAAACGGCTGCGATACTATATATTATCACATCTTAAACGGTGTATTTAAATTAAAACTAAAGAGTTGATTTATTATAAGATTGGCGTATTATATAGCATAGAAAAGTGCATGATAGGGCTGCGAACAGCCCGCGGCGCGCGTCTAATGAGCATCCTGGCCCGCACAGTGTACCAGATGATATCACTTCTAGCTGAAGGCTATTATTTTATTCTGTCTTACGAAATCCGCTTCTTGCAACTTATACATTACTGGCGACCCTACTTAGCTCGGCAGCACAAATTATTTCATGAGACAGAACACTGAAAATAACACATATGTATCCTAGTAGTCGCTCTATAGTCAAAATTTGAATCACTATTTATATATTAACTATTTGATAGTATTTATAATAGTTACTTAACTATTACCAGGCAACAAAACAGCAAAAGGATTACTCGTTTAAAGATGCAAGACATATAAAATTTCATGTCACAATGTTAGTTACCATTCTCCTGCGAAACGGCTTGACCGTAGTAGGTCTGAGATTCGGCTATTATCTATTTTTCATGATAGGGATGGACCCCAAAATTTTTAATTTTTATTATTGGATAAAATTTACTAATGATTATATACATGTATAATTATTTTTTTAAGATTTGGAATTAAAATTTTGATCCTTCTACCACCAACCACCATTTTTTAATATCGATATAAATACTTTAGTAATTTTCAACTTTTGATGGTCGATAGACGGCCGTATACAAACGAAGGTAACCGACATAGCTCGCCGGATAAGCAAGTTGAAGTGGCAATGGGCAAGGCACATAGCGCGTAGAACAGATGGCCGATGGGGCCGAAAAGTTCTCGATTGGAGACCACGGACCAGCAAGGGCAGTGTGGGACGTCCACCCGCAAGGTGGTCTGACGACCTCATAAAGGTCGCAGGACGCAGCTGGATGCGGGCCGCTTACAACCGGTCCTTTTGGAAATCGTTGGGGGAGGTCTATGTCCAGCAGTGGATGTTTTACGGCTGAAATGATGATGATGATGACGATGGTCGATAACTAATCAAGTGATAAATAACTATTTAATATTATTTCAATAAAAATCATCCATAACCCATGCGGTAATACAATAAGTTAGTTATTTCTTATATCTACTAAAATATTCACTATATTTGGCAAAATAACACTTACGGGTCAGCTAGTATAAATATATATTGAGAAAACAAAACACATATAGTAAACACAAAATTTTGCCGAAAATCGATAATCGTAGTAATTGCTCGTTTAATATTATGAGATAAGATTCTACTGATAAGATAGGAAGATGGCTACTTTGAATAGTAGGGTTTTTTCAAGAGGCATTTACTAGCTAGTGCGCCTTACCATCCAGGACTGCATTTCCACTTAACATCAGGTAGGAACATAGTCAATCGCTACTTAGAAAGTATAGAAAGGATATTTGAGCTAAAATTTAATTTCAAAATATTTATTCTCACAACAAATATTCCTAAGTTACTAATAATCCTAGAACAAACGTTTAAAATCCTATTTTAACTTATCACTTACATCATTTTCTGTAAAAAATATTATAAGCCGTCTCTTGAGAAGATTCAAAACTTTGTTTTAACTTTGTTGGGAAAGTAAATCGTTCCAGATTTGTTGAATAAAATATTAACAAAAGTTTGCGTAACGTGTACACTTAGTACAAGAAAAGGAACTAAGGAAATTTATTACATGTTTTTAAAACGAAACGTCAGGAATTTAGAAATAAGATTCCAGACGCGATAAAGTCAATAAAAATAGTTTTTTTTTTCACAATTATTGCTATTCTAATTTGATAATGTGTAGTCTATCTTTACGATACTGTATTGTAGTGAGATATTATAGAGTCCAAGTTTACGGAATCCTATTTTCAACCGACTTCAAAAGGAGGAGGTTCTCAATTCGTATGTATTTTTTATATTTGTTACATAACTTTAGACTGGCTGAATCGATTTGGTGACTTTTTTTATGAAAGCTGATGCTTCCTGTGTGGTCCCATTTAAATTTGATCCCAACATGAGAATGGGAGAAAATCATGTAAGACCTAAATTTGCTTCAAGTTGAACACACAAATGGCCAAACAACTCACTCATGTCGATCACAAATAAGGAATAATTATAATGACTCTATCTGATGTTCATGAAATTTTAAAATGAACAATTCAGAGTTATCTCTCAACATCATCAAGTAGTTCATATGATCTCGTTCGACAGTAAACATAAAATATTTCGCACTTATCTTCTTGTTTAAATGTTAGAAAAAATGAACAAATATTTATGATTTAAAATTATTAATATGACATTTCCAGGGTGATAATAACTTCATATAGTTACTTTTTAATAAAATTTTTTTATGCGTGTAAACTAGCGCTTGACCATGATCCTCCTGGTGTTAAGTGGTGATATAGTCAAAGATGTTACGCGCTAGTTTCGCTTCGTTCGGACGCGCGGAACATCGACTATAAAAGGATGGAGACCCGCCGATTGTCTAAACGTCCGAAGGTAGAATGGGGATGGGGGAATTAACTCGTAACCTGTGCACACTCTCCAAAATGTAATCTGTAAAACACCGAAAGGCTGGCCACCTTGCGCCTGTGCTCAAGACTATCTAGGACTATCTATTAATTGAACATCATATTTAAAATAAATTTTAACTTACCGGTAAGCTTGATTAATCTGATAAATGGGTCCCGCGGCCGCCATTTATTTTGAAAATAATAAAAAATGAAAGCTGTACTTGACAGTTCAAAAAGAGGATCGCTCCCATATATGACAGTTATAAAATAGGAGTGCTCCGATCGTCACCGAACATTACACGATTACTCGTCAGGTCAATCTGAAGATGCCCTGAAAGTTTTATTGAAATCGGTCCAGCCGTTTCGTTCCTATACGGATCAAACCACATTCACTTTCATATATATATATATATATATATATAGATAGGGATCGTAGAAATCTTAGATAAATACAGTAAATGACTATTAATTAAAAGCAGTGTAGTCTATGCAAAAATAATTTGATTTTTTTTTTCTTTTTTCCTTTAATTTCTATTAGGAAGCTTTCAAAGTATATTTTCACTTAATAATAATATAAATTATTACGTCCTTATTATTATTAATCCGGGAAAATTATTCGAACGTCTAAAACCGTAAAGGTAATTATGAAAGGATAAATGTGATAAGATTGTCATGGTTGACAGTAACAGGGCGGCGCAACGGGAACGGCCCGAGGCATTCCCCTAATGAGTATCCTGCCGCTCACAATGTACTAAGATATGATAGTATTGCTCTAGTTCTGACGCCAGTAATATTACTACCACTGGCGAATTCTCCAGAATGCGCCCTGCAGCACTTTAATATCGTCGCAAATTTTATTGCCACGGTAATTTCAAAATATTAACTCTACCAACACCCGGTACTGACAGTGAATAACTTTAACATCCCTTTTTGCGCAGTAGAGCCTGCGAATCGTAAGGTCGTTGGTTCGAATCCACCATTCGACTATTTACGTGCACCATCTCTCATAATATCAATCTCAAAATAGGTCAAAGTCATGGCTGGATGAGAGGGCATTAGACAGAGGAAAACAAAAGAAATATTGCTAGCTTTCTCTTAAAAAAATATGGTGTCGAGAAATTGTTTAATTTATAAAAAATAACTTGTAATTTCTTATATTATACAAGTCTCTTTAATTGTTACAACTTTATTTTAATATGCACACACAATCAAGAATTTCCGAAAATAAATTGATAAGTAATCAACAATTCAATTGTCCAAATGCGATTTATATGATCTCAAATGTTGTGTGGTTTATGACATTCAACCGTCATGGCAACTCTACAGTAAAGTTTCGACAAAATATTAACCTTAATCCATTGTATTAAAGTGTAAAATGTAATGAACTATTGGCAAAGTAGCATTGCATTGCTTTAGACCTAATTGAAATTAATGGCGTTGCATCACACGGCACTTTAGGCTCGCTTGTCCCTTCATGTCATGCTGCTTTCAACGTATCAATATATTAACAAAGAGTGTTTACCTAAACAATTACATTTACAAAAACCAAAAACCGACTTCAAATCAAATCAAAAGTAAAACGCTATAACACGCGGACGCCATCTTTGTTTTTCCGAATTATCGTAGGAAAATTACGAAACAGAATTAATCAGAACCTAACCAAACTCTCATAAGACTAAAAAATAAAACGAATCATCGAAATCGATTGGCGTGATATTGAAATAACCGTCCTTTTGTGGCGCACATTCTCAAAGCAAATTTAATACTTAAATGTTTTTCTCACTGATCCCATTGTCAGAATTGGACCAAATTAATTGGGACCACACGGGAAGCACTAACTTACCAAATAAAAAGAACCATCAAAGTCGGTTCACCCAGTCGAAAGTTATGAGGTAACTAACATAAAAACAGCCAGACGAATTGAGAACCTTCTCCTCTTTTAAAGTCGGTTGAAAATATATCTAAATATAAATACATGAAGCGAAAAATTTCCCTTTTTTAACAGATGCTAAATACTTGAAAGGGATTGAATGCAGAAACTGTACAATGAGCGCACAAACATCAACAATAAATATTATATAAAAAAAATACTAATAATTGCGAACCGAAGCGTCAATAGCCTAATGGCGTACGCCCTGCGAATCGTAAGGTCGTGGGTTCGAATCCACCATTCGACTATTGCCGTCAATCATGTCCTAGCACAAGCTTAAGCTTAGTTGGGATGGTTAACAAGATTGTTAGTAATATTTCTGAAAAAAAAAGTTCCTTCGAAGTACATATCGACGCTGGAAAGCGAAAACGTAGTAAGTGACACATATGGCCATTTTCATTGTTTTTCGTCGTTGGAATCAGAAAATCGCTTCGCATGATATACAACTAGTAACAATTAGATGAAAAATAGCGAGAATAAGATTTTCAATATTGACACCATCTCTTTTATTTTTTGTACCGTGAAACGATTTTCTTTTAGGAAAACTCTAGGTTAATGCCGTGGTACGGCACGACAGCGTCCAACATGCTGTAGTGGCGATATCCCGACACACCGTCAGCTGTGTCTATTATACAGATGACTGTGACGACGCCACAGGAAGACCGATGACAAAGGCAATGGCCGCATCAAGGGAGAGGATAGTGGACTACAACCTGAAAATGGCCATGAGAAGCGGGGACACAGCGGTCGCGTAGAAGCTAATAGCAATGCAGCGGGGCGTCTACGACGCGTGAACCGGGGCGATCTCTGGCCACCTCCAAATTCAGGCATTATATAAAAAAAAGTAAAATAGTAACTGTAGAAGTGGCACTCTTTTAATAAATGCAGAGTGAACAATTTAAGTGTATTGGAAAAGAGCACGGACACAGGTCTGTGGTTGTGATAAAAACAATTAAAAAAAAATGCCGTGGTACAATACTTATTCAGAAAAAAATAATAAATATTGTGTCCAAAAACGGTGGCTCTAGGTCTACAAACCCGAAAGTTATAATTTTTTTTTTAAAGTTAAAATGTTTTTCGACTCTGGTGAACAATTTCCTTTTTTTGTGTTACTACGTTTTCGCGTCGATATTTGCATCGCAATGTTATTTTGCAATGAAATTTATTTAAACAATTTTATAATTGTATTCTTTTTACAATTTGCTCTATAATAATATATAACACGGTTACAAATTCACAGATTATTTAAATTTTATATCACATTTAAGTGTACAGACCTTCTTGCTACACCTCTCTCTCTCATTAAAGAGTCATTGTACCTTACCCCGACTCATGTGCATACTTTCACATACATGATAGTTGTAGTACCCTCCAAAGTAAAGATACATCCTTTAGGGTTCACTTTACTAGGTGAGATAATCCCATCTTCAGACGCCGGATTATATCTAATGACACTTGAAACGTTGTGACGTCTGAGTACAAAAAAATGTCATTGCAGGTATCTTGACTAACTGATCATGTCAGAAGGTAAGCTATTTTAATAATTTGATAGTCTTTAGATAAAGGGTACGACACGCAATTAGAGTAACTGTTCAACCTGAGCGTGACATACGAGTATCACTCCTAATAGAGGCTTAGGCTAAGCGACCAAAGCTCTGCCACCTCTCAAATCCGGTGAAGCTGTTGCGGACAGCTTCTCTGGCCAAACAGGTTAGGTTCGTCGCAAATATAAACCATTTTAGAATATATTTTACTCAATTTAAAAGGACGGTAACAATAACACATAACAACGCATGGTTCAACATGAGCCACGGTCCTTGTTCGGTGCCGAATATCCAGATCATGTATGGTACGTCATAGGTCAGGAGTCGCCAACCTGCGGCTTGCAAAACACATGCGGCTCTTTTGATGTGAATCTGCGGCTCTTTAAACTTTATTTATGCATGTAAAAATTGAAGATTGTGAAAATCAATAGGTTGTCGAACCCTGTCCTAGGCACTGTATTTCGACAAGATTGAATATTTAATAAAGAAGGGCAACGTCATACACAATACAGACAAAAATGTATGTATGTGCGAGAATTAAGAAGGATATCCCTGTAGTAAAAACAGGCCAAGTAATGGCTATTATGTGTTTGTTCTCGCAACCTTTTAACTCTAATGGGATAGTCAGAAAACGCCATTTTCACTGAGCTTATTAAGTCTTATTTATGACTGAGTCTGAGCAAATCATAATGCACCGTTTACATATTTAAACAATTGTTTGGCTAGCATACGGGCCACCGACCGGGACATTGTAAACCAAATGCTAAGCCACTAATGAAACATGAACTTTCACTCTGGTTAAAACAATAAAAACAAATGAATACAGATTAAAATGAATTAAGACACAATTAAAAACAAAAGCCAAAGAGTTCAAATTAATATAATATCCTAAACAGTAATATTATGAAATAGCCTAGACGCAGCAGCTTTTACGTCGAAAGGACTTAAGACCATGCCATAAACATAATCCCGTCTTTGTTGGTATTAGTAGTCAAGTAGACTCCGTCCATACCATTGTGTTCCTCGCATTCTAATATTCAACTATCTCGCTTCCAACTGTTTCCTAGCTTTACAACTTTGTTATTAAGTATTTTAAAACAAAGGCATTTTCGTATAACATCTATTGGATACTCTGTTTGTTTATAATTTTGTATAATTACGCATAAATATATAGACTACATTGATAGCTAAAGAAGGGTATAGACAAAATTACTCGAAATCAACGATCTTGTAGTTTGAACGTGTAGTATTTTTCCTGCCCCGGATTGTGTCGGGGTTAGACTAAAGAGAAAGAGAAGGAAGCATCCTAAACTATATTTACTAATGTGTTGCAAAATCTAGGGATCTAATTTCAACTTAAAGAGTTAGCGAAGTTGCTAATTTTGTTTTTATTTCCGCTATTAAGAGAAATTATTCTTAATTGAATTTTTCCTAAGAATTCACCTGTTTCCCCCGAGTGTGGAGCTGACTTAGAAACTTGCAAAGTAAAGTTAAGACGCCTTGTTTGGATGTTTGCCGGTATAACGAGACGTCACCCTAAGATAATTAATGCGTACAAGCGTCGAACTTCACTCCCACTTCTTGGGGTAATTTTAAAACTTTCTCAATATCTCAATTAGTACTGAACTAAGGTAAATGTATTTTTAGATAGATTTTTTATAACAATTATATTCACGTTTATTATATAAATTTTCTCTTCTCATTCTCAAAATACATTTATTGAGCTCTACCATATGTAACATTGGCTCGTGCGAACCAGACGTACGGAACTGAATTGGCATGGCAAAAAACGCGATGACTCAATTAAACCGAATTAAGACAGATAGATCAATCTTCTAAAACCAAGATTGATTTAGTGAGGTCTTTGGTGTTCCCAATCGTCACTTACGGAGCAGAAACTTGAACCTTCAAGAAGGCAGATAGATCTCGTATTGACGCATTTGAGATGTTGTGCTGGAGGAGAATGTTACTCAACGGACTCGTAAGTTTCTCCTCCAGTACACCCCACCGACCACCGCATAATTGTGTCCATTCTCAAAGAAGTGGGACTCACCGTCAGGCTTTCAACGGTCTGTCTCCATAGGGTTTTCGAATTCTTCGGTCACATAGCCAGGAAAAACGATACACCGGAAACACACAGGTCACAGGAAAAGTACAGGGAAGACGACCATGAGGGAGGAGCCCTATGCGCTGGACTGACCAAATCAGCAACAACACCGACAGAAGAGTCCACGAGGCATTACACATCGCTAAAGACCACAACAAGTGGAGAGCGATCGTCCGACACATAATTCGTGGAGGTCACAACCCTCAGCAATGAAGAAAACGACTCAAGGAGAAGGAGGTATTTACAGTTTCATGTTATCATTGCAACGGGTAAATTTATCAGACACATATTTTGCGATAATCTGCTAATGTCAAATATAAACATATTAGTCTGTGTACAAACTGTAGCACAGAGTAGATTTTGTCGCTGAAGGATTTAAAAATGTTGCAAGCTACGAATTTTGTATACTTTCAATGGTACTTTTTCTGAATAATTTATTTATTTAACACCGTAAACTTCAAGTCATAAAGGCAGATTTAATGCTTTAGTGAAATCATCAATGAAAAGATACGAGGCAATCTATATTAATATATAAATGCACATAAAAATACATGCACAAAATCTATAAATACACAGAAATATACTCAAGGATAAAAATAGATAGAGAGATAAGTATATACAAATACGGTACGTATAGAAACCTAGGTAAATAAATACTTGCAAAGAGTAAATGACAGATATTAAGTTAATATGAACAACTATGCGATATTTGCCTTTAAGACGGCGACGACGTACTTTAAAATATGCTTTATTCGGTGCTCTTTTGACAGTAAAGCAGGCGAATTACGTTTTTTTTTTTAAAGAAATATTACTAACAATCTTGTTAACCATTCCAACTAAGCTTAAGCTTGTGCTAGGACATGGTTCACGTCAATAGTCGAATGGTGGATTCGAACCCACGACCTTACGATTCGCAGGCCGTACCCTAAACCATTAGGCTATTGACGCTTCAATTACTACATAAGGGCGATTACTAGGTGTGTAATATCAAGCACTATTCAATTCATAAGCGTCAGCTTATTTCCATTCACAATTTACATTAGAACGCTGCATTTCGAGCCACGGACAATTCATCCGAGAGAAAACAATAACAAAATGGCTAGGTGTTATATTATCCTGCTATATTGTGAAGCGGGGCGCTCATTAGAGGAACGCAACGGGCTTTGTTGCTTTGCAAATGTATCTACTATATAGCAAGAGGTATAATGGTTTTGACTCCGACTGTGGGGTGTACTAGAGTACCCTAGAATCATATTCCCCGGCGTCGTTGATTTAAATTTTATGTTGGAACTAATATAATCAATTATTTTTAAAGGATGGGCAAAAGAGAATTCGGTTCACTTGCTGTTAATTGGTCATCGTTCCGTCACCTCAAGTTGCATGCTACCCTAGCAAACCGATTCGTGGTGCTGGTACCGAAGAAATTCTTGTGTTTTTAAATGTTGATTTGTCACGCATTGTCTGAGAAAATTTTCTTAAACATGTATAGACCAATCCAAATCTACATACTGCGAAGTGAATGACGATTGAAATTAATACTTTTTTTAAAAGAAAGAACAATTTTTAGTGTACATATTACTAATATTTTTGTTAACTTGATTGATATCAAAAATTATATTAAAGGATCAAGGATAATGGCAATTGATTTGTTGTAGGTTGGGTAGAAAAAAAGATGTTTCATATCGATATCAGATAATTAGATAACAACAGATTGAAGCGATATGTCGGGTTCATATACATATTGGGTCCTTTTAAATAAAATTGGCGTTTTGTCATACTGGCCACTTTGATCTCCAATATCTCCTCTTTGGTTAGGAATTCCAATTTCAAATTTATACAGCTAATTCACTCATGCATTTGTTTTTCGAAAACTGGATTCCATTGTTTTTTCCATCTTTGGTTTTTACCTAATATTATGAGTCTCCAATCGAGAATTCATTACTATTTGTATGTGTCACATAAACAGATATTAATATTACTATACACCATTCGCCTATTCACACCATCTCCTATCACAAGCGTAATGATGACCCTATTAAAGGAATAGTTACAATCAGTGTTAAAGAGTTTATGTAAAAAAAGAATCCATGCTTTTTTAAAGTCTTCTACAGCGTAATGTTGTTTTTGATAAGTATTTAAAATTTAAAATAATTTTAAGTATTCATTGTTTTGTTCTACTATCTAGAAAAAGTAAGTTTCGAGGCGCTCGTTGAAACCTAACAGCGAGCTAAGAGCTAGACAATAGGGGAACGCAGTTCGCACAAAAGCGGATTATTTCATGGAAACATCGCTGTTCAGTATGACTTCCAGGAGAGAGTCAAAACCTCCTTTGTTCTCTAGGACATAATTAAGAAGCTTAATTTAATAAAAATTAAACCCGATTCATTCTACCAATTCTTTCTTTCTTATATGCACTTTCAGATAATTACCTTGATATAAATAATGAAATACATAAAATAGTTAAGCTCTCACGTCTTTTTAATCCCTTTTTTTGATGGTGGTTTTGTGATATGATGTTCTGTAGCAATTAATACGTAATAAAGATGTACATTTATATTTTTAACACATAATTAAATAACACTTTTTTTTGTTTACGCGGGGGAATCTGTTTATATCCTCCGGTACCCTGGGTGGGCCCGGAGGGATGTGTGGGACTCGGCCTGGGCAGCCCATACCCACTAAACCTACCGCGAATGCCATCAGCCGTTATGAGCCGGGTGCCCCGGTCCCGGCAAAGACCGGACTTCACCCTCAAAGGGGACTTCTCCGGCACTCAGAGAAGTCCCGACGACGCCGAAGCATGCTGGGGCCAGGTACCCATCCTGGCCCCGCTTCGGATTACGGGGGCGGCAAGAGGAGACGTCTGAAACGCCTCCTGCGCACCCCGACACGTCGCCTGCAAATTAAGTAACACCTACTGTGACCTCGGTCAGCCCTGTTTGTTTGTGAACGTAAATTATTTTTTGAAACGTAACTAATTTTTATATGATATATATGTGTATTATTTATTTAATCTTTATTTACACAAAATAAATTCGTAAAAATGGGCGGACTTAATGCCAGAAGGCATTCTCTGCCAATCTATCTTAGGGTTCAACAAACAAGCAAACAAAGTACCGGGTGCAACCTTAGAAAATAAAGAAAAAAGTAATTATATATGTGTGTATTTCTAAGTGTAATTTGATGTGTAAGCTATATAATATAAAGAAACTTTCACGTTTATAATATTAATACGATTGTATTTCCGTGTAAAATATTACTCTTCTGGATTATCACAAAATAATACCAGGACCACATAAGCGTAAATAATCTCGATCGTTCTTAATGACAAAACTTATAGAAGTTCACCCGACGCTCCGGAACGGGTGAAGAATAGACTTATCGTTGTAAATCGTGATACCGGAATATTTTAGTTAACTTTGAAGTTAAGTAAATGAACATTAAATTACTTATATGACTTAAAAAGCATTATGAATATAACTTGTACTACTTTTTGTAAATTTCTAAGCAGGTGCTTGACCAATATAGATTATATAAAACTAATAATAAAACAATTGAAGCGTCAATGGTTTAGGGTACGGTCTGAGAATCGTAATGTCGTAGGTTCGAATCCACCATTCGACAATTGACGTGAAGCAACTCCTAGCACAAGCTTAAGCTTAGTTGGAATGGTTAACAAGAATGTTAGTAATGTTTTCTGAAAAAAAAAAAAATATTGTCAGCTTTCTTTAAAAAAAAAACTGTGTATTTGCCCTGACCATACCATGAAAATCTGAATTGGTTCACGTCAATAGTCAAATGGCGGATTTTTACCCTTATGTTTTTTTTAAGTATTTGTGTTTTTGTTTTTACTCGTAAATGTACTTGTTTTTTAAACGATCAAATTTTAAAAGCCTAAAGTTAAATCGGTATATTTAGATATTAGATTTTTAAACGCTCAATCAATCTAGAAATGGCTTAATAATAAGAAAGACAAAAGACATCTTAATTTAGAGCACAAACTCCGCTTGTAGGCAACTTAGTCGAAACTTTGGAGCGGCCACAAACCGATCCAGAGAAATGAAGTTACTACAGAAAGTTTTCGAATGTGTTAGCGTGGGTCTAAAGTACTTACTTGTAGAACTCAAGTTTAGTCTAATGTCTTGTTATTCAATACAGGCAATAATTTTCGCCATTTCGCTTTCGGCGCTTAAATGTCCTGGCAAGTTACCACAACCAAATTTGAACTTGCGCTGGGTGAAAGCTTATGGGAATACAATTCACCCTATTCCATTTAAGTTTTATTTAATACCAATAATTTAACTGTTAATATTTATTCTACATGTAAGGATTGTGAAAGATACGTTTTTGTGGCTTGGCCGTACGGATATACGACGAAATAAAGAATAGCCTAAGTAAAGTAAAAGCCTACATTAGTCCCACTGTCGGGCACAGTGGTGTAGTTCCTTTGCCTCTAAAGAGAGCATTATATGACCCACCAACTCCCATGGCACCACCAACCTCACGATTAAATACAAGTCAACAAAGCGTCCATTCGCGACCGACCACCGACTGGAGTGCGCTAGGCCACTTTTAATAGCGAGACCTTCTCTTGTGCTAGATGTGCGCGACCTCCCTGAGCTTGGGAAGTTGCCCTCCGAGTAGCATTAGAGAACAGCCTGGCAAGCGCAGTGGCCCTGGTTAGCTTTAGCTGACTTAATAGAAATGGAAATGTGTCACGTCATGGAAAATTTTCCACCGCCGAGCACGTGGTAAGTCAATTTCATTGGTGCTGGCATCGTAGATTGAGCTAGGTTTAGCAGCGTACTAAGCAACTTGAGGCGATCGCCCGAATTCTGAGCTATCACGGAACTAGGACTATTTGCCTACGGAACAATAACAATGAAAAATAAATGCTGTTGATGTGTTATGGCCCTACAACCATTGTTATTGTTTTATTTCACTTGAACTAGACAATTTTATTGGGGTTCAGCACCGGAGGAATTCGAGTTTGTGCAACCCGAACCCTTTCTTTGAAACTCAGCGCAGACGGATTCGTTGATGTATGTGACAGCGCTCGTATACCGTTATGCTTTTCCCTAAGTAAAAAAACATACACGTCTAGGCTCTACTCTACTTAAAATATAGTAGTTTGTCGTTCCATAGTGTGAATAAGCATTGTCTGTCAGACATCGTGCTAGTTGTCACAGAAGTTACTAAGTATTGACTTAGTTCTGCTCTAAGTGGGTCGGCTACAGATCCAACTCTCCGACATTCAAGACAATTTCAATCTAAAAGTACACAATTACCGCCATAAAGTTCGACACCGTGTACGCTAATACACTACACCGTATCTCATTGTAATGTCTCACTACAAAAAGGGATAAGGCTCTCAATTCTCTATTTTTCAACCGACTTCAATAAAAGAGGAGGTTCTCAATTCGTTTGTATACTTTTCTTATGTTTGTTATGTCATTTCATTCGACTGGGTGACAACAGCATTAATGAGAGAACCATATAGTTTTAAATTTGCATTCCATTAAATTTGCATTTGATTTTGAGTTATACGTCCATTTGTGATGCACATATTTGTGCATCACAAATGGACGTATAACTCAAAATCACGCTAACCGATTTCGATGATTCATTTTTTATTGGAAAGACTACTTTAAGAGAAGTTTGATAAAAATTTGGTTAGGTTCTGTTTGAGTTTCATTTCGTAATATTCCTACGATAATTCGGAAATACAAAAAAGGCGTCCGTGCGTAATAACACCTTGGGCGTGCAATTATATCTCACTTTATCAATTTAATACAACATAATATGTCCATCACAGTAATAATAATTTACTATGGTGGACATATTATGCAATAAAATATATTCATTCGTCTCATATTCGCAATTAACAAACATATACTGGTCTCTCAAAACTCCGAAATGGTGTTACAAAACAACAGTACATCATTTTTAATAAAAATATATGTAAGCTTTTTGTTGACGACAGAAATATTATCAATTGAGTTAGCAGTTCAGCATTCAACCATAAGATGGAGCCACAAGTGGGACAAAGAAATATAAAATTAAAATATATTGTTTAAACACAAACACAGTTACTACTATTATTGTACAGATAAATCGTTAAATTCAATTTACAACAATATTAATAATGAATAGAATAAACAAAAGAGAGTCGTAATTAGTGTCTTCTTATTTTTAAAAATTCCCGCCCGAATCAGCCAGGACGCGTCTAATACCGCTGCGTCCAAACATTGTTGGTGTGCGTAACAATTTTAATTCATTAAAACTCTTTGTGAATTTGCTTTATTAAAAATAAAAAGGACGATTCAAATTTGAATACAAGAATAGTAAAGCATGAAGATTTAATTGTCGATTCTCTGTTTTAGGTTAGTAGTTATTTCATTAGTTGATTTTTGTTAAGTAAAATATATCTCTGTATTTAATAAATAAAACTCTGTTTTAGATGACATATGTTTGTCATCATTGTTTTGCTGTAAGAAGAAATATAATAGGTAATCTATATATATAAAAGAGAATGTGTGTGTGTTTGATCCGTATAGGCTCCGAAACGGCTGGACTGATTTCAATGAAACTTTCAGGGAAACTTCAGATTGACCTGACGAGTAAACGTGTAAAGTTTGGTGACGATCGGAGCACTCCTTTTTGAACTGTCAAACAAGCCTGTTTGACAGTTCAAAAAGAGTCGTACTTTTATTTCTGACATTAACTTGAGCTCGATATGTTTTTGTATAAATGATAAGAATAATATTGTATTTACTGATATGTACATGGATGTAGGTAATTATCTTCACCCGCTCGAGAATAATATAGAAGAGAAATTAATAATTGAATTAAATTGTGAGAGTTAAATTAAATATTTAATGATGTAAGTTTATTGTTTAAATAAAATAAAGCAAACATTAGCCCGGCGAAGCGGGCTGGGTACGCTAGTCTTTTAAATATTTTTGGGATAAAATCCATTTGGACCGAAAATGTATACTTAGTTGAAATTCACTTTTTTACTTTCTTTTACATCCACATTTTAGCATTAAGTGAAGCCATAAATTGAAGAAACTCCAGAGCAACATAGTTGCAAGTCACGGAATTGATCATTGAGACCTTACAAAGGAGCCAATCACGCAACGTTAACTTGCAAGTCTCCAGGACAAGTCAGCGCGAGTACGTGACCCTTAAAAGTTAAACCCTTACCGGCCTTCTTATCTGGATCTCTGAATTTGAATGTTACTTTAAATTATTTCCTTTTTATTTTTATGGGACAAACGAATATAATAATAAAAATATAAATAATAACACAATGTAATTACTGACGAACATGATAAAGAAAAGCTAGCTAATTGGAGAAGAAAAGAATTACACGGCAGGCACTTACATGAACTAGAACAAACACATGTTGACAAAAACGCGTCTAATCATTGGCTTAAATTAGGATACCTATTCCCAGAAACCGAGGGATTCGTTTTGGCTATACAGGATCAGGTAATTAATACTAGGAATTACAAGAAACATATATGGCAACTAGAGAGCTTGGATATGGATAACGAGTTTCGTTACAGTTGAGTTCCACATAAACAATATGGAACTCAATTGTAATCAAGCTCCTTCAAAATAAATGTTATATCAGGAAATAAAGGCACATTGAAAAAAATTTGATGAAATTAATTGATTGATTCTCTTTTTTAGAAGTCGGTTACTAAATAAATCATCAGCCCACCGTCTTATTTGTCGATAATGTCAGGCAAAGACTTGGAAAGGGATGGAGAAGGCCTTTACCCGATCAGAGACCCAAATCGCATAAATAATACGAAAACTAATTACAAGTTATTTCTTCTGTCTTTTCTTTAATCTTCATTTCACTAACAAACATTACAATTTAAAACGGTAATGCTGATTTGTAATAAATGGCTTTTTATTTATTTATTATATAATACTTAATAAATAAATGTAATAATAAGCACAGTTACCTTGGGTGCTTGAACAAGAGTCGGTACTGGACTGTTTCGATTGGATGAAAACCTCGAGCGACAAATTATCGTCTTATAAAGCTCTGAAATTAATTATTTTTATTTATACAAAAAATTGACTACTCATAAATCGAAACAGCAAATTTTGCGCAAAAATTCTGACGGCATTATATTTTTGTCGAAATCTGACGCTCGAAATGATCAAGTCGGAAGTGTGAAGACGTGCCTCTCTCGAGGGCTGGGAAGTTGGCGCGGCATGATTGGCTCCTTTGTGAACTGTGAATAGTCAATCCTGTTCCTGACATCTGAACCATTTGTGGTTCCCTAAGCCATCTTAACTTTACTACAGTTCTACTTAAAACAGTATTTTAAGCATAATTATGAATAGAATACGTTAGGGGTACCTCAAACATTGCCATTGATATATTAGTACGGCTAACTGACCGATTAACTGTATAAAACTGATATTACTATAAAAGGAAGAAATGAACGGTGGAAAACTTTCTGCAAGGCTACAAGTGATATTATTGCATTAACGTACTTACTCGTACATACTTCCCGAGGAGAGAAAAATAGGTCGCTAGTTCAGATCCGGCTCGAAGGACTATCGATCGAACAGATTAACTTTATAGAACTGTACTATACACACTGATAGGTTAGGTTGTTTTTCTTCGGGTCTAAATCTGTTACGTTTCTAGCTTCTTATTAGATTTTATGCCTGTTGAATGAATGTATTTCACAACAATTAAGAAATACATCACAGAAATAATTTTTCAATGTTGACATATGTGGGTATAATTGCATGCGCAATGGGCGGTCTTATCGATAAGAGCGATGTCTTCCAGACAACCTTTGTATGGACAGAAATTTGTTTCTACAAAGGTTTTAAATGAATGCGTAAATGTATTGCGATGAACTCTCCACCTGTCACGTATATATGCTATCTAACAAACAATAGTAAGAATTTAAAGTAGGTACACTTTTTTTAGGTACACAAATGCAAAAAAACAAAATATACAACATCAGGCATATGACGCAGGTTAATCGTGCTTGTTTGGGCATTACGTTATTTGCTTTTTACGGTAGAATAAACTGTAAAATCCACAAAAGAGATTATTGGAACTATTCTGGCATGCCACGCCGAATATATGACAACCTGAATTGTTTTATCAATAAATAAAAACATTGACATCGAGTGAGATAGGCGGAGATTATGGAATTCCATTTTTCACCATCATTTTTTTTTGTTCACGAGGAGGAAATCTTCAACGAGATACCCAGCCTTCTGGGTGGATGGTGGCGGTTATGTGAGCACATCTCGGATTTTCATCGGGGTTCGACACGGGCCAGCCGATGACGTCCACTTTGACGGACAACAAAGACCCCCCACCCTTGTCGCCCAGTGAGCCCGAGGCCTCTTATAGTCGCCTTCTACAACAGGCTGGGGATACCGAAACCATTCTAGTAAATTACGACTACTCTTATATACTTATTATAGAAACGAGAGAGATTGTAGAGAAGAGTAAACAGAGATTTTTACGTGTCACTAGTACTACTTTCAAAATTGCTATACCACTAGGCAGCAAACTTCCAGGGTCTTAAAAGCCGTCATGCTCGGCAAACGAGCGTTAGTTGCTTATAAATTAAAAAAAGCCATTCTTTTTTCAGTTTAGTTTCCTCTTTTCAATTTGAAGAGAATTGTACTAATTGTATAAAACATAATAATTCTGTGGCATCTCGCTTTAATCCGGTTCTGAGTGAAAAGGGGATCAGTACAGCGCTTAGAACTTAACAATGCTATCAAATTTCTGCCAGAAATCTTGTGCTAAATGAAATATAGCTTGGTTGTAAATATATAAAACATATTTGTTATGTACCAAATATTATTTAAACTGTTTTTAATATAAAAAAATTGTGATTTTTAAATTTCTCAAGTATTTAAAAAGGATTGTGTAGTAAAGTTTCACGTTGCTATTGTCACTGGGAAAAATGTATAAAAGGAAGTTAGTTAGACCAAAAAACACTAAGAGAGCTAGAACAATGGAGAAAGAATCTGACAAATGCAGCTGGGAAGCGGATTATTTCATGGAAGCTCACTTGTTAATGATGAATACGATGTTCTAGCTGAAAGTCTATACTTTTTTACCGAGACGCTTAAGCAATTAATTTAATATAAAATCACCTATGCATGAATAGTTATGAAACTATCACGTGGGCCGTTACTTAGATCGGCGAGGTCGCTTTTGCATGTCAAAGTTAAAATCTATATAATATGTCTCACTAATAACCAGAGGCCTTTTTTGTAAGGAGAATGTAAGGGCATAGTCTGGCCTCGCTGCACTAGGGCAGACTTAACATACCATAGACAAATTTCTGAGAGCTGCAGAATTCCTCACAATGTATTCCTTCACATCTAAGCGTGTGGTAAATCAGGACTTAATATTTCAACAAACAATTTAATCACCGAGGATCGAACTCTGGTTGCGAGCGTACTACAACTTTTGACAACCGCCCGTTGCACTTTGCCACTTACACTTTAAGTAATTTAAAGTAAGAATCAGTAGTAATGTCCAAATATTGTTATTATTGTACTGTGTAGTGTATTATACTGGAAGTAGCTTCAATAAAGTCAATTTATTGCCAAAACATATTTTGTGAACTTTAAGACAAAATATAGAAGAAAATAATCCGCAAAAAGGATGAAGTTATAAAATGTTTGAATTAGAATGCGACTCTATGGTTAAATAAGTCAGTAATACCGACAAAGATCGAATAATCTATGGATTGGTCTCACTTCAATGTATTTATATCAAGAGCTTACAAAGTAAAAAACATATTTGCACATTCTCTATACTACACATTAAACGAGTACGTTCTTTGGAAAAAAATGGCGCGGGGTCTCATGGAGGGATCATCTAACTTAGATTTTCATCTTAGACGTAAGAAATAATGTATGTGTTTTAAAAAAGACTTGGCTTAAAGGTCTTGTTACCAAGCCATAAAATCTTCAACAAAAAAAAAGTACGTTCTTTATATCTAATGATTTAGATCTATATTGCTATTTTCTTTTGGAATAAAAAACTGGTTAATAATAATAAATTAACATTATGCAAATACCATATCCATACTTTTAATTCTAAAATATATAGTACATATAACTAGTAACAAAGCGTACTCACAGACAATAAAGGGGCTAATCAAACTGCGCTAACTGTCAAGCCCTCGGGAGAAGCACGTTTTTCCACTTTACCCTTTATTTCATGCCTTTTTAGACGAAACAGACAAAATAACTTAGATTGACATAGTTATAATTTGAGAGAAAAATTAGTTTAGAACATGTTTATTCCATATTCTCTTTAATTTGGATTAAAAAGAGACTTTCTTCTTATTCTGACACCTACGTTCTTTTCTTCTTACACATTGCTAGTCGTGAGACTTCAATAGTACCTATCAACAGTAATAAATCAGACTACCATACGTGACCCAATCCAATTTTTGTTCTTGGTCCAAGAAATACAAGAGACATGTACGTATCCTGTCCTATAAGTACCTGTTTCACATCGTTATACTAAAAATACAAATAAAATTCCAATGTCAAAAATGTTGAATTTGACTTTTTGGAAAGTCCTTTACCACTTTAAATCTATATTTATAAAAGAGAAAGAGTGTGAGTATGTTCCATATAGGCTCCGAAACGGCTGGACCGATTTCAATGAAACTTTCAGAAAATCTTAAGATTCTTTTGAACTGTCAAACAAGCCATACCGCATAATTTTATTTCTGACATTAAATTGACCCCGATATGGTTTTGTATGAATGATAAGAATGATATTGTATTTACTGATATGAACATGGTTAGGTAATGATCTTCACCAGCTCGAGAAGAGAATAGAAGTGAGATGAATAATTATATTACGAAGAGAAATGAATAATTTAATAATATGTAATAGATAATATATAAGAAGAGAATAATTTAATATAATGAGAGTTAAATTAATTATTTAATGATGTAAGTTTATTGTTTAAATAAAATAAAGCAAAATCTAGCCCCTAGTCTCTAGGTCAGCGAAGCGGGATGGGTACGCTAGTTTACTGATAAAACAATTATGGTTTTTAAACAAACATGGGGTGAAAATATTTTTTTAAATTTAAATAAATTAACGTTTTGGTGAGTTTCTATATGGAATTCTGCAATAATGGATTTCTTGTGTTGTAAATGAATAGAATATTTTCATCAACCACATGTCTTATTTCGCATCACGAGATATCCATCTCTGCCGAACCGTCAATTAATAAAATTCATTTACGGACGTTTAACCGATTTAAATAACGGAAGCGTGACGATACGCTTTAATTTTCTAATGTCACAAGCTGTAGCGGTAAGACTTTCCTTTATTCTTTCCGGACTGTGGACGGAAACAATTCAAAGTTACACCATTAAGAGAAAGTTCGCTCAAGTACACTTTGAGCGGTAATTAATTTTCTTTATTCGTAAAAAACTATAATTACGTAACGCCTTTGAATTGTCGATATAAGATTCATTTAATAAATATAATAGAGTTATTAAAAAAAAGTAATTACTGTCTAACTTCTAATGCTAGAAATGTTTATATTTCCATGTTAAACAGATAGCAATGACATTTTTATATATTTATATGTAAAATAGTTGTTTGTTGGATTGAAGTTGTTATTTAAAGTAGCCCGTGTAAGTTCTGCGCAATGAATCTTTATAATGTTCAGCAAATGTTTACCTCTTTTTCATATCTTTCCATTGTTTATAATGTTCCACATGAGACAGGCGGGTCGCGAGCTTTATTTCTCGAGCGCTCTTTATTTTTTTCTTTACTACTTATTGTCTATGGGCGAGAAAAAAAAATGTAGCATTTTAAAAAGTTTGAAATTTTGCAATTTTTGACTCTTCCGATTCAAAAGGTTGCCGACTCCTGCCCTAGGGGGATTAATTTCGAATTCTCCAGAATAGAAATCAACCCGCGATGATCATTGCATAGGTAGCCTATACAAATCTACAAAGCGTCCATTCGCAACCGTCGGAGGTTGGGAATCTTATCGCGATACCGCTAGTTTATGGGCAGGCCTCACCCTTAGATGTTAGGAGCGTTGCTGGAGTTTCGTCAACCACTTCTTCTCCCAACGCCAACACTTCCCGTAGTGGCACTCAAAGTTGGTTTAACTTTTGAATGTCCCTTAGATATTTATGAAATAGCGACCGACCCGTGGTTCGGCCCTTTGGGGTGCCCTCGGATCAAAATGCTATCGCCTGACATAGTAATCGTCCAAGCCGAGGTTACCCCTCACCGAGGCGTCCCTTGTGACAAGTTACCAGCAATAGAAGTTCAGGCTAAGCGATCAAAGAGCTATACTCCCTCTATATATAACTACAATTTTAAAAGTACAATTTTGTTTAAAGTCTACGTACGAAATATATGAATAAAAATGTGGTATATGTAAATTATTAAGAAAAACTTTTTCCATTCAAGACATTTAAGTCTATGAAAAATAAGAACAACACTATAAGACGCGCCGCTTGTAGCTGTCACATTTGCTTTCATCATAAATCCAAACTAGAGGAAAACATTCATTTAATTATGTTATAGTAAGTGGGACATCATCTGATGCGTATACCAAGTTTGTGGCATGACATAATGAAGTCTAAATGCACCTTTATGTTACAGATGCAATTTAAAAGTAAATAGAAATGGACCAACAATTTTCATTGTCTTGGAACAATTTTCACGGGAACTTGAGCAAAGGTTTCGCCGGTTTACTTGGAAAAGGCGAATTCGTTGATGTAACACTAGCTGTGGAAGGGCATTTACTACAAGCGCACAAAGTTATTCTATCAATATGTTCACCGTACTTCAAGAAAATGTTTCAAATGAATCCTTGTCAACATCCAATAGGTATTTATTTACTAACCGTTACTAATACGTGTCGTTTTTGTGGAGAAGTTGTGTTTATCATTGTCAAAATAATTATGTACTCGCTTATTGTGTTCTGTTTTCAGTTGTTTTGAGGGATGTTACTCACAAAGCTATGACAGATCTTTTACAATTCATGTATCATGGAGAAGTCAGTGTTAAAAGAGAAGATCTCACTAGTTTTATAGGCACTGCTGAAGTATTACAAATCAAAGGATTAACTAATAAAGAGGTGATTAAGTAATTTCCTAATTCTAGTTAAGTATCTTATATTGTAAAATCTTTAAGTTTTAATGTCAAGTTATAGTATTAATTAAGACTATCAAACATCTGTGTGTCTTTTACCTACCTATATATTATTTACCTTCATATAACCTAAAACATGTTTATACTTATATATTCAACACATATCTCTTGACTGTGGAGATGTTTTAATTTTAAAAAATTAAAACATTGTTGGATTACCAACCTAGTATCTTTCTATAACAATTAGAGATGAAACGGATACCCGGTAACTATCCGGTATCCGGCCTATCTGGCCTTGTTTTCACTATCCGGCCGGATAGCGGATAGTAGTATAATTTTAAAAAATCTCATTATTTTACTCAAGGCAAATCAATCATACTCCAATAGGTTATGGACACCGTTTATTTTAATTTTTATAATCGCACATCAAAAATGTTTGTTTTATTAATTATTAGTTTAATACTCAAAATTAACAAGTGGCAAATTGTGTTGAATAAATACCAAATTTTCCGCATTTGTTGGTAAGAGGCGACTCCGCTTACGTGCGATCCGAATGCGCCTGAATATATCCGATCTCGTTGACCGCGCCAATATTCAAATCAAACTGATCGCGTCAACGCAATAAAGGGCCGAATATCCGGCGCTCCGGCCTAGTAGCTTGCCGAATATCCGGTATCCGGCCACACTACTATCCGTTTCATCTCTAATAACAATCATAATCACTATTTTTAATTAGGATTGAAAAGTACAGTTAAATGGGGTATAAAAGTTGCAGAAGAGAATCATATGTATGTTCCTATAAAGCTAATATTATTTTCAGACTGAGGAAGAAGACAGTTTGAAAACAAAAGCACTAGCTAAGCAAAGCTTGGTATGCCAAAATGATAGTCCCGAAATAGAGTCATGCACTTCTGAAAACTATGATAACAGTCCCAATGAATCAACAGAAGGCAATGAGCTAGAGCTCCTTAAGCAAAGACAATTTTTAGAAAAACTACAAAGGCTTACTCACTTGAAGAGAAAGTCGGATGAATTCCTGCAAAACACATATTATTCTGATATCTTAAACTCTGAGAAACGACCCAAAATAAATGACAAAGTTGTCTACAGTAAAGTTAATAACCACATGTTGCATAATAGTAATTATGATATGAAAAATTTTTACGATGAAACTCCAATAGATATAACTCCTACACTGAATACATCAGTGCACAAAGCCAGTATAGATAAAGAAGTAAGCGATAAGAACTGCAAAGAAAAAGAAGTGACTGCCAATACCGTAGAATTAAAAACAGAATGTGATGATATAGATATTATAGTAACAGATCCTGCCGTGTGTACCACTCCGAAGAGTTATGAAGGATGTAGAGATGGCAAAAATAATTCAACAATTCCATTGGACTATCAGTCGCCACAAGATAGTGAGTATATTTTAATTATCTATATAGTTGTTTAGTGCTTGTATGTTTTTTTGTAATTGTTGTAAATAGTTGGCTATAAAATGAATGTATTTTATTATTATCAATGAAGCACTGCCTAAAGATTTTCCAATCTATATTGAATTCACAAGTATTACTTACACCGAATGGGATGAAGAATTTGAAATTTGATTTTCTGTAGATACGAAATATTTTATTATTATAGATTAGTGAGGGACATTAAAAAAATATATCGATGTTTTTTTGATTGAATGCATCGGATTGTTGCATTGATGTAGCAAAAAATACATTGATTATTTTTCTATAAGTTAAATATGTATGTGGTTCAGAAGTAAGAGAGAGGTGGCGGGTCAATTCAGTCGGCCATTTGCATTTATATTTTTTATGGGTTGGTGGCACTGACCTCTACCATATTGACTGCCTTTTCAACCAGTGAGACCACTTTTTGACGAAACACCTTACGAGTGCTAAATAATGTAATTGAATAAGACAAAAAAATAGTTATTAACCGTAGAGAGTGAGAGAGACGAGTAGGTTTGATTGTTTGCCTTTTCGATGCATAGAAAAAAAAAACATTGATGTATACTCGATGTTTTAGAACTTAACAATACATCTGTTTGATTCAATGCATTGTTACTATAAATCGAGTATTTTTAAAACATCGATGTATGTCGTCCAATCCTATTATAGATCAGTAGTCGGCAACCTTTTGAGTCGGAAGAGTCAAAAATTACATTTGGCGAAATTTCAAACTGTTTAAAGAGCCATAATTTTTTTTCTCACCAACAATAACTTGAACAAATACAGTTAGTTCTAAAGAGCCGTAGCTATAGAGCCATAGCTCACGAGGAGCTAGTTGCCGACCCCTGTTCTAGATCATTCATTTTGCTGCATTTTTTATTTGCTTATAATGCTCACTTCACATTTGCTTTTGTAAATAATGGGATTATAGATTGTGTTGAAAATGCAATTCTTTGTTGATTCTTATCCACTTTGTTGCATAATTTCTTATACAAACACTTCATGTCGCACTCTTGTAAACACGATGGCATTTTCAACATTTTTAAATCCTCTTTAACAAATGATTTGTTGATTATTAATGCAAATGTAATGAAAATGCCCATCGTGATTTCAGATTCCACAAGTATGAACTCATTATTTTTGGACCTTAAAAACTTAGTCAATGGTAAGGTGACTAATACAATGTTAAGAATTAACGCTAACGAGGATTTCCCAAGGCCAACGCTAGAGCACCGTTTGATCACAATCCCTCAGAAGGAAGATGGGAAGAAGAAATACCCACAACGATCCTGTCGATTGTGTTGGAAAATAGGAAAGAGGCGAGATACACGATTCATGTGTAGTGCTTGTGAATTACCTTTCTGCAAGTCTCCATGCTTTGAAATACACTTCAATGATGTCTTTAAAGTATCACAATTACAAGCGGACTATTTTGCTACATAAACACTAGATATTTACATTCACAATCCCAGATGGGATGCTATAATCTAGATATAAGTTTACAATGAGCGGTGATATTTGATTAGAGCAACAGAAAAATATAGAATGAATCATAGATTCCATGGAAATTGGGACCAAAATTTCAATTCCTATTCTTTAAATAAGGGAAATAGAAAACAAAATTATTTATCATAGATACAGCTAATATAACTATAAAATACTAAGTATTGATTTAATAATAACAAGTATTGCATTTGAATTCATATATAAAATTATATGAATAATTCTGTGATAGTGGTGATTTGGATAAGTGCCAATTACACTGAACTAAAATGCTTTATTCCTGATCAAAACATATAATATTATAACTACATGAAAATCATATTGTGCCATCAAATCTCTGCCATAAATTCTTAGACTTTTTATTGCTCATATTCTAGTCTATTTATTGTATTACATATAAGTGTATGACATGTTACTCAAGAAATTACTTAAATCAACTTAATAATGTTCATTTTAACATGAGAATTTATATAAGCTAATAGTATTTTTCATAGTTCTTATGAATGAATAGTAGCGAGAAGCCTCTATAATGAGATAATTCAAAGAAAAGGTTGAATCCACAAATAATCTGACCCTTATTAAAGTGTTAAGGGATAACTGACAATTTTTTCTATTGCAAATTATAACAAAACTAAGTTCCATCAACATTTCCCTTGTTATAGTACTGTATCCCCACCCCCTCGATATTAGGAGTGGTACTGGAGTTTCTTCGGCCACTTCTTCTCCTAACGTCAATTGCCAACTCCCAGAATTGGCACTCGAAGTTAGTTTAGCTTTAGAATGTCCCTTAGCAACGACTCTGTCGGTTGCTATTTCAAGGATAATCTAAGTTTCTCGTAAGGCCCTCTCGAGCACCATCAGATCGAAATGCTTACGGCGTAACATAACCGTTCAAGGTTACCTCTCACCGGGGAGACCCTTGTATCGAGTTACTATCGATAGGGGTACAGACTAAGCGACCTAAGCTGTACCACCTCTCAATCCGGTTAAGCAGTCCAGGCCAAGTCTTCTCTAACCAATCTGAATGGTTTGTCATGAAATAAAATAGTACTGTACATTTTTAAATAATCATTCAAATACAACCGAGTTGTGAAATCCGTATTCCCCAACATTCCTCAACTGTGGTGTTCATAGCACAATGCCGTACTACTATTATTTCAATTGATTTGACGAACTACACAGATTGGCCAGAGAAGCTTAGCCTGAACCTATATTTCAATTGTTACTATGTTATCTAGTACATAGTGACGTCTTCCAAAGACATTTCAATCAAATAAATATAAAATGGTACAAAATAGAATTAATCAGAATATTACCAAACTCTTATCAAACTACTCTTGAAGAAACATTTAAAAAATCCGTTCACCCAGTGCAAAGTTATGCGGTTACTAACATAAAAAATATACATGCCAATTGAGAACCTCGTCCTTTTGAAGTCGATTGAAAAGTACTTAGTTTATTTAATTACAGGATATTGTTTTTGCAATAGCTTGTAGAAGTTGCTTGCTCACAATTTGTCCCAAACGACACTTCCAACGTATTGCTCATGTTAAAATGAACGGAATTTAGGACATTATATAGGTTTCTTTTTGAAATCTGAAACTGGTGTCTAATAATTGTTATGATCTCTATGGCTTAAGCTTGAAAATAAATAAAGCCAAATTATTTTTTACATTCCTGCATATTTGCTTATACATTATGGCTTAGCTTTTTGAATAAATTTTTTTTTATCTATGTCTAGTGTAAGGCGGAAACCATATTGATATATTTTTGTATTAATTGTGTGATGTTACTTGATTGTGAGTTTACTATCAGATGTCTTTTTTATACCTATAATTAAACGATTTGTATGAAATGTTAATTCATTAAATTATCCCTTATTCGTATTTAGTATACGTTCTATTAATATCACGTATATGTTAAAGGTATAGGTCAAAGGATTAGAATTGCCAGTCGTTAAATCAAAAGCTTAACCACAAAGTAGCTTCCATGTTAATAAGTATATTTAATAGGTTGTCAAATATCTCCCTTCCGCCTTTTGTGTCATGCGGCACCCAAACATCAAGCTTTTTGTATCCAGCCTTCTGCAGATGGTTTAAAATGGTTTGGTGACTAACTCCCATCTCCTGGGCGATGTCACGAGATGCCACATGCCGGTCTAACTCGATGTAGTCCATGATTTGATCGGTATTTGTCGTCACAGGTCTTCCGCCGGCTGGCTTATCCATGGTGTCGTTTTCACCGGCTCTGAATCGTCGAAACCATTCCTCCGTGGTTCGAAGTGATAGAGTACCATCCCCAAAACACCATTAATCTCACGGAACGTTTCTCTAGCGGATTTGCCTTTAACGAAGGAAAACTTTAAAATAGCGCGAATTTCGGAGTTAGTGAACTCCATGTTTACACGTCTATAACTGTTGAACGCAATATCCAAACTAATTATGCATAGCGTCGTTTTGTAGGTTATGTCAAGACCTTTCAAATTATGTATAGTATTGCTAGATACGAGCTCTGTAGCGCTTTGTACATAGCCGCGAAATTCAAAAGACAAAAAGGCGGAAGGGAGATATTTGACAACCTATATGAGTAAAACGTTAAAAATGGCAACGTCTTACCGTCATCTACGTATTAAATGCCGGTACGCACCGATGATCTCATTTTTAATTTGTCCTCTTATTTTAATCTGCTAGTTCAGTTGTGCCATTATGAATTTCCGACGGCTTACCATTGTTAATCCAATTCTGAGTACTACATAGCACATCTTCCAAATAAGCTGTTATATTTCAAATCATAGAAATTGCTCATGTACGACCATTGGGTCGATCATCACCACAATGACAATTGAATTGTACAATAGTAGACTTCGCGCGCAAACAAAATCCTGATGGAAAGTGAAGTGTTTCCAGTGAAGCAAGTCGGACATCTACAAGGTTTAGTGATCCTTGCAGGTACGGGCTTCAGGGTATTGACCCCATTACCCGGGTAATCAGGGGGCAACTATTCCCGCGATCATAGGATCCCCATCATCCTTCAAGCGTCAGTCACGGCTAAGCTAATGTACGGCATCTTGGTCTCAGTTGAGACGAAGATCGTGGGGACCCACCAACCGGAGCGAACACGCGCACGATCATCTGTGCGTAGAAATGCATTTTCAGTCATACATTGCCAGTATCCGATCGAGCAATGGTTATGCCAAACACTTGGTGCTATCTCGTCTAAAGTAACGGCACAAGCTAGGTAAAGCTTGAGTACATGTGCTTGTAACGTGTTGCATTTCTCCCGAATACCTTTCACGGATTTTTAATGAACTATCTAATCTAATTATATTTTTTTGTGTACGTAAAGAATAATGAGAATGATCGATCGTTTTTTCTCATTAATTCCATATTTAATGTAGTTTGTTTCACATTACAGGCGCTCTATCGCTAGTTATGAACGGCTCGTGCGAGAATCAAGCGTTGCCGGCGCGCTATAAGTACATTTACAGCAGGAAGGGTCACAAGCAACTGGTGCACATGAACTTTGTTTACACGAAGCACTCCACGACGCACGGTAAGACGTCCTGGCGCTGCGTTCAGTACTTCTCGCTGAACCGGTGTCCCGCCACCGTGGAGACGATAGACTCCATGATATACGCCGTCAACCATCAGCATAACCACGAGGATTGCTACGATAAGCTCGCCAGGAACAATATTTATGAAATGAACGTCACGCTGAAGTGAAGTATGCAGTGTATCTCACCTGTAAGTTGTTATTAGCAACATCTTTAGCTCGTTCATCCACGTCATATATTTTACATAACACATACAAACAAACGCATATCACATATGACATGATAAAACAATTTCAAAGAAAAACATTACCAAAATAAAATTTAATTACCTAAAGCTTTTGAAAAACTCGTATTTATACAGGGTATTAGGAGACCGCTTCCGAAAACGAAGACAGACGATAGTAGTAATAACACCTTTGATGATGGGACGGAAAAAAAACGATCCTGATTTAAAAACATATTTTTTAGGTTTTTAGTAGCATTATTTAGGTTCCATCATGTTAGTATAGCAAAATGAAACGATAGTTTTAAAAAAAATTACTTAAAAAAAGACAAAGTCAAAAACAGCTGACGCTAAAGAAGCGCCAACAAATCTTTTCTGGCGCGGTAACAGCGCCGCGCTCCCGCCCTTCAAGCCGCACCGCCGCCTCTCCGCACCCCTGCGTTCGTTGACCCGAGCATCAGCTGTATTTGACTTTGTGTTCCATTGCTGTTTTCTTTAAACATAGGATCGTTTTTTATCGTCTTTCTTCGTTTCCGGAAGTGGTCTCCTAATACCCTGTATATAAGTGGAAATGCAGTCCTGGAGTAAGACGCACCAGCTCCGTAATTGCCTATTGTTTTCTTGAAAACACTCAAATCGGAAATCACTGACGCGGACATTTCAATTATTTGCTGTACGAATAATAAAAGACTAAAGCACCTCGTTTGAGTCCGAGTCTACAAAAAACTCTTAAAATATCGTAAGGGAGATGTGGGAATTACACTTTCCAAGTGTGCTCAGGAATTACATAATCTACCAAATACATTTTCAAACACTTTGCTCGCCTTTCTCTGGTGTTTATATCATAACGCTTAACTGTATTTTCTTTTCCAATAATTTCTTACACTGTGAAAATGTTGCTAGTTCTAACTGAGAATATTACTAGTTCTAAAATAGATTTGTAAATTGTAAAGTTCCTATGTACTTTTATTTAAAATTTAATATATTATAAGTGACGCTAATGTGTACTTGTATATTATATAATATATAAACACTGCAAATATCATGTACCTCTACTCCGTAAAACATTGTATAAAAAAGGATTGAGATAACTTATTTATTGTAAACTTTCATTATAACCGTTTTAACAGTTTCATTAAAACTAATTTCAATTTGCCTCAAGTTCATTTTTTTTTTAATTAATTATTAACAATGGTGCATAAAATTTATGCACTAATATGATACCAAACTAGGGACGTTCAAGAAAAGTGCTACAGCTGCTAAAAACTTCCGCCCGGTGTTTATAGTGATGGGCTTACCACTTGTCACATATACACCTAACAAATCTGATGGGGTCCCCGTTAGGATTTTTTTTTAAAAGAAAGCTTGCAATATTTCTTTTATTTCAGAAATATTACTAACAATCTTGTTAACCATTCCAACTAAGCTTAAGCTTGTGCTAGGACATGATTCACGGCAATAGTCGAATGGTGGATTCGTACCCACGACCTTACGATTCGCAGGCCGTACCCTAAACCATTAGGCTATTAACGCTTCAAATTAGGCTATTGACGATTAAAAGGTTGTCAGAGCGAATTGTTTATAAAAAGCTCCTTAATATTCTATTTAAATACCCTATCACTTTTTATTTATTAATATTTAATTATTTAAACCCCCGCACTGTATAGTAAAAATAAAATTGCCGATCTATAGCAATGAGCCCACAATATGGGCCTAATAAGCTTGGTAAAGCAGACGGCGATAACTGTCTCTGTTTACCCTATAAAGTTAATAACATTGTTATTTATATATATTCGTAATATTCACAAACAAATTAATTAATCATGTATGCCTCAGATATTTCTAATTAAATTAATATAACAAACTTGTCCCGACTTCTGACTTTAGACGAGAAAGAATAGACCAGTGGTGGGCAAACTACGGCCCGCGGGCCAAATCTGGCCCGTTAAAGCGTTTCATCCGGCCCGCCAAGTGTTTTTTGAGTTAATATTTTTTAATGTGTTTTTAGTTATATCAGTAGTGTTTATAAGGTTTACAACCTTTTAACATTTTTGGTTTGTTTAAAAAACGTCGTAAATTTTTAAGTAAAAAGACAAAAAAAATTGCCACCAGCAATTTGTGTAGCTAAATTAGCCATTAATTTTTTTTGTTAAAAAGATTTAATAAATTAAAAACCTTTTTTCGGTAAAATTTTGGCCCGTTTTTTTTTTACAATTGGTGGCCCGCCAACCAAAAAGTTTGCCCACCACTGGAATAGACCAAAAACTCCCACCTAGTGTTTGGTCTTGATTCTTATAGGGAAAACCATCTCATCCCTATCCCATGTAATCATGTAGGTCGGATGTATCGTACACTCTCAAATAGCTCCATATTAATGTATATGAAAATATCACTCATTTAATACGATCATTCATTAACAGTACGGGTGTCATCGTATTCGGATAGAGATCCGAGTTTTTCCGTGAGAAAATAATTTCTCACTACATCTGTACACATGTGTAGCAGCGAAGGGAGAAAGAGACCTTTGCCGTGGGTAATCGGACTGAGCAAAACTCAGATTTTATAATAAAGGATACAACTGAACTATATAAGAGCCAATAAAAAGGCTTATATAGGCCAATAATACACGTATTTTTAAAACAATTTTTTTGTGTTAAAAATGTATGTGCATGCTAGAATATTCGATAAACATTTATTTTCTCAACTTTTAATATCTAGTCAAAAACTATATTTCTTTATTATTAATAATATGAGAAATTACTTTAATAGGATTAAATAAGACACAATGTACTATATAACATAATTTTATTTGTCTATAATAAGAATCTGTATATTTGTATTTCAATATATAATAATAAACAGTTAAACATTGGAACGTTTCGTTGTTTCTATACCGAGCATGGCAGCCGCTCGTTTTCTTGCTCTGTGTTTTTTATTGAATCCGACACCTGGAAAAATATGTAAATCTATCACCGCTTCACTTCAACTTGGAAATATATTGGGCCCAGAGTCGGGGAGGAAATCTTCAAAAAGATACCCTGTGATAATGTGGGGTTTTACCCACTAAAACCTTCCCGGTGGACCTTTCCTCGGTGCATGACGAGGGGCGGGTCTCCAGTGGAACGCACTGGAGCCTCTCTGCACTGAACACAGCAGAGCACGTCCCGGAGGTTACTCCCTCCCCCCCTGTCTCCTGGCAGTGCAAGGCGACACGGGCCAGCCGATGTCGCCTTCTTCAGGGTCCACGACAAAGGCCCCCACCCTTGTCGCCCAGTGAACCCGAGGCCCCTTTTAGTCGCCTTCTAAGACAGGCAGGGGATACCGTAGTCTTACTCTTGAGAGCCCAGAACTACAGAGTCTGCTATATGCCAGTGACCCAGCCCGCTTCGCCGAACTAAGTTTTGCTTTATTTTATTTAAACAATAAACTTACATCAGTAAATATTTAATTTAACTCTCACAATATATTAAAATTATTCATTTCTCTCCATATTCATTCTCTTTTCGAGCGGGTGAAGATCATTACCTACACCCCATGTACATATCAGTAAATACAATATCATTCTTATCATTTATACAAAAACATATCGAGCTCAAGTTAATGTCAGAAATAAAAGTACGAAGATAGTTCAAAAGGAGAAGTGCTCCGATTACTCGCCAGATCAATCTGGAGTTTCCTGAAAGTTTCATTGCAATCGGTCCAGCCGTTTCGGAGCCTATATGGAACATACCCACACACTTTCTCTTTTATATTATATAGATGGTTTTCGAACTTTAAGAGCGTAATGTTCGTATATCCAATACTCACGTATATCTACATCTGGTTTCTCCTTCAAGCCGAGAGATTTAGCCACTGCGTTCACATCCATGGTAAATAGATTGAAAATATGTTTTAGCTTCTTCACTTCAAATGCTCTTACATAGCCTTCGAAGGCTTCCTCTGCTAATTTATTGAATTGGGGATCTTTAAAAGCGACGTCCAGCTGTAAATCGTTATCGTATCGTTACTTAAACAAATCTATTTATGAGTAAAAACAAAATTCGACATCAAATCAAACCACATCAATCATAATAGCGACCATCAGAGATTTCGAGTAATCTTTTTTTGTTTACGAGGAGGAAATCTTCAAAAGATACCCCACCTTCTGGGGAAAGCGGCGGTTATGTGGGGTTTTACCCACTAAAACCTTCCAGGTGGCCCTTTCCTCGGTGCATGACGAGGGGCTCCGGGGAGGAGTTAGCCGCGCGTATAGACACGCGCGTCCAACTCCTCCAGAATGTGAAACGGCGGGAACCGAGCCAGGATAAAGGCCGCCTCATAGGGAGTAATCTTATCACAATACAGCCATTTTATGGGAAGGGAAGGTTACCCGTTAGACATTGACACAAGAGATTTGCTGGAGTTTCTTCGGTCACTTCTCCCAGCGCTAATGCATATCGTGAAGTGACACTTAAAACTAGTTAGCTATTGATTTTTTTCATAATATTCCGAGAAATTCCGAGGTTCGGCCACTGGGCGCCCTCGGACGGCCCTGGCACTTAGTTACTTGAAGACGCTTAGGCTAGACCTAAAAGCTGTACCACCTCTAAAACACCAAGTAAAACTGTAGACGCCGCGTGGTTTTATTTTATTTATTTATAATAGTATACACCAGAGATTCTCAACCACTGTGCCGCGGCGCTTTTGTGTGCCGCCAAATTTTGCAAATATATAATAATGTTAATATTATTAAATTATATCATTTAAAAATGAAAAATATTTTTAACATGAATATATATTATTATTTAGTAATTTTAAAATTTTTGTCATAAACTATTTATGCAGTGTGTTGTAGTAAGTAATAATTTTTATCTTTTTCTTAGTGTGCCGCCAAATTTTGAAATCGTTAAATATGTGCCGCAACAAAAAAAAGGTTGAGAATCACTGGTATACACAATCATCATCATTTCAGCCATAAAACATCCACTGCTGGACATAGCCCTACCCCAACGATTTCCAAAGGGACCGGTTGTAAGCGGCCCGCATCCAGCTGCGTTCTGCGACCTTTATGAGGTCGTCAGACCACCTTGCGGGTGGACGTCCCACACTGCGCTTGCTGGTCCGTGGTCTCCAATCGAGAACTTTTCGGCCCCATCGGCCATCTGTTCTACGCGCTATGTGCCCTGCCCATTGCCACTTCAACTTGCTTATCCGGCGAGCTATGTCGGTTACTTTCGTTCGTCTACGGATCTCCTCATTCCTGATTTGATCTCGTAGAGATACTCCGAGCATAGTCCTCTCCATAGCTCGTTGTGCGACTTTGAGCTTGCTTATGAGGCCCATAGTGAGAGACCACGTTTCTGATCCACAATAGCTAAATTTAATCATACAGTTACAGAGGAAAATACAAAACAATTAGACACAAAACCGATAGATTAGCCAACAACGTACAAGCGTAACTACATTATCAGAAACAAAGAGTTAAGTTTACTAAGTTAGTTATGACGAGTCAAACATGATTACTTTCTCATACATTTTAGTACTTATTTAAATGAAATTACACTAAGTATATACATAGATGATTTTTTTTAAAGTTATTTTTTGATAGATGATGATTGATGGATCATTGTAATTCATTCAGGGAAGTGCTAGTTGTCGTTATGGAGTATTGACCTATTCTTAAATTATCATATACCTACAAATATCTCAATAAAGAAACATTATTGGATACGTTTTTTAGAAGTTCCCTGGTATATTTTCTGAACCCAATGTCCTAAATCCGAACTGTAAGTGACAAGGTATATTTAAAGAGATAAATACCTTATTTTGAAGATCACTCAATTTATCCCAAAATTCATATTTGTCCAAAAATATTTTAGCTTCTTTTAAATAATCAATAAAGTCCTTTTCCTCTGGCCGTAAAAGTAACACTGCATGCCCCGCTGCTCCCAGGCCACGGGCCGTTCTGCCAACTCTATGAATGTATTCCTGCAAATTAAATTGTGTTGAAAACCTCAACAAAGAACATGTGAGAAATACCACTTGTTCTATCAAAACACAATGTTAAAGACTTGTTAAAATCTAAAGCTTGGATAGAATACATTACCATAGCGCCGATGGCCCAATGAGCCCTAGCCCTAATGATTTAGGGTACGGTCTGCGATACTACCACGTGACCAGCACAAGCTACAGCTTGGTTGGAATAGTTAACATGATTGTTAGTTAAATTTGTAAAAACAAAACATTTTGTAAAAGGTTATACACCGCATATGTCCTTGTGCAAAATGTTAATTAATAGTTTTCTAGAAGCTTCCATTATAAAATACCAAGTCGTGGCTCGGATCCCTTGGGCACCGAGAGATTGAAATGCGACTAGAATAACCGCCCAAGCCGAGGTTCCCCATCGGGGGACCTTGCTCACTCTGCAAAATTTATTGCTAAGCTATGTGCTAGAAAAGTGGTGAGTTCTGTATCTACAACTATTTGCCCAATCCGTTTAAAAAAATAATCAAAAACTTACATTAGCATCTGCAGGTGGATCGAACTGCACAATCCAGTCCACAGCCGGGATGTCCAATCCTCGAGCTGCTAAATCAGTGCAGAATAGTGCTACTCTCTCCGCGTTGTAAAAGTTGTTCATTGTGGCCGTCCTATCAGCTTGATTCATTTTACCCTGGAATAAATACAAAAAGTGACACCTAGTGGTTAAGTGTTGAACTAAACTTTGTGCTCAATTTATAACATCAACATTTTTTATGACGAACTACACAGATTGGCTACAGAGAAGCTGGCCTTGACTGCTTTACCGGATTGAGAGGTGGCATAGCTCTTAGGTCGCTTAGCATGAACCTCAATTGCTAGTAACTCGACACAAGGGTCCCCCCGGTGAGAATAACATCAACAAGATACCCCGCTTTCTAGGGGGAAGAACCCGAGGCCCCTTTTAATCGTCGGAAATATTCTTAAACATTTATGATTTGCTCACAACTGCTTCTTCACAAAAATTTAGGACATCTCCATTTCATCTGTATATTTTTCATTGTATACACAAAATATCATGCTAAAGGAAATAGGTGATGAACATAATATATTACTATCAAATTAAATACCCAAATTGTAAACTCACATGAATACACAGCACTGACAAATGACAATATCGGCTAAAGAACTCATGGTGAAACACAACCGACTTACAACTAGAAAAAAATACCATAACTTTCAAGTTATGTGTCTTCTTCAACAACTTATATAGCCAGCAGAGACGATATTCTGTTTCGCAAATTACATACCTGCAATGAAAGAAGTATGCCAATGAAAATATATTCAATGACAACAGATTATGTGGAATTTGATGGGCCTGTCAATAGAAAGCATGTGTTATATTGACAGATGAGCTAATAATTAAATCATACAAATGGAAAAGGACACTAAGCTACCACGAGAGCCGTGGTAGCTCAGCATCTGTGCGGTTGCCTCAAGTTGCACAGTATGCTAGCAACCCGAGTTCGATCCTCGGTGCCTACAATCCTGATATCCTGAATGAAACCTACATATCCTAGAAAAAATTTCTAAGGCATGTGAAGTCTGCCAATCCGCGCTAGAGCCACGTGGCGGACTGTGCCCTTATATCACTCTTTACAGAGAAGGCCTATGCCCAGCAGTGGGACATATATAAAGGCTGTAACTAACTAATTCATACATAAGGCCTAATCATCAAAACCATTCAACTATCAATGTAAACCATTCGCCAAGTTATTAGGAAAGGTTGAAAAGAATGTTGATAGGACTTGTTAGCATTTTCTTAAGTCAAATCCAATCATAGAGTTAATCCAATCATAGCTACGGGATTTCCAGTGGAAAGCGCCAGAACCTCTCTCTCTCTCTTTCACTGTGCTCTCGGAAAGCATGTCCCGTGCAGTGCAAGGCGACACGGGCCAGCCGATTTTGCCTTCCTCCCGGGTTCATTTCAGCGGACGACAAAGGCCCCCACACTTGTCGCCCAGTGAACCCGAGGCTCCTTTAGTCGCCTTCTATGACAGGCAGGGATACCAAAGCCTAAAACCACACTTACCCCTGTTTTAATCCTTTAACAGTTGCCTGGTCATTGTCTTCATTTGTGTTGATGGAGTGAAAATCATCTCTCATAGCTGACTTTATTAATGCCTCTGTTGTTTCTGATCGTGTGGCACTGAATAGCATTGTTTGTCTTTCTTCTATAAGCAACAACAATAACAATTTAATGTAATAAATAATTTTATACAGAATTGAATAGAGAGAGATGGCAAACGCAATCCTCTTTCCGCCAAAATCACCGACAAGCTCGGTCGAAAATATAATTCACTTCACTTACTAGGAAGCCTGTTAATAATTTGCTTTAAGTCTTCTTCAAAACCATACTGATATATTTTGTCTGCTTCGTCCAATACCAAAGACTGGACATTTCTGTAGTCAAACTCTTTAGTTCTCATATGGTCAAATAATCTTCCTGGTGTAGCAACAACTATATGAACTCCTAAAACATATTACATTTAAAAAATATATTGAGCTGTTAACAAAACAACACATATATAAGTTCTAACAACCTTTTAACAATCTTTTAAAGATTATATAGCAATTACTCTTTTTCACACCCGTACATAGCATATACAATAGTTCATAGTTTTAAGTAAACTTGTATATGTTTTTGTAATGACAAAGTATACACCTTACCAAATAAATAAATAAACCCATACATTACCCAATGAAATTTTCACATTTGAGAAACCAAAAATCTAAGTCATGACTGATAGGGAATCAGAATTTGAACCTTTAAATGCTTAGGCATTGAGGTATCACGGTAATTATAACATAGTGTTTTTGGTATTCACATTCTTGGTAAAACCAGTGCTTTTGTAATTTTTTGCTCCTTAGTAGTCATCTTTGCTTTTTAATTAATAAATAAATTCTAAAGTATTAACGAAGAGCCCATGATATCTTGATTTTTAATATAGTGAATTGCATTTTTCTATTTTCAAAAATCAACTCTCACCATTAACAAGTTTATTGCTTTGTGCTTTTCTACTTTCTCCACCGATAACCAATGCTGAAGTAATCCCTTCATGGTACAAAATTATATCCTGGAGTACCTGATATATTTGTGTTGCTAACTCCCTAGTTGGTGAAATTATAATACAACATGTCCCTGAAAATATATAAAAAATGGCTAAGAAACTTAAGGAGACATTCATAATATTAAAGCATAAGAAGACATTCATAATATTAAAATACAACCATACTCTCAACCTAAACCTGTTTGTATTGGGTGTATGTATGTAAGTACTTCTTGTAAAAGTGACCATCTTTTCAGGGCAATATTCAAACAAATAAAAATTGTGTGGGATGTGAAGTAAATAACTCTATATAAATGTATGTCACCACATGATAAAATATACATTTCATATAATAAGCAATGGATAAGATAGTAACAAAGGTGTTGTATGTGGTACTGTAACGTCAAGGTAAAGAGGGAAAAAGTAGGCAAAGACTTGAGTTTGCTGGCCCAAATTTGTAAAAATTAATAAACTAATCTTAGCACCCAAATACAAGAATAAAAATAATATTTGGCTTTATATTGGCATTTAAAAATACCAGGAATGTATATAATTAAATTTAAAAAATGTCATAGGAATGTTTTTAATTATATAGCATACAATACAATAAATAAAACTTCTTTACCTTGACAAATGTCTTTTGTATGGTTAACTACTACTTCCACAGCAGGAATTAAGAATGCCAAAGTCTTTCCTGATCCTGTTTTGGCCGTTGCTACTATATCAGCTCCGTCTAATGCTTTAGGTATAACATTGGTTTGAATATCAGTCATATATTTAAATCCCATATTTTTTATTGCATTTATTGTTGGTTGTGATACTCTGTGCCTTAAGGTTTTAAATTTCGCTTTTTTTGTGTGTTCGACCATATTGAATACTTTTTAAAAGTGTTCCGACTATTATACTCCTACTATTATACGTTGAAATTTTAATTTAATCCTAAGATAAACGGTAAACAATAAACATAACCTTAAAATTAAAAGATAATATTTAATGTTTTATTCATTATCTGTTATGGGCAAAATATTACGACAACGACAGTTAAAACATAGGGCCTATATTTTTCTGATTATATTTATTTTTAAAAATTTTAATAATTTGACGTATATTTAAGAAAAATCACCAATCCTGTTCGTATTGGTTTATTTGACAAATACATAGAATAGATTTCAATTTTTTGGTAAATAAAGCAATGAATCCTAAAATCACATGTTAAGAATAAGCCCAACTGGTAACCCTAATTCCGATTGTCTAATGCTTTGTGACTTAAAATAAAAAAAATACTTAATACAAAAATCCCATGCTGTATACACGCTAGTTTTTAATGAGGTAATATAAATAAATTGCGTCATGCCTACGCCCGATAAAATTCTGTTGCGCAAAATAAAAAAACGCGAGAACAGGAAACTGAAACTTATAGCAACGAAAAAACAAAACAACGAAAATGAAAATACAGCAGGTAACCTCAATTATTTTTCTTTAACGCTTTTTAAGTTTAAATATTTTTTAAATTTAATTAGTAAAGTACAAACTTCATTTATTACCTAATTCTATTTAACAGTCTTTGATTTAAACATTTTAGGTAGTGAAAATGATGACAAAAACATGAAGAAAAGACCACACGAAAACGGTGAATCCGAATCAAACAATTCTCCCAAAAGTAAGTTGGCACTATTATTTTCGCCAAATAATAACATATTGCAAACAAAAATTTTCTGTAATATATATTTTATCTCATTGCAGAAAAACAAAGGAAGAGAAAGAAGGAAAAAATATTACCCATAAACGAAATAAAGGAAGAAACAACCTCTGATTTAAATGATGCTGGTATTGCTGATAGCACAGACAATGCTGCCCCTGTAAATGTTGAGGAAAAGCCAGATGATAGTAGTCAATGTAAGAAGTATTTTGTATTAGTAGCCTTTTTCAATATTTATATATAACTCCAAATCCAAGTAATAGCAAAAAAATAGTTTTAGACCTTTCTAGGAAGGAATAGGCATTCAGTGACCTCACTAACTAAGCAAAACATAATTTGTTCTTAGTAACAGATCTATGGTTGATTTGTACTAATAGCTACATTTCAATTCCTAAACAATTAGATTACATCAAAATTAAAAGATGAAAGTTTACCACAAGAATCAAGTCTTACAATCTAAAGTTTCTCATAGTAATGATTATTATAACAAATATTCCAATTTTAGTGCCTGGATCCAGTTTATGTCTTGGTATTTTATCTGACCAGAAATTTTCATCACTAGAAGGAAAAGTATGTGAATCTACTTTAATGGGCATCAAAGACATGGGTTTCACAACTATGACAGAAATTCAGGCAAAAGCCATTCCGCCACTTCTAGAAGGCCGTGACCTTGTTGGTGCCGCAAGAACTGGTTCAGGAAAAACCCTTGCATTCCTCATACCAGCTATTGAATTGATTTATAAGTTGCAGTTTAAGCCGAGAAATGGTAAGTGTCTTATTCAACAATTTATTGTAATGATGCTGGTGAATTAACTCTGAGTTATCTGAAGACTAGAACATAAATCATATTTTCTTTACGAAAAAATAGGTTTTATAATATATGGCTAAGAGAGAAAGTTCATAATTACTCTCAGAATCATCAGTCAAGTTATAACATTTTTTAGTAAAGAAATTCTAATTCTACAAAATGGCTGTTTAGCATATATATGTTATAATTATTTTTAATTATCTGTGATGACAATAAAGGCGAATGTGAAACAATCTTCATACATCCTAATAGTGATTGCTAATGATCAAAAATGAATTGAATCTCCGGCTCATCCTGTTGAGGTACATTTGTTTTTGATTTCATATGCACACTTACTGGGAGTATGTTAAAGGTTGTTTAATGAACACAGAATGGATATCTGATTAATAATCAAATATTAAACAACACATTTGATTGTAAAATTATTTATTAATATTGTTTTAACTTTTTTAAGGTACTGGTGTTATCATTCTGTCACCTACAAGAGAGCTGTCTATGCAGACTTTTGGTGTATTAATGGAGTTAATGAAGTATCACCACCATACCTATGGTTTAGTGATGGGTGGTGCTAATAGGAGTACAGAAGCTCAAAAACTTTCTAAAGGTTAACATTCACTGTTATTTAATGTCCATGAAATACTGAAAATATAGAATAGTACATTAAAATATGCAATACGAAATTTTATAAGATTTATTTAAATAAATAAAATTTAGGCATTGGAATTCTTTATACTTAAGGCAAGTAGTGATAAAGGAAGTAGTGGGTACAATATACTAGTGTACCCAGCCTGCTTCGCCTTCGGCTAGATTTTGCTTTATTTTATTTAAACAATAAACTTACTTCAGTAAATATTTAATTTAACTCTCACAATATATTAAATTATTCATTTCTCTCCATATTCATTCTATTCTTGAGCTGGTGTAGATCATTACCTACACCCATGTACATATCAGTAAATGCAATATCATTCTTATCATTTATATAAAACATATTGGGCTCAAGTTAATGTCAGAAACAAACAAAAGTACGACATATGGCTTGTTTGACAGTTCAAAAAGAGGAGTGCTCCGATTGTCACCAAACTTTACAGGATTACTCGCCAGGTCAATCTGAAGATACCCTGAAAGCTTCATTGAAATTGGTCCAGCCATTTTGGAGCCTATATGGAACATACCCACACACTTTGTCTTTTATATATATATAGATTTGTTTCCCAAACTTTTTATAAATGAAATTGAGAAACAATCTTATATGTTTATTTTATAATTTCAATTTATCACTTTAGAGCTACTGAGATAGTTTTTTATACTAAATGTGTTTTATAAAGGTATTATGCATTTTTTGATAGTATTTAAACCATCATCATCATCATTTCAACCGACAACAAAAAACATCCACTGCTGGACATAGGCCTCCCCCAACAATTTCCAAAAGGATCGGTTGTAAGCGGCTTGCATCCAGCTGCGTCCTGCGATCATTATTCTTTAACATTACATTATATAAAAGTATTTAAATAATGTAATGTATTTCAATAAACAATTTAATGTTACAATACTTTAATCATTATACTAGCAATAATATCAATAGTCATATGTTTGGCATTCATTAATTTTTACACAAATGTTACTTCAATATTCTCATGAATCATGTATTATTTACAGGGATAAACATACTTGTGGCCACCCCGGGCAGATTGTTGGACCATTTGCAGAATACACCTGATTTTCTGTATAAAAATTTACAATGTTTGATCATTGACGAAGCTGACAGAATATTGGAAATTGGTTTTGAAGAGGAAGTCAAACAGATCATCAGACTTTTACCAAGTGAGTTTATTCTTTACTAGAATATATAGGGAATAGGTAGAACTTGGTTACGCTGCTCAAGAGCACATTGGGAATTCCGAGCCACCTTTTTTTTGACGGGGGCGAAATCTTCAACAACATACCTGGTGGCCCTTCCGTCGGTACATGGGAAGGGGCTCTGGGATTTCTAGAGGAACGCACTGGAGCCCCTCTGCACTGTGCTCTTTGGAGAGCACATCCAGGGGGAGTTTAATCCCCCCCTGTGGCTTCGCAGTGCAATGCCACGCATGCCAGCCGATGTCGCCTTCTTCCCGGATCCACTTCAGGGGACGACAAAAGCCCCACTCTTGTCGCCCAGTGAACCTACCTTTGCCACCTAATATCAGCATTTATCATGCATGGATTTTATCACTGTTCAATGGTTTTCCCGATTTTTGAGTAGTGTACATGGTCACATAAGAGATTTAAGTCTTTTCAGTTATTAATTTTGTTCCAATTTATGCAGAATGAGCTCATTGTATCTCCTCATCTTGCTATGGTTCACTTGATAATGCAAATTGCGTTTTCCAAATAAATGGAAAATTGCTTTAAAGGAAATTGTAAAGATAAATTATTATATAGATAAATTATTGATATTTCAATATTGTAACAAGTGATCCTTGATAGGAATTGGTGTTTTTTGCAAAAATACTAGCAAAATGCTTATTTTTATTAATCCAACGGTGGTATTTTTAGAACGTCGTCAAACAATGCTTTTCAGTGCAACTCAAACAAAGAAGACGGAATCACTGACTGCCTTGGCCGTGAAACATGAGCCTGTCTATGTTGGTGTTGATGATCACAGGGAACAAGCCACAGTGGATTCCTTAGAACAGGGGTATGTACTATTTCAACCGACTTCAAAAGGATGAGGTTCTCAATTCATTTGTAGTTTTTTGTTTGTTACCTCATAACTTTCGACTGGGTGAACCGATTTTGATGATTATTTTTTTATTTGAAAGCTGGTGCTTCCCGTTTGATCCAATCCTGACAATAGGATCCATCAGAAAACCATAAAAGTCATTAATTTACGTCAAGTATGTGCGCCACAAATGAACTAATATCACGCCAACAGACTTCGGTGATTCATTTTTATGAAAAAGATTTTTTTCAAGATTAGTAGTAGGTCCTGATTAATTTTATTTCGTTATATTCTTACAATAATTCGGAAAGAGGGCGTCCGCTCGTAATAACGTTTAATACTGTTTGATTTCTTTTTGTCTTTGTTCAAGAAGTGTAAGGTACACTTTATAATTTTTTGTACCATCAAAATAATGTGGATATGATATTGAAATTTGATTGAATTAAATTGGTTTATAAATGACGGCGCTATTAGTGCATATGTTATTAAAGTATACAGACAAATTCAGAACCTCATCCTTGTTTGTAAGAAGTTGTAGTATTAGTAGTTTGAAGTTGGTTAAAAAGTAACTTATATTATGTATTTTCTAATTCCAGTTACATTGTTGTTCCATCCGAGAAGCGTATGATGGTCCTGTTCACATTCCTAAAGAAGAACAGGAAGAAAAAGGTCATGGTCTTCCTTTCAACTTGTATGTCTGTAAAATATCATCATGAACTCTTCAATTATATTGATCTACCTGTTATGTCAATACATGTGAGTAATATTTATGGACATAAAATGTTATTTATAGTAACATGGAGAATGTTACAACTAACAACCAGATGAAACCAGCCAATCTAGAGAAAATGGTTGTTGTAGGGAAAATCACTCAAATCAGGGCAAAAGATCATGGGGCCGGTCATCTACTCGCTGGTCTGACCAAATACAAAACATAGTGGGACTCGACATTACGACCGCCATGAGAAAGACCGAGGACACAATAGTATAGCAACATTATATTCATCTCAAATCATTAAAAAAGTTAAAGTAACCGCCTATATCCCACTGTTGGGTACAGGCCTTTCTTTGTAACGAGTATAAAGGCATAGTGCGTAATATAAGCGGCCCTATTGCGAATTGACAGACTTCACGTCTTAGAAAATTTTGTAAAGCATTTAGTTTTCTAGACACATGTTTCCTCATAATTTTGTCCTTCACCACCGAGCGCGTGGTAAATTAGCATTTAAGATTGCAAAAAAGAAATTCATGGGCTGGCACCGTAGATCGAACTCTGGTTGAGAAATATAGTTTGGTGAGATTTTTACAGCTAGATTATCAGTAGTTTTAGGTACATTATTGAATACTCAAGCCAAAATGTCTGTAGATAATCCTTTTATTTGATAAATTTAATTTCCAGGGTAAACAACAACAAGCAAAACGTACAACAACTTTCTTCCAGTTTTGCAATGCTGAAAGTGGTATCCTCCTTTGCACGGATGTAGCAGCCAGAGGTCTGGACATCCCAGCTGTTGATTGGATTGTTCAGTATGATCCACCCGATGACCCTAAGGTAATGAAAATAAATAATATTTAACCAATGGACATGAATCTTTGTTTTCATGTCTTTTTTTTTCACACTTCATTAATTCACCTTGTCATTGTGATACAGTTCCATCTACTTGGTAGGATTGATTTGTATCAAATCAATTCAATTATTTGGGTTGATGGCGTTTTCTTTTAGAATTCGCCAATGTCAAGTATGTATATTAAACTCGGCTATAAAAAGTGGGCTTCAATTAAGCTACTGGAATTTGCGGACGTCAGTCTTTCCTGCCAAGTATGACGTGGGAGCCTTCAAGAGTAGAGTGAATAGGCACTTACGAAACTAGCGTGTACCATCTTTCCACTATATCACCACTTAACATCAGGTGGGTTTGGGGTCAAGCACTAGTTTATACGCCATAAAAAACCTTCGATAATTTTATATATCAGCTGTTCATTACTTGTAGTAATGAATTACTGTATTATGGTATTACTACAAATATATGTTATTTTGTATTAATACAAGTAATGGTGATAGATTGCTTTGTACATTTAAATAACTGTAATAAGTATATTCATGATGTATAAATGAGAAAGGGAAAATAAATTTTAACTGAAATATTTTTTATTCTAGGAATACATCCATAGGGTTGGCAGAACGGCCCGGGGTCTCGGCACAAGTGGTCATGCATTACTCATTTTACGTCCCGAGGAATTGGGTTTTCTCCGATATTTGAAGCAGTCTAAAGTTACACTGAACGAGTTTGAATTCTCTTGGAACAAAGTGGCCGACATACAACTGCAGGTGTGTGTGAATTTAAAAGCTTTGTGTACAATTTTTCTTAATTAGAGTAGCTAGATCATATTAAAACTCCTCTTTCCTCTGTTATTATACGGCTGAGTGATCCAAGGGCTCTGTCACTTTTAAATCTAGTAAAACAACGTAGTCAGCTTCTCTGACCAATCACTGTTGGCGCGTTCTTAAAAAATCGTATAACAAAATAATAACTTCTTAAAATGGTACCCGGCACCAGATATTATTTTGTTATAGCAAGAGGTCGGCAAACCTTTAGTGCTAACTTTATATGTGCAAAAACTATTTATTGTTGGTGAGAAAAAAAATTGTGGCTGTTTAAAAAGTTTGAAATTTTGCAAAATGTAATTTTTGACTTAACAACTTGAGTCTTCAGTTAAAGGCAACTTTTTTAATAGCGCAATAAACAAAGTTTTGGAGTGAATCTCCTTTGTAATTTTCGAGTGTTGTTTTTTTGCTAATAATATTTTTCATTCTCAAATATTACTAACATTCTTGTTAACCATTCCAATTAAGCTAATGCTAGGTTAATAATAATAATTCACGTTAATAGACGAAACGGGGATTCGAACCTATGACCTTACGTTTTGTAGACCGTACCCTAAACCAGTAATTGACACTAAAGCAAATTTATGACCACTAAAGGGATAGTTGAATGAAGAAAAGTGTTGGGATTTGTTTCTAGCTCATTTATGTTTCAGAAATGTCTTAATACATTTATAATTATGTTGCAGTTGGAGAAATTAATATCAAGAAATTACTTCCTAAATCAATCTGCCAAGGAAGCTTTCAAGAGCTATCTAAGGGCATATGATTCACACCATCTGAAGACAATATTCGATATAGACACAATTGATTTGGCCAAAGTTTCCAAGTCGTTCGGATTTACGGTCCCCCCAGCTGTTGAATTGAAGGTCACTCCGAAGGGGCCCATGCAAAAGAAACGAGGCGGTGGCGGTTTCGGTTACTTCAAGTCATTGAACACTACTGGACATAAGAAATCTGATAAAACTAAGATATACAGACAGAAGGGTAATAATAAAAGAGCCGTCAGCTGATTACTCTATGAAATGAAATAAAAATTGTGGATTTCATACTCGTTTTATTATCTTTCCTTATAAATTAAACAAGCAGTAACAACACAGAAGGCGATTCAATGTTACCATGTTATAGACGGTGATTCAAATCCCAGCTGGTACACCAAGTACCTGTAACTCTGTCTCTTTAGGGTTAAAAGGATGAGAACTTATATGTTAATATCACCAGCAGTAGCACTCTCCACACTATAACACTGTAATATACGGGAGAATTAATCCCTCTTGGGTCACCTGACAGACGCTGCCTGGGGTCATTTCTTTTTATTGTTTACTGTAGAAATGGAGTTAAGGTAAGTAAGAAAATGTCATGGCTTTCAAATAAAAGAATCATGAACAATACATGGTGTACTTATAATAAAAATAGACGTTAGTGTCAACACAAACACTCTTTTAACTCTCAAATAGAGGTTCCGGGTTTTGAGCTTTGCCACCTCTCATCATATCCAGTGAAACAGTACAGCCCAGCTTCATGGCTAATCACTGTAGGTTCGCCACAAAACGAAGAACTTTAAGTATACAGTTATATTACAAAGTTTTGACATAGTGTCATTCATGGTCGTTGTCAGGAGTCTACCGATATTTAAATCGGGCAACATTCTACTACTCGATTTTTTATAATTCTCTGGTGTATCTCCAGAACCCAAGATTTAACGCGAACAAAATTCATAAGGCACCCAATTGATAGAAAATCTTTAAAAAAAAGTGTGCAAAAAATAATAAAGACGAATTGATTACAAACGTCCTTTTTTGAAGTAGATTAAAACTGAGAGGAAATGTGACCAAAATGAAGTGAGGTATGAATAAGTACTATGGGTTTGGAGAATGGTAGAGTCGGTAAGGGATGCTTGGGACGTACTTGACGATTAGATTGGGCACATATATTATTATTACTAAAAGTTCGTTCGTTCTGGCTGCGAGAGAAGACGGTCGGTGGACCAGGGCAGTAACCGAATGGTGGCCAAGACAAGAACGCCGATCAGAACACAGACCACCAGCCTGCTGGTCGGATGACATCGTCACGGCAATGAATGGCGCGAAAATAGGGAGGCCTATACCCAGCAGTGGGAAGATACGGGCTGATGGATTAAAGAGTTCGTTATGGATTATAATTTATGTTGTTACAAAGGATACAAAAATCAACGTGCGGTTGCTCCAAAAATCCAAACCCTCTCGCAGCGGCTTCTAAATCCATTTTTTTGATGTCAAAGAATCTGTTCAAAGGATGTTTCTTATAACACCTAAGAAAGGAGAGGTAAGCTTTTCTTGCTAATACCTTCATCACACCGTTGTCCTTAATTAGTTCTTGTAACTGAAAGTTTCAGACAAAATAAAAGCTGTTCCTTTTAACCCTAACGGACTAGACAGAGACACCTTTTGCTGGCAGCGGCGGTGTTGCCATCGCCATACTCTGTGCACAAATTTTAATAAAAAAAAATTGTACTCAAAAATTAAACGTTTTTTAACAGTTTTATTATTTTTAACCGACTTCAAAACAACAGTTGCACACTTAAACCGGTAATGAACTAAGTTCATTTTATATCGTTTGTAAGGGTCCCATTATTAATTTTGAAGATTTTATTACAGAGATATTTTAAATCTTATATCGCATAAAAAAAACATGAGTTTCTTACCTTGTCTTTTTTTAAAGTCGACTAAAAATAAAAATAATTAATAAGTTAAAAGAAATGTGATTTTTCTTGTATGGGATTCATACTAGAAACTACGAAGGTGATTCTCGCCCGCCCTTGTATACATAATGATTGGATAATAACTATTTCACTTACCATTTGAATAACATCACTGGAAGGCGTTTCAAAATTATATTTGTCCAAATATATATTTTTAGTCTTTAAAAAATTAACGAACTCTTCCTCCTCTGGCCTCAGCAATATGACCGCATTGCCCGTGGTACCAATACCTCTTGCGGTGCGACCAACTCTGTGGATATACTCCTGAAAATGTACAACTCTAATATTTTATTTCTATTCTTTGTTGGTGTCGACAAAGCGTGTTCGACACCTTCGTCTGCAGTTTCGTGCAGTTTTCAGCAACAGGAGAACCAAAAAGCATACAACTTACACATTCCCTGACACACTGAAAAACAAACACACACACATAGAAATTACACTCAATATGCCTATAATTAAAATAATTTAAAACATACATAAATAGTCATGGGAGGAAGGACTGCCTATCACACAGGAAGTGCCTAGTTTAGGTGGCAGCGAAACGCTGATTGGCTAGAGAAGCAGTTTCAATGGATTTCGAAGGTGGTAGAGCTTTAAGATTAATGCAGTCATTCATCTTCTCCATTTTCTCGTATGCTTTGGAAACCTGGACATGGAGGTCTCTTGTGAGAGAAAAGATAGACGCATGCGAAATGTGGTGCTGCCGCAAAATGCTAGGAGCCTCATGGACTGCCGCACTAATGAGTCTATTTTGGATGAGACTTGTCTCTCCACGACTTGCTTTCGCCGGCTCCTTGATTTCTTTGGCCACATAGTTCACCACCAGCCAGACAGCCTTGAAAAACTACTGCTTTTTGGCTGCGCCGAGGGAAAAAGAAGCAGAGACACGGCGCCCTATTGACAGACGGGCTTTAATTGGAGTAGCTACCATACTGAAACTCCTCTTACTATACTAACTATACCTGGCCCAAAATAGAAGAGAGTGGGGAATGCTCGTTAAAAGGAGCTCACTTGGTGGTCACGACCTTCAGTTCTAAGGAAACGATAAAGAAGAAGAAGAGCTTTAAGTTAGCTTAACCTGATCCTCTATTGATTGCAACACGGCGAAAGAGCCCCGAAACTGGAGTATCAGGGCTCTGTCTACCCCTCTACGAAACGGGTGTGAGTATTTATGTGTTATACCTTCACATCTGTAGGCGGGTCGTACTGAACGATCCAATCAACGCAGGGTATGTCTAAACCTCTTGCCGCTACATCTGTACAAAACAGTGTCCCCATTTTTGCATCAACAAAACTTCTATATGCCTCTTTTCTGCAGGCTTGACTTAATTTTCCCTGAAAAATCAAATAACAATTTGTTACTAATTATATTATGTTAAGATAAAAATACAATTCAACAACTTTTTTACAAAAACTTCTAACATAGATAAATAGGTAACACCTTTCAAAATACAAGTACAAAGGCGAATTTAATGCATTTTATTCCTGTTAACCTTTGGTGGTTAAGAGTAGGCTAACGGTAAGGGTAGCATCCTTGTGAACTGTTTCAAGGAAGAGTGGTTTATTATGATATAGTTATGTATATGATTATCCAATACAAGATACATATTCCATAACGATAACAAGGATGAATGGAGAAGAAGAAATATAGGTGTCCAGACCTTTGTAATATACCTATAATATTTCGGAGATAAAAGAGGGTGGCAATATTTTTTATTATAATTTGTTAAATACATAAATCTCTTGCTTACATTTTATGGCTGATTTCAAAAAAACAAGGGGTTTTCAATTTCTCTGTACTGTTATTAATGTTTATACCATTAGGTTGCATATTAATTTTATTGCATAGGATCGTAGTTTCTGAAGATATAGCAGGAAACTTCTAGAAATCATTTGGAAGATTGATTGTTGATTGTGGTGGGCTTATGATAATCTACTTTTAAAATTTACTTACATGTATACTTATAACAGGAGTTTTACAATGACCTTTAAAAAACTCGTAATGAAAGTCAACTGATTTACATGAAGAAAAAAACACCATCACTTTTAGCTTCTTACATTTCCTCAGCATTTTGTGCAGCCACGATATCCTCTCCTCAATTGGACAAATAAAGTACCTGAAAGTATACTTGCTTAGGTAAAAGATACAAGAAACAAAAAATTTATTGTGTATTTTCAATTTCCAGCAAATTGCATGCGGCCTGAACTCAAACACAAAAGAACACCTGGGCTCGAATCTGATAAGCCAGTAAGGGCGAAATGAACATTCAGTGAAATAACAGTTATTGATTTTTGATATTTTTGGTAATGCGGTATTTAAGTTGAGCCACCTAGGATATAATAAAATTAAAATAGGTTCGTTTCATAGCAAAATAATTGATTTGCCAGTGATATGTCACTAGAAAGCAGGCTCGGTGCAATGACCCACGCTACCTCACAAGATAACCCAGCAAAATTAAAATTTCCTGAAAATATCATCAGTATTGGTCCAGATGTTTAGTCTTTAGCGAACAAAAAAGACAATCAATTTGGTTGTACCTTTAAGATTTTGTACCTCGACATCTATCATTTTTTCAAGTCATAGTTTCTATTATTATTCCGTGTTAAAGTTATTTACTGAAGTGGAACATTTGTCATGAATCATGATTTGTGAAGGAAAAAGTATCACACGAACCTAATGTTTAATTGGTGATTACAGAAATAAATTCCAGGGGACTTGTTCAGGCACAAGCTTCAGTGAGTCACTTTTTTTGCTCTTAACGCACCAAATAACTGAAATGCCACAAAAGCCCACTGTCCTTATCTTTAAATATAGTTTTTATAACTTATGCATACCCTTGTTGTAGTCCCATTACTGTAGTTCTAACATTATCCTGTACTGAAATAAGCACTGGACTGCCTTTAAGTGCTAGTCTAGCAAGATTCTTTATTTTGTCATCAATTGTTGCACTAAACAAGGCAGTTTGCCGGTTAACTGAAAGATTTATATTAGGTGGTTATTTAGGCAACTTATCATAGCTACAAGAGATATTTAATATGTGGCAATAATTGGAATTTTTTAAATGACTTGTATGATCATAAACATTAAGTTGAATTTCTAAACACAATTAAAAAAACTGTCAGACATCTTAGTGGTCATTAAATGGCTCACTTAATTTTAATTGCTCATTGCAATTCAAAAAGGCCTGATTAATCAGGGTAGTTGAATGGTAGGGAAGGCTTTGAAAACAGTTTATAGCAAAACACTCACTCACATTTCATATTGATTTGATAAACATGTGGGAGAAATATTTTTATATGTTGAAAACTACAATAAATAAGGTTGATGTGTATACTACTTAATAGTGATTCCTTATAACATACCTGGTAATAAATGTATGATTCCCGCTATGTGTTTTTCGAAGCCAGCCTCAAGTAATTTGTCAGCTTCATCTAATATTAAACATTTAAGATTTTTGATATTGAACCTCTCTGTATTTTGCAAATGATCCAATAAGCGACCAGGAGTACTAACAACAATATTAACACCTGAAAATGAATGTCTCATATTTATGGGAAAAAAATGATTCAGGTAAAGAAAAGAATCTCTCTACAATCTCACTCTTCATGATATCCCACGCCCCATAGACTTCAAATCCCTACTCTCCCTAGTTAACTCTCTTTTTGTATATATTTTATAATCAATCATTAACAAAAATGACATAAAACTTTCGTTTGTCCAACACATGTTATGTATATACTGTGATTGTCTCTTTTGTTTTAGATATATCAACAGTGATTTTCGTGATGAATTGTCTCAGCAGTATCCACCCTACATCTTTGTTAGATTCAATCCCTATCGATTTGCAAAGCCCGCTATTTTCGGAAGTTTAACATATGCACTTTGACATTGATGAAATCTGCATGGAAACGCCATCAACAATAGCAATTGAATTGAAAGAAAAGAAGAAATTTTCTAGAATAGAAGGAAAGATCATTTTCAAATAATCAAAAATATTAAATAATAACAGGAAATATGACATTAAAAATAATAAGTAAACAATTTAAATACATTTTACACCCCAATACCAAGAGAGAGATAAGAATATGTATTGTGAGTATTTGTTCACCTGAGGCCCAAAACCTACCTTTTTGTAAAAATATAATTTCTTTGTGCTTCTTTTCCCCTCCAACTAATAATCCATGGGTTAAATCAATTTTAATAAGTAGTTTCGTCACAACTTCATATGTTTGTAAAGCTAATTCTCTTGTAGGCGAAATTATAACACAACCAACACCTAAAAAATAAAAAGCTATTAATAAGAAATTAATCTCGTTCTCTTAACTTATCATAAGAAAATGTATACCATGCTTTTGTGTGAATTTTAATTTTATTAGGTTTTCGATCACTGGGACAAGAAAAGCTAACGTTTTCCCACTTCCAGTTTTTGCAGCTCCAATCAGATCTTTACCCAACAACAAATGTGGTATAATTTTTGCTTGTATTTCGGTAGGTTTATCAAAACCCATAGTTTTTAGGGAGGCTAATATGCGTAAATCTATTTTCCCTTTTAACATTGAAAAAGAAGACTCAGCGATAATATCTTCAGTATTCATGGCGAATTTAAGTTGTTATTAAAAAAAAAGGAATTTATTACTAATAAAAGTGCAACTGCACTGCAACAGCAATAGGCAATGACAGTTTATGATAAAACAATAACAACACAGATATGATGATGATGATGATATTAATTTATCCCTAATGGAAAGGCAAAAGAATTTAGTCCATAAAGCATGTCTTATTCTTGGTAATAATAAGAGAATTTTGGTAGTTTTAAAGGCCGAAGCCTCATCTTCATTTTTCTTGATCGTGAAGCCAAACGCGTGCGTGAATCCCATATGATAAGCACAACACAGATATATAATGAACTAACATCAGGTGGAATCGAGGTCAAGCACTTGCTTAGAAAGCATAAAAAAAGGGTGTATTTAGTATGGATAGCTTGGCAAAAAAGAAAAAATAATGGTTGCGCCATTAACGTTCTATATAGAAATCATTACATTGCATTTCTTGCTTAATACCTCGGTTTAGTCCTAATACTTAAATTTTCTAACAGCTTTCTTCTAAAGAAGTTACTTGGCGATAGGGTCAAATGTTTACTCTTTTTAAAGACCAAAAATAAAAAAAGAAAAATATTTGGTTACTTTTGTGATATTATCATCAGATGTGCTCATGCTAACTCATGATTTGAACAGGAGATCTGAGAAGTTGCCGTTGGATAATTCGGAGAGATTGCTTACATAATAAAAAGCTGCAGGTGTAGAAAAGTTAGAATGAGTTAGTAGGACTAAGTAATGTAAAAAAGGAAACACAATAATATTATTTACATCGTAACACTTATTTGAATGCAGTCTTGTGATGTTTTAAAAAAAGTTACTGTATCTCTAAAATTAGTCGGACTGTCTGAGTAGTTTGTACATATTGTAATTGACAAATCAAAATATAACACGCGGTACCACAATCTTTGTTCTTTTTGGTCAGGTCAGTAAGCACATATTATCTATTAAGTATTATCTTATAATAATATATCCTTATTTAAGGAAAACTTGACAGTGATTGGTATATCTGTCTACCCTGTGCCGGTTAAAGACGTGATAGTTTTTTTTTTTATACTACTAATTAATGATCTGTCTGTCGTCTGTGGTTCAAACGTCAGTCGTCAGCATCAGCGGTTGGCTGTCATTTTTCTACACGTTCTATTTATCAGTAAGCCGTTTTCATTTACCGGTGTAAGAATAATTGTTTTAATCATGGTTTATTCGTCCTTCTGGGTCAACCGTTTTCGTTCATTTGTTTTGATTATTTTCACACTTATCATATACGCTCAGTCCGACGTACCGAGACCTCGCGGTGTTTCTTTATTTAAAGCGTCCCTTTACTCTCCTACAAAAGACTTTACATGTTTTGATGGAACTGTGACTATACCATTTACGTATGTGAACGATGATTATTGCGATTGTTTCGACGGCAGCGACGAGCCGGGAACGTCGGCATGCTTAAACGGCGTTTTCCATTGCACAAATGCAGGTCACCGACCGGAGAACATACCCAGCTCTCGTGTAAATGACGGTGTATGCGATTGCTGTGACGGAACCGATGAATATACGGATCCAGATATCTGCCCAAATACTTGTGAAGAAATGGGCAAAGAAGCTAGAGCCGAAGCACAGCGACTAGCAGACCTACATAAAGCTGGTAATCATCTAAGACTAGAATTAATTGAAAAGGGAAATAAGAAACGTAATGAAATGGCAGAGCAGCTTTCACAACTAGAGAAAGATAAAGCCGAAGCACAGAAAATCAAAGCGGAGAAGGAGTCTCTGAAAAATCAGCTGGAAACTAAAGAGAATGAGGTTCTGCAAGTTTATAGAGATGCGGAAGAAAGAGAAAGACAGAAGAAAATTGAAGAAGAAAAGGAAGCAGTTATCAAGGATGCTAGTCAATATTTCGACATGTTTGATTCAAATGAGGATAATATATTAACAGTAGGTGAAGCAAAAGGTATTAATTCTTTTGATAAAAATGAAGATGGTGAAGTAGATCAGGAAGAAATACAATATTTCTTAGGCCCCAGTGAAAGTGTTGATAAAGATACCTTTGTTACAACCACATGGGCATTGCTTAAACCTTTTGTGATGTTAGAGCGAGGTATTGTACCCACTGAAGGAAATGAGGAAGGTGATGATCATGATGCAGATGAAACAAGAGGAGACTTAGAAACCGACGAAGGTGATACTGATGAGGAAAATGCTGATGAAGAGTTATCACATGGTGCAGATCAAGATATAGAAACTGAGCCCACACAAACCTATGATGAAGAAACTCAGAAAATTGTTGATGAAGCTACAGATGCTCGCCGTCAATGGACAGATGCGGAGAGACATGTTAGAGAGATTGAATCAAACATAAGAATATTCCAACAAAACCTAGAGAAAGATTATGGTCCCCAGCAGGAGTATGCTACTCTAGATGGGCAGTGTTTGGAGCATGAGGACAAGGAATATGTTTATAAATTATGTTTATTCCAAAAAGTTACACAGAAGTCCAAGAATGGGGGAGCAGAAGTAGGGCTTGGTAATTGGGGTGAATGGGCTGGTGAAGATAACAAGTACTCTGTGATGAAGTATACTAATGGCATTGCCTGTTGGAATGGACCAAGCAGAACAACTTCGGTGAATGTACATTGTGGACTAGAAACTAAAATGCTATCAGTCACTGAACCGTACCGCTGCGAGTACAACATAGAACTTGCAACGCCTGCTGCTTGTGATGATTCAAATATAACACAGCAGCCATCACACGATGAACTTTAGATACTATATAATAATGTGAATAATCCACACATCTCCATGTGATGAATAGCCACAAAAGTTAAGCAAAAGCTGGAAATTACCATTTTTACTATAAAATGTGATGTCAAAAATGGATTACTACTATTACTAGATTATTGTTCCAAATGCTAAAGACTAAGTGTTTAGGACTCATTGGTTTTTCTTATTTAATTTATTTACTACTGTGGCACTTAAAAATATATTTTTTTCCTAAATTATTTTAAGGCACAGATAATTATTGCATTTCGTTTCATTGTAGTTATTCTACTATAGTAATACAATGTTTTGAACAAGACTGATGGGACAAGAGTATGATAAAAATAACACATTCCTCAGGTAAGGCTGTATTAGTTCAAATAATAGAAGGTTAACAAATCAATGAAGTTGAACAAAACATTGTAAATGATCAATAAAATATTGTTTTTGATTATAAGATCCCAGTATTTTATTACATGATTAGATAAATTATCTAGATGAGAAAAAATATATCTAACCTGTGCAATTGATTAGCAGTGTTCATAGACAAGCAATAATTTAAACAGGCATACATTGACTAGGTTGACAACATACTAATATCTATATAATAGAAAAAAATGGCGCGGGGACTCATGGGGGGGATCATCTAACTTACATTTTCATGTTTGACGTAAGAAATAAGCGTATGTGTTTTAAAAAAGACTTTGCTTAAAGTTCATGTTACTAAGCCATAAAATATTCAACAACAACAAATATCCATATTGTATTCTCTGGCTATTGCGGCTTAGAGGTTAAGGCCGTAGGTAATTTAGTCTGAACCTCTGTTATGAGTAAATTTAAAGCAGTAGCATCTATTATAACCTCTACGAAATTCTTTTTTTTTTATAATTTCTAAGCGGGTGCTTGACTACGATCCCACCTGATGTTAAGTGGAAATGCAGACCTGAATGGTAAGGCGCACTAGCTTAGTAAATGCCTATTCACTCTACTCTTGAAAATACCCGCATTGTAATCGGAAGGAAAGATAGACGCGGGCAAACTATTTCAGTCCTTTGCTGTTCGTCTTGTGCGTCTTCATATACCAGGGTGTCCAAACGCATCCACTGTTGCAGATTCTTTCAGAAAAACTTCTAGTGCTATCTTAGTTCACTTTTCTAGCTGATGGGTGTTTGCCAAAATTTGAAAGGAAAAGAACTCAACAGCCTTTTTTTCTTCTTTCAATAAAGCGCAACCACAGACTTATGTCCGTGCTCTTTTGTAATATTCTTGAATTGGTTGCTTTGATTTTTTTAATTTAATTTTTTTTTTATTATAATGCCTGATTTCAACAGCTCAATGATTTCAGACTCGACAGCCTTAGAACTCTACTGGTATTAGGTGACCATCCATGAATATCCACAGCACCCAAAGAATGTGACATGCATTTTCGGCCTTTAAGCAGTCATTTCTTGGAGGATCCAAATCATTTTGGTTTGGAAACACCGCTGGTTCTGTGGATTAGTTGTGCATAAAGGGGAAATTAAATGTGAATCATAGATTAATGAAATGCCAATCATCAAAATTATTTTAATGAGCAACTGTTAGCTAGCTATATGTATGATAGACAACATATGTGTCACTATAGTAACATATAGGGAGATATTTCTTTTGTCAGCTTTTATTGTCAAAATTACAGAAGGGATAGACATCATGCCTATACCCTAAGATGCAAGGGTTTCTTAAAAAGTTGTAACATATAAATATATTGTTGATTACTCCAATGAAACATTTTTTCAGTTCAGAAGATAATTACAAATTCTTTCCTGTCAATTGACATGTATTTATTTTTTTATTATCCACTTGATAAATCTATTAACAGGTAAAATAAGTGAATGAAACCAGGACTTATCTCTAGTATTTAATATGTTAAATACAGTAGAGAGTTGCAAACAATCATATTGTTGCTACAATAAACACTAAAATTCACTTATCTCAAGTTTAAAGGGGTTAATAGTATTTATGTTACGGGCTATCATGGTTGTTACAAATAGTATTGGTACCTTACAAAGTATTGTCGGAGCACAATATATCAGTAGGATGTTTATAAAGGTGGGTATCCACATAGAAAATTAACAATTCTTGTTGCTTTATATCAGTGAATTTGATAAGACAGTTTTAATTAATTTTATCAAAACTTTCAATGACATTTACCTCACTTTTGCCCCCTAAATACTCTTCTTGGTATATTTGAATTGTTATCTAATTAAAGGCCTTTTAATAAGTTATGCCAAATGTTGAAAATTATTTCTTATACATAAATAGATAAGTTTTAAAGAATTATTTATTTCAAAATTATGCTATTTTACAGTTTTTTTTTATATTGATTACTTACAATGTTTTTTTCCCCCGCGTGTTTGGCTGGGGGTATTTTTAACTAATTTTAATTTATTACTTATACAATAACAATTTATATAAAAAATATATTTCTAATTTTCTTATTTCTACTTTATACATTTCCTTAATTTCTCTAATATTTCAATTATTTATTTCTACGTTTATTTTCGTAATTAATCTATTTATTTATGTCTTATTACTATTTATAATTTTTGTTTGATTCTCTTATTTTTTATCTATTTATTTGTCTATTTTACAGTTTTGAACCGATTTAAAAAGAAAGAGATTCTCAATTTGTCTTTATCATTTTTTTATGTTTGTTATCTCATAACTTTCGACTGGGTGAACCAATTTTGACGATTCTATTTTTATTCGAACGAATTATAAAATGACGTCCATGAGAAAACCATATCTTAAATTTGAATTAAGTATATGTGCTCGACAAATGGACGAATAATTCAATTCAACGAACCAAAAATTCCAATAAAAAATGATACATCAACGATTTCGATGTATCATTTTTTTATTGGAATGATAGTTTGATGATTTCGTAATTTCTATATCGTAATATTCCTATTCGATTTGAAGTCTGTCTTTGTATTTACTCGTAAATATACTAAGAGTTGAGTGTTGTTGTTAATACCATTGTTAACACATCTAAATTATTATTATTGATATTACGTTTGCGTCTCCGCGGTCTCCACTCGAGAACTCGCTTCGCCCAACGGTTATCCGCTCTATGGCTAATATGGCCGGCCCATTGCCACTTCAATTTGTTAATCCGGTGGGCTATGTCGATCACCTTAGTTCTATGTCGGATCACCTCATTCCGGATTCGATCCTTCAGAGAGACTCCGAGCATTGCTCTTTCCATAGCTTTTAGCCTGTGGACCAGCATAACCTTGAGCGTCCACGATATCCATATGTCGAGACGGGTTGGACGTGCTAATTTGATTTAAGACAAATATATAAAGGTGTTTTTCGGGAGACACGCTAAATTACTCATAAAACTCATAACATTTAAGCTGAACGCCCTAAGAGCCCTGCCATTTCACAACATCGGCTATTACCCATAGCTAAGTTAAAAATCTCAGGGATATTTGAACTATTTACAGTTTTGACAGTAAAGTAACACGAACTAAACACATGAGAAGACAAATTATTGTGGGTACTTACTATTGCACAATTAATTCTCTGCTCGCTATAATAACGTCTTTTTCAGTTACGCTTCCGATAAGAAGATTGTTATCGAGTTGGTTTGTGCAATCGACGTCAATCATATTAGTATCATTTGTTCCGCAGTTATCAAAGCAAACAAAAAAATATTAAAGAAAAGGGTATGTTAAAGGATTAGGGAATATTATAACTATATATCTAACACAATAGCTGCTTTTTGTACCGAACCCATGCTATCTGTCAGTGAAGCTAGCCAATAAAGTTTCTTACTAAACTAACTCTTAGGTAGCTTCTTTGGGAGTAATTTGGCGCTATGGCCCACCAGAACTTGGTGTGAGCAGAGATGCTAATCGGGTTAGCGTTTTAATCCGATGGTTGAATCGCGACTCTATTGATAGCTTCGGAAAACTATCAAGACATTCAAATAGTTATGTAGCCATAAACACGACTTTCATTTTTTTTTAAAAGGATTTTGGTTTTAATTAGTTCCCATATGAATTTTAAATACCTTGGGTTCTGAAGATATATCACGGAACTCCTAAAATCGTGTAGAATAATGCTTGTTGTGATATTGGTAGGTTTATAAGACCAGGTAAGGCAGAGGTCAAGACTAGATACGCACTTCATAACGACAACGAACACGAATGCGGGAGAAGAAATCATTTACAAATGATAGATCGAATAGAATCTCAGATTAATAGAATTACATCACACTTGTTTGCTTTTCAATAAACAGGAAAATATATGATTACCATTTTCTTGGAAATCAAAACACATCTAGTTAAAGAAACACAATTAGTCGTTTCCTACAGGTGAACGGAAATAGTTTTATATCGATGCTTAATACTGTTAGAGTGGTAAACAAAAACTATTGTGTCCATATTCTTGAATTAAAGGAAGTACAATTTCTTAATTTTATTGGAACACTAAGAATATATAGAAACATACTTATAAGGCAAAACTGCCGAGGATTTTTTGTGACAAACCTACGCTGATTGACCAGATAAATCTCTGGTTTTGAATACCTTTCAACATAGCTTTTAGGTAGGTTAGCTTGAACCTCTACTGGAGACAGATTGGGACCACCACGACGCAAGGTCCGCTGAGATGGCACCTCGGCCTAGTTAGCTACTCTAATCGCGTTAACATTCCCAACCCAACCGAGGGCGCCTGGCAGTGCCGTACCACCAAAGTATCAAAACCGATAAGCCTAGCAAAACAGTTCTGTATTGGTACCCACCTTAGTATATGGGACATCAAATACTGCTTCATCGTTGTCTTTAGGCCCTAACCAAAACCAAACGAAAATAAAATTGACTATACATCAACAGATTGTAAGCATTGTCGAATTTTGAACCGCAAGTATACTATATGACATTCGATTCCGGGGCTCCAGATTTGGAAGTGGATTACTCAATCACACCCGGCAATATCTTAATTCAAAAACTATTATCCTAAATTGTTAATTAACCTTTATTTGGAGCAAAATGGATGCATATTATTTACAAAATCCAGTCGTTATCATAATCAATCGGTAATTCCTATTTATGTTAATTTATTTATTACTATAAATACTACGCAATGAATATTTATTAGGTGAACCATTTTCCTTGTTCTTAAAGAAAAAGTCCCGAGTATGCAAAGATAAACAGGCCTTGAGATTGTGGACTCGTGTTGGGAAAGGTTATTAAAGGGGACTCGATAAAAACAATTATATCCACGATATATCATCATGAACACAATAAATTAAAATAGATTGAGTGTGATTGACGGCATATTTGTTTACATCGCATGTGTTCAGCGTAGCTAGTATTGCTCTTTGAAATTACTTTATGTTATGAGAGTTATGAAAATATCAAAAAAATAAATATAAAATAATATAATCCAGAGGATCCCAGACTTTTTTCTCATAGACAATTTTCAATTTTAGCCGGTTCCAGTGGACTATATACATTTCTTCCATTCTACAATGTTTTAGAAACGACACGTTGTACTGAATATGGAATATACAAGTTTTTACAAATAACAATCGTTGAGCTTCTTAAAACATTATCTGCCTAGTAGAAGTCAAGCTAACATTTTAGTTCTTTACTATCGGAAGCAGATACATTTCCGCTTACGAATTGTGAACACCCATTTCTGATGTTCGAGGAGTCGAAACTCAGACTGCTACTAAAAGTCGCTTTCTATATAGCATGTTGTAATATTCGCCCTCTATATGGCGTTAGATTATACTCTGTCACTTATACCGTGTCTACCTAACTAAATAAATTGGAAATATATTTTTTCGAATCTATCAAGTTTTACGCCATTGTCAGCGTTATTTCGTTTCTTCAAGTGTCAATGTCAAGCGTCAACCGAGTGAACCGAGTTCGACTACTGGCGTCAACTTTATTTTTTGGTTACTTTGCTTATACGTAATTCGTAAACATTAACAAAAGTTTTTCATAACAAGTTAAGGAAGATTGAATTTACTCAAGGATTATGGAAACTATATTAGAACAACAAAGAAGTTACCATGAGGAAAGAGAGCGTACAATGGACGCTATGGTTAAAGAAATTTTACATAAAAAGACCGGGGTACGTACATTTTGTTTTTCTACAATTATAAATTTTAACCATTATTAATTATATTACATAAACCAACACTAAATATAAGATGAGTTTTTATAATATATCTTGTTCGTAGAGTATTTTAAATGTTTTTTATTACTCGTTTACAAGTAAGCGTTTTCTATAAAATTACTGGTAATAATGCAATATGTGGGCAGATACAGGAATAGGGTATTGCATAATTACCAGATTACCTATCTAATTATTCATTGTTATATATCTTGGCTGCTGTTTACAAATACTGTAATTTAGGTTATTTTGTCATTAATATATTTTATTAATTTCCAGCACCGAGAATCAATTAATGGAGAACATAGATTAAAGAATTTACATGACGTAAGTATTATTAGTAAGTTTAAAAAAAAAAAAACATTACAAGTAAAAACTAGATATACTTTAATTTTTATTAAACTGTATTGGAAAATCACATTGAGATCAAAACAAATTTTCAAGGATTTTACTGTAGTTTCATTTTTCTTTTAAATATTTGTATTTCAAATACTTTGTGTTAATTTTATTCCAGAAAATATTATCTTAATTAGCTATGTGGCTAGGACAGAATATATATATAATGTGGACATTATATTTAACTTCTCTTTTGTTTGTTGCTTCTTCTACAAGGTTCAAAGTTTTTCTTTGAAGTTTATCTTGGAGTACAATTGAAATAGATATGTGGGAATAGCTTGTATTTTTGATTTTCGTTTACCATTATTTAATCAAAATTCATCATAAATATTATTTTTTCAGAGATATGTAGAATCTACTATAAGGCTTAAAGAGTTGTATGAGGACAAAGATGGTTTACGCAAGGAAGAGATTGCCTCCTTGTCTGGCCCCAATGAATTTCAAGAATTTTATGCTAGATTAAAACAAATTAAGGACTTCTATAGAAAACATCCCAATGAGGTAAGCATTATTACTACATGGGTATTCATATTACAAGCATTAGGTACTGCTTTACATAAGTTACTAAATGCATCAAAAGCTTTCTGAATCTTATATCTTCACAGAAAAAATACAGAAATGTCCTATGACTATAATTTTTATGAATATTTTATTTCAGATTTGTGTTCCAATGTCTGTGGAATTTGAAGAATTAGCCCAATTAAGAGAAAACCCTTCTGAAGATTATACAAGTAAGTTATTTAAGATTTGTACAAGATGGCACAGCAAATCAACATTTACAAGATGAACTTAGACATGCGCATAGAAATCGTGGTTGTTCAATTTGATACTATTTCCAATATAGGTTGGGTTGTTATGATTGCTGATTATTGTCTTTTCCAAAACAAACAGAACAATATCAACAAAACATTGGTAAATAGTTACATATATTTAAATACACATTTAACATTTTGCCTATGTGTGTGCTAATGTAAGCATGTTGTGTATTTATGTGTTATACTATGTATTTGTTTTTTGTTCTAGCACCAGTTGACTTTACAGATGAAGAAGGCTATGGAAAATATTTAGATTTACATGAATGTTATGAAAAATATATAAATTTAAAGGGTATTGAGGTAAGTTACTGCAAATGGATTTTTGACTGCTTGTGTATATTTGTAGAGCATGCCAGAAACTCAGTTCTTGGTCCAAATTTAAATCTACTCAGACAGGATAGAGTCTATACACTATATCCATTTATCTAGCTATTGCTCCTCACAATCAAAGACAAAGATATTTACGATAATAAATAAAAATCCAACTTCAGATCAAAAGTGACAAATCATTACTAAATGCAACCAAACTCTTATGTGCGGACACTTAAATAATTTTCCGAAATATCATTGTTCAATTCTGAAGTTCTGACACTTTTATTCTCCTTCCTCTTCCACATTTATACCTATTGTCGTAATGGAGTACATATCTTCTTCGTCGAACGAATCTTGGTTTGTCACCCAATAATTCAATCAACAGGCATTCTTCTATAGGATTTTTAGGGTTACCCTGGTATACCTACAGAACCTAATGACCTATGCCAACAATTAATATACTATGGGTTTCTTATTGAAAGTAACCAGTGCAATTAACATAACAAAATACAGATAGATTGGAAACAATGTTGGAAATAAAATTATTGTTTCATCAACTAACTATCAATTCATAATGAATCAGTTCATAATGATTTCTTCTATGTGAACACATTGGATTAAATTATGAAAAACAATTTTAATGTATGTGCAATACAAGAATTGATTATTTAATATAAATTTAACATTATTTATTACAGAAAGTAGATTACATCACATACTTAAGCATCTTTGATCATTTATTTGATATTCCACGCGAGAGGAAGAACAGTGAATATAGAAACTACGTCAGAATTTTGTTAACTTACCTGAAGGATTTTGTTAGTCGAGTGAAGCCGCTGTTAGATCAGGCGCAAGAGATGGCGAGCGCTCATCAAGATTTCCTAAAACAATGGGAAGCAGGAATCTTTCCCGGATGGCCAGTAAGTTATACTTTTTAAATTACCTTATACGGTAATAACACATAAATACACTTTTTATAATAAAAAAAGGTGTTATTGTAAGAATCATTTCATTTTGAAATACCTGGCATATTACAAAGCCTTGCTTGTATCTTAATTAATAAATAGAGTTCCACTAACCAAAATAAAATTCTTGAAATTCATTGGGGTCAGACAAGGAGGCAATCTCTTCCTTGATAACAAGGTATGTCAAACGCCACAATGCCTCTCGTGATTTGGGGATCTTCAAGAAACGAGCCTATTCCTATCTCAAAGGCTGGCAACACACCTGCAGCTCCTCTGGCGCTGTGGATGTTCATGGGCGACTGTGATCACTTAAGATCAGGTAAGCCATATGCTTGTTTGCTACTTTCATATATAAAAAAGGTTTCAATAAAATATTCATGTACTTATGAGAATTTAATCTAAATTTGTTTACAGAAAGAAACTGGAGGTGCTTTAACAAACATTGGTGCCCATTTAGATTTGTCAGCTTTCTCATCATGGGAGGAATTGGCTTCCCTAGGTTTGGATAGATTAAAGTCTGCACTTATGGCCCTCGGACTTAAGTGTGGTGGGACTTTAGAAGAAAGAGCTCAAAGGTATGAATGACTAACTTTAAAAATACATATAAACATGTACATACTTTCAATGGGCTATTTCAAGTGAATATAAAAAGATCTCGCTCCGTAATTAGCTTTTTATTCATGAATGGGTAAAAAGGCGAACCAATAAAAAATGTTTGACTTTAGGCGTCTTTCACACTGTTCCGACACTTAAAATGCTCTCTCGTTGGGGCGTCCAGAAAATGGCCCTTTCTGTTTTACATTATGAAAATATTACTTGTGGAAAAACAATTTAGACCGGTTATCTAACTACAGCGAGAAGCGTAATTCCAATTGTTTGTCAAATCGTACTTTCCCGTAAGGTTCAATAAATATCTGTTAAAAATAGATTTTTGTTTAATATAACAGACATCTTCAATAATCAGAATGAATTTCAGGTTATTCAGTACAAAAGGACAGACTGCTTTAGATAAGTCTCTTGTTGCGAAAAAAGGTGCTAATAAGGCGAAGGCTTCCACTCAGCAACGACACAAGGACATTGCTGCTATTGAAGCTCAAGTTTACAGGTATACATTTAATATAAACCATTAGGGAGTCAAGCTTAGATTGTCCCAAATAGTTTCTATTATTAAAATAGCTACCGACCGAGTCGTGGTTCGGCGCCCTCAGATGCTTATAATAATGCTTATAACATAGTAACCGTCCAAGCCGTGGTTACCCCTCAACAGGGTGACTCTTGTGTCGAGTTACTAGCGATAGAGGTTCAGGCTAAGCGATCTAAGAGCTATGCCACCTCTCAATCCGGTGAAGCAGTAAAGACCGGCCTCTCTGGCCAACTGCATGCCTTAGTACGCCCATAAAAAAAATAGGGACTCGATAGTCTGATTTAAGGCATTTAAGGTTTAAGGCATAATCTGTGGAACATATTCAATTCGGAATACATTCGATTGACACTATGCGACAGCAATTCTTCTTAAAAAAATTAGACCACACTACTGAAGTAAAACTTCTTTACCTCCATTTATATGTATGTATGAATATATTATATGTATAAAATATACTCAAAATATAATATATACATGATTTTTACTTTTTTTGATACAGAGAGAAAGAAAATGTGCGCGCGTACTGCTCTCTTGTCCCCTAAAGTAATTTGCGAAACGTAATTCTCTCTTTCTATTTTCACAAACTTATATCTCTCAACATCCAGTTGACTCCCCCGATTACACTTTACGTAATGCTCTCGTCGCATATTCACTATTCAAAGTCAAAAAGCAATTTTGTTTTTTTAATATAATTTATGACTTTCGACAGATTTGCAAACATTGTAAGTGGTACAGGTGCGGCCACAATAGAGAATGTCACTAGGCGAGCAGCTCGCGCCGCCGGTGAGAGACGGGATGAGAGTGACGACGAGAGTGACGCCTCTGCTGCCCCCGACGTGGACTCTGATGATGATGAAGTCCCCTATAATCCTAAAAACTTACCGCTTGGGTGGGACGGCAAGGTAAAAGAGTTCTGCTTTGTATGTGACTTTTTTTATGACGGATTCAACAAATTGGTCAGAGAAGCTGGCCTTGAGTGCTTCACCGGATTGAGAGGTGGCATAGCTCTTAGGTCGCTTATCCTGAACCTCTATCGCTATTAACTCGACACAAGGGTCACCCCGGCGAGGGGTGACCTCGGCTTGGATGGTTATATACGCATAAGCATTCCGATCCAAGGGCGCCCGAGAGGGCCGAACCACGACTCGGTCGGTTGCTATTACACGGATAATCTAAGGGACATTCAAAAGCGAAACTAACTTTGAGAGTCACTTCGGGAAGCGTTATGTGAGGACTATCGTCAATGTAAGGACTAAAGTGCAATATAATTAAAGGCGTTGGCAATACAGCCAGAATTGCCCGTGTTTTGAACAAATTCTGCAGGTATCGAGTACGAGCTGTATTTAAACTTATTTATGTTATGATTTTCTTTTTTCGGTTTTTACAGCCCATTCCATATTGGCTCTACAAGCTTCACGGTTTGAATATAAGTTACACATGTGAGATATGTGGAAATTACACATACAAGGGACCGAAAGCATTTCAAAGACATTTCGCGGAATGGCGTCACGCGCACGGCATGCGGTGTCTTGGAATACCTAACACAGCTCATTTCGCTAATGTGACACAAATAGAAGACGCACTTTCCTGTAAGTATCTTTATTTTTATTTATTTTGGCCACTTCTCACACAAACTTTTTTGCATGAACATAACAAATGGTTAGTTTTACCATCATAATTTTCAAACCATCAATAGTTTAAAGACAAAACAATCCGATCAAAATCAAATCCGAAACTGGGCCTATAATATGACATTTATTTCTTTTCAGTGTGGGAGAAAATTAAAAATCAAAAAGAGAGTGAGAGGTTCGTTGCAGAAAACGATGAAGAGTATGAAGATTCTCAAGGAAATGTCGTCAACCGTAAAACATTCGAAGATTTGAAACGACAAGGACTTCTTTAAATTGTAAAATTTATAATTATAGTTTAATAAAAATATTTTTATCAAGGTAATTTTTTTTTTTTTATATATAAAATGTGCTAAAATTCTTCATAAAAAATCTACAGTGATCCTTACCTAATATTTCTGTGTTGAGGAAAGTTGAAAAACGCCAAGATCAGAAATTAGTTAACCTTCAATCTTTGAATCCAAATGTATTGCCAGAGAATAAAGTTTTGTATAAAGTACGATAGACATAGACACGCGTTTTTAGGGATACCATCAAATATATCACCAATCATAATAATAAATATTTAATACATTTTATCAAAAACAAAAATAATGTGATATTATACACTATATCGCTTTTTCTTGATTGTTATAGTGACCTGTTTCCAATACAAATATCAATTACATATTGAAATTATATCAAAAGAGTGCTACTCAACCCTAGACTTAAGATAGTAGGTATGTAAGGTATAAAAAGGGTCTAGTTTATAAGGTAGTCGTTTCCTTGGATCACTTTGGTGGCGAAAGATTGTAGATATATTACTGGTTGAAGCCACCATCACTAGACTGTGCTTATAGACACCGTGATCGCATATACATGGTTTATGCCAGTCTCTCACCAGCAATAAATAGTAATAATAATAAGGTCAACGTTTTAACTAAAAAACGAAAAACTACCAGCGTAGCGTTTTTAACAGTCATTCCGTAAGAGGAAAATTATTGTGCAGGGTAAAATAGGGGCAGGTGATCTATTAAGCATTACCATAACAGTACTCTATTATAATCGATATTGTTTTATAGATTGTTTTACATAGTTTATCAAAATAACATTAGAAGGCTGTACAGTCCAAGTCTTTAGCCTATATAAAAAACAAATAGTAATGAAATCCTTATGTGTCAATGTCAAATCAATATAATTTTCGTGCTTGACAAGTTGATGTGAATAAAAAATAAGTGATTTTTAAATTAAAAACTGAATATAGTGTGTTTACAACCTTGTGTATATGTTTGTCTAAATACATTGTATTTTGACTTACAATGTCGACAGAAACAGGTAGCCAAATATTTGCAGGATCAAGAGTCTTAGGTTATGTCAGTACACATGTACCATTTGTGGCCAGACTTATTAAGAGACGCGGCGAAACTTTGTTATGTACTAGCGTAGGAAAGTGGTTTCACACCTACGGATGTGATAAGTTTCGATTGTTAAGTATAAGCGGTGAACATCCGGGTCCAATAACTTGTATGAGTGGCGACAGCTACCATGTCTATACAGCTAGTGAAAATGATATATATGCTTGGAGAAGAGGATGCGAACTGAAACATGTGTACAAAGGTCATAAGGCAGCAATTCATAAACTACTACCATTTGGCACACACCTTATATCCATAGATGAAGCTAATATATTAAAAATATTTGATATAAAAGACGAAACAGAATTTTTACAGCTTGAATTCGATAAAAATATTTTTAAAATATCAACATTATGTCATCCTCCAACTTATTTAAACAAAATATTACTTGGAAGCAACCAAGGGACGCTCCAATTATGGAATATACGTACATCAAAGTTAGTGTTCACCTTCAACGGTTGGGGATCTGCAGTGACAGTTACAGAACCTGCTCCCGCGGTGGATGTGGTTGCAATTGCTCTTGCTAATGGGAAAATAATTTTGCACAATTTGCGTTATAATGAAACAGTTGTGGAGTTTGCACATGATTGGGGCATGGTCAGTTGCTTGTCATTTAGGCTAGATGGGATTCCAATGATGGTGACAGGGAGCACTAAGGGACATATTGTGATGTGGGATTTAGAAGAGAAAAGAGTAATGTCTCAAATACAATCCGCACATTCAGCTCGGGTTGCTGGATTGCAGTGCTTAATGTCAGAACCTTTGATGGTCACAAATTCACAAGATAACTCTTTGAAAATGTGGATTTTTGATATGCCTGATGGTGGTGCCAGACTTTTGAAGAAAAGGTAGGTTTGAAAGAAAATTATTTTAATTCATTGCTCATTTTATTATGACCATTGGCTCTTCTTAGAGAGGACTATTTGCCTACAATCTCTTTTCTACTCTCTTATCTTCTTATTTGACTGCTCTATATTATGATTCATAAAGGTTTACCTTACTTAAGGACTTATTACTCTACTATTTTTCTCTTACACAATTTTTCTTACAAATAAAAATATTGAGTATTTGAATAGTCTTCTAACCACGAAAAATGTGATAAATTTAATAATAATAGCAGGAGTTGAGAAGCAAAAGAGTATCTTGTAGATACCCTTATTCTACATGTCAATTAATAGATTCATTCATTCTATTTCTACTTGTTTCCATTGTGCTGCTCCACAAATTAGAAGTTGTAACAAGTAGCCCCACTTCTACTTTGTTTTCAATTTAGATAAGCAATTCAACAATTAAAATGTTGCTGCATTTAACTAGAAGATTCTGATCAATTAACTGCAGATCAAAAATACCTTCACATACATACAATATATTTTACAACAAATAATTAATAATTTCTTCATTATTGTTGTCAGGGAAGGTCATTCACTTCCCCCAAATTTGGTGCGACATTGTGAACCTACTGGAGAGAATCTGTTAGCTACTGGTGCGGACAGTAGTCTGCATATAATGAATACAGTTACTGAAACATTTAATAAAAGTATGGGGAAAGCTTCTTACGACAGAAAAGTTTCTAAAAAGATGAGTACGTTCTTTTTGCTATATATTCCGTATATCAATAATCTTAGCTGTAACAACAATTAACATTGAATTGAAAGTTGCTTTACTTTTGCCCTGATCTTTGTCCTTTCTCCATAAATCTCCATCCTTTAAACCATAAATCCATTCTTGACCTTTGGCTACATTAAGTTGTTCATAATAGAAGTCTAAGCTAGGGGAATCGAACCCAGGGGAAAAAGTATTGGCTATAAAAAGAGTTAACATTATATAAATATTTTTCAGAGAGAAATCAAACAGATTATCTTGTATTACCACCAATAACAAAATTAAGTTCGTGTATGCAAAGGGATAAACAATGGGATAGCATAGCCTCCCTTCATGAAGGCATGTACATAGCAACAACATGGTCTTATAATAAGATTTGCATGGGTAAGCACAAGTTGAAACCTCCAGAAATGGAAAAAGGTGTTGTGGCCACATGCTTGACAGTGACACATTGTGGAAACTTTGTTGTTATAGGTAAGAATATCTTTTTTCTGTATATTTATTTGCTCTAGGAATTTTTATGTAATGTACTACTAAGTATAATTATACTTAGTTCACCACTATCCCTCACCGAGGGGACCCTTGTGTCGAGTTGCTACTGATAGAGGTTCAGGCTAAGCAACCTAAGAGCTATGCCATCTCTCAAACTGGTGAAGCAGTCAAGGAGAGCTTCACTGGCCAATTTTTGGTTAACAATTATGTTTAAATTAATGTATATTTTTGCAGGTTACAGTAATGGACAAATACATAAATTCAACATGCAATCAGGTTTGTATAGAGGTTTCTATGGCAAGGAGGATAAGGTTGCTCATGAGGGTGCAGTTAGAGGAGTAGAGACTGATCTTTGCAATCAAAGACTAATAACAGCAGGCGCTGATGAAAAGTTAAAATTTTGGAATTTTAAATCTGGTAAATTTCTTTAATAATTTTTATAAACTATCAAGATAAACATACAATGCAAAATTACATATTTTTTTTATTACAGGAACAAATCCTTATAACGTTATGGAAATAGATCTAGTGAGCATTACTAAATTTAACAGGAATAGTGGTTTGTTGGCATTGGCTAATGAAGACTTTTCCATTTCCTTGCTTGATATAGACACAATGAAAATTGTCAGACACTTCGAGGGTCACGTCGGCAAGATAACCGATGTTGAATTTAATTATCAAAGCAGGTATGTGATTTGAAACAAGTTACTTTAAAATCTAGTTAAGTTGAATGAGGCAGTTTAGCGAATAATTCGAATGGCAATATGAAAAAATTGGTTTTAGTCATAATGTCAATGTGTTCTCTAGCGATGTTTTATAAATATATAATAATTACATAAAAATCGATGTGTACATGTATGTTCCCGTGCTATATAAGCTTCAAAACGGACAGACTGTTTATGACAAAATTCAGATTAGTCCAGTGGGTGATAATCACATCGTTTGGTAACCATTGGAATACACAACAACACAAATCGGCTACTATACAGGGTATTAGGAGACCACTTCCGAAAACGAAGACAGATGATAGTGCTGATGTCATCTTTGATGATGGGACGGAAAAAAAACGATCCTGATTTTAAAAAAATATTTTTCAAAAACGTTTTATTAGTATTATTTACGCTCCGTCATGGTAGTATAGCTATATGAAACGATAGTTTCATAAAAATACATTATTTTACTAAAAACAGCAATTAAACACAAAGTCAAAGAATAAGAAAGCCGATACTATGCCTTTGGCGCAGCTGCACCTTCGCGCCCTAGCGTTCGTTGACCCGAGCATCAGCTGTCTTTGACTTTGTGTGTTCATTGCTGGTTTCTTTAAACATTTTTAATCAGTATCGATTTTTTCCGTGCCATCATCAAAGTTGTCATTAGTACTATAGTCTGTCTTGGTTTTCGGAAGCGGTCTCCAAATACCCTGTATAATATGACAATGAGTGTTACTAGTACAAACTTTATGATTATAAACCGATTTTGTTTGAAAAGATTTGCTTTCGATTGGGATCTATGTTCATTTTTTTGGAATTAATCTCTGGGCTCACAAATGATACACAATATTTGCCCCAAATGTAAACCGGCTGTGGAAGAAGAAAGAGAATGTAAGGTCCAGAATTAATTTAACTATAATACTTTGAAAATAAAAGAGGGATACTTTTATTTTGTGTACGCAGTAGTTTTACGTTTAGTTTTAGTGTAGATTAGATCGAGTGATTTGTGATTGAGTTGGTTTTTTATTTTTACTCAAATATTTCCTTGTTTTCTATTTAGGTGGTTGTTCAGTTCATCCATGGATTGCACGATCTGCACATGGGACATACCGACTGCACAGCTTGTAGACATATTCTATGTAAGTAACAAGGGATCAAATCTGTATATGAATGCTGTCTCATCTAGTAGAAATTTGTTTATTTTAAGAATAAAAAAACACTCGCTACAATTCTTGACCAGTGTATTTAAGCTTATCTTATGTGGTGGTTTAGGAAATGACTTAAAGATTTAGTATTTTTTAAATTTAACCTATAAAGACAAAGCAATTACACACAGCAAATACACACATACATACACAATAACTCTTCTTTTGTGTCATGTGTTTGTGTCTCGAGGTCAGATTAAACGGCTGCGGTTCAGTTATCAACTACAGTAGTAGTAACATTTAGTATTGTTAAAAATTATTTTGGGCAAATAAAATTTTAATATTATTATTTTACTGATTTTAAAAATGTTTTAATTTTAAAATTTTAATAGTTTTATTTAATAAAATATATTCAAATTTTTATCGTTATTTATACAAAATGTCTAAAGCAGCGATAGCCTTGTCGCTAAGCTAACTTACAAAGGTCACGAAATATGAATCCCAGTCGGATTGTACACAATTGCCATTTTTCAGTTGAGTAAAAAAAAATCACCAGATTGGCGATATGTTAAAAAATAGGCAGATCAATAATACCCTTAACCGGATTGAGAGGTGGCATAGCTATTAGGTCGCTAAGCCTGAACCTCTATCGCTAGTTATTCGACACAAGGGTCCCTCCGGTGATGGGTAACCTCGGCTTGGACGGTTACTATACTTTCAAAAGCTAAACTAACTTTGAGTGCCACTTCGGGAAGCGTTCAACCTTAACCAAGGATTATGTGTGCATAATGTGAATAGAGTGAAAGAGGAGTTAGGATCGTACTACGTGGAAGTCCGGTATCTCTTATCCGGGTGTTTGTATTGTATATAAACTTAATGTCTTTCTTCTAGGTGGAACAGCCTTGCACATCGCTAAGTATGTCCCCCGTTGGTGATTATTTGGCTACAACGCACGTCGGAGAGTTGGGAGTGTTTCTTTGGGCCAACAAATTGTTGTATGATAGAGTTTTTCTCAAAGGAGTAGAGAGGAAAACCGATGTTATTCCTAAATTAAGTATGTTCACATTGTTTTTTTACTTAATATACTTTAGCTAGTTCTTTACAATGTAAAGTGAGGCTACATGGTAAAGTGATACTTTGGTGGTTAACGTTGAAGTCTCACTCACTGTAAACATCGATTCACAAATATTAATTTGATTTAAGAGTAAGTTTACGGAACCAATTAAACTCGTAGGTATAGTTGAGGGCAAATGATGATGATGTCCAGGCCCATTTCGTCCATGGCGACTGTTACTGGAGCATTTTAATTTGGACACTTTGTTCAGGTAGTAGGGCTTAAGTTTTCTACCCTGTAGCCTTCCTACCCTTCAGCCCTGTAGTTCTGGGCTCCCAAGAATAAGACTACGGTATCCCCTGCCTGTCGTAGAAGGCGACTAAATGGGGGCTCGGGTTCACTGGGCGACAAGGGTGGCGGCCTTTGTCGTCCGCCAAGGTGGACCCGGGAAGAAGGCGACATCGGCTGGCCCGTGTCGCCTTGCACTGCGAGGGCACAGGGAGAGAGGGAGTAACCCCCGGGAAGTGCTCTCCTTGAGTACAGTGCAGAGGGGCTATACGCGAGCCCTTATTGGTTCTCCTGTGGTACTCTGCCCCGCGCACCGATACCACACCCCTCTCGCTCTTAATTGATCTTTGTTTTCTGTTAATTTAGAGTTTTTTTATTTAACGTTTTTATTTTATTAAGTTGTGTTATATTTTTAGTTCTTAATTTATTTGTTGTTTTAAATACACACAAACACACGCGAACATGCTCACTCACATAGATACTCAAATGTAACAATTTCAAAGTTAATTTATTTTTAGGAAAAAAAAATATAATAACCTATTTTAAAATTAAAACTAATTTTAAATGAAAAAAAAGAAAATAACAAATTTGATTGGAGAATCTTCTTATTAATTATTAATGTTGCTATTATCTTACACTAAAATTATAATAACAAAATAAAGATTTTTATAAAATTTTTTTATAAAAAAACTTTATTATTTTGGCTATGGCAAACTATATCTTAGGGTAGGCCTGGTATTAAGACCTAACATGGGTTGATACTAAGTGCTAGATCGTTTAAAAATTATTCGGTATTAGTAACGTCCATCGTTATCAGAAGAAAGTTGTAAGAATTTTGAAAGATTTTTATTTTAAATTCTTTTTTTAATAGATTTTTTTATATTAGAATTAAATCAAATTTTAATACATTTTTATGATTATTATAATTGCGTGCGCGACTGTACACATGCGCAGCTAACCTACGTTTCGCTCCAAGCTAGAGTTACTTGCCGCCAACCACAATAATAAACATCATTATAACTGAGAATTTAAATTTCTTTTATTTCAGCATTACCGACCACGGCCGTGGAGAGGCCCGATATAGATGACATAGGATACATTGATTTGGTCGACCCTGAATACAAATCACCGGAACAAATTAGCCGCGAACTCATCACCCTGTCCGACCAGCCGACGTCGAGGTGGCTCAATCTTTTGAATTTGGACATCGTGAAAATGAGAAATAAAACTAAAACACCGCTTACGGTTCCAAAATCAGCGCCATTCTTCCTCCCCACAATACCCAGTCTCGACTTGGAGTTCGATATTGATAAGAAAGGAAGCACTGATGGTGGGAAGCTATTGATACCGGAGTCGTTATCAACATTGACGCCATTCGCGAAGATATTAGTCGCCAGTAATAATGAAGAGGAATACGAGCATTGTGTCGGTAAACTTAAAACTCTATCACCGTCGGCGATAGAAGTGGAAATCGTGAGCATGGGGCTCGATGCCGGCGGCTCCATAAAGGTTATGAAGCACTTCTTGTCTATGGTGGATTGTATGCTCAAAACGAACAAAGACTTCGAACTGGCGCAGTCATATCTTAGCTTATTCCTAAAGACGCACACCAAAGCTATATCTCAGAGTGAAGAACTGAGTAATGTTCTAGTCTCCGTTGAAGAGACAGCATCGAAGGCATGGTCTAGACTTCAAAGTCATCTCTTGTATAACATTTGTGTTGTTAAAGCATTAAAAGATATGTAATTGTATTAAATCTTTAGTTCTAAAAATATCACACATAAACTCACGTCCTTTCCAACTCTAGTGGAGTAGACAGTGACAGTCGCAAGCTTTTTCAACAAGCTTATAAAACCCTATATGTGATACAGGTCATCGCCATACAAGGGGGATAAATTTTTAGCAAGTGATTCTTTGTTCTTAAGATATGATCTCACGTTCTTTTATCCTTAACTGGGCGGAAAGACCTTTTGACTTATATTATTAAGACCCCGTGGTGGGGTAGAGAGCATCCACTTTGCGTCGCCATTTCGCTCTATCTTGGGCTAGATGTTGTGCGCCTAACATGTCTGAGAAGCTTAAAACCCATATTAATTTCCTGAGCCTGCCTGAGACCAACTCAATATGATTATGCCAGGATAGTCGCTGATCCATTATGACACCTAGGTATCTAATTGCTGCCCTGTTGCTGACAGATCCGGGGCACCCCGCTCATAACGGGTGATGGTATTCGCGGAAGGTTTAGTGGATAGGGGTCGCCCAGGCCGAGTCCCACATATCCCTCCGAGCCCACCCAGGGTAAAAAGAATTCCCCGCGTTAACAAAAAAAATAAGGTATCTAATAGTGCTTTTTTTGTGAATAGAAGGACAGAAACAGACATTATTTTAATCATTACATTTGTGCAGTTTGATAGTAAAGTCTGTGTCTGGTTGTTATCGATTATTAATGGCAAAGCACATGTAATGTGTCTTTTCGACATTAAGTTAGCGTTAAGCCATTGAGTGGTATAAGCTAGACCTTCCTGAGCTACTCTGCGAACATCGTCCCAAGATGTACCACTAAATACAATTGCTATACCATCAAAGACGTTCTTCTTTAAATGCCTCTCGACTCCTGGAGATTGGCGAACTCAGCGAACTTATTCCTGTCGTGTGCAAAGCGAAACAGTTTTTCGCTGGCAATGCTGGTCCACTCTCTGTTGTTTCGCAACCACCACTTTTTCCTACGTTCAGTCTCTTCCCTGCCATTGTGCCCATCATAATTAGAGAAGCTGATATCTTTCTTGTCGCAAGACATGACCTAGGTAGCCGACTTTCCTCCGTTTGACGGTCTGTAACAATTCGAGGTTCTTTCCGACGCGGTGGAGTACTCGCTCGTTGGATATCTTCTGATATCTTCTAAATCCAGCTAATGCGTAATATTCAAAGACTTTTTTTTTTTTTCACGAGGAGGAAATCTTCAGAAAGATACCCCGCCTTCTGGGGAAGGCGGCAGTTATGTGGGGTTTTACCCACTAAAACCTCCCCGGTGGCCCTTCCTCGGTGCATGGTGAGGGGCTCCGGGATCTCCAGTGGAACGCACCGGAGCCCCTCTGCACTGTGCTCAAAGAAAGCACTTCCCGGGGGCGGGAACATTCAAAGACCTAGTATTTCATAAATTATAATATATATAAGGATATATATATGACAAATAGGAGTCAATAGTCGAATAGTATTTCTGTAGTGTATAGGCCGTATGTCTAGTATTTCTATTTACTTTTTTTTGGAATCAAAGATAAAAATTATCAGTTTCTATAATTATAATTAAGAACGTGGATCGACGTTACCGAAATTTCTTCATATTTCTAACTATATACTTGAACGAAATAGGAATATATGTATACTTTTTAGTGTTTCACTCACTAAAATACTACCGGCTACTTTTAAGCACTTAGTACAAATATACATTGGAGCGCACACGTACTTCCACAAACACCGACCCTAAGTTTTAAATTATTGCTTAAAAATAAGCAACTTTGCTGAATACTATTTATTAAAAAGAATTAGGATTTTTGTAACAAATTCCTTGAGGGTATTTGTTATTAAGTGTACAATTAATTTTCCGCCGTTTTGAGAATGATGGCGTGACACGAGGTTCACGTTTGAATTACCAGATAGTTACCGGCTTGAAAATAAGTTAGGTTCATATTAGTATTATATATTATTTCTTCATCTAAAATGTCTGCGGAATATAAGAAAGTGGACCGGTATTGCGAGTGCCGCCTAACCGTTTCGTCTCGCTAGAAAGAGATATAGTAATGTGACTGACAACCTCCGTTAGTTCCCGAAGTGGCACTCAAAATTAGTTTAGCTTTTGAATGTCTCTTAGATTATCCGTGAAATAGCAGCCGACTGAGTCGTGGTTCGGCCCTCTCGGGCGCCCTCGGATCGGCATGCTTACGCGTAACATAGTAACCGTCCAAGCCGAGGTTACCCCTCACCGGGGGGACCCTTGTGTCGAGTTACTAGCAATAGAGGTTCAGGCTAAGCGACCTAAGAGCTATGCCACCTCTCAATCCGGTGAAGCAGTCAAGGCCAGCTTCTCTGGCCAATCTGTGTAGTTCTGCATAAAAAAAAAAACCTCCGTCAGTCGGAGAGGCACTTTAAGTAGAAGAAGAAATATGTCTAAATTTGATCCAACTGTCATTTGCAGGAACTTTTAATTTATTATTCTTTAAAATTAATCTGCAGCTGAGACCAATCAATGGCTCGTAGAAGAATATAATGAGGTTTGGCCTTGGGTGAGGGAGAGAACAAGTCGTAAATGGTTTCACGTAAAAGATAAAGATCGCAGTGGACCAAAAGTTTACGAAGATTTGCAGAAATTATTGGAGGAAGATTCATATCAAACACAAATAGAACATGCACTTTAGAAGTCATTCAGTCTCCTCATCGTTTATATTTTTGTCTCATCGTATATTTTTTGAGAAAAACAGCGGAAACTCATTTGTACTCCTATTATAATAATCTCTACGGTGTGAATTCTGTGTAACCAAATATTTAAAAATGTATTTCAACGTGTAATAACAATAATAAATTGTTCAATAGTTAAGTGGTTTTTATAAAACCCTACAAGTAATAAAAGCTGCCATTTGAGTACGGTATAGTATGAAAAGAATCTGCGAAACACAAAAGGCCCTTCGCCCTCACATTCTCGTGTTGGAAGGAAAGACTGATGGATCCTATAATACCCTTGTGATATTACAGCGTACGTGAAAAGTGTTAAATGAAAAAAAAAATAGAAAATCGCATGGTTCTTCCATTTTCCAAAGTTATATCTTCTTATGTTAAATTTGTTAGTTATGGAATGTTGTTAACATTCAGGTTCAGACTAAGCGACCTAAGAGCTATGCCACTTTTTTATCCATTGAAGCAGTCAAGGCCAGCTTCTCTGGCCAATCTGTGTAGTTCGTCAAAATAAAAAAAGCATTAGCAATTGTTTATAACTGACTCGTTTACAAATTGAACCATCTTATTATAAGGACCTCAACTCGGGCATAGAATACGAAATTATTATAGTGATTGGTCCAGTCAATGTCGGGGGGAGTAATCCTGCCACGCCTTGTTAAATCCTACGTTCCTCAGGGGTCATCCCTAGGGCCTAATGACTTTATTTTTATAATATATATCATATCCTCCGATGTATACAATTCATGATATAATCTGGGTATTAGGTACCGAACGAAATATAATTAATCGGAACCTAACCAAACTCTATTCAAACTATCGAACTATTATCGAACTGGTTTGGTCATGAATTTTTGGTTTGAAATAAAATCATGTTATTATTATTTATACAAACGTTTTTGTTTCTCCCTTAAAGGGGTTAGCAAATTTCTAGTACCATGGGCCATTGGCCAAGTGTTACTAGACGGGAATTAATTATCGGCTAAAAATTTGCGGACTATGCGGCAGGTATTGAGGAGTACCGCCTTCTGCATTGTGATGTATGTGTTAGGTGGTAAATGAAGGGTTCTGATACTATGATGGAGATGCTTCGGGATAATGCCAGTTGTGGATAATACAATTGGCACTATTAATGTTTTATCTAGTTTCCATATCCTAGTCACTTCGTCTTTTAAATCAGTGTATTTCGTTATTTTTTCTGTTATGGATTTTTGTATATTATGGGTGTTAGGTACAGTGACGTCTATCAGATATGCTGTTTTGGTACACTTATTAACTAGTGTAAGGTCTGGTCTGTTGTAATGTGTAGTTCTTATTGTTATTAAATGAATCATCGAAATCGGTTGGCATGATATTGAGTTATTCGTCCATTTGTCGCGCACATACATAATGTAAATTTAAGACTTATACAGAACTTTAAATAAACAATAATTATCAAAATCGGTTCACCCAGTCGAAAGTTACAAGATAACAAATATAAAAAATTGTTGATAAAACAAAGTAATTTAAAATTTAATGTAGTATACCTGTTGTAATGGTGTTGCAAGGTAGCAACAAATTAATAAAACAGTCAAGTCACGAAAGTAGATGCAAATAAAGGTTTTCATATGGTGAAATTAAATTTAAGTATTATATTAGTTAAAAAAAAATGTTAAAGAAGATAGAGTTTAGTTTGTTTGGTTTTTTATATAAGAAGAGAGATGTAATGGTGTTGCTTTGCAACAAATAGTAAATAATAAAACAGTCAAGAGTCATGTCATGTATGTTTTAATTTATATAAATATTTATAACACCTGTAATTGCCTATTTTTTATACTAACTAACCAAGTGATTGACCATGATCGCACATGTTGATGTTGAACAAATAAGAGCTTTAATGATTGAAATAACAATTGACGTGGATTTAAATAAAAAATAACCTAAAAGATAACGGATGGTGTAATCATTTGGATTTAATATACAGCCGTTATTTTTATTGCTAAATGCTAATAAGCGTGTGCGAAAACAATTGTAAAAAAGCTTTATCGTGAAGGTTATCATCGTCTCTATGAATCTATTTGTAGCGTAAAAGATATTTTTTGTAGACTAGACAATTATCAGCTTCTTTGAAATAACTTAATCGATAGATAATTTTTTTACTTCCCCTATTGTGTAGCATGACCTAGAAATCGTTGGCGTCGCTATCCCACTATTGGTTTTTTTCTTCAAAAAGATACCCTGCCTTCTGTGGGGAAGGTGGCGGTTTTGGGGTTTGACTCACTAAAACCTCCCCGGTGGCCCTTCGTCGATGCATGGTGAGGGGCTCCGGGATCTCCAGACGAGCGCACCGGAGCCCCTCTGCACTGTGCTCAAGGAGAGCACTTCCCTGTGCCATCACAGTGCAAGCTGACACGGACTAGCCGATGTCGCCTTATTCCCGGGTCCACCTTGACGGACGACAAAGGCCCCCACCCTTGTCGCCCAGTGAACCCCAGTGGCCCCTTTTATTCGCCTTCTACGACAGGCAGGGGATACCGTAGTCTTGTTCTTGAGAGCCCAGAACTACAGAGTTGATATCAACCATTCTAAACCAAGCTAGCAGATGGTTTACATCAATATAGGAATGATAGGTGTGAACTTGTGTTTCGCAGACCGCATATTAAGCATACTCTGACTCTGTTCGGGCTTACCTTAGACTAAACATGCGTCAGCCCTGTAGTACTGGGGTCATAGAATAAGGCTACGGTATCCCCTGCCTGTCGTAGAAGGCGACAAAAAGGGTCCTTGGATTCAATGGACGACAAACCTCGACCACGTTTGTCGTTCGCTATAGTAGACTCGGGAAGAAGGTGACATTGGCTGGCCTCGCCGGGTCGTGCATTTAAGCATAGTGCAGGCCTCAGGTGCATTCCACTGGAGATCCCGAGAGAGAAAAATAGGCAAAACTAGCGTGAGTTCCTGCGCAGTGAAATCTCTGCATTCGAATTTATAGTCCTTCACGCTAAGTTTTAACTGAGTACAAACTAAGTTAGACCTTAAGATAATTCGTAAAGCGTTCCTATTTGGATATGTTCTTGGTATTGTAGAAACATAAAATTCCTAGATTGATGTAAATATTCGGAAAATCAACGATTTTCGTGACTTACACTTTGTTAAGCATTTGCTCAGCTAAGCTCAATGATGACACTAAGCAGTTTAACTTTAGTAATTGTTATCGAAATTAAAATACGAGCTCAGTAGACAAAAATAAAACAATATATTATATATACTATAACCATTTATTTTGTAGATAAAGTTTCAATTTATTTGTTAAATAATCCGAAGTTTATTTTCAAACAAATAACCATGTTTAGAATTAATCAAAGATTACATTAATTAGTATTATTATTAAAAAACAAATATCAAATATCCTAATCAATAAATAAATCATCGTACGGGATAGTTTTGAGGAAATCGTTCACAATCTTAAATATATCTTTAAATACATATGTTAGATAAGCAGGGGTGGCTAACTCCACATATTTATTGTTCTTTTTGCTATCGAAGTCATTCTGCTCTTCAGCTGTAATATAACAGGAACATTAACATCAGCACAACGCAATTAATAATACCAATGGAGCTATTATTTGTTAACCTTGTATTACATAGAAAACTGTAAGTTATTATATTAAAAAAAATCATTTACTCTATTATAAATATTACATGTATTGTTTAATTTCAACATTTATATGTGTATTATTATTATAAATACGACCTTTTAACCCTAGCGGGGTAGATAAAGACAGTTTTCGCTGTCCGCGTTAGTTTACTGTTTTACGTTACTAATTGTTTTTATAACCAAGCTTATCAGGTTCTATTTGTGACATGTGGTGCACATCGGAATACACAGGGCACAATTTTTTTTTGACGAACTAACACGGTTGGCACAGAGAAGCTGGCCTTTACTGCTTCACCGGATTGAGAGGTGGCGTAGCTCTTAGGTCGCTTAGCCTGAACCTCTATTTGGTGGTAACTCGACACAAGGGTCCTCTTGGTGAGAGGCAACCTCGGCTTGGACGGTTACCATTATTACGCGTTAGCAGTCCGATCCGAGGGCGCCCGAGAGGGCCGAACCACGACTCGGTCGGTAGCTATTTTATTAACAAAAATCTATTGGGACAATCTAAACTAAACTAACTTATATGCCACTTCGGGAAGAAACATTCATATGTGTATTATTATTATAAATAAGTTTCACGACCTTTTAACCCTAGCGGGGTAGATAAAGACAGATTTTGCTGTCCGCGTTAGTTTACCATTTTACGTTACTAATTGTTTTGACCTTATTGTTTTTATAACCAAGCTTATCAGGTTCTATTTGTGACATGTGGTGCACATCGGAATACACTGGGCACATTTGGTTAGCAAGTGATCTTTTGTACTCCAATGGGATTGGAACTTGTGACCAATCAGATTGAAAACCGAACAGTGCTGCGAGGCTATGACTGTTATTAATTGAACATCGAAATTGTGTTCATGTTAGGTCCCTATAACCAAACTCAAGAGGATTGATTGTTCTTGCGTGCTTTGTTTAGGTAGATAAAACACCAAGATTGATGTATGGCTTGTATGTAATCCGTTGATAATTTTTATATTGATACGTTACTCAAAACATTAGCGTACTAAGCTAAGTTTCCTTAGGGATAGGCAATCAGCCATATAATATATTAGGTTGTCAAATATCTCCCTTCCGCCTTTTGTGTCATGCGGCACCCAAACATCAAGCTTTTTTTTGTATCCAGCCTTCTGCAGATGGTTTAAAATGGTTTGGTGACTAACTCCCAACTCCTGGGCGATGTCACGAGATGCCACATGCCGGTCTAACTCGATGTAGTCCATGATTTGATCGGTATTTGTCGTCACAGGTCTTCCGCCGGCTGGCTTATCCATGGTGTCGTTTTCACCGGCTCTGAATCGTCGAAACCATTCCTCCGTGGTTCGAAGAGATAGAGTACCATCCCCCAAAACACCATTAATCTCACGGAACGTTTCTCTAGCGGATTTGCCTTTAACGAAGGAAAACTTTAAAATAGCGCGAATTTCGGCGTTAGTGAACCCCATGTTTACACGTCTATAACTGTTGAACGCAATATCCAAACTAATTATGCATAGCGTCGTTTTGTAGGTTATGTCAAGACCTTTTCAAATTATGTATAGTATTGCTAGATACGAGCTCTGTAGCGCTTTGTACATAGCCGCGAAATTCAAAAGACAAAAAGGCGGAAGGGAGATATTTGACAACCTATTATATTGATCCGTTTTGGCAAAAATGATTATAATTTGAATAATAAATAGAAAAATGATAGCAGTTATTAATTGAGTTTGAGATATTATAACAAAAAAGGTAACATTATTACTTACGTGTCAGTTTTTGTTTGGTGTTGAAACCATTGTAAAATACTTTTATAGGCACTACCGGTCCTCCGCCGATTTTAGATGTATTTATAAACATGTGCATTTTGCCGTCGCTCCCTTCAACTTTTTCAATCTTCGCATCAATTATCATTAAATATTTTTCTGTTAAAACAAGCGTGCAATTAGTGTTGTTATACACTGAATAGTAAAAAATAACGACATCCGTGGCAGCTTAATGTCCGGGCGAATTGGCTCAAGTTGCACAGCCCTGTAGTTCTGGGCTCTCAAGAATAAGACTACGGTATCCCCTGCCTGTAGAAGGCAACTAAAAGGGGCCTCGGGTTCACTGGGCGACAAGGGTGGGGGCCTTTGTCGTCCGCCAGGTGGACCCGGGAAGAAAGCGACATCGGCTAGCCCGAGTCGCCTTACACTGCGAGGGCACCGAGGAAGGGCCACCGGGGAAGTCTTAGTGATAACATAACCGCCGCCTTCCCCCCAGAAGGAGGGGTATCTTTTTGAAGAATTCCTCCCCGTTAATAAAAAAAAGTTGCACAGTACGCTAGCAATCCGAGTTCGATTGCCGGTGCCGGCACCGAATAAATTTGTTGTTGCAATATTATGTGCTGTTTTAACCGCTCGGCGGTGAAGGAAAACATCGTGAGGAAACCTACATGTGTTAGAATTTTTTTCTAAGGCATGTGAAGTCTGCCAATCCGCACTAGGGTCGCGTGGCGGACTATGCTTTTATACTCTCTTTACAGAGAAGGCTTGTGCCCAGCATATTGTATACATAAAGGCTGTAATTTTAACGACATCCATGAATAATTTTATGTGTTCACAGTATAGTTCACTTTGGACATTTCAGTTTTTAAATCGTGTGTATCTGAATACTTTCTACTCAAGAGGTGAAACTGACAGACTAGGAAAATAAGTATATACATATATATTTATCGTATTTATATTGACTTATCTATATATAATAAAGTCTATATATTTGTTTGAAATAAAAGAGTAAACTGCGTTTCTTTATAATATTTAGAGAAACAACATTTAATGTCCGTATTTCAATTCTATCTATTCTATATAAATGTCATGACACATTACATTGACATTTTACAATTAAAATTATAAAAATACAAAAAGAAATAGATTTAAGTAAAGAGGTTGCATATCTTTACATATATATGTATATATAGGATTCTTAAAATGATATTTTAGCGCTACCCTGCTCTTAATCTATGGTGGCATGGGTTAAAAAATGCATACAATGCACATTAAATGCGCCTTTGTACATATTTTTTGGATTTATCTACTCTGTCGTTGCTCCGTTTTTTAGGATAAAAATATATCTTATTTTCCCAGAAATATTACTAAAATTCTTGTTAACCATTCCAAGCTTAAGCTTGTCCTAGGAGATGGCGCACGCGTGGGAGCTCGTGGCGGGTGTTCTGGCCGAGGTGTCCGACTATGTCTCGGATAGGAGGGCCCTCGGAGAACCCTCTGCCAGAAGAGGTCCGGCGGATCCGTCGGTTAGGTGAGGTAGCATTATGCCGGAGGTGGGAGGAAGACCTGGCGCATCACCCGTACGGTTTACGTACAACGGGTGCTCTGCGCCCGGTCCTGGAGCAGTGGATGCGCAGAAAGCGCAAACCTCTCACCTTCCGTCTGACGCAGGTGTTCACGGGGCATGGCTGCTTCGGGGACTACCTGTGTCGGACGGCCCGGCAGAGGCTGATGAGCGGTGCCATGATTGTGGCGCTGCGGTGGACTCTGCCAGCACACCCTGGAGGTGTGCCCGAGATGGAGCAGCGCAGCGTTGCGACTTGGCAACCGCCATCGGTGGAGTAGACCTGTCGCTTCCGAGCCTCGCACTTGCGATGGTACGGAGCGACAGGTCTTGTCGGCGGTCGCCTCCTTCTGCGAGACAGTCATGTCCCAGAAGGAGGCCGACAACAGGTCAGGGAGGGAGCCGTGGGGCTCCCTCCTCCGCAGGCGACGAGTCGGGGTGCGCAGGAGGCGTTTCAAACGCCTCCTCTCGCTGCCCCCGTAATCGAAGCAGGGCCAGGATGGGAACCTGGCCCCAGCATGCTCGGCGTCGTCGGGACTTCTCTGAGTGCCGGAGGAGTCCCCTTCGAGGGTGAAGTCCGGTCTTGCCGAGACCGGCCGGTCGTTGGGGTGTCCTGTCGCTGACGGTTTCCGGGGCACCCGCTCATAACGGCTGATGGCATTCGCGGTAGGTTTAGTGGGTATGGGCTGCCCAGGCCGAGTCCCACACATCCCTCCGGGCCCACCCAGGGTACCGGAGGATGGTTAATAACTCGATTCCCCGCGTTAACAAAAAAAAAAAAAAAGGAGATGGCGCACGTCAATATTTGAATGGATTCGAACCTTACGATCTTACGATTGCTATTGCCACACTATTAACCGCCTTCAAAAAAAGTACTCTCCTAACGTTCTCTTTCATGAACCAGAATATAGGCGACATAAGTTACTATTTAAAATTGCATAACTTGTGTAGATTTCAAATTACGCTTGACATTAGAAGTTTTAATTCGAAAAGTTCTCTTCAACACCTCGTATAACTTTAAAGCTGCCACTTTTATACCATTTCAGTAAGTCAAGTTAGCTTATGACAATGTTTTCATCAGCCCTGTAGTTCTGGGCTCTCAAGAATAAGACTACGGTATCCCCTGCCTGTCGTAGAAGGCGACTAAAAGGGGCCTCGGGTTCACTGGGCGACAAGGGTGGGGGCCTGAGTCGTCCACCAAAGTGGACCCGGGAAGAAGGCGACATCGGCTGCCCCGTGTCGCCTTGCGCTGCGAGGGCACAGGGGGGGGAGGGAGTAACCTCCCCCCGGGACGTGCTCTCCTTGAGCACAGTGCAGAGGGGCTCCGGTGCGTTCCACTGGAGATCCCGGAGCCCCTCGTCATGCACCGAGGAAAGGGCCACCGGGAGGTTTTAGTGGGTAAGAACCCCACATAACCGCCGCCTTCCCCACAGAAGGCGGGGTATCTTTTTGAAGATTTCCTCCCCGTCAACAAAAAAAAAATGACAATGTTTTCATATTGGACTTTAATGAGGTTATTGTTTTGTTACGACCCGCTACATGCACCTACAATGTTTGGGCGCAGCGGTATAAGTCGCGTCTTGGCTGAAATTCGGGGGGGACTTTTTAAAAATAAGAAGGCACTAATTATGACTTTTGTTTTTTGCTATTAATTTTGGTGTAAACTGGATTTAACGATTTATCTGTACAATAAAAGTATAACTGTGTTTGTGTTTGTTGTTTAAACATTATATATCAGTAATATAACTATACAAAGATTTTTTTTGATGACATAACAAATTGTTTATTATTACTATATTATTATACTAACTAAAACTAAACTACTATTTACAATTTAATAGATATTTACAAAAAATATAACTGTGCCAAACCGTCTTCGCTTGGCAGCGTGCCCAGAAGGTTGATAGCATTGCCACGTTGTATGGCAATGCTTAGACTCTGTAATAAGTATAAGCCAGCCCTCTGGTCGCCAGACGTGTCGACTAGCTTCTAAGCTATCTTATTATAAAGCTGGTGTGCACTAGGATCCCACGGACCCAAAGTTTCTACCCCAATCGGCCCAAATATGAAACCTCTATAGAGGTTACTATATTTGCGCCGCTTGAGGTTTTCTGCAGTTGCAGCGGCCGCTCCAGCCTCAACAGAAGATTCTAGAAGATGAGACAGCGCCAAAGTATCAACGCATGTGGCATCCCATACTAAAGGCGTCCCATCTTCCAGGGTATAAGAGTCTTACCGTCTGGTCTCTTACCATCACTAAGCAATAGTCCATTTGGCAGAAATTAAATAGAATTAAATCTCTGTAGTCTTGAAAACATTTTTTTAATTGTGATAGCTCCCTTACCTAACTATACTACTAATTGGGAATAGTAATTGTGATTGTTCCTAAACTACACTAATAACTAATTGGGAGCTGTTGTCAGCCAAATATATTGCCAAAGTTATTCGCACTAAAATTAGATCTGATTGTTACATATTGAACCATATTGTGTAGGAATTAAGGGCCGATCCCGTTCGGAGATGGCGCAGGCGGGCCGGCGGCAGACCGGCCCGCAGCCCTGTAGTTCTGGGCTCTTAAGAATAAGACTACGGTATCCCCTGCCTGTCGTAGAAGGCGACTAAAAGGGGCCTCGGGTTCACTGGGCGACAAGGGTGGGGGCCTTTGTCGTCCGCCAAGGTGGACCCGGGAAGAAGGCGACATCGGCTGGCCCGTGTCGCCTTGCACTGCGAGGGCAGAGGGGGGGAGGGAGTAACCTCCCCCTCGGGACGTGCTCTCCTTGAGCACAGTGCAGAGGGGCTCCGGTGCGTTCCTCTGGAGATCCCGGAGCCCCTCGTCATGCACCGAGGAAAGGGCCACCGGGAGGTTTTAGTGGGTAAAAACCCCACATAACCGCCGCCTTCCCCCCAGAAGGCGGGGTATCTTTTTGAAGATTTCCTCCTCGTAAACAAAAAAAAAAAGGAATTAAAGAGAAAATAAGATTTAAACGAGATAGTTAACAAGAAAGGGAATTGTTCATATACCATTGTCCAATGTTCGTAGGTCTAAAACATCGGCTTCTGCATAGACAATACATGCATAAAAGGGCTAACACGATCGGCGACTTCTACTTGACAGACACAAGACTTGATGCTTCAACAGTAAAGATGTATTGAAGAATCTGTATTGAAAAGAATGTACAATAAAGTTTATAAAACGAAAGGCGAAATCTTACCAGTAATCATTTTGTATGATTCATTTCCCTCTACAGGATAATCGAGCAGTTGACCAGAAATTTCTAGATGTCCGTCGATATATATAGGCTCATCGCAGTTTACATTGAATTTCAATGTTAGATCGTCCCAGCTTAATCTAGAAAAGATAGAATAAAACACTTTTATTTATAAAGTAAGGTATAAATCGAAAGATAAATAATTAATAACAATAAAAGGTCTGGAAAACTAACTGTCAACACAGTCAATATAGTTTAGTTTAACTTTGAAAAATTAAATAATTAAATATTACATTTTTTAATACTAACTAAAAAGAGACTTTTTACAATAGAATAGGTATTTTACAAAATTATAACTGTGCCAAACCGTCGTCACTTGGCAGCGTGCCCAGAAGGCTGGTAGCATTGCTACGTTGTATGCCAATGCTGCCAGCCTCATGGCCTCTGTGCAAGGTATAAGTCAGCCCTCTGATCACCAGATGTGTCGACCAACCTCTTTGCTATCACATTAAAAAGGAACCCACGGACCCAAAGTTTCTACCCCAAACGGCTCAAGTTTGAAATCTCGATCGAGGTTACTATATTTGCGCTCGAGGTTTCCTGCAGTTGTAGCGGTCGCTCCGACCTCAACAGAAGATTCTGGAAGATGTGACAGTGCTAACGTAACGACGTATGTGACGTCCCATACTAAACGGCCGTCCTATCCAGGTTATAAGAGTCAAATCGTCTGGTCTTTTACTATCACTACGCAACAGGTCATTTGGCGGTGGACATTAGTAGTGGAAAGCTTTATTGTTAGTTTCCTTTTTTCTCTGTTGACTAGGGGGAAATTTTCAACAAGATAACCCGCGCTCTTCGGAGAGCACGTTCCGGGTGGGGGCGGGCAAGGATTAATCCCTCCCTCCCTGTGCCCTCGTAGTGCAAGGTGACACGGGCTAGCTGATGTCGCTTTCTTCCCGGGTCCAATTTGGCGGACGATAAAGGCCTCCACCCTTGTCGCCCAGTGAACCCGAAGCCCCTTTTAGTCGCCTTCTACGACAGGTAGTCTTATTCTAGCCCAGAACTACAGGGCTCTTAGTTTCTTTAGATAAGTTGTAATTTTATAAATGTAATGTATGTAAAACATATATTCAAATGGGTTACAAGTTTGATTCGAAGTCGAGACCAGCGCTCGTAGATATTTGAAATTATCTTACCTAAGATTACTGATTCCACATTTACTCAGACCGGAGATTTTGTTATCTGTGAACTTGAATACAAATTTAGAAGCTTCACCCTCTATATTCTCAACCACCAAAGGGTCTATTGGTTCAATATTTTGTAAAGGAAAACCGGAAGCAATTAGTGGAATTGCTATGTTGGCCGAATTTGTCATACAAATTTCATCGTTCTTATTGCACGGAATAATAACAGAACCTGCAAAGACACAATTAAAATTTAAATTAGTTTTAGGCTACGATACAAGCGCGTACTTAAATAATAACGCACATAAATTAAAAATATACCTTCGACAATGGCAGTGTGATGATGACTTCAAAAGGAGGAGGCTCTCAATTCGTTTCTATTTTTTTTTTTTCAGAAATATTACTAACAATCTTGTTAACCATTCCAACTAAGCTTAAGCTTGTGCTAGGACATGGTTCACAGCAATAGTCGAATGGTGGATTCCAACCCACGACCTTACGATTAGCAGGCCGTACCCTAAACCATTAGGCTATTGACGCGTTTCGACTGGGTGAACCAATTTTGATGATTTTTTTTTAAAGAAAGCTAGTTATATTTCTTATTCCAACTAAGCTTAAGCTTGTGCTAGGAGATGGTTCACGTCAATAGTCGAATGGTGGATTCGAACCCACGACCTTACGATTCGCAGGCCGTACCCTAAACCATTAGGCTACTGACGCTTCTATTTTCTTAGCTTTCTGACCATGGGATCTATGAGAAAACCATATAAGTCTTAAACTGCATCAAGTATGTGCATCAAAAATGGACAATTAACTCAATATCACGCCAAGAGATTTCGATTATTCATTTTTATTGGTTAGGTTAAAAGTTTGATTAGGTTCTGATTAAATTACAAAAGGAGTGTCCGCGTGTTTAACGTTTCATTCAATTTCAAGTCGGTTTTTGTGTTTACTCGTAAATATAGTCGATAGTAATTTGAGAAGCGTGGCAGCTCAGTGTCTGGGAATTTGTCTTTTGCATATTTAAGTGCGATTTACAGCGCACTCAGCGGTGAAGGGAAACATCGTAAAATAGCCTACATGTTATAGAAAAATTTCTACGGCAAGTGAAGTTTACAAATCCGTACTAGCGCCACGGTGCGAACTATGCAACCAAGTCTGTGCCCAAGGTATTCATTTTTTTATGGGTAAAAACCAGGGCTTGAGCACGATCCCACCTGATGTTAAATGGTGATATAGTCGAAAAATGGTACTAGTTTAGTAAGTGGCTATTCATTCTACTCTTGAAGGCTTCCACGTCGTACTTGGACGGAAAGACTGACGCCGTCAACTTATGTACGTACGATAAACGGTGACTCAAATCGCTTGATTCGGACGCGCGGAACATCGACTATAAAAGGGTAAGACCCGCCGAATGTCTAAACGTCCGAAGGTAGAATAGGGATGGCGAAATTCACTCCTGTAATTACTGTGCACACTCTCCAAAATGTAATCTGCAAAACACCGAAAGGCTGGATCTTGATCACCAATCAACTTTTTCGCCCGCCTTTCCATGGAATCTAATGCCGCGACTTGGTATTTGGCTGTACCTGCCCACACAAGGCCGGATATGTGCTTTATACGCCGTAACCTTGAAAGGACTCCAAGCTTCATAGCAGCTACCTTCGCATTAGATTCAATGAACCGACCGTAGTTAAGATTCGCCGACATTTCGATTCCTAATAAGGTATTATATATATTCCTAATTAGATTCAACACAACAGTGCACAAGTGTTTTAAAACAAGTGAATTTTTTAACTTACCTGGATTTGATAAAACTTCTGCGATGGCGCTAAACAATTGCAAACAAAGTAGGATGTACAACATTTTGACTGTCTGCGTAATGTACTCCATAAATGTCTGTATAATCCGTTTTATACATATTCGTCAATTCGTCAAGAACGAATCGTAAAAATTACTTGGGTTCCGTAAGTTTTTTAGTAATATATCAGCTACACTTCTAAAAATAAAGAAAGTGTAGTGTTAAATTGTTTCGTTTCATCAATTGACCTCAATTCAGACTAGCATATATAACTAACTATACCACATGACTAAAAGAAGAATGAAGGAAATTAGGGAACTAGAAAAAGGTTAATCATCATTTTCCGTATTGTCGTTTACGATACTAAGCTAAATATGTATATATAGAAAAAAATATTAACCATTAAAGAAGATTTGTTTGCTTGTTAATTATAAAACCTGCAATTTCTTCTTTTAGTGCCAATTCGTATTTATTATTGTTGGCAACATTGGTTTCAATTCAAGAAATATAAAAATCAGCGCTGTCGAATCCTTGCGACAGCATATGCTGAGACGGTGTCCGATATTGGCGTCAAATGTTTTGTATTATTTGTCCGTGTAACTTTAACTGTGTTTTGTCTACTTTGCATTCTTTTTTAATGTGTGTTATATTCTGTGTGTGATGTGTTTTTGTATTGTGATGCTAATAAAATAAATGTCTATGTCTAATAATTCGCAAAAATTCGCGTTTTCTTTAAAATTTACGCAACCCTAAAAATGCAGGTAAAACTTATTTGATGTTTACGAGATGCACTTAATTGATGTTTAAATATGTAGATAAATTTAGTTACAAATATAATGTAAGAGATTGTTAAAAAGATAAAACTCAGATAAAAACTTTGAAAAAAGGAGTTACAAGTGTATGTATACGATTAAGATAAGACTTCGTCAAATAATGTTTTTAAATCGCGAGCTGTAGCTTATATTTAACCACCCAAAGATGAAGCTGACAGAAAATTCTAAAGGTGTCTTAGAATGTAACGGTAACAGGATGTGCTTTAGACATGAAGAAATATGTATTTATCAAAGATAATTAGTTTTTTTTTTCAAACATACATTTGTTCCCGATTTGGCAACAAGTTGCTTGGCTTCTTACGAGATCAAAACAGAATTAAAACTCGAAACTTAGTGTTTTAATGGCTGCTATTCGAGTACTACTAGGTGTAAAACGCTGATTTTTTGAAAGAGGTTCAGGCTAAGCGACCTAAGAGCTATGCCACATCTCAATCCGGTGAAGCAATAAAGGTCAGCTTCTCTGGTCAATCTGTGTAGTTCGTCATTAAAAAAAGATGATTTTTTTGACTGATTTCTCATAAGAGGGTCTTTCTTCCGGTGTAAAGTTGTTACTACGTTCTGGACCACCCTGTAGATAATGGTGGTCAAATAGTTTGTCTAAATGTTATAATACCAGTTATAATTGGTAGAGATAGGGAGAGATCTATCTTTCTAAAGCGTAAGTATTTTTAATTTCATCGAAAAACAAATCACCGAACAGAAATGTTTCGAGAAACACGGCCATGTTTTTTTTTTTATTTTTTTTATTTTATTTGGAACAACAAACGAATACATATTAAAAGCTTAAGATAAAAAATACATTAAATATAAAGAGTTATAAATATGTAAACAACACCGTTATCCACATAGTAATAATAATGTCCACAAAATGTCTACAGGACCACACACTTTATATCTGCATTGATATCTATATTCACACATTTAAAATATCCAGTTTCTTTTTTAAAGTTTTTTTATAAGAGGAAAAGGCAAGAAATAACACATCAATGTTGGCGAAATGGTCATTATACTGCTTCATAATCCGAGTCAATGGAGCGCGTTCACCGGCGTTGGTTCTCGTAATAATGGGAGAAAACATTTTGTGAGTGTATGTATCACGAATGCGCTGAGAACTGCTAGGAACACGAAAGTATATATTATTAATTAGCTCTGTACAATCGAATTTATTATGGCAGATTTTGTACAGAAAAATTTGATCATGGTATAACCTTCTAACTTTCAAAGAATGTAAATTGAATTTTTCTAAAAGAATACAATAAGAGGATTGTTGATGAAAGCATCTATAGTTGATAAGACGAAGAAATTTTGTTTGTACAGATTCAAGAAGTTTGCTGTATTTCTGATAATGAGGACTCCATACTAGTGACGCATATTCAAACTATGATCTGATGAGTGATTTAAAAAGAAGTAAATAAGTAAAAGATTGTTTAAAAGAACTACAAATTCGTGCAATAGATCTTCAAATTTATATTCAAGGTCTAACACAACAATCTACTTTTGCCATATAAATTAATTTGTTCGTCAGATGTCCGAAAATGGACATAATTGCAACAATAAATCTGGTTTAAAGCACGAGCATTAGTAGAAATAATGATACACACAAAATAATACACTAAATTACGAAAACCATAAATAATGTGGAAAATAATTTATTTATTATTTAAGGAATATTAGTACTTTTGAATTACGTTTTGTAAAATAATTAATTATATTATATTAGTTTAGGAGCCTTTTTTTATGACGAACTACACAGATTGGCCAGAGAACCTGGCCTTGAATAGCTGTAGGCCTGGCATAGCTCTTAGGTCGCTTAGTCTGAATCTCTATCGCTAGTAACTAGACACACCACGGCTCACCGGTGGCTCGTCGCAGAAAACGATTCTGAATTACATGTTACCTATATATATGAGTATGGTTGGGGAGTCGTCCTAATCTCAATGGGTAAGCTATTCTAGAGCTTAATTGCTGTGCAGGTAAATTAATAGTCATAGAAATATGTGTGACATTCGGGGACCATAAAAACCTTATTAAAGTGCGCGGTTCGTTAACGACGAATTGTTTTTTTTTATGATAAACTACGCAGATTGGCCAGAGAACCTGGCCTAGAATGCTTCACGGGATTGAGACGTGGCATAGCTCTTAGGTCGCTTAGTCTTAATCTCTATCGCTAGTAACTAGACACACCACGGCGCACCCGTGGCTCGTCGCAGAAAACGATTCTTAATTACTTGTTACCTATGTATATGGTTGGGGAGCCTTCCTAATCTCAATGGGTAGCTTAATTGCTGTACAGGTAAAATAATAATCATAGAAATATGTGTGACATTCGGGGACCATTTAAACTTTATTAAAGTGCGCAGTTTGTTGCCGATGAATTGTTTTTTTTTTATGATAAACTACGCAGATTGGCAAGAAAACCTGGCCTAGAATGCTTCACGGGATTGAGACGTGGCATAGCTCTTAGGTCGCTTAGTCTTAATCTCTATCGCTAGTAACTAGACACACCACGGCGCACCCGTGGCTCGTCGCAGAAAACGATTCTTAATTACATGGTAGATCGGTAGATGTATTTGTATATGGTTGGGGAGCCTTCCTAATCTCAATGGGTAGCTTAATTGCTGTACAGGTAAATTAATTATCATAGAAATATGTGTGACATTCGGGGACCATTTAAACTTTATAAAAGTGCGCAGTTCGTTGCGACGAATTGTTTTTGTTTTTTTTTTATGATAAACTATGCAGATTGGCAAGAAAACCTGGCCTTGAATGCTTCACGGGATTGAGAGGTGGCATAGCTAGTAACTCGACACAAGGGTCACCCCGGTGAGGGGTAACAGCTTTGACGATTACTATGTGCGACGAACTGTTTGACTAAAAAAGCGCCCACGAAGATATTCTAGAGACTAAGTGTTATGTAATATTATATTTTATTTTATTAAGATATAGCTAATACTTATTTTCAGGTTTAAGTAATAGCTTGATTAGTATTAAAACTTTTTTTCATTAAGTTTCAAATGCAATATGAATATATTTATTACAACAATGTTATGTTATATTGAACAATTTGTTGTTTTCACTTTTGTATCGCCGATGCCACGCGAATAGCACAAAAGAGGAAGTGAATTTTATTCAAAATAATAAATGTTTTCAACTGGGTAGCACAATAGACAATGCCTTATTGTTATCAACATAAAGAATCTTTCAAGGAAATACAGTGTAACAATTTCATTTGCGATGTGAAATAATATATGAATGTACAAAGTCGTTTCACTGGTGTTACCATTTCATACTAATATTATTAAGAATTAGTGTACTCAGCCGGTGCCGGGCTAGATTCAAACAATAAACTTAAATAATTAAATATTTAATTTAACTCTCACAATATATTAAATTGTTCATTTCTCTCCGTATTCATTCTCTTTTCGAAGAAGGTGAAGATTACCTACGCCCATGTTGACATACTGATATGTCAGTAAATATAATATCATTCTTATCATATAGGGATTTATTATTCGTCATTATACTTCAATATACCCCATTGTACTTCAATATGGTTCATAATGTCATAAATATACACAACCCATGTGTCAATACAAATTTGTGTTATTATTTTATTTAGTGTCTCTCTCACTACAGATACTATTTTCATATTTTATCTCTCTCGTAACTCGATCCGACGACCATAACGAGCGAGAGAGATAAATACCAAAGCTGCTGAGTAAGAACGAGTAGGATAACATCGGATCACCGTTTGTTTATAAATCGCGTCGAGTAGGTGTTTCAGTTCCAAATAAGTGAAAATGATGCATTTGAAATATCGTTACCGTTCCAATCTTTTTGAACACGAATGATTCGGAACAGTGAGTCGTTTCAGTAATTACACATCTATATATAATAGGTTGTCAAATATCTCCCTTCCGCCTTTTTGTCTTTTGAATTTCGCGGCTATGTACAAAGCGCTACAGAGCTCGTATCTAGCAATACTATACATAATTTGAAAGGTCTTGACATAACCTACAAAACGACGTTATGCATAATTAGTTTGGATATTGCGTTCAACAGTTATAGACGTGTAAACATGGAGTTCACTAACGCCGAAATTCGCGCTATTTTAAAGTTTTCCTTCGTTAAAGGCAAATCCGCTAGAGAAACGTTCCGTGAGATTAATGGTGTTTTGGGGATGGTACTCTATCACTTCGAACCACGGAGGAATGGTTTCGACGATTCAGAGCCGGTGAAAACGACACCATGGATAAGCCAGCCGACGGAAGACCTGTGACGACAAATACCGATCAAATCATGGACTACATCGAGTTAGACCGGCATGTGGCATCTCGTGACATCTCCCAGGAGATGGGAGTTAGTCACCAAACATTTTAAACCATCTGCAGAAGGCTGGATACAAAAAAGCTTGATGTTTGGGTGCCGCATGACACAAAAGGCGGAAGGGAGATATTTGACAACCTATTATAAAAGAGAATGTGTGTGTGTTTGATCCGTATAGGCTCTGAAACGTCTGGACCGATTTCAATGAAATGAACTGTCAAATACAACTTTAATTTATTAAGATGATATTCTATTGTTTTAAAACCAACATTGTAATGACACATGCGTTGTGTATATTTATATAATTATGACCCATATTGAAGTACAAATATATTTTGAGGTATTCAAGGTAAGTTACGAAAATTTGTGTTTTCCTTAACCAATCATGTTTCTGCAAAGAATCATTGTAATTAATTTTAATGCAAACCCTTATAGCAACAATGCTAAAAAGCGAAAAAGACTGGGATAGAATCAGTACGTTTCTTCGCGAAGTAATGAGGACACGCGAAAGAGACGAAATGGACAGGTAGTCCATAAATGTCTCCACATAAACAGGCCCCTTCCTGAAGTAATGCGAAAGCGGTTCCAGGGAGGGCTGCCGGAGCGCGAGGAGGTTTTTAGTCCGTAGGCCGCAGGAACCTATTTCTGTGGAGTCGGGCTTACCGCCTGGTACATCCCAGGCAGTATCCATGAGGATTTTACTCCTCCCAAAAAGAAAAAAAAAAAATGCCACCCAAAAAAAGCAAGCATTAGTAAACAAACCTCCAAATCGAAGAAGCGTGACAAAGAATCTTCATCGCGAGCTAACGAGAGAACTCAAAAACGTACCCAAAGACTTAATGCCAACCGTATAGTACTAAATGACAAGAATGATATTGTATTTACTGATATGTACATGGATGTTGGTAATGATCTTCACCCGCTCGATAAGAGAATCAATACGGAGAGAATTGAATAATTTAATATATTGTGAGAGTTAAATTAAATATTTAATTATGCAAGTTTATTGTTTAAATAAAATAAAGTAAAATTTAGAACGGCGAAGCGGGCCTGGGTACGCTAGTTCCTAATATGTGGAAATAACAAGCTCACACCCTAGCGGTGTAGACAGAGACAGCTTTTGTTGTCTTTTACCAAGTTTTTTAGGTCTCATATGTAGCAGGTGAGACTTTAAACATATATCGGTCACAAATTTTCAACAAGATTGTTTCTCCTTCAAAAACCATTAGTACAAGTCTATTGGGATCCGATTTCATACCATTATATATGTCGAGTACTTAGCAAGTAGCCACAAAAACCACACAAAATAATAAAAAAAATATCTTACTAATAATTCTTATTAACCACTCCAAATAAGGCTTGCGCTAGGAAATGGTTCACGTCGAATGGTTGATTCGACTTGCAGAGCAAGCTTATGGACACGGCCATTGCTAAAGTTCTATTCATATCCTTTTTATAAACACGAGTATGCGGATCAAAGATAATCTTTCAAAGAATACTATAAATATCTCTCGGGGCGTTAATACGTAACCGATATTATTCTATGTCCGGGCGGTCGCCTAAAGTTGCCCAATACGCTAGCAACCCGAGTTCCAACCCCCGTGTCAGCACCATTGTATTACTTGTTGCAATTTTGTGTGCTGATTTACCACGCGCTCAGCGGTGAAGAAAAACATCGTAAGGAAACCTACATGTCATAGAAAAAAATTCTAAGACATGTGAATTCTGCCAATCCGTACTACGGCCGCGTGGCGGATTATAAGCTAAAAGCGGTTAAAAGCTGTCCCGCAGAGAAGTACGGTTGCACTTTGACCAAGATCCCGTTTCACACGTAAATACCACCAACCACACCTTTTGATTCTCGTATTAATAAATGACAATAATGTTTTTAACCATTTATTTACCTAAACCATAATCCTTAACACACAATATTATGTATATAAAAATATATAAGTTATCACGTCTTAAGTTTTAGACGGGTAGACAGTTCCCATATTCGACAGATGATAAGCCCATTACCACAAGGTGCGCAAATTATTAGCACTTTTTTTTTGACGAACTAACACAGTTGCCACAGAGAAGCTGGCTTTTACTGCTTCACCGGATTTGAGAGGTGGCACAGCTCTTAGATTGCTTAGCCTGAACCTCTATTAGGTGGTAACTCGACACAAGGGTCCCCCCGTTGAGGGGTAACCTCGGCTTGGACGGGGACTATTATTACGCGTTAGCAGTCAGAGGGCGCCCGAGAGGCCCGACCCACTCGGTCGGTAGCTATTTTATTAACAAAAATCTATTGGGACAATCTAAGCTAAATTATTAGCACATGATTTTTTACTTAAAATATGAAAATACGTTGGTATAAGTCGACTGGGATACGAACAACTTCGCCACTAGGTTACCACTGACTATCTGTATTGTGTAATAAAGTATAATATTGTTACACTAATATTTAAAGAGTGTTAACAATATTTTTTCACAAATATTTCTTTCACACATTCTTGACAACCATTACAAAAAAATACTATAATTAATATAATCTCAAATTGTTTAATGATGCACATTACTTAATAAATAATAGCCATATAAATTTTATCAGTGAAAGTAACAAGATTTCCAGAAGCCCTTAAGATGTTACTAGTAAAAAAAAACAAAATAAGCTCAGGCTTGTGCTAGGAGATGGTTTAATAGGCGAATGGTGGATTTGAACCTAGGACCTTTCGATTCGCAGACTGTACCCTAAACCATAAGGCTATTGACGTTTTGTTGTAATTACAATTTGGGAAACAGTTTACTCAATCCTTATAAAGTATATAACAATATTAAAAAAAAATATCCTTATATAACTAAACTTGTTTTGGCATTTGATATGTACGGGTACATAACAATGTTTCAATCGATAAACAAATCGTCGAATGGAATTATTTCAAGAAACTTGTTTACGATTTGAAACATTGTTTTGAAAACATTATTGATATAAATTGGGGCGCATACGTCGAATAACTTTTTGCGTTGTTCTGCATTTACGTTAGTCGCACCGTCAGCTGTAAAACAAAGGAAATAATGAAATTAATTAATCCGGAATTGTATTTAAGAAAAAACATTTCAGCCTGTCTCATTCCATTGGGTTAGGCCAGTACGACTACAGCCCTGTAGTTCTGGGCTAGCAAAATAAGACATCGGCTGGCCTATGTCGCCTTGCACTGCTTGGGCACAGGGGCATCGGAGCCCCTCTGCCCGAAGAGCACAGTGCAGAGGGGCTCCGGTGCGTTCCTCTGGAGATCCCGGAGCCTCTCACTGTGCACCAAGGAAGGGCCACCACGGGGATTTTAGTGGGTAAAAATCCCACATAACCCTAGCCTATACTTGTTGGGGAAGTACTTGGGAAATCTTTAACAAGATACCTCGCCTTCTGGGGGAATTGAAGATTTCCCCCATTAACAAAAAAAAAGAAAAAAGGCATCTAATTGCAATAGCAACCCTAATCCGAACCCTGGTGACGGCACCAATAAATTTTTTTGTTGCAATTTTACAAGTGCTGATTTACTTCGACCAGGATTGACTGGTAGAAAATGCCAGTAGAGCATTAAGTCCGCCTTCGTGAATATAAGTGTATTCAAATAATATTACAGCTCATAGAACCGTTCACTGTTTTATTTGTAAAGTACAGTTTTAAATCTACTTACGTGATAGTTTATTCTCGGTGTGTAAATTCTTGTATTCAATTTTAACGGGTCCAAGTGCCTGGGCGTTAGTATTTATAATTTTAATAGCCATATGGGTATTGCCATCGCTTCCTTTAACTTTGTCGATGTTTGCCTCCACGTTGAATACATAATTATCTGTAGAGACAAGTTATTAAAAAGTATCTGATCATATTATGAGCACTTCAATGAATTTATAATGATATATTAAAATTAAAAATTGGTGCAACCGTTTACCTTACACCAAAACTAGCGTACCCAGCCCACTTTGCCGGGCTAGATGTTGCTTCATTTTATTTAAACAATATACTTACATCATTAAATATTTAATTGGTCAAATATAAACATTAAGTAATCTTAAAAAATATTTCTATTTATTTTCAATCCACTGTATCTATTTTTAATACTGCAATATGTTAACTTCGAAATGGTTCATAATGACATAAATATACACAACAATAGAATATCATCATAGTAAATAAAAGTTGTATTTGACAGTTCAAAAAGAGAACTGCTCCGTTACACGATTACTCGTCAGGTCAATCTGAAGATTACCTGAAAGTTTCATTAAAATCCGTCCAGCCATTTCGCAGCCTATACGGATTAAACACACACATTCTCTTTTATATATATAGATGTATAATAATCCTTAGAAAGTTTTCTATGACATGTCAAATCTGCCAATACTCATTAGGGCCGCTTGACGGACTGTGCCCATGTACTCTCTCCAACAGTGGGACATAAATATATCGGCTGTACTTTTAACTTTTAGGGCCAAGAAGAAGAATGACATAGCTTGCAAATGGCTTAGAAATTTAATGTACTCACCAGTTCTGACTTTTAAAGTATCATTCCCTTTCAATATCGTTCCATACAATTCACCTGATACGTCAAGGTGTGCGTCCACAGCAAGTGGAGGGCAGTTAACAGTGAAATTCAATTTTAATTCTTTAAATTGTAATCTAGAAAAAAATTTCTAGTTAAACAATAATTTCTTATTTATTTTTTCAAAAAAAACATAATTAGAAAAATTAGGTTGTTAGTATATACAGATAAATAGATCTATGGCTTAATCTATACACATATATTTCCGAAGACTTAATGCACTCTGTCAATGTAATGAAGATATCTATGGCCAAAGAGTTTATATCAAGATATGAATACTTTAACTATATACGATAAGAACGGTATTATTTACTCACAATAGGCTTAACACAATGCACAATATGATGCACCGAGGAAGGGCCACCGGGAGGTTTTAGTAGGTCAAACGCCACATAACCGCCGCTTTCCCCCCAGAAGGCGGGGTATCTTTTTTCTTTCCTCCCCGTCAACATGAAAAAAAAAGTCAGAGACAGGTTTCGCTGTCCACTTTCCATCCATTCCTTCTCTTCACCTTATTAAATCCCATACATGTAACGGGTGGTGGTAGAAAAACGACAATTCGTTAGTACAAGCCGACTGAGTTTCGAACCCGAGACCATCAGATCATGGAGTCGAATTGCTTAGCCACAATTCTTCTTCTTCTCTTGGTGCCATCTTCTATCGAAGGTTGGCGACCATCATGGCGATTTGGACCCTCGACACAGCAGCACGAAATAAAGAACGTGTGCTCTTATTGTACCATTGGCGTAGATTTTTAAGCCAAGATGTTCTTCTCCTTCCCGAATTTCTTTTCCCTTGTATCTTTCCTTGGATAATGAGCTGTAACAAATCGTATTTGGGATTGCGCATTATATGCCCTAGGTATTCCAGCTTTCGCCTCTTAATTTTTTAAGAACTTCAACCTTCTTTCCAAGTCTTTGCAGCACTACTTCGTTGCGTACTTTGTCTCTCCAGGATATCCTTAACATTCTTCTGTAAACCCACATTTCGAAAGCTTCAACTTTTTTGCACATGGCCTCGGTCAGAGTCCAAGCTTCGACGCCATACAGAAGAATGGAGAATACAAAACAGCGTGCAAGACGAGTCCGAAGTTTGATGCCCAAGTTTCTGTTACACAGGAGTTTCTTCAGCTGAGTGAAAGCGTTGCGGGCCTGTTCAATCCTGCATCGTACCTCAATGGTGTGATCAGCCTGTTCATCAACAAAACAACCCAAGTACTTATATTTTTGGACCCTCTCTAAATGCTGTCCGCCACAATATAAGCTAGAGACAGTCCATGGTAGTTTAGAGACAATCATATACTTAGTCTTCTTGATGTTGTTGCTTAGATCATATTCCGCACTAACAGCCACAATAAACATATAATTAAAAGATAATGGACAAAATTGTTATACATGTCTGCATCTTAAATAGTTTAAAATTATTTATATGAAAATTGACAATTTAAAATCGTAATCATTACCTTATATCGCTTATGCTGCATTTGCCATATCCACTAGCAACGTTGTTTTTCAACTGAAAAACTAAATTATGAACTTCGTGTCTCGAGTCTTCTAATATTAATGGGTCAATAGAGTTGATATTTAGCGATGGGATACCGTCGGCTAGGTGTGATACTGCAATGTTAGCCGACTTTATCATGCATTGTACATCACCATTTTTGCATGGCACAATAATAGAATCTGAAAACAAAAATATCTTTTACAGAACCATACAAAATGTATGTACATACTATGTGTATATTCGTATGTATAGTTAGCTAGTTAGTTAGTTTTTATACAGTTTTAAAGCAGATTTACTTACTACCCCCACCTAACATTTATTTTTAGTCAGTGTCCGGGAGTTTAGATTTAAGTAATTTTTATATAAAGTTACAGCCTTCATATAAATAATATATGTGTCTCACTGCTGGGCGCAGGCATTCTCTGTAAAGAGAGTATAAGGGCATAGTCCGCCACGCAGCCCTAGCGTGGATTGGCAGACTTCACATGTCTTAGAAATTTTTTTTAGATCATGTACTCGTAGGTTTCTTCGCAGTGTTTTCCTTCCGCCGCCGACCGCGTGGTTAACTAGCCCAAAAAATTACAACAAATTAATTGGTGCCGGAACCGGGGATCGAACTCGGTTTGCTGACGTATTATGCAACTTGAGCCCAACCGTACGGACACCTGGCTACCATGGCTCTAATAAATTTATTCTTCTGTAATGCCGTTTATGTTTAGTTGTAAACTTAGTAAATAAATTAATAAGCCAGTGTCGATAGCTTTTCTCTCTCAACTCTTGATAGACTCATTTCAACACTAATCATTCATTTCGCTTCAGACCGTAATCTCCCATTTTAAGTTACATATATGGGCAATATATGTAACTTAAAATGGGTAATAAGGAGGTTACTTAACACGGAGTTTCTAGTCTATCTCTATTGGTGTTAACTTTACTCTTATAATTCTTTGCCACACCTAATTGTTATCTCCATACAATAAAATGGAAACGAACAGACATAATTATCTAACTTTTTGACTTAATAATATATTTATTTATGAAATTTTTTCATCTATTATTTTATTGTTAAAAATATATTTTAATCTCTTAACTGTTTTATTCGTGTATCATATTTATTATACTCTTATTGTCTGTATAAATTCCGTGTAAAAGCAGTATTGCACGTCTTTAGGTAGTCCCGGGCTCCGCTGAAAATCAGCGCTGTCGGATCCTTGCGACAGCATATGCTGAGACGGTGTCCGATATTGGCGTCATATGTTTTGTATTATTTGTCCGTGTAACTTTAACTGTGTTTTGTCTATTTTTCATTTTTTTTAATGTGTGTTATATTCTGTCTGTGATGTGTTTTTGTATTGTAATGCCAATAAATAAATGCCTATGTCTATAAATGTCTAATTGTAAGAGGCCTAAGATCACTCGATCGGTCCAAGAAAAGCTAAGCTGGACGTTGCATAAGCGGAAACGACTGACAAGATTACCAAAGGTACGATGCTGAAGACCGGGCAAATTGGAGTACACTTTGTCAGCCCTGTAGTTCTGGGCTCTCAAGAATAAGTCTACGGTATCCCCTGCCTGTCGTAGAAGGCGACTAAAAGGGTCCTCGGGCTCACTGGGCGACAAGTGTAAGGGCCACCGGGAAGGTTTTAGTGGGTCAAACCCCACATAACCGCCGCCTTCGCCTTAGAAGGTGGGGTATCTTTTTAAAGATTTCCTCCCCGTTTACACAAAAAACAGTAGGTAAAACGCTAGGTAGAAGATCGGAAAGTAACACAGAATTGTGTTTTAATACATTCTGGTTCTCCACATTTGAGTGTAATAATGAATGGGGCTCATTCATTATTTCTACCGCAGTCACTCTGAGTTGTATGAAGGTAACATCATATACATATCCCACTGTTGGGCAAAATCCTTCTCTTTTATTTTGAATTGTTGCTCAATGTTAGCCTCAAGTTGCGTTGTTTCTGGTACTATTGATTGTAATATTACGTGCCTCTCTCTTCTCGTATATTGTTGCCCATTAAAAAGTAAATAAATTTGAAAAAATATTCTTCTACTTACAACATTTTTATACTTACTTGACTTTGACAAAACACCCGCGACAGTACAAAGCAATCCGAATACATTTAGCAGCTTATAAGACATTTTTAGAGTTGATGAAGTTAAGACAACTTTATTAATATAATATTGAAATAAAATGTCAGATGCATTCTATTTTATACAAATGTGAACTCAGACAAGAACGAAATTTAATTTTGTACGGGTTCTGTCGAAAATAAACTTTATGTTATAATTATTACAAATGCATATGATTATTATAATGTAAATTAAGCTCGTCCGTCCGCAAATCTTGTTAGCCCTAGTGGAGTAGATAGAGATAGAGCAAGCGCTCTCCACTTTTTACAAATCTCATTAGGTTCTATTTAAGACTTGTAATGAGCCCTGAGCCGTCTTACTAAGCACAAATGTTAGTAAGTAATTTCTTTACTCTCTTGTCCAAAAATAATCACACCGACTATGTTTTCTGATGAGAGCTACCGATCGAGTCGGTTAGGCCCTCTCAGACGCCTTTTGATCAGAGTACTTTTACAATTAGAGCAACCGTCCAATCCGAGGTCCCCTGTCCGGAGCTCTCGCACCCTGTTACTAGAAAAAGGTTCAGACTAGGCTACCTAAGAGCTGTGCCACCTCTCCAGAAATTCGATGAAACTGTAGAGGACTCCTGGCTGATCATCGTAGTAAATTTCCCAAAAAAAAGTCTTAAAATGTTTACTTAACCCTAATGCTAACGCACTTGGGGAAAATGTTGTAATTTAAATATCAGAATAAATATAATTATAAAAAGTTACGTATTTTAATTAAATTACAATCATGGCACCATGACGAAAAAAAAAGAAACTCATCTTAAATAAGTAAGCGATTTTTTTTATTATTGCGTTTTTAGACGACACATAAATAGTGGAATGTTTATTTTTCTTTATTTGATGTGCTAAAACTACCTTTTGATGTTTTCTTTCTTTACGGCTACTTCATTTAAAGTGGCCAGTACTGCATACAAAAAGGTTGTACACATTAGAGGCTTTCAATTCGTCTGTATTCATGTCTTTTTTAATATTCGATCTCTCATAGCACCGTCATTTAAGAATCTTTTTTGTTTTTACTTTTTTATTTTTTTTTAATCTTATTTGTTTGAAAGGACTTCTTGATTGAAATAATGGTAGGTTTATCTAAAATTTACATTAAAGTAAAGGTCTTATATAATTTTTTTTTCAAAATGGTTATGAAAAATACGACCTTTTTTTTTGTTGACGGGGGGAAAATTAATGAAACTGTCAGGGAATCTTCAGATTGATCTGGCGAGTAATCATGTAAAGTTTGGTAACAATTACATGTAATTTATATATTAAGTGTATATATAAGATTGGAGCACTCCTCTTTTTGAACGGTATAAATGATAAGAATGCTTTTGTATTTACTGATATGTACGTGGGTGTAATGATCTTCTACCGATCGAGAAGAGAATGAATACGGAGAAAAATGAATAATTTGATATATTGTGAGAGTTAAATTAAATATTTAATGATGTAAGTTTATTGTCTAAATAAAATAAAGCAAAATCTAGCCCGGCGAAGCGGGCTGGGTACGCTAGTTTTATATATAAGATTCTTTATGAAATCGCAAAAACTCAGTAAGTGCACAGGAACTTTGAATTCAGTTTCCCCTACGTCCATTTAGACTGAGACCGACGAAACTTAGTTTGAAAACCTTTGCAGGCGAGTGTCGAATTTCCTTTCCGAGTAACGTGAAGGATGCTTTTATCGGTAACTATGTATTCATGTTCTATATAAATATTTATGCAATAAAACATTTGTAGAGTCGAAAGGCTTCTTATTACTATCATCATCATCATCAGCCTGTATCTATCCACTGCTGGAAATAGGCCTTCCACAATGCCTTCCACCACATGCGATCCTCAGCTTTCCGCATCCAGCCACTTGCGGCTATCCTAACAAGGTCGTCGGTCCATCTGGAGGAGGGCGCCCCGCGCTTCTCCGACCTATGCGCGGCCTCCATTTCAAGACTTTCCTCCCCATCTGCCGTCGCTGACTCGGCAGATGTGGCTAGCCCACTTCCACTTCAACTTGCTGACTTTAAGAGCTATGTCGTCCACCTTTGTTCTCCGTCGAATTTCTTCGTTTCGGATTTTATCCCTTAGACAAATGCCGAGCATAGCTCTTTCCATCGCTCGTTGCGCGACTTTCAGCTTGTGGACCAGCCCAACGGTCAGAGTCCAAGTCTCCGCACCGTAGGTCATGGCTGGGAGGACGCACTGGTTAAAGGCTTTTGCCTTATTCTACTATACGACTTCAAATTTAATCAAAAGTTAAACGCTTACACGTGGACGCCATCTTTGTATTTACGAGTTATCGTAGGACTATTACGAAATGGAATTAATCAGAATATAAATAAATTCTCATTAAACTACTCTTGAAGGACGTACTCCTTTCCAATAAAAAATGAATAATCGAAATCGCTTGTTATTCATTGATTGAGTTATTCGTCCATTTATGCCGCACATATTTCATGTAAATTTAAGACTTATATTATCCATTATAAGGGTTACGGGAAGCACGCTTTGAAATAAAAATGAAACATAAAAATTCACTCAGTCAAAAGTTTGAGAAACTCTTCATTTTTTGGAGTTGGTTGAAAAGAAAAGGTGGATAGCTACGTAGCTATTAGTTTTGGAAATTCGTGGCAACCCACCCACAATCCTTTTAATGTGAGTGGCTCCAGATGATTCATATATTATGTTATGTCCTACTACCCACATAAAAAGTATTTTACAATTACGTAGATTTTTTAAACCGTTCGAATCTCTAAGTAACTTAGAACGATCTCCACGTAAGGGAACCCGCATCTTGCGATAAAAGTTTCAACGAATCGATTTTTCTAAAAACAGAATAACATTAAATTTCTACAGCTTTTTTTAGCCTAAATTCGTCACTTAGTCTCTACAGAACAAAAGAGAATATCTTTTAGCATTAAGTTCGTCTATTTGGGCATATTTCTATAATTTGTGCAAATATATAAATAAATAAATGTCTTTATAAAAATTATAGTAGTAATTGCTAGTAAAAATATTACAAGCAAGCTTTCCACTTGCAAAATATTTAAGTGCAGCGAAGTGCTTTGTTCTTTGTTCACAAAAGTTTAACGCTCACAGCAACTTCCCTTAACAATGATATTAGAACAAGTGCTGATTCAAAGAATTTGTATTAGGCTCTTTTGAGCACGGAATTGGTCTCATTAAAGGAACTACTACTCCTTGTTTGTAGTTTTATTCCTTTGAAGGAAGAATGAAAGAGGAACAAGAGAGGCTGTGATCGTCTAGGAGTTAAGCTTTCGATTTAACTTTCAGTGGTTCGAATCCTAGATTGCACTAATAAGTTTCCTTTTTCCGCTTTAAGCATTCAGCCACTTCCGGTTGTCCTTTTTTTCCAATAAAGCGCAACCAGAGACTTGTGTCAGGGACTCTAATCGTTTACTTTGTTTTGTTAATAAGAGTGATACCTCTACAGTTACTACAATGTTTTTTAATGCCCGACTTTGGAAGGTGGTGTTGGAGAATGCTCTGGTTCAGGCATCGAAGACGCGCCGTCATTGTTATTAGTTTCTCCGCGACCGCTGCGTCCCTGTTTCTCATGCCCATTTTTAGTTTGTACTCTATTATTTTTCTCTTTTGATGCGGCTCTTGTCACCAGTCTTCCGGTGGCGTCGTCACAGTCATCTGTGTAATAGACAGAATAGATAGATCCGGTTATCCTTACAAGATCGTCGTGCCATCTGACATCTATGTTTGCGTTTATTATACATAAAAATTTTGTAAGGTAACTCTTCAGACATATATAAAGGAATGTATATTGTATTTCTATATTTCGCCTTTTATACTGTTACTGCATTGTGCAGATTCGTGGCCCCTTCATTAGCCTACTACACAACTGTAGCCTTTGCAGTGGTGTTACCGGTATCTTCTTCTTGAAGTGCCATCTCCTACCGGAGGTCGGCTATCATTAAGGCTATTCTAATTTTTGAGACAGGGGCATGAGACAAGGATCGTGTGCTCATGTTGAACTATATCCGGAGATTTCTGAGCCACGAAATACGTCTTGTTCCAGGTAGTTGTTTATCCTGGATTTTTCCTTGGAGTAGTTCGTATTTATTACGCATTATATGACCAAAGTACTGGAGCTTGCGTTTTTTCACAGTATTAAGGACCTCCGCGTTTTTGCTCATCATTTGCAATACTGTTTTGTTTGATATCTTATCCGTCCATGATATTTTAAGGATTCTTCTGTACACCCACATTTCAAAGGCTTCTAGGCGATTACTCATATTCTGGGTTAAGGTCCATGACTCTACGCCATACAGAAGAACAGAAAACAAATAGTAACGTGCCAAACGCACCCTGGTATATCTATATATCTTCAAAGATCAATTGCAGAGAAGGTGAGCTAACTGAAAAAATGCGTTTCACGCTTGCTCTATACGACATTTGATCTCCACGCCGTGATCACATTGGTCATTTATTCTTAACGGTATAGACAAAGTTAATTAAAAACAATATGATATTCATTGGTAGCAATAAATGCTTCCATCAAAACTCTGGTCTGTATGTTGCATAATAGATCAATGCTTGAATTCTATATTTATTCGATAGCAATAAAATGTATTTAAAAACATGAACTTCGATTCCTCGCATATCTCAGTTATTCACTAGTATTGACCAATGTTTTTTCATAGTAAAATTTGTGTAAAAAAAGAATTAAACATATAAAGGGTAATGATGATCCTCGCGCTTTGTCTAGGGTTAACAAGGACGTGAGAGTTTAAATTTATTTTTAAAAAGTTTCTCAGACATATCTTAATATTTCAGACAATTCTCTGGTAAATCTTAAGAACCGAAGGTCCTATGCTACCAAAACTATGGGACTTAATTGAAATCAAAACCTTCTAATCAAACAAAATCAAAATCTGTCCAAAACTAACGTCGCTATGATTGAACAAACACACGAATTGACACCTACTGAAGACGATAAGGAATTATATATTCTTTTCCAAAAAGTTGTATGTAAGATAGATACACAGATAAGGGTTGCGGTTAACAAAGACATCTTTAATAGGGTAAAAGGGTGAACCAGTAGCCGCAGTGCAGCGCAGCTTAATTCGTTGTTGCAATAGCAAATCACTGTGTGGAGGCTTGAAATCTGATTACACTGATTTGTGGTCAGGCGAGGCCGCATCGTGTCGTTTCGTGCCGTTTGTTCCAGACAAAATATGTTGCACACTATTTTTGGATGCTATGAGAGTACAATATATGCCACCAATTTTAACCAAAATAAGTTTGACCCGAACTAAGTGTTGTATCTAGTATTTCGTCGACTGTACTAAGCTTAATTAGGACCGTATTAAGATCTAAATGTACTCTCCCAACGAGCTAACTAGTATTAAATAAAACAAGTGGTTGGTTTAAACTTACTGTATATTTAGTAAATCACATTGCCAAATCGCAAATTGACACAATGAATATTGACTACTGATTGATAGAATAATAATTTACTACAAAAACGTAGAGATCGTTTATTTCTTCCATGATTTAAGCTGTGTACCTATGTTTCCTTTTTCTTTTTGTTGACGGGGGGAAATCTTCAAGAAGATACCCAGCCTTCTGGGGAGAAGGCGGGGGTTCTTACCCACTAAAACCCCCCAGTGGCCCGGAAATTTTGATGTCAAAGATGCACGTCGCTCTGGTTGCCCTATTACGGATAAAATGGATGCCATTTTTTAAAAGTGGAGCAAGATCGGCTTATCAGTAGTTCCGATACAGCTGAAGAACTGGGAATTGACCACAAAAAAGTTTTGGCGCATTTGAAGAAAACTGGGTACACAAAAAAGCTCGATATTTGGGTACCTCACGAGCTACCTGAAAGGAACATAATGAATTTGTGGTTCTTTATTACGACGTAATAAAACCGATCAATTTTTGAAGAAGCTGATAACTGGTGGTGAAAAGTGATACGATAAGAACGTGAGGAAAGGTCGTGTTCAAAGGCCGGTCAGGCTTCACAGACTGCGGCGAAACCCGGGATAACTCGCAACAAGGTGATGCTGTGTGCGCTAGGATTGGACAGGAATTATTCATTATGAGCTGTTACCACCAGGCAGGACCATCGATTTTGAACTCTACTGCGAACAACTGATGAGATTAACGCAAGAAATTGAGAGAAAGAGACCGGAATTAATCAACAGAAGGTGTGTGGTTTTTCATCATGATAACTAGACCTCACACACCTTTAGCCACTAACCAAAAATTAAGAGAGTTTGGCTGGGAGGTGTTAATGCATCCGCCGTAGAGTCCTGACCTTCAGATTCCTACCTATTTCTGTCTCTTCAGAGTTCTTTAGGCAGTGTCAGGTTAACATCACGAGAGGACTGCCAAAACCACTTGTCGCGGTGTTTTGATCAGAAGTCCCAAAATTTCTATAGCAATTGTTGTCCCTACCTACAAGATGGCAAAATGTTCACAAAATGGTACTTACATACTTTTGTTAAAAATATAAATAAACTATATATTTTCATAAAGAATGCGATGAATCTTTTTCCCCAACCTATTATATTGGGCATAGGTTTCTGGGGGAGTTATTGTTCTATAATTATGTTTTACGGCCGCTTGATTTACGAGACGAGTAAGCTATCGTAATTTACAACCAGGTTCTATACATTGTTGTAAATATACTCTGTGCATTATCAAACTTTAGTTATACTAATTTATTTTTAAAAACAAAGCTAGCAATATTTCTTTTTTTTTTCAAAAATATTACTAACAATCTTGTTAACCATTCCAACTAAGCCTAAGCTTGTGCTAGGAGATGGTTCACGGCAGTAGTCCAATGGTGGATTCGAACCCACGACATTACGATTCGCGTACCCTCAACCATTAGGCTATTGATGCTTCAAATTCATTTCGTCACATTGAGATTTCTGTAATCATAACTACATACAGACAAATTGCTTATTATCTTAATTTAGTTAGTTAAATTTGTCTATTTAAATTATAATAATGTAATATGCACACAAATGTTATTTAATTAATTAAAATATTTTTACAGATTTTTATCACTGTTTAATTATGCAAATCCTCTAGAAATTCGGGGAATATTTAAAATTAAAATAAAATAAAATTATAATTAACTTACAACTAAACGGCGTCATTCTGTGGTAAGAAAAATCAATTATAGATTTACTCGTAGTTTAAAAGTAGTTTTTATTATTATTTCTTGTTTATCATTTAATAAGTAAGCTGTTTGGTCTATTTAACTCTAGAGGGTAGACAGAGATACCAATACTATCCGTTTAATCATCGAGAACTAATAAGGTTCCATTGTGACAGAGGGCTGTTCCATAGAACAAAAATTTTGGGATGAATTTTTTACAATCAATACAAACCAAAAATTAGAATCATAAGTTTTGTTATCCGGTACAACATGGCTGGGATTCTACCCGATGCTGTTTAATCGTAAGTTGATGATTACGCAGAAAGGTATTTCTTCTTTTTAAAGTGCTTCTCCATGACTGCGTGTTGGCAGTCAGTTCACCATATCTCTTTCTGTCTCTTGCGAGGCTTAACAGTTGGGCGGCACTCGCAATTTCGGTCCACTCTCCTATGTTCCGCAGCCACGACTTCTTCTTCTTTGGTAGTTTCCGTTTAGTGTGGTGGTTTCTTACTAGGGTATTTGTCTATGTAAAGGCAGGAGTATTAAATGCTTTCACTTAACGCCTCTGGTAGTTAATGGACCGTGCCGACCCATTTGCGGCATAATAGCATTCCCTGCGGTGAGGACACCCCTTCCCACACACATTCGCGCACACACATGACACTCTATATATATATTTTGAGTTTACAACAGTTTATAATTTATTCACAAAATAAATAAATTATAAAAATATTTTATTTTATTTTAAGGATATTTAATTGCCTATCATGCACAATTTATTTCAGTTAACTGGCGTCTGTATCTTCCGAGATATTCAAACTTTCTTAACCGACCCTTTATTTTTGCTCACGAGTGTATATTTAGTGTAGATTATTTGGTATTTGCCCTGTGTGTTCTGGGCTCTCAAGAATAAGACTACGGTATCCCCTGCCTGTCGTAGAAGGCGACTAAAAGGAGCCTCGGGTTCAATGGGCGACAAGGGTGGGGGACTTTGTCGTCCGCCGAGGTGGACCCGGGAAGAAGGCGACATCAGCCTGTGTCGTCTTACACTGCGAGTGCATAGGGGGGGAAGGAGTAACCTCCCCCCCGGGAAGTGCTCTCATTGAGCACAGTGGAGAGGGGCTCCGGTGCGTTCCTCTGGAGATCCCGAAGCCCCTCACCATGCACCGAGGTAGGGCCACCGGGGTGGTTTTAGTGGGTAAAAACCCCACATAACCGCCGCCTTCCCCTCAGAAGGGGGAGGTATCTTTTTGAAGATTTCCTCCCCGTTAACAAAACATATTGCCTGGAAGAGGTCACTCATATCGAATGCTATTGGAGAACAAATTGAAAAATGTTACTTAGATCTGTAACTTGCTTCTTGTTTGATTTTACTATATAAAAAAGCTGTAGCTATTTATCTCTTTACAATTGGGTATCTAAGTTTGTTTTACTCTTGTGTTAGTATAAGTTAATTTCTTGTTGGGAATACGATGCAATTGACTTGAGCAAACCGATCGATTGGCCTTATTCTTCAATACATATTGGTTGAGCTGTCGACGAGAATGAACACTCTACGAATAGGTTTAATTTTAAAGACTTTATACTTGCCGGCGAAAAGTTTTGCAGGATAATGTTTTTATTATTTTTATATAAAATTATTTAAAATATTTATTTACGTCCAAGTCCGTCAATACGTATATCAAAACTAAGGTATAACCAATATGTCCTGCCCATTTTGACAGACCAGGGTAGTGACCGAATAGTGGTCAAGACAGGGATGCCGATCAATGGGCAGACCACCAGCCGCTGGACGGATGACATCGTCAGGGCAGCGGTTTCGGGCAGCACAAGAGCGAAGTGAATGGCGCGAAAAAAGAGAGGCCCATACCCAGCAGTGGGAAGATCCGGGCTGATTGATTGATTTATATAATGTGTTCTTGGATTACCAACCAATCTTCCTTAGTTAATATAATCGATAATGGTTAACAGATTAAGATTATTGACCAATCAATTATTGAACTGGAAAAGGAGAAACTGACTTTCAGCGTTTCGACTAGTTTGGACAAAGTAGCAGTGGAGTATGGTTAAACATTCACAGATAGATGAGGGTCACTAGAGCTCTTGCTAGTAGTTTATGAATGACCATTAAAGTAAAATGAAAGTCCACGTTAACGCGACTTCAGCTAAATTTAATACATGTTGCCGGCAAATAACTTTAGCGCTCACCGCTAATGCGCAGAAGTCTAATTTTTTTTCAGAAATATTACTAACAATCTTGTTAACCATTCCAACTAAGCTTAAGCTTGTGCTAGGACATGGTTCACGGCAATAGTCGAATGGTGGATTCGAACCCACGACCTTACGATTCGCAGGCCGCACCCTAAATTAGGCTATTGACGCTTTGAAGGTAGAAAGTAAGGTATCACAAGAGAGTGAAGGGGGCGCGGGCGGACATTCGTAAGCGCTTATTGGCTCGCCTGTCGTACTCTGCCCCGCGCACCGATACCACACCCCGCTCGCTCCCACTGTACAGTCGCTTTCTAAATTATATGTTAATTGACTTTTGTTTACTGTTAATTTTCGATTTTTTTCTTATAAAAGTTACAGTTTGTTTTTAGTTTATTAATTTGTCGTGGTAATTCGTGTTGTATTTTTTTATCTAATTTATTTGTGTAATGTAATGTTAATATAAATTGTACAAACAAAAATGATTTATTTGTAATTTGTCGTGATGAATAATTGCGTGCGCAACTGTACACATACGCAGCTATCCCTTCCACGTTTCGCTCGGCGCTACAGTTATTTGCCGCCAACTATACGTCCCGATAGCTCTGCGATTTTACTAACTACAGTGTCGTTAAAACTAGAACACAATAATGTATGATAAGAAATAAGTCACGGTGATATCCCAGCAAATATCTGTTACTGGTATGGACGTGAACGGTGCTCCATTGATGAATTAAAAAAAAATTGTATTAGAAATTTATTGGTTCAAGATAGTCTTCGAACCAGAGAGTGTAAGATCGTAAAGACGAATGCTAATCCGCTTCTCTGTCGTTTTTGTAATGTTGTGTTATTCTAAATAGATTAACAATTATTTGTATTAAACTTTCAGGGCCGTAATGGAGTTTCCGGGAACTTTTAATAAGGCTGGTATTATTTCCAAATCGTTGATTTCACATCGCCTAAACGAGACGGATCCTTTGAAAATGGAAGTTTTGTATTTCGTGGTAAGTAGTCGCTTGAAGGCGGAAGTGACGGCTATCTTAACTGAATTTGATGCTGTAATTATTATTAGCCGTAGTGAACTTATATTTATAAACCCTCAATAGTTTTTATTTAAATCTGGCTGACAATATTCTGGCAATAAAGTATAATTACAGTTTGAATTAAGAACCTGTCTTTCTCATATATTTTTCCTTTTCTCATTATCGGGCCATTCTTTAATTTTTGTTTTGTTTATTCTTATTAAGTTAAAATGGAATGGTATATTTAAAAGAAAGCCATGCTAATCATTCATGGACCGCATACCCAAAGTCATTCGCCAGAGAACCAAAGTGGTAAACGTGGGTAGAAGATGGTCGGTGGATCAGGGCAGTAACCTAGTGGTGGCCATGCTTTGACGCCGGTCAGTGGGCAGACCATCAGCTCGCTGGGCAGCACAGGACCGAAGTGAATGGCGCCAAAAAAGAGAGGCCTATACCCAGCAGTGGGAAGATAGGGGCTGATTGATTGAAACCTTATGGTTTCATACATTTATGGGAGTTTTACAGAAACACACCGTTTCGAGCGCTCTAAAATTCTCACTGTAAAAATTTTACACAACGCAGTTCTTTTATTTCTTTAAATAAATAAAAAAAGAAGGTTAACGATACCGCTAAGAACATTTGACTTTTGTTTGTTGATTTTGTGAGGGCACAGGGCGACGGCGGATTTAATGTTATTTTTTTTATCCAGCTCACTTCGGTCCTTTACTCGTTCCGTTACATTTGTTTTTACGCCGACAAAGCTCACAGAATGTTTATTGCGGGAAAATAAACCAGGCTTATTGGTTCACTCGAGAGAGCTCATTAATCGTCCAGCTGATTTCTTGTCTGTTTTCTTCAATGACGTAGCGAAAAAGATGGAGCACTCGGTGATGTGTTGTAATATAGTCTGAAATATTCTTTGTTGTAAATACTGTTGACTCGAGGTAATCAATAGCTGTGTGCTTTAAGTGTCATAGTCCTGTAGCAAAAATAGGTTGATAGATGAGGAAAACATAGTGAGGGAAACTGCATGTCTGATAATTTAATCTAAAAGATGAGATGTCTGCCTTAGCCCCACGTGGCAGACTATAACATATTACTCATAAATGTAAATTGCAAAGGCCTTGTCCCCTGACACATTTGAGATTTTAAAGAAAACGTAAATCTGAATAAGCTCTGGCGTCCTTTAAACCTTTTTTTAATTAGAATGTAATTGAACAACACAGGACCCTTGATAGGGTCCTTTGTTCTTCGTCCGAAAAATATATCAAAATCTATATATGTAAAAGAGAAAGCGTGTGGGTATGTTCCATATAAGCTCCGAAACGGCTGGACCGATTTCAATGAAACTTTCAGGGAATCTCCAGATTGACCTGGCTAGTAATCCTGTAAGTTTGGTGACGTTCGGAGCCCTCCTCTTTTTGTACTTTCAAATTAGCCATACGTCGTACTTTTATTTCTGTATGTTCTATATAAGCTCCGAAACGGTTGTACCGATTTCAATGAAACTTTCAGGGAATCTCCAGATTGACCTGGCTAGTAATCCTGTAAGTTTGGTGACGTTCGGAGCCCTCCTCTTTTTGTACTTTCAAACTAGCCATACGTCGTACTTTTATTTCTGACATTAACTTGAGGCTCAAGATATTTTATATTATATTATATTTTTGTATAAATGATAAGAATGATATTGTAATTACTGATATGTACATGGGGTGTAGGTAATGATCTTCACCCGCTCGAGAAGAGTATGAATACGGAGATAATTTAATATATTGTGAGACTTAAATAAAATATTTAATGATGTAAGTTTATTGTTTAAATAAAATAAAGCATAATCTAGCCCGGCGAAGCGGTCTGGATACACTAGTGTATTCATAAATGACGGCGCTATGAGTGTACAAAAATTACGAGGAAATACAGACGAACTGATAACCTCTTTTTTAAGTCGCTTAAACACCCGTTTTAAAAAACGAAGCCGCTTCAAAAGAAAGCAACCATCTTGGAAGCTCTGTTGGCGGATATTGGAAAAATTTCTTCGTGCGTACACAAATTATTCAACTTCGGGATATAATAAATTTTAATGACTTTCCGTTGTCGAAAGTTGTTTTGTTGTCTCGATTCCATGTATTAATGGAATTGTATATCGCATTGACTATATTGATTGTAAAGTATGCGTTCGATTTTATGGTCGGAGGTACGAAACCAACCCACTTGTACCAAAGAGTTTCCGTTTCTCTCTTAAAAAAGTTAATGGTACAACCTATATGCGAGTCTATATGTCCCACTGTTGGGCACAAGCCTTCTTTGTAAAGCACTTCACACGCAAAAAAAAACCCGTGTAGGTTTTCTTACGAACGGAGATCACTTAATAAGGCCGCACTTGCCTAGTTTAATTTTGTCGAACGATTGTACATTATGTAAAAGATATCCTCAGTCAACTGTTCATTGAATAACGATGACGGCGGAGATTGAATTGTGATGAATATTAATAAATCGACTCCTAGCCATTGATAAACTGTGATTATCGCCTTTGAAATGGTTTCGAGCTTCAAAGAAGGGATGAAAGAATACGGTTCTTCTCGAAATTAAATTGTAGATAGATAGATATAACTTTATTGTACACCAAAATCAAACAAAAGGCATTACATAAGTAAGGTTTTACAGTTTGTAACCACTTTAGCTTCTTGCGATATTCAGTAACGTGATCATATTTATGTAACCCAAATATAAAACGGATGGAGAAATTTTGCAGTCGCTCAAGTTTGTCAAGCTGCTCTTCCGTCAAGTCAGGATAGCAGGCGTCGGCGTAATCAAGAATAGGAAGCAGCAAGGATTGCGTAAGCGCAATTTTGGTGGCAGTAGGAAGGAAGTTTCGCAGACGTTTAAGAGAGGCAGCTGAAGCAAAGATCTTTCGGCTCACTGCAGTCAATTGTGGCTTCCACGATAACTGCCTGTCCATAATTATTCCCAAATTCTTAACTACATCACTGATTTTTAAAATTGCATCATCGAAAACCAGTTGCGGAAGACCCTGCCAATCAATCCTAGCGATCATTCTTGAGCTGCCTATTACAATGACTTGAGTTTTATTGGTGTTAACTTTTATACCATAGGACTTGCTCCACTCGAAAATACCTTTGAGATCATCGTTAGTATTGTTAATGGCTTCATCTAAACTCTCTACTGGAGCTTGAGTGTATATTTGTAAATCATCTGCATAGAGGTGGTAGGAGGATGATATCCGTTTGGAGATCGAGTTTATAAAAACTGCAAAAAGAAGAGGGGATAAAACGCCGCCCTGAGGTACGCCTGCACTCAGTGGAGACCATTCGGAAAATGTTGTAATAATTTTTATTTGAATTTTTTGTACTTTATTTTAGGACACAAACAATTTTTTGTCAAAAACGATGATATTACGTACGTACGTAATGTAAATAGCGCTCCAAGTCTTCACATATATTTTCATTATCATCTACTCATAGTAGAATTTGATCTATTACAAAAAATAGATTTCCTTGATGATATCTGTTGAATAAAATTATATTTGATACAAACAGTTCGAATTATATTAGAATTCAAATAAAAATCGTAGAGTCCGAATTTAAACTAAGATGAGATGTTTCTTTTCCTTCCTCGTTCGCATTAATTAAATGTATGTCTCAAAATATTATAGTTAAGTTAAAATTACAGCCTTTGTATAATATATATGTCCCACTGTTGGGCGCAGGCCTTCTCTGTAAAGAGTCACATGCCTTAGAAACATTTTCTCACGATGTTTTCCTTCACCGCCGAACGTCAACAAATTTATTGGTGCCGGCACCGGGGATCGCACTCGGGTTGCTAGCATACTATACAACTAGAGCCAACCGCCCGGACATTGAGCTGCCGCGGCTCTGAATAGAGAAAATATTATATTTTAAGTGAAAAATGGATTGGAAAACTTTTGTTTCGACATTATGTTTACCTAGCTTCTACTGTTTATAACAAAATTAATAAAGTATTGAATTTGTATCCTCTCTCGCACCGGGAATGTAAAACTAAAATCACCAACTGCTTGCAAAAATTAACTTATAAAGACACTGAATCAGTTATGTCTGGATGCTTGTGATGCACACACATACTCACACACACACACACACACATATGCACAATAATGTATCTATATCTTTTTTCTTCTAATATTATGTTTAATTTGTGTTTATATTGTTTGTGTCTCGAGGTGGGCGTAAACTGCTGCGACACAGTTGCCAACTACTGTAGCAGTTTACGTACGTTCTGTATTGTAATATTTCTTTTGTCCAAATAAATTATTATTATTATTATATTATTATTTCGTAAATCATATTCGAGTTGAATGTTTCAAAAGCAAGAAGCTAAGAAGTTAAAAGAATATAAAAATATGAAACAATTTTTATAATCTTATCTTTTAACCGGTTAAGGGAACTTCTTCCACCATATTCAATATTTCTTACCCAAAACCTACGTTCTGGTTTCCTCTGAAAAAGATGGATCATCAAGGTAGTCGAGGTAGCTTCGACCAACGCTATGACAAATAAAAGAGTCGAAGTAGCTGTGCGGCTGTGTCTTTAATATTGAATAATCTTCTGAAAAACTACTGGGGGAGAAGCATGGTGAGTCCCTATAGGTAAGTTTGAATTGCGTATCTACTGGCGTACCAGTGGCATGGCGTATGAGCCACGGACAGACGACAATTATATGGAAATTTCTGTAATTAATGTTTCTTTAAAGGCTTCAAAAAATGATCGTCATAATTGGGCCAAAATACTTACTCATGAAGAGAAAGAAATAGGAAATGAAAGTTTCGATCATGTTAGTAATATTAATTTGTACCTACCATCCGTTATATTTGAAACAAGTCTATTTATTTCGACTAACGACTCCGAAGGGTTGAACTGTTTGAGGACAACTAAGACAAGCACAGAAGCGCCATTCTTCACTCGGTGTCGTCATGATCCCACTCCCGACCCGACCATAGACAAAGGCATGGTTAGCTGAGGTCATAAAACCATCAATGATGTAATATGAATAACATTGTTTTCTATGAAGATAAAGAAATAGGACGCGAAGATAACTCACTGCGGAAGAGATAGGACATGATTGTATCGATTATGGTAGTAATTTTAATTTGTACCTACTATACACTGTTTTAGTAACAAGTCTATTTATTTCTGACATGAAAAACTTCATTCTCCTTCACGTGTGTAAATGAAGACTGTAGCGGATGTGGTGCTCGTAAATTCTTGTACGTGGCGTTTTTCCGCTTCCATGCCTACTGTTGGCCGTAATTTCTCTTCAAATTTATATTTACTGTTTAATTGGGGAACGTGGAACAAGTTTTGTTTAATTATACGTTATTATTTGACTTCGACGGACGAATTCGATGTTAGAGCTACTCGTCACAATTCGAATATCAAAGGATATATAACTTATATAAAATGTTAATGATTTGCCAGTTGTTTTTTATTTATTTGGTCTCTGACAGTCGTTTTTTGATAAAGAATAAATACCAAAGAAAATATATGACATACAGACTATATTATGACTAAATCAATTACGTTGTTTTAACCCAATACAGTAATAGACAAATATTGCGATGGTTTATCCAATTCTTAACTAGCTTAGATTGTCTATGTGACATGAATCACCATCAATCATTTTTGTACGTAAGAAACTATAAAATAAACAAAGCGCCAGTACTTAAATTAAACCGAATGTTGCCCCATACATAATATTGTTTACCTAACAGCTGTAAGACTTAAGCAAGCTACTAAACGAATGTTCGTTGGTCTCCCTGGTATTACAAGTGTTACCATTTACAATTATTTTATAGTTTCAATGTTGTTTCCTATTTATATCTTTAATAAGGTCTTTAACGTCTTCGCAGTGATATAGAGTAGGCAAATTAGCAAGAGCGCATGAAATGTTAAACAGCGGTAATTTCTGTACAGAAACGGAAAACGAACGACTGAAATTTACGAGCAACGCTTCCGCCATGATTTGCGTACTCCGTGAGGTGTTTGTGGCCGTCGGTTATTTGTTTCGATGTTTGTTGAAAATAATGTTTTTTTTATTTTTAATTTGGTTAAAGAGGCTTCGGGAAATGTGGCATTAGAGCGGAATGCCTCCCATTATTATTTTACACGTGTTTGTCTTGTAGTGTGCCCCGAAAATGCCAAATTATATTTTATAAATTCGTTACACTAAAAATATATAATTTGGAAAATGTCTAGACAAAAAGTGTGATCAAAAAGTAAGTGAAAAGAAAAACGTTGACATGTGTCTTTTATAATAAACTTTCTTATACCACATATAATATAAATAATTTTATCGTCTAAAATACTTTTTGGTAATAGGCGAATGCAACTCGCTACAACGCCATTTACATATATTTTATGTGTAATAAAATAAAAATAAATGCAAATTCACATAAAACTTAGACCACTTTTTTTTTAATTTGATAAAAATTATATTTAAATTAAAAGTAAACTTGAAATTATAAATGTATCTGTGATCAAGATATTGTCTTTCTTTGTGTGTATGCGAGTATAATATGAAAAGGAAACCGTATAGAACCTTTTTGTTGTGTTTATTTTTTTCTTATTTTCAATAACTTTAAATGAACGTTGTGACATTTTTAATTACATTACATTTATTGTGTGCTCTCGATACATGTTAGAGTATAAAGTCGATGATGATGAATTTTTATGGCTTGGTAACAAGACCTTTAAGCCAAGTCTTTTTAAAACATACACTTATTTCTTACGTCTAAGATGAAAATGGTAAAATGTAAGTAAGATGATTCCCCATGAGACCCTGCGCCATTTTTTATTTCAGTATAAAGTCGAAACGAAATAGAATCATTAAATGTTGCTACTCTAGTATTTTTAAGACATGCAGTCACGACTTTTATTTCGTTATTGAATATAGAAATGTAAGAACTAATTAATTTATTTAAGAAACATTTATACGTAAAGAGTATGGTTAAATTTTTAGGAGCTTGTGTTTGAATTAAGTTGTTTAATTTTTTCTTCGTATGGATATATTCTACAAGTTTAAAGTATTTCCCCAATGGCGGCGCCACTATAGCTGTATTCAGATAAAACCATTGAAACAGAACATTTAGACGTGTATTTCAATAGTTCAAATATAAGAAAAGAACTTACCAGAAAAATATATATTTATAAGCGATTACACTACACTAGATGTAACAAGAAATGGTAAAAGACACAAGCAAAAACAAAACAACTTGACAAATTACAGCCGTAGAACAGCCCACGGCTATTGTGTTACGGAGGTAACCGAATAACCGATTCTGGTACAAATGTACCGTAAGCTGATATCCAATTACGGTACGAAAGGTAAGAAGTTTTCTGAATTTGCGGTTCATTGGATACTACGTGATCTACGGGTCGCACAGTTTTCATGCAAAATTTGAGAACTTAATTATAAACAATATTAGCCGTGATATGGTGACCGGTTCGAATCTTAGCCGGTTTTGAACTATTAATCTTTTGGATTTTCGGATTTTTACGTGAAAAAAATTACTGTCTGGTGAATCGCTATGCCCACAAACTGTTATATGTACATAGTTGACTTAATAAAAACCCCCACAAAGACCTCCACCCTTGTCGCCCAGTGAACCCGAGGCCCCTTTTTGCCGCCTTCTACGTCAGGCAGGGGATACCGTAGTCTTATTCTAGGTCACGCGTCACGATCTGGCATTTGCCATCGGTGGAGTGGACCTGTCACTCCCGAACGTCGTTCGCGCGATGTGAGACAGTCATGCCCCGGAAGAAGGCCGACGAGGGGGTCAGGGAGGACAGCCCAGGGGCTTCCTCCCTCCGCAGGCGGCGAGTCGGGGTGCGCAGGAGGCGATGCCAACGCCTTCTCTCGCTGCCCCCGTAATCAGAAGCGGGGCCAGGCTGGGTACCAGGACCCACTAATGCTTCGGCGTCGTTGGGACTTCTCTAATAGCCGGAGAAATCCCCTTTAGAGGAAGAAGTCCGGTCTTTGCCTGGACCGGCCGGTCGTTGGGGTGCCTGTTGCTGACAGATCCGGAGCACTACAATTATAACGGCTGATGGCTTTCGCGGAAGGCTTATTGGGTAGGTGTCGCCCAGACCGATTCCCACACATCCCTCCGGGCCCACCCAGAATTCCGGAGGATGGTCCGTAAAAAAGATTACCCCGCTTAAAAAAAGTCTTATTCTAGGAGCCCATAATGCAGGGCTGGTTGTGATAACCTGAACCTAACTAACATACAATGTAAGCCCCAAAGCTAACAGAACAAGAAATCCATTTAGACGCTGGTAGTATTGAGTATCGCTGTGAGGACTAACATTTAACCTGCAACCTCTAGAGACGGACGGGAACAGTTCGACCTCAATACAGTTTGTTTTTAATTAACAAGCGACAAACGGAGCTACGCTTTATGCCAATGGCTTTCAAAGTTATTTGCTCCCGGGTCATACTTTTTTCATTAAGACTTTTATGAACACATATTATCCTAAATAACTAATCGAATTCTTTTTTTATGGTTATAAACCCGGTGTTAAGTGGTGATAGTCGAAAGATGGTACGCGCAAGTTTAGTAAGTGCCTATTCACTCTACTCTTGAAGGCTCCCACGTCGTACTTGGACGGAAAGACTGACGCCGGCAACTTGTTCCACTTCTTTGCTGTACGCACGATGAACGAATGTCTAAACGTCCGAAGGTAGAATGGGGATGGGGGAATTAACTCGTGTAATTCCTATGCACACTCTTCAAAATGTAATCTGTAAAACACCGAAAGGCTGGCCACAGTGCGCCGGTGCTCAAGTCTATCTAGGTGGAGATCTTGGTCACCTATCAACTTTTTGGTCCGCCTCCATGGAATCCAGTGCCGCGAATTGGCATTTGGCTGCACCTGCCCAGATATGACAACAACAACAACTTAGTTTGAGCATATGATTCCCATATCAACATATATATCGACGCTGGAAAACAAAAACGTAGTAACGCACAAAAATGAAATTGTTCACAAGAGCCGAAAAATATTTCAACTTTTTTCAAAAAAAAATGATAACTTTCATGTTTGTGGACCTTGAGCTGTCGTTTTTGGCTAATGGTTAATGGTTTCTAATGGCTACAAATATTCCTCCATGTCTATATATTTCTCTAAATCAATACCACAAGGAATCAGCATAATTATATTTATTATTATTCTTAAGTAGTTATGTTCACTCTTTTTGAATATGTAATGGGGTGGAGGGTTGATTACTTGAGACACAGGATTCGTCCTTTTTTTTGTGTTGACGGGGAGGAAATATTCAAAAAGATACCCCGCCTTCTGGGGGGAAGGCGGCGGTTATGTGGGGTTCTTACCCACTAAAACCTCTCCGGTGGCCCTTTCCTCGGTGCATGACGAGGGGCTCCGGGATCTCAACGTGGAACGCACCGGAGCCCCTCTGCACTGTGCTCAAGGAGAGCACGCAGGGAGGAGGTTACTGCCCCCCCCTGTGCCCTCGCAGCGCAAGATGACACGGGCCAGCCGATGTCGCCTTCTTCCCGGGTCCACTTTGGTGTACGACGCAGGCCACACCCTTGTCGCCCAGTGAACTCGAGACCCCTTTTAGTCGCCTTGTACGACAGGCAGCGGATACCGTAGTCTTATTTTTGAGAGCCCAGAACTACAGGGCTGACAGGATTCATCCTAGTTCAAGTGTCAATCCACCATAATCCATTTGTTATTATGTTTATTGTTTCATTTGTATGTGTATTAAAATTTATAATTTATCTTTAGTCACTACTGTAGATTATGGCGAGGAATAAATGATTTATTGTTATTATTATTTAGTAATTTTATTAGTTTAGATGTGAGTGTCGTGACATGGAAGTCCCGAAGAGCCGATATCGGCGGGACGTATCGTCATGTATAAAAAATCACATTGCTGTACACCATCAGTTTATGGTCACCATAGGGATGGACTGACCTTCTATTCTATATCGGAGTTAATGAGCTCGGTGAAAAGTAATAGCGTATACCGTTTGCTATCTCTATTTACCCCATTTGGCTTAAACAGAAGTGAACGCGTTTATTTTATATTACATTTTATTAAAAGTCCCTTTTAATAATCAAGTTAAGCGGATTAAGATTAAGCCTAAAACTTATTTAATAAATATTCGAAGCTTAAATGCCAAGGTCGAACCCTCGAAATGCTCGATTGTAATTTACGAGCTTACACTTAAAATCAAAGCTTTTAAGTTCGTGGTATTTTCGTCATTGAACCTTAGAATTAGTGACACTTTCATCACCACTTTTTAACACATTTATGTCTTCTTAAACTAAACGGAGTAGACAGAAATAGTTATTTCTACTAACTAAATTTTACACTTTTGACAGTGCCACTCATGTTTGCGAAAGAATTTTTTGTTCCTCTTTCCTCCTTATCTATTATTTGCCTAAAGAACAAAACATCCCCGTCCTTCCGTCCGCCATTATTACGTCGGACAACCTTGTGTGTGGACGTTCTACCCTGCGCTTGCAGGTCCGTGGTCTCTAATCGAGAACTTTTCGGCACCATCAGCAAGTCGCTTATAATCAGTCCTTTTGCAAATCCAGCAGTGGATGTCTTATGGCTAAAATGATGATTACTAACTAATAACTGATACAACTCTTTCTCTATTTTAGTTACAGTATAATATATATGTATATTTAATGATAAGTTATTTGTTTAGATATATTTAGTGTAGGTTATTTATTTATTTATTTATTTTTTGAAAAGAAAGCTAGCAATATTTCTTTTTTTTTCCAGAAATATTACTAACAATCTTGTTAACCATTCCAACTAAGCTTAAGCTTGTGCTAGGACATGGTTCACGGCAATAGTCGAATGGTGGATTCGAACCCACGACCTTACGATTCGCAGTTTGTACCCTAAACCATTAGGCTATTGACGCTATCGTTATAGATTTGATATAATAATATTTGTATTTGAACGCCATCGCCGGGAAGAGATCGCTCTTAGCAATAACGTCGCCCATTGTACAACGAATTGCAAAATGTACCTTACTTATGTAATGCCTTTTGTTTGATTTTGGTGTACAATAAAGTTATATCTATCTATCTATCTATATTAAAATAAATATCACTCTATTCTATTCCACATATAAAATAGATTTGATTAATTTTTTAATTTTTCATTCTAGAAATTAGTTAAGTAGTGTTGTTTACGTTGTATGTATTTGTGAATGCTATGTTTTCTTATAATTAGTAAGGCATTACAAGGTATTTGTGGGTATATTTAATTAGTACAGTATAATTGTACTACAGCCCTGTAGTTCTGGGCTCTCAAGAATAAGACTACGGTATCCCCGGCCTGTCGTACAAGGCGACTAAAAGGAGCCTCGGGTTCGCTGGGCGACAAGGGTGAGGGCTCGCAGCGCAAGGCGACATCGGCTGGCCTGTGTCGCCTTACGCTGCGAGGGCACAAGGAGGGAGGGAGTAACTCCCCCGCGGAACGTGCACTCCTTGAGCACAGTGCAGAGGGCCTCCGGTGCGTTCCACGTTGAGATCCCGGAACCCCTCGTCATGCACCGGGGAAAGGGCCACCGGGGAGGTTTTAGTGGGTAAGAACCCACATAACCGCCGCCAGAAGACGGAGTATCTTTCTGAAGATTTCCTCTTCGTCAACAAAAAAAAAAGTATAATTGTACTTACTACTACTCGTAAACTACTACTACAACTACTTGTAAAACCTTATTAAATAAATAAATAAATTTCTTTTTCTATTAATCTTTAACTCCGTGCAATTCCACAAGTTGTTTTTTACTCCTGCCAGAAACGCCAGTTTTCACTTCAAAGTAGTTTTCGTAGTCTTCAATTAAGCGTGCTCTCTCGTGATTTCCAGCAAATTTAAGTGACTCGAATAAATTGGAGTCAATTTAGTTAATGTACTTTCCCCGCCGCTCTTAACTGCTTAGAATTTTAACACAACAAGTATAAGTAATCATCCGGATAAATTATTCTCTAAAATTAATACTGTGTGTTTGTTAAGTTTATTTTTTTTTGTTTTTCTGCTTGGACGTAACGTCCGCGCGGTCGCGGCGGGTATGTTAACCGCTATCTAGTATCGGAAACTTAGTATGTAATGTATAACATTGTTGGCTCGTTATCTTCAACCATTAGTTAATATCTTGATAATGCCGTTCGGTTCGTAATCGTACGTCTTTTGGGATAGCCCTTTATTTTAAACTAGCGTACCCCAGGCCCTAGCCCAGAGCTAGATTTTGCCGATTCAAACAATAAACTTACATCATTAAATATTTAATATATATAATTTCTATTAATAATTTAACTTGAATACTTGAAATGTAAATTTCAGTATCAGGGTGAATCACACGACCGTTGTCTTCGTTCCACTGATAGTAATTTTCTCCATATTTCTTCCTGTTATTTATTATTTTCTCACATAGCTTGCACCCGTTATTTTGTCTCTACACAACCCCAAGGTAGACTGGCAGAGAATGCCTACTGGCATTAAGTTTGGGACCATGAGCAAACCATGAGCCGTGGTAGCTCAGTGTCCGGGCGGTCGCCTCAAGTTGCATAGTACGCTAGCAACCCGAGTTCGATCCCCGGTGCCGGCACCAATAAATTTGTTGTTGCAATTTTATGTGCTGATTAACCACGCGCTCGGCGGTGAAGGAAAACATCGTGAGGAAACCTACATGTCTTAGAAAATTTTTCTACGACATGTGAAGTCTGCCAATCCGCATTAGGGCCGCGTGGCGGACTATGCCCTTATACTCTCTTTACAGAGAAGGCCTCTGCCCAGCAGTGGGACATATATATTATATATATAAAGGCTGTAACTTTAACTTTAACTTTAAATAAAACCTGTATTCGAGAGTTCAAAAACAGGTTTGTTCCGATATTTGACAGTTAAAAAGAGAGAAGTGCTCGGATCATCACCAAACTATACACGATTACTCGTCAGGTCAATCTGAAGATTCTCTGAAATTTTCATTGAAATCGGTCCAGCCGTTTCGGAGCCTGTACGGATCAAACACTGACGTTTTTTATAATAATATATATATAAATATAAAATACATGGTCTCCGATTCAATTCGATATTTAAAATTGACATAAATATCTAAATTCTATTATGTTAAATCGTTATAGCTTGATAGAAACTTAACCATATTTCAAAATATGTGTTTAAAATAAAACTCGTAGAAAATAAAATTGTGTCATTTTAATTTATTTGGATAACCTTTTGGTTTGACGGTGAAAAATGAAACGAAAATGGAGGAACGCTGAAAGGGTCATCCCACATAGCTTTTAGTAATTAACATTAAAAAGAAGGGATTCTGCGTTATTGAGGGAACATAACTGCAATGTTTGTGCGAGCGATTTATATGTATTATTCATTATACGTATAAACTTTACTCAAAATATCTTATAAATATTTATTAATCTCCGTCTTATAATAACCTCTTTACTCGCGTCGTAAAAAAGCTTTATAGATTACGTGACTGAAAGCTTCTGAAACTGGCCACTTACAATTAGAAATAAAAAAGCAAATACGGAATTCAAAAATTGAATATTGATATGATGGATATGATGCCAATATTGGACATCTTCTTAATATGTGCTGTCGCAAAGGTGCGCAGCACTAACACAATCAGGTAGCGCTGATTTTCAGCGGTGCCCAGGACTAAAGTCGTGCGCACGCAATACTACCTTCACATGAAATTTATACAGTCTAATAAAAAATGTCTTAAACAAAAATTTATCTGTTTTCGAAGTAATACTTTCGTTAAGGAAAAATTGACGAGAAAAAAATGAGAGTGAATTTTTACGACTCGCGTGCACTCTACCATTTAAATAGACACCACGATGTTGGTTAATAAACGCCAATGTCGATAGCTGTAAATGAAAATTATATTTGCTGATAATTTATTTTAAAAAAACGTTATAATATAAGTACTAACGTAACAGTCCTGGACATTAAGGCACACTAACTATTCACTTCTATTCACTCTTGAGGACGCCCACATTACATGTAAACGAAGGGAAAGGCGCGGGAAAACTATTCCAATTAAATACGGATTCATGTTTTTTCATTTAAGATGCATTGTGATAATTTAATTTGTTAAGAAAATAAAGCATTATTTATTATACTGTCTCTTCAAACTTCAAAGTTAACAACGGTCGCAGGTTAACAGGCAGAATAACAAGCCGTGAGACCTTATTTTTTATTAACTTCTTTACTTTTTCTCTTTCAGATTAAATATATTTCTACTTTTACTACCAGTTAAAAAGTTTTCTACGGAAATCATAATTATTTCACGGTATTTTGCGCTTATATTTTTCAGTTTCTTGCAGGTAAATAACACCATATTCGCTTTTTTTCTGTTAAGAAAAGAAATAATCGTGTGAACGAAAATATCTGAACAGATGTTGTATTCCCAATTAATGTGTGAGTATAAGCCTCCACATGTTGTGAGAAATAATTATTATCATTGCAAATGTTGGAAAACATTTTCGATATAGTTCTTGACACAAATCCAGTGAAAACGTAATCCGATGTTAATTTTTACGCGTTTGAATTAATGATTAATCCGACATGTTGATATGCATATAGAAAACACTTCATTTACTCTTGTCGAATCATTATAACATTCATAAGTACACAAGAAGTACAAAGTGGGTAGGTAGATTTACTTGAGATGATTATTAGATTTACTTATACGTGCTTGTAGGGGAGAAAGAAGAAGTCTCAAACCAGACTAAAGCGGCTGGATGAGGAAACCGCAGGTTCGTATAAGGTGGAAGAAAAGTCTATAATACTTTTTACAACCATTAATATTTCACATTATCATCATGACATGTCACAGTAATAGTAAATTATACATATTACTAAAATACGATATAATTGTATGGGCAATGGATCCATACATATATATATGTCGGTGAACTCGTTCTCTTCATGATAGCTGATTGTGGGCGTAAGCAGGGCTCCGGACGAGAATGTTTGCACGTTCCACTTAAGCGGGTAATATGAGACTAACATGAAATACAGGGAGCATGTTGAATATAGAACGCTCGTGTGTCGATGGTTATTCCGTACTATTGACATGTCGGGGATCCGGATGCTATATATATATATATATATATATATATAATATATATGAATATTATTTATATGCCTTTATTCTACAACAAAGAGAACAAAATTGTCAATGATTTTGCTCCGTTTTAATTTAATGACAACGAGCACGTTAAATCACTGTAAAGTTGTTCGTAAATACATTTCAACAAGTTAAAAATATGTAAGCGTGTATAACACTCAGATTGCTGCTAAAAGTTTTGTTAAAAGTTGTACCGCAGTCCCGGAGGTTAAAATTTAAACTAAGTTAAAAGTACTTGTAGCATGAATGAAGACTAATAATACTTACAAGCACTACACTACAGTTTCAGTTCACTAGTTGTGCGAATGAGTTATGGTAATTGGGAATCATGGTATTACATAAACAGGAAACCTACATGTCACCAATCCGAGAAGTTTCCCAAACCGCATTAGGACCACGTGGTAGACAGTCCTTACAGAAGACAGACTAGGTCTGAGCCCAGAGGGACATAATATATAACGTAAACTTTTTTTAATAGTATAATCAGATAATTTATATATTTTTTCTATCGTTCCCCCAATGTGATTAAACTTAACCCTAAGTTTTAACACGAACCCTTTTCACATCGTTTCATTTCCTTATTTCTACTAGCACATTTACCTTCCTTATTTCTACTAGCACATTTACCTTCCTTATTTCTACTACAACAATTCCTTTAACTTATTTCTACTACAACAATTCCCTTAACTTATTTCTACTAGCACATTTACCTTCCTTATTTCTACTACAACAATTCCCTTAACTTATTTCTACTAGCACATTTACCTTCCTTATTTCTACTACAACAATTTCCTTAACTTATTTCTACTAGCACATTTTCCTTTCCTTATTTCTACTAACACATTTTCTTTTCCTTATTTCTACTAGCACATTTACCTTCCTTATTTCTACTTACTATTTTTCTCTTAGTATTTTTATTTCTATTTCTTTTGTTTTACTTACACATTTATTTATATTAAGGTATGATATGATATGGAAGAAGAGAAAGTATGCTAGAATCCATAAACATAAAACCATGACCGTGTTTCGGTCAATGGGGTCAGTGTATTTTCACGTTTCCACATAGAAAATCATGCCATGTTGGAATCTTTCAAAGAATACTTTCGAGATATACCTTCATAAAACATGGCATCTTAAAAGGCCCCTCAACAGGGCTGGTTCACTAACATTCAATAGGTAGAATTCCAATTTGGCTCAAATCTCGATGGGTTTGTTCGCGTGCATTGATTGACTGCAATATCTACGCCCCACAGTACTTGTCAACGGAATTGCATACCTTTTATATCGAAATTTAGAAATAGACAAAAATTTTAGATGGTTTTGGTAAAAATAAAAGAGCTGAAGCGTTCGTATCTTAGCTAGCTTGAACCAAAGAGACGAACAACTTCCTGTTTTTTTCGTATAAAACTTAATATACTCCTGAAAACATGTGATTTCTATCCCTGTCTACCCCACCACATTTAAAATGATGTATAATAAAACATAATCAACATCTTAAAATCGAATGAAAATCCACAATTCGAGCGCAATAACATGCCGTTTCTCTTTAATAGGAAATCAACAATTTTTCAACAAAGGTTGGCTAGTCATTATTGGCTATTGAAATAAAAAAAAACAATTTTAAAAAAAAGAATGATACTAACATTCCTGTTAATTAAGTAGGATATAGGATGGTCCACCTCGTAGCAAAAACTTAATCTAGAATCCCGTCAATAGTAGAAAAGTGGATTCGAAGCCACGATCCTACGTTTCACAGACTACAATAAGCCAGGCTGACGCTTGAAATCGAGAAGATGCTTGGATGGGAATCTATAATTTTTTAAATTAAATTTGAAACCAAGGACACATTCCGACTTAAAAACTCTGCTCATTTCGCGTAGATCGGAAGAAAAATCAATAAAAAGAAAATTATTGCTAACTACAAACATAATATAACTTATATAGACTATGAATTCATATTAAGTGGCAATGGAATCTTAGATAGTGGGATTTGCAAGGCTTCCCTTTTTTCCTTCATTGAAAACGCCTACATTGTAATCTGAAGGAAGGAAACACCCGCGCAATTTATTTCAATCCCGTACTGCAAATAATAGGTTGTCAAATATCTCCCTTCCGCCTTTTTGTCTTTTAAATTTCGCGGCTATGTACAAAGCGCTACAGAGCTCGTATCTAGCAATACTATACATAATTTGAAAGGTCTTGACATAACCTACAAAACGACGCTATGCATAATTAGTTTTGATATTGCGTTCAACAGTTATAGACGTGTAAACATGGAGTTCACTAACGCCGAAATTCGCGCTATTTTAAAGTTTTCCTTCGTTAAAGGCAAATCCGCTAGAGAAACGTTCCGTGAGATTAATGGTGTTTTGGGGGATGGTACTCTATCACTTCGAACCACGGAGGAATGGTTTCGACGATTCAGAGCCGGTGAAAACGACACCATGGATAAGCCAGCCGGCGGAAGACCTGTGACGACAAATACCGATCAAATCATGGACTACATCGAGTTAGACCGGCATGTGGCATCTCGTGACATCGCCCAGGAGATGGGAGTTAGTCACCAAACCATTTTAAACCATCTGCAGAAGGCTGGATACAAAAAAAAGCTTGATGTTTGGGTGCCGCATGACACAAAAGGCGGAAGGGAGATATTTGACAACCTATTATATTAAGAAAAAAAAGACAAAGTAATTAATTCACCATAATAACTTTGTCTTTCGTACAATGTAGGTAAATAAATTGCCAATAATGGTTATCGATAAACAAATTTTTAAACAAATGTTTACTAGAGCAGGTAAACAAACCAACACATGTTTGTTGTGGGAGGAATGTTTCATTAACATTGAATGGAATACATCTGCTCGCATGTCATAGGTTAATTAAAAGTAAACATTTGTGAGTTTGTACTGCCTGCCTCGAAACTCTCTGGCGGCCACAACGCTCAACTACGCGGCCGTGTTTACATCGAAATGATTCTAGAGAGATTAAAGTAAGGGTCAATCATATTTATATTAATAATATAAAGTGGAATAGCTTGTTTGTTTGCTTTGAAACTACAAAAATTGTAATAATTCTTCCACCATTAGAAAGATACATTCTCCAGAAGTGACTTAGACAATAGAAGCGCCTACCCATCGAGATACAACAAATAAAATTATGATTAAAAGCAATTTTTTTTTTGTCAAGCAATCTATTTAATAATTTAATCTTTGATATTACTTATGTAACTTTTTTTTTTTTCAATTGAATTTATTTATTTTCATTTTACTTTTACGTTATTAGTTATTCTCTAAATACTACTATACTAATACTAATATATACTAACTAATAAAGAAATATTTACAATTTAATAGATATTACATATTTACAAAAAATATAACTGTGCCAAACCGTCATCGCTTGGCAGCGTACCCAGAAGGCTGGTAGCATTGCCACGTTGTATGGCAATGCTTAGCCTCTGTGCAAGGTATAAGCCAGCCCTCTGGTCACCAGATGTGTCGACCAACTTCTTAGCTAACACATTAAAAAGGTGATGTGCACTAGGACTGCACGGATTTTTTTTTTGAACTTTTAAAATGACTTCGAAAAAGGATGAGGTTCAATTTATGTATTTTTTGTGGTTGTTAACTCATAACTTTCGACTGGGTATTAAAATCTAGTGCTTCTTCGTGTGATCCCATTCTGACAATGGCATCAATCATGGACTACATCGAGTTAGACCGGCATGTGGCATCTCGTGACATCGCCCAGGAGATGGGAGTTAGTCACCAAACCTTTTAAACCATCTGCAGAAGGCTGGATACAAAAAAAAAGCTTGATGTTTGGGTGCCGCATGACACAAAAGGCGGAAGGGAGATATTTGACAACCTATTATATTAAAAAAAAAAAGACAAAGTAATTAATTCACATTAATAACTTTGTCTTTCGTACAATGTAGGTAAAAGTAAATAAATTGCCAATAATGGTTATCGATAAACAAATTTTTAAACAAATGTTTACTAGAGCAGGTAAACAAACCAACACATGTTTGTTGTGGGAGGAATGTTTCATTAACATTGAATGGAATACATCTGCTCGCATGTCATAGGTTAATTAAAAGTAAACATTTGTGAGTTTGTACTGCCTGCCTCGAAACTCTCTGGCGGCCACAACGCTCAACTACGCGGCCGTGTTTACATCGAAATGATTCTAGAGAGATTAAAGTAAGGGTCAATCATATTTATATTAATAATATAAAGTGGAATAGCTTGTTTGTTTGCTTTGAAACTACTAAAATTTTAATAATTCTTCCACCATTAGAAAGATACATTCTCCAGAAGTGACTTAGACAATAGAAGCGCCTACCCATCGAGATACAACAAATAAAATTATGATTAAAAGCAATTTTTTTGTCAAGCAATCTATTTAATAATTTAACTTGTGTAACTTTTTTTTTTCATTGAATTTATTTATTTTTATTTTACTTTTACGTTATTAGTTATTCTCTAAATACTACTATACTAATATATACTAACTAATAAAGAAATATTTATAATTTAAAAGATATTACATATTTACAAAAAATATAACTGTGCCAAACCGTCATCGCTTGGCAGCGTACCCAGAAGGCTGGTAGCATTGCCACGTTGTATGGCAATGCTTAGCCTCTGTGCAAGGTATAAGCCAGCCCTCTGGTCACCAGATGTGTCGACCAACTTCTTAGCTAACACATTAAAAAGGTGATGTGCACTAGGACTGCACGGATTTTTTTTTTGAACTTTTAAAATGACTTCGAAAAAGGATGAGGTTCAATTTATGTATTTTTTGTGGTTGTTAACTCATAACTTTCGACTGGGTATTAAAATCTAGTGCTTCTTCGTGTGATCCCATTCTGACAATGGCATCAATCATGGACGTGTTCAATATCACGCCAACCGACTTCGATGATTCACTTTTCTTTCCAAATTGAAAACAAAAATTTCCAATTTGATTTTTATTGGTATGAATGTACTTCAAATGTGTGTAATGAAAGTTTGGTGGGGTTCTAAATTAATTTGGAAATACAAAGATGGCGGCCGCTTTTAACATGTGATTCGTTTTGAAGTCGGTTTTTGTTAATTGTAAAAATATTAATATATTTATCGTAAATATATCCTATACTTGTTTTACATGATGTTCAAGAAAACCATTTAATATTTTACGCCTTTTCAACCATTTAAGGAGTAAATTAAAATGTTTTAGAACTCGTTCCCCACTAACTGAAAGTTTGGTATTTGTTAAACGTTCTAAATATACGGATTTTTAAATAAAAAGTAGAAATCAACTATTAATTTTAATGTAATATATCACGCTCTGTTAATTCGTGTGGGATAGCGTTTATTATAAATATAAGTGCATTATGTGTAAAAACAAGAACCGGCTTCAAAACGGATGAAACGAATGCTATTACGCGAGCCTACTTTTTTTTTTAATAAAAGAAAGCTAGTAATATTTTTTTTTCAGAAACATTACAAACAATCTTGTTAACCATTCCAACTAAGCTTAAGCTTGTGCTAGGACATGGTTCACGGCAATAGTCCAATGGTGGATTCGAACCCACGACCTTACGATTCGCAGGCCGTACCCAACACCATTAGGCTATTGACGCCTACATTTAACAACCGACTTTTTTTGAAAATCCATTCCAAAAGGAAGAGGTTCTCAATTCGTCTGTATTTTTTTATGCCTGTTACCGCATAACTTTCGACTGTTTGAACCGATTTTTTTTAAAGCTGGCGAATTCATAAGAAAAGTCTAAAATTATATAAGTATATATATATACCATATAAGTCTAAAATTTGTATCAAGTATGTCCGCCAATGATTCATTTTTTGTTGGAAAAGATGTACTTTAATAGTAGTTTGAGTAGAGTTTTTTTAGGTTCTGAGTAATTCTATTTCGTAATATTCCTACGATAATTCGTACACACAATGAGGGCGACCACGCGTAGTAGCTTTTGGCAATTGATTCTATTTTAAGTCGATTTGTTTTTGCTCATAAATATGCTTGTTTTCTCAGTATCAATATCATAGTTTTAGAATGTAGTTCTGGTTCTTGTATTAACTTTTTTCGTCCACATTAATGCTCGTTGTCGTTATGGAGTAGTTACCTATTCTTTGAGTATATACCAATGTTACACTCAACAAACGTTCTGACATACGATTTTCAGGAGTTCCCAGTCCTCGGATCCCAAGGTCGAACAACCTGTAAAATAATAAATAAATAAAAACGTAAAAGAAATTCGTGTGCCTTAATTATCAATCTGAGGAATTATTTGAAAATACATTTTTGAAAGCCTTTTTTTTTCATGCGTGTAAACTAGCGCTTGACCATGATCCCACCTGGTGTTAAGTGGTGATATAGTCGAAAGATAGTACGCGCTAGTTTAGTAAGTGCCTATTGACTCTACTCTTGAAGGCTCCCACGTCGTACTTGGACGGTAAGAATGAGGCCGGCAACTTATTCCACTTCTTTGCTGTACGCACGATGAACGATGCGATGACGAAAAGGGTGGAGACCCGCCGAGTGTCTAAACGTCCGAAGGTAGAATGGGGATGGGGAATTAACTCGTGTTATTCCTGCGCACACTCTCCAAAGTGTAATCTGTAAAACACCGAAAGGCTGGCCACCTTGCGCCTGTGCTCAAGACTATCTAGGTGTAGATCTTGGTCACCTATCTACTTTTTGGCCCGCCTCTTCAAGGAATCCAGTGCCGCGAGTTGGTATTGGTTTGTATTTGGCTTCAATATAGTTAACATAATTCATTGTGATTTCTCGTATTTAATATTACTTGCCAATATTATTTATTGAATTGTGTTTTAAACACGTCTTAATTTATAACATAATTAATAAAAGTCGTCGTAAATCCGTAAAAGAACATCATTTGAAGTTACATTACGAAACATGAATTCAATTAATTTTCCATAAATGTTTTATCTACGAGACGTAATTTCTGTTGAACATTTATAATTTAAGCAAGATCATTTTTGAAATTGGAAAAGGTAATGGCGTGAGAACAATTTACGACGATTAAAATCAAACGATGACATTTCATTTCCTTTCCAAATGCTTAATCTATCCCCATGTTCTTTCTACCTTATAATATTCAGTATTTTATTTGAATTGAAAAGGAATGAGTATTCGGGTCTAATATCATTATCTCTGTAGCGTTTATCTCGCCTCTACGACATCTCGTCGACGGTGTCCCATAATCTACTCCACTTTATAGGACTTCACGTTAAGTCAATTTATTTTCTGGTAAAGAGGGCAAACGAACATTTTTATCCGACTTCAAAAAATAGAGATTTTTTTTAAATGTTTGTGAATTCATTGTCTTTTTACTTGATAGAAAATACTTTCTGGGCAGGACAGTGTTCGGGAAACTTCGAAATCTATTCTCGTTCAAAATACCTCAGTGTTTTAAGTCGATAGTCTTCAACCAGTGTGTGTTACCAGCGACATATGGCAAAGAAACGTGGTCTCACTATGGGCCTCCTAAGCAAGCTCAAAGTCGCGCAACGAGCTATGGAGAGGGCTATGGTCGGAGGATCTCTATGAGATCATATCAGGAATAAGGAGATCCATAGACGAACGAAGGTAACCGATATAGCTCGCCGGGTAAGCAAGTTGAACTGGCAATGGGCAGGGCACATAGCGCGTAGAACAGATAGCCGATGGAGCCGAAAAGTTCTCGATTGGAGACCACGGACCAGCAAGCGCAGCGTAGGACGTCAGCAAGGTGGTCTGACCTCATAAAGGTTGCAGGACGCCGGATGCAAACCGCTTACAACCGGTCCTTTTGGAAATCGTTTGGGGGAGGCCCATGTCCAGCAGTGGATGTTTTACGCCTGAAATTATGATGATGATAAAATTACTTTTTTTGGTTAAATACTATTAACCAAAAAAAGTAATTTTAAGGTTTAAATTAACGAGGATGATTACGATTCCCATTTAAATTTTGTTGATTTATAATAAATATTTCGGTCACGTATTCAAGATTATATAGAACATTTTTTTAATTTTCGCTAAGGAAATTCATCGCATAAGGATGCACTTCGCATTAAAAAAACAATAAAAAAGAATTAAACAAATTAGTTGTAAATAAAAATTGCATTACCTGCGTTACTGTGTGTGAGTGTATGTGTGTTTATAACTGTGTGCCCTGTATGAGACATCTTTAATTCGAGTAATGCCATCAGTCAAAGTCTGTATGATTGAAATTAAAATTGTGTTACGCAAAAGGGGTCTATGCTTGAGAAACGGTTATTATATGTGTTTAAAACTCTGTTTACTACCAAGCTGTTTATAATTACCATAAAGTATTAATTATTTGAAGTTGTAATTGATTAATGTTTCTGAAGCGTCAATAGCCTAATGGTTTAGGGTACGGCCTGCGTAATCGTAAGATCGTGGGTTCGAATCCACCATTCGACTATTGACGTGAACCATGTCCTAGCACAAGCTTAAGCTTAGTTGGAATGGTTAACAAGATTGTTAGTAATATTTCTGAAAAAAAAATTCAGAGACTACTGATTTAACAAGTATAAATACTTCACATACGAGTACGGTCCCAGAGTCTGTTGAATTGTATGTTAAACCAATTGTGTCGAAATAAACGTTTGCTAGTTTTGGTAATTTGCTAGTTCATTTGTGTCACTATGGTTTTCTAATGGTGTAACGCTGGTATTCGATAGTTTTATTTGTTGTTACACTCGTGAGCAATATAAAGGGACGGAATAAAGGGTCGGTTAAGTAAGTTTGAATATCTAGGAAGTTAAAGACGCTAGCTAACTGATATAAATTGTTAAATCTATTTTTTAATTGTAATTTATAATAATTATTCAAATGTTTAATGTCACAATTGTCAGTGTCGTGACATTTATATAAAAGAGATGGAGATGGATTAAGGACATTAAACGATGTTTCTCTAAATATTCTACAGAAACGCTGTTTTAATTTCATGTATATATATACATGGAAGACTAGACTTCATTATATACATTCCTAATAATGCGATAATCACTGTACGTGTAGCACTGAATATATTAGAATAGAGTACGTAGCGTCCGAAATACGTATGTTCATAACACGATTTTTAAATTTATTTTTTGATATTTTTTGGATATACATTTTTTTTTACTTTTCTTCAAAAAACAATCTTGCCACAATAATGGTTAATGTCGTTCATAATGACATCATTCAAAAATACTAATAAATTTCAATCAACAAATTAATAATGGTTATTTGAATTTTATTCCACATATAAAAAATCAAACATTAAATTAATAGATTCCGGTATTGGGCACAAAGACAATTGAATTCTAATAGGTTGGTTTCATAGTGAAATATCATTGGCAAATAGTCTCCGGGCCTAGGTGGAATTGTAACCAAGGAATTGTTTAGAAATTTTATTAAAAATAGGTAAAAAAAATATTCCACTATAAATAAAGTTACATAGAGTTCGGGCCGTGGGGATTCTACGACATAACGTTATTTCTTATTCCGAAACATTTCTTCGGTAACATTGGTGTACATTTTTAATATGATCACATTATCAGCGGAAATTGTTTTTATCAAACTAATTTCCCTCTGGATTTTTATTTAGAAATAAACGGTGAGTGTAATTGAATTTTATGTCCGTTAAATGGCATTAAATGAATGTCTTTTTTTAATGAAGGAAGGACGAAACAAGCAAACAGGTTAAAGTGATCACCATACACGTTAACATTCCCTTACATACATGAACTTACACACACACCACAGACACCACACATACACACGAGACATTCACACACACACACACACATCACACACTTTCTCTCACGCTTCTTCATTTTTGATTTATTATTCATAATAAAAGTACAGTATTATCATAAGTATAATGGGGGGCTGGTGATCTGTCTTACCGGGTACTCTAGTACAGACACCAGACTTTTCAAATTTAAGAACTAGGTAAAATACGTTATATTTGCTGTAAATTTGTGATAGATGAATAAATATTTTTTTTTGAAGCCTTAGGTTAAGTTTTTATAATATTTGACCGTGTCGCCTTGCGCTGCGATGGCACACGGGGAAAGGGAGTAACCTCCCCGGGGGAGCATAGTGCGGAGGGGCTCCGGTGCGTTCCGATCGAGATCCCGGAGCCCCTCGTCATGCACCGAGGAAAGGGCCACCGGGGTGGTTGTAGTGGGTAAAACCCCAATCAAGATTTCCTCCACGTTAACAAACAAAAAAAGTTTTTATAATATTTATGTAAAAGGTAAAATACACAAAAACGACTGACAACTTCAATTAGACCATACATCAAATCATAAATGTCAATCATAAGCAATTACTGGTTCTTTTGCAACAGAGAAATGGTTTTTCAAATAGTGTTTGTGTTAAGAGGTTTATCGCGTTATTTATTGTTGTTATTATATTGATAGAAACAATTTATATGGCAAAACAACGTTTGTGGTATCAGCTAGTTGATTATAAATATCACAAGATATTCAAAACGTGCGTCTTAATTACATATTATAGAGGTAATCAAAGTAGGTCAGTAATCAAGTCAGAACAACTACCTTTCACGGATTGCTCATAAGCGAGCTTTTACGTTATAACTTGTATTTAAATGAAACTCAACCTCATTAAAAGGGTCGATGGAAGTATATATGTTTACGGAAATGTATGTAATTTCTAAAATTTCGCTTTGACTTTGACTTAAAACTTTAAAATTTGACTTTGGCGTCATTAAAAATATTAACAAACGCTTAAACCACTGCTTTTATTGAAGATGAACGTTATAAAGAGTTAATTGAAGAAGTTTCTACGGCAAAAACAACTGCTAGAAAGACTTCTCGTGATTATTGGTTATTGCGGCGATACGACGTGCTACTATTTTATATATATGGTTGTCAAATATCTCCCTTCCGCCTTTTGTCTTTTGAATTTCGCGGCTATGTACAAAGCGCTACAGAGCTCGTATCTAGCAATACTATACATAATTTGAAAGGTCTTGACATAACCTACAAAACGACGCTATGTATAATTAGTTTGGATATTGCGTTCAACAGTTATAGACGTGTAAACATGGAGTTCACTAACGCCGAAATTCGCGCTATTTTAAAGTTTTCCTTCGTTAAAGGCAAATCCGCTAGAAACGTTCCGTGAGATTAATGATGTTTTGGGGATGGTACTCTATCACTTCGAACCACGGAGGAATGGTTTCGACGATTCAGAGCCGGTGAAAACGACACCATGGATAAGCCAGCCGGCGGAAGACCTGTGACGACAAATACCGATCAAATCATGGACTACATCGAATTAGACCGGCATGTGGCATCTCGTGACATCGCCCAGGAGATGGGAGTTAGTCACCAAACCATTTTAAACCATCTGCAGAAGGCTGGATACAAAAAAAAGCTTGATGTTTGGGTGCCGCATGACACAAAAGGCGGAAGGGAGATATTTGACAACCTATTATTAATAATGCATTTTACGGTATGTCTGTTACCCGATTGTCTCAATAAGTGTTATAATAAAAAAATATTATGACACATTTCTTAGGATTTGTATACAATTCCTTGATTTCATACATTTCCGGTAATATATTCACAAATCTCTATACAAATTTTCTTAATGTTTATTCATTTTAATTCTCGTTTACAGTTTACAAGAGAAAGATATCGGTGAAAATAACAAAATACAATGGCTAAATTAAAGTATTACGTTTGATAATACTGTTAACGTTATTGAAAAAGTAATGGCACCAAACAATTACTGCCACTAAATGAAGCCAAGGCCATTTAATTTCCTTTGTAAATGTAATCACGTTCATATTTCAACCCTTTTTATCATTTTTTTGCCCTTGTAAATTCCATTTCTATTAAATAATGAAACAGTGCTTTTTGTAATCGAAATATTACCTTAGTGTTTCATGTTTAAAATATATTTTGAATATCTAATTTATAACTGGCAAAGTTTATGTCTGGTAAAATATGAGTCTCTTCCGTTTTATGAGGTGTAATCACTGGAATTGATTTATTCCAAATTCCACCGCCACCATCTTGATGGTTGGCGTTCCACGACTGTACGTTTTAGAAAATAGACGTATAGACGAATTGAGAACCTCCATTTTGAAGTCTTGAAAATGGAAATTCATTTCTGCAATTCCAGTCGGATTCGTACCCTCGATTGGCAGTTCAAGTCAAACCGTATTGCTATTTGGCCATCGCCGCTACTATATTCATATTTTAAAAGTTCGTTCCACTTTTAAAATATGAATATAGTAGCTTTTTTTGTACTCTTCATTATTTTTTCATTCGTTAAAAGTAGCCAGTATAATTATAACGCTTCGTGCCATCCGTTATACTCGTACGTTAATTATACGTTCAATATTACCGAGGAGGTTTTATTGTGAAATCTCAATTAGTTGTCCAGAGCATTCATTTAACGTTTTTTTTCTGACAATTCCTTAATGCACGCTGTGAAAAGCACTTTACATAATGGATCTACATTACTTTTTATTAAATCAGAGTTTTCACTACCTCTTTAAAAAAAAGCGTTTCGTTAATGAATAATTGTAACTGCCTTTCTGAGTATTCACGTCATGACCTTATCTGAAGTTTATTCAAGGGTTAACTTTACCTAAACAAATTAGACCCACTGTGGGTTTGTTAGCTGTTTATGCACATATTAAGTAAGCACAATTAACAATTTCAGCGACAGAAAGAAGAATTGAAAAAAGAAAATTAGCTCTGACATCTTTAAATCTCAGCGGGTTAGACAGAGACAGCTTTTGCTTTCGGCTTCGTAAGTAATTAAATTGTTTTATATCAAACATAAGTAGTCTCACATAACGAAGGCCGTGGTAGCTCAGTGTCCGGGCGATCGCCTCAAGTTCGAGTTCATTCAACCCGAGTTCGATCCCCGGTGCCGGCACCAATAAACTTGCTGTAGCAATTTTATGTGCTGATTTATCACGCACTCGGCGTTGAAGGAAATCATCGTGAGGAAACCTACATTTCTTGGAATAATTTTCTAAATAAATAATAAATATCCTTTATTTATTAACAAAATTATAACAAACAGTATTACTAATTACACTTTTTTTACTGCGAGTATTAGTTGTATTTAAGTTTCACTGCCACCTAAACTAGGAATTTCCTGTGCGTTAGTTGGCAGTCCTTCCTCCAATGGTTATTTATATATCTAATATTGTAATTATATCATTTTTTTATGTGGGTGAGTGTGTGTGCTTGTATGCGCGCGCGGGTGTGTGTGTGTCTGTGTGTCGGTGAATGTGTGAGTGCTTTTCAATTAACCACTTTTAACATATTCTCACAACCTTCATAATTTAGTGTTTCAAGTCACTTTAAAATTTCATGCTTCGTTTTATATAATTTTTTATCTCTAATATTTAATATTCTATTAATTTTGTTGTATACATAAGGTCCAAGAAAACAGAAATGTTTATTAACAAAAGGCAGAATTCTAAGGCATGTGAAGTCTGCCAATCCGCACTAAGGCCGCGTGGCGGACTATGCCCTTATACTCTCTTCACAGAGAGTATAAGGGCAGAGGCCCGCGCCCAACACTGGGACCTATATGTTATATATATGAAGGCTGTAACTAACTAACTAAATCATTTATTTGCCAATATTAATTACCGCAAGATGAAGTAGAAAATACCTATGGTAATTAATCGTTATAACGTCTCCAATTCAACTCTAGTAATTTATAGCCTTCCTTTGTTAGTCACTTTCTACGTCAAACAAAACTTTCAGTCAAAATCAACCCTTGTTACTAGTTAGTAATGGTGTAAATTAATCTCTTGGCTCTTATTTATTACAGTGATATATAATATGACTCAGTTACATGTTGGCTTGTATCCTATATTTATTTTTTACCGACTTCAAAAAAGGACGAAGTTGTAATATCGTCTGTCTCTTCCTTGGTACAACATGGTAGTCGATCGTCGATGTGTTCCCGACATTATCTTGGGAAATTTTGCACTTCTTCATGTCTTCCGACATGTTACTGATGTACTCTGATACCTTATCTTGGTTCGTTTTCTGTGTTCGCTTCGTTCGATACGTCTGTACTTTTTAATGTTTGTGCACACATAGCGGTCTCATTTACAAACCATTTTCTTTCTTTAAAATCACTTAGCTTGAACTAGGGCCTAAATGAACAAGCACCTAGAGGCTCGAAGAATTAGGCTACGGTATCCTCTGCCTACCGTAGAAGCTGATTAAAACGGTGTACGGACTGAGGGTCGTCCGATACAGAGGACCCGGGAAGAAGGCGACATCGGTAGGCCCGTGTCCGCCTTGCACTGCGAGGGTTCAGAGCACAGTGAACAGGGGTTCCGGTACGTTCAAAAAGGGCCATAGATATACCACGTAACGCCAAATAATCGTTTGGAAGAATGCCTGTTGTGTGTTATTACGCCTTAAAGACAACGACCTATGATACTACGGAAACTATAGACGACGTCCAAGCGTAATAACTTTTAAAATTTGATTCAATCATTGAAGTTGGTTTTTCTTTTTAATCCTAAATATACAGGCATGTCTACGTAATAAAATTATCTTATATATACATACGTGCTATGAACAACGCAAAATATGTGCTGATTTAGTAACTCGAACAGTTAATGAAAGCAAAGGTCAACTTTGTTAAAATAGATGTCATTAATCATTGACTCGCCATTCATTACTTACTTTATATTATTAAGGTCGTTGGGTAAACAATTTGATCTGCTACGTTCATTTTGCTTAAATGTTAATTCGTCGGTTACTTTTCGTTTGTGACTCTCATCAAGTATTCGTTGAAAACCGTTTTTTTTTTCATTTAATTTTTCCTTTTCCATTTTTTATCCATCTCTTCTTTCATTCGTTGCGTAGTGGTCTGGAAAACTTAACTCATGATAAACTCTTAAAGGTGTCATTTAGATTTCTTTTTGTTTCATTTGAACTTCCAGCGATAATAGCTTTGCGTGGAAGTTAAACTTGACGATATTTCTTCAATGTTGAAAATAATACAAACTCTCACGACTAAGCTATTAATGGGGTTACCGAGAAGAAGCGATTTAACTGGCTTAAATCTACTTGGAACACCGTAGTCACAGGCTATGAAGCTATTATTGAATCAAATATTTGAATTAGATTCCATATGAACTGTTAGCGTAGATCCTTGGGGTTTCAGCCCTGTAGTTTTGGACTCTCAAGAATAAGACTACGATATACTGCCTGTCGTAGAAGGCGACTAAAAGGGGCCTCGGGTTCACTGGGCGACAAGGGTCGTCTTTGCACGGGAGTAACCTCTCCCCCAGGACGTGCTCCCCCTGGAGATCTCGTAGCCCCTCGTCGTGCACCGCGGATACCCCAGAAGGCGGGATATCTTTTTGAAGATATCCACCCCATTAACAAAAAAAAAGATCCTTGGGGTTCCAAGAATATGCAAGGGATCTCATTGTTCTTTAACGACAAGAAGTATTGATGTGAAAAATGAAAGAGGTATAGAAACAGTTAAATTGAGCCATTAATTTAAAGTTTAAGAGTAAAATATTATTTGAAATATTACTTTAAATAATTGGACACATGTAGAGGCTTTTCTGTGAAATTATTTTGACATTATCGCCCAGCGCTTGAAGCCGTAATTGATATCGGTTTTCCTTTATCTTATCATTCTAGCCATTAGGCAGAATGAGAGAAAAGTAATTTCTAAGCCCTAGATTATACAAATGAGTTATATTTTAATATTTGAAATAAAATAATTTTCTGCATATATCTTAATATATATCAAATATAAAGTATCTGTAAGCTATTTGGAGGTTTTGTTAAAATGTGCTTCATTTAATACGTTAGACACAGTTGGTAGATGTCACAAAGCGCCATTGAATAGTGTTATTTATTCGTTATAAATGTATTTATTAATTTGATTCCAGATAACGCCGACTTCAGATGTCACAGTGCCATCAAATACTACACAGCCAATGCGATATGCCTGTAGAGTCTAGCCTCAACATTCCAATTTAAAACATCCGAAATTGCTTCCTGTACCACGTTTCAAACAGACGAAACTACACATGAAAATCGACACAGCAATTTTAATGGGTTGGCAATAATATTTTGCTGTATTTGCGTTATCTGTCCATGCACCTATCGTTCGAACATACTGCGCTAAATATTTTTTGGTATACGGCTGAAATAACTTGCAGTACCAGTCCGCAAAAATTTGACCAAAACAAGATACATTTGTAACAATGACTACCAAATTTTTAATCTGCTTATTACTATAGTAAATTTATAATATTCTGCTCGCTTTTACTATGCAGGAAATTATAAACCAGCTTTAAATACTGAACTAAGAAGATTGGAAAACATATTAAAGGTTGTAAATACTTGACACATATATGAACTACGCCAGAAAACCACAGAAATTGTACCAAAAAAAGTCAATTAATTTATAAATAGTCGTGGGAGAAAGGACTGCCACCTATCGTACAGGACTTGATTCTAGTTTAAGTGGCAACGAAACATAATATCATAGTATGATTTGTAATCTGAATTTTGTTGCCTGTGGGTTTTATTATTTGAATTTTGTGTGTTAATAGCATATGACGAGGTCTCTTCATTTGTCTGTACTACTATACCAATTTTCAATAGTGATGTTTCACGTAATTAAAACCGTATACGGCTTCCTTTTGGGACGGTCGCCGCCAGTTGATCACAGCTAGATACGAGTATAACTTGCCCGTTTCCCCGGCGGGCACGTAATTTCCTCTCATGTTAATAAAAACGTTAAAAAAGTTTGATGAAAAGCAAATAGCGATAATACTAATCAAGGTTAAAAGAACGCGGGAGCTTATTTTTTTATTTGAAATCAAAAACATAGCGAGAGTAAGCAACATTTGGAAATATCCGATAACGGGATAGTAGCTGTTGTATTATCTAATAACTAAGCGTGCAAATATCCACTGTTGAATTGTATTTGTATTTCCAATGAGTATACACAAAATCTAGTTAACATTAATTTGTGGTCACACGGAATAATCACATGTTATTTTGTGTGGCAATTATACTACGTTTGCAGATGTAATGATTTCAGTCATACAGGACATTTTATGTTTATTATTGGTACTTTTGAAGTTTTGTTTCTCCTCTGGTTGTGTGGGGTCAGAGATGTTTTCAATAGTGTCTTTAATTCCTATTTCTTCTTTGTTTTGTATATCTATATCTGTATTTTTACAAATAATAGGTTGTCAAATATCTCCTTCCGCCTTTTGTCTTTTGAATTTCGCGGCTATGTACAAAGCGCTACAGAGCTCGTATCTAGCAATACTATACATAATTTGAAAGGTCTTGACATAACCTACAAAACGACGCTATGCATAATTAGTTTGGATATTGCGTTCAACAGTTATAGACGATGTAAACATGGAGTTCACTAACGCCGAAATTCGCGCTATTTTAAAGTTTTCCTTCGTTAAAGGCAAATCCGCTAGAGAAACGTTCCGTGAGATTAATGGTGTTTTGGGGATGGTACTCTATCACTTCGAACCACGGAGGAATGGTTTCGACGATTCAGAGCCGGTGAAAACGACACCATGGATAAGCCAGCCGGCGGAAGACCTGTGACGACAAATACCGATCAAATCATGGACTACATCGAGTTAGACCGGCATGTGGCATCTCGTGACATCGACCCAGGAGGGGCGATGTCACGAGATGCCTCATGCAATGGGAGTTAGTCACCAAACCATTTTAAACTATCTGCAGAAGGCTGGATACAAAAAGCTTGATGTTTGGGTGCCGCATGACACAAAAGGCGGAAGGAGATATTTGACAACGTAATATTAACCATTCCATAAGCTGATGGTTCACGTTAATAGTCGAATGGTGGATTCGAACCTACGACCTTATGTGGGTTTGTACTTAAAACTTCCCCGGTGGCCCTTCCTGGATGCATGGTGAGGTGCTCTTCGGAGAGAACGTCCTGGCGCGGCGAGAGGGGTAGAGGGGGGAGGGGGTTGTGCCCTCGCAGTGCAAGGCGACATGGGCCAGCCGATTCCGCCTTCTTCCCGGGTCTACTTCGGACGACAAAGGCACGACCCTTATTCCAAAGCCCCTATTATTCGCCTTCTACGACAGACAGGGGATACCGTAGTCTTATTCTATGAGCCCAGAACTACAGGACTGAATCGTTATACCTATCCTCAGTTGTATGTTTTTTTAAATACTATATAGATGTAGTTTAGTAGGATTATGATTTATTGTCAAATATCTCCTTCCGCCTTTTGTCTTTTGAATTTCGCGGCTATGTACAAAGCGCTACAGAGCTCGTATCTAGCAATACTATACATAATTTGAAAGGTCTTGACATAACCTACAAAACGACGCTATGCATAATTAGTTGGTTGGATATTGCGTTCAACAGTTATAGACGTGTAAACATGGAGTTCACTAACGCCGAAATTCGCGCTATTTTAAAGTTTTCCTTCGTTAAAGGCAAATCCGCTAGAGAAACGTTCCGTGAGATTAATGGTGTTTTGGGGATGGTACTCTATCACTTCGAACCACGGAGGAATGGTTTCGACGATTCAGAGCCGGTGAAAACGACACCATGGATAAGCCAGCCGGCGGAAGACCTGTGACGACAAATACCGATCAAATCATGGACTACATCGAGTTAGACCGGCATGTGGCATCTCGTGACATCGACCCAGGAGGGGCGATGTCACGAGATGCCTCATGCAATGGGAGTTAGTCACCAAACCATTTTAAACTATCTGCAGAAGGCTGGATACAAAAAGCTTGATGTTTGGGTGCCGCATGACACAAAAGGCGGAAGGGAGATATTTGACAACGTAATATTACCCATTCCAAAAGCTGATGGTTCACGTTAATAGTCGAATGGTGGATTCGAACCTACGACCTTATGTGGGATTGTACTTAAAACTTTCCCGGTGGCCCTTCCTGGATGCATGGTGAGGTGCCCTTCGGAGAGAATGTCCTGGCGCGGCGGGGTGGGGAGGAGGGTTGTTCCCTCGCAGTGCAAGGCGACACGGGCCAGCCGATTCCGCCTTCTTCCCGGGCCCACTTCGGCGGACGACAAAGGCCCGACCTTTGTCCCGAGGCCCCTATTATTCGCCTTCTACGACAGGCAAAGGACACCGTAGTCTTAAGGACTGAATCGTTATACCTATCCTCAGTTGTATGTATATATTTTTATATACTATATAGATGTAGTTTAGTAGGATTATGATTTATTGTCAAATATCTCCCTTCCGCCTTTTTGTCTTTTGAATTTCGCGGCTATGTACAAAGCGCTACAGAGCTCGTATCTAGCAATACTATACATAATTTGAAAGGTCTTGACATAACCTACAAAACGACGCTATGCATAATTAGTTGGTTGGATATTGCGTTCAACAGTTATAGACGTGTAAACATGGAGTTCACTAACGCCGAAATTCGCGCTATTTTAAAGTTTTCCTTCGTTAAAGGCAAATCCGCTAGAGAAACGTTCCGTGAGATTAATGGTGTTTTGGGGATGGTACTCTATCACTTCGAACCACGGAGGAATGGTTTCGACGATTCAGAGCCGTCGAAAACGACACCATGGATAAGCCAGCCGGCGGAAGACCTGTGACGACAAATACCGATCAAATCATGGACTACATCGAGTTAGACCGGCATGTGGCATCTCGTGACATCGCCCAGGAGATGGGAGTTAGTCGCCAAACCATTTTAAACCATCTGCAGAAGGCTGGATACAAAAAGCTTGATGTTTGGGTGCCGCATGATTTGACGCAAAACCTTCTGGACCGAATCAACGCCTGCGATATGCTGCTGAAACGGAACGAACTCGACCCATTCTTGAAGCGGATGGTGACTGGCGACGAAAAATGGATCACATACGACAATATCAAGCGAAACGGTCGTGGTCGAAGGCCGGTGAATCGTCCCAAACAGTGGCCAAGCCGCGAATTTCGGCGTTAGTGAACTGTCTGTTTACACGTCTATAACTGTTGAATGCAATATCCAAACTAATTATGCATAGCGTCGTTTTGTAGGTTATGTCAAGACCTTTCAAATTATGTATAGTATTGCTAGATACGAGCTCTGTAGCGCTTTGTACATAGCCGCGAAATTCAAAAGACAAAAGGCGGAAGGGAGATATTTGACAACCTTATATGTCTATTAACTGGTAATTGTAAAAGCGTCAGTGCTAACAACTTCCCATACTTTCAGCGAACACCATTTATCCTTTCACAAATTGTTCTTTTGTTTAAGGGTAAATGAAAATCGCGGAGTAATAGGTTCACAGAGTAAAATTATCTTAAATACTTAGAGCCGTGTATTGCGACAGCTGTGTGAGATTTCTTACATTAAAGTAATCTTTTTTTACATTTGAGTGACTTACGTCCGTTATAATTTACATAAAACACGATATAAGCTGTTTTTAAGTAACACAGAAATATGTAAGAAAGAATAAGAGAAGAAATTCTCTCAATCTTTGGTCATAAACACGAACACAGTCTTTTATAAAATTTATTTACAAAATGGAGTTTGCCTTAATCACTGCAATTTCCAATAATCCACAATTCAAAACAAAATTTTGATATTGTTTCTGGTTGTTTTAAACCTATTATTATTTTATAAACATATTCCTAGAACTGTAACTCTTAGCCTAAAATTGTATATTTGTGTATTTTCCTTAAGTAAATGAATTTTTTGTTATTCTTATTAAGGAAATAAAATTCTCTCAAACCCTAAGAATATGTCAACCAATTTTCTAAATTTTATTTATAATTCAAATTGAAAGTTTTTATATTTTTAAACCGACTTTAAAAAGGGGGAGGTTCTGAATTCGACTGTATTTTTTTAATGTCTGTTACCTAAGAACTTTCGATTGGGTGAACCGATTTTGATGATTTATTTTTTATTTGAAAGTTGGTGATTTTCGTGTGATCGTATTTCAAATTTGGTTCAGTTCTGAAAATATGTTCTGTGAGAAATCCATGTAAGTCTAAAATTTTTTTAGACCTTTGAAGTACATCCTTTCTAATAAAAATATAATCATCGATCGAAATCGGCTGACCTAATATTAAATTATTCGCCCCAGTCGCGCGCATACTGAACGCATATTAAGGACTTATATGTCTTAAGTAAATATAAAGCTGTCCCATTTCTGAGTATCGTGACTCCTTTTCCCCCAGGCATTTCGGTCCATGGCTCTGTGACTCCGACCATCTTTTCGGACTTCGGCCTCTCGGTCTTTTTCCTTCCATCTTTCCCGTCACTACCAATGTTTCCAGATTGTTTGCATCCCTTCCTGTGGCCGATAAATCTCATTACACCGTGCAAACATGTAGAGGACAGCCGTTGGGTGTTTTTTATATGTAGTTATTTAAGGATCGACAAGTTTATGCGGAGGCCATGGAATAGTAGTAATAGCATGAATGCCATTATCAGAACTGGACCAAATGAACACCAGATTTGAAATTTAAAAAATAATCATCCAAATCGGTTTACCCAGTCAAAGGTTAGGAGGTAACAAAAATAAAAAAAATCACTTAAAGACGAATTGATAACTTCTTTCTTGAAGTCGGTTGGAAATAGGATACGATGAGTATATATTATCAGTTCTGTAGTTCTGGGCTCTCAAGAATAAGACTACGGTCTCCCTTGCCTGTCGTAGAAGGGTTCACTGGGCGACAAGGGTGGGGGCCTTTGTCGTCCGCTAAGGTGGACCGGGGAAGAAAGCGACATCGGCTGGCTCGTGGAGCCTTGCACTGCGAGGGCACAGGGAGGGAGTAACTTCCCCCCAGGACGTGCTCTCCTTGAGCACAGTGCAGAGGGGCTCCGGTGCGTTCCACTGGAGATCCCGGAGCCCCTCGTCATGCACCGAGGAAAGGGGACCACCGGGGTGGTTTTAGTGGGTAAAACCCTACATAACGGCCGCCTTCCCCAGAAGGCGGGGTATCTTTGAAGATTTCCTCCCCGTTAACAAAAAGAGTATATATTATCACAAATAATATTTAATACTTAATAATGTTTTCGTCAGTGATGTTTTCTATTCGGTTCATTAAGTATAGCCTTTACAACACTGTCGTAGCCCTTCTAAAGTTCAACAATTGACATTAGCTATAATTTACTACGATTTTAATAGTGTCTCTAGAATGTTCCACTCCGAGCTTTGATAACTCTATTCGATGTACACGTGTAGATTACCGTTTCGAAACATTAATTCAACGTACGTTATATACGTAAAGCACCACACTCCTATTTTATATTAAACTGTAACTTTTCAAACCATCTCAAATTTATTGAGGCTATCCACGCTATGTAATATAATAGGTTGTCAAATATCTCCCTTCCGCCTTTTGTGTCATGCGGCACCCAAACATCAAGCTTTTTTTTGTATCCAGCCTTCTGCAGATGGTTTAAAATGGTTTGGTGACTAACTCCCATCTCCTGGGCGATGTCACGAGATGCCACATACCGGTCTAACTCGATGTAGTCCATGATTTGGTCGGTATTTGTCGTCACAGGTCTTCCGCCGGCTGGCTTATCCATGTCGTTTTCACCGGCTCTGAATCGTCGAAACCATTCCTCCGTGGTTCGAAGTGATAGAGTACCATCCCCCAAAACACCATTAATCTCACGGAACGTTTCTCTAGCGGATTTGCCTTTAACGAAGAAAAACTTTAAAATAGCGCGAATTTCGGCGTTAGTGAACTCCATGTTTACACGTCTATAACTGTTGAACGCAATATCCAAACTAATTATGCATAGCGTCGTTTTGTAGGTTATGTCATTACCTTTCAAATTATGTATAGTATTGCTAGATACGAGCTCTGTAGCGCTTTGTACATAGCCGCGAAATTCAAAAGACAAAAAGGCGGAAGGGAGATATTTGACAACCTATTATATATAATAATTATTTATATATATTAGTATAGTATACTATATTATATATTATAGCTAGCTAACACATGGTACCCAGCGATTGTTATGCATAATAACTACTTCCAATGATATCTTAATGATTTTCCTGAACCTTAATGTATCTTAAATTCATAATTACATAGTTGTTCATCACATTAACTTGGCATTGCAAACAATAACTTAACTTTATTAGTTTGTAATATAACTTCTAATTAATTTTGTATAAAGATTGTGAGGACGCGCAGTTTTGACGGTATTCGTTAATTTAATCCTTTGTACAACGTTACGTTGTCTCTATAAAGCGAGTTTCGAGAATTAAGTAGTACATGGAAATTAATAGATCAATTAGAAGCGATTATAAAAAGACCTCCATCTTTTTATTTGCCTTCAACCAAAATGGGGTCCATATCTGCTCCAGTGCAACTAACACTACTAATATATAATATAGGTTAAAAACTAATAAAATTGTAGATGTTTTTATTTGAATTGTAGATATGGAGAACATAAAAAAGCTTTATTATTATTATAAAATATTATTATCCACGCTATATTAGTTTTATATCATAATGCTCACAATGCGGAGAAAGCTTTTGTGTTAGTAATCTCTACGTCGACAATATTCCTCATCCTCTAATACCTTGTGGAATGTTTTCAAAGAAAAATTCATTCTTTCAATTTTATCGACACATACACTTGTGAAGTATAATATATTTTAAAATTTGTTTATAGAAAGACGAAGGTCTTCAACCAGTGCGTCCTCCACGCTATGACCTATGGTGCAGAGACTTGGACTCTGAGCATTGGGCTGGTCTCTAAACTTAAAATCGCACAGCAAGCTATTGAGATCGATGCTCGACATTTCTCTAAGCGATAGAATCGTAAACGAAGAAACGTCGGCCGAGAACAAAGGTAGTCGACATAGCTCTTAAAGTCAGTTGTCAAGTTGAAGTGGCAGTGGGCCGATTCAGTGACGGCAGATGGGGGAGGAAAGTCTAAGAATGGAGGCCGCACATGGATCAGAGAACCGTAGGGCGCCCTTCGTCCAGACTTCGGAAAGCGGGTGATTTATGATGGAGGCATATTTCCAACAGTGGATAGACACAGGATGATGATGATGATGATTATCGAAAACGTTTGAGCAATCATTTAAACGTTTCAATTTCTTAATCGAGTGATTGTGGTAGTCCATAAGTTTTACAAACTTACGACGCAGACGTTAGTAACAGAACTTGAAAGCCAGTGGTGTTAAATATCCCATATTAAATATCTGACGTAATGCTTTTACATTTTAGAATAAGGGACTTTAGTTTAATGGCTCTGGTCGTAAAAAACAAATGAAATCGTAACGAGTACAACGTAACCTCTTTCTTGTAGTAAATAAAACATATACGTATCGTAGTAAAAGTATAGTACCGAGTAACCGGCACGTGACTAGTACGTTATCGAACGTGATGGCACGGTTGTACATGTCTAAGACATAACATGATTTACAGCGAAAACAAACTTCTCACTAAGCTATTTGAATATGAAATACAAAGTTAAGTTAGCATAGAAACGACTCGGCAAGGAAAGTAGACTGCAAGAAAGCTATTTAATTTGAAATACTTTATTTTTATTTATACGTACACAATATTACATTCAGGAATTTATGTGGCCAATATTATTTATTATATACCGGTAATTTAAAATGGATCTTATGAACACACTACGTATTTACTCTTAACGTAGTTTTGCATCCAAACAACAAATTAGAAGTTTGTTGGTAGTCTAAATGCTTTAACAACTTTACCGATTTGGCACAAGACGACTTCTTGTGGAATAATTTAGTGCAATGACACCTAAAAGAGTAGGAGTTTAGTAACATAATACACTTCGTGATGGCAAGTAAGGGTTATGTTTTATACAAGTTGTCAACCACAAATGAAAGAATGGAATACTTTTTTTATTTAATTTCTTACGATATTTCGTATATCGGATGAAATGTATCGATATAAATATCTATATTTTAGGTAATATCGATATCTATCGTGCACTCCTAGTTCTATGGTTAGTTAGAATTCAATATCAAAATAAGTACCTCCACAACATATTTGCGCTCAGTGGGGCCCCATCATGCCCACACTGACTGGAAACTTGTTTACTCTGAGAGTCATGTTGTCCACATTTATTTTGTTAAATCTGTTTCAGATTCTATCTTAAATTTCGGGTGCAGCTCTCCTGATCACTTTCAACGACTATCATATCGTCAATGTTTATGTTTTTGGGAGAATGACAACGAAACGAAACAATCATGCGGCTTACTAGATTCTAAATAACCTCGCTACTCACAAACACTAGGTTAGTGAAATAAAACCAGAAATATTATTGTATCAATATATTTATAAATATATACAGTAGATTCTTACTAAAGTGACACAAAATGCAGGTGCTATGGAGATATAATACTTTAATAGAACAAGATTTGAAGCAACGCTACGTTTCTGGGCTTCAAGTTCGGTCACGTCAGGACGCTCTTCGAATACGTTCATGTCGTTGTAATGCATATCTTCGTACTTACCGGATATTGCTGCAATGAAATATTTTAAATGATTAAAGTTACAATCAAGTTACGATCAAAAGAAAATCCGCACTTAAAATTACAACAAACAAATTCATTCAACTGACCTACCGCGACTTTTTGTCTATTTGTTCAATAGCTTGCCTAAATTATTACTACAAATATAACTAACATTCCTGTTAACATTAACAACTAAGCTTTTTTTATAGGAAAAGGGGTAAACGAGCTCACTTGATCTTAAGTGATCACCGTGTGCCATGAACATCCACAGCACCGAAGGAGCTGCAGGTGCGTTGCTGACCTTTGAGATAGGAGTAAGCTCGTCTCTCAAGGTCCCACAGTCTTAAACGTTCGAAAACACCGCTGGTGACAGTTGATCCCACAGGTTGACAGTACGTGGAAAGTTACGCGTGAAACGTACAGTCGTGGAAAGTCAACCATCAAGATGGTGTCGATGGAATTGGAAACGCTGCCGAGATTAATAATAATAATTATTATATGGTCTTGTGGAGTCCGAGGTGCCGTACCATAAATACCCACCGGCGCCAGTTCTCGAAAATGGTCATGCAACGCTCTATTGGGATCGATCTGTCATCACAGACAGGACTATTGTTGCCAATAAGCCTGATATTGTGCTAACAGATCGGTCAACGCGACAGGCGGTGCTCATCGACATTACCATCCCGCATGACGAGAACCTTGTGAAAGCCGAAAGGGAAAAAATCACAAAGTACCTCGACTTGGCTCACGAGGTGACCGCCATGTGGGATGTGGATTCGACGATCATTGTCCTGATAGACGTTTCTGCAAACGGTCTCATAACGAAAAGTCTCGAATAACATCTTAAGAGACTTTCGCTAGATGGCTGGGTCAAGGGTCAGATACAGAAGGCAGTACTCCTGGACACGGCACGCATCGTCAGGAGGTTTCTCTCTATGTCGCCCTAACCACCGGTTGCTTGGGCCCTGCTTCGTTGCCGGTGGCACACACTAGGTTAGGTTTTTATAATGTTTTTGTATTTTGTATGATATTTTTGTCTATTTTACTTTTTATATAAATATTATTAAAACTTAACCTAAGGATTCAAAATAAATAAAAATAATAATTAATAATAATTCCTCAGAACACTCCCCGTGATAAATACGTAGGCTTAAGCTCATGCTTGGTGTTGGAGGCGAATGTTGCGTCTGAATAACGACAAAGCTGTCAATTCTTTGCTTCCAGCGCATACTGCACACGTACTACATTATTTTGGACACATTGCTCGCAGAAATCCTGATAGCCTCGGAAAGCTATTGGTTGTTGGCCAGCTGGACAGAAAAAGAGAACGTGGTCGCTCACCTTCACGGTGGGCAGATGCAGTTAAGACGCTCACAGGCCTGCCAATAACCAAAGCCATGAAGACCGCCGAGGACAGGCATACGCGGAGGTTAGCAATAAAGGGACGACTAAGAAGACGAAGCTCGTGCTAGGAGATCTGAGTAACTGAACTGATCTATTGCAATAATTGTGCTATTTTATATTAAGTGGATTGTAAATATTATTATTTTCAACTTACGATATAGTTTTATTGTGCCGTCGGTATCCCCGAGTGAATTTTTTGATATGCAAGTATAAGTGCCGAAGTTATCTCGGCTGACTTTCTTAATTTTTAATTTCATATCTACTTCATAACCTCTATCAATAGCTATCACCTCAAATCTTTTGTCGCCTGGAAAATAAAAACAATTATTATGACTTGTTGATTAATTGTTCAATAGTATACCGACACATATATTTACGAATAAAAACAAAAACCGACTTTAAATCGAATCAAGCCTTTAACGCTATTACGCACGGACGCCCTTTTTGTATTTCGAAATTATCGTAGGAATATTACGAAATCAACTACTATTAGTAAATCCTTTCCAATGAAAAATGAATAAATAAATATTATTAAAACTTAACCTAAGGATTCAAAATAAATGAAAATAATAATTAATAATAATTCCTCAGAACACTCCCCGTGATAAATACGTAGGCTTAAGCTCATGCTTGGTGTTGGAGGCGAATGTTGCGTCTGAATAACGACAAGGCTATCAATTCTTTGCTTCCAGCGCATACTGCATACGTACTACATTATTTTGGACACGTTGCTCGCAGAAATCCTAATAGCCTCGGAAAGCTATTGGTTGTTGGCCAGCTGGACAGAAAAAGAGAACGTGGTCGCTCACCTACACGGTGGGCAGACACAGTTAAGACGCTCACAGGTTTGCCAATAACCAAAGCCATGAAGACCACCGAGGACTGGCACACGCGGAGGTTAGCAATAAAGGGACGACTAAGAAGACGAAGCTCGTGCTAGGAGATCTGAGTAATTGAACTGATCTATTGCAATAATTGTAATATTTTATATTAAGTGGATTATAAATATTATTATTTTCAACTTACGATATAGTTTAATTGTGCCGTCGGTATCCCCGAGTGAATTTTTTGATATGCAAGTATAAGTGCCGAAGTTATCTCGGCTGACTTTCTTAATTTTTAATTTCATATCTACTTCATAACCTCTATCAATAGCTATCACCTCAAATCTTTTGTCGCCTGGAAAATAAAAACAATTATTATGACTTGATTAATTGTTCAATAGTATACCGACACATATATTTACGAATAAAAACAAAAACCGACTTTAAATCGAATCAAGCCTTTAACGCACGGACGCCCTTTTTGTATTTCGAAATTATCGTAGGAATATTACGAAATCAACTACTTTAAGTAAATCCTTTCCAATGAAAAATGAATAATAGAAATCAGTTGGCGTGATATTGAGTTATTCGTCCATTTGTGGCGCTTATAATTAACCGCAATAAGACTTTGGAATGCGCTGCCAACAAATATACGTACAGCTGGAACTAAATCTACTTTCAAACATTTACTATGGAAGCTTTACCTAAGCAAGGAATAGTTTGACAATTGCTGTCCCTATCCATCTATAATTATATATATATGTATCTATCTATTATTACATTTAATTAATTTGTTTATATATTTAATTTATTTCTAAGTAGGTATGTATATTATATATGCATGCATTTATTATAGTTTTCTTTTATTTATTATTTTCTCATATAGCTTGCACCCGTTACTTTGTCTCTACACGACCCCAAGGTAGACTGGCAGAGAATGCCTACTGGCATTAAGTCCGCCTATTTGTACCTTTTTTTTTGTATTGTGTGCAAATAAAGAATAAATAAATAATTGATGCAAATATAAGACTTATATGGTTTTCTCATAGATACCATTGTCAGAATTTAAAAGCACCGCTTTCAAATTAAAACAAAATCAACCAAATCGGTTCAACCAGTCGAAAGTTAAGCAGTAACCAATAACAAAACAAAGACGAATTTAGAACCCAATCCTTTTGAAATCTGTTGATAAAACAACTTACTTTGAGATATAATGTGACTGTTAATGGTCCAATAATTGATGGATCTCGGAAAGGCTTCTGAATGGCATTCCAGTACAACCGAGTCGCCGTCCATCGCTCCCACCAACTGATTCTGTATTGTCATTATAGGGGGAACTGTAAAAAATAAGCTTTAGAAATAATAACAGGCAAGTGTTAGTGGTTAAGGGGTTTACGATCTGATGATTGCGAGCTCGAATGACAGTCGACTTGTATCAATAAATTGGCATTTTTTCAAGTACTAAAAATCATTTGTTAAAATTTGTAGCAGGTGTATAGCGATTGACTCACCACCAGTGATATACAGTAACCTAATAAGCTTGGTGAAAAATCCTTGCGCGATATAAGTATTTTATTGGAAAGCCCAACCCCCTTGATAAGATTAGGAGCGTTGCTGGAGTTTCTTCGCCCAGTTCTTCTCCCAGCGCTAATGCTTTCCGAAGTTGCATATAAGTTAGTGTAGGTAAGATTGTCCCAATAGTCTTTTGCTAATATAATAGCTACCGACCAAGTCGTGGTTCGGCTCTCTCGCGCTCTCGGATTGAACTGCTAACGCGTAAAATAGTTACCGTCCAAGCCGAGGTTACCCCTCACCGGTGACCCTTGTGTCGAGTTACTACCTAATAGAGGTTCAGTCTAAGCGATCTAAGAACTATGCCACCTCTCAATCCGGTGAAGCAGTAAAGGCCAGCTTCTCTGGCCAACTGTGTTAGTTCGTCCAAAAAACCTGTCTCTGTCTACCACGCTATGGTTGAAAGGACCTGCAAGGTTATTTTCTTTTTTCCTATTATCTTCAATGCACGTGGTGTTAAGAATAACCCAAGTACAAGTGGGCGATCTTTTTATTTATGTACAGTAAACGCAATAATAGACGTTCATTGGTACAAGCCGGCTGGGTTTAAACATAAGAATGTTAAGGCTTGGTTCTTCGGCTATCATTGCTTTGAAGTGTATTTGCCCTTTTTATAAAAGGAAAATCGAGGGCGGGAAATCACAAGTCTATCGCTTTAAAAGTCATTTTGAACACTAATGTATAATGTTTAGGACATATTTTAAGTTAAAAATTTGAGAGCACTACTGTTTTAAATAAGTTATATTATATATTCCCAGGATAAAATTTATTGTTGATTGCATGTTATAAATTTTGTCATGTAAACTTCTACTTCTTATTCAATGTAATAAAATTTACCACGCCCTCGGCGGCGAAGGAAAACATCGTGAGGAAACCTACATGTCCTAGAAAATTTGAAGGACATGTGAAGTCTGCCAAACCGCACTAGCGCCGCATGACGGACCATGCCCTTATACTCTATTTATAGAGAAGGCTTTTGCCCAGCAGTGAGAAACATATAAAGGCTGATACTGTACTGTACTGTAAATAATAATACATAAAAACCGGATTTTCTATACTTAAAGTTTCATAAGTGCTCTTGTTTCTTTATTAATTCCAGTATTGTAAGCTACTTCATATTTTGACGATACAAATCACTTGAATAACTTTAACAAGAAAGCGGGACAAATGTGTTAGGTTTTAAGTCCGTGATTTCTGCCTATCCCATGACGTACACTAACATACTTACAATGTACAACTAACATGACCCGTTTGCTGACTGAAGGCGGCACTCCATTGCTCGCGATACATAGATAAGCACCCATATGCAAACGTGAAATTTTTATTAACTGCAATGTGCTCCCGCTTATTGAATGGTCTGAAAGAAAAATAAATTTTACGACTCGTAAATTACGTCTCTATTGTCGTTTGCGTTGTTTTTTGGCTTCAGATGGCTTGTACTGATCTTTTATACGTCGAACCTAGAAAAAGTGCAAGTGTAGCTGGATGTTACATTTTGACCAGAGTTTCAAAGGTGACAGAACTCTAAGTTCCGTTAACCTGCATATCTAATTACTTGGTGTCCGTTGTTCAAAATTATTTGTTTTTTTTTGTGACTAATTTCACCTTTGGCCAGAAAAGCTGGCCTTTACTGCTTCATCGGATTACGAGGTGGCATAGATTTTAGATCGCCCACTTTATTATAGCGACAAGGAATCTAAAAACTTGGTGAAAAGTTGACAACGCCAGTCGCCTCTGTAAATATCGCGTAGGTTAAAAGATTGTAGGAGTCTTTTTAACACGTTTTTTGTTTTTAAATTGAAAATATAGAGAATACTTATACTTTGAAAAAACAACTTTTTTGTTACAAATTGAGACAAACAAAAACACTAAAAACTAATTCTAGTCTAATTCTGACATTGGGATCCATGAGAAAACCATATAAGTCTTAAATATGCATGAAGTATGTGTACTACAAATCGATAAATAACTCAATATCAGAACAACGGATTTCCATGATTCATTTTTATTGAAAACGATGTACTTTAAGAGAAGTTTGATAAATGAATATAATATATGTCCCACTGTTGGGTGCAGGCCTTCTCTGTAAAGAGAGTATAAGGGCATAGTCCGCCACGCGGCCCTAGTGCGGATTGGCAAACTTCACATGCCTTAGAAAAATATTTTAAGACATGTAGGTTTCCTCACGATGTTTTTCTTCACCGCCGAGCACGTGGTAAATCAGCACATAAATTTACAACAACAAATTTATTGGTGCCGACACCGGAGATCGCACTCGGGTTGCTAACGTACTATACAACTTTTTTTTTTTTTGGCGGGCACGAAATCTTCACAAAGATACCCCGCCTTCTGGGGGGAAAGCGGCGATTATGTGGGGATCTTACCCACTAAAACCTCCCCGGTGGCCCTTTCCTCGGTGCATAACGAGGGGCTCTGGGATCTCACGTGGAACGCACCGGAGCCCCTCTGCACTGTGTTCAAGGAGAGCACGTCCTGGGGGGAGGTTAACTCCCTCCTCCCCTGTGCCCTCGCAGCGCAAGGCGACACGGGCCAGCCGATGACGCCTTCTTCCCGGGTCCACTTTGGTGGACGACGCAGGCCCCCACCCTTGTCGCCCAGTGAACCCGAGGCCCCTTTTAGTCGCCTTGTACGACAGGCAGGGGATACCGTAGTCTTATTCTTGAGAGCCCAGAACTACAGGGCTGAACGTACTATACAACTTGAGCCAACCTCCCGGACACTGAGCTACCACGGCTCTTGATGAATGAATTCCTACGATAATTCGGAAATGCAAAAGGCGTCCGTCCGTGCGTTCGTTAAACTTTTGATTCGATTTTAAGTCGGCTTTTGTTTTTTACTTGTAAATATTATTGTTTCGTTGTAATTATGAAAAATAAGAAAGAGCTGAGCTGATGATAGGTTTTGTTGATAATAGTGGTACACGTTTACCACTGTAAGAGCGCAACCACCTCTTAACCCGGTGAAGTTATCAAAGCCATCGAAATCACAACGACATTCAACATGTATTCGACGTTCATTCAACCTTAAAAAATCGCCACAGACAGAAAACCCTGCATGGGGAACTATCCCAGTAAAAAATTATTGTACGCCTCCACTGTGATTCATCGAAAATTGCATATGAATATGCAATTCCAATATAAATGCAGATTCAATGTCTAGAATATGTTGTATAATGAAACAGAAAGCTTTACGTCATAAAGGTGAAAAAAATTGCAGAGATTCAAGAGAAAGGTCGCCTTTTATAGATGCATCAGGCTGTCATTAAAGCGTAAAACAGTATTGGACAAAATCGTAGTCGTTTTGGGTTTTTGTTTTTCAGTTTTAATGTAATTGGAAAGTGCTTTATCAAGTGCTTTAAAGGGAAGCCATACAATACGACGACGCTTTGTTATATGTCGTCATTATTTAATAATCATATCGTGTTATGTAAGCATTATAATTTTTTTAATGTGACAGCTCCCGATCATACATTATATGTACTAAAGGTATTGGTCTTCTCTGGCGGTAGAAAGGCGATCTGCGTACATTTGGGGTGGATTGATTAACTGGTTTGGATTATTCGGGTTCAATGGGCGACAAGGGTCTTTGTCGTCCACCAAGGTGGATCCGGGAAGGAGGCGACATCGGCTGGCCCGTGTCGCCTTGCACTGCGAGGGCACAGGGTGGGAGATAGTAACCTCCTCCCCCCCAGGGAAGTGCTCTCCGTGGGCACAGTGCCTTCAGCACAGGCTCCGGTGCGTTCCTCTTGACATCCCCGAGTCCCTCACCATGCACCGCACCATAACCGCCGCCTTCTCCCCAGAAGGCGGGGTATCTTTTTGAAGATTTCCTCCCCGTTAACAGAAAAAAAATATTGATTAACAGGGCTTTTTTGAAAACTATGTAATAATTGACTTAATGGTACTAATTATGTACATACTCAGCAAATGTTATGTGGGGTTCTTACCCACTAAAACCTCCCCGGTGGCCCTTTCCTCAGTGCATGACGAGGGGCTCCGGGATCTCACGTGGAACGCACCGGAGCCCCTCTGCACTGTGCTCAATGTTTCAAATATGTTTTACCTTGGGTATCTTGAAATTGAGAAATAAAAAATGCTGCAATGTTTGGATACAGCAGCTGAAAGGGTCAAAAATATGTATAGTTGTGTGCTTTACAGAGAAACCATACGAAACGACGATGCTTTGATTTGTTATGTAGTATCTCTCTTCCATACTATTAGACAAACATGGTGGTGGAAACTACAACCTATATAAACATAGACATATTCATTATTGGAACCAAATAAACACATCAAAAAGCCAGAATTTTTTTTTATTAAGAAAAAGACGGACAAATGCCAATATTGGACACCGTCTCAGCATATGCCGTCGCAAGGATGCGACAGCGCTGATTCTAAGCGTACAGTATTGACCTTTTATCTGGTATTATTTAAAGCGGATTCATTGTTTAAGATCATGCTCGTCTCGATCATGATCATCACTCGCCCTTGCCAAGGATTTCCGCTACATATAACCTCCTTAACACTAAGTCCACGTCGGTTGACATTTTTTCTAATTCACGCAAGGTCTTCCGCACCTTAGTGTTAAAAATTGTGCAGTGATTTTGGCTTATTTAATTAATTTAGTAGTTATATTCCTATTACTGTATCATTTAATAATATATTTTTGTAAGTATTAATAATAAAATCGTTACGTTTCTTTATAGCGAATGTTGTGTACACCTGTAATTGGCATACACAACAGGACTTAGTTTGTAAACTTGATTATTACAACAATGTATGCTTGCGTAATGCTGTTGGTGTATCTTATTAAATAAATAAATAAATAAATAAATGCTTCATGGTATTTAATGGAGAAGGCAATGTTCATAGGAAGATAATTATGAAACATCTAACTATAGCGAGCATCATAGTATGCTGGTTTGTTTAAAAAGTAAAATAATTAGTGAACACTAAGTTCTAAAGTTTAAAGTAAGCAAGTTAAGTTTGGAGCTGCAATATGTGCGTGTGAAGTTTTTGAACTTGTTTAGTTAACGAACTACACCACTTATCGTAGCTATGTATAATATATATTATGATATATAAGCAAAATATATTTACTAGCTGCTTCATTTATTCTCCGAAATGATATCCAAGTTTTACTTGTAATTTGGCACAGTTATTTATTTCGCGACGTAGACGCCTACTAAGAACGGATATTACGTAAAACTTAACCAAAAAGGAATATTTTCAAATTCCCAACAAATTGTCACCATAAGTAATTAAGTGGTCATGGCAACCGTTGCCATGGTAATCAGAAAATATTATAAAATTCTTCACTTTAGCCCTTGAAAATGTTAATTAAACAAAGAACTCCAGGAAGATATGCTTTAGGGTCAGATGCAGAAAGCGGTGTTGCTCGATACTGCGTGTATTGTCCGTCGATTTCTCTCTCATTCTCCCCGACCCTCAGCCGTTTGGTCTCCCCTGCAAGGGAATCTCGACTGGTTGGATTTATTTATTCTATTATATCTATTGTGTATGTAATCTGTTTCTAGTATATTATATATTTTATATAAAACTAGCGTATCCAGCCCGCTTCGCCGGACTAGATTTTGCTTTATCTTATTTAAACAATAAACTTACATCATTAAATATTTAATTTAACTCTCACAATATATTCAATTATTCATTTCGCTCCGTATTCATTCTCTTCTATTCTCTGCTCGAGCGGGTAAAGTGAACCTACACCCATGTACATATCAGAAAATACAATATCATTCTTAACATTTAGGGATTAATTATACTTCAATATACTCCATTGTACTTCAATATGGTTCATAATGACGTGTGTTAATACAATTTTGAGGTGTAAAAAATAACACAACAACAAAAAACAATAGAATATCATCATGGTAAATAAAAGCTGTATTTGACAGTTCAAAAAGAGGAGTGTCACCAAACAGGTTTACTCGTCAAGTCATTTCATTGAATCAATTGAAACGGTCCAGCCGTTTCGGAGCCTATACGGATCAAACACACACATTCTCTTTGATATGTATAGATATATATTGTTATGTAAATTTCGTATATTTTATATATACCAATCAGACGGAGAAATTTGTTAAAATGAATCAAAAACAAAGAATATTGTTCTTACTTTGCATGTCACTGAAATTCTTAGTAGGCAGTAAGTCACCCGATTCCTTTCTCCAAACGACGGTAGGTGTGGGCACTCCATGGGCGGCACATCGTAAAGTTATGTTGGCACCTTCTCGCGCTACTTGGTCACTACTCGTTGGATAGTCCAAAATGTCAGGAGGCACTATATTGTACAAATAAAATGAGATTTACTAATAGCTTAAGACTTATTATATATATAAGATGGCTACGGAATAACTATAAAAAAAACAAGAATTTCTCTGTGTTGCTTTGTAATATAGGAAACCACATTAAAAGTTTATTCCTGCTTTTGATAAATTAGAATATAACATCTTCCATTCTATTTCTATTTGACATCACTGATCCTTTTTCATTAAACCTCCATAGACTTCACTATGGAAATAAAGAAAAAACAAAGAAACAGATAAACAAATAATATACTTACATATTATATATATACTATATATATATACAAAATATTTATTTAGAATATAGAAGTTATCAAAAAAGGAAAAATCACTAAGATATAAATATAAGTTTGAACAATCAATCTCTGACCCCCTCTAGTCAGAGAAACAAATAGAATTTCCCGGGAAGGGCGAAAACATGTCCTTTCCGGGAAAAACCCTTAAAAAAAAAGACTTCACTATGGAGGTTTCGTACAAATTAAGATATAAAATACAAATTAAAAAATAAAATAAATATTATTTTTGAAAAAAAAATGATTGCTGGCAATAGTTTTTTTTTCAAAAACTAACATCACTCTTCCTTGGAGATGGTTCACGTCAGTAGTCGAATGATGGATTCGAATCTACGACCTTACGATTACGTAGACCGTACCTTAAACCATTAGGCACAGCAATCGCTCTTCGCATTCACCCAGCTCATTTGATTCCAGGTGTGATACTACTATATGACTTCTAAATGCTTTAAAAAAACTGTTACTGTATGTGTGTAAGTTATAAAAAAACTAAAAGTGGATGAATGAATGTTACGGTTATGCTAAAATTAATAAAATAAAATCAATTTTAAATATAATTCAAGAAAAGATTTAATTGATTATGCGAAAGCGAAAATACCTACAAAAGATTGTTGTCGATTTGATTTCCCTTTGCGAATAATTTACGTTTCGTTTTCCCAATAATTAAGTATTGGCTTACGTTTTCTTGGTTTCTCAGCGAGCAAACGTGAGGTCATTTATCATTCATAATTTGAGTGGAGCCGTAAAAGTAATAAATTAGGCTTTGTTGAGAGTCACAGACCTCTGTGAGCTATCTGTGCTTTAAGAAATATCACAAAATTTTTACTGATATAAAGTTTTTTTTGGGGACAAATCTGTCATCTGAGACAACAACCGCTGCTTGGTTTTCATTCAGCTTATTCTTATTATTTTAAGACCCATGTGTGACAGGATTCACATCGCTATACACCGGGCACAAACTTCAAAACATTCAATTGTCTTTGCTTAAGAATCCGAAAAAGCAAAACTCCTTTGTATAATACGATAACCTTTATTCGTAATCAGAGGAATCTCGGGCTCACATTCTTTCATACATTTACCCATTCCTGCTATAAAATAACTCAGACGCCTTGCCATACACGTTCAGACTCGTCAACACCCGACTAGAACGTAATCCTATTTGGTATTCTTTCCCTTTTCTTTTGTTTCGTTTACACGGAAGACATTTACTCGTATACTTCTGGTATCCATCGTCATATATTTATTTGATATACGGGGATGAAATGACATTTTCTAAAAAAAAAGTAGCTAGATCGATTTATCGCCCCTGAAACCCCTGCATACAAAATTTCATGAAAATCATTGAAACCGTTTCCGAGATTTAGAATATATATATATACAAGAATTACTCGTATATAGGTTTAGATGGATAAATTAATTATAATTATTATTGATGAGGAGACAAACATCTCTTTATCTGCGGGTAGCGAGAAAAAAGTTATGATTAAAAAATAAATAAAAGTTATACTTTTAAATGGCCCACTGCTGGGCACAGGCCTTCTTTGTAAAGAGAGTATAAGGGCATAGTCCGACACACGTCTTAGAAAAATTTTGTAAGGCATGTAGGTTTCCTCACGATGTTTTCCTTCACCGCCGAGCGCGTGGTAAATCAGTACATAAAATTGCAACAGCAAATTTATTAGTGCCGGCACTGGGGATTGAATTCAGGTTGCTAACGTATTATGCAACTTAAGGCGACCGCTCGGACACTGAGCTACCACGGCTCTTGGTAAAAAATATATATACGTATTGACTTATTATTTTGACTTACCAACAACATCTAAATAGGCGGTCTGACTCTTCATTGGGTCAGTGTTTAGCTGACACATGTACCAGCCACGGTCGGATTGTCTGACTTCGTGAATATGGAGGAACCAGACCCGGCGGTCGCTGTGGTTCACAGCTATGCGGTGGTTTTTGGTGATGACGTGACTCGCTATGCTCAGTATCGTCTGCGTGTCCACTCGCAGCCATGCCACCTTAATAGACAATTTATTCATTGTACAACAAAGAAAGAAAAAGTAATAAAATATATGTAACATATAAGACCTCCTTAAATGTATTTTTTTTATTCTAATTTTAAAGAGCTGGCCACAAACAAACAGTAGATTTTCATTGTATTGTGTAACATTGTAAACTTAATATGAAATAGAAACATAATTTTCTATAGAATTATAGAAACACTGCAACGGTATTTAGTAAAAAAATCGAAAAATTAAAAAATCGATAAAGACAAGACATTATATAAACATATTCTTAGTGACAAATATTTAGTTTTGCCATCATTAAATGATTAAACGCTTCTACGTAGGGACAGTTACTACGTTCTGAAATCTACGAGTACATTCTCTTTCTTTGTCCACATTTGTTATCGTATTATGGAAGTATTCTTAGAAACCCACAATATAATATAAATAGATTTTTAGGAGTTCCCTGGTATATGAAAACCAAGGTACAATGCTAATGATGTCAAAATGGAACCTAACTTTTTTTTAAATTTAGTTACTAAATAGATTCGTTTATATTACTACACAAATTCGTCAAACTGCCAGAGCAGTTTAAATGGCGAATACTGCACCCATAAATCTGTCCCCTATACATAATAAAAAAAAGCAATACAATAAAAACATATAAAATAATACAATAATTAATCCTATACATATAACATCTAATTTATTTACAATATTCGGCAGCGTAGGTGTTTAGTAGCTGTGTTTAAAAAAAAATCTTATTGCTGTCCTTTTGTAGGTATAAAACACTGCTGCCTTGTAGTTCTGGGCTCTCAAGAATAAGACTACGGTATCCCCTGCCTGTCGTCGTGAAGACGACTAAAAGGGTCCTCGGGTTCACTGGGCAACAAGGGTGGGGCCTCTGTCGTCCGCCCAGGTGGACCAGGAAAGAAGGCGACATCGGCTAGCCAGTGACACCTTGCACTGCGAGGGCATAGAGGGAGAGGAAGTAACCCCCGGGAAGTGCTCTCCTTGAGCACAGTGCAGAGGGGCTCCGGTACGTTCCTCTGGAGATCCCGGAGCCCCTCACCGTGCACCGAGGAAGAGCCACCGGGGAGGTTTAAGTGGATAAAAATCCCACATAACCGTCGCCTTCCCCCCAGAAGGCGGGGTAGCTTTTTGAAGATTTTCTTCCCGTAAACAAAAAAAAAGATATAAAACACTGAACGTAAGCCCTATCTAAAACACAATCAGAATCGATTAATAAATGACGTCTGTAACACAAAAATGTAGAAATAATATTTATTTTTAATAATTCTTGATAAAAGAGTTAAAAAGATTCATTAATTGCTTAGATTATAATAATGATAAAGGTCATTTATTACCTTATTATTATCCTTTGCAAAAAATACATTACATAATAAGACACAAAAATGTATAGAAAGAAAAAAAAGACAAAGAATAAAATAAAAAATAAAATCTCTTATGGAATAACAAAAGGCAATAGGCTCAGCGTGTACTGCGTGACATATCGAAGTGGCACTCAAAGTTAGTTTAGCTTTTGAATGTCTCTTAGGTTATCCGTGAAATAGCAACCGACCGAGTCGTGGTTCGGCCCCCTCGGGCGCCCTCGGATCGGCATGCTTACGCGTGACATAGTAACCGTCTAAGCCGAGGTTATGCCTCACCGGGGGGACCCTTGTGTCGAGTTACTCGCAATAGAGGTTCAGGCTAAGCGACCTAAGATCTATGCCACCTCTCAATCCGGTGAAACAGTCAAGGCCAGCTTCTCTGGCCAATCTGTGTAGTTCGTCATTAAAAAAGCGTGACATAATGTCACATAGTGCTGGTTTTCAGCCTACCCCTTCGGTAAATTGCTAATATCAAAATATAATTCTGTCAGAATTTTGTACACAAACAAAAACTAATTATAAGTTAAAATACACAATGTTAAACATTTGACACGTATCACATGGAATTTGTACCTGTTTATATAACATGCCGTTCTTCTACTAAGCCAAGTGTAATTACTGTTTTTACTGATTTATGTTTTGGTCTACAGAAATTATTATCGTCAACATATTCTCTATACGACAGGCCTATGTATCAAACGTATATATATAACAAACGTGACGGATTAAAAGTTATACCTAACAACGCGTTCTTTTCTTACCAAAGTATCTTTTTTTTGTTAACGGGGAGGAAATCTTCAAAAAGATACCCCGCCTTCTGGGGTGAAGGCGGCGGTTATGTGGGGTTTTTACCCACTAAAACCTCCCCGGTGGCCCTTTCCTCGGTGCATGACGAGGGGCTCCGGGATCTCCAGTGGAACGCACCGGAGCCCCTCTGCGCTGTGCTCTGGGAGAGCACGTCCCGGGGGAGGTTACACCCTCCTGTGCAGCTCATGGTCTGGGCTACACGGGCCAGCCGATGTCGCCTTCTTCCCTGGTCCACCTTGCGGGACGACAAAGGCCCCACCCTTGTCGCCCAGTGAACCCAGGCCTGTAGTCGCCTTATACGACAGGCAGGGGATACCGTAGTCTTATTCTTGAGAGCCCAGAACTACGGGGCTGTACCGATGTATCTAAGTTATGTCACAAAGTTCTGCTTCTTAAATTTCTTTTGATCTTCGTTATAAAATACTTATCTAGTTTTGGATTATCATAAACTTATCTATATCACAATCACAGATTTTCCTTCATACGGTTTATAGGAGTTTCCAGAAACTAGACGAATTAAGATCCTTTTTTGATGTCGGTTGAAAAATAGTTACCCGGCGTGCGTCTTGACGTTCCGTCATAGTTAGATAGTCATGTCAGTATCGTATAAAACTCCGAAAGACTAGCCCACCACAACTGAGCAAATCGGTTGCAATATTATTTGCATGTATTAGGTTGTCAAATATCTCCCTTCCGCCTTTTTGTCTTTTGAATTTCGCGGCTATGTACAAAGCGCTACAGAGCTCGTATCTAGCAATACTATATATAATTTGAAAGGTCTTGACATAACCTACAAAACGACGCTATGCATAATTAGTTTGGATATTGCGTTCAACAGTTATAGACGATGTAAACATGGAGTTCACTAACGCCGAAATTCGCGCTATTTTAAAGTTTTCCTTCGTTAAAGGCAAATCCGCTAGAGAAACGTTCCGCGAGATTAATGGTGTTTTGGGGATGGTACTCTATCACTTCGAACCACGGAGGAATGGTTTCGACGATTCACAGCCGGTGAAAACGACACCATGGATAAGCCAGCCGGCGGAAGACCTGTGACGACAAATACCAATCAAATCATGGACTACATCGAGTTAGACCGGCATGTGGCATCTCGTGACATCGCCCAGGAGATGGGAGTTAGTCACCAAACCATTTTAAACCATCTGCAGAAGGCTGGATACAAAAAAAAGCTTGATGTTTGGGTGCCGCATGACACAAAAGGCGGAAGGGAGATATTTGACAACCTATTATAATATTGTAAGTCCGCCCTCGTTTCATATCTTAGCTTGCCCTATAACTGATATACCAAGTGTCATATTGAATAATGGACAATCCAATTACTCAATCAATCGAACAAATGTTTTAAAAGAACATTAATTATTATCAAAAAATATAGCTTCCAGATACATTGTAAGTTCTCACGTCGTTTTAACCTTAGCGGTACATTAGACAGCTTTCGCTGTCTACATTTAACCAAGCTACGCCCTATATGTGACAGGTTGTGAGCTCATAGCTGAAGGACATTTTTTCTAAAAGATGTTTTTTATTATTATGTACGAGGGTTATACATACACTGCTTTCTATGGAAACTATGTCAAAAAAACTGTGCCATTATTACTTCATAGTGGACGTTATTCTTCAACTTTTAGCTCGTTACGAGACCTGCTCAGTAGGTCTCTCTAATTAAAGTCATTCTTGTTAGACTGTCGGCTAACCGTTGCATAGAAAGTCGAGCATATACATATAAACATTATAGATACAGTTAAATACATAAAATTCGTAGATGAAAGTCGTTCGCTAAATTTAGTTCTTGCCGATGGGCTCATCAAATGTCACATATGTAATTCAATAGAGTTGGCGAACAGCAGATAGCGACTGTTGATACTATCCCGCTTAAAAAAAGTTTTAGATGACCACCACTTATGAGATGGAAGCCTTAAAGTAATCAATTTCATATTCAGAATACATCTTTTAGCTTTTCAATTACGTGGATTTAAATTTTATAGATGTATGTATATATTCCTACATATATACACACATCAGTCTAAATTAATACAAAAACACAAAAATAGTGGCTCGAAAATCAACTTCTTTTATTTTCACAAATTATAATTAACACTTTCTTTCAATAATCCTCCTTTTATCACTCTTTCAATCCCAACCGCTCGCCATTCGTTCACTAACCTTCATTCACACATTCGGATACACCTTTTAAACTTTAATCAATCAATATGTTCGGATAAAAATTACAGTTTTTTTTTTTTTTAATTCCTACATACACATATATATATCTTAAACGACAACAACAAGTAGTAAGGTAGTAACAAAAGTAGAAAGAGAATGAGAAAGAAGGCGCCAGAAATTCATAGTATAATTATGATGCTTTGAAAATAAAAGAGAGCGTCTCCGTATAGCAGCGTTTAATTCGTGATTGACACGGCAAGACCTACGTTAATTTTAGCATAGATTTGATTTATAATCGGTTTTATATTTATATATACTTATATAAGATATAATTACAGTAACTTTTTACATGGTGTACGTACTGATAGGTAAGCCAATTTGTCGAATCGTAATGATGCAGGTGTTTACCAGTTATACCAGTGCTGGAGAAAACCAGAGGCGCAATGTATACTCTGTCCATATTCCAAAGCCTGATTATTTCTTCTCCTAGCTCAGTGTATTTGTCAATTTTTTTAGTAAACTTTATTTACGTAGAAATGTATTTATACGAACCCTGTAAGAACTTAGATCATTGACGATGCAAGTGAATATCGCTTCTCTTCCCAGTGAAACGGTCAAGTTGCTCAGACTGTTCTCGAAGCGAGGCACCTCTGAAAATAATTTTTAAATTAAGAATAGGTTATGTGGTATGATCTACAAAACGTAAAGTTGTACGTGCAAACCCAAAATTTGGTTATTGATGTGAAAGAGGTTCTGTATAAAAATAGATTATTTTTAATTTTTTTTTTTTTTTTTAATGCATTCTATTTTTAAAAATTATGTTATTGTGGTTGAACGTAAGTTCACTGATGGCGCAAGTACTAACGGTCAGAATAACGCTTCTATAGCCGGGTACAAAGTTCTAATTCGATTTGTGTAACAATTACTTAGTCATAAAAAAAGAAGATAAATATAAATATTTAAATAAAAAAAAAAGAACCAGTTTAAGTGTTAGAAATTTCTCTTAGCCAGAAAAAAAAATATAGATATTAAAAAAAAATAGATTTAGAGACTTTAGAATTATAATTAGTGGTCCTGTAAATTTAAGTCTACACACTCTAAAATTTACACGTTGAACAGAGAAGGACCAGGGATTGAGCTATGCAAGAGCTTCAAAAGTTTTAATTTGGGACCCATTTGATCTAATTGTGTTTTGAATCGAAAAATTTGGGAATCCAAAAAAAATAATTTGACTTAGAAGAAAAGTATATATATCTCAAGGACAATAAGTTGAGGATGGATACTCCATTGCTAGTTACTAGTTGATTAGAGTGCCATTCAAATATCCAAGGAGTCGTTGTTGTAGGATTTTTGATGTGCCGCATTCTAAAACCAACCTACTGTCACACTCGCCCTTGCCAAGAATTTCCGCTACATATAACCTCCTTAACATTAAGTCCACGTCGGTTGACATTTTTTCTAATTCACGCAAGGTCTTCCGCACCTTAGTGTTAAAAATTGTGCAGTAATTTTGGCTAATTTAATTAATTTAGTACTGATATTTCTATTACTATATAATTTATTTAAATATTTTTGTAACTATTAATAATAAAATCGTTACGTTTCTTTATAGCGAATGTTGTGTACACCTGTCATTGGCATACACAACAGGACTTAGTCTGTAAACTTGATTATTACAACAATGTATGCTTGTGTAATGCTGTTAGTGTATCTTATTAAATAAATAAATCTTAACTCTACGGGCTTAGAAGCAGGCCACACAATCACTGTTGTAATTTACCATCTTATTGTGATCTTGTCAATTTATCAAATTCACGAGTACACCCTGTAAGAGCAATTTAGACCTCAAGGCAAATATAGAATAGTTGGAGTTATTCGAATATCGACGCTAGAGATACGATGTCGTCTAAGATGATTGTGGCTTCGGGAATGCTTCAAATATTTGCTTTACCCAAATAAAATTAGCGAGACCGATCATAATAAAAAAAAATTAAACTTAAAAAGGGACGAACGATCAGTCCGTGGAAAAGTTGTATATTATTTAAAAAAAACCTATTTGTGCCTAAGTAAATGAATGAGATGTTTTCTAAGAGATATGTATCACATCTATTTCACTCACGAGCATGATAAAAAGGGGTAGGCAAAGATCTGTTTCGCGTAAAACTATCCTGACACACCTCGTTTGGATGGAGAGGCGGGCCAAAAAGTTGATAGGTGACCAAGTGATCTACACCTAGATAGTCTTGAGCACAGGCGCAAGGTGGCCAGCCTTTCGGTGTTTTACAGATTACACTTTGGAGAGTGTGCACAGGAATTACACGAGTTAATTCCCCCATCCCCATTCTACCTTCGGACGTTTAGACACTCGGCGGGTCTCCACCCTTTTATAGTTGATGTTCCGCGCGTCCGAACGAAGCGATTTGAGTCATCGTTCATCGTGCGTACGGCAAAGGAGTGGAATAAGTTGCCGGCGTCAGTCTTTCCGTCCCAATTACGACGTGGGGAGCCTTCAAGAGTAGAGTGAATAGGCACTTACTAAACTAGCGCGTACTATCTTTCGACTATATCACCACTTAACACCAGGTGGGATCATGGTCAAGCGCTAGTTTAAACGCATAAAAAAAAAAAAATTGTGTGAGTTTTTGTACGTATGAAAGGGAAAATAGAAAGTCATTATTAAAGCAATCCTTTAAATGCTTAGCTTATTTAAATGACATTTAAAATGATTTCTATTTAACTTAGTGAGAACTTGGACAATGCTCTCGTAAAGTTTCAATCAATTTGATTGATGCCGGCACTGAGGATCGAACTCGAGCCGCTTCTGTACTTTTAAATAGAAAAGGAAATGTTACGTAGTTTATTGAGGGTCGCCTAGCTTGGAATGATGATTGAGTAAGCCGATCGCTAGGAAATAAAGATAAATTGTAATCCTTACAAGTACCATATGTGTCAAAAGTCGATTTTACATTTTGTATTCGCTATCTACCCAGCTAGTAATAAAACCACGTTATTATAGATTTTATTGAGTCAAATAAACTGAATGTTTACTTATAGAATAATACTTTTACGGATTTTTTATTGCTTTTATTGAAAAAAATATAAAATCGAACAATGATAAAATCCGTTAAAGTTTTATTCGATACGTAATAATACGTACCAATGGCGCTGGGCTCACCACATGGAACCTGGCTCACCAACGGTCATATAACCGGGCCTAATAAGCTTGGCGAAAAGCAGACAGCGTGTCTCTGTCTACCATTATTGGGTTAAAAGACGTGAGAGCTCATATATTATGTAATACTCGCGTATTTATGGCAAGTAAATAAATGTCTACTATCAAAAGTGGTCTCTTGTCGCCGTAAAAGTGTACTCGAGAGGAAGGCGATACGGAGTGGCGTTCGGTGTGTTTCTCTGGAGATCCCGGAACCCTAACAGTGCACTGAAGATGGTCCCCGGGAGGTTTTTTTTTTTTAATGACGAACTACACAGATTGGCCAGAGAAGCTGGCCTTGGCTGCTTCACCGGATTGAGAGGTGGCACAGCTTTAGGTCGCTTAGCCTGAACCTCTATTGCTAGTAACTCGACACAATGGTCGCCCCCGGTGAGGGGTAACCTCGGCTTGGACGGTTACTATGTTACGCGTAAGCATTCCGATCCGAGGGTGCCCGAGAGGGCCAAACCACGACTCGGTCGGTTGCTATTTCACGGATAATTTACCCGGGAGGGGACAAATCTCACACAAACTCGAATTCCACCTAGAAGGCGAGCTACATTTTAAAAATTTCCCCTTCGATAACAAATCATGAAGGAATTTGGATTTAGCATTCTTGGTCATCGACAATGTTGACCCGTTCCACGTTGTATACGACAGGAGAAATAATAATCACATTCCCTTCGAAACCGAATGTACGCTTTGTACAGTTAGAAGCGATGGGATGGCATTCGATGCCGTCTCGCTCTACCGTGCACGCTAAAATTGTTGAAGGCCAATTTTCCCTTACGCTCCAAGTGACCACAGAATTGAATGCCTCTAGATATATTAAGAGGGTATTCCCATGCTATCTGAGACAATTAAAGCACCTTACGAACAGGAGAAATGACTTCGTGGTAAATATGTAAACTTATTATGTAGGTTTTTCGATAATTACTATAATTGCCTTTTTGAAGCCGGTTTATCATCATCAGGTGAAAATATTAAGTTTGAAAAAATGAATTACCACAGCCAGTTTTTTTTTTTTTTTTTTTTTTATGATGATTTAATTACTAGTATTTGTTCCCCAGCATGTTTGGCTGGGGGTTTTTTATCTTAACATTAATTTACTTCTAAGTTATTTGTCTACTTTATACAATATTATTTCTAAATTTCTTATCTCTATTACAATTTTCTTATATCTATTATTTCTAAATAATCTACAAATTTCTTATTTCTATTTCAATATTTCTAAACTTATTTCTAAACTTATTTCTATTACAATTCTGCTTATTATCTAATCTTATATCTATTACATTATGTTTTATTCCTATCAATAACTTTTTTAACTACGTATTTACAAAATCTTAAAAATATATCTATCCTATTCTTATCGCTAATTAAATTTCTAATATTTTCTACAGTTATCCTTTCATTCATCTCGCTTTCACACTCAAATCTTCTTACATTAAACTCCGGGCATTCTGTCAAGACATGTAGCACCGACTCTTGTACATCCGGATCGCAGATGCACGAAGGGCTCTCCTTACACCGAAACTTATTCAAATACTCGGAGAACCCTCCGTGCCCCGTCAGAATTTGTACAAGAGTCGGGTCTAGGTCCATCTTCCTGATGACGGGGTATGCGGACACAACGTCGGGGAAAAACACCTTCGTTGTGCCCGCAGTGCCCCCGTCTTTGTAGCGCCTGTTCCATATGTCAAGCGAGTCCAATCGGATTTGTCGCTTGACATATGAAACAGGACACTCTTCATAATTGGGTTTGGTCTTCATTCCGATTGCAGCTTGCTTTGCAAGTTCGTCCGCCCTCTCGTTCCCTTCCATCCCCGCGTGAGCCTTAATCCAGTAGAGATTAATTTCCTTTCCTCTTTTCTTCCCTTCTTTTAAGTTTTCTCTAATTTTCATCGCGAGGGGATGGAGGGAGTCGATGTTGATGACTGTTTCGAGGGCGGACCTGGAATCGGAATGAATCCCAAACCGCTGAGCCGGGTTTTTCAAGGGAACTTTTGAAGCCTCATACAGGGCATACAGTTCCGCCTGGTATACGGTGCAGAAGTGACCCAGTTTCAATTTCCGGCAAGATTTTTCCGCAGCGCCATGCCATACGGATAGCGCTGCGCCAACCTTGCCGTCAATTTTGCTACCGTCCGTGTAAATATTTACATCGGCGGCAGCTCGCTGAGTCACTTCGTCACCGTCCGCCAGACGGTCGAACTGTAGCCCCTCCTGGTGAGCGGGGTGTATCGTCTCAGTGTACAGGACTGGTCTCTCTAATTCGAGATCTCCCAGTACTCGCTGGGAGTGTCCTTTTTTAATTTCGTATAGAAGGGCTGCTTCTTGGACCCTGAGGTCCAGAGGAAGCAGCCCCGCGAGTATTAATGCTGAATTTAGCGACACAGTCCTGTACGATCTGACAATCTTCTGAGCGAAACCCCGCTGCACCCGGTCCAGAAGCTTCTTAGTTCCCTTGCGCTGTACTGCCGGTGCCCATACGCTGGCTGCATAGAGCACGATGGGCTCTATCACTGCCAGGTATATGGTTCTGATGATCTCCGGATTCAGACCCCATGAGACTCTGGCTGTTCTGGACAGTTGACGATAGATACCTTGCGCTTTGCTGCACGTATTGGCTATGTGCGCCTTAAAGGAGAGTCTATCGTCAACTGTCAAGCCCAAGATCTTAATTTGGTTTGTGAGCTCAATGGGTCTCCCGCCCATCTCCAGCCGTGGGGAGTTATACTTAATTCTGTTGGTTATTATCATCGCCTTGGTTTTCGCAGGCGCGAAGTTTAACTTATTACGTACTCCCCACTGCTGGACATGTGCGAGAGCCACATTGGCTCTATTCTGTATATCAAGGGATCTGTCTCCGGAGAACATCAACACCACATCGTCGGCAAAAGCCTGGCAGTGAACACCCATCGCGTCTAGTTCCCCCAGAAGGGGATTGAGCAGCAGGTTCCAAAATGTCGGCCCCCCGACGGAACCCTGCACGCAGCCCTTGGTGGCACGTTTGGAGAATTCCGCGCCCGCATACCTGACACGCACTGATCGTTCGCTAAAGTAGCTATCGACCAGGCGCCTCAGGTTCACGGGGCAACGGGACTCAGCCAACCTGCACCGGATTGCGGGCCACCACGCATTGTCGAAGGCTCCCTCTATGTCCAGTGATACGAGCACGATAAGCTTTTTCTCTTTGAGCTTGGCTCGAATGTGCCGCATCATGTCATAGAGGGAGTCCTCGGTGCACCACAGCCAGTTACCAACCTCTGGCTCGAGTAATTCGATTTTTTTTGTAGTAGATTAAAAGGAAAATCGACTCCAATGCTTCTAAACGTGCAGGCTTTTACGTCATAAGAATTACAATGAAGTGTCAGAGTCTGACAGTCTTTTTTAAGGATTTGGGAAGTTCCCGAGCGCTTCTGAATCTCAATTGAAGTATCTAAGCGGAACAGATCTCCAAAAAACGAGAACAAGGCTCTATCAGGTGCCAATTGGATTAACTTGATGTGACAAAAGTTATCATTTATTAGAGAGAGTAGAAGTTTCTTAAATATGAACATTGCTTTCCCTACGAAAGCAATGTTTATACTCATGTATTCCTATTATAAGGGGCTACTTTTTCCGAAGAGCTACGATCTTGATAAGAAAACTAAATTAAATTTCTAATACCTTACGTTATATATTTAACTACTCGTATAACAATCGTTACGATCATTTGCGCGTACGTACACAATCGCAAAACTTTATTTCACCTGAGCAAATTTGTTTGTGTGTAGCAATATCCAAGTAAACGGTCTCTTGGGAGCCTTATTCTATTTGAATGAACGGAAAGGTTTCCCTTTATCTCGTAGGTTGTGTCTTTTTTATTTGTGTTTCTTCGCAATGTCTTTATGATATTTCTTACATTACTCAACTTCAGACGTAACGCAATGATTTGGACGTCGATATTACTATTTTTTTCGGTTTATATATTATAGATAGAGACTTGTTATCACCGGGAGACCGTCTCAAGTGGCATAGTGCGCTAGTAACCCGAGTACGATCCCCGGCATAGATGAATTCGTACTAGCTAGCGTTAGTGTACTATCGCATGAAGCAACCACCCGCACACTGGGCTACTGCGACCCTCCAGTAACATTTAATAGGACATTAAGACATTGACAATATCTATCACTTAGATTGTTTACCTAGTTCATTTTATTTAAGTTGGGTTTGAGCTTACTTAACAAGTGTTTGACACAATTTTTAAAATAAATTATTTATATACAAAAAATGCTATCATATGATAGTTTTTTTTTCACAAATAATATTAATATACTTGTTAGCCATTCCAACTAAGCTTACGCTTATGCAAGGGGACGCTTTACGGTAGAAGGCGAGTAAAGATGCCACGGGTTCACTGGGCGACAAGGGCCTCTGTCGTCCGCCAAGTGGACCCGGAAAGTGGGCGACATCAGGCGTTCCACTTGAGATCCCGGAGCCCCTCACCCTACACCGAGGAATAGCCACTGGGGAGATTTAGTCAGTAAGAACCCCACATACCCCCCGTATCATGTTGAATATGTCCCCCGTCAGCAAAAAAGACCGATGTATACCTACGACCTTATGTTTCGCAGATCGTACCCTAAACTATTAGACTATTGGCGTTTCAAAACTGATAACAGCTTGTATGTATATTCTTTGAGTACTAAATTGGAGTAAATTTGAAGTAGAAAATTATGTTTTGAGATAATAACTTTTGTTAAAGTCGGTATAAATATCTGCGTATCGTATCTAGACCGACGGCGACCCCTCCGCTCACACCTCGCGGCCTACACCAAGTGCCGCTGGTCACGCAACCGCCTGCCTAAACGTAAGAAGTTCATTTCTCTTTAAACGGCCGATCAATAATTTTATAGGAATAATTGATGAATTAATTTATGCCAGGGTTTTACCATTTAATTAAATTTTCAACCGACTTCAAAAACGGGGACGTTCTTAATTAGTTTATATGTTTGTTACATTATAACTTTTGTACCAATTCTGACAAAGGCATCCATGAGAACGTTCGTCCATTTGTCTCAATAACACGCCAACCGGTTTCGATGATTCATTTTGTTTTGGAAAGGATGCACTCCATGGGCCGTTTGATAAGAGTTTGGTTAGGTTCTGATTAATTCTATTTCGTAATATTCCTACGATAATTTGAAAATGCAAAGGAGTTCGCGCCTAATAGCGTTTAACTTTCGATTCGATTTAAAGTCGGTTTTTGCTTTTACTCGTAAATATACTTGTGTTTCTCCATTTCAAATAAGAAAGAGATTGTCCAATTCGTTTAAGTCTTCGTTCTTCATTTAGCTGTACAGTCAATCCAAATTCCATCGAAACTATCTTGATGGTTGGTGTTCCACTGTACGTTTCTCACGTAACTCTCTTCCACGCACTGTCAACCTGTGGAATCAACTGTCACCAGCGGTGTTTGCGAACCTATTTAATTTTCGAACCTTTGATAAACGAGCTTACATCTTTCTCAGAAGACGGCAACACACGACAGCTCCTCCACTGTTGTGGATGTTCATGGGTGGCGATGTTCACTTAAGAGATGTAATATCGTTTTCCCCATTCCCTATAAAAAAAGGCTTTTGTCGGCCTTGCCTTTATGGAACAACTTCCTTTTTGTTCCGTTTATCTGTGAATACAGTCGTCCAATTTACTATATTAATTTCTTTGTTGTCCCGAATCATACCTTTCAACCAACGGAGCTTTGGTCTTCCGCAATCTCTTTGAACTTCGGGATCCCTTTGATACAACGGCCTTGGTTTCTGGCGTCATCCATCCGCTGCACATGGCGAGAGTGTGTTTAATTAGATGTGTCTAGCTACATGCAGTGTACGATCTCCGCTCCGTAGAACGGCTGGCAGGAGCTGAATGAGAGTGGTCTAGGATGTATGCTTTTGGAGAGGCCTATGTCCAGCTGTGGACTGTTGTTCATCAACAACAGTCCACTGCTGGATTAATTAGTAAATATTTTATAATTATTTAAACATATTTCCTACTAATAGATATACGATGGAAATATTAAGGAACCAATAACCTTGAAAACATAAAATTGCTAAAGGTTTTGTAGCCTCGCAAGTTCTCAGTGACTTTACAGAATGTTATCGCTTAGAACGCGAAAAGAAATGAATGATACGAAGTTTGTTTGCGTTTAATTTCCGATTCGAGTGAAAGATTTTAAAGGCACGCAGTAATATCATTATAACAGATAATAAATATTTTTTCTACAAGAAAGAGGGAAGAAACGTTACTCAAAATTTTTTAATTCAAAATAAAGCCTCGTTTTTGTTAGTCAACTCGACATAAATGTCGTCAGTGTAGTAATTTCACTAGTTTAATTAATTCCTTTAAGAATTCCTACAGGAACACTTCAATGCGTTAGCTAAAGTCTCGGGCAAGCCCGTGTCCCATGGTTGTAAGCTCATAGCACCGCCAGTTCTGGATTCATATTTATTATATCTATTTGAAAGAGCTTGAATAAATTATAACACTGCAATTATGTCCCATCATAATAATATTTTTCAGGATTAATACAAAAATTTTGATGTACGACTTGAGCCAAGCATTCCTCTTAGCCTGCTTGAACCACTAAGTTTCCGTTTAGCTTCTGCAGAAAGATCACTTATTAAAGTTTGAGTACATTATATGAAACCCAAGAAGTTGAGAAATTATAAGCTTGACGAAAATCGGATAGTTTTTGCTGTCTCTGTTTATCCCTCTTAAAAGACGTTAATTCATTTTATATTTTGTCTGCATAGCTTAAAATTAGAATAAAGGGTTAAATTAAAAAAAAAAGAAACTTCGAATATAATTTTTAATAAATTATTCTCAAAGCATACTTCGCTCGCCGCGTTATTCAACAATTTTAACTAGCCCATACCTCGATGCCACTTTTATCGACCTACATTTCAAACTCTCGGGCATAACATTAAACGATACATTAGCCAACGGCTCAACAAATTCTACATATCCAAATATAAAATACGCTTATATTGATAAAGCCATGCCATTGGCCGCAGCTAGTGTAGACTCCAACCGGAAGTAATTGTACCAGTATACAGTCGGAACCAGCGACCGACCTACGTTTTATACATGTAGTAATAGGAAAGTAATAAAGTCAGTCTGTATAAATACGCGAACCTAGTGCGGAGTTGTTAATTTTCAAAAAGTTTCTAACATATTCTAGTTTCCTCGACCTCATGGCAAATCAGTATATTTTTTTGGGAATCAAACATGATTTGCTAATGTACTATGCAACTTACGCCCGGGCACTGAGCTACCACGGAGACCCTAATTGCCGGGTATGTACAAGATAATGCTTCGTGGTGTAGTGGCTGTGGGTACGTGACTTATGATCTTATAGTCGGGTGTACGAATCCCAATCAACGAGTTACTGTGTTTCGAACGTACAAAATAATCACTTGCTAAAGATTAGAGCCCAGTGTATCTCTGTTATATTTGAGACTGAATAAGTTTAGTGAGATCACCAATACCATCAAGATAAGAAAAGTATCGTATCTCGGTCACGTGCTAAGGCACGATATGACCTTCTTCAACTAACTTTGATAGGCAAAGTCGCTGGCAAAAGAAGTGTTGGAAGTAGAAGGAAATCATGGCTGCGGAATATAAGAGAGTGGACCGGAATTGAGAGTGCCACCTATCTGTTTCGCCTCGCAATAGACAGAGATAGATCGCTGGGGCTTCGAAGTGCACTTCGACCGCTTGGTCCCCAAGATCGATAAGGCAGTGGGTGCTCTGCATAGACTGCTGCCTAATCTTGGGGCCCCAGGAGGAGTCCGCCGCCTCTACGGAGGTCTCGTGCGATCCATGGCCCTCTACGGGGCGCCCGTGTGGTGTAACCGCTTCACGGGCGTCCGGCGCTGCAGAGCTAAGCTCCTTAGCCTGCAGCGCAAGATGGCCATTCGATCGCACGAGGATACCGTACGGTATCATATGAGGCGGCCACTATCCTGGCTCGGTTCCCGCCGCTCGACATTTTGGCGGAGCTGGACGCGCGTGTGTACACGCGCGTCCAAGCTGTCGACGGCGGGCCGGGCCGCCCCTGGATGCGGGAGAGGTGCGTCGGCAGGAGCACATGCGGGCGATAGAGGTTTGGCGCGAGCGGCTCTCGTAGCGTCGTTGCTCGCGCCAACGCATCGTCTGTGCCTTCCTGCCGAACTTCGAAGCCTGGCTACGTAGAAGGAATGACGCGCACGTCACCTACCGCCTGAAACAGGTACTCACCGGGCACGGGTGCTTCGGTGAGTACCTGAACAGGATAGGGCGCGAACCGACCGCGCAATGTCACCATTGTGGCTGTGCCCGGGATTCTGCGCAGCACACGCTAGCCGTGTGCCCCGCGTGGGAGGCGGAACGGCGGATCCTGGTCCAGCATATCGGGCAAGACCTCTACTATTACTACTACTAGCAGCCGCTACTGCCGCCGGCGGGGAGATCTAAATGGAAGGCGCTGGTCTCCTTCTGCGAGTCAGTAATGACCCAGAAGGAGACCGCAGAACGGGATCAGGAGAGGGCCGATCTCGTTCGGAGATGGCGCAGGCGGGCCGGTGGCAGACCGGCCCGCAGCCAGTTCTGGGCTCTCAAGAATAAGACTACGGTATCCCCTGCCTGTCGTATAAGGCGACTAAAGGGGCCTCGGGTTCACTGGGCGACAAGGGTGGGGGCCTGAGTCATCCACCAAAGTGGACCCGGGAAGAAGGCGACATCGGCTGGCCCGTGTCGCCTTGCGCTGCGAGGGCACAGGGGAGGGAGTAACCTCCCCCGGGACGTGCTCTCCTTGAGCACAGTGCAGAGGGCTCCGGTGCGTTCCACTGGAGATCTCGGAGCCCCTCGTCATGCACCGAGGAAAGGGCCACCGGGGAGGTTTTAGTGGGTAAGAACCCACATAACCGCCGCCTTCCCCAGAAGGCGGGGTATCTTCTGAAGATTTCCTCCCCGTAAACAAAAAAAAAAGACAGAGATAGATATGGTGAACTGACAGTCAACCTTCGCTTGCCGGAGAGGCACTTAAAGAAGAAGAAGTTAAGTGAAAAACGAATGGCGTAATCTCTATCGACCTTCGTAAAGATACGGAATGAAGAGCTTTTTTATTAAGCTCTATAAAGAAGCAAAGCTAATAATTTACATACAACGCGCTCGTATTGACACGACTGACTCGCGAATGAATAATATAAGAAGAGAGTAGCAATACATTCCAATGCACTCGGAGGACTATCGATCCAGTTTCTGAGATGCAAAAACCTTTGAGAGCTTTTGATTTTTCCCATTCGGCGAAATGATATTCCAAAGTCACTATCATAACATCGCTCCAATAATTTATAGATGGTTTTTAAATCTATCTCTAAAAAGGGAAATTGATAATAGTTTCTTTCCTTTTTCTAAATATCTATGACTGTACTGTAATATTGACTTTTAAGTTGTAGTTTTTTGAGTTTATTCCAATTTGTAAGGGAAATGTCTCTAATAATTATTTAACATTATTTTGTCCAAAGAACTTCTGAAGAACTGAGAAATGTATCTGAGGAATGAGAGTTTTTTTTTCATAATTAAATATATTTTGTGTCAGGCAACATAATACATTTTGTTGACAAGATTGGGGCCAAATAAAAGAAAGGCTTTACTAAGATTAACTGTAAACAAATAGCAAATATAGAGCTGGCAGAAACGGGAAATGTGATCTACGTCCATGCAACATTGAAATCCGTAATAGATGCCCATTCTTCAAACGTAAATGCTTTCGTTCTTACTGTATCGTATAGTTTTACATGTATCCAATATATTCTATGTGTTCTGAGTGAATGAATGAATTCTCAATGTTTAAAAATTTTATTTTAAAAATACACTCTACTCAAAAGGAGGAGACTTTTAACTCTAGCGGTTTAGACAGAGGCAGTAAGTCCTGCCTTTTACCGTACGTACAATTTTAAAAATTGTAGCTAGCTTTTTTTTTTAATTTCTGAGATAGTGCTTGTCCTTGACTTGAAATTAAGAGGAGATGTAGTTTCTGATAGTAAGGCGTACTAGCTTAGAACATGCTTATTCATTATTTTTAACCATATTGTAATTGGAGAGAAATACTGCAAATTCCAATTGTGGTACGCATAAAGACGAAGTTAAGTGTTTCGTCCAGATTCGAGGTATGTCCACAATAAAAGGAATCAAACCTGCCGTGCTTTCTGATGTTAGATAGGAAAGCGTATAGAGATATTAAATCATGTAATTCTAGTGTACAACTTTTTAAATTACACAAGAGTACTAGAAATAAAAAATTCTTACTTGTTAACGAGAAACTATAGCATAAATCATTCAATAAGTCTTATTTTCCATTCATTATCAAGAAGTGAACCTTGTACCGAACGATAACAAAACAAAATAGGGGGTAAACAGCTATTAGTAATAAGTATTCTACGTAATACGACCGGAAAACCGGAAAATCTGTATTTGTGCTTAAAAACATTAATAATCGCCTAGGATTGTAGGCGTAAAATTTGTAATTTAATTGAGAATCAAAATAAATCCTCGACAAAATACTATGTCCGTTGATAGTAAGGAAACCACAAAATGTAGATTATATACCTAAATACTATTAAGATGTTGTCTTAGATAATTATTGCACACCTCTTTGTTCTCGGCTACGGTGTATTTAATAAATCATGAACGGATGCTTCAATAATCATTGGAAATTTATAAAGACATTTGTTTACAAGTTCAAATAATTTTTAATATATAGCAATATCTATATCTACTTTCTTTATTACGGTTAATGTTATAATAATAACATCATAACAACGATAGCAATCTTAGTATGTATTTAAATTATTATATATTAATGTGTTGAATAAATTTTTCAATAATAACAATATAATTTATGCTTATCAAATAAAAAAAGAACAGCTATCAAAATCAAAATGGTAATCGAATACTCACCAACAGTGTCCTTTAAGCAAATAACAGCGTAGAACACAAGTCCAAAATGTAAACAGAATAAAAGTTTTCGTAGCAACATTATTTTATTTCACATTTCAATCCTATATTAAGTTCACTAAATTGTTAACTTAATTTATAACTTATATTTAACGAAGAATTAAAGTAATCCAATTTTAAGTGCGGTAGCGTAGCACTGTGCTACGTGTAGACCCCGGCAACCGAGGGAGACGACTGCCGGAAAGCTTAAACGTAGGCGGTCTTTTTCACAAATTCGTAGTTCCGGTGCACATGCGCTTCTACTATATTTCTTCCTATTGTATTTATATATTTATGTTAAATAAAAAAGAGTCATCTATCTATATATATAAAAGAGAAAGTGTGTGGGTTTGTTCCCTATAGGCTCAGAAACAGCTAGACTGATCTCAATGAAACTTTCAGGGATTCTTCAGATTGACCTGGCGAGTTTGGTGACGATCGGAGCCCTCCTATTTTTGAACTGTCAAATACAGCTTTTATTCACTATGATGATATGCTATTGTTGTATAACCCAAATATGTACTGACACATGCCTTTTGTGTATTTATGTCATTATGAACCATATTGAAGTACAATGGAGTATAATAAAGTATACTGAAGTATATTAAAGATATTGATTAAGGATTTTGAAGTAGGAAGAAGAATGATATTGTATTTACTGATATGTATATGGGTGTAGCTAATGATCTTAACCCGTTCGAGAGAAGAATAGAAGGAGGAGAGAAATGAATAATTTAATATATTGTGAGAGTTAAATTAAATATTTAATGATGTAAGTTTACTGTTTAGATAAAAAAAAGGGCTGGGTACGCTAGTATCTTATAATAATGTTAAAACATGTTACTTATTTAATTAAAGTAAATTTTACAGATATATTATATAGGATTATATAGGTTATGTCAAGACCTTTCAAATTATGTATAGTATTGCTAGATACGAGCTCTGTAGCGCTTTGTACATAGCCGCGAAATTCAAAGACAAAAGGCGGAAGGGAGATATTTGACAACCTATTATTACCGATCGTATTTAAGCACTGAAATTCGTCAAATTATGTATATATACATTAATCCTCATTATTCCACTATTTTTAACGACACAGGAGTAGGTAACTGCGTTATCGGCCTTTAAGAAAGAGGGATTCTGTTGATAAATGTCCTTAAATCGTATAGTTTCAACACCGCTGGATAAAACCAACTTGTGGAACCGGCTAGCTGGCGGTGTTGAAGAAATCTACAAGGAAATAGTATAAGAATGTCGTCGAATTATAACAAAACCACTGATAGTTGTTTGTATTTATAATTGTTTAATTGAATTGTTTGTCCATCCTCAAGATGAAAGCTAGGCCTACGCCGGATTCTAGAATATTTTGGTTACATTCCCAGAAGAAACAGTGACAACTTGGGAAAACTGGTTATCACAGGCAAAATCGACGGAACGAGACCTAGAGGCTGAAGTCGACGCTAGACTGATCAGATCCGCACCACTCACGGTACCTCTGTTAGCAATGTTTTGCACACGGCTGCGGATACGGGATTGTGGCGACGGAGTGCCAACGACAGGCTGTTCCCATGAGTGGTCACGGCCCTCAGCATTGAGGAAACCGACGGGAGGAGGAGGAATTTAATTGTTTAAAACATTAAATTAATATGATTTGTAAGGCTAATCTTTCTAATCAGAGATCGGATTTTCTTTAAAATGATCAGAAAAAAAATTGCGCAGATAGTTTTTTATAATTTTAGACACTAGATATTTAATAGTGGCTAAGCATAATATATTTAATTAAAATTTAACCTTTTTTTGTTTTAACCTAATTAAATGCTATTAATGATTAACTGATTATGAAAATATATCATTCTAATGATTTATAAGGTTAAATTCTATTGTAGATTTCTTAATAATACTTTAATTTAGTTTGACGCAACGATTAGAATCTTAAAACGTTATATAACCCAGTTGATTTATTCTTATGGTAATTCAACCTCATTGTCAGTCGACCTTCTTTCATGATATTTAGAGAATATATATTCGAGGCACCTCAACAAATTAAAATTTTGCCTTTGTACAAAGATCCTTGAATACATTTATATTGTCTGTTGATTTAGTAATAATTATTTATAGCTAATAATAGAGGGTAGGTAGGGAAGGAAAATTTATGTTCCTAAAAGTTATCTTGCTATATGTAGAGAAATTAATATGATGAATCGGTAACCACCATCTGATATTTCAAACGTATTCTCTATACTGGAACCAATTACTCGTCCATCTTTAAATATATACACAAATTTCTAAGTAAAATAGTTTGTAGTAGCATTGTTTTTTATACTTTTACTATCATAGGAATTAAGTTATAATCAGGAATAAAATAAAATCTACTATATTATTGAATATATATACATATAATACTATTCACGTAGGACCATATCACTAAAAACAAAGAGTTACCTTGTGCGCACACTTGTGTTTTCCATATTCACCTACGGAGCTGAGACATGGACCCTGAAGAAAGCCGATCGTGATCGCATTGATGCCTTCGAGATGTAATGCTGGTGAAGGATGTTACGGATCCCATGGACAGCACATCGTACCAACGTGTCCATCCTGAGGGAACTTAAAATCGAAGTTAGGCTGTAAGTTAGGATGCTGGAATACTTTGGTCACATTGCCAGAAAAAACAGCAATAACCTAGAAATAAAATTGACGGGACAAGACCGCGAGGTCGAAGCCCGACACGTTGGACTGACCAGATCCGCACCACTCTAGGCACGTCGGTTAGCGATGCTCTGCGCACGGCTGCAGATAGAGGAAAATGGCGACGGATCACTAAAACCAAACTGTTCCCACGAGATGGCCACGACCCTCAGCATTGAGGAAACCGACGCGATGAGGAAGACTATTCTCGTGGAATAAAAAATGGAGTGTGTTATGACTTTTATATTCATTAAATTCCGATGAGCTGAAGCAATTTGCCTTTTATTGTCATCATGTCATAACATTTAAGTACATGTTAATTAAATAAATCCTCTTATATTTTCGAACGTTGGCAACATTTGTTATTACATAAAAAAGACAGTTTGCAGTATTCCGAAAATGAAAGAGCCCCTAAAAAGATTAATGCATATAACACAAAATGAGCACAAATATACGTTATATAAGCAAATATATTGAACAACTAATTTGAGGTGCTACATTGTGTCCATCCGGATGTATAACGACCAGGATTAATGAACAACGCTTAGTCACATGTCACATATAATGCGGTCAATCAAACATCGAATTTGAACAGAATCAGCTAAAATTTTATATGTTAACTTGTTTTTCAACCGACTTCCAAAAAGGAGGATGTTCTCAATTTGTATGTATGGTCTTATTACCATACATACAAATAACATAACTTTTCGATTGTGTCTTTTTATTTGAAAGCTGATGTCCGTGAGGGTAAATACCCGTAAATTGGGTTCAATTTTGACAATGGCACTCATGAGAAAACACAGAACGCTAGCAACCCGAGTTCGATCCCCGGTGTCGGCACCAACAAATTTGCTGTTGCAATTTTATGTGCTGATTTGCTGAAAACATCATGAGGAAATCTACATGTCTTAGAAAATTTTTCTAAGGCATGGGAAGTCTGCCAATCCGCTCTAGGGCCGCGTGGTGGACTATGCCATACTATCTTTACAGAGAAGGCCTGCGCCCAACAGTGGGCACATATTACATATTTATTTAGGCTGTAACTTTAACTTTAAATTGATAAATATTCAAAGATAATTATCAAGTTATTTTTATAGTGTAATTGTTTAACTCTACTTCCTTCCGTTCATTTTAGGCATTGGATTGCGTCCGAACTAACCAACTAACTAACTAAAAAACTTACTATCCTATACTATCAATCCTATAATCCTATCCCCTTTGAGGATGAAGTCCGGTCTTTGCCGGGACCGGCAAAGACCGGTCGTTGGGGTGTCCTGTCGCTGACAGACCGGGGCACCCCGCTCATAACGGCTGATGGCATTCGCGGAAGGTTTAGTGGGTAGAGACTGCCCAGGCCGAGTCCCACACATCCTTCCGGGCCCACCCAGGGTACCGGAGGATGGTCTATAAAAAGATTCCCCCGCGTGAACAAAAAAAAAGGCATTGGATTGCGTGGAAAGTAAGTAATAGGTTTGAAGTAAAGATAAAAAGAGGATATGATGAGAAATGTTGTAAGATAAATCTTCGGGGTATTTAATTACAACGTTGCAGTTGCGCGCCGGTTTTTGGTCAGAGACTTATGACAGCGATGTGTCATAATGTTTTTATGAGTAATGTGATCTTTTATATCGCTTAGGAAATTCCAAAGGTAATATTATACCTATCTATATATATAAAGAGAACGTATGTGTGTTTGATCCGTATAGGCTCCGAAACGGCTGGACCGATTTCAATGAAATGACTTGACGAGTAATCGTGTAAAGTTTGGTGACGATCGGGGCACTTTTCTTTTTGAACTGTCAAATACAACTTTTATTTACTATTTTTTTTTATGTGTGTAAACTAGCGTTTGACCATGATCCCACCTGGTGTTAAGTGGTGATATAGTCGAAAGATAGTACGCGCTAGTTTAGTAAGTGGCTATTCACTCTACTCTTGAAGGCTCCCACGTCGTACTTGGACGGAAAGACTGATGCCGGCAACTTATTCCACTCCTTTGCTGTACGCACGATGATAAAAGGGCAATCGGCATCGGCAAAGGGCATCGACTGTAAAAGGGTGGAGACCCGCCGAGTGTCTAAACGTCCGAAGGTAGAATGGGGATGGGGGAATTAACTCGTGTAATTCCTGTGCACACTCTCCAAAGTGTAATCTGTAAAACACCGAAAGGCTGGCCACCTTGCGCCTGTGCTCAAGACTATCTAGGTGTAGATCTTGGCCACCTATCAACTTTTTGGCCCGCCTCTCTATGGAATCCAGTGCCGCGAGTTGGTATTTGGCTGCACCTGCCCAGATATGACAACAGTACTCCACACATGGCCGGATCTGATGATCTGATTACTATGATGATATTCTATTGTTTTATAACCCAAATTTGTAATGACACATGCGTTGTGTTTATGTATGTACCATATTGAAGTACAAACATATTAAAGATGATAATTGAGGATTTTGAAGTGTCAATCAAATTCAATGTAAGTTATAGCGTCGCAAATGTATTCGTATACTGATTTTTTAATTCATTATTACTAAGAAAATTTGTGTTTTCCTTCACCAATCATGTTTCTTCACAGAATCATTGTAATTAATAAAAATGATACCTAAAAAAGCAAGCAGTTAGTAAATAAACCTCCAAATCGAAGAAGCGTGACAAAGTTAGACGGTTACTATGTTACGCGTAAGCATTCCGATCCGAGGGCGCTATTGCTGTCGGTTGCTATTTCACGGACAATCTAAGGGACATTCGAAAGTTAAACTAACTTTAAGTGCCACTTCGGGAAGCGTTGGCGCTGGGAGAAGAAGTGGCCGAAGAAACTCCAGCAACGCTCCTAGCATCTAAGGGGTGAGGCCTGCCCATAAAATAGCGGTAACGCGCGAGGATTATTCGCAACCTCCGACGGTCGCGAATGGACGCTTTGAAGATTTGTAAAGATCTAGCCTGTGCAATGGTAATCGCGTCGTCCGGATCGTCAAGAACGTGTCTCGGCCTCCGGGCGACGGAATTTAGTATAGGAAGGCTTATAAGTGGCCGCACTTACAAGAAGTTTGTTAGAATGGCGTGACAAAGTATCTTCATCGCGAACTAACGAGAGAACTCAAAAACGTACCCAAAGACTTGATGCCAACCGTATGTATATATTTATGTTATTATGAACCAAATTAAAGTACAATGGAGTATATTGAAGTATAATGAAAATCCTAAATGATATGAATGATATTGTATTTACTGACATGTAATCCATAGGTAATTAAAGTTACAGTAAAAGTTACAGCCTATATATATGTCCCACTACTGGGCGTAGGCCTTCTCTGTAAAGAGAGTATGCGGATTGGCAGACTTCACATGTCGTAGAAAAATTTTCTAAGACATGTAGGTTTCTCACGATGTTTTCCTTCACCGCCGAGCGCGTGGTAAATCAGCACATAAAATTGCAACAACAAATTTATTGGTGCCGGCACCGGGGATCGAACTCGGGTTGCTAGCGTACTAAGCAACTTAGCCAACCGCACGGACACTGAGCTACCACGGCGTTTTAAATGGCAATTTTTTACTTAGGAAACCGAAATACTGAAACTAATTGGTACATAATAATTAATTTTATATGGCAATTTAGGTATTTAATGTTATGAAGAATACAAAAAGAAATTATTTCAACATTTTATATATATTTATGATATTATGAACCAAATTGAAGTACAATGGAGTATATTGAAGTATATTCCTAAATGATAAGAATGATATTGTATTTACTGACATGTAATCCATAGGTAATTAAAGTTAAAGTTACAGCCTTTATATTTATAATATATATGTCCCACTGCTGGGCAGAGGCCTTCTCTGTAAAGAGAGTATGCGGATTGGCAGACTTCACATGTCGTAGAAAAATTTTCTAAGACATGTAGGTTTCCTCACGATGTTTTCCTTCACCGCCGAGCGCGTGGTTAATCAGCACATAAAATTGCAACAGCAAATTAATTGGTGCCGGCACCGGAGATCGAACTCGGGTTGCTAGCGTACTAAGCAACTTAGCCAACCGCACGGACACTGAGCTACCACGGCGTTTTTAAATGGCAATTTTTTACTTAGGAAACCGAAATACTGAAACTAATTGGTACATAATTATTAATTTTATATGGCAATTTAGGTATTTAATGTTATGAAGAATACAAAAAGAAATTATTTCAACATTTTATATATATATATTATAATACATACACCTTGATTCCATTAGTCAAGTCTTGTTTCAAAATGTATCTATAGAAAAAATATTATTACAAAAATATCACCTTTGTAATACAAACAACGATAATAAGATTTGAACAGTACCTACGTATCTACATTTCACGAGAACCATGCCGTTAGAGCATCATCCAATTTTGCATTCAATCTACTACCGCAAGAATTGCTTCTTTTGAGATGACCCGCCACTTTCACCCCTCGTAAAGCGTGACCTTATCTGGTTTATACGACACGCTGTTGAGCGCAGTCCGCATTCCACGAAAATCATAGCCCGTAACAAATCCAGCAACCTTATAAATGTTCTTATGACACAATACGATAGGATATCGGTATATTTATTACTATGCTATAACTGAAAGGAAATGTTTTAAATACATAGGAATAAATGTGAAGATGAAAAAACTCTAGACAGTATTGGCATGATGCTTATATAACAAAATGCAGCGTACTTTGTATAAGGGTTTAGTACATACTAGCTGCGCCCCGCGGTATTACCCGCGATTAATAATAATAAAGCCATTTAATCCAAATTAGCATTTCCGTTTTACAATACAGTTTTTGTTAGTAACATGAAAGTTGAAAAGACTTAAAGAAATAACTTATAAATTAGTGTTAGTGTTATTTATGCTATTTGGATCCGTGATCGGGTAAAGGCCTCCTCCATCCTTTTCCATGACTGCTTGTCCTTGCGTGACATTATCCAGTCATTTCCGGCGATGTGACTTATTTCATCAGACCACCGTCTTATTTGTCGACCAACATTTCTTTTCCCGCTGGTCCTTTCCATTTTGTGGCTTCATTATTACCCGCGATTAATAATAATAAAGCCATTTAATCCAAATTAGCATTTCCGTTTTACAATACAGTTTTGTTAGTAACATGAAAGTTGAAAAGACTTAAAGAAATAACTTATAAATTAGTGTTAGTGTTATTTATGCTATTTGGATCCGTGATCGGGTAAAGGCCTCCTCCATCCTTTTCCATGACTGCTTGTCCTTGCGTGACATTATCCAGTCATTTCCGGCGATGTGACTTATTTCATCAGACCACCGTCTTATTTGTCGACCAACATTTCTTTTTCCCGCTGCTCCTTTCCATTTTGTGGCTTCATTATTACCCGCGATTAAAGACTACTTATTTTTTGACGTGACAACGTGTTATAAATTGATGAATACTTGATGTGATTCACGTAAAAAGTGCCGTTACGCTCGACCGTTCTCTCTCTAGAGTTCGAGAGAGAACGGTCGTGTCCTGCTGCGCTTGGGCCGAGAGTTACCGATCATTCACGATTGATGTACTGCGTGTCCTAATATGTGTGAGTGAGAGTGCGGAGAAAATGACCGAAGAAGTAAAATAAATAATTTATAAATAAGATAAAAAAAAATATACGACCAGCTCTACTCGGTCGACTTTTTGTAGTCGGTTAATTTAAAAGTAACCGAATTTACAAGAGTAATACTATTTTTTGACGTGACAACGTCTTATAAATAGATGAATACTTGATGTCATTCCCGCAAAAAGTGCCGTTACGCTCGACCGTTCTCTCTCTAGAGTTCGAGAGAGAATGGTCGTGTCCTGCTGCGCTTGGGAAGAGAGTAACCGATCATTCACGATTGATGTACTGCGTGTCCTAATATGTGTGAGTGAGAGCGCGGAGAAAGTGACCGAAGAAGTAAAATAAATAATTTATAATTAAGATAAAAAAATATACGACCAGCTCTACTCGGTCGACTTTTCGTAGTTGGTTAATATAAAAGTAACCGAATCGTTTTAAAGCGTTAACGAGTACATTACAAGAGTAATACTATTTTTTTTTTGACGAACTACACAGATTGGCCAGAGAAGCTGGCCTTGACTGCTTCACCGGATTGAGAGGTGGCATAGCTCTTAGGTCGCTTAGCCTGAACCTCTATCACTAGTAACTATCAAAGTCGAAAGCTTATCACATAAACTATCACTGGACTTTTTTTTCACTGAGTTTGTTAAATATTGTGATATTATATATTTTTATATATATATATATATATATATATATATATATATATATATATATATATATATATATATATATATATATATATATATATATATATATATATATATATATATATATATATATATATATATATATATATATATATATATATATATATATATATATATATATATATATATATATATATATATATATATATATATATATATATATATATATATATATATATATATATATATATATATATATATATATATATATATATATATATATATATATATATATATATATATATATATATATATATATATATATATATATATATATATATATATATATATATATATATATATATATATATATATATATATATATATATATATATATATATATATATATATATATATATATATATATATATATATATATATATATATATATATATATATATATATATATATATATATATATATATATATATATATATATATATATATATATATATATATATATATATATATATATATATATATATATATATATATATATATATATATATATATATATATATATATATATATATATATATATATATATATATATATATATATATATATATATATATATATATATATATATATATATATATATATATATATATATATATATATATATATATATATATATATATATATATATATATATATATATATATATATATATATATATATATATATATATATATATATATATATATATATATATATATATATATATATATATATATATATATATATATATATATATATATATATATATATATATATATATATATATATATATATATATATATATATATATATATATATATATATATATATATATATATATATATATATATATATATATATATATATATATATATATATATATATATATATATATATATATATATATATATATATATATATATATATATATATATATATATATATATATATATATATATATATATATATATATATATATATATATATATATATATATATATATATATATATATATATATATATATATATATATATATATATATATATATATATATATATATATATATATATATATATATATATATATATATATATATATATATATATATATATATATATATATATATATATATATATATATATATATATATATATATATATATATATATATATATATATATATATATATATATATATATATATATATATATATATATATATATATATATATATATATATATATATATATATATATATATATATATATATATATATATATATATATATATATATATATATATATATATATATATATATATATATATATATATATATATATATATATATATATATATATATATATATATATATATATATATATATATATATATATATATATATATATATATATATATATATATATATATATATATATATATATATATATATATATATATATATATATATATATATATATATATATATATATATATATATATATATATATATATATATATATATATATATATATATATATATATATATATATATATATATATATATATATATATATATATATATATATATATATATATATATATATATATATATATATATATATATATATATATATATATATATATATATATATATATATATATATATATATATATATATATATATATATATATATATATATATATATATATATATATATATATATATATATATATATATATATATATATATATATATATATATATATATATATATATATATATATATATATATATATATATATATATATATATATATATATATATATATATATATATATATATATATATATATATATATATATATATATATATATATATATATATATATATATATATATATATATATATATATATATATATATATATATATATATATATATATATATATATATATATATATATATATATATATATATATATATATATATATATATATATATATATATATATATATATATATATATATATATATATATATATATATATATATATATCATTCCCGCAAAAGTGCCGTTACGCTCGACCGTTCTCTCTCTAGAGTTCGAGAGAGAACGGTCGTGTCCTGCTGCGCTTGGGCCGAGAGTTACCGATCATTCACGATTGATGTACTGCGTGTCCTAATATGTGTGAGTGAGAGCGCGGAGAAAATGACCGAAGAAGTAAAATAAATAATTTATAAGTATGATTTATGTACAACGGCAACATAACTTTAGGGTATCGTCTACTAAGGATTTCCTTTACAAGTACAGGATGTCATTATATCATTATACCATATCTGTGGTTAATTTGGTATTCTTATATTATTATTTTACAAAATAAATAAATAAGCCTTTGTAGGTTTATTTTTACCTGTTTTATAAAATATAGATTATATAAAACATATTTTTCAGTGTTATACTAAGGATGCACTTCGCATTAAAAACAATTAAATAAATTAATAGGAAATAAAAATTGTATTACCTGCATTACTCTGTATGAGTGTATGTGTGTACGATGTGTGTATAAACCTTTATAAAAAAAGTATTAATAATACAAAAATAAGTATGATTTATGTACAACGGCAACATAACTTTAGGGTATCGTCTACTAAGGATTTCCTTTACAAGTACAGGATGTCATTATATCATTATACCATATCTGTGGTTAATTTGGTATTCTTATATTATTATTTTACAAAATAAATAAATAAGCCTTTGTAGGTTTATTTTTACCTGTTTTATAAAATATAGATTATATAAAACATATTTTTCAGTGTTATACTAAGGATGCACTTCGCATTAAAAACAATTAAATAAATTAATAGGAAATAAAAATTGTATTACCTGCATTACTCTGTATGAGTGTATGTGTGTACGATGTGTGTATAAACCTTTATAAAAAAAGTATTAATAATACAAAAATAAGTATGATTTATGTACAACGGCAACATAACTTTAGGGTATCGTCTACTAAGGATTTCCTTTACAAGTACAGGATGTCATTATATCATTATACCATATCTGTGGTTAATTTGGTATTCTTATATTATTATTTTACAAAATAAATAAAAAATAAATAAATAAATAAGCCTTTGTAGGTTTATTTTTACCTGTTTTATAAAATAATAATAAAGCCATCTAATCCAAATCAGCATTTCCGTTTTACAATACAATTTTTGTTAGTAACATGAAAGTCAAAAAGACTTAAATAAATAACTTATAAATTAGTGTTAGTGTTATTTATGCTATTTTGACCCCTGATTGGGTAAAGGCCTCCTCCATCCTTTTCCATGACTGCTTGTCCTTGTCTTACATTATCCAGTCATTTCATGCTGAGCAGCAGATATTTGACAACCTATTATATATCCGGCCCATCTCCACTTTAATGATAGTGCGTGACTCAGAGCATCGGTGAGTTTAGTTTGTTGACGAATGATTTCGCTCTTTATTTTCTGTATTCTTCTAATTTTTAACATGCTCCTTTCCATAGCTGTTTGACTGCATTTGATTTTTTGTTTTATCTTGTTTGTGTATACCCAAGTTCGACAACCATACAGTAAGCACGGTAACAAGCATGTATCGAATACTGTCTTTTTCATGTGTGAAGTATAGTTCCCTTTTAGAATTTCTCTTAATGCCCAGAATTTTTTCCAAGTTGCATTTTATAAAATATAGATTATATAAAACATATTTTTTCAGTGTTATACTAAGGATGCACTTCGCATTAAAAAAAACAATAAAAAAAACAATTAAACAAATTAATAGGAAATAAAAATTGCATTACCTGCATTACTCTGTATGAGTGTATGTGTGTACCATGTGTGTATAAACCTTTATAAAAAAAGTATTAATAATCAAATAGGTATTTTTATGGAGAAGAAAAGGCAAATTATTCTGCTCGTTAGCTTAAAAGGTCATTAGTAGCGTAGATGATCTTTAATAAGAGAGTGAATATGAGTTAGAGAAATTGGCTTAGGGACGTGAAACACCAAACTTGAACTTAATTACGTTGTTCCATTGCCACCAGTCAATGAGATTCTGGTTTTCAGATTATTTACTAAAATTTGTCACCAATGCAGGTTGTTTGTTTCTCGTTCTCACCTCAAAAAAACAAAGAAAAACTTTCATAGTTTTCTCATGGATGCCTTGGTCTGAACTGGGTCCGAATTGTAATGGGATCACAAAAAAGCACCAGCATTCAAATAAAATTTGGTTCATCCAGTCGAATGATAAATTACAGAGGTAACAAAAATAAAAAAATACAATCGAATTGAGACCCTCCTCCTTTTTCGAAGTCGGTTATAAAGACGTATACTTTTCGGGCAAAAAGTCCATTTTACCACAAAAAGCAGTGGCTGTTAATGTATATTGTCAATTATAATAAAAGAAGCATTAGATTTACAAGTGATACCTGCGTTAATTACTCTGGAAGAGACGGTATATAATGTTTACAAAAACACTTTTCACATTGTATGTATTGTGCTACTGTCGAAATATGGTAGAATAAAGCCGAGTCCCCACCATTGTTTTATTAGCACCGAATGTCCTGGTAATGTCTCTCGTAAAAAGCGGACGTGTCTCAGCACGTTTATTACCATAGATAATTAAAGGTGTAGCGGCAGTGTGTCTACCAACTCTTGTAATGAATTTAATAAATTTTAAAATTATGTTTTTACACCTCTGCAATGTTGTATTTAAACATTTTCTCCACGTTTTAAATAATATAAAACTGTCATGGTAAATGGCGTACACAAATGTATAGATGTATTCAGAAATTATTTTGTGGCGACTGGCTGAATTGGCGAATCAATTACGAAAAAAGTATTTTAAGACGATAAAATTATTTATATTATATTTGGAATAAGAAAATTTTATAAAAGACACATGTCAACGTTTTTACATTTACTTTTGGCCTAGACTTTTCCAAATTGTAAATTTTTAGTGAAACAAATTTATAAAATATAATTTCATTATAATATAAAAAATATCTTCATTATTCTTACAATAAATATTTCTGTCACGTATTCAAAATCATAATTAAATATTGAGATAGATTTATTAAAAAACATAAATTTAAACAAAAAAGGATATCTTACGTAAAATTGGATAATACAGTATTTTTCATTAAATTTTATTTTTATTTTAGTACTTAGTGTAAATAGTAAATATAAATAAATTAATAAAAATATTTTATTTTATTTTAAGGAAATTTAATTTTTATTTTAAGGAAATTTAATTGTCTATCATGCACAATTTATTTCAGTTAGCCAACCCTTTATTTTTGCTGACGACTATATATAAATAAATCAAGGTTCTGTCAGTTGGTAATCAAAGGTGACTCATTATGTCACTAAAATTTGTAGCGATTAATCTTCCAGTCGTGTTTTTATAAGGTTGGTTTACTCCTCAATATCGTTTCATGCTTAATTTTGAAGTCAAGTAGCCTTATTTTGCCATTTTACAAAACAGACTCTGCAATAGCGACGATTATATTCATTCTTTTAATTTAAAGTTTATTTAAATTAAATATTTAAAATACTTTTTTCTCAGTACCACAGAAATGTAGACCGGCGTATTTATCTCAAGGGTACTTAATTCAGAGGAAAATGAACTTCATAACGTTCCTTTTTTCGTTTGTGAGCCTTATTTTTTTAATAAAATACCAAGAAATTTATTCATGTAATATGCTTTGAAATAATATTAGTAATAGTTATAGTTTATTTTCTGTTATTGTCATAACGATACTTAAAAATAAATGTAGGAAGAGATTCCTCAAGTTCTTCGGACACACGATCAGGCGAGACCCAGGCAGTGTCAAAAGGCTGATTATTACTAGTTTTTTATGATGAACTACACAGATTGGCCAGAGAGGCTGGCCTTGACTGGTTCACCGGATTGAGAGGTGGCACAGCTCTTAGGTCGCTTAGCCTGAACCTCTATTGCTAGTAACTCGACACAAGGGTCCCCCCGGTGAGGGGTAACCTTGGCTTGGACGGTTACTATGTTATGCGTAAGCATTCCGATCCGAGGGTGCCCGAGAGGGCCAAACCACGACTCGGTCGGTTGCTATTTGGCGGATAATCCAAGGGACATTCAAAAGCTAAACTAACTTTGAGTGCCACTTCGGGAAGCGTTGGCGCTGGGAGAAGAAGTGGCCGAAGAAACTCCAGCAACGCTCCTAACATCTAAGGGTGGGGCTTGCCCATAAAATAGCGGTAACGCGCAACGATTATTATTATTACTAGTTGTGTTGACGGTAAGAGAGCGAGAGGGCGGACTCCTACAAGATGGACACATACAACTCAGGACGCTACGGGAGCTACCCTACAATCATCAATCCAAATGGCGCAAGACAGAAATGTCTATAAAGAAATGGTGGCCACGGCAACGCACCATAGTCACGTCCCTCAGTCATGATTATTTAAAAAAATATTGTATGAGACAGAATAGGCTTTGTAAGTCAGTCATGGAAATAGATTAGGTCACGCCTGGCAATAAACAATACTGCTTGTTCCTTCTTTAATGAACGGAAGTAAGGGTTGAGTATGACAGAAAAAGACTTTGAATGACTGCATTGCATAGAAGAAAAGTGTGGTTTTAAAGAGGATTTTAAGTCTAGAAATGATAGATGTAAAATCCATTTTGAACACGATTTGTGTGCGATCTTCTATGTCTTTAGATGAGTAATTTCAAATCAAACCGCGTACTCGTATATCGTTTCTGAGATGTCGACATAATTTAGTCAGTGGGTGGTATTTCGCTACATTAATTCATCGAAATATAAGCGATAATAGCTTTCAAACGTGTATTTCAAAGAGATTCGTGACACAGTTAGTTTTTACAATAATGAATTCAATAATGACTTTATTGAATTCATAGAAATATAAGCGATAATAGCTTTCAAACGTGTATTTCAAAGAGATTCGTGACACAGTTAGTTTTTACAATAATGAATTCAATAATAACTTTATTGAATTCATGGTTGCAAAACCAATTTTATCATAGAGCTAAGAGATAAGTCATGAGACACATTTGTCAGCCAACCACTAGTAATAGTGTTTGGATTAATGCAGTTGAATTTATTAACCAGTTAAATAGACAGCTATTTTTAAATAGCATATTATAAATGTAAGTGTTCTTACACCGAAAAGTCCGCAAGGCCGTCCGTCGGGACGACCCTTGGGATCAACTCATTTTAACGTGAAGCAAATTTACACGGAGCAATCTAATCTGAACACGCACGTACGAGATTAGTACATCGCTCTTTAGTCTATTGCTTTAATTTAGATAGTAGAAACAGTGTATTTGGGAATAAAGCCGAATCGCCTAGTGGCTAAGCATTCAACTTTATGATATTATTGCCGGGGGCTTATGCAAATGATTTATAAGGTAAAAAAATCCTAATATAATATGTATTTTCTTCTTCGTTCCCTCACTACTGAGGATCGTGACCACGTATAAGCAGCCTCCATTAAGTGCGGTCATAGGCGGAGTGGACCGCACGCTGCATGCTGCCTCCCACCAGTCTTCGTGATTGTGTGCGACTATTTTGTAGGCGCCCTTCCCTGAGCACGCTTGCCGTCCATTTTGCCTAAAATGATCCGCTTCTCCAGACATTGCTATGAAGACCGCACAACGTGTCCAAAGAAGCTAAGGGCTCTTTGGCGGCACATTTCAGAAGCCGAGATCTTAAGCTTCTTCAGTATGGACTCGTAATATGTAACCTATATATAATTTATAACGTTATATATTTAATATTACAACAGATACAAACAAATATATAATTTAAACCCAAGAAAGTCAAAACATTAATTATTTGATATGACATTTACAACATTATCCTCTTAGAGTACTCTAATTTAAGTTACATCATTTCAGTCTTTATGGTCCAACATTTATAAGGCTTTACTTGTCTAGAACTCCATACCTGATGCATGAACAGGTCGTTATTAATTCCTAAGTATACCGCCAGTTCGGGAAATACGTTTCACAAAAGTATAAAAAATAAATTAATTTGCTTAAAAATAGTATATATTGATATGATTTATAAAAATATTAATATACTCCGACTAATACATATTTTTTAGTCTCTCAAACCAAGTGCTTGACCACGATCCCACCTGATGTTAACTGGAAATGCAGTACTGGATGGTAAGGGCACTGGCTTAGTAAATGCCTATTCAGTCATATTCACATTGTATTAGGATGGAAAGACAGATGCCGTCAAATGCTACGCTTAGCTGGAATAGTTAACAGGAGTTTTAGTAATACTATTTAGATATTTAGTAATATTATCTATTAATTATAGTAGATAAAATGAGTATTGTTAGCATTTATAATAAAAAAGAAAAAAAATCTATCCACTCCCAGCTTAGTCTACTTCCAAGCGTTCTGCGCGCCATATCATGATTTATTGACGTATTTCGTATTATTTATTTTATATCCGTGAAAAAGCAACCGATCGAGCCATGGTTCGGCCCTCTCGGGCGCCTTTGGAGCGTAACGCTTACGCGTAACATAGTAACTGTCCAAACCGAGGTTAACTCTCACCCCCCGGTGTGACCCTTGTTTTTTTTATGACGCACTACAAAGTTGGACAGAGAGGGTGGCCTGCTGGGGGGTACTGCTTCACCGGGTTGAGAGGTAGGATAGCTCTTAGGTCGCTTAACCTCTAAAGGGGGACCCTTGTATTACTACTGTTACTAGGTGTTCAGGCTAAGCTCTGGCCAACCTGTGTAATTCGCCACAAAAAAACTCTTTTAATTATATTTATATCTTATTATTCAGAGTCATGTCTATCATACTTAATTAATTAATTGTTTTCTTTTTTTAAAAATTGTATGATAAGAGACTTGAAAGTGTATGTGATGACTTGAATAGGGAAAGGCATGTGAGGGTAGAATGAGGATAGTGGAATAAATGGGGAAGCAGTGTCGGGACGTCTTATGGATTAAGTGGTATAAGTAAATTCTACTTAAACCACTTTAGAAAAGCCGCACTTAATATCGGATCTACGGGTTCTTAGTTTCTTGTTAATTAATCATTAACGTTCTGAAATTTGTAGGTAAAACGGTTTCAGGTATTATCCCAAAGCTTTTAATTTCTGTGAAGCAAAGGTCCTCTGAGGGCGTTGAGAAGATGGAACCTATTTAATTATATAATTGAGCTATTAATACCATCTCAATTAAGCCTAGTAAATGATCGTGTTACTTTGTCATACTGTTTATATTAAATATACTTCAAATGTCGAGACCAATGGCCCAATGAATTCTTAATAATTTTGTACAAGTACCAAAAAATATAAGACTTTAATTAATGCTTGACTGAAATTGATTCGCGGTAAGTTAATTTCTTTAGTATGCCACTTAACTAAACAATATAGATTTGTAGCGGAAGCGTCTAAATTAAAATTTTAAATATAATAATTTTTCTTTCAAACTAAAAATATTGTGTACGTGTAAAGGGACATCATCATCATCATCATCTCAGCCGTAAGACATCCACTGCTGGACATAGGCCTCCCCCGACGATTTCCAAAAGGACCGGTTGTAAGCGGCCCGCATCCAGCTGCGCCCTGCGACCTTTATGATGTCGTCAGACCACCTTGCGGGTGGACGTCCCACACTGCGCTTGCTGGTCCGTGGTCTCCAATCGAGAACTTTTCGGCCCCATCGGCCATCTGTTCTACGCGCTATGTGCCCTGCCCGTTGCCACTTCAACTTGCTTATCCGGCGAGCAATGTCGGTTACCTTCGTTCGTCTACGGATCTCCTCATTCCTGATTTGATCTCGTAGAGATACTCCGAGCATAGCCCTCTCCATAGCTCGTTGTGCGACTTTGAGCTTACTTATGAGGCCCATAGTGAGAGACCACGTTTCAGTTCCGTATGTCATCACTGGTAAATCACTGGTAAAGGGACATGCGAACCACTATTTTTATATAGATAATTGTTAAGCCACGCCAATGCGCGTGCGTCGCCGCGACCGGCTGGCAAGCCTGGCGCCAGTGAGCCGCATAGGCGGTGTTTTGCATGTCAAAGCGCGCGCGCAGCAGTTGTTTACGTCATCTTTTAAATTCAAATAGTTTCCCAATAAATAGTTTGTAAGTGTTGTTAGTTAGTTTGCGTGACTTGCAGTTTTTTTATTATTGCCCTAACATCACAATTTTGACAGGATACTTGGCCAGAACTTTGGAAAGGAGTTGAATAAAATACTGTTGTAGTAGTTGAAGTAGACTGTCAAATCCAGAATGATTTATTTGGTTTTTAATATTTTTTTTTTTAAAATTTTTGGACAAACTAACACAGTTGGCACAGAAAAGCTGCCCTTTACTGCTTCACCGGATTGAGAGGTGGCATAGCTCTTATATCGCTTAGCCTGAACCTCTATTAGGTGGTAACTTAACTCAAGGGTCCCCCCGGTGAGGGGTAACCTCGGCTTGGACGGTTACCATTATTACGCGTTAGCAGTCCGATCCGAGGGCGCCCGAGAGGGCCGAACCACGACTCGGTCGGTAGCTATTTTATTAACAAAATCTATTGGGACAATCGAAGCTAAACTAACTTATATGCCACTTCGGGAACCGATTTATTTGGATAAATGTTGCTCTTTATATACAAAATATGGTCTTATAAAATATTGGTTCTATAAAGTCTTGAATCTTATTTTGTCCAATAAAAAAGCGGTGAATCCTGTGCGCTGTCCCCCGCGCCTCACTCCGCCGGAGATCTTAAATATGCGCGTGGCGTGGTTGCTCCGTTTCATTTGCTCCCTAGCGGGCCTCACGTGTGTAGTGTGCGGCGCGTGACCTTGCGCGGCCGTTGTGTTGTGCCCGTCGAGTTGTGTCCGTCTAGTTGGGCTTTCTTAATAGTTTTACGGAGAACAATCTATCAGTCCTATATATCCTATATTACTAGTTTCCTTGAGAACAACTCAGTTCTTTTCAGAACTCTTTAAAGTAAATGTAATGAACGCCATACAATCATCTATCTATATTTATAAAAGAGAATGTGTGTGGGTTTGATCCTTATAGGCTGCGAAACGACTCTACCTTCAAAATCAGGCATTATAAAAAAATGTAGTAACTGTAGAGGTACTACATTTTTACTACTACACAAAAAACCAAAGCAACCAATTCAAGAAGATTACAAAAGAGCACGGACATAAGTCAGTGGCGGCGCTTTATTGAAAGAAAAATAAACAATTCGATGAAAAATGGCCCCTCAGAAATGTAATCATTAAATTAGTCGTAGTCTATAATATTATTACGTAGCGATTTCAAAATTGTCCAATTAGCTTATATCGCCCACATAAATTGGAATAAATTTTCCGAGAAATAAAAATGAAATCGGCATTTACTTTGCACAATCATCTAATTAATTGTTTCTTAAGAACCTAATAACGGTAGCTCCAAAGTATTTCTAAGAATCGGATTCCATCTAATGAAACCATACGACCTGTGATGCGGTATCACTGATTTTATATGAAATAACTTTTTTTTTGTTAACGAGGAGGAAAAACCTCCCCGGTGGCCCTTCCTCGGTGCATGGTGAGGGGCTCCAGTGGAACGCACCGGAGCCCCTCTGCACTGTGCTCAAGGAGAGCTCTTCCCGGGGGGGGGGGAGGTTACTCCCGCCCCCCTGTGCCCCCGCAGTGTTGCCGATGTTGCCTTCTTCCCGGTTCCACCTTGGCGGACGACAAAGGCCCTCACCCTTGTCGCCCACTGAACCCGAGGCCCCTTTTAGTCTCATCCTACACCAGGCAGGGGATACCGTAGTCTTATTCTTGAGAGCCCAGAACTACAGGGCTGTATTTTTATTTTATTTTATTTTATTTTATATATGTTAGGAAAACTTACAGCTAGAAGAGACACAAGATAAATAAATTAAACAAGGAAATGGCCAATTAAAAGTTTTCACAAATAGAATAAGATGTACAATTAAGGATATAAAAATTAAACAATGGAAAGAGCAACAATTCAAGAAAAAAAAAAGAGATCAAATAACAATAGAAGATAATAAACAAGTAAATAAATAAATTAATAAATAGACAACGACAAAAACCTTAACTCTATAATTATTTAATATACATATATAAACTACCTAAAATATCAACTTATTTTGTAAAAAAGAAATGTTTACACATCCTTTTCTTTAGGCAGCCTACAGTTGTATTAAAAATGTCGATATCAACCTCCCTGGACTTTTCATTATAGAAGCGACAAGTTCTATGCAGGTATGAGTTTTGTCCATATACGGTTCTGTTCATAGGAACGTGCAAAAGATTGTATCTGCGCAGATTTGCACATGGTACACGCAGTCCAATTTTGTTTAATAGTTCGGGAGTATTGGTTGAGCCGTTCAGAATCTGGATGAATAGAGCTAGATCCGCTATTCTTCTTCTTTCAAACAATGGAAGGAAATGAAATTGTTTACATCGTTCTGTGTAATTAGATCGGTAACATTGTGAACGAAATTGAATGTACCTCAAAAATCGTTTCTGTATACCCTCCAATCGGTTAATATAGATATTGTAGTTTGGATTCCAGACTTGTGAGGCATATTCTAAGTGACTACGAACGAAAGAACAGTACAGGATTTTCATGGTTTTATGTTTCTAAAGTCTGCTGAGATTCTTATAATGAAACCTAAAGCTTTGGTTGCTCTGCTAATGATGCTATTTATGTGTGTATCAAAGAGAAGTTTGGAGTCAAATGTAACTCCTAAGTCCCTTATTGTGTATACCCTGGTAATATCGTGATCATAAAGTTTGTAAATAAAATTTAAAGGACTAGGTTTCCGAGTAAATGAGCATACGTAACATTTAGGTATATTTAAATCTAGCTTATTACATTTACAGTAATTTAAAAATCTGTTAAGATCCTCTTGCAATAGCTCTGCATCTTCAAGGCTGTTTACCTCCTTCATGATTTTCAAATCATCCGCATATAGTAGGATCTTTGAGTGAAGAAAGCAGGATTCTATGTCATTGACAAAGATATTGAATAATAGAGGTCCTAATAGAGAACCTTGAGGTACTCCGGAGGGAATGGGCAGAGCCCTAGACGTGTAACCATTCAGTACCACAGTCTGACACCTATTTTCTACATAAGATGAGAACCATCGGTAGAGATTACCTCTGATTCCCATGCGGAGCAATTTGTGAAGAAGGGTTGAATGATCAATCCTGTCAAAACATTTACGGTAGTCAGTGTATATGACGTCAACCTGCGACCGTTGTGACATAGAACATGATATAAAATTGCTACAAGTAATAAGGTTTGTCGTGGTTGATCGACCTCTTAAGAAACCGTGCTGGTGGTCATTGAAATTTAACCTTATAGATGAATAAACTTGTTTGTAAACAATTTTTTCTAGAATTTTGGCAAATATACACAATTTAGATATTGGTCTATAGTTCTCTACGCAAGTTTTTGATCCACTTTTATGTATCGGTGTTACATAAGCCGACTTCCATATAGAGGGGACTATACCAATGTCAAGCGACCGCCTAAATAATATTTTTAATGGGACGGCAAGGCTTTTAGCACAATTTACAATGAAAATTGGTGGTATGCCATCTGGGCCTGCCGATTTATTAAGATCGACACGTTCTAGTAATTGTAGCACTTCTTTATCGAGAACTTCTACTTGGTGAATGTCAAGAGCAGTGGTGTCGGGCTCAGAAAGCTTGTATGTATCGATATGAGACATAGAGTCAGTACGGGAGCTGAAGTCTGCCAGAAAATTGGAGTGAAAAAAATTACTAAACATTTCACATATTTCTTTGCCGCTGCTTGAAGTTAGATGTTTATACTGTAGTGCTGATGGATACGAATTTGTTTGCTTACGTAACTTTACGTAGCTCCAGAAGGCCCGCGGGTTATTATTGATGCTTTTTTCAATTTTATTTATATAGTATTGAAACATGTCCTTTTCCAATTGTTTACCACGTTCACGCAATAGACTGAAGGTTTGATAGTCCGCTAAATTCCCATATCTCTTAAATTTCCCGTGATATTTTGCCTTTTCTTTAATAATTTTTATGAGTGAGTTTTTATACCAAGGAGGATATTTCGTTTGAGAATTGACTTTCTTTGTTGGAATATAATTTCGCTGTAACTTGTGTAACATCTCGTAAAAATATGTAATGGAATCCTCCAGCGATCTACAATTAAGTTCGATTTGCCATTGAATACTATTTAGTTCATTTCTTATGATATCGTAATCTGCTAAGTTATATAAGTACCTTACACGAGGACGTACAGGCAATGTATGTAGCTGGACAAAATCCGCAGAGATGCACAGGGCTTTGTGATGTGTATCCTCAGGTATTAACGGATCTGTGCTGCATGTGACTGTGATATCATCGTTGGATAAAACCAGATCTAGAATCTTATCATTTATATTATTAAAACCGTTATATTGTAAAAGACTACAGGTGTTTAAATTATCAATTAGATTGTGTTGGATATCCCCGGATAAGTTTTCCGCGTGAAAAGACAAACCGTCGCCTGCTGGCTGCCAAGATATATTAGGCTGATTAAAATCTCCTACGATAATAAATTTATCTGTTGGGTGGTTAAGGACAGTATCTAATAGAGCATCCGAAAATATTTTAACCTGGGCCGCCAGTGAGTTGCCTTCATTCTGGGCACAAATATACACTACACATAAGTTTATGTTATATGTTATTCGAGGTTTTTTGTGACTGAGTTTTAGTGTGACCCACAAATCTTCGGCACCTGAGCACCAATCACTCTGCAGGTTGGCTAAGAGTTCACTTTTCACGGCAATTAGAACCCCCCCTCCTAACGTTTGTCCCGTGCTGCTATAATCCCTGTCCCGTCTCCAGACAGTATATCTTGCGTCAAATAATTCAGAGTTTGATATGCCATGGGTAAGCCAGGTTTCCGTTAAACAAATGACATCAAAGCTATTGATACACACATTTCTATAGAAAATACCTGTTTTCGTTCGTAGACCACGGACATTCTGGTAATATATGCTAATAGGCGCCATCATAATTCACAAAAAAGAAAGTAGCAATTGAGTAGAAAGAAGAAAAAGATACATTCAGCTCAGTGCAAAAAATGTCAACAGAAAAAAAATACCCTAATAGCTCAAGCAATCCAATAACGACTTTATTCACTCTTAGATAAAACACAAAGCTTGAAATGTGATAGGCGTTAAAATAAATAGAATAAGTCGTGTATACATTAAAACTTTTGTGCAAATGCAAACAAATTTGAACCTTATAACAGGCAAAATAGTGTACCAATTTGTTAAGCGAGGCTGTTATGATACGGCGAGCCAAAGGCGATAAGCGAACAAAAGAACTATTGAAAAACAATGCATACAAAAAACTGTTACGTGCGGTTCTCAACTTTAGCTGTTTTAAATTAATAAATGATAGTCCAGGAAGTTGACTCGACAAATTTAGCCAAAAAACCTTTGAATGTCTGTTTCTGTTTTGATGTGATGTACAGGAGATGTTGAGTTTTTTCGGATAAATATTTTGCATCCTTTAACCCACACATGATCGAAACCACGTTCCTTGGCCCGCAGCTTGGTTCTATTTAGTAGAATTTTATTTTCGAACGTAAGGTGGTCATTAACGTAAATCCTTTTCTCACCAGGTAGTCCGAGGTCACTGGATTTAAGTGTTTTATGTTTTTTAGCAGCGGAGACAAAGTCATTTTTCAAGTAGGTGTTTTGTACTGAACATATAATATTTTTGTTGTTGTTGTCATTCCGCATGGGTACACGAGCAATATAATTAATTTGATCCTTTGGAATTTTTAGTTTGATTTTTTCCCCTATCTTAGCCACAATAGCAAAGAGGTCTTCGGAGCTGGAAATAGGTACGCCTTTGATTTCAATGTTATTTATCCTGGATCTCTGCTCGTTCTCCCTTTGCAGGCACTCTATATTAGTTACTCTCTGTTTTAAGAGCAAAATATCTTCTTTTGTTTGTTGTAACATTGAAACCTCTTGTTCAAGAGTTGTTACCTTTCCCGTTAATGTCTCCATAGAAGAATGGATGAATTCAAGCGATGATTTCATGTCATGAAAATCATTTCTGATGGCTTTTAATTGCACAAGCTCAGACTGAATAGATTGCACGCTGTCAACTAAGGCCGGTAATACTTCCATCTGACTAGACAATTGCTTTATTTGCCCTGAGATGGATTCGATGTCTACGACGGAGGCAGTTAGACCACTTGTTTGAGGGCATGCTGCGGCTAGGGATTTGCATTTACAGCATTTCCATGTAGCTCTTCGATCTCCTAGCTTTCTAATAATAATATAGGTAACTATAATTAACTATAATATTAGGTAACTATAATAATAATAATAATAATAATAATATATATCTAATAATATAAATAATAATAATACTATAATAATAAGTAATACCCGCGCAGGGGTAATCAAACTGCCCCGTACACAGGGAACATATAGCACCGTCTTTGGCTTCCGCTTTGCAACGTTTGCAAGTAAACATTTTGATGGTTCACTTCGTCTTAGAGAGTTTGAGAAACGTTTTTTTTATTTACCAGGCGGAGTGGAGTTCCTGTACCCTCTTTGTAGTCTACCAACGAACCGATGTTTATAGACAGCACCTTAAACTTCGATCACAGCCGTCAAATTGTATTTCGGTAATGTGCTATTTAATTTTAGTAGGCGCCAAAAAAAAAAATGTTTTATGTTAATGATGTAGGTAGGTTGTTGACACCGCCACTTATATCGCACTGGATTGTGGTTAAAACTGGTTATAGTTTACACTTTCAAGCACTTTTAAACACTTTTAAATTAACTGTTATTAGAGATTACGATTAAAAGAACACAAGCGAAACACTTAACACTGTGAACGATAGATTTTAATAATTTTTGGTAAATTCTTACGCGGAGAGAAACAAACACGTCCGACCAAGTTGAGAGCGCATCACTTTGTATATGAAATAACTTAGTGAAACATTCTGTAATATTTAATTAGCGATAATGTTTGTACTATATATCAGACTAAATACTCGGAGATTGACTTTCCCTTATTAAAAGAGAAAAGAGAGACGGTGGGGCGAATTTGTAATTAGGTATCATCGTTTTTCTTATAGCGTTGTTCTGGAAATATGATAGGGTATATTCTTGTAGCTCAATAGTTTTTAAAAACATTCTGCTACAGTTTAACAAAGAATTTGAAGAACACACCAATCATTTGTCCACTAGGTGACCAAAGAAAGTTTGTACTTTAAGAGAAGATCAAACTAGATGAAAGTTTGGTTAGGTTCTGCTTAAGTTTGAATTCGTAATATTCCAACGATAATTCGGAAATACAACAAGTATATATACGATCCGCTGAAAATCAGCAGTATCGAATCCTAGTGACAGCACATTCTGAGACGGTGTCCAATGTTGGCATCATGTCCTATATGTTCGTTGCTTCCTTTAATTGTATTTAGTTTATTTTTCTTTCATATTTAATGTATGTTATATTTTGACTGTAATGTGTTTCTATTATGATGCCAATAAATAAAATGTCTATCTGTCTATCTATATTATTATTTTTCTTCACAAATAATTAAACTACTTATCAAGTTACACTTCTCTATCCCTTCTCGTAGTCTGCGATTCAACTGTCCAATATATACTCGACCTAGTAATGCAAACTATATGCTTAATAGCTATTTTATCAGAGCATGTAATGAATTCAATAACCTTTGTAAGAAATACAATAATGTCGACCTATTTCACGTCAGTGATGCCTCCATACGTAAGCTTTTTATAAGTATATTTAGTGATATTTTGTCTGCGGGACCTTGATGCTGTTTTCCAATCCTGTGTTACCTAAGTTTGCGTATCTATAGTGTTTTTTATTCCTAATTTATTTGTGAAAACTTGTTATCTGCTAAACTAGTGATTTATCTGTAAATTATATAAGAAGCATTGAATAGCTGTAAGTTTTCCTGTTTTAAATAAATAAATAAATATGATAAAGAATATTTGATACTGTTTATGCGTAAGTCTGGTATACATTTGGCGATATTCGTTTGAATCAATGTGATCAGTTGAATCGTATATGATAGACACCTTGCGTGTCTTATCTAGACACATAACTCATTTGTACTGGATTTTATTGTTTTATCCGGTCCATGCGTGAATATGATCTTTCTCTAACATCAGATAAAAAAGCTCTCACGTACTTTTAACTCTACCTGGATAGTAACAGCTTTCGCTTATCCCCGAGCCTATTAGGCCATAAGTGACAGGCGGTAAGCCCATCGCCATAGTCCTAGCACAAAATTTTATGAGTTTTTGTGCTTTAAAATCCAAAAAACGACATTTGATAAGTACAAACCGACTGAGATTGGAAACCGCGACCGGGATCGTAACCTTATCTTTAGCCACTAGGCTATACTACTAGAACTGCTTTTTTTGCTTAGAGAAAGCGTTAATATTGATTTAATTACGTCTATAAAGTTATCAATAGAATTGTATAAAATTAAAACACATTTATCCATGCATTATCTTTTCAAAGTTTGACGGTTTGGATCACAAAATTTAATCTTAATGAATAGAACTTCCATCTCAGATGCACAGATGGCATGCTTTTTTGCGACAATGCGCAAGAAGAGTGCATCTCTGGTGCGCAGGGTGCGGACCAGCTCCAACAGCATCCTGAGCATGATTGCTCAAAGGCTTGACTGTGTTTATGTAAACAGATGCTGCGCCGTCTCACATGGGGTAAGGTATTCATAAGCATAGTTAAGCCTTTAGTATAATATTATATTATATTTCTTTATTTTATATTATAATCAAATAGTTTTAATAATAATTTTATATTTCAATTTTATAATTTAGTCTAAGGTTGTTATTTGGTAGTTGTTTGAAGTAATGATGAGTCTTAGTTACTTATTTAAATAAATGAATAATAATAATAATATTTTCGATATGTATTATATTAAATTATACCTTTGGTTCAACATTGATTCATGTATTTGTATAAGATTTTTTAATTCTCACTTGAAGTTAAAAACGTGTATAGTACAGAAGTACTTTAGTTACGTATTGCATCAATGACCTGCGGGAATTTTCCGTGACTCACTGCTCTAAATGCAGCATTAAGGTCTCTTAATATTTCATTTCACTCCTCAAGGCTAGCACAGATTTCACGTTGGAATTCTAAGATGAAATCTCTAAAGACTTTGTAAAAAGAGAAAATTGTGACTTGTGTACCATTTTGTATGCAGTCTTATTTTAAATGACTTTTCATCTGCAACCATTTTCTGGTTCTTTTAGTTGTTAAATGAATCTAAGTCTGCTATAGTCACCCAATTTTCACTACGAAAACCGACCAAGTGAATTTTAATTGTATAAAAATCACTCTTTTTCAAATCAGCACTTAAAATTGAAAAAAAAAATCATCGGTGCCGGCACCGGTGATCGAATTCGCGATGCTAACGAACTAAGCCACATGCAACGCCCTCTATCGCTAGTAACTCGACACAAGGGTCCCCGCGGTGAGGGGAACTTCGGCTTGGACGGTTACTGTTACGCGCAACCACAGCGCACCCGTGGCTCGCAGAAAACGATTCTGAATTACTTATAATCTATGGATATGTATACATAGGCTGTAACTATAACGTTTTAACAAAACGGGACATCAAATTAAAACAAATAAAATAGTACATTTTTTATTGTAGTTCCTTCTATTCTCCAGCTCGGTTTCATTATTCGAATACATGGTATAAATTTTATAAAACAATAGCGAATCATGACTTTTGTTTTTCTGTGTTTTTCAGAAAGGCGTAAAACGTATATGAACTTTTCACTACCTAAAAAGTAAAAAAAAATTATAAGGAATAGTGTAATTTCTAAAAAAATATAAATTATATCAGCAATGACTAGTGGTTCAACCATTGATCACTGGAAACCCTTATTTGCTTCAGTGACCTATGTTTAAACTTAAACCTAGAATTATTGAATAAGTGAGTGAAACCATGTGGTCTAACTAAGTCGGCGACTAGACTTTATCGCGCCAGTTTAAATAATGTAATGTAGAAAGTGACTTTAAACGACTTATTTAAGCACGAGTCCCTATATTTCAACCGACTTCAAAAGGTTTCGTTAGTCACATAGACATCGTCTTAGTTCGTCACATAGAGCTATGCTCAATCCGATGAAGCAGTCAAGGCCAGCTTCTCCGACCAATCTGTGTAGTTCGTCATAAAAAAAATTGTCACCACTATGAACTCGAATTGTTCCGTACATTTTTTATAATTTAAGTATATCTATAAGGGCAAGGGTACATACATAAGGCATAAGACAACAATATACATATGGGACCTAATTGAAAACAGACACATTTCTTCTATGAGTACACAGAAATTAAAAAAGCAGATGTGTTAAGAACCTCATTTTTTGAAGTGCGTTGATTAGATAAGATCTATTTATTCGTTGAAAACACGGTATCATTATCATAACAAACATGCAAGGTACACGTGCAGATTAAAATTAATGTCAATAATTATGAATTATTTACATTATGATAAAGGATAAATCAAATGAAGCGTCAATAGCCTAATGGTTTAGGGTACGGCCTGCGAATCGTAAGGTCGTGGGTACGAATCCACCATTCGAATATTGTCGTAAACCATGTCCTAGCACAAGCTTAAGCTTATTTGGTATGGTTAACAAGATTGTTAGTAATAATTCTGAAAAAAAAGAAATATTGCTAGCTTTCTTTTTTATAAAAAAAAATGTGCAGGCATGTACAGCAAACTTTAGTATGTGTCTCTTAGTAAGTTCTGTGAACGCACCGAAAGAAAAGTTGTATTTGAAAGTGGCACAAAAGCTCCGGCCCTAGGAGTAATTGGTTTCTTCAATAGCTCCATTAACAATACTAGGTGTTTTTTATGTCTTAAAGGAATCTGTAGCCAATTCATAAAATACGCCGATTGCATTACCTTCTCACTCTGTAATATTTATTTATTTATTTATTATTTGACTAAATCAACAGCTTATGAGTTATAATAGATATTTCGGTCACGTATTCAGGATCTAAGCCTTTATAGATTTACATTATATAAAACATTTTTTTTGCATTGTTAACTAAGGATGAACTTCGTATTAAAAAGTAATTAAACAAATTAATAGGAAATAAAAATTGCATTACCTGCGTTACTGTGTGTGAGTGTATATGTGTCTGTGTGATGTGTGTACGTTGTGTATATATCCCTGTGTGTCCTGTATCACAAATCTTTAATTAACCCGAGTAATGCCATCAGTCAAAGTCTGTATGAATACATTTTTGAATTTTAATTTTGTCAGGCAACATTATCACATTAATATATATTTAGCATATATTACATTAATATATGCTAAAATTAAATATTTACGAAGCAAAAAGAGCGACAGTTTGTATATACAAGTATCACTATTATTTTCACCACTTACCGCATCCATTAATTCACTACCATAAAAACAAAACAAAAATAGTTCTCCCAGCATGCATATCAAATATAATACCATGGAAAGAAATTCTACTGATGCTATATCAATCTGGAAATTTAGAAAAATATAGAAAAACATTCCATTCTATTTTAATAATTGAACTGAAATGATATTTACGAACTTCCACTAATCTGAAACCAGTGGTGCATAGTGTCCATCCACTAAATAAAAAGAGACAGAATACTGGCCCGCCATATATATCTTCAATTTTTTTGTAAAAACTGAAAGAAATATGTAAACATAATACATAAGACGTCGTAAATTTACACAATTAAAAACTATTTTACTTTAGTGAACTATAAAACTAAACCAAAAGTGTTTGAATTTGTGAGTTAAACCATTTTTTTTTGTTAACGGGGAGGAAATCCTCAGAAAGATACCCCGAATTCTGAGGGAAAGGCGGCGGTTATGTGGGGTTTTTACCCACTAAAACCTCCCCGGTGGCCTTCCTCGGTGCATGGTGAGGGGCTCCGGAAGTGGGCCGACAAAGGCCACCCTTGTCGTCCACCCTTGTCGTCCAGTGAACCCGAGGCCCCTTTTAGTCGCCTTCTATGACATGAGGAGATACGTAGTCTTATTCTTGAGAGCCCAAAACTACAGGGCTGATGTAAGTGAAACCAAGATATGGTGGTCTAATCAAGTCGGCCACTAATATCTCGATATTTTATATAATTTCATTTAGAAAGTGACTTTAAACGTTTTATTTAAGCACACGTTCCTATATTTCAACCAACTTCTAAAGGTTTCGTTACCTAGTCTTAGATTGTCATAAACCTACCAATATCAACACTCATTGTTCCTTAAGAAATTTAAGATTTTTCTTTTATATCTATAGAGGCCAAGGTCATATACACAATGACTTACACAAGGTTACAAAATCCACAGCCCTGTAGTTCTGGGCTCTCAAGAATAAGACTACGGTATCCCCTGTCTGTCGTAGAAGGCGACTAAAAGGGGCCTCGGGTTCACTGGGCGACAAGGGTGGGCCTGAGTCGTCCACCAACGTGGACCCGGGAAGAAGGCGACATCGGCTGGCCCGTGTCGCCCCAGGCCCGGGTGAGGGCACAGGGGGGAGGGAGTAACCTCCCGGGACGTGCTCTCCTTGAGCACAGTGCAGAGGGGCTCCGGTGCGTTCCACGTTCAGATCCCGGAGTCCCTCGTCATGCACCGATGAAAAGGCCACCGGGGAGGTTTTAGAGGATAAGATCCCCACATAACCGCCGCCTTCCCTCCAGAAGGCGGGGTATCTTTCTGAAGATTTCCTACCCGTCAACAAAAAAAAGGTTACAAAATCCATATCCATATACCTAATATTTTTTTAAATGACGAACTACACAGAACTACGTCGTAAATTAAAACGTTAATAAGACAATGTGAACAAAAAAATGTGACAAAAAAATGTTAATAAGACGATGTGAACGAAACAAATAGCATTTTCATTTGCAATTTTTAATTTTTTTTTAAGATTTTGAAAGTTATGAGTATGTTGAACGATTAAGTTCCCTTGATACACAAAGACTGAGCTAATAAATGCGTATTAGTATACTTACTTGTTAATTTCAACGTGATGTAACGAAATGCTTTGAAATTTCTTAGCAAATATATTTGTTATGGATTCACCAGAATGTTTTGACATGATTTCACAATTTTCAACAAAGCTTTCTAAGTCGTATCTGAAATAGAATAATTCTTGAATAATGAAAACTTGTTTTAATACCATTACGATTTTAAACGAAAAAGCGACACTCAAATACACTAACAGATATCGACGCTGGAAAGCACATATGGCCATTTTCACATTTTACGTCGTTAGAATCAGAAAAAAATTACTTGACTTGTAACAATTAGATGAAAAATAGACACTTTTCGTTTATTTATTGTATCGTAAAACGATTTTCTTTTAGAAAAATTCTAGGTCAATGCCATGGTACAATACTTATTTAGCAAATATTAATGAATACTGTGTCCAAAAACGACAGCTCTAGGTCCACTAAAAAAGAAAGTTATATATATTTTTTTAAAGTTGGAATGTTTTTTGTGGGTTACTACGTTTTTGTTTTCCAGCGTCGATATGTATATCTGTAGGATATAGCGTGTGATAGAATGAGATCACATTTATTATCAATCAATTGAATCAATCAGCCTGTATCTTCCCACTGCTGGGTATAGTCCTCCTTTTTGACGCCATTCACATCGATCCTGTGCTGCCCGACTACCTGTGGTCTACCCACTGATTGGCGTCCCTGTCTTGGCCACCATTCGGTCACTGCCCTGGTCTACCGATCGTCTTCTCTCCTAGTCAGGTGTCCCGCCCATAGCCATTTTAGTCTCATGATTTATTTAATTTATTAGGTCTAAGTTTATTAGGTCCCATATGTGATACAGGATGAGTTAAACCATACACCTGCCATACATTTTTAGCAAGTGATAGCATCACTTAATATGTTCCTATTAAATGATATTAAAATATTACATCTCCTTTGTCCGGTGCCCTTCTGTTTACTATGGTAAACGTAAAATTGTATAATTTTTATAATTTTATACAAAAAGCACGCCTTTCTCACTTCGTTCACATCCATCTCAATATTTAAAGCAATGAAATAAGAAACTATGGACCTACCTCAAAATTTTTAATTGCGTAGTACATTGAGCCAGAAAAAATGTTATTAGAACATCTAAAGTGGTATTATTTATAGCTAGCCACGAAGTCTGAATCCAAACGTACAGTAAGGCCATATAAAACCTGTAAACCAAGTGACCTATTTTTAAGACATTTAAATAAAACTCTAGCTTCAAGTACACGACTACCTCCGCACATCTCTGGAACCACAGGAAAACCCATCTCTCGTTAAAAAACCGAGTCGTAGCCGTTAACGAAAATATACTAGAAAAGATGAATATACTCTCAAGTATTTTTACATCTAATGGCGTAGACAGAGACAGCATTTACTGTCCGCCTTTCACCAAGCTTTTTAAGTATGTATAATATAGCAACTGTCATACATCGAGTATAAATGTTTAAGACCAAACTTACTTCCAATTTTCATCCAGTTCGAATGGTAACCAAACAGCGAATACAGCTTCCTTCCCTTGCAAATATAAGATCAACGGATACACAGCCCAAAGAAAACATGTCACAAGTGCTATAAAATTAGATAAACGTAAAAGAATTTTCGCTTCTCGTGCTGTCGCTTGCAATAACTTCTTGTGTTCTTTCTCGGGTTTGTTAAACAATTTCCCTAGAATTAATAGCATATTTAACAAAATAAATTATTTTTATTCGAGATTTAATAAAAATATAAATAAAATTGGAGTGTCTTTTTGTAATATTTAAATAATCGCATTTTACTACATGCATATGGTACGCATACCAAAATAACATATTTTACAATATTTGTCTACACGTCTATTTGTTGGCGGTCATCTCTGGAACGGCTGGATCGATTTTAACGGGATTTACACTGGCAGATAGCTGATGTAATAAGGAGTAATTTTATTTTTTATTAAATTATTTTTTCGGTATTTTTCATTAAATTTTATTTTTATTTCAATTTTGGCACTTAGTGTTGCCTCCACCCAGCTAACGTCTTTATCTTCCGAGATATTCAAACTCACTTAACCGATGCTTCATTTTTTCTCCCGAGTATAATTTTCAACAGTTACAGATATATTTAAGAACGCAAATAAACAACAGAAATTCAGTTTAACAGAATTTCGTCGTCTTTATAAATTGATTTTAAAAGAGGTGGTTCTTTATTTGTCTGTATTTTGTAATAAAGCTTTATTTTCTTTACTTCACTGCATTAATAACACTGTCATTTATGAACTTATTTTGAATTTTTTTTCAACGGATCAGCTAGCCTATTTATACATACTATATATATACATAGTATATATATACTACACGCCGGTAGTAGCCGGTTTCTGAGAGGTACCTCATCGTTCGTGCCGGTCCACTTATACAACAGAAGGGCTTCCGTTATTCCAAACATTATTTTATAAACACATAAACATTAATAGAGTGAAATTAATAGCGTTGTGATGGGGTCATTAGAAAGTGTGCTAAGTTTTTTTTTTTTTAAAGAAAACTAACAATATTTCTTTTTTTCTTTTTTTTTCAGAAATATAACTAACAATCTTGTTAACCATTCCAACTAAGCTTAAGCTTGTGCAAGGACATGGTTCAACGGGATCGGGAGAGGCCATCCTGTCAGATGAGTGCGCAGGCGGCCGGTGGCAGACCGGCCCGCAGCCTGTAGTTCTGGGCTCTCAAGAATAAGACTACGGTATCCCCTGCCTGTCGTAGAAGGCGACTAAAGGGGCTTCGGGTTCACTGGGCGACAAGGGTGGGGGCCTGCGTTGTCCACCAAAGTGGACCCGGGAAGAAGGCGACAACGGTTGGCCCGTGTCGCCTTGCGCTGTGGCATAGGGTGGGAGGGAGTAACCACCCCCCCGGGACGTGACGTTGAGCTCAGTGCAGAGGGGCTCCGGTGCGTTCCATGTGAGATCCCGGAGCCCCTCGTCATGCACCGAGGAAAGGGCCACCGGGGAGGTTTTAGTGGGTAAGAACCCCACATAACCACCGCCTTCCCCCCAGAAGGCGGGGTATCTTTCAAGAGATTTCCTCCCCGTAAACAAAAAAAAAAAAAGGACATGGTTCACGGCAATAGTCCAATGGTGGATTCGAACCCACGACCTTAAGATTCGCAGGCCGTACCCTAAACCATTAGGCTATTGACGCTTCAGAACGTTTGTTCTGAATGACAGGTTTATAAATTGTATGATAACGGAAAAGTGTAACTAGATATTGTGATTAGATGAGAGATAGGTATACTTCAGTAAATGTTAATAGCTTTATTCATATCGTGTCCATGGTGCATTAAAACGAACCGGAAATCCACTATCATTTGTAAATTACATATCCGTTAAAAGTGACATGTCCGTGATTGTCATATTCAGTTTTCATCACGTTTTTAAACTTATTCGATATTCCATTTACGTTCTCGACAATTACATTTTTATTTTTTTATTCATTGCATATACTATCCAAAAATAATCATTCAAAATGACATGAAATTCATACAAACTGACAAAATAGATCGATAGATGCTATTAGGCCTAAAAGAAAACCTATAAAACGTTTTCCTTCACCACTAACTTAACATAAAATTGTATCAATTTTCGAAAGAAGTGTTGTATTTGAAACGATTTAAATTTAAAAAAAAGCAATAAAGTAATGTAGTAACTAACACTAATTATAATACGATAATTGGTTAGTATAACTAAAGTGCCGTAGTCTTTAGTGTCCGGGCGGTCGCTTCAAGCTGCTACCTATATTCGATGATTTTTTTATTTTTTTTTATATGTCGAACTACACAGATTGGCCAGAGAATCTGGCCCGAGTTCTTCACCGGATTGAGAGGTGGCATAGCTCTTAGGTCGCTTAGGCTGCACCTCTATCGCTAGTAACTCGACACAAGGGTCCCCCCGGTGAGGTGTAACCTCGGCTTGGACGGTTACTATGTTACGCGTAAGCATTCCGATCCTAGTGTGCCCGAGAGGGCAGGGTGCCGATGATCAATGAATTTGTTTATTGCTGATTTACCAAGCACTTGTTGGTGAAGGAAAACATCGCATAAATATTCCATAAAAAAAATCGAACACATGAGAAGATAATCCGCAATAGACCCGCGTGGCGTAATTTGCCTTTGTATTCTCTTTACAGTGATCCCGCTGTATATATATGTATATATATATATATATATATGTAGGTTGTGACTTTAATTTAATACCATAGATTTAAATTTAGATGTTAAGATGTGAGTATTTGTATAAGGCGTAAGCAATTGTGTGTATTTAAGAGGGAACGTGAATTATTTTTTTTGTATTATGGACCATATACCTTTCATTATTTCTAGAAGTTCTTGCACTTGATCGGCTTTAAGAAGCATCACAACTTCTTTGTATATTGAATCTAGGTGGGTTAATAACAAGAACATTGTTTCCGTTACAGTATTCAAATCATCACGCACCTTCAAAAAACAGGAAATACTTTTAGTCATAGCTTAAAATAATAATAAAAAAACAGGTGCGCACTTATGTATTTTAACTCATAAATGAATCGTGGGAACAATCCTAAAAAAACTGAGGAAAATTGAAACACAAGATTAATCCGTGATATAATCCGTTAAAATTTGTTTTAATTCATTGTGTAACATTTCAGTAAATATATGAAATCATGATCTGGCATCTGCCATCGTTGGAGGAGTGGACCTGTCGCTTCCGAGCGTCGTTCGCGCGATGCTCGCGAGTTCTGGACGGCAGTGGCCTCCTTCTGCGAGACAGTCATGTTAGGATCAGGGAGGATAGCCCAGGGGCTTCTTTCCTCGCAGGTGGCGAATCAGGGTGCGCAGGAGGCGATATCACCTCCTCTTGATGCCCCCGTAATCCGAAGCTTCTACTTCTACTAATGCTTCGGCGTCGTCGGGACTTCTCTAATTGCCAGAGAAGTCCCCTTTGAAAGAAGAAGTACGGGCTTCGCCGGGACCGGCCGGTCGTTGGGGTGCCCTGTTGCTGACAGATCCGAGGCACTCCACTTATAACGGCGGATGGGATTCGCGGAAGGTTTCGTGAGTAGGGATCGCCCAGACCGATTCCCACACATCCCTCCGGGCCCACCCAGGGTTCCGGTGGATGTTCCGTGAAAAGGATTGTTGATAATATATTTAACAATCGTGAGTCTTAATTTAATAAATATAAATTGTATAAATTTAGTATTGTATGTGTGTATAGCATAATGTAGTCTCAACAAGCAAGCATATGAAATATAAATTTAAAAAGTTTAAAAATTTGTACTAACTTGATAAACTCTAATAATTTGTTGACATGTGAAAAGAATTGTGAGGAATAAAATAATTCTCGTGTATATTTTGTGAAGATATATTTGCATCGGCGATGAACTGCGATCTATTTGGAAGTAGCCACCAATTCGTAAATTTAACAAATGGGGCTCCAAACTGTTGTATGACCATTTCTTGTCCATTATTTAACATTAAGTGTAAGGTTGTCAAAATAACACTATCGAGTGCAATATTGACATAAACGTTGACAGGTTTTATAGTGCTTTGTATGTGAAGCCATATTATTACGCCATATATTATTCCCCTTTCATTTCTACCGAAATGTATCATTAGGTTGATATTTGATGTCATAATAACTACTATTGCACTACATTTGATGCGATACCATACTTTTTACTAGTTAATTAAATATTTTGCTCCTCGTTGCTCTATTTAAGAAACTGTGATATTTCAAACTAGGAATCCTTGTCAATTAATGTCAGTATTTCTATACGGAACCTTTTTTACGTACACAAACATGCTTTTAATATTATACAAAGCATGTTTGTGTACGCAAGAAAACGAAAAAATGAAAATCATTGATGCTGGAATTCGATATACGAAATAATATATATATCTTTTCTTAGATAAAATACAGTACTGCGTGTCGTAAAATACAATATATGTATGAAGAAATTTCAGTATATGTATGTCTATAATCTTAAGGAGAAATAATAACACTTTAAATGTATGTATGTTATCCCTATATATACATATATATATCTCAAAAAAGCCTCTACATTTATTAACATAAATGAATCAAAGTACTATTTTCATCATCAACATCATCATCAGCCTGTGTCTATCCTGGAAATAGGCCTTCCCCAATGCCTTCCACCACATACGATCATCTGCTTTAATCTTTATAAGGTCATCGGTTCATCTGGAGGCAGCGCGTCCTCCAGGATGGGAACCTGGCCCCAGCATGCTTCGGCGTCGTCGGGACTTCTCTGAGTGTCGGAGAAGTCCCCTTTGAGGGTGAAGTCCGGTCTTTGCCGGGACCGGCCGGTCGTTGGGGTGTCCTGTCACTGACAGATCCGGGACACCCCGCTCATAACGGCTGATAGCATTCGTGGTAGGTTTAGTGGGTATGGGCTGCCCAGGCCGCGTCCCACACATCCCTCCAGGCCCACCCATGGTACCGGAGGATGGTCTATAAACAGATTCCCCCGCGTTAACAAAAAAAAAAGCGCGTCCTACGCTTCTCCCATGCGTGGCCACCATTTCAAAACTTCCCTCCCCCATCTGCCGTCTTGCTGACTTTAAGGCTATGTCGACTACCTTTGTTCTCCGTCGAATTTCTTCGTATCGGAATCTATCCCAGATTCTATCCCCGGCATTTCTATCGGCATATATGTAGTTTTTTCCATCGCTCGTTCTGCGACATTCAGCTTGTGGACCAGCCTAACGGTCAGAGTCCAAGTCTCTGCACCATAGGTAGTGGCTGTAAGGACGCTCTGGTGGTTGTATAATTATTTTAGACGCAATTGAATGTTATAGTGTTATATAAAAGTTAGAGAAAAGGACAAGAAGAAAATATACTGATTTAATTTCATTAGTATAATAACCGTCCAACAAACAAAGGAAGTCCATCACCAAGTGTATAATAAGGTGATATAATTACAAGCAATGTTTCTTGAAATAATTTTAACGAACGTACTTTGTGAGAGAAACAATAACGTTCGAAACAACAGCGGCATCCTTTATCGCATCTGGGTCGGAAAGCAAGGAAAAGTCGCGCCGACACATTAAATTCTACCGTTTGCATTGTTTCAAAGCGTAGGGTAATGAGCTACACTAGCTAAAATATTCGTTGTAATACAGGTAATGCTATTGACTATGCTATTTAAGAATTTTTATCTGTCTGTATGTCTGTTTGTTTAGAGTAATCTCTGGAACGATGGGACCCCTTTTGACGGGACTTTCACTGACAGATAACTGATGAAATAAGGTGTCATTTATGGTACTTTATTTAAAAAAAATGAATAGGTTGTAATAGCAGGTAACTAGCTAGTACACAATATAAGGCTAATCGATATACGAGTATATACCCTATCGAACATAAACAAATGAAAATCGGTTAAATAACAATGCTATTAGAGCACAAACATTTTAAAAGGTAAAGACTAATTAGGAACCTTCTCCTTTTTAATATTTCTGAGATATTACTAACATTCTTGTTAACCAGCTTAAGTTAAGTGATCAGTTAAGCTTGTGCTAGGAAATAGTTGCTGTTCTTACGTTGACGCTTCAAATTAATAAATCTCCCAGAATATTGAAAACCAAAAAGATTGAAAAACTACAAGCGGCGCAAATATACTAGAAGTAGTCTAGGGTAGAAACTTTGGGTCCGTGAAATCCTAGTGCACACCACCTTTTTAATGTGATAGCTAAGAAGATGGTCGATATAGTGGATGGTCGATGCTGGCTTAGACCTTGCATAGAAGCTAAGGATTGCCATGCGACGTGACATTGCTACCAGCCTCCTGGGCATGCAGTCAAGCGACGTCGGCTTGGCACAGTTATATTTTTTGTAAATATTTTGTAAAATACCTATTAAATTGTAAATGTTTATCTTTTTAGTTAGTATTATGTTTTGTCTTATATATATAGTTTAGTTATTTTATAAAATTAAATATTTGTCATATAATTTTTAATGAAATATTTAATTATTATAAAATAAATAAATAATATTCTTGGTACTACTCTCAGTATGCATACATTTTAACCACGGCTCATAATATATTATAATGATTTAATTGGCAAGATTCTGAAATAATTATAAATTTCAATTATATATTAGGCAAACCAAATTACTTCCAGCGTCTTGGTATATCAGTGCACAGGTGTCATTAACGGGCGTCTTTGTAACGAGAATTACCACCGCTTTCAACGAAGGGAAACTTCATTTCCGCTCAAACCGCGTACCGGATGCTTTTGATATTTTCAGAAGGTACTTACTTATACTTATAAAGTTATGCACTTGTTATACAACTTTTTTTTTATTTCAATGCAGTCAGAACTAAGTTACCAATAATGTTTGTAAGAACAAGTATATTTACGAGTACTCCTAATAAAGGCTAGAACTTTCCCTTACTTTTTATACACTTCGATAATTCAACTTAAACATTTGAGCTCGTCATTACCGAGTACTTACTGACTCTTGGATTGTGTTATAATTTGTAGGTTTCGTGGAATAAAATAGTCCAACAACTAATACAGTCGCTTTATTGCGACAACGTAACGTTGTACAAAAGAATTATTTAAAACGAATACCGTCACAACTGCACGTCCTCACAATCTTTATACAAAATTAATTAGAAGTCAGATTACGAACTAATAAAGCTACAACTATTGTTTACAATGTCAAGTTCATGTGACGAAGTAAATCACTAAGATATCATTGGAAGTAGTAGTATCAGGAGGTTCAGGCTAAGCGACCTAAGGGCTATGCCACCTCTCAATCCGGTGAAGCAGTCAAGGCCAGCTTTTCTGACCAATCTGTGTAGTTCGTCATTAAAAAAAAAGTTGACAGAGCATGCCACTAAAGCATTAAGACTGACTTTAATAACCATAGCTTAAGGTGTTACAATAAGTGTAAATAAATAGATAATGTAAAGCAATTACACGTAATATTAAATATAATTATAATTAAAAAACGAGCCCAGAGCAGTAGCACAAAAGTTACTAAGCTTTATGAAGGCTAAAAAGACTCTTATCTATCATATATATGCTACTATATCCCCCAAATTATTGTATAATTTATTAACAAAATGACGAACGCCATGTAATAGTGTCGCCTACAAATTATACTAATTCTGTAACACGTCCTCTCGTAATTGTAGGATGTGAAGGCCTTAATTGTGATAAGGATAATACAATCCCCTGCGTATTCTGAAACAGTGCAATTATTTCACGCCGTGCCTGTATTCTAAGGTATATATTTAACAGAAAGGGAAAACTTTAACACACTTTGAAACATTACGAAATATACTTTCAAGTTTCAATGACACGTTCCCTTAGGATGATATAATAATATTTACTTTTTTATATATACAAATAAATAACATTGGAGTGTTTGTTTGTAATTAAAAATAACCGATTTTTACTAAATGCATACGCATCTACATGACCCGTACGTATAGTACGGTTCTATACGTATGAAAAAATATTATTTTTTACAATTTTTGTCTGTTTGTTCCGGCTAAGCGTTTGAAGCGTCAATAGCCTAATGGTATAGGGTACGGCCTGCGAATCGTTAGGTCGTGGGTTCGAATCCACCATTTTTTTTTTTTTTTTCCTTAAAAAGAAAGCTAGGAATATTTCTTTTTTTTTTCAGAAATATTACTAACAATCTTGTTAACCATTCCAACTAAGCTTAAGCTTGTGCTAGGACATGGTTCACGGCAATAGTCGAATGGTGGATTCGAACCCACGACCTTACGATTCGCAGTCCGTACCCTAAACCATTAGGCTATTGACGCTTCAAACGCTTAGCCGGAACTTGGACTATTGCCGTGAACCGTGTCCTAGCACAAGCTTAAGCTTAGTTGGATTGGTTAACAAGATTGTTAGTAATATTTCTGAAAAAATTAAAAAAAAAAGAAATATTGCTAGCATTCTTTAAAAAAATCTCTGGAATATTTAGTCGAGTATTTTTTTAGAAAAAAATAAATATAATAGATTAGCCGCAACAAACAGACAAAAATTGTAAAACAAAAAATTTTTGTGTGTTAAAAAGTGCGGTTATTTTAGATTTACAAGCAGACACTCGAATAAACTTAATAATATTTATAGTAAAACTTTGCTCGTTTTTTTTTTTGAAAAATGTACAATAGTTTTCGTCCGGGAGTCAATCTTAGACTACATTTTGGGCCCCGGTTGCCTTAACCAATGCCATGTCTTGAAATAATTCTGGATGAGCATTTGGCATACTAAATTTCAACGAAACATGACATTGGCACGCCTAACGTCGTATTTTATTCGGGGGTCTTTAGATTTGGGGCGGCGAAACAACACGAAACAATAGCAACTATTACTGGATGTTCTTGTTGTTTCCACGCCTTAAGTTTATTCAAAATTAAATGTTGCATTAGCGAACAAAAGACTACGAAATTGAAACCAATTTACACTTTCTATTATTTTGTTTTAACACAAAAACAAAGTAACAAATGGATATTAAAGAGGTTTATTACAAGTTTCTTACGTATAAAATACAACTTGTTATCTATGATGTTTATGCTGGAAGCCTGTTCAGCTTTTAAAGTTATACCTTACTTATGGGCGCGTGATTCTCGGCTTCGTGAGGTTAATTTTAATATTTTCTTACCAATGTTATACTGAGTCTAAGAGATATAATAAAAATAAGAGGGGTAGACGCAGATCATGTACTTTTATTTTGTCCAAAAAGAATAAATAAATAAATATTTGAATGAAGCGAGAGGTGTGCAAGGATCTTAAACGATCCTGACACACCTCTCGCTTCTATGTATTTTTTTTGGATAAAATAAAATTTATAACAAGTATATTTACGAGTAAAAACAAAAACCGACTTTAAATCAAGCGATGTTTCCGAACCTTTACGATTTAAGGACGATTAAACGAGCCTACTCCTATCGCAAAGGCCGGCAACGCACCTGCAGCTCCTTTGGTCGACGTTGATCACTTAGGTGAGCCCTAAGGTCGTATAAAAACCATTGGTTAAAGGTAATCTCCATTTTTAGATAGAGGTGCCACAAAAAAACTTTGCTTGGTTAAAAGCGAATTTTTTACACGTAGTTATCGTTTCATTAAACATCATCGTTATCATTAAAAGCATAGTTTCCAATACTTTACATTTTTTAATTTATTAATAATTTATTAGTAATTTATTAATAATTTAACCACTAAAGGTTAGCTGGAAGAAAATGCTAATTAGCATTAAGTTCGCCTTTGTACATATTATTTGGTACAATAAAGGATTTATCTATCTATCTATCTATACCAAATTAAAGTTTATTTTAATAAGGATAGTTCTTAATAATTACCTGAAAGTATTTTTTCATTTAGCAGCCATTGACGGGAGTAAATCCGGAACACACGTTTCCAATTCGTAAATGGAATTTCTACGAGTCGACATGAACATGAAAGCGATGTTAACTTCAATATACAGAGACTCAAAGGATTGAATAAGCTGTACGTAATTTTAAGGTAATATAGTGAGTGAAATATTACGAAAGCGTATTAAATTTAACATACTAAGGAATGAATTACTATCACTTCTGTTTTGCTAGTATTAGCTTAGCGTTTCAAAGACCGTCTCTAAAGTATAATATATCATTATATAATATATCAAAGTAGTTTTGCTATTAAAATATTTTCTGTCTCTACTGAGTAACCTGAACATAGTTGTACATTGTTTGTGCCAGGGATCGAGACCATTTTTCAGACTTGTAGTTGTCGGGTCGTAGAATAAGACTACGGTATCCCATGCCTGTCGTAGAAGGCGACTAAAAGGGGCTTCGGATTCACTGGGCGACAACGGTGGGGACCTTTGTCCTCCACCAAATTGGACCCGGGAAGAAGGCGACATCGGCTAGCCCTCGTCGCCTTGCACTGCAAGGGCATAGGGGGCGAAGGAATAACCTCCTGCCCCCCCCCCGGGACGTGGTCTCCGAAGAGCAATACCATTGTTAGTCGCAATTTAAGTGTTATGCTATCACATGCTGAACAGTGAAGAAAAAAGAAAAATATCTTAAATAAACTTACATGTTTGAGAATAAAATGGAAGATATATCTCCCAATCCCGGGTGTAAACGTCTAGCGGACTATTCTGGAATTCTGTATTCAAAGAGAAGCGCTGTTTTGAATAGTGGGACGTTTATATACAGTAGCTTTAATACTTTTGGACTGAAGCGAAGGTTAAATAGGCAGTGAACGTATTTCAATGATGTGTACTGTATTATTACATGAATGGAAATACATTGCTTTTAAAACGTGCAAAAAATTAACGAATCAATGTAGATGCAAGGCCGTCGACGTATTGGTTCTATAAATATGATTAACAAGAATGTTTGTAATATTTTCTTCTTCTTAAAGTGCCTCTCCGACTAGCGAAGGTTGGCAGTCAGTTCACTATATCTCTTTCCGTCTCTTGCGAGGCGAAACAGATGGGCGGCACTCGCAAATAATAAAACAATCCTAGCTTTTTTTTAAAAAAAAATTTCTTCGGAACCCAAGGTCCTAAGTGAACAAAATTCATATGGGACCTAATTGAACTCAAATCCTTTGAAACAAAAATAAACGGCATGATGGCACAATCTTGCCGTTTATTTTTTGTGAACGTTTTCGTTGTTAAGGGCAATCAAATAAAAATGCTTATTTAATAATTTTACAACATAATAAAATGTTTTCATTCTTTTAAATACCACGGAATCAAAGTACGGAATTAATTGGAACGTTTTGGAGTACGCAGAATTTTGTAGCGTCGATATGCCAACGGCGTTATCTGTCTCAGATTTACACGCTCTTTACATTATTACATTTAAGAGATTTAATTACAATAGTACGTGTTGCAAAACAAGGATAGATTATAAGTAACAGAGGGCTGGCTAATACCTTGCACAGAGGCTAAGCATTGCCATACAACGTGGCAATGCTACCAGCCTTCTGGGCACGCTGCCAAGCGATGACGGTTTGGCACAGTTATATTTTTTGTAAATATTTTGTAATATCTATTAAATTGTAAAAATTTCTTTATTAGTTAGTATATGTTATGTTTATTTTAATAAATAAAGTGTAAATAAATAAAATGTTAATAAATAAAATGTAAATAAAAAAGCAGGCGTAATGACGAATCCATCGAACGCCTGGTAGTACAGGGTAAGGTGGAGGGCACCAGACCTAGGGGAAGATCACCTATGAGATGGACCGACCAGATAAGAACGGCTATGGACGTACCCTTGCATCAATGTGCGAAAAAAGCAGCGTACAGGGATGAGTGGCGGCGGCTTGTGAAGCGGGTCACTGATACCTAATACGTGATAACCACGACGAGTCTGTAAAGACTCAAGCGACGAAGAAGAAGAAAATAAAAAGATTAAAAATAAAACAACTATCTATGATAGTTCAATTCTAAATATAAAAAAAAATCATTCCCTCTTCCGTTCAATTAAAAAAAAAGTAACACTTTAACTTTGGTCTTTTTATTTATTTAATTAAACTTATTCTCACACCTTTAACTGGTGTGGTTAGTTAGGTGTGCTTTCATTTCTATTAGTTTCGCGAATAAGGCTATGGTATCCCCTGCCTTTTTTATTTCCCCGTCAAAAAAAATATATATAAATGTTTGTAATAAACTAAATAATATTGGACGATTCATCGAGTCGAAGGCAAAGAAAAAGGAATCTTTGTCAGAGTGAGGCTGTATTTTTTATCCGACTTCAAAAAAGATGGACATTCCCAATTTGAATGTAATTTTTTAACATGTCAAAACGTGGCCATTTGTTTTATAGAATTTGGTTTTAATTAGGATTTATTTAGAACTTCTTAGAATCATATGTAGGCATGCTTGTTGATTGAGATTTTGTTCGGTTTATGACAATCTAAGACTATGTAACCGCTCCTTAACGTCAATGAACTAAAATGTGGAAGAAAAAAGGTAATATTTTGTCTAGAGATGCAGGTTTCCTCAACGCAAGGACATCAACATTTAAAATCATTAATGCCGGTACCGGCAAACGAATGAATGAGTATACTTTACACATGATCTATGCTGTGTCTTGTCATTGGGAAAATTTGCCCTTAAGTTGCCACGCTGGACCAACCCGCCTAGTTGGCGACTGTTGGAATGAGGAAAGGATGTTTGGAGAAGGAGGGACTTGTGGGATGGGTTTGTCACTATTTGGAAAGGACGTGCGAAGAATAGTGACAGCTGTGGTGCCCGAGGCCGCTAGTTCTCGTATTCATCGGACAGATGAACCCACTGGACGCATGGTTTAAATACATTTTCTACAAGATCTCAAAGACTGTGAAAGTGAATTGTTTTATTTAATATTAGTCGCTGGGATATCGTGTTTTGTAACAGTATATAGCTTAGTATCAGTAGCTTAGTAGCAGTAGCTTCTCCAGCAATGGAAGAAGCTAGTATACTGTATAAAATTGTAAGGTAAGGTGGTTTTTTGATACCCCTGAGCTTCTCTCCCCCGTAGCTTTTACTGTACCGTCGCGGTTACCTAGACCTTCACGATACCAATTGTTGGGAAGCAGTTTATTCCGATCGAACCTAGCTAAGAATGCGCCTTTAAATAGAATTAGTATAGAATTCAACTCTTTTTCAGAAACGGACGATATCGACCTCTTTTTTCCTAGTATTAGTATGTATAAACATTCACTAAACTACAAATAGTTTTTTTTATTAGTTAATTTTTAATTTCAAATTTAGTTTTATTTTTACTTTTGTGTTCTTTTTATTTTTACCTTAACATTGTCACTCGCCAATTAATTGCTTGCAGTCTACGCCTATAACTGCGATGGCATTAACTTCACAACTTTTCACTGTTTTATGTATTGTTTGTTAAAAATGTTCATTGTGTTGGTGTAATAAATAAATAAATAAATAAGACATTGTTTTTTAAGCAAGTAAGGATTTTGTTTGTAAAACATCTGTTGTCCTATGAGGATGATATTTTGTAATAGAAGAAATCCTCGAAAATCAATAAACAAAAAAGGGGTAGGATGGATTGAAACACATTGTGAAGAAGAAAAATAATGTACGCATTCCGGCGAAGGCGAATTGGCATCATTTGAGCTTCAAGAGATAATGAGACACATGATCATAACACTAGCGAACTCCGGTTGCTAGCGTAGTATGCAATTAGAAGCGACTGCCCGCATACTGGAGACACCGCAGCCCGTTGCTTTTGATGTATTAAATACAAAATGCACTCCCTATTTCATTTGAAAGTAATCATAAAAGCGCACTTCACTTAATACCACGTACTGGATGGGTTTTGTCAGATGTCCAGTACTTATGAAACAACGATATATATATATTATGTAGCTCAAACGGCCGGGGCATTGTTCTGCAATGTGAATAAGAGTTCGTTTCGTATTGAAAAAAAGTATTACTCCCAAAAATGGGAATTTTTCACCATTCACAAACAACCATGTAGGCCGTTGAGTTTGTTCATTTCATGTTAGGGAAATCCAGTGTTTCCAAAATATTTTTGACTTTTTTTTCCGCCTGTGCCATGAATAATGTTTTGTCTGTGAGATACAAGGAGGTTTTATTCAGTCAAACTTTGCTTAGCATTTGATTATTTAACGTGTCTTCCTTTCAATAAAAGGTCTACGTAAACAATATGTCTTTTTTCTAATTTAAGCATGGAATGTATTATTAAACAACCGTGCTATCGTTTTTAAGATTTATATATTTTTAAAAATTAAGCATTTACAATTTAATTCGACTTTAACTAACGGCTGTGATAAGCAAAAATAATCGAAAAAAAAAATCGGTTAAGACAGTGAATATCTCGGAAGATAAAAACGCTAGCTAACAAAAATCAATTCTATATGATAGACAATTAAATATCCTTAAAATAGATTTTTTTATTTCATTATATATATATATATATATATATATTTATATTTATATTACATTAAAAAACATAAAGTACTTACTTAGTACTTAATGTTAAAATTTATTGAAAAATACTGTATTTTCCAAGTTTACGTAAGATATCCTTTTTAAGTTTATGTTTTTTTTTATGAAATATAAATGAATTAATAAAAATATTTTATTTATTTTAAGGATATTCAATTGGTCAATTTATTTCAGTTAGCCTAGCGTCTTTATCTTCCGGGATATTCAATTATCTTAACCGACCCTTTATTTTTGCTCACGATTGCCAAACGACTTCAATCCGAATTATTTGGAAAGTTGGACGTTTAGAGATTTGTTGTACTCCTAAAAACCTACAAATAAATATCAATTTCGGACAGCGTGTGAGAGAGATCGGCTTTCCAATACCCGTCAAAAGAAGCATCAATCCCTCCTGTTACTTAAGCAATTTACAAACTTAACAAACATTTATTAATACTAATGCTATGATAAAGCCAACTTGAAACTAACTTTTGATTATACTCTCGTGAATTTAGGGCTCTGTTCTGAAGTACTAACTTAAGTGTATCATATATCATCCGTACACTAAATAACCTTGTAACACACACACATATAAACGCACAGAATTACACTTAATACAAATTAATGCTAACAAAATGGCGAGATGATTTGCGGTCGGGTCCCTGGGAATAAGCTCTGCTCAAACATTAACCGCTATTATATGCGGGCGCTCACTTTTATTTCATATGTGATCTAGCGTTATAGGCGTACTGTCTCCTTTATTTGTACTACTTTGCCTGGACCAGTCTACTGCATGACATAGGCCTATCCAAAAGCATGTCACTGAGAACGACCGGCCACTCTCATGTGCCTGTGTTCCAGTCTTAGGGTGTCCCACTCCATGTTCCCATCCACGTTTGCCTCTTAGCGGTCACTTATGAACTCGTTTCGCCCCACTGTTGTCCGTTTTACGACTGATATAATCGGTCCATTGCCACTTCAATTTGCTAATTCGGTGGGCCACGTCACCAACTTAGCTCTCTGTTGGATCACCTCGCTGCTCGTTGTTGTTATGGAGTACTTATCTTGAATTATCAAACAGAATCGACGAGAATTTTTGACTAAGTGTTTTTAGGAACTACCTGCTATATCTGCAGAACCCAAAAAAATAAAAAATCTTCGTAACCAACTCTGCAAAAAAAGAAGTCCTCGCGTTTAACCTTTTTGCTTTTTACTCGTAAATAATATATGTGTTATTATTATTTTGTGATAGCCTAGTGCGTAGCTGGTTCGACTTATTATCAGGTGATCGCGAGTTCGTATCTGAGCTATCTACGGTAATTACACACAAGCTGTGTGTAATTACCGTTTATCGATTTTTTAAATACAAAAATATCTTTTACTATAAATTTGTCACATTATACCTAAAAAGTTTGGTTACAAGTTTACTTACGAGTAAAAACATTAATCGAATCAATTATTACGTTCGGACTCCCTCTTGGTATTTATGAATTATCGTAGGAATATTACCAAAAAGAATTAATTAGAACCTAACCAAATTCTCATCAAATTTCCCTAGAAGAATTTTTTTCCAATAAAAAGAACCATCAAAATCATGGTTCACCCAGTCGAAAGTTATGAGGTAACAAACTGTGTCTGTCTATCCCGCTAGGATAAAAAGGACGTGAGGAATTATTATTATTATATATAAGTTTTCAAGAATTCAAAAAACGAAAAGAGAGCAACATGGCAATGTTTCGAACGTACGTCCTCCGTGCCTAATTCCAATGTTGCATCTAAGGAAATCTAATGTGGGCATAGTATAAAAAGCTACAACACGAAACGTTAATCTAGGTTAAACATGACTCTAACGACTTTGCATTCAATGGGTATAATTTACTGCGGGTCTGACTTTCTTAATATTTCTTCTCATTCAAGTGACCCAGGTGACATTTTTTTCGAATTCTTGTTTCATTAGCAACTATTTCACTAATATTAGATAACTTTTTTAATGAACTTTGCACAAACATCAAATTTTTAATACGAATTCTACGAAGACAGCAAGTATATTTTTTAAAACATGGAATATTTTATAATAAACATTTCGATAGTCTGGTGTACAAAACTACAATTGGAGTCCTAATAATTGCATTTTTTTATCTGTCCCCTCTAGCTGTGCAATAATATCAAAGACATTTGATTTCCTTCACAGTTTCACTTCATTTTAAAGTCACAAGAATATTTAAGGAGATTAGCAAGTAATCGAGAAGTCGCAATGAATATTCATAAAAGATTCACAGATTCCAAATTCAAATGTAATAGTATTATTTTTCTTATTTTATTAATTGTAATAGTGTCTATGACCAAACTAAGTATGTTCTATAGTCAATCCCATTAGTCTATCATTACTATTTAACTTAATAGTCATAACTATTTATTTTCTTATTGAAAAAGTGGCAGACGAGCTTGCTGCCCACCTAATTTAATGTGATTACCACTGGCCATGAGCATTCATAGCACCACTTGCAGGACTTGCAGATGCATTGCCGGCTCTTGAAAAAGGAGTAGGCTATTTTTTATTGGCTTTCATAGCTCTATTCAATGAGAGTATGTGAAAGATTCTCAACATGTGAGTTTAAAATGACTTAATATTTACTTTATTTTTATTGTTTTTTCTGAAGGTCCAATGAAAAATGTTTTATGTGAGCCAAGGTAAAAGAATACTAACAAATATCACGAATGCCGAAAATAGAGACTCGAGGGGTTGAAAAAAAAATAACAATACCGTTCTCTGTTTATCGATCTTCTTCAATGTTAATACAAGCCGCGTTCACAACAAAAGCGTCTGACACAAGGCTCAACTTTGATCCGGATTTAATAAAGAGAGGGCCTCACATTACACCGCCCTATTGTACATCTGCTAACGCTGCCTGTAATTAAACTACCGCCATGAACATATTTTTTTTTATTTTTTAAAAAGTAGATCATAATGATGATGATATTAATTTATCCCTAATGGGAAAGGCAAAAGAATTAAGTCCATACAGCCATGTCTTTTTCTTGATAATAATAAGAGAATTTTAGTAGTTTTAAAGGCCGAAGCCACGTTTTCATTGTTCTTGATTGTTGTCATGTCTTATTGTTCTCGATCATAAGACCTAAGCCACTTCTTCGATGTTTTGAATTGGTCGAAATCAAATCCATAAGCAATAATAGTAGAATCCAAATAAAAATTATTTATATTTCGAAGTGCTCGTTTAAAATCCGATGTTAAGTTAAATCCAAAAGTATGTACGTTCAATACAATTAGTCAATCCGGGAAGTCAATCCTTTTATATGTCTTGAACCGTAAAAGAAATAAATTCAAAAATGATATCATGCATATCATGGTTCATAAGCAAGTCTTGATTACAGCGCGGGATGTTTTCAGGTCTTCTATAATAGTTTAACAGATTAGACGACAAACAAAGGCGTTGGATATGGAATTTAGGACACTCGAAGAACATGTGGTCTAAAGTTTTATCGACGTCTGAATTGCAATACGAACAGGAGGGAGACATAATAATGCGTAAAAAGTATATCATTTTTTGAAGTCTTATTTGGAAACACTCTTTGGCTCTGGTCAGATATCAACCGAATTTTTAATACACAACCACTTTCCGATCTCCTGTAGCGCATCTGTTCTATTATATTTAGGAGATCGAGGCAAAATTGGTGGACAGTTATTTTAAAGAAAAGTCAGAATAATTTTCTAGGCTTTATTTTTTATTTAATGACCGGTCAGTCCTAACAATTCTCAAAGTTTTTTTCTGCCAATATGCAAAAATTCGACAAACAACTGGTTATAGTTTTAGAAAATGCATGGCTCCTATACTTATTTTATGTAATACCAGTAATTTAGTTCCCATTCCATTGCCCTATTCATTATGTTATAAAATATCTATTTTGATATAAAAAGAAAAATTAACAATGATTGGCGGGAAAAATAGAAAACATATAGTAAATTTTTAGGAAAATGACCGATTCCTATTTAAATTATTCAAATATAATAATTCATAAATCGAAATTATTGTATTTACAGTTTCAGTATTTAATATTTTCATTTTATTATTAGGATACCATATCCTAATAATAAAATGAAATTATTATTAGTATGCCATTGGGGCTGCGTTAATTCTTTTTAATTTTTAGTTAAATAGCCAATAGGTAAAAAGTTTGCAATCTGACAGTTATACAATATTTGTGTCTATTTTGAATATATTGTTCGATCAAATCTCACTGGCTTTGCACCTGTCACATTTATAGAAATAAACTCTGGCGAAAAGTTAGTTCAACAGTTTTTGCACAAATAGAAAAACAAAGAAAGGAAACGTAAATTTTTCATCTTTATTTCTCTATCCTATTTTGTAAATTGTCTATATTGTAGATAGACGACAAAGTAGGGTCGCAATGTCGCACTGTAGTGTGAATTGTTCCGCAGGGACATTGGATCATTAGTTCTATGTTATTGCGATTTGCCCAAAAGACCCAGTTGGAGGTTAGTACACTGATTAACCTTAATGTATGACGGTTCTAACATTCTCTATTTATTAAGCAGTAAAGAGAAATTGTTCTCTTAATACGATAAATAGATTTGTTTTTGTTTGTTTTGTTTTGAGACAGCCACCAAACACTCTAACAAACTTTGTGTAAATGCCGCCACTTACGAGATATTCTCAACGAAATTCCGCCGCATCGTCCGGAGGCCAAGATTTCCAAGATGCCAAGATTCTCGACGATCCGGACGATGCGATTTCTATCGCACAGGCTAGATCGCAATAAGCACACAAAGCGTTCATCCGTGACCGTCGGAGGTTACGAATCATTTTTTAGGGTCACCGGCATTTTACGGGCAGGTCCAACCCGCGAGATTTAGGAGCGTTGCTTTATTGGAGTTACTTCGCCCACTTCTTCTCCCAGCGCTAACGCTTTCCGAAGTGATATTTAAAGTAAGCTAGCTTAGAATGTCCCTTAGCAATACGTGAAAAAGCAACCGACCTGTGCCGTGGTTGGGCCCTCTCGGGCGCCTCTGCGTTCGAAATGCTACACGTAACATAGTAACCGTCCTTGCCGAGGTTACCCCTCACCTTACACTTACCTAACCAACCTAAGAACTATGTTTTGTCGGTGTGAATATTGTTAGAACCTTCTGAAGAATGAATAAAAACTATAATGTATATAAGCCGATGACCGGTATATAGTTCAATACTCAAACCGAGAGATCTAAAACTTCATTACAAAACTTTAATACTTGTACTCTTGTACATTGTATTTATTTACCGTAGTACCTTTTCATGGGTTATCAAAGATGGACGCTGTAATTCAGATATAAATAGGTTGAAGCAAAATAGATCGTATTCTGTATAAAATTAAGATTCAACTTTGGTTGTACTATTTTTTGCGTGTAGTCTTCTTATTGAACCATTTAGAGAACACATAAATGTAATGCTGACTCATCCTTAGATTCATTAAGAACAACCATCTTAAGAAACTAAAGATGACTCAGTATTTATGAAACGTAGTCCGAACGCATCTTTACTAAGTTTTGACTTTAGTAAATTTATTAAAGTCAGATACGACGTCTTATCGATGTTCTTTGTTCTTTTTGATTGCAAATATTTTTGTTACAAAATAGATTATTATGGCAAACAGGGCCATCTATTGGTAATGACAGTTGAAACACCTGTTTGCTTTTATTACTGACGTCAGAAATACATATGTCCACACCTTGAAGCGGGCTATACATAGTGACAATATTTGAGCTTTAACTACTTTTGAGGTTTAGAAGCATACACAAAGCAACATAATATTTTTTATATATGTAATTTTTTTATCTCGCATAGCAACAAGCAAGCAAACTACATTTACCTATCTATATTTTACATCATTATATAAGTCACTCAGAGTTGTATGATGATACCCGAATGAGAACTTAAACTCCCAGCCTTAACTTGACTTCAAAATCTAGTTAGCAGGCCATAAAGTTGTCAAAAAAATTAGCCTTAACATGGCTTAAAAGACTCGATACCAAGCCATAAAATCTTAAAATTTAGCATTAAAAAAACCTTATGTCACTGTCAGAGATGCGCTCGAAGCCTCAATACGAGTGCATAGTATGACAAGTTTTTGTTTCGTGGAAATCATATTGTATATTTATATGAAATATTAGGCTTACAAATAACTTCAATATGTTTCGTTACATAATTGCACTACTGTTGATAAATACGTGCTATCGTAGCTTGGGCAATCCCATCGCAACCCGTATAACTGTCTATTCGTTAGATAATTTGCTTAAAGCTCTTATAGGTCGTTGTGAAAACCAGTTTCTTGTAACACAAATTAAAGATAAAATTCCAGAATGCAATTTAACCGTGCCGCCGTTTAAAAGTAAACAAATGCAATGCTTGATGTTTTACGACATAAACAGTCAACTCTGTGACGCAGTTGGTAGCGCTAAATTAATCCAGCAAGACGATTTAATAAACAGTCTTCAGAACTTAATGAAAGTAGATCTAATGTGCACCGATATTGCAAAAACTTGGAAATTCACTAATATTACTGATATACCTTATTATAAGAAAACCGCCGAACAAGTTTTTCATAACCAAATACAATGCGGAAAAGTGTGCGAAGTAGCCGATGTAACGAGCGATGATACAAACAACTTTTGTAAATATTACAAATGGGGGTCGGAAATATTAAAAACCCTTCAAGAAAATACTCCTGGAGGTGAACTTAAATCTTCAAATACTGAAATAGTTGCAGTTCCGCAAGTGGTGCCCAGTGCAGTCCCAAAGCCTGCAGAAATAGTTTCTGCTAATAACACCATTCCTTCAACTACCAAAAACAATATTGCCAACTCTAATTCTGAAGTTAAAGATGCTAATCCTTCTGGAATGGAAACAACATTGACAAATGTGGAGCATGCGGGAAGTGACGCTGAACCAAATGAAGTAGCTCAGAAATCAAATCCCGATGTTGCTGGTGTAAAAACTAATGGAGGGGTAAAGAAAGTTAGTGATGTTAGTGAAGATGAGATGGGCATCAATATTGAAGAGCCAATTGTTGCCCAAAAATCAGGAGGTTCAAGTAAGACTGAAATTGAGAAAACAATGCCAGAAGAAGAACAACCACCAAGAAAGGATGATATTGAGAAAGAGGATCAGCTGCTGCACAACCATGAGAAGGATGAAAAAGATCTTAATATTGATGACATTGAAGATGAAGCAGGTAATTAAAAAAATATATTTTTTAATACATTTTTATAGAGTATAAACTAGTGCTTGACCACAAGCCCGTGACAGTTAAGTGGGGATGTGGTCGAAAGATGGTGCACTGGTTTAGTAACTGCCTATTGAAGGCTTCCACTTCATACTTGGACGGAAAGACTTACAACTTGTGGAACTTGTTGTCAGTGGCTTGTTGAACGATTGCTCAAGATGTGTCGTTTTACATTCAATCATATAGATATTATTATATTCTAATTATGAATAAATAAGCTGTGAATTCTAGCCGTCTTGTACTAATAGCATTTCATTATTACAATGGGTTGATTTAATAAGTCGGCAGAATTATTCATTTCTTCGTTGTTAAATAAATCCGAATTCCATATATGCTATTTTAAGTGTTGGCATTTTACTAATGTTGGCTTGGAATCTAATATGAATGGAGTACACAGTCAAGCTGAGGGCACAGTGTTACTCCTAATAGCAGTTCAGAATAAGCAATGAAAGAGGTTTGTCACACAAAAACATGTATAGGTTAATGTTATTTTTTAATATTGTTTCTACCCTTTAGTATATCTTGTGACAGATACATTTATATCTTTTCAACTGATTTCAAATGGACGAGGTTTTCAATTTATCGGTTTATTTTTTTATTTTTGTTACCCCATAACTTTAGACTGAATGAACAAAATTTGATGATTCTTATTTTATTTGAAAGCTGATGCTTCCTGTTTGGTCCCATGTGGTCAAATTCTGACAATGGGATCCATGAGAAAGCCATATAAGTCTTAAATTTGCATCAAATATGTGTGTTACAAATGGACGAAAAACTTAATATCATGCCTACGGATTTCAATGATTAATTTTTTATTGGAGAGGTTGTACTTTAAGCATAGTTTGATAAAAGTTTGGTTATTGTCTGATTAAGTTTTATTTTCCTATGATAATTCAGAAATACAAAAAGGGTGTCCTCGCCTAATAGAGTTTAACATTTGATTCCAATTTAAGTCAGTTTTTGGTTTTACTCGTAAATACATTTATTATTTACGCGTCAAATTAACATCTACAATGTTACAATTGTAATGTGAAAATACAGTTTCATTTAATAGCTGTTATTATGAAAAAAATACTGAATATTAAATGGTTTTCTTTCCAGCATTTATTTCGTCTATGAAATCATTTTATGAGTAATAACTTTAGTGAGATTATGTTATCTGTCACACCTTATATTATTTGATTACTATTTTTATGTATATTAGTTATTAGGTTGTTCAATTTACAATAAATGTATTTTTTTTGGAAAAGAAGATATTGGTGGTAGCCACCAGGTTCACTGTCTGTTAGGAAACTCATGCTTAGCCCGTAAAACTCTTAAAATGACAATAAAAATTATTTAGTTACTTTTTTGGTTGTAAAAAGATAAAACAAGAATAACATACTATTGACTACGGCTCTGCCGTATACATATCATGTACATACTTTAATATGTATTTGAAACTGCAGTAAAGAGTTTAAAATTCTTCAGATTCTGAAGAAGAAGAGAAGCAGGATCTACAAGATAATTCAGAGATCAGCATTGGTCAGGGAGACATGCAGAAAATGGAGGAAGAGAAACCTAAGGATACTATCAAAAACAATGGTCCATTAATGACTTCTTATTCAGCTGAGAAATCTCAAGGTATATTTTATTACAATGTATATACATTAGGTTGCATCATTTTCAACCGACTTCTAAGAAGTAGGATGTTCGCAATTCGCGACAAATGAACGATTAACTCAATATTTAATTTTTTGTTGGAAAGGATGTAATGAGAAGAAAAAAGTGTCAATTTAAATCTCATTTTCTTTCTTTTTGTTTCTCAATAGGAGTTTGGTTAGGTTTTGATTAATTCTGTTCTATAATATTCATTCAATAATTTGGAAATACAAAGAGGGTGCCTGTGTGTTTTATCTTTAATTCCATTTGACGTCTATTTCTGTTTTTACTCATAAATACTCTTCTTACAGCAGCAAAATGTCCTTACTCTATCTACTACTTTAAATATAATTTTTCTAGAGCAATATTTAGGGAATGTGTAGAATTAGTATAGGGACTAAGTAGCTCCTATTTTGAATAATTTATTTTATTTATTTATTCTTTATTTGTACACAATACAAAAAAAAGGTACAAATAGGCGGACTTAATGCCAGTAGGCATTCTCTGCCAGTCTACCTTGAGGTTGTGAAGAGACAAAGTAACGGGTGCAAGCTATATGAGAAAATAATAAATAAAAGAAAACGATAATAAATGCATGCATATTTAATATACATACCTACTTACAAATAAATTAAATATATAAACATAATAATTATATATAATAATAAATAGATACATATATAAATACATATATATATATAATTATAGATGGATAGGGACAGCAATTGACAAACTATTCCTTGCTTAGGTAAAGCTTCCATAGTAAATGTTTGAAAGTAGATTTAGTTCCAGCTGTAATTATGGTTTTACAATTTTTTTTCTACTGAAACTGTTAACCCATAATACAAACTTTGGGTAAAAACAACCCATTTAGTCATACATTATATTATTATATATAAAAAGAAGAGTTTCGTAAAATATGATATTGTTCATTGCATTATTATTTTTACTGTAAATGTTCAATGTCACATAGCATTTATTTGCTCAAATGTGTTTCAAGGCTGTTAATATTTATGTTAGTATATACTTTATTGTATATAGTAGTATAGGTACATATTTTGATACATTAAATTATTTATTCATTTTCACTTCTAACAACTTAAAGTAAGGTTCACAAAGGTTGACAATTTATTGGTTTTTTTACAGGTTAAATTACTATACTGTACTAATCACAGAACATAGATTTTTTCTTGAAAAAGTTTGCTCTATTTTATGTTTATTAAAAGTAGATTTTTTAAATATTGGAGCAAATTAGTAACTTAGTGTTCACTGCCATACATAAACATCGACAATACTATAGGTGTATTTGGTTTTAGCAGGTTTCTAAATTTACAAAATTTTCGAATATTGCCACTAGCCACTCCAATTTTCATGTATAGCATACAAGAATGTCATCCTTATCAGTCCAAATCACTCCAGATTGGTTTGAGAATTTAAAGTCATTAAAAGTAAATTTAAATCAAGATTTGGTCTTCAATAATTTCACTGTGTATCATGTAACAAATTTATTACCATGAAAATACTAACCTTGACAAGTCTTCTTCTCCTTCTAATGCCTCAGGAATACTGGAGGTTGGGCGTCAGCTCAACCACCATTATATATATCGTCCAGTGCGTGTCTTACCTGATATTTTGTCCATCATTGTTAGTTATATGACCTGACAAGTAGTTATATGTATGAATCTGCTGGGTTTTTGAATTGTCTGCCATTTAACTACCTTTTAACTAATGTAACACATAATAACTTAAATGAGCGATAGAGTTGTGTCAAGTATACAACTTGACACAACACTATTGTTAGCAAATCAAGTTCGATCTTTGGTGCCGGCACCAATGAAATTGTTTGTTAAAATTTTTAGTACAGATTTATCATTTTCTCAGATATATAAGCTGTTGCTTCAAGACACAACAGTGTGTTTTCTGTAGGACATGTTTGATAAAAAAAATATTTTGTGTTTTTTCAGAATTTATCTCTAAAATACCTCAAGATGAATTCCCAGGAGATGACGATCATTTCTTTTCATTCTTCCTGACTGCAGTGATTATTGTTGTCCTGTTGTATATTTTGTATCACAACAAAAATAAATTCACGAAAGTGGTAAGCAACTTTGTATTTATTTCTATTAAATTATTTGTTGTGAAAGGGTAGATGAGCCTATTACCAAATTTATTGCAAGAGATGGTTTGCTGCTGCTGGGGCTGAAGCTGATTAGGATTTCAATCCACGACCATCAGACAGCAAATCGAACACAACTGTACAACCAGTGCCGGCGACGGCTCAGGGCGCCAAATTTCAGAGGGTCCCAATGCTTCCAAAAAATATAAAATATAAAATAAAACATAGAAGCCAGAAAACTTTTAAAAAACGAGCCCGTTCAGGAGGAACAAAGGCCAGCAAAGCACTTGCAACTCTAATGTAGACCAGAGGTTCCCAATTGACCAATTCATATGTGCTCGCTACTTGATTCTACACAGACTGATTTTTTCTTAAACACTAATTAAAAATGTAAATTATTACTATGTTTTGTAAATTATTACGTTTTGTAAATACATTTCTCTGGGTGTATGCAATTTGAATAATAGTTTTATAATTTTGAAACATTTTTGATTATTAAGGAAGAAAATAAATGATGGGAAAATGAGAAGTTATAGAAGGAGTTGGTCGATTATTTATAGGTGGTGCCCGCCACTCGACCAATATTTTAAAATGTTGTAAACTTGAGCCAACCACCCGGACACTGAGTTTCCACGGCTTTTATAATAGCTCTTACATGTCTATATAACGCTAATATTGGTCATACGTTCTTGTACCCATGTCGTTCTTTGACTAATTCCAGGTCCTCGGTCTGATCGTAGAGGGACGTCAGCCCGGACGTCGTAGAAACAGCCGCGGTCACGCATACCGCCGCCTGGACACCCTGGAGCAGGCGATGAGCTCGAATAATCCAGCGCCACCTAGTAAAATTATATATTGAAGGGATAGTTTGTCAATAATTTATTTTATCACCATATCTTAGTGCTATTCATACTTGATACAGAATGCCATAACATGAAATGCATTCATCATCATCATCATCATCAGCAGTCTACTGCTGGACATATGCAGCTCCAAAAGCAAGCCACTGAGCATGATTCAGCTACTCTCATCCAACTCCTGCCAGCCGTCCTCTGCCACTGTCATACCACCTAGTAATACTACTCTACGGTCTCCAATGTAAAACTCACTTCTCCCACCGCTATTAACATTGTCTTCTACTGATATGACCAGTCTAGAAACGGCTGTACTTCAATTGCAAGAGATTTCTTCTGTCTTCTTTTAACTTTGCTATCAGATCTGATCTTTTAAAGTATCTCATTTGGTACTATATATAATATACTAAATCGGGTATGAATTGTATTTTACGATGATGATGCTGAAGTTTCACTTGCAAAAGATAATGTTTCCAAATGTATTTCCTTAGCATATATATAGTTCCATATATATATGCTACAGAACGATATATATTGTATTGATATATATAGACGACTGTAGAATAAACATAATGTACTTATTTACCGATTATAATAGCAATTCGCAATGAAAGTTAACGTTTTTCGTCAATAAATTCACGCAACAGATACAAATAAACGTCCTTAATTAACAATTCGTTTCATGCCGTAGAAGCCTCAATATGCTTAAGGTTTAGTGTACGGTCTGCTAAACGTTGATACAGCTCCCATAATTCCACTTTTGTTGTGAACCATCTCCTTTTTTTTTGACGGGAGATATCTTCAACAAGATACCCCACCTTCTGGGGGGAAGGCAGGGTTATGTGGGGTTCTTACCCACTAAATCCCCGGTGGCCCTTCCTCGGTGCATGGTGAGGGGCGCCGGGATCTCCAGAGGAACGCACCGGAGCCCCTTTGCACTGTGCTCTTCGGAGAGTAAGTTCCAGGTTAATCCCTCCACCCTGTGCCCTCGCACTGCAAGCCGACACGGGCCAGCTGGTGTCAGCTTCTTCCCGGGTCCTCTTTGGCGGACGACAAAGGCCCGCACCCTTGTCGCCCAGTGAACCCAAGGCCCCTTTTAGTCACCTTTACGACAGGCAGGGGATACCGTAGTTTTATTCCACGAGCCCAGAACTACAGGGCTACACCACCTCCTAGCCATCTAGCTGAACCATCTCCTAGCACAAGCTTAAGCTTAGTTCGAATGGTTAACAATTATAGTAATATTTGAGGCAGAACACTAGCGTGAGACAGTGGTGATGTTAGGTAGATAAGGGAATTGCAATTCCTGTGCTCGGTTAAATTCCACTGGACAATTTTACTGTTCGAATCGTCAACGATCAGGCTTCTTCTCTAGATGATAGAGATCAGCTCTTTGTTTTTCTACTCTATGTCGAGATGTCATATGATAACTCTTTGCATGGCCTATCGCACTTACCACGGCAACTGTTTCGAGAAATTGTTCGGAAGCATCTTAGCTGACGTTTTCCATTGCCGCATATCATAGCAGTTTTTTTTTATTTCCATCGACACTATTTGAGTGTTGGCGTTCAACGACTGTACTGTGCAATTGCAATTCCTGTGCTGGGTCAAATTCCACTTGAATCGACAACGATCAGGGTCCTATACATCACCGAAGAAATGAGAGAGATTAGCTCTCTGTGTTCTCTACTCTATGTCTCTGAAGAGATGTCAGCTCTTGGCATCTTCTATCTAATTGTTCGGAACCATCGAAACTGACGTTTTCTCACATTATTAATTCCATCGACACCATTTTAGTGTTGGCGTTCTACGACTGTACTGTGTTTTTCGCGTTACTTTCTTCCACGCACTTCCTATTTGTGGAACTAGTTGTCGCTAGCTGTGTTTCCGATACTACGTGACATGGAGACCCTAAGGTAACGAGCCTACTCCTCAAAGAATGGCAACGCACATGCAGTTCCTGGTGTTGTGGAGGTACATGGTTTTGTTATCGCTTGAGATCAGGTTAGCAGTAAGCGTTTGCTCCTTTTCCAATTTAGACATAGACATTTTATTTATACAGACAAAATATAACACACATTAAAAAAAAACAAAATACAATTAGAGGAAGGAACGTACAAAAGCACTGATTTTCAGCGGTGCCCAGGACTGCCCAATGTCGTACGCTGGCTACTTTACATGGCATTTAAGCAGAGAGCATCATTTAACTTCCTCTCTCTCCTTTTATTTCTACTTAAAAAAATGGCTAGCACGATCTGAAATCGACAAGGAATAAATGATGTTTTGATTATCTTTGTCAATGTTCTGACCATTGAAAAGAATAGCCAATGAACTTTCTCGTAACCATTTCGATGATTTCTAATCTTTTATGGCAGTAAATATGCTGGTCTTAGGTACCGTTTATCTTTTAATTAGTGATGTGTATTAAAAGATTATAATAAGAACTTTGAACAAAATTTACGTAATGTGCCATTATATTAAAGTCACCTACCACTCGTGTCTTTTTAGGCCGTTGTTTGGCATGAAGGCTTTGACAGCTGGCTGCATGCAGTTGTGTATTGGCTGCATGATTTTGAGTCATCGTTCATCGTGCGTACGGCAAAGGAGTGGAATAAGTTGCCGGCGTCAGTCTTTCCGTCCAATTACGACGTGGGAGCCTTCAAGAGTAGAGTGAATAGGCACTTACTAAACTAGCGCGTACTATCTTTCGACTATATCACCACTTAACACCAGGTGGGATCATGGTCAAGTGCTAGTTTAAACGCATAAAAAAAAAAATGCATGCAAGTATATTTACGAGTAAGGCAAAAATCGACTTGAAATTAAATCACACGTTAGCGCTATTAAAGCCCCCGACAAAAACTTCGCGTAAGTTCGCGTATGTACAAATAAACAAATAATCGTAAATAATTATCCGTATCTGTCTTTTTTTGCCCGCGTCTGTCTTTCCTTCCGATTACATTGTGGATATTTTCAAGACTAAAGTGAAAAGGTATTAACCAAGCTCGGGCACCTTACCATCCAGGACTGCATTTGTACTTAGGTGGGGTAACATCAGGTTGGGTCGTAGTCAAGCACTTGCTTAGAAAGTATAAAAAAAAAATTGTTTATTGTTCTAAACCTTTTATTTAAATTAGTGTAACATTTCTATCGTTAACTAAATAATTTTATAGTATTCAAATTGTTTATAAAGTGTAAAGTATAAGAAGTACAATAATAGAGATAGAAATTTTTCGTCGATCAATTAATTGAAAAAATAAACTTAGCACACATTTTGAATTTTAAACCAAGGTGTGTCTTTTCTATTTGTGTATTAACGTTAAGATTTTTATTTATTTTTTTTAAATTATATCGTCAATTTGAATAAATAACTTATTAGATTCGTTGTGGATCTCAATGTGTAGTTCTTATTCTAAAGTAAAAAAAAAAAATTTAAAAGGCAACATTTTTGTTTCATTAATCCTGTGTTGATCTTCTAAAACATTATTTAGTGACATTTTGTTTAGATAATACATCCATCATCATCAGCCTGTGTCTATCTGTGCCACTTCCGGCTATCATTATAAGGTTATCGGCCCATCTGGATGGAAGGCTACGTTTATCCGGCATATGCGCTGCCTACAGTCCAAGAATTTCCTCCCCCCATCTATCGTCAAGGACTCGGCAGATGTGACCCGCCCATTGCCACTTAACTTGAATGAATGAATGAATATACTTTATTGCGCAACAATTAAAAACAAAATACATCACAGACATAATAATTATAGAATTTTCACTATATACGATGTCATTGCATGCGCAATGGGCGGTCTTGTCGCTAAGAGCGATCTCTTCCAGACAACCTTTGTATGGACAGAAACTTACGTCTAAAAATATTTTAGTGGGTCTTTGGTGATTATATTTATTTTAATACAAAAAAAACAATATTCATATATATATAAACATACGTATTTATCAATATATACACATACTATTAATAATAATAATACATAAATAAATATGCTAAACATACAACAGATACCTAAGTTATATATATTTTTTTTCAGAAATATTACTAACAATCTTGTTAACCATTCCAACTAAGCTTAAGCTTGTGCTAGGACATGGTTCACGGCAATAGTCGAATGGCGGATTCGAGCCCACGACCTTACGATTCGCAGGCCGCACCCTAAACCATTAGGCTATTGACGCTTCACACATATTCATACCAATATATATAATACCATATAAAATTATATTTATAAAGAAAGTTAGTACCTATGTACTAGGTTCTTAAAAACTGTCATGGATTTAGTGCATCTTTTACTTTAACTTTTAACTTGATAATAGATCCAATGGTAATTTATTACGAACATATGGCAATGAGCTCACCATTCATTAAATCCAATGTCAATCAATTTGTTTGTTGCAATATTAAGTGCTGATAATGCTCGGTGGTGATGGAAAACATTTTGGGAATCTCACCGTATCATAGGATTTGAGAGATGGCAGAGCTCTTAGGTCGCTTAGCCTGAACCTTCATTGGGAGTAACAATGCGCAATGGCGCCAGTGACCCTTTCCGACTTGGACGGTTAGCATTCCGAACCAAAAGCACCCGAGAGGGCTGATCCACGACTCGATTGATAGTTTAAAAAGTAACCACCTTTAAAACATCGTTAGGAAGCTTACATGTGTTGGAAAAATTATAATAAAATAATGTTCATATAGCTTGGTGAAAGTGGACAAAATCTCTGTCTACTCAAGTAGGGTTAAAAGGCCGTGTAAGCATTTTTTTTTTGATATCTCATAATAATGGTAATAAAGTTCATGTTTCTCTACGATTGTGTAATGATTTGTAGGTATTGTGGAATAAAACAGATAGTCCAAAAACTAATACACTCGTTATATTTAGATAGCGTAACTTGTACAAAGAATTATTTTAACAAATACCGTCACAATCTTTATTCAAAATTAATTAAAAGTCAGATTACGAACTAATGAAGTTAAAATATTGTTTACAATGCCAAGTTAATGTGACGATCAACTTAATTATGAATTAGAGATACAATAAGTTTCAGGTAAATCACTAAGATATCATTGGAAGTAGTTATGCATAACAATCGCTGGGTGCCATGTGTTACTAGCTAACAATTGTGATGTGTGTGATAACTTTTTCTTACAAATGCTTTTTGTTCTTATGTATATAATTAAGTAGGTGACTTAAATAAAGATATTATAAACGCTGTAACAATAAATATTGGGATCTCCTTTGCCTATAGAAGAAAAGGACCTTTCCGCATGGCGACTGGCGGCTGTCATCGTATTATTACGCCACAGTGCAAAATGCTCCCAGATGACATTAAATTGCTGATACTGCCTCGCCGAGGGCGGCAAAACTTAATCGAGCTTTCGCCGCGAAAGTAAATTTGTCTCCTTACAAATATAGATTCGTTGCTGGAGTTTTTCCATCGCTTCCGCAAGCGTTTACGCTTTCTGAAGCGACAGCAATATTTGTATTACCAAACGCGTATTCATTCCAGGAATAGTCACGGCATATCCACGAACCAGGGTAACTCAGCATTGTCAAACAGGATTTGGTACAGAACGGCATCTTGGGATTGCCTACACAGACTAGCCAGGGAAGATACTTTGATTGTTTCACCGGATTCAGAGGTGACATAGCTCTTAGTTCGTTTATCCTTAACCATTATGATAGGAACTCGACACTTGGATCCTCCCGAAAAGGGGTAACCTCGCTTTGGCCGGTCCAAATGTTTACTATGTTACGCGTTAGAATTCCGAATCGGGCGCCCGAGAGTGCCGGCTCGGTCGGTTGCTATTTCATGGATAATCTAAGGGACATTCAAATGCTAAACTAATTTTCAGTGCCATTTCGGGAAGCTTTAGCGATGTGAGATGTCGCCGAACAAACTATGTTGAAACTTCCGTAGCTTCTTCTAGAATTAAACAGAAAGAAGGAGAGTTCAAGTGAGTTCAAACACGTGCGTAGAAGAAAGTTAGGTGAATAACATGATGAATAGTTTCGGCGCGAAATACGCGATCCATAACGCCAATCATCAAGATGGTGGCGAACGAAATTGTGAAAGCAGCTGGTATGATTCCGAACAATTCATTAGATCAGAGTTTGGGATACGTTGGAGCTGGGGGTGCTCTTTGGTGTATAAACGGGACAAAAAGGGAGATTTACTGCCATCAAAAAAATATTTAAATTAAAAGTTACACGATAAAAAGTTAAACTTTAACGTTTAGATGTATATTTAAACGTTCAACATTTAGTAGATGGGTCTTTGAATATTTAGATTAATCATCGTTATGCCCGTTAAACTGAGGGAAGTGTCTAAATTTACTAACATTTTGACGCTGCAAACGGTACCCTGCTCATTGATTATTCACAAGGAGTCTAGCGCGTCTGGAACTTGCCGGATGGAAACGTTGTCTATCCCACTTTACATATTTACCTTGGCGCCTTTATTATTTTCCTTCTCATAAATGTAAATGAAAAAAACCTGTAGTTGTCAACGTACAAGTATATTTACAATTAAAAACAAAAACCGACTTAAAAATCAAGTCAAATGTGACGGGTAGACAGTCTTATAGTTTCACAGGTATATAATACGAAGTTCTGGCGCCAACTTCTTTCTTCTCTCACATTCCAGCAGACAGCGACTAAAGTACTAAGTATGAATAACGATCGCTGTCGTCAGGGCGTACTTACCTTTTTTTTTGTTTTACTTGTACCTGACTGCGTAATCGTCCCCCGGGGGAAGGACGAGTTAGGTCCAGGGACCAAACCCACAAGATGTTCCACCATCGTCGCATATGGCGGGGCTGCGGGATCGCTTGCGACCTGAATGCCTTGCGGCATCCCCGTCCCGGGAGAGGACGGGCCTCCCCTCATTGCCCTTCGGGCATGGCGCTCCTGAACATAGGACGCGCCTTCCTCCACAATCTCCGTAAGCGGGTTATGTACTCCCCCGAGTCCATCACCTAGAGGCCTACTTACGCCTGGCGTACTTACCTAGTCGATAATTATCATGAATCTACCAATATCACAATAAGAATTTATCCATTTCGTTTTTTAGGAGTTCACTGGTATATCTTTTTAAACCATGGTCATATGGCTCAAAAATATATTGGGCACCAAATCCTTTTAAACAGCAAAAAATGCAAATCGGTTCATTCTTAATCGAATTCGCTATCTTTTCAATGATTCAAAAACAAGATTTTTTTTTCCAAGAATTATCAACCTGTTGAATCAATTGTCACCAGCTGTGTTTCAGAACCTAAACGATTTAAGGACCTTCAAGAAACGAGCCAACTCCTTTCTACAACGCAGCCTGCTGCCAGGTGCGTTTCTGGCTCCGGTAGACGAATAGATAAATACAACTTTCTTATACAACAAAATCAAACGAGAAGCATAGTACAGAACTTAAAAAAATGTACCTTCATTTTACGATTTGGTGTTCAATGGCCAACCAAAAATCATCTGAAAAAAATAATCTGGTATTGTGGATGTTCACGGGTGATGGTGATCACGTTTTTTTTATGGACGAGCTAGAACACAGTTGCCCAGAGATGCTGGCATAGCTCTTAGGTCGCTTAGCCTCAACCTCTATGGTGATCACGTGTCCTTGCCCGTTATTCTCTTTTCCTATAAAAAATTGCTAATAAGTTTGTTTCGTTCGTCTGTAAAAGCAGTATTATGCAATAAGTATAGAATTTACTTGCTAGCTGGTATCTTAGAAGTTAAAGTTCTATTGTGACACCCAGTCCACAAATAATACGATGAAGTAATAAAAAAACATTGAAAATAAAAGAGTTTTACGACCCTAAGATCACGATCCCGCCTGTGATCTAATTACGACTTAATGGACATTATTTCATTACCTTGGAGCGATATCGAAGAGGCAACTCTGTAAAGGCCCCATAAAGCTCGCCTCGACGACACTAATATGTGATTAAAATTAATCGTCTTCACTGCAATGGATATTGTGTTGATTGCCTTTTTCAACCGACGCAGTGACGCAGCGGTATAAGTCACGTCTTGGCTGAAATTCGGGCGGGACTTTTTAAAAATATAAAGGCACTAATTACGACTCTCTTTTGTTTTTTTGTTATACATTATTCATTTTGGTGTAAACTAGATTTAACGATTTATCTGTACACAAATAATCTTACAAATAAATATGAGTTATAACACATTTATTCCATCCTTATACTAAGTTTAATTATACCAGGAAATAAATAAGAATAAGCTAAGAATAGTTCACCACTAATACATCCGGATTAACTATGGTTTGTCTATTCTTCCTTCACGTCAAAATGCACGAGTTAGAAACAGTCCAACCAAAGAGAAACTATAGAAAATTGTCTAAAAACGAATTGAAGTCTATGGTAACTGTTAATGTAACGGAAGATAATCCACGTCCACGCTTGTCCATATTAAGACCTTCCAAATAATTGATCTACAAACATTACACCACATACCACCATACTCTTCATCGCCAGGGTAAATCAAAAGGGTATTCGCTTCTTTCAATATTGTCACTTGTCTTGGAGTTGATACTTATAAAGTCATTTACTGTTTCTACTTCCTCCATTGCCCTTAATTCCATAATAAGTTAATTTCAATACGCGAACACAAACCGTGGTATTTTAAATGTTATACTGGACTTAAACAAGGTTGTACGTCGTTCTAACACTACTTCGTTATAACAGTTGTCGTCGGAATTTCGGAATAACAGTTGTATGAACAAAAACGTTATACAAGGTATAACGTATTCTTAGTTTATTAGTACAAATTTTGATTATTCTTAGTTGACTCCTAAGTCTATCTTTATTGTTTTAACAAACGTATTGACTGACAATCTCTCGTACTGTATGCACATGTTTCATTTTTAATATATCGCTTAGTTTCGTGACAACTTCCTATAACTTGTCACGATAAGTTAGATAACCTGTATCCAATTCCATAAAGAACTTTATTGGCCATTAAGCATTATTTATAGCATCCAACACGGTGACATATAAACTAAATCTCAATTTTCTATATATTAAAGATTACTAGATTTACTACACTTCTAGGTTTAGATATTGCCAGTCATGTAAGACCTAAACTTATGAGCTATAAAACTTCGACCTGTATGGATATAATTCTTGTCACGGGCACGCATTCTTCGTGAGAAATTATGTTCGTTTACGTTGATTTATGATTCACTTTGTATTTGTCGTATTTTTTCGTGTACCTTTGAAGATTTAGAAAAAAATCAACATAGCGTAGATACCAAGAGTCCCCAGCCCTGTAGTTCTGGGCTCTCAAGAATAAGACTACGGTATCCCCTGCCTGTCGTTTAGGGCGACTAAAAGGGGCCTCGGGTTCACTGAGCGACAAGGGTGGGGGCCTTTGTCGTCCGCTAAGGTGGACCCAGGAAGAAGACGACATCGGCTGGCCCCCTTGCACTATGAGGGCACAGGGGAGGAGGGAGTAACCTCCCCCCCGGGACGTGCTCTCCTTGAGCACAGTGCAGAGGGGCTCCGTCGCACCGAGGAAAGGGCCACCGGGGAGGGTTTAGTGGGTAAAAACCCCACATAACCGCCGCCTTCCCCCCAGAAGGTGGGGTATCTTTTTGAAGATTTCCTTTCCGTTAACAAAAAAAAAGATACCAAGAGTCACAATTATTACATGCTTTACATCTTCTTACGTTTACATAAAATAATTTACTTTTTGTCAGGTAATATGTTATTTTAAATGAGTTAATTGTTTTAATTTAAATAGTATTTGGGTAATGTGGCATTAGTGCGGAATGCCAATCCCATTATTGCTTTTGCACGTGATCTTGACCTTCTAATGTGCCGCCGGTAAATAAAAATAACACAGAAATTATGAGGAATACGGAAATTATATTTTATACATTCTTGTTACATTAAAATATATACAATCGGAAAAGTGTCTAAGCGAAAAGTGTATTGAAAAATGTTGATATGTCTTATAAAAAGTTTCTAATTCCAAATACAATTTGAATTTGAAGCGTCAATAGCCTAATGGTTTAGGGTACCTAGTCTTAGCACAAGCTTAAGCTTAGTTGGAATGGTTAACAAGATTGTTAGTAATATTTCTGAAAAAAAAAATATTGCTAGCTTTCTTTAAAAAAAATATGAATAATTTTGTCGTCTAAAATCCTCTATGGTAGTTGGCGAACGCTAGTCGCCACAAGTATACCACAGAGATGATGATTAGACAGATGTTTGTGACATTTTTATAAACATTTATAACTAATGAAAAATATATAAAAATAACAATGGCCGAAAACTTTTTGCCCTCCCGCAAACAAAGTTAACCTTTGAACAAAGTTAATGTAAAATCTAATTTCTTATTTTTATTACAGTTGAGTACAAAAACCTTATTTCAATTGTTTCGGATTCCTTAATTCAACGAAAGCATTTTTTCCAATATACGGCAGAGGTACCTCTTTCATTCATTCTGTTTTGTTGTTTTTATATTGTTAATGAAAATCTCATTTTTTGCGACAAAAACATTAACAATATTATAAGATTCAAAAGGTGGTACTCCTGGTAGACACGGCACGCATCGACAAGATTTGTAGGTTCAAATTCCCCTATTCTAGGGAGATTTTGAACTCATAGGCCCCCCTCTCGACCTCCGTCTCAATCGAGACCGAGAGGTCGAGAGGGCGTAGAAGATAGACTCGTCGCGGCTGACGCTTGAGGGATTAGCCACGACGCAAAAATAGTTATACCTAAAAAATCCGTGTTAAAACGGTACCCAAGACCAGGGGAGCAGTCGCGCTGATAACCCGGGTAATGGGGTAACACCCCGAGGCCCGTACCTGCGAGGTTCCCGGGAACCTTGTAGATGACTCCACTGACTGACTGACTGACAAGATTTCTCTCTATGTCTATTTCGACTGGTTGCTTGGGCGCTTTGCTACCGGTGGCATCCTGAGTATAGTATAGCAGGTGTCTAATCTATATATATAAAAGAGAAAGTGTGTAGGTATGTTCCATATAGGCTCCGAAACGGATGGACCGATTTCAATGAAACTTTTAGGGAATCTTCAGATTGACCTGGCGAGAAATCCTGTAAAGTTTGGTAACGATCGAAGCACTCCTCTTTTTGAACGGACAAATAAAGCTTTTATTTTCTATAATGATATTCTATTGTAACCCAAATTTGTATTGACACATGAGTTGTGTATATTTCTGTTATTATAAACCATATTGAAGTACAATGGAGTATAATGAAGTACAATAAATCCCTAAATTATATTAATGATATTGTATTTACTGATTTGTACATGGGTGTAGGTAATGACCTTCACCCGCTCGAGAAGAGAATGGAAGAGAGTGAAATCATCAAAAACGCACCGGAGCCCCTCTGCACTGTGCTCTTCAGAGGGCACGACCGGGGGGGAGGAGGTTAATCCTACCCCCTGTGCCTCGCAAGGCGAAACGAGCCAACCGATGTCGCCTTCTTCCCGGGTCCACTTTGGCGGACGACAAAGGCTCCCACCCTAGTCGCCCAGTGAACCCGAGGCCCCTTTCAGTCCTTACTAAACTTAATTTATTAAATAAGAGAAACGAGTAAGACAAAAAATTAAGATCCAATTTTTTCTTTCGAGTCACGTTATACAGTGTGATAAGATACGTATAATTTAATACTTAGAATATCTTATTTCCTTATATTAACACCAGCTTTTTAAATCGACTTCAAAAACGAGGAGGTTCCCAATTCATCTGTATGCTATTTAATTGTTTGTTACCTCATAACTTTCCACTTTCTGACATTGGCATCAATGAGAAAACCATATAATTCCTTCCTTCGAACCAGGTGCAAGGAGGCTGAGATTATAGATTTTCACTTTACACAGTTCTCGTATCTTTAGCGTAGATTAAAAACTTTATTATTGGAACGGAAGAAAACCGTCCGAGTTTCACTTCGTGTCCGTGAAACAATGTCATAAAAGACTCGTATTGCCCTTGAACTTAAAGTTTTATGAAACTAGATTTCGCTCACAACTTTGTCTACGTTGAATTTATGATAAGGTAATCGAGACAGAATTTCTTTTATCAACTGACTTCAAAAAAGTAGATTCTCAATTCGTCCGTGTTCCTTTTTTTAAGTTTGTCATCTCATAACTTTCGACTGAATGAACCGATTTGAATGGTTCTTTTTTTATTTGAAAGCTGGTGCTTACCCAAGACCAATTAATTGGTTTGGTCCAATTCTGACAATCGCTTCCTTGAAAAAACTATAAATTCCTTAATTTGCAAAAATTTGATGATCCATTTTTTTATTGAAAATGATATATTTTAAGAGTAGTTTACTAAAAAGTTAATATCCTTACGATTATTCGGAAATACAAAGAGGGCGTCCGCGCGTTTAACGTTTATTAATATTTGAAGTCGGTTTTTGTTTTTGCCAATAAACTGCAAGTATATTTAACTTGTAGTTCATTGGCTTTTAGTGCCTCTATGTCGCCTATGCCACTAGCACGTCCTCCGTGTTTGGTAATGATGGAATGATAATTTATATGAGCGTTATAGATCGGTTTCATAATGAAACGTCATTGGCCAATAACAAACTCTGGTCGGTTTCTTGTAGTATCCTCCTTTTTTTCAATTATTCCTGAGTTTTCTACTATTACGGTCGATACGATTAAATAAATTCTACTTTGCTCCCTGAAACGTTCTTAAGGGATCGATTTGATTTGCTGTCTACTCACGAATGTCACTTAGATACGATTTGTTACTGACCAATTGGGACACATCAAATTGGAACGTGTTGCCTTCCGTTTCGTATATGTCCTATTACTTTACTCAAGGACAAAAACGATCTCAGAAGTTGTTTTCTGAAGCATTAAATATTGTAGTATTACATGTGAAGACCACAAAACATAAGCTAATTTTTTTTGAATAAAAATCATATCATAAATTCCTATTTATATGCACCAAGGAATAATTACGGAGTTAGGATCATCCTTTATAAAGGTGCACAAATGTGCAATAAGCTTCCTAAAAATATAAAAGAATCCAAGTCGCTCCACTCATTCAAACGTCTACTAATATTTCATTCTTAAAAATCATGAAGTAATTTAAAGTATTGGTTACACAAAGAAGATTGGTGGGGTACATTATTGTTTTGTTTACTTTTGTGTTTCACGTACATTTAAGCGCTCACGGATTTTACATGACCGAGACACGTTCTTGACGATCCGGACGACGCGATTATCATTGCACAAGCTAGATCTCTACAAATCAACAAAGCGTCCATTCGCGACCGTCGGAGGTTGCGAATAATCCTTGCGCGTTACCGCTATTTTATGGGCAGGCCCCACCCCTTAGATGTTAGGAGCGTTGCTGGAGTTTCTTCGGCCACTTCTTCTCCCAGCGCCAACGCTTCCCGAAGTGGCACTCAAAGTTAGTTTAGCTTTTGAATGTCTCTTAGATTATCCGTGAAATAGCAACCGACCGAGTCGTGGTTCGGCCCTCTCGGGCGCCCTCGGATCGGCATGCTTACGCGTAACATAGTAACCGTCCAAGCCGAGGTTACCCCTCACCGGGGGGACCCTTGTGTCGAGTTACTAGCAATAGAGGTTCACGCTAAGCGACCTAAGAGCTATGCCACCTCTCAATCCGGTGAAACAGTCAAGGCCAGCTTCTCTGGCCAATCTGTGTAGTTCGTCATAAAAAAAAAGGATTTTACATAATTTTACATCAAGTTTTAATTGTATTAAAACTAGATGTAAATTTGTATTTCTCGTAAGTGAATTGTAGTGTTAGCTGGCAACACCTGACACCCAGCGATTGTTATACATAATAACTACTTCCAATGATATCTTAATGATTTACCTGAACCTTATTGTATCTTTAATTCATAATTAATAATTTAGTTGATCGTCACATGAACTTGGCATTGTAAACAATAGTTTAACTTTATTAGTTCCTAATCTGACTTCTAATTAATTTTGTATAAAGATGGTGAGGACGCGCAGTTGTGACGTTTGACTCGATTTAAATAATTCTTTGTACAACGTTACGCTGTCTCAATAAAGCGAGTGTATTAGTTGTTGGACTATTTTATTCTACGAGACCTACAGATTATAACAGTAGTTCTTAGAGAAATAAAGATATTCTAAACTCAATCAACATTGTATACAAATTTTGAGAACCGATTTTTTTTTTTTAAATAAAGCAATAAGGCAAAGACAATTTAATGGAGTAGACGAGTTTTTTCATAATTTGAAAATTACTACGCTCGAAATTCACTTTTATCCTGAAAACACATTGAAATCGAAGAGAATGACAGATGCGGTTCAATTATTTCAATCCTTTGTTGTACTAATATTGTTAGACGAAATAAAGCGCTCTGTTCGAGTCCGAGGGATGTCCACGACAAAAGGATGCAAGTCAGCGCTGTGTCGTGAGTGATGTCCGAGGTTGTGAAGATATTTAATAATAATAACTTTATTTCAAGCTAAATTGCTCATAATTCTATTAGCAAGACACTTAATAATTATGTTAGTAACAATACAATACATATAAATATTTTTGTTTTATATACAATTTTTAACTGTTGGAGACGTGGTTCATATAATTCTTAAGGACACAAGACAAACAAACAAACACTAGCCACCTTCTATGCTCAAAACAGATTAGTTTTAGATCGAACAGAATGCTTCTAGACGCGATGTCAATCCGGCTCCAAGGTCTTCAAAGGTCCGTGGCAGACATCAGCTACTGTCTTAACAGCATTATAGTCAAAAAAGTTATAGCTGGATATGTCACTTCCAATTTGTTTTTTTTGTAGAAAAAGGGGCAATACAGTTAAAATCAAGTGATCACCTTCGCCCATGAACAACACCGGGGGAGGTGCTGATGCGTTGCCGGCCTTTATGAAAGGAGTACGCTCGTTTCTTGAAGATTCCCAAATTGTATAGGTTCGAAAACATCACCTGTAGAAGTTGATTCCACAGGAAGAAGTACAAGAAGATTATTCATTTTACAATCTTACTTCAAAGCTACTGGTTTTCTTCTTTGAATATTTTCTTATATTTTACTTTTTCCAGTCGTCATTTTGAATAACGTCTATCAAATAAATATGCGCGAAGTAAAACGTCGGTAATTTTGATCCTTTCTTGGTAAAATGTTGGAACGTTTTCAACAACCTAAATATTTGAACAATTTGATTAAAGCCCATAATAGAATTTACTTAACTTCACAAGTAAAATTTTACTTTGACGATAAACACGAAAATTATATCATTATGATAAAATTAAGACCATTCAATAAATATATTAGTTATAATATCTCTCTTTGTCCGAGGCACGAATGCTGCCCGGTTTTCACTAACATTACTATCGCCTGTATGTGTGTGTGGTGAACTCAACTGGGCACAAATATTAAGCAACACATTTTTTGTACATAAGAAAACCAAACACAAAATCTCACAACGAAATACGGAGCGGACGGAGGAGCCCGAACAGCATCCCGAAGGCATTAGCAGGCAAACTTTGGGTCCGTGGGGATCTAGTGCACACCACCTTTTTAATGTGATACCTAAGGAGTTGGTCGACACATCTGGTGACAAGACGGCTGGCTTATACTTTGCACAGAGGCTAAACATTGCCATACAACATTGCAATGCTACCACCCTTTTGGGTGCGCTGCCAAGCGAAGACGGTTTGGCAGTTATATTTTTTGTAAATATTTTGTAAAATACATATTATATTGTAAATAGTTGACGATTATATTTAAATGTTTTGTCATTTGTTTATGTCAAAAAAGTTACTTGATGTTTTTTTACATTTTGGTCATATTATTATTATTTTATTAGACCTTCACGCATGCGCATACTATATACATAATAATAAACATTAAAAAAACGGTACAAACATTAAATAAATACAGACGAAATGAGAACCTTTTATTTTGAAGTCGGTTAAAAATTATAATAACAATGTAAAATAAGACAAGGGCCGCTGTGGAATATTTTAGCGTTATGTTGCAGTTGTTTCACAGAAGCGGTGGTTTTTAGCGATTTCTGAGACGCTAAAAAATATTTTAAATTAAAGAAAAATAATTAATTACATATAAAAAAGAAGCTGTGCTGACGGAAAGTTTATGCAGCAGGGTAGTTCCAACTTATACCGTAAAGTGGAACTACGCTAATGCATAAAGGTAAGCTAAGAGATAAGAGGAGCTAGACAGTAAGTTTACGGGGATCGTGCACAATGATCATCCGTCCAAAATTTATTAAGATGGAACTAAGCTTCATGAAGCTTGGATTTAGTTTCGTTTAAAAAAGCTAAGTAGCATTTGCTTACTCAGAGCATTTTACCACCTGAGGTTGTATTATAGAAGAGAGAAATAACTGCTTCGAAATTCAAATGTTATATAGACAATTATTGTGACATCTGTCATGTCGTCTTTGATAAAAATGTCTTCAGACACTTCATTGAAATTGCTTCTTAATTCAAAGACTATATGAAACGTAAACCTATATCAAAGTCAATATTAAAATGGAAATTATATGTAAAAAGTGTGTCATAAAGCATTGCTAAATAAATGTAATATAAAATGTATTTGCAAACATCTCGATGCCTGACGTCTTCAACTAATACGGTCTCTCAGCTATGATCTACGGCAATGATTGTCAATCTTTTTTTTGTTGCGGTACACTTTAACATTTGCCGGCACCCTTTTTCATATTAACTTACATATAATACACTACGGAAAATAGTTAAATAATAATTTAAAATAATATGTACTACAAATAACAGTATTTAGTAAGAGATAAGTTAACATTGCCGAGCCGTGGTAGCTCAGTGTCCGGGCGGTTGCCTCAAGTTGCGTCCCCGGTGCCGGCATCAATGAATTTGCTGTTGCAATTTTATGTGCTGATGTACCACTCGCTCGGCGGTGATGGAAAATATCGCGAGGAAACCTACATGTCTTAGAAAAAATTTGTAAGACGTGTGAAGTCTGCCAATCCGCGTTAGATGTGCGTGGCGGACTATGCCCTTATACTCTCTGTAAAGAGAAGGCCAGTGCCCAGCGGGACATTTATAAAGACTGTTATTTTAACCTTAACTTTAAGTTAATATTATTATCACTGATCTTCGATGAAGAGGCCCTGACCGATGGCCAGTGGCCGACTGCAAGTCGTACAACGAGAGGTGGAAGCAGCTATACTCGTCATTTCTCTAAGGAATAGAAACCGTAAACACGAAATTCGATTTCGATCAAGTCGATATAGATCGATCTAGCAGAACCCAATCCCAAAGACTATTCAAAATTTTAATGAAAGAAAGTCTTCTTTAGCCTATATTGAAAGAATCTTGGCGCCCTGTCTCTCTAGTTATAAGAAAAAAAATTAAGTAATTGTGTAAAATATACTGGTATTAAGGAACAACCTTTTATATTATCGATCAACCCTAATAATAACATCGCGTGGTTCACTTAGAATCAATTAAACGTTTTTGATTTAGTGACCCCAGTTTGGGAGATATTACGAAGAGAAAGTTAACTAAAAGTGATAAAATAATTCACCGTCTCTTGTTTCGTATAATTACTATAAATGTTTATTCGCATAATAATTAGAACTAATGCAATTATATTTTATTGTAATAATTTATTTTAATGAATACAAATACTTTTAGTGCCATTAGTATTATTAGAAATAATTGAACGCAATATTAAAACATTTTCTATTGTATATAAAGCAGACAATATTGTATTGAAGCGTCAATAGCCTAATGGTTTAGCGTACGGACTTCGAATCGTAAGGTCGTGGGTTCGAATCCACTGTTCGACTATTGACGTGAACCTTCTCCTAGCACAAGCTTAAGCTTAGTTGGAATGGTTAACAAGAATGTTAGTAATATTTATGAAAAAAAGAAATATTGCTAGCTTTCTTTAAAAAAAAAATGTATAAATATATATTCTTACCAGTAATAGCAATGGAAAAACGTTCGGAGATTCGACTCCCTGTCGAATTTTTTGTTGGTTACGTACAAGAAAGCCTTTTGCTACAATGTGTGCCTTTTTTTTTGTTGACGGGGAGGAAATCTTCAAGAAGATACCCCGCCTTCTGGGGAAGGCGGCGGTTATGTGGGGTTTTACCCACTAAAACCTCCCCGGTGGCCCTTTCCTCGGTGCATGACGAGGGGCTCCGGGATCTCCAGTGGAACGCACCGGAGCCCCTCTGCACTGTGCTCAAGGAGAGCACGTCCGGGGGGGAGGTTACTCCCTTACCCCTGTGCAAGGCTACACGGGCCAGCTGATGTCGCCTTCTTCCCGGGTCCACCTTAGCGGACGACAAAGGCCCCCACCCTTGTCGCCCAGTGAACCCGAGGCCCTTTATACGACATTTATTTATTTAGTCGCCTTATACGACAGGCAGGGGATACCGTAGTCTTATTCTTGAGAGCCCAGAACTACAGGGCAATGTGTGCCTGGTGCATGGCGATTTCATCACCTGCCACATGTGAGACCTACTACTACTGTGTGCTTGGTTTTTCCGCTAAAATAAAATGCAAAAATGTATGACACGACTTCAAATCTCAGTCAGGGTAGGCAGGTGCTTTCATATTTTAACTTATTACTCTAAGAAACCATGATAGCCTAGTTGGTAAAGGGTTCGACTTCTCATCTGAAGGTCTTGACAAAAAAAATTATCTGAGAGCTTTTTGTTTTCAACTGACTCCAAAAATGGAGGAAGTAATCAATTCGTCTGTATGTTTTTTTTTATGTCTGTTCCTCATAACTTTCGACTGGATGAACCGATTTTTATGTTTCTTTTTTTTGAACACTGGTGCTTCCAGTGTTGTCCCATTAAAGTTTGGTCAGAAAGTCATATAAGTCTTAAATTTCCTTTAACGAAAGCTCGAAAAGGAACTAATAACAACAACCAATTTAAATGAATATTTTTTTACTGGAAACGAGAGTAGAGTACGAAACGTAACGAAGTTTGGTTAGATTCGGATTAATTCTATTTCGTAATATTCCTCCGATGCAAAGATTCCTCGGAAATACAAAGAGGGCGTCCGCGTGTACTAGCTTTTTAAAGTTATGAAAATATATGAGCTCGCTGTATGCCAGTAGCCTGTTCAGCAGCTGTGATAAAAAAGCTCAGTGAAGAACGCTATCTCTGTCTACCAAATAAAGAGTTAGAACAAAATTTTATTTCCTTATCACCTAATCAAAATTTAGTTATTAACATAATCTCTATAACATATCGCTAAATTATCTCTCGCAACTCAGAACTGTACCAAGAATTCACAGCTCAGAACCTGGCGTTCTCTTGTCTATGCCACACGGTTCATTATTAGTGTGAAATATCTTCAAGTAAGCGTGCAGGCTTCTGATAAGGCCGCCTGTTTACTGCGATTAACGTGCCGCAAGGTACTTTATGGTATTACAGGGTACACGAAGAAATATGTTGATGTTTCCCGGGTATAACTACAAAGTCACTCGAGTCCTGAACGTGTTATTCTTTATATAAATTTATATTCTCCGGCCATAAGTTCTGTTATAGATAAAATAGTATTTTTTTAATGAAGTTAAAATTTATGCCTACATATTTATTGCTCAGCAAAAAATATTCGAAATGGCCGCCTTTGGCTTTTAATACAGACGTTTAATATATTTGATCACGAATCTATGGATTTACGCACTGTTTCCACCATGCACTATATCCACGTATAATAGCGTATAACGTTAAAATTATCTTATGAATAATAAAATGAATCGATGTTAACATTTTACAAATATATCAAAGCTAATCAAGATTATTTTTTATTCGGTAAACTAAAATATTATTTTGAGTGAAACAAAATGGACGATATCTTTATGATGGTTAAAGAATTATTACAATCGGTTGAATAGTCTTGGAGTTCATCCGCAACAAATAAACAAGAAAAAGTACTTCGTCATGCAGATAAAATAATCTTTTTGTTATTTCAGTAGATGTGACCATTAATTATTCTAGCGACTATTATTAGGGAGCGCTTTCAGTTAATTCAAGCTTGGCCTCATTTTGCCACTGGCCACAATTGCTTCACATCCATCGCATTTGTTTTATCCGGGACATTGTCTTCCTCGCGAGCTGACCAGTTCGTTGACATCTTATTGTTATATATTTTGTTACATACGTCTATTAATGTGATAAGAGTGTACATTTAGTTGGATTGGAAGACAACTTTCAGGCTTCCAGATGATGGACTCGGGGGAGTGCATCACCTGCTTCCTCTGTAAGCAGGAAGGAGCTCGTGTAGGAAGGCGCGCCTTATGTCCTTATGCCCTTGAGTGAGGTGTAGGCTTGTCCTCCCGGGACGCAGGGGATGTGCACGCAATTTTAACGACATATATTGAGAGGCACCAACTCTGCATTGTGGTTTACCAGCCGCGCGTTATGTTATGTTCAATATTATACTATATATTGGCTGAAACATAAGCTTATATATATATAACGACTATGTGCGCGGGCGCTCGTTGTTTCTCAGCTATTCTTCCATTGTTCATAACGTTGACATTAAAATACAGTACTTGGTGCACTCAATAGATTATATTGACTACAGTAAAAGGTCAATCGCATAACAATGCATACCCTGGGTTCAGATTAACCCAGATAATTTTATTTTTGTGTTTAAACTATTACTTGACCACGATCCCAACGGGTGTTAAGTGGTGATATAGTCGATATATATGGTACGCGCAAGTTTAGTAAGTGCCTATTCATTCTACTCTTGAAGGCTCCCACGTCGTACTTGAACGGAATGACTGACGCCGGCACCTTGTTCCATTATAACTTTTAGGAATGCGGTGAAGTCGGACTTAATGTCACGTCTGTCGCACTCGGCGTCCCGAACCAAGATGCCCGGACTCGCAGTAACATACGCCATCTTGTCCCCCTGACAGCTTGTATAGTGTTCCCGACCTCAGCCCGAATACACCCAAGTAACTCCCGTGTATGTGGATGTCAAATCTATATAGCAAAAGTATGAACAAATCATGTCCGAATAGTAGTACTAAGGTTCATATAATCAGGATCTATTCCATCATCATGAACATATATCAAAAGAAACAGGCTTATGATTGAAACGGATACACATGTAAGATAAATTGTAGAGATAGATAAAATAGGAAAAAATATTTATATCATCTATAATAAAAATTCGTGGCAACGGCCAAAGCGGAAGAAACAGAGATGAAATATTAATATCTCTACAATTTCGTATACAGACGCTATGCAATAGCTTTCACGTCCTTTTACACTAAACGGAGCAGAAAGAATCAGCTTATGTTATACTCTTTTTGTAAAGCTTTAGGTCACATTAGTGATATGATGTTTAAGTATGAAAATAAAAAACGAAAACTCATTGTAACGAAGTTATTTGGATTCAAACTCCCGACTGAACGATCGCAAATTCAAATGGGTAGCAAGGGTAAATCACAGCTTTGAAACGAAAACCTAGTGCATTTAATCAGAAACTTTTCAAACCTATTTGTAGACACATTTTGTTAGAGTAAAATAAAGTAAATATCCACGTATGTCCCACTGTTAGGAGGTAGGTCACATAGGTCTTTTCTGTAAAATAAGATTTACGGAGCCGTGGTAGTTCAGTGTCCGGGCGGTTGGCTCAAGTTGCATAGTACGATAGCAACCCTCGGCACCAATCAATTTTGTTTTTGCAATTTCATGTGCTGATTTACCACGCGCTCGGCGGTGAAGGAAAATATCGTGAGGAAACCTACAGGTCTTAAAAAAATTGTCTAAGCCATGTGAGAGAAGCACGCCAATCCGCACTAGGGCCGCGTGGTAGACTATGCCCAACAGTGATACGTACATATATTATATAGATATATAGAGGCTGTAATTTTAACTTTAAGATTTACGGACATAGTCCACCGCATTTTAGATTTTTTTCCTAAACATCTAGAAATCTTCTTTCAACGCTAAACACGTTGAACAATTTTAATACCACCCGCGCGGTGAATCAAACACAGATTGTTACTCTAACATATGTGTTTGGTTTTACTTAAGAGACTGAACAACAGTAAACATTCGTAAAATCGTTACATCATAACATCTGGTGGGGTTCCAACGCACAATCGTTAGTCACTAGGCTATCAACACTTCAGCCCTGTAGTTCTGGGTTCTTAGAATAAGGCTACGGTATCCCCTGCCTGTCGTAGAAGGCGGCTAAAGGGGCCTCGGGTTCACTGAGCGACAAGGATGGGGCCCTTTATCGACCGCTGAAAGCGACATTCGCTGTCCCGTGCAAGGGCATAGGAGGGTAGGATTAACCTCCCCCGGTCCCTACTCCCGGGACGTGCTCTCCGAGAGCATTATGCAAAGGGGCTCTGGTATGTTCCGGATCTAGGGATCCCGGATCCCCTCACAATGCACCGAGGAAGGCCCACGGGGGGAGTTTTAGTGGGTAAGAACCTAACATAACTCCGCCTTCCCTCCAGAGTGCGTGGTATCTTGTTGAAGATTCCCCCCCGTCACCAAAAAAAAAGGGTTTCAACACTAAGGTAATTATGGTTTTCATGTGTCAAACATGTTCTTCATTTAACAAACAATGCGGACAAAGTAGCAGGCTTCAGCTAGGTAAGGTCAATTTCAAATAGACCAGTCAGAGTTGAGAGGCACATCATTTAATTCCAGCCCAAGATCAAAGTTATATTAATACCAAACGCACACCATAAATAACCTATGGGACGTCAAAACAAATTGTTATTTAACATGAGTTGAGAATATTACACATTCCGTTCGAGCCGTGGACCGAAGAGGAGGAAGTTTCTCCGTAATAACTTCCGCAGTACGATTAAGTCCCGAAAATTTATAAAGGTTCACGTTCTATAGGAATCGATTTTAAGGTCGAGCAATGTTACTATATCAGTTGGAATTAGATTGGAAAAACTTTCTCATGCGGTACGCACTTTTAAAGTAAATTGAAGTTAGCGACGCATTCCACGAAAAATTGCATTTAATGTTATCTTAACATGGTTTTTGCAATCTGTTAATCCATTTAGGTGATATCGTGAATACTAAATTGTAATTTTATTACTCACAATCTTAATAATATTATAAGCAGTAATTTTTTTCAAGTATTAAGCTTTCCTACGTCCAGTGCGTCTCTTCCCTGCTGATGCCCATCATAATTAGTGGAAGCTGATATCTTTCGTGTCGCAAGACATGACCTAGGCAGGCGACTTTTCTCCGTTTGACGAATTGCAACAATTCGCAGTTGACAAATTGCAGTCGATGGCTATGCATTTTTGTGGTAGGTATAACCTAATTGCAGGCGACGTATCTGGGTGCGCAGGAGGCGTCTCCAACGCCTCCTCTTGCCGCCCTGTAATCCGAAGCGGGGCCAGAATGGGTACCTGGCCCCAGTTATGCTTCGGCTTTGTCGGGACTTCTCTGAGTGCCGGAAAAGTCCCCTTTTGAGGATGAAGTCCGGTCTTTGCCGGGACGACGATCTTATAAGGATACCGGAAGTGGCTGTATGCGGAAGATCGTATAGGATGAAAGGAGGATTGAGGAACGCCTTTTTCTAGCGGTACGTAGACATAGGCTGATAATGATGACCAGGATGATAAACCTCGAACTACCGGATGACACAATGCTTGCCACGGAGTCTTTAAGACCTACAGGATTGGCAAATGTCAGAGCGCAATGTGTATGTATTGTGAAGACCCGACAGATGATACCGAACACATGTTATTCGTATGCGGTCGTTTCGAAGAGAACGTGAAAATACGAAGGCTTAATGTGACGGTAGACAGTATAGTAGACCTAATGATAAGTACCAAGGAGAACTGGTCAATAATCAATACGTTTGTGGATAGAATTATTGAACAGAAGGAAAAGACGAAAATAAAGAACTATTTTACTAAATAAGAATTAAAATAATTATATATACATAATTAAAGTCTTTTGCAATTTCTTTTCTAAATATAAATCTGTCTGACGTCAACTAAGCAATTAGTAACGAGAAATCTGTCAAACCCCGAAAAGGAAAATCAGCTCTGATTGTAATTAAATTTGACTCACGAATAGAATCAGAATAGATTTATTTAATTGTTGCTAGAGTCATCAGACAATTTGACACATTAATGAATCTGAGATTTACTAAATACGTATTCAAGGAGAGACCGACTCAAGTATAAGGCTTGCAAAATCTATGTTGCATGTTGTGAACAGAATACAGCAATCATTGTTTAGATCGATAAATTAAAAAAAAATGCTTTTGCAATCTTGTGTTTCGCAGATCGTACCCTAAACCATTAGGCAATAGCAGGGATGATTGAGAAAAGAAAGACGAAAAACATTTGTAATTCTACAGATATATTTACAAGTAACATACATCAGCAACTTTAAATGGAATCAAACGTTAAAACCTATCACCATTTATATTTCGGAAGCATCATAGTTATTATTACTTTGTTATATCACGAAATTCTGGCGAATACATACAGAGAATACAGGCTCTCTTTATCTTCGTGCTGGTTGTCGTTACGAAGTACTTACCTAGTCTCGGATTGTAATATACCAACAATAAAATCAATTCTCATTTAAACTAAACATCTGAACACACAAGAGAACCACTTCCTTTTTTTGGTCGGTTAAAAAAGAGACAATTTCAGGGTAGCTAAACAATCGTATATGTTGATCAGATAATGATATGCCAAAGAATTGCAATTCTCATCATCAGCCTGCAACAGTCCACTGTTGGGCAAATGCCTCTCTAAAAGTATGCCACTGAGCACGGTCTTCAGCCGTCCTGCAAAGATCGTCGATCCAACTAGAATTGCAATTTTAGATAGCAGATAACACACACAGATAACATGAATACGATATGTCGTGTGAATGAAGAAGGTACGAAGGTATGCCATCACTCTGTAAAACGAAAATCCACAATGGTGTATAATCTGACACGCACTTAGACTACAAGAATACAGGCTGACTTCCAAAACCTGTGTATATTTACTAGAAATCATTCTTCTTTTTCAATTACCTAACCGATTGGTTAGAAGGTCAGCTCTGCGACTATATAAAAATTCCCAATTATCGAGCTTACCTGACGTGTTGCGCCTGTTTAGATAATACAGTAGGCCGCTAACAGTTGTCGGAAATGCGAGAAATGAACTTGAGGTACAATGAACCGAACAGAACGCAAGGGAAAACCATGACATAATATTTTTCCTAGTCATTGTCCACATCTTGGAAAAGTCTCCTGAACAATGGCACTGTAATAGTGTTGTAAACACAATGACAATGTACAAACGAAAAGAGAAGAAAGTAAACAAATTCCTGGAAAAGGAGCTTTGATATTGCAAGAACACATTAAACCAGGACATTAACCTTCACATATAACTTATTTATAACAATAAAAGTAAATTGTATCCGCTTCTCTAAACTGGAAACTATTTCTCAAGAAAACGTAATTTCAAACTACTCAAGTTGTTTTAAAGTTTTTAGTAGTTTCTGTAGTCTTGTTTATTTGTTCTTTTTTTAAATATATTGTTAAGTATATAATATTTTTCTTTTATCTGTATGTAACAAAATCTATTTAGTAGTTATCTATGATAATATATATCACAGTAACATTTAAAGTATTTTTTTTTGTTAATGTTAAAAAGTCACATCTGATATAGACGTTGTACGTAACATTGACACGCGCCCAGCAGTAATTAGTGATCAAAAAATTAGTTAATTTTTTTTATGGGGTATGAACTAGTGCTTGACTACGATCCTACCTGATGTTAAGTGGTGATATAGTCAAAAGTCGTTAGTTTAGTAAGTGCCTATTCACTCTACTCTTTTGCTGTACGCAAGATGAACGATGACTCAAATCGCTTCGTTCGGACGCGCGGAATATCAACTATGAAATGGTGGAGACCCGTAGAATGTCTAAACGTCCGAAGGTAGAATGGGGATGAGGGAATTAACTCGTGTAATTCCTGTGCACACTCTCCAAAACGTAATCTGTAAAACACAAAATATGTGGAGTCTTCCTATCCGTACTAACTATGCGTGGCGGACAATGTCCTGTTTTTTTTTTAGGTCTAGTTCCCCCCAACGTGGGTGGTTAGGGATTTTCTCTTTCCTCTCTTTCTTCCATCTCTTAATATTATTACAAAAAGTTACATATTCTTACATTTATATCGTTCTTACTATCTATTGCACTCTATATTTTATCATATTTTTCTTACATTTGTTTTTACATTCTCTAATTTTACTCTATCTATATATCTAAATTATGTGCCAATCAGCTCATAAATGTTACCACCAGGCCACCACATTCTGAAATAAATAGACAAAGTAAATCATGTGTGCATTTACTTGTATTGCGGACGCACGACGTTAGGTAGTCCTGGGTCGTCAACGATGTTGGGTAGTCAACGATGAAATTCAGCACTGTGGCAGCCTTACTGTCAGTGCTGTCGCACATGCTGAAAGTCCTGTCTATCTATCCTTTCCCTCTTTCTTCAATTGCAATTTGTTTTTTTTCCAAGATGGAACATGGTGCAAATAGGACATAATGCTAAATTTGGACACCGTTTCAGCATGTGCTGTCTCAAGGCTGTCACAGTGCTGAATTTCATCGGTGCCCTGGAATACCCAATGTTGTGCCTGTTATATTATATTATTAAAATAACACGCACGACATTGGGGATATATATTTATAATATAACACACACTTCTTCTTCTATAAGCTCTACAGCCCTTTGTGAGCCTTGGCTTGGTCAAGCAACATCCTCCACCTCGGTCTATTCATGGCCGCAGTCCTCTAGGTTCCTATGCCAATTTCTTTGGCGTCTCGATTTACACCGTCTATCCAGCGGAGCTTTGGTCTTCCCCGACCTTAATAACACACACTACTACTAATAAAATATAACAAAATCTAACACACACTAGATAAAGATTATCTAGTGTGTGTTATATTTTGTTCGTAAAATGCCTATGTCTAATAACAATGGTTTTCTTAGTAAATATTCAACTGATATTAAAGTATTTACATATCTTCCAAAGTACTGTTCAAACGGCGAAGTTGTTTCAGATTCACGGACGGAACCCCTCACCTGATTCAATTACTTATTCGGACTATCCGTCAAGTTTTCGTAGCTAAATGAATTAGAAATTTACGCGATGATTCTCTCGATTTATACACAATTTAAGACACATTACGTGAATGAATATTCAATTAAAGATCCTATATCAATAAATTTACAGATACAAACACGCACATCACCCAATGGAGTAGACAGAGTTCTCGGACTATTTAGTGTAGGCTCTCTTAATAAGACTACGGTATCCCCTACCTGTCATAGAAGACGACTAAAACTGGCCTCGCGTTCGCTGGGCGTCAAGGGCTTTTGTCGTCCGCCAAGGTGGACCCGGGAACAAGGCGACATTGGCTGGCCCGTGTCGCCTTGCACTGCGATGGCATAGGGGGAGGGAGAAACCTCCCCACCCTGAGAAGTGCTCTCTATGAGCATAGTCCCAGATATCCCGGAGCCCCTCACCGTGCACCGAGGATGGGCCACCGGGAGGTTTTAGTGGGTCAAACGCCACATTAGCACCGCTTTCCCCCAGAAGGCGGGGTATCTTTTTGAAGATTTCGTAAATAAAAAAAAGGCTCTCTTATCATTTTATTGCTTGTCTTTGAGAATATTTAATCCTATGAAATCGTAAAATTACCGAGAACGACAGACGTTGACTCAAAAAAAATGTATTTTTAATTTGTATCAATAAAATATAAGAATAAAACAAGTAATAAACAAGATACATTATCTTCATTTCTGCCGTAGGACATCCATCGCACGCAGGCCTCCCTCCCAACGATTTTCAAGATCGGTTGTAAGCGGGGGTATAAAGAGATATTTTATAAGTGAATTAATAGATGCGGTAGTAATAAAAATAATAATATCTTTATTTGTCTTACTCCCACATTATATAGTAGTTTTAATACAATTACATGACACAATAAGTGGATGGGATGGGATGGGAGTCAGGAGCTCCTACTAAGTAAACTTGTGTTATGAGTCTCCTGGCTCCCCCTTGGACAATTAGGCATAACAAAATAGTTTATATGACTATCTTTGTAAATGTAGGATTTTTTCTGTTTCCTCGTAATCCATTAATTTTTTTTTTGCATTAAAATATTGATAGGTTTGTTATATTTAAAAATTAATTTACTTTATTATACAATGTATTTATTCTAAACGTTTAAAAGTTTTGTGCAGAGAAGGTTTTGGTTGATACAGGCTTGCATACTTCAGCCCTGTAGTTCTGGGCTCTCAAGAATAAGACTACGGTATCCCCTGCCTGTCGTATAAGGTGAATAAAAGGGGCCTCGGGTTCACTGGGCGATAAGGGTGCGGGCCTGCGTCGTCCACCAAAGTGGACCCGGGAAGAAGGCGACATCGGATGGCCCGTGTCGCCTTGCACTGCGATGGCATAGGGGAGGGAGTAACCTCCCCGGGACGTACTCTCCTTGAGCACAGTGCAGCGGGGCTCCGGTGCGTTCCACGTGAGATCCCGGATCCGCTCGTCATGCACCGAGGAAGGGCCACCGGGAGGTTTTAGTGGGTAAGAACCCCACATAGCTACGAGTATCTTCGTGAAGATTTCCTCCCCGTCAACAAAAAAAGGCTCGCATACTTCGTAGTGTCTTCTATTATTAATTATAACTTTATTGATGTTTGTAAAAGGGTTAAGGTCAGAGTGCTTTTTTAATATTATATTATATTTAAAATGTATAATTTTCGGACGCTAAGGACTATTATAAAGACAAGAGGTGGTGAACATTCTACATTTATTGAGAGCAATTTTAAGTATCGTTCTCTGATACTTAAGCTCTTTCGATTTCTAGAAAGAAGTTTTTCTGGAGCCTTAATCGCCGAGTACCTAACTCAGCGATTAAAGTATTGATAATCCCTTCTTTTTTGTCTTTCTCCCTGATTTCATTGAATTTCCCGCTTTCCTACTAAGTCTACTCCACTTAGCTCGGTCTTCGGAATCATTGTTCGTGAGATTGTTCGCTGACATATCGCTGGTTTTATTATTAAATATTAATGAAATAAAAATACGTAATAACTTTCATTGCTTTTAAAAATAATGTAATCGCGACCTTAAGATCGTATCGTTCCTTTGGAAGCTCATTTCTATCACCATCACGTTCTCGTAAACACAATAAAAATGTTTACAATATTTTACTGTTATCATCTCGAATTATGATCTGCCGTAATATCAAATTTTATTATTTACATTAATGTAATAAATAATAAAATGCCAAAATAATATGGGAAATTCCTATACAAACAGACATTACAGTTACTCATAATAGACCAGACTTAATATATTTAGATAATTTTTTTAATAAAACCTATCTTACTGACGTTACAGTACCTTCAGACTACAACATCGGTGCAAAAGAAATAGAAAAATTAAGTAAATATTATGTACTAAAAAATGAAATAAAAAGAGTATGGAATACACACACATCCATAATCCCCATTGTGGTAAGTGCAACAGGGGTAGTAGCAAAAAATTTAATAACATATTGTGAAAACCTTGACGCACAAATAAACATCAGCATCCTACAGAAACAGGCGGCCATACACTCATCAACAATAGTAAGCAAAGTCCTAGGAGATAACGTATATAGTAGCAACAGTTTAGACACAACAGAGCAACCAAACAGTTAGTGGGTATAATATTATATGTATTTATTATTATGTATATTACTATATATCTATAAAATAGCGATAGGGCAGTGGCATTCTTTGTCTTGAAGTCTCAAGACGAAATGCACACATAAGACCGGCTATAAGCCGAGAAAAAGGGCAACCTACACACATAATATAATCTTAACTGTTTGATGTCACGTTCTTATTTCCGGCGTTCGAAAATTTAAAAGTTTTTTTTTAAATTTATTATCTTTTTTTGTTGTTGTGACAAACCTACTCAAAAGACGCGTTCGAAATGTACTCGATTTGAAATAATTGAGTTTGGTTTTCGTTTTCTCACGTACTAATAATTTTTGCTACTAAATTATATGCCCAGCATGGAGATGAGTTCACCACTTATCACATATGAGTACATAATATATATAATATATATAATAGAGAAGTGGACAGCGATTGTGTCGTGCCTTTGCCAATATAGTAGCGACGTAGATTAAAGAGATAATTTAGAATCAAACAAATTTAAAAAATCAGTGACTGTAAGTGAAATACATTCTAATATTTCATTCTGAAGGTCGTTTTTGCTGTTTGGTGAGTTTTACGGTTCAGTACGGCCCCGTGCGCGTTAGCGTTAACACGCTCCGCTCTTGGTAGGAAATTCGTGGAAATTCATTTAAAAAAAAGTTTAACAATTCGTTGTCTCTTAATATAATTATGTTCGTTAATAGTGTTAATTAACGTGTTATCTGTGTTGTGTTAAATGTCATTTTAAACAAACTTCTGCATAGGTTGGAAATTGTTCTAAAAGTTTTAAACTCAAAAATAGAATTTATTTCGTGGAATAGAATTTTATTCCATTATTAATGAATTGTATATTTCATTTTATTTATAAATCAATTTTGAGAACATTATTCATTTGAACTGGTTTAACGTTATAATCATAATTAAAAATACAATGCAATTATAAACTGCACTTATTTAACGGAATTTATTATAAATTGAATAATTTATAATGCAGTTAAAAAACAAGAAATGCATATTTTACGCATTAAATGATAAAATTTATTTTACGCGGCTTAAAAACATAATAAACTTTTATATGTAATTTTATTTGTTTTATGTAATTTTATTTTATTTGTTTTATTTGTAATTTCTTACTTTAATTACACGATTCAGTTATTTATGCTATTCTATTATTATAATGTTATTACAATAAAATTTCAATTGTAAATAAATTCAGTTAAAATATGTTAATTATTATATCCCGACGCTTGTTGGCGACAATTTTTTCTAAATAGTTGAAATGGCTTCGTACAGTATTAGTATTGATCAATGCTCTAAGTCTATTAAAACTGATATTTTTATTTTATTTTTATGTTTGTTGTGTTTTCTGTTGTTTATTTTTTTCTAAATAAATAACACAATATAAGCCATATCGTAATATTTATTTTTTTCATATTAAACAGCAAATAATATCTTTAATATTTACACTACAAATAAAATATTATCTAGTCGTATTGTGCGTGCATTACATGGAAGTAGGAACGGTGAGGGTGATATTGTTTCCATGTATTAAACCGAACTGATAGAAAAATTATAATATATACAATACGTAGTTCGTATAATACGGAAGAAGATAGTATTGGATTCGAATTCCATCTAAAAGACTCATTGTAACCACACAACTCCATTCTTGTAGACAAATTTCACCGAATCCTTCGTCAAAGGACTGGAATAGTTTGTCCGCATCTGTCTTTCCCTCCCATTACAATATGGGCGTTTTCAAGAGTAGATGAATAGGCATTTACTAAGCTTGTGCGCTTTACGTTCCAGGACTGCATTTCCACTTAACATCAGGTGGGATCGTGGTCAAGCACTTGCTTAGAGAGTATAAAATTATATTCTCGTTCTATCAATAAAAATATGAGAGGAAGGATGCTAACGTTTCTTTGGCCACTTCTCTCAGCGTCAACGTTTCGTAAAATTGTACTAATTTTAACATCTATTAGCGGTAAATTATTTATACGGTAAACGAAGATACTTAACTAGTAATTGGTAATCAACTGTCGCCAGCGGTGTTTCCGAACGATTACGATTTAGGGACCTTCAAGAAACGAGCCTATTCCTATCTCAAAGGTCGGCAACGCACCTACAGCTCCTCTGTGGATGTTCATGGGCGACGGTGATCACTTAAGATCAGGTGAGCCGTATGCTCGTTTGCCACTTTTCATAAAAAAAAACATATATTTAGAGTTGACAATGTACCCATTATATTTCTACATTGTAATTCACTTACAAAAGAGAATATATTTTATGTTAATCATTGTTGTGGCGAGAACTGTGATAGATGTGTCCGGGCGAACGCCTCATATTGCAAATTGCCAGCATCAATAAATTTGCTGTTGCAATTTTATGTGCTGATTTACCACGCGCTCAGCAGTGAAGGAAAACATCGTGAGGAAACTTACATGTCCTAGAATTTTTTTGTAAGACATGTGAAGTCGGCTAATCCCCGCTAGGGCCGCGTAGCGGACTATGCCCTTATACTCTCGTAGCAGAGAAGGCCTGTCCCCAGCAGTGGTACATATACAAAGGCTGTAATTTTAACTTTTGTTGTGGTGGTCGTCAATATTATAAGAAAGAATAGATCCTTTGTAATTTCTTACCAGATTTTTTTAACTACTTCGTTAGCGTCTTGTCTCTCTTTTCTTATCGCTGTACGGAAAGTTTTGCCTTTTTCAAATATATTTTCGCTTCTTCACATTTCTCGAGCTAAGAAAAGATTTATCAAATGTTTTACAGTTGAGAGGAATGTTGAAAAGGATTGAGGGAAGTTCGTAGTGTATATTTATACATGGGTATAAATGAACTAGAAAAAGCTACATTTTAAGAAAAAATATAGTAAGATATTTTGTGGAAAAAAAGTTGCTATATTTGAGCGAATTTCTTGACTAAAAAAAGGTTTAAATACTGTCTTTTTAAAAATATTACCTACACTTATTAAAGTAATTGTGAGGCAAAGGGTTCGCATCCAACCTCCTCAATGAGACATTGAACCGTCGACACCTAACCTGGTAGGGGGTCATGAAAATTGGTTCACCACATCTAATGTAATGAGGTAATACATAAATAAAGGACATAAAATATACAAACGAATTGGGAACCTCCTTCTTTTTTGAAATCGGTAAAAAAAAACTGCATTTCATTTGCACAAGCAGACTATTGAATTATCTGGTTTAATATCAGTATCTGTAAAAAATCTTTTACAGATTATCATAAATAAACATAACATCATAAAAGTTTTATGACTTACGTTTCCTTACACAAATAAATCAAACATGGCATGTAGGTCAGTAATAACAAATTATTTAACTATTAAACTAGAAGCTTATTATAAACGTTTACATACTACCTATAGAATCAGGAGACGCCTGCGTCATTGTTCCCATTTACGACGTGAGTGACCTTCAACGGAATAGGACAAATAGGCTACTACTGGCTAGTGCGTTTTATCATTTAGATCGTATGGCCACTTAACATCAGACGTGATTTTGGTTAAGCGTAAGTCTGTATACTTCGTAGAACAATAATGAAACTATTAATAAATATTTATAGGAATAAACAGTGATAGCCTAGTGGCTTATCGGTTCTAACAATCTGACGGCAGAGGGTTCAAATTCCATCCGCCAAGTATCTGTTTTACGGCTGATTATATACTTATATATAAACTTAAACTCTCACAACACTCTCACTTTTAACCTTTTTTTAAAGGGGATTGACAGAGACTGACTGTATCTCCTTATAATAGGTCTTGTATAGGAAAGGTTATTCGGTAAAGATACTTTGTACTGTCTATAATCATACCAAGCACACATTTTAGCAAGAGATCAGTGATGAGTGGAGAACATTCATCACTAATCACTTGGCTATCACTTATCGCTTTCATATACTTGACTCATTCTATCTATGCTCTATTTTATCAACTAGTTCTTCCTCGTCTCCTTTGTTACCGCTCTTGGGCAGTCTTCAGATATAATGCGAATGCGCCTCTTATATCAGCCCCAAGCCGATATTTCCATCTGGGAAGCCACTTTGCGGCTGAATTGCTAGAGATTGGGACTGAGCGCTATTAACACTCAGACAAGTCGTCGAATTAACAACGGTAAGTTAAAGATAATGCAATTCCTTTCGTGTTGCGAGTTTTCAAAGCCAACAGTAATTAATCAATGTCTATTGCGCCGTTGCTCGTTTACCACTTTACATAAAAATAAAACAAAATAGAAACGCTCCCTAAGCCGTGTGGAAATCCAAAGAGATTCCAAGTTCTGTACTCTCTTAAATAAAGGCAACCATTTTATTGCTTGTGTGCATCGCAATCTTTGTGTTATGTTTTAACACAAAAGACTTATCGATGCGGTTTGTTAACAAGAATACTCGTATTTGCAAAAACAAAAAATCGAATTAAACGTTAAACAGCAGGACACGAGGACGCCCTCTTTGTATTTCGCATCGTAAGAATATTAACCTTTTTTTTTGTTGACGGGGAGGAAATCTTCAGAAAGATACCCCGCTTTCTTGGGGGAAGACGGTACTACGGTAGTAAAAAAACGATCCTAATGATTGATACCTATTGCAAAGATGCTGCATTTAATACTCTTTCTGAAGTTAATTAAGCGTTATCATTTTATGCGTCAATAGTTTAATAGCTTAGGATACGGTCTGCGTAACTGAAGGTTCAAATCCACCATTCGACTGTTGAGATGAACCATCTCCTAGCACAAGCTTAAGCATAGTTAGATTTATTGTGCAAAAAAAATCTAGCATTTTTGAAAAATAAATATTTCTTTGTAGATTTACTAAAGATCAATGCTTGCAATTTTTCTACAAGATATAATTCGAAACGAAGAAATTCTATATGATATAGCTCTTAAACTTAGCGAGTTGAAGTGGCAGGGGACTTACCCAGATGTGTGACGGTAGATGGGAAGGAAATTCATGGAATGGAGTCCGCGTTTTTTTTTTTGACGAACTATCACAGTTGGCACAGAGAAGCTGGCCTTTACTGCTTCACCAGATTTGAGAGGTGGCACAGCTCTTACATCGCTTAACCTGAACCTCAGTCAGAGCGTGGCGTAGCACTCTTTATAAGGATAGTCAGAAGTGGCTGGATACGGAAGTAGAGGATCGTGTATAGTGTATTGGGTCCGCGAAACAATCGGTCATCTGTTCAAACTCATTGTTTAATTATTAACGTGAATCCTTTACAGTTGGTCACAAGGCTATCACTTCTTTTGATTGTCCCTCAACCAAAACGGATTTGAACATGCGTTTTGGACGTAACACTTAATTAAATGGATTTTCCTAATCTAGTTTTCTCTAATCTGTCTAAAAACGGTATATTACACTAAATAATCAGAAATATATAAAAAAGATTTGTATGTGAGATATTTCCTTACGGTATTTACATGAAGTTGAGTGCCAAAAATATTTTATGAGACGTACAAAGAGGACTCTTTGAATAAACGAGGTGTTTGTCACGCCGCCGTGCTTAGACTTTTGTTGTATGTCCGTCCATACCACATTTTTAAGAGAACAAAAAGGGCTCGACGACAACAAAGGCGAACGTAGGAAGTTCATTAAGTATGGTTAGGCACCGCTTTTCAAAACAATGGTAATGACAAACAAAATGACATAAACGAGGCGACAGATATAGTGATGATTTTCCTTAGTAATTTTTCAGATAAGTTCTCTGTCTCAAATAGCTTCAGTACCTTTTTTTTTTGTTGACGGGGAGGAAATCTTCAGAAAGATAAATAAATTTAGGCGTTTATTGAGTTTTATTATTGTAAATATTCCCCGTTAAGCTTTATTTTGTTGTACTTTTCATTATTTTTTAAAGTGGAGATAATGTTTTGTTTACTATAATAAAACTGAGTACGAGGGCGGCACTGAAAATTTCGGGAATCAAGGAAGTGACACAACATTACTATTTAAAAATGTATTTATTGCTTTTCGAAGTAATCTCCGCGAAATTTGACACATTTTTTCATACGATGGAACCAATCATTGAAGCAACCATTCCATTCGGAAGTTTCGGTCTCCAAAATGGCCGTTTTGTAGGCGTCCACAGCTTCTTCAGGTGATGAAAATCTCTGACCACGCAATTTATTCTTTATTTTAGGGAAAGTATAGAAATCATTAGGGCTCAGGTCGGGGCTGTACGGGGGATGGTCTAATAATTCTATGTTTTCTTGCTCTAAAAACTCTTTTGTTCTGTGCGCGGTGTGAGAACTCGCATTGTCGTGATGGAGGATGATGCGGCGGTTGCAGTTCTCTTTACGGAGTTCAGAAACGACCTGTGGCAAACAAATGCTAGCATACCATTCTGCATTAATTGTTCTGTGTCCATCAATAGGAATAGTCGCAATATGGCCGGTTTTGGAGACAAACGTGGCCACCATTTTTCTTTCAACACTCCGTGAAAGAACTCATTTTCGAACACCCAAACTCGTGACTGGTTTTTTGTTTCGGGTTGTACGGGTATATCCAGGATTCATCACCTGATATGAAGTTGTATACAGCATTTGAGGATCCTGCGTGGAATCTTTCGATAGTTCTGATGCACCAAGTAACGCGAGCCGCTTTTTGCTCGTCACAGAGCGAATGCGGTATCCATCGGGAAACCAACTTTATTACACCTAATTGTACATGGAAGATTATACTATCACACTCATGCCAATGTCTAAAGTTGCCTGAATTTCGCGGTATGTCACATGTCGATCTTCCTCAATCAGATTATGCACAGCATCAACGTTTTCTTGTGTGACTGCAGGTTTTGGACGACCTTGACGGGATCATTACTGAGCTAACTCTTCTTATGTATGTATGTATGTATGTATGAATCGAATAAGCGGAATTTCATGTTCGTACGAAGTGTTTCGTAGCGCAATGTGGTAACGAATACAACATATTTTGTTTAACCTACTTTCCGCTAACACCTGGATTTCAAAGGATGTTGAATTTGATGGAATTTTATTCATCCAACTACCTTCCAATTTTAATATCGTCATAAGTCTATTTGTAAAATCGATGCGTCATGTTTTAATCGACACCAAAAGAGGAGAAGGTTGTCAATTGTTTTTTTATCAAAAATCGCGTGGTAGAACATTTTGTGATCGAGATTGGTATGTTTATGATAATCCGAGAGTAATCTCGTCGTCTCATTCGTTACCTAAGTAAATACTCCTTAATGAGAACGAGCACGAATGTAAACGAAAAAAGAGTATAGGCACTGGAGCTTCGTAGTATAAGTAAGACACTTCGAAAACAAGTGGACGCGTCCGTCCGTGATAACGTTTAATTTGGCACCATTGATGACATGATTTACGTTCATTTTAGTGTATATTTGATTCGAAGTCGGTTTTTTTACTCGTAAATATACATGTTTATTTGTGATCTTGGTTCCACTCTCAAAAGATACATTTGGTCACCTGATGGACTTGTACCCTACCAAGCTTTCGCAGAATGTCATAGTCTCTTGGAGATCGACTCCCATAAAGTAGCCTTTAAATATTTACGATGGCAAACTCGAAACTCGATGGAATCAAGCATCTTATTACAGAATCTGTGACAGATTATGCCATCATTTGCGTTGATTTGATTTATGGCGGCAAATTTTGTTTACAGCGTAATTATAGAACGACGTCATCTTATATTAAAAATAAAATACTTCATAAGCGTGTTTTTTACTTATTCTTAATGAAATAATAAAACTAAACAATTATAATGGTCAGAATCGACATGATGGAAATCAATTTAAGTACCTCATTTATTTTCCACTTGAAGCTATTCAATCAATGTTGATAAGGTTTTATAGAATCCCCTATTCGCAAACATACGACCTTTATTCAGTTTACAATAGGTTATCCTTGTGCTCATGGCGTATAATAAATAAAAAACACACTAATAATGGCGGAAAACTTATTCCATGAGTTATTGTGAAATGCTTTCTTTAATATTTTCTTTATATTCTTTCCTTTATTCTTGTAACTGTTTTTATTGGAAGCGTCAATAGCCTAATGGTTTAGGGTACGGCCTGCGAATCGTAAGGTCGTGGGTTCGAATCCACATTGGACTATTGCCGTGAACCATGTCCTAGCACAAGCTTAAGCTTAGTTGGAATGGTTAACAAGATTGTTAGTAATACTTCTGAAAAAAGAAATATTACTAGCTTTCTTTTTTTTTTAAAAAAAAAAAAAAATAAAATAAAATATTGTCTATTACTGTATTATTCTTATTACATGTTCTTTATTCTACCTGAACATTTCAACTTGTCTTTAGTTAAGTCCATTATAAGGCCTTCTAACGATTGTTAGTTATCCAGATAAAATAGGGATAGATCTCGGAAACGACGAAAATCTAAATCTTGCTCGTCAAGGGCGGTAATGTAATTTATTTTACAATGTTTAAATAGTATTAATTTTTACTACTTACAAATTTCTTCATTCATATACAGGTATTTGGACCTTCAAACACTTAGAATGAACACAGTGATGTTTTTAATTGTACTAAGTGCTATAGATTGTTGACGAGATGGACTCGGAAATGGAGATTCAGACGTTTTTCAACTGTACCCAACACATCCTGGGACGCGACACTTCGTGGGACAATCTAAATGTAACGCAACTATTGGATCTACTCCCCAAGCAGATCCTCGAGGATGTTAATTTGAAGTAAGTTTTTATCTAGCTATTCATCTACCTCTATGTATATTTATTTATCAATTTTTTTCTTAAAATGCTACTTTATTTGTTTAGGCTGCCATTAACTGTCAAATGTTAGCTGGAAAAAATAGCATTAAGTTCGCCTCTACACATAGTTTTGGTAGAATCTATCTAATATTGCGTATTATAACAATAGAGCCGATAAAACATTTATAATGTAAGAATATATTATTATTATTTTTTTATTATTTTTCATTAATCAAATAAGTAACAAAGACTCATCATTATTTTAAATAACTATTAAATAAAAACCTTAGACTATATTATATATATATTATAAGATTATAATATAAAATAAAAAATATAATATAATATTATACTAAAGGCTTAACTATGCTTATGAATACCTTACCCCATGTGAGACGGCGCAGCATCTGTTTACATAAACACAGTCAAGCCTTTGAGCAGTCATGCTCAGGATGCTGTTGGAGCTGGTCCGCACCCTGCGCACCAGAGATGCACTCTTCTTGCGCATTGTCGCAAAAAAGCATGCCATATTACCTCGATCAATAAAATCATTCTGAAATCACACATTCAGTAACAGACCCACCTACAATTACAGTATACATAGAAACAAATTTCATTTTGAACATAATGACCTTTTTTAAAAGTATGATTGAAGAAAATTATGTTCTAAGGGATTAACATTTTTTTGATAAAATATGATAATCTTAAAGTGCATATTTAAATTATTCAGAATCGTAAATTTATGTATTACCACTTATCTGTCCACCACCTTAGAGTTAAAAGAATACGAGAGCTGACAAACTTCTCGCCTCTTCCAGATTCATATCTCTTCGCTTTTTAGTCAGTTTCTAGCACGCTGAAATCCCTTTATTATTAACTTCATTAGTGTCACCAATGTGATTGAATTGATCTACTTAACTTACTTAACTTACTTTCTTCCTCCCTCTCTGCATTCATTCCTTCTTCATTCCTAAACCAATGTAGCGTACCTTTCTCAATTCTTGCTACAACTTCTTTTTTTAAGCCATATTTTCGGCCTGTTACAATGTCTTATTCTATTCTGTCTAATTCTGTCCGTCTGAGTGTATTATCTATACTGTAGGTGGGTTTATAAGGCTTTATAAATACCTAAAATTCACATTTCCTACAACCTCTTTGTACTTCCCTTTTCGAGGCGGCATTTCAATTCAACGAACGCTTCTACGTTTCTCTGCCACAATTAAAATCTTCTTATTTAACATTGCTCAAGGGGAAAGGGAATGGAGTCATGTTTCAAATAATTAACCGCAGTCGCCAGAGCCTCCATCGCTGAACTTTTAATAAAAAAATGTTTATGAAATTACAAATGAGGCCAATTTGTTAAAGTTAGTCAATTAGTTGAAGTACGTCGCTTCATACATATATGTATTAGAACAGTGCTCGCATAGCTATATGTTTATAGCATACAGATATATTTAGAACAGAATGGCAACGTTGTTGAATAGCGCAATCAGGTTCTATGTAGCGTGGTTAGACTTTTAAAGCGTTCGAATATTCTGCGATTTAATTAAAAATGTGAGATGTGCTTTACATGTAAACTCTCACGTCGGTTTAACCCTTGCGGGGTAGACAAAGACAGCATTCGCGGTTCTGTTTTCATCCAGTGTTCTCATATGTGACAGGAGTAACCCAACGCCAGACATACAAAACCGCACATACGAAATGTTTATATATTAAAAAACATACAATGGAATCTAAAGATGTGAAACGTGGTCTCTCACCATGGGCCTCATAAGTAAGCTCAAAGTCGCACAACGAGCTATGAAAAGGTCTATGCTTGGGTTATCTCTACCACATCTTAAAGGGAATGAAAAGCTACGTAGATGGACAAAGGTAGCCGATATAGCCCACTGTGTAAGCAAGTTGAAGTGGCAATGGACAGGGCACACAGCGTGTAACATATGGCCGATGCGGCCGAAAAGTTCTCGATTGAAGACGACGGACCGGCAAACGCAGCGCAGAACGTCCACCCGCAAGGTGGTCTGACAACTTCATAAAGATCGCAGCACGTAGCGGGACGCAAGCTGCTTACAAGGGGTCCTTGGTCTATGTCCTGTAGTGGATGTTGTGCAGCTGAAATGATGATGATGACATAAATAAATACTTCGTTAAGATAATATTAATTGTGATTAATAATGGAAAGTTTTAATAAAAGAAATTTTGATTATTTATTATGGAGATTTATTCTTCGTTACATCGACATAATATCATGCTAAATATATTTCTTCCTCTAGCTTTTGTTTCTATTTGTTTTTTTTTTAATATGGTTTCTATTGTATTTTACTTCAATTGACAGAATAACTCTCGGCAACTGTATGGGTCTAGGCCGAAGGCCATACAGTCCACCGTGGTGGGGACAGTTCGCTTGGTTTATAATATTTGCAGTTATGCTACTTCTTGCGATAATCGGAAACTCTCTTGTTATCTGGATTGTACTGGGTAAGTTGTATTTTTTTAAAACTTTCTATGATCCCACCTGATGTTAAGTGGAAATGCAGTCCAGCATGGTAATTTTTGCTTTTGAATTGGAGAATTTTGCTTAATAAAAGGAAATGATATTTTAAATTTTAACTCCTTACACTTTTAAATGTTGTTTGTATAATATTTTTTTACCATCCAGCCCATCGACGAATGAGAACTGTTACCAACTGTTTCCTGGTAAATTTGGCCATGGCAGATCTATTAATGGCAACACTGAATGGCGCTCCCAATTTTATATTCTTGGTCACGGCGAATTGGCCCTTCGGTTCTATAACTTGCAGGGCGAGTAACTTCACAGCCAATCTGACCGTTTCAGCCGGTGTTTTACTCTGGTGGCTATCACTGTAGATCGGTAAGTAACGTATCTATTTTGTTAATTTACATAATTCTCTATATGATAATCGATATATGAGCCGTGGTAGCTCAGTGTCCAGGCGGTTGGCTCTTGTTGCATAGTACGCTAGCAACACGAGTTCGATTCCCGGTGCCGGCACCAATAAATTTGCTGTTGCAATTTTATGTGCTGATTAACCACGCGCTCGGCGGTGAAGGAAAACATCGTGAGGAAACCTACATGTCTTAGAAAATTTTTCTAAGGCATGTGAAGTCTACCAATCCGCACTAGGGCCGCGTGGTGGACTATGCCCTTATACTCTCTTTACAGAGAAGGCCTGTGCCCAGCAGTGGGACATATATATATTATATATATAAAGGCTGTAACTTTAACTTTTTTAACTATATGATAATAATTACTTAATCAAGTGTCAAATTGTACAAGAAAGAAGTAATTGTTGAATTGTACATCGAATGGAACGATTTTGAAATAGACAACATGTTTTTTTTTAATAGATAATTATTTTTATTTTTCTACTATTCTATAAAGACTAACGTTTTCGTAGGTACGTGGCGATTGTAAAACCCTTACATCACAGGCTTAGCAGACGAGTCGCACGTGCTGTGTTGGTCAGTGTGTGGTGTTCTAGCATTTTACTAGCATTACCAACTCTATTGTATTCAGATACATATACGAAAAAGTAAGTAAGAAACATTTTATTGTTTATTTCTTTTAGATTATTCAAGAATTATAGCATAAAACAAGTATGATTATTTACTTGCAAAAACAAAATCTGACTCGAAATAGAATAAAACTTTAAACTCTAAGCGTGAACGCTCTTTTTAATTCCTATGTATTATAATTATATTGCGAAGTTCTGGTGCCTTTTAAATTCTCTTACTCCTTCCACGGTCGTGGTCATTGTCGTTATGAAGTATTTAACTAGTGTTGCTCTTTTAGGAGTTCCTATGCCACTAAAATTCATATTATGTGGACGTAATCAAAACCAAATCCAAAATCAAACAAAAAAATCGAAATAGATTCATAAATAACGGTGCTATGAGTACACAAACAATAAAAAATAGACGCTTTGAGAAATAAGAAGCCATTGAAGTCGGCTATAAAAAAGGGGCTGATTAATTGTGATAACAATTTTATTAAAAATTTAAAAGTATTAACGCAAATACGTCATTTTTTAACAAAAAAAAACATGTATACGTAATCCATAAATACGAAAGTGATAGAAAGACTTTAAGAAAAATCGTGAAAGTGGAGATGGTTGTGAAGTGATTTTGGGGTACAGGTTTACGGGCTTTCTGTGAGCGTACAAAGTGGAAAGGGTCCGAGATTGAAAGTGTGGCGGCGGGAGTAATAATTATAACACAGAACAAACATTAAAAGAGTTTGGAAGTTTTATTCGATTGAAACAAATTTGAATTACTTGGAAGGTCTATAATTTAAATGAAGCAAATGTTTTTTCATAATTTACCCAGCCTTTGTAGTTCAGTGTTTAAATAATAGGCTTTCATTTCGTGCGCTGAGAATAAAAGCTATTTACATTCTTGAATTTCAATGAACAAATTTCTTTGTGAATAGAAAATTGGCGCCATAGACACGGCACTATGATATAAAATAACCATACGTCGTAGAAATCAGTCTCGAAGACGCCTTACACTCGTAGAAACAGAACTATTCGGGTTTTATAATTTTATACTGCTCTCTGTTTCCTATTTTTCGGCCTAGAAACACTTAATTTTGTAAAAAATAAATGGAATAAACCAAAGTTAACGGCGTCAATTAAATGGTGAAAAACAAAAGAAGGTAATTTTTTTATTCTTTATAATATATCTATGTATTTGAAAAAATTTATAATCTGTTTCTCTTAATATAAATCGCCAATGCATTATCTATAGAGATATCTGCCATAGAGTTGTCGCTCTATGATTTTGTCAAAACACACAGTTTTACAGAAATCCTAAATTACAGTTGATTTTAGTGTTATTTAAGCATAATTCTTTATTCAAATACTGATATTAATTGAATAAAGAATTATGCTTTATTACTAATTATATTGTATTACTAATTGAATAAATGACTCGAATGAATCGAAAATTAGGTCTATTATATATATTTGAATATGGAAAAGATTTAGAAGTTCAACTTCCGTTGAAATTCGATGAATTATTTATTATTTCACTGTTATCATAGGTCTATTAGTCAACATTCTTTAAGCTCTGAATACATGAGAAAATTTATTCGGTTTCATGTTATTAGGCAAGAATTAATATACATATAAATATTTTATAACAATGTTAATGTGTTTGTTTGGGATGTGTTTATGACGTAGGCTTCTGTTGACCTGAAAAGTTAAGTCTTACGGAGCAAATTTGTTTGTGGCGTGTAGAGATAATGACGACCATTAGGTGTACCTAACATAGCTTACGTTCGAAGTCAGGACTATCGTCACTGATTATTATAAAGTTTTTTTTTTTGGACGAACTAACACAGTTGGCACAGAGAAGCTGGCCTTTACTGCTTCACCGGATTTGAGAGGTGGCACAACTCTTAGATCGCTTAGCCTGAACCTCTATTAGGTGGTAACTCGACACAAAGGTCCCCCCGGTGAGGGGTAACCTCGGCTTGGACGGTTACCATTACGCGTTAGCAGTCCGATCCGAGGGCGCCCGAGAGGGCCGAACCACGACTCGGTCGGTAGCTATTTTATTAACAAAATCTATTGGGACAATCTAAGCTAAACTAACTTATATGCCACTTCGGGAAGCGTAAGCGCTGGGAGAAGTAGTGGCCGATATAAAGTTATTTGAGATAACGCTTAAAAGTTAGTTAAAATACAATCACCCGGATGGGTTGACAGAGATAATGTACTACTTAGCAACATCCATGACTGCGCAAATACATTGATTTGTCCTTTTTGAATATATCGTCAATCTAGTCGATATACTTCCTGATAGGCCGCCCCCACCCCACGCCCACTATAACGCGTTATAAATTTTCTGAGTCATTCTTACCCCATTCATCCTTTCTACTTTATTAGTCAACAACAACAGTTATACAAAAATATTTACGAACATGAACAAAAATCGTCAAAAACAAAAAATCAAACGTTAAACGCGCGTATTTAGTTAAGATATATTTCAAAAGTATCATTGTTATGTTTGGAATTCTTTCTTCTTCCACATTCATGTTCATTGTCATTAAAAAAAATTTACCATTTTTTTTATTGACGGGGTGGAAATCTACGTGAGCCTATTTAGAATTAAAAAGCGAAATACCTTAATGGGTCTCAAATATATACTAAACTATATAATAAAACAAAAAAGACTTTCCCCATACATTTCTGTACATTAATCGAACCCTTGTGTCGCGTCAGGCGCAAAGTGTCCCGTCGCGTGACGCCCCGTGTGACCTCTACAATGAATATTTATAGAACACAACACAAACTACGCCCAGCCTCATAGCATCCAATTTGTATTCCCGCCGGACGCAGAGGCTAGTCGAGTGCCGCGCGCGTCTGCTCTGTGTGACGTTCTCCATAGTAACTAATATATTACAACTCCCTTTCCGTTTCCCACCAGCGCTCCGTTGCCGCGACGTTCTGCTCGCTTGGTGAATTGAACGGGATTGGTGGGATGAACTAAACTAAACTCAACTAAACTATTCAACTTATTAATAATTTACATATAAATAATCAATAACCTTCTTTTTTAAAGTCGGTTACAAAGTACTTTACTATCTTGCAACTTACAGAGTATGCCATAAAATTGAAATGGATTTATTACAAGGTTAAAATTTCTTATGACAATGACCTACTGATCTACTTTCAATAAAATTGGACGGCCGTTTAATTATTTTGAACCACTGCCATAAACCCAATCCAAGTACACACACAGACACAGAAAGTCATATCAGCTCACGTTTTCTTGTCTTAGTGATTCAAATGTCAAGTTTATACGGCAAAATTAAGATTCTCATTATCTATACGTAAAGATAAAACTAGTGTCTGTTCTTAACATTAAAATAACCACCTTTTTACTACATGCATATAACATTTTTGTCTGTCTGTTCCCGCTAATCTCGGGAACGGCTGAACCGATTCTAACGGGACTTTCACTGTCACATAGCTGATGAGTAACTTAGGCTACGTTTTATTTAACCGACTTAAAAAAAGAAGGTTAGTGATTATGTACATACTGTAAATTATTAATTAATTGGATAATTTAGTTGTGTTTAGTTTGGTTCATCCCACCAATCTGTCTAAAATTATAAACAGCGAGCAGAACGTAGCGGCAACGGAGCGCTGGTGGGATAGGGTGAGGGAGTTGTACTGTATTAGTTACTATGGAGAACATCACACTGAGCAGACGCGTGCGGCACTCGACTAGCCGCTGTTTACGGCGGGAATAAAAATTGGATGCGATGAGGCTGGGCGTAGTTTGTGTTGTCTTCTATCAATATTCATTGTAGTGGTCATGCGGGGCACATTGGACCGCGGCACAAGGGATAACCCATTAATATACAAAAATGTATGGGGAAAAGTCTTTTTTCTTTTATTATTTTAAATTTGAGAACCTTTATGGTATTTCGCTGAATCCGCTCCCGTGGATTGAGCGCCCTTATACGCCATAAATATTAATTCAATAAACTAAATAACTTTTTTGACAAATTCCACGCGGATGATGTCGCGGGCACAGCTAATATGTAATAATTACGGAACCAACAAAATATATACACAAATATTGATGTTAACTTGAATAGTGGCACTGAAAGTTAGTTTAGCTTTTGAAATGCCCCTTAGATTATCCGTGAAATAGCAACCGACCGAGTCGTAGTTCGACCCTCTCGGGCGCCCTCGGATCGAAATGCTTACGCGTAACATAGTAACCGTCCAAGCCAAGGTTACCCCTCACCGGGGGGACCCTTGTGTCGAGTTACTAGCGATAGAGGTACAGGCTAAGCGATCTAAGAGCTATGCCACCTCTCAATCCGGTGAAGCAGTCAAAGCCAGCTTCTCTTGCCAATCTGTGTAGTTCGTCATAAAATAAAACTTGAATACTCGTATAACGGTATATACTGTAATCCCATCGCGTTATCACGCTTACTGACCTTGAGTGTATAATTTACCGTTTCCCATAACAGATAATAATAAAATGTAGGAAAAAGTGTGCACATTCTTTGAACGATTATATGATTGCTTAGTAGTTCAGTGTTGAAGATAAACTTCTTTTGTATCTCTATCTTGGTAATAATATTACTACCAATAAATTTGCAGTGACATTTACTCTCGAAGGCGATTAGTGAATACGAATTTGCGGCATCTTTGAAAGTAATTAATTATTAGTGCTTCTTTTATTTGTACTGAGGATATTGTCCTATATAGATTTATTGTTACAATTTGAATGTACACGTTAGCCCCATCTTACCAAGTTGAAAAAGATCTTCTTCTTCTTCTCCAAATGCCTCTCCATTACTGGAGGTTGGCCGTCAACTCAGCGAACTTATTCCTTTCGTGTGCCAAGCGAAACAGTTGTTCGACGCTGGCAATGCCGGTCCACTCTCTGATGTTTCGCAACCACTTTTTCCTACGTATAACGCGTCTCTTCCCTGCTATTTTGCCCAACATAATTAGTTTTACATAATTAGTAGCTGAAACCAATCTGCTCAGTCTTGAGCACAGGCGTAAGGTAGCTAGCCTTTCGGTTTTCTACAGATTGCATTTTGGAGAGTGTGCTCAGGAACTACATGATCTAATTACCCCATCCCCTTTCCACCATCGGACTTCTAGACGCACTGCGGGATTTCATCCTTTTGTTGTGAACATCCCTCAAACCCGAACGAAGCGATTTGCTTCGTCTTTCATTCTTCGTACAGTCCTTTGCACTGGAATAGTTTGCCCGCGTCTGTCTTTCCTTCCGATTATAACGTGGGTATTTTCAAGAGTAGAGTGAATAGGCATTTACTAAGTTAGTGCGCCTTACCATCTAGGACTGCATTTCCACTTAACATCAGGTGGGATCGTAGTCAAGTACTTGCTTAGTAATTATAAAAAAAAATAAATGAATAAATAAAAAAAAAATAGTTGGAGAAGCTGATATCTTACGTGTCGCAATACACGTCCTAGGTAGGCGACTTTTCTCTGTTTGACGGTCTGCAATAATTTGCGGTTCTTTCCGATGCGCTGGAGTACTCGCTCGTTGGATATCTTCTGGGTCCAGCTAATGTGTAACGTCCGTAATCCTACGGTAATACGAAGGCGTCAAGAGACTTGAGTGGCCTTTAGAGTCCAAGATTCGCTACCGTACAACACTACGGATCAAACATAACATCGGAGCATTCTAAGTCCTAGCTTTATAGATAATTGGCGGCTGCATAAAAAAGATATAAAAGCGAAAAAGGAAGTCATCAATATTGTAAGCTTTTTGAACTCGAAGTTACTTAGACTAATTAGGCCTTCTATTAAATTCAAGTTTACTTTTCAATGACTTTAACTCTTTGACACGATCTTTAGCAACATAAATGACGGTGGTATGAGTTCACAAACATTAAACAAAATACAGACGAATTAAGAAGCTCCCCCCTTTTTGTTCGAAGTCGGTTAAAAAATAACTGGCGTTGCTTTTGTTGTGGTGTTGATAGAGATTATTTATTAGATAGAGATGCTTCAAGAAATACCTAATTGTAAATTTCGTGAAGTGTCTAATGATGTTGACAATTTAAGGGAATAACCCGTTAAAATCTATGAATATGCGAGTGTATGGATCGAGAATGGTGTGCCGGGAAGTCAGAATTGCAGAATCTGTCTTTCGGTTACAAAAATTTTAAAGTTTCCTCGGAAAAATACACGATCCCTTTCCTTCCTCATTCAGCCATTTCCTAGATAGTCCTAGAGATCTGAATCGACGAAATTAGACAGAGAACAAAGGTAGTCGACATAGCTCTTAGAATCAGCGAGTTGATTGACATGACAGATGTGGCAGTGAGACGGCTACATCTGTCACTCTGTCCACACATATCTATTTTTTTTTTATAATTTCTAAGCAAGTGCTTGACTACGATCCCACCTGATGTTAAGTGGAAATGCAGTCCTGGATGGTAAGGCGCACTAGCTTAGTAAATGCCTATTCACTCTACTCTTGAAAATACCCACGTTGTAATCGGAAGGAAAGACAGACGCGGGCAAACTATTCCAGTCCTTTGCTGTACGAAGAATGAAATGACGGCAGATGGGAGAAGAAAGTGAATAGAGGTCTCTGAAGGGTCAGAAAAGCACCTCATTAAATAAAGGTATAACGAAAGATGTAAAATATTTTTTATTTTAGTATTGAAACAATTAATGTGAACATGTTACAATGGCCGAGTTATGTAATGTTATTATCGTTAAGTGTCTCTATTGTAATAATTGTTACACGACATCATGTTATAATTTCGCAGATACATAAACGGCGAACGGGAGATATGCTTCATTAAATGGCCCGACGGTAGTTACCCTACTTCTAAGACAGATTACTGGTGAGACAGTTATTAATTGCTTATATTTCTTGTTGCCGAGTATATTCCCTACGCACAAGTTTTGAAGGAGCCTTCCTTATCACTTATACCTCCAAAGTTTCATGAATAGTAGTGCTTTGTTTATTGTGCTCATTGTGAGACTCATGCCTTCTGCGTAATTACGATTGTTGTAATTAAACTATTAATATATTTCCCGCTAATAATAATAATATAATAATAATATTTCAAATAAAATATTTCAATATAATATTTCAAATAAAATTAAGCCATACTATGAATACACACCAAATCCCATATTAGAAAACACAGAAGTAAAACTTTATTATGATCGTGCCATACTTACAGATAGAACTATACATTACAACAGACCAGACCTTACACTAGTTAATAAATCTACCAAAACAGCATATCTGATAGACGTCACTGTACCTAACACCCATAATATACAAAAATCCATAACAGAAAAAATAACGAAATACACCGATTTAAAAGACGAAGTGACTAGGATATGGAAACTAGATAAAACATTAATAGTGCCAATAGTACTCTCCACAACTGGCGTTATCCCGAAGCATCTCCATCATAGTATCCGAACCCTTCATTTACCACCTAACACATACATCACAATGCAGAAGGCGGTACTCCTCAATACCTGCCGCATAGTCCGCAAAATTTTAGCCGATAATTAATTCCCGTCTAGTAACACTTGGCCAATTGCCCGTGGTACTAGAAATTTGCTAACCCAATTTAAGGGAGAAACAAAAACGTTTGTCTAATAATAATAACTTTATTTCAAGCATTATACATTGCTCATATTTTTGTTAGTAGGACACTACGTATTACTAATACATGGTTATTATTTTTTTATAACGTGTGGGTTCCTCTTAACTTCGCTGTGAGTGTGGCACCCTTGTGCGCCTCTACGGTTACTGAGTCCTGACAAGCTGAAGACATCTGGTTATTGACCTAATGTTCCCCACATTATAAAAAAGGAAACCAGGGTGCCGCCGGCAACGGAACAAGGGAAAAACAGTGTGGTTAATAATAATATTTATTATTTACGGCGACATAGAGCGAAACCTAACAATGCGTGCCGTGTCTAGGTGTACCGCCTTCTGTATATGAACCTTCTGACAATTATACAAATAGCGAAAGTCTCTTGAGATGTTTATGATTTTTCGCTCTATGAGCGGTCGCAGAAACAGCTAACTGGATAATGATCTTCAAGTCCACATACCACATGGCGGTCGATTCGTGAACCAAATCATGGTAATTTTATCCTTTTCAGCCTTCACGAGGTCATGTGAACTGGTAATATCAATTTATTATAAACTACTACTCACCATAAAGTCAATTGACTTTAGTACTTTGTAGTAGCACTAGACTTTGACTTTAATCCGTAATTGGAGAATTGAAATGACACGATTATCTGCTTGTAGTTTATTTCGTGAATATGTCAGTTATTATTTATCATAATTACTTAACAGTTTTCTTGCAACCGCGTGTATCAAAGGCGCGTGGTACTATGTGTGTGATTGTTATTGAATTAATGAATTTTGGATGCATAATTAAAAAATAGCAAGTATGGGAAATTTCATATTAGTCCGCGCAATTAGCGTAAGAATCGGTACAATTTTTTTGCTTCACGTTTTAATTCAATGATGATAAATGCGTACTTGTAATTTTAGCTACAATTTGGTGTTCCTATCTGTGACGTATGTGATCCCGATGTCGGTCATGGTGTGGGCTTATGCTCGCATGAGTTCAGCCCTGCGGGGTCACGGCATCGGTGAATGTACGCACCATCAGATGCAAATCGTTCGTGCCAAAAGAAAGGTCTGTATACATAATTAACTATTTACAATAAAGCGACGTTACTTTCGCTTGGGATCTGGGAGCAGTGGGAGACAGAAAAAAAATCTATTATATAAAACAAGAATACAATGATTGGATCTTCTTTTAAGTATGAAATATACTTGTGCCAGAAGATCCAGCTCTCATTAATCGTATCACATTCCGTTTTTTTTAAAGTTGATTAATATAAAATAATTATATGTATGTGTGAGTGTGTATGAATATGTGAGATTACGATAACAATGTATAAGAAAGATATTTCATATATATTATAAAAGCATTCGCTATTCGCTTTTCACCGTGATTATGTCCTACATGACAAGGGAGAGAAATCTAATAGTACGACTACTGATCGCCACTGCAACGGTTTCTGCTGATCCATGATCTCGTATAACACCGTCGTGAAGCCAAGGTATTGTATGTATTGTACTTCTGTTTCGCCTGGTAAGCGTCGTGCCGGCGACCCATTTCTTTACAATAAGTCAATAGCCTAACGGTTTAGAGTACGGCCTGCGAATCGTAAGGTCGTGGGTTCGAATCCATCACTCGACTATTGCCGTGAACCATGTCCTAGCACAAGCTTAAGCTTAGTTGGAATGGTTAACAAGATGGTTAGTAATATTTGAAAAAAAAAAGAAATATTGCTAGCTTTCTTAAAAAAGTTGGCAATGATACCGTCATCCCTTTGGTGTATGTAGGCGGCGTGAAAAATTACGAATCACAATACATCGTATACAAATGTAATAAAAAAGCAATCAAAATATCCGAAAAACAATATTTGAGTTCAACAAATAGCTGAGGAAAACAGCATACCGCCCTGCAGCGTAGCCATTAAACTATCAGTACCCTGATAGTTTCACGGTCAATATTGAAAAGAGATGCATTTATTAATTTTAACTAAAACATCAAAACCATGTGTGTTAGTGTCATGGCTGGACGTAATTTCAAACGCCGTTTGTCGCACACGTTACATCATAAATATCAACTTCATATATATTGTGTACACACTATTGAAATGGAATGTTAAAGGGACGGAGTAAACTCCCCCCCGGAAAGTGGTCTCGTTGAGCACAGTGCGGAGGGGCTCCGGTGCGTTCCTCTGGAGATCCCGGAGACCCTCACCATGCTCCGAGGAACGGCCACCGGGGAGGTTTTAGTGGTCTTCAAAAACCCCACATAATCAAAAAGAGCCTTCCCCAGAAGGCGGGGTATCTTTTTGATTATATGTCTTTTTGAAGATTTCCTCCCCGTTAACAAAAAAAAAGGATGTTAACATGATTTATCTCTTTTTATTAGCTAATTCGTCTTCCATGAAGGAACAAAAAGGATTAAAGGTGTGGATTAAAAGAAGAGATAAGAAAGAAGCTATTATAACCGCATCTGTATCCTTTCTACCGCCCTTCCGGATCCTGTGATAATCATTGTTTCGTCCTGTTTTGTTTACCATTTTAAAATTCATGCACTTTTTTCTCGTTTTTATTTCTTTTATTGTATTATTGTTTGTTATTATTACTGTCGCTGTCGGTCGTACTATCATTTCTGGGTTACTGCAGAATACCAGCGCTGACTACCTGATCCTTATGTAGTCGGTACGCTGAGCATTGAACCCTTCGCCGGATTAAAAGTGACATAGCTCTTAGAGCGCTTAGCCTGAACATCTATGGTAAGTAACTCGAAACAATGGTCTCCTCGGTGAGGTTACGAGCTTTGACGGTTACTATATGATGGATATCTAAGTCAAAACTAACTTAGGATGTCACTTTGGAAAGCGTTGGCGCTGGAAGAAGTGGTGGAAGAAACTCCAGCAACGCTCAAAACACAGCCTTAGTTTTGAATCTTTTGGACTTTTTTAGTATTATTTTTTTTTTAATTGTGTACTTAATTTATGTGTTGTAATTTTGTCTAACCGATTAAATGACTTAGTATTATTATTAAAAACGAATAAATACTTTGGTACCACATCATAATCATAAACCATTCGAAACTAATTCCTAAACCTAGAGGTTAATTCATAATTCAAGTATCAGACTTCACACGACGTCACTTCATTTATTTGTTATTGGCTATTTAAATTGTTCAATATGTTTTTTTTTTAATGACGAACTACACAGATTGGCCAGAGAAGCTGGCTTTGACTGCTTCACCGGATTGAGAGGTGGCATAGCTCTTAGGCCGCTTAGCCTGAACCTCTATCGCTAGTAACACGACACAAGGGTCCCCCCGGTGAGGGTAACCTCGGCTTGGACGGTTACTATGTTACGCATAAGCTTTTCGATCCGAGGGCGCCCGAGAAGGCCGAACCACGACTCGGTTGGTAGCTATTTCACGGATATTCTAAGGGACATTCGAAAAGCTAAACTAACTTTGAGTGCCACTTCGGGAAGCGTTGACGCTGGGAGAAGAAGTGGCCGAAGAAAATCCAGCAACGCTCCTGGCATCTAAGGGGTAAACAATATGTATTTTTTTCTTTCATGCAGGTGGTTCGCATGTTTGTACTGGTCGTGTTGGTGTTTGCCCTATGCTGGTTGCCGTATCACGCGTATTTTGTGCTCGTCTATCACCACCAGTCGCTGGCATCAGCGCCCTTCGCCCAGCACATTTACCTCGCATTCTACTGGCTTGCTATGGCCAATTCGATGTTCAATCCCCTGATATACTACTGGATGAGTAATAAGTGAGTATAGTACTTTTATTGTAAAACTAAGCATTTTCTTCCAGCTAACCTTTGGTGGTTAAGAGCAGGCTAAAGGTGGTGCCGCTAAACAAAACGTTTTAAATATCATTCCACTCGTGAGCAAAATAAATGGTCGGAATAAAGGGTTGATTAAGAAATTTTGAATATCTCGGAAGATAAATACGCTAGATAACGGAAGGATCTCTTTTTTTCTTAACGAGAAGGAAATCTTTAAAAGATACCCGCCTTCTGGGTGGAGGGTAGCGGTTATGTGGGGTTTTTATCCACTAAAACCTCCCCGGTGGCCCTTCCTCGGTGCATGGTGAGGGGCTCCGGGATCTCCACCGGAGCGCCTCTGTACTGTGCTCAAGGAGAGCACTTCCTGGGGAGTTACTCCCTCCCCTGTGGCCTCGCAGTGCAAGGAGACACGGGCCAGCCGATGTCGCCTTCTTCCAGGTTCACCTTGGCGGACGACAAAGGCCCCACCGTTGTCGCCCAGTGAACCCGAGGCCCCTTTTAGTCGCCTTCTACGACAGGCAGGGGATACTGCAATCTTATTTTTGAGAGCCCAGAAATACAGGGCTGAACGGAAGGATATCTTACGTAAACTTGGATAATACAGTATTTTTCATTAAAATAACACTAAGCACTAAAATATAAATAAAAATAAAATTTTATGAAAAATATTGTATCATTCAAGTTTATGTTCACGTACCTTTTTCGTTTAAGTTTATGTTTTTAATGAAATTTAATTAATGAAAATATGTTATTTTATTTTAACCCTAAACATAGCAAAGTATAGCATAATATGCATGTAAAGTAAAGATATTAACACGTTAAACGCCATGGGGTCACCGGTGACCTCACCCTTCCTCTATCATAGCGCCATGGGGTCACCGGTGACCTCAACGTATAGTCATATTCAAACTACTTTATTTTGATTGTTACTTTATTCGTACTCCGTGACCGGCACGGCGCTGTAGAACTATACTGCGCAGTGGGACAAACATACCTTGTAAGGAATTGAAAAAAATGAAAGCGAAAAAAGTAACCATAAAATTCAGGACATATAATTCAAATTAGTCTTTATTATATTATTATATATACTATTCAATTAGAAAATGATGACAGCTAAGATAGTAGGAACGTAATTGATCTAGTAACACACGTTCTATCACCGTAAGCGCGAGCGCACTACTGGTGTAGCGGTGGTCGTATGGGTGGATACCGGCGCTTTCGGGTACCGGAAAATATATTTTCTGTATTTGTGCGCCATGGGGTGCACCGGTGACCTCAGCTATGTATTTGACTGTAACTATGTAACCCATATACAGAATTGAATAAAACTTATTTTCTATACGTATCGTAACATAATAAACAAATTACGACCAAAAGTATTTTTACGATTTTTATTTTTTTCTATCGGCGTTTAACGTGTTAAATATATTCTTTAATTGTATTTTATAATAATTATTGAAATGTTTAATTTCACAATTGTCAGTGTCGTGATCTTTTATTTAAAGAGATACGAGTTGAATGGGGACATTAAATGTTGTTTCTCTAAATATTCTACAGAAACGCAGTCTTTTATTTATATATACATATAGATGGATGACTATATAGACTTCATTATATACATTCCTAAAATGTGAAAATCACAGTATGTGTAGCACTGTATATAGTGTACATCTTGTTTTTCCAAAATATGTATATTCATATCACGATTTTTAATTTATTTTTTTATTTTTTGGATATACATTTTTTTTTATTTTTCTTCAAAAAACAATCTTGCCACGATAAGGGTTAAGGATATTTAATTGTCTATCATGCATTATTTCAGTTAGCTAGCATCTTTATCTTACGAGATTTTCAAACTTTCGTAACCGACCTCTTAATTTTTCCTCGCGGCTATAATTAAGTACATACACAGATACGTCAATATAAATATAATAATGTACAAATACATAGTATAAGTAATAATAAATACTTAATAAATAAATAATTTAATTAGAAAATATTCAGATACACACGATTTAAAGTCATTCGTTCACGAAAAAAGCCTCCCTAATCTCAATCGGCAAACTATACCATAGTTTTACAACTGTATAGATATTGCCATAGCAATGCATATATTTTCTGAATTGTCATAGAATTTTTTTAATTTTTTTTTCCTTTTCATCCGAGTTGCGTGTTTCGGGTACAATTCACACACTCGCACATGTACACCCACGCACACTATTCACTCCACAAATTATTAGTATCACTTGAATTATTATTATTTTAGTTCCTAATATAAACTCCGAGTTAATCTCCCTAATACAGGCAGGTATTAGTCTAGTAAGGAGATCCGAGGATCGGAAAAGGAAAAATAATTTGTAAAAAAAAATGTCACTTTGGAAAGCGTTGGCGCTGGAAGAAGTGGTGGAAGAAACTCCGGCAACGTTTAAAACACATAGCCTTAATCTTGGATCTTTTGGGCTTTTTAGTATAATAATTTTTAGATGAATGAATAGAATTTTAATCTTGAGATTGACCATTAGCGACAATTGACATAATATTCGTGTCAGTGGTACGTTATCAGAAAACCACAGCATATTATCATAGCGAGCAAAAATCGACAACTATGACGTCACTAATCATCTGTTCACCACAACGTTTTTGAGCTCGTTCTATTGATTGAACTTATCTTTATTGTGTCGTAGAAAACAATACCACGCTTCATACAACTCTTAACAAGCAAATCCAGAAAACACATGTTACCAACATAATACAAAACCCTGTCCAGATATTACCAGATAGAAACTAATCATCGACATATAAATCAAAATGGTTTCCCATCTTTTAAATATTTTATTTTTTGGAGTCTGAATGATATTTATTAAGTCATTTACTGTTTCTACTTTCCTCCTTAATTCCATAATAAGTTAATTTAAATGAGCGAACACAAACACAAATCGTGGTATTTTAAATGTTATACTGGACTTATACAACGGTGTACGTCGTTATAACTTCAGAATAACGATTGTATGAACAAAAACGTCAACGTTATAGTATAACGTATTCTTGGTTTATTAGTAAAATTTTTGCTTATTCTTAATTTATTCCTAAGTTTATCTTTATACCACGTTTATTTGTAAGGCTGTTAATATCATATGAAAAGTTACCTTACAAATAGTCGGTTTAAAGGGTCGATTAAGAAATTTTGAATATCTCGGAAGATAAATACGCTAGATAACGGAATATCTTTTTTTTTTGGTAACGAGGAGGAAATCTTCAATAAGATACCCCGCCTTCTGGGGGGACGGCAGCGGTTATGTGGGGTTTTTATCCACTAAAACCTCCCCGGTGGCCCTTCCTCGGTGCATGGTGAGGGGCTCCGGGATCTCCAGTGGAACGCACCGGAGCCCCTCTGCACTGTGCTCAAGGAGAGCACTTCCGAGGGGGGGGGGGTTACTCCCTCCCCCCCTGTGGCCACGCAGTGCAAAGCGACACGGGCCAGCCGATGTCGCCTTCTTCCCGGGTTCACCTTGGCGGACGACAAAGGCCCCACCGTTGACGCCCAGTGAACCCGAGGCCCCTTTTAGTCGCCTTCTACGACAGGCAGGGGATACTATAGTCTTATTTTTGAGAGCCCAGAACTACAAGGCTGAACGGAAGGATATCTTACGTAAAGTTGGATAATACAGTATTTTAATATTTAATTTTCTCTCTAGCCTGTTCGTTTCGCCGCAGGTGTACGGCTATTTTCTATTTATTATTTCTATATGCTGGATCGCTTTACGTTTTGGAAATGTAGATATTTAATACTTTCAATTATTTCTTTATCATTGTTAGATTGTTATTTTTCATTTTCTTTCTTTAAAATAGCCATTTATTTTGCAGGTTTAGAGTTTATTTTCGCGTGGTGCTCTGTATGTGTCGATCATCAAAAAATTCTACGCCCGATCACTTGACGAAACAATTTGAATTGAACAAATCTTTTTCCGGTAAGTATACGAATAGAATTATAGATGTACCGTTACACAATTATGCGGTCGCAGTCTTTTAACCGACTTCAAAATAGGAGGAGATTCAAGAAAATTCGTTTGTATTTTTTTTTGTAATGTTATTGCAGTAATAGGTTTTGGTTTCAATTAGTAGATAATATGACCTTGGGTTTCGACGATATACCAGGTAACTCCTAAAAATGACAAAGAAGATATATATATTTAGTCTATATAGTATATTTAGCCTTACTCTACGGCTACGGTATCCCTTACCTATCGTAGAAGGCGACTAAAAGGGGCCCTAGGTTCACTGGGCGACAAGGGTCGGGGCTTTTGTCGTCTGCCGAAGTGAATCCAGGAAGAAGGTGACATCGGCTGGCCCGTGTCGGATTGCACTGCGTGGGCACAAGGGGATAGGAATAATCTCGACCCGGGACGTGCTCTCCGAGAGCACAGAGCAGAGGGGATTCGGTGCGTTCCACTGGTGATCCTGGAGTCCCTCACTATGTACTGAGGAAGGGCCAGCGGACAAGTTTTAGTGGGTAAGAACCACACATAACCCCACCATCGGTAAGGCGGGGTATCTTGTTGAAGATTTCCCCACCCGTCAACAAAAAATAATGTTCTGTGATAATCCAAGACAACAAACAACGCCAGTAATTTTTACAACAGCAATGATACTTTTAAAATACTTTCAATAAATGAGACCATCTGCGCGTAGTAGCATTTGACCCGTCACGTTTGATTTGAAGTCAGTATTTATTTTTACTCGTAAATATACTTGTTAATATGTCCTTTTTTATCTCCTGCTATATTCTATTCCAGTTCCTCCGTTATCATTTTTTATTAAAGCCATAATTATTATTTATTATATTAGGTATATACACCATTAACAAAGGTTTACAATAGTTAGCAAAAAGGAAATAATATTTCTAATGACCAACAACCTTTGTACTCGTACATTAAATACTTGGCAAGCCGTGTCTCTCATGTGTATTTGCTTTAGTGAGCCAGAGGCATTTCCACGGTGCATCATCATGCTCGAGGGCCTGACATTCGGACAGACGAGGCAACATATCGCGTTCAACGCCTTTGCATGGTATGTAGAAATGTGTAATTAACACGTAAGTTATATACAGGTTGCTCGAGCCCTGTAGTTCAGGGTTCTCAAGAATAAGACTACGGTGTCCCCTGCCTGTCGTAGAAGGCGACTAAAGGGGTCTTCGGGTTCACTGGGCGACAAGACGACACGACTGGCTGGCCCGTGTCGCCTTGCACTGCGAGGGCACAGGAGGGGGAGGGAGTAACCTCCCCCCGGGAAGTGCTCTCCTTGACCACAGTGCAGAGGGGTTCCGGTGCGTTCCTCTGTATATCCCGGAGCCTCTCAGCATGCACTGAGGAAGGAGCACCGAGGAGCTTTTAGTGGGTATAAACCCCACATAACAGCCGCCTTCCCCTCTCCCCCTCCAAAATAATAAAAGGTTGCTCCATAAGGTAACGATAACTACGCGCCAGGTAAGAGCTAGGTAGCTAGTAAAAAGTTCTAGTGAGACATCTCAAGTCGTTAATTCAAGAGTTTCGTGTGCTACAGATTAATTATCCTTCTATACGGTTGCCTCAAGATGCATAGTATGAAATGAGAAGGAAAACATGGTGAGGAAACCTACAAGTCTTAGAAAAATTCTATGACGTCTGTCAAACCACACTAAAGGTGGGTACTGACCAACGTTACGAGGTGTAATGTAACATTCGCATCGAGCGTGTACGCATCGAGCATGTTTTAAAATCGGCGTAACATGCTCGTCAAAACTCCGTGCTCCGCTTTCGCCGTTAGTTCACTCAAGATGGCCGACAGGGAGGACGCGTTGGCATCTTTGATTTTAATTAATTATTGTTTCATCCAAATTAAGAAGAAGAAAAAACGTTACTGGACATCAAACTTATTTAAAAACAGAGGCGTATGTGGTGGTTTGTCACTGTGGTTGGTTCCACGACACTTCCTCTTCTCTGTATTTTTCTATAAAATACAGAGATTTCTCTTTGTGCCACTCCACGTTTTAAGAAATAAATACGAGAGGAACGACGTGTGATCACTCGCGACGCACGTGCGCTCGGGACGACTTGCAAGAGCGTACTGACCGAACCGCCAGCAACGAGCGGCTCGTTGCTCGCTGGTTTCCCCGTAACACGACGTACTGACTGCACGACTGCTCGCGGTGTAACACGTTACATTACGCCCCGTAACGCCGGTCAGTACCCACTTTAAGACACGCGGCCTTGACTATGCTATACAGAAGGGAAGACCTTCTGTATAAAAAGCTCAACAATGGGACAGATATATATATAGGGTAACTAACATATATATATAGGGTAACTTTAACTGCAGCGGTGATTTTTTCACAGATTCCAATGCTACATGCGTGCTCTCGAACGGCAACATGGTCAGGATGAATTCCAATGGCACGAGAAATAACGCCGCAAGAAGCTACCACGAGGTTGAAGAAACTTTGTAAACAAACTAACATTCAGACTGCACAAGACTGTTCAGTTACTGTCTACTCCTTCGGGCTACGAGTCTGCTATTTGCCACCAAAGTTTCACCATGGAACCAACTAAATACGATTCAATGCCTGATAAACCGTAATCAATTAATAATTTTTAAATGAATGAATAGAATTTTAATCTTGAGGTTGACCATTAGCGACAATTAACACAATATTCGTGTCAGTGGTACGTTATCGGAAAACCATAGCATATTACCATAGCGAGCAAAATCGACAACTATGACGTCACTAAACATCTGTTGATCACAACGTTTTTAGGCTCGTTCTATTGATTGAACCTTTATTGTGTCGTAGACAACAATACCACTCGCTTCATTCTCGCACTCGCACAACTCTTAACAAGCAAATCCAGAAAACACATGTTACCAACATAATACAAAACCCTGTCCAGATATTACCAGATAGAAACTAATCATCGACATATAAATCAAAATGGTTTTCCCATCTTTTAAATATTTTTTTTTTGGAGTCTGAATGATATTTATTAAGTCATTTACAGTTTCTACTTCCTCCATTGCCCTTAATTCCATAATAAGTTAATTTAAATGAGCGAACACAAACACAAATCGTGGTATTTTAAATGTTACACTGGACTTAAACAACGGTGTACGTCGTTATAACTTCAGAATAACGATTGTATGAACAAAAACGTCAACGTTATAGTATAACGTATTCTTGGTTTATTAGTAAAATTTTTGCTTATTCTTAATTTATTCCTAAGTTTATCTTTATACCCGTTTATTTGTAAGGCTGTTAATATCATATGAAAAGTTACCTTACAAATAGTCGGTTTAGATGAATGATTGTGATATCAAATAAAGCTAAACAAATACCTTTACTAACAAACATTAACAATTTTATGAGAAAGTTAATTATAATCAATGGGCAATGGATAAAATTTAGTTATACTGGTCATAACAATAAATCCTTTAGCTGTTTTGCATCAAATGCACGAACCAAATGATCGATACCTGGAATTACCTTGATGGATACTACCGGCTAATTCATTGGAGAAACATTGTCACTGTGGTTGGTTCCACAACACTTCCTCTTCTCTGTATTTTTCTATAAAATACAGAGTTTTTTCTTTGTGCCACTCCATGTTTTAAGAAATAAATACGAGAGGAACGACGTGTGATTACTCGCGACGCACGTGCGCTCGGGACGACTTGCAAGAGCGTACTGACCGAACCGCGTAACACTCAAAGGCAGCGAATCCAAAAAACCGACAGCCCGGTGGAGCACTCAAAGCGAGCAACAAGCGGCTCGTTGCTCGCTGGTTTCCCCGTAACACGATGTACTGACTGCATGACTGCTCGCGGTGTAACACGTTACATTACGCCCCGTAACGCCGGTCAGTACCCACCTTAAGACACGCGGCCTTGACTATGCTATACAGAAGACCTTCTGTATAAAAAGCTCAACAATGGGACAGATATATATATAGCGTAACTAACATATATATAGGGTAACTTTAACTGCAGCGGTGATTCTTTCACAGATTCCAATGCTACATGCGTGCTCTCGAACGGCAACATGGTCAGGATGAATTCCAATGGCACGAGAAATAACGCCGCAAGAAGCTACCACGAGGTTGAAGAAACTTTGTAAACAAACTAACATTCAGATTGCACAAGACTGTTCAGTTGCTGTCAACTCCTTCGGGCTACGAGTCTGCTATTTGCCACCAAAGTTTCACCATGGAACCAACTAATTACGATTCAATGCCTGATAAACCGTAATCAATTAATAATTTTTAAATGAATGAATAGAATTTTAATCTTGAGGTTGACCATTAGCGACAATTAACACAATATTCGTGTCAGTGGTACGTTATCGGAAAACCATAGCATATTACCATAGCGAGCAAAAATCGACAACTATGACGTCACTAAACATCTGTTCATCACAACGTTTTTAGGCTCGTTCTATTGATTGAACCTTTATTGTGTCGTAGACAACAATACCACTCGCTTCATACAACTCTTAACAAGCAAATCCAGAAAACACATGTTACCAACATAATACAAAACCCTGTCCAGATATTACCAGATAGAAACTAATCATCGACATATAAATCAAAATGGTTTTCCCATCTTTTAAATATTTTTATTTTTTTTTGGAGTCTGAATGATATTTATTAAGTCATTTACTGTTTCTACTTTCCTCCTTAATTCCATAATAAGTTAATTTAAATGAGCGAACACAAACACAAATCGTGGTATTTTAAATGTTATACTGGACTTATACAACGGTGTACGTCGTTATAACTTCAGAATAACGATTGTATGAACAAAAACGTCAACGTTATAGTATAACGTATTCTTGGTTTATTAGTAAAATTTTTGCTTATTCTTAATTTATTCCTAAGTTTATCTTTATACCACGTTTATTTGTAAGGCTGTTAATATCATATGAAAAAGTTACCTTACAAATAGTCGGTTTAGATGAATGATTGTGATATCAAATAAAGCTAAACAAATACCTTTACTAACAAAACATTAAAAATTTTATGAGAAAGTTAATTATAATCAATGGGCAATGGATAAACTTTAGTTATACTGGTCATTACAATAAATCCTTTAGCTGTTTTTAGTCGTGCATCAAATGCACGAACCAAATGATCGTTACCTGGAATTACCTTTATGAATACTACCGGCTAATTAATTGGAGAAACATCGATTGAGACAATTGGTTTAGTAGACTCGGGGCGCCGGTATTGTGGTCGTTGAAGTTTCTCATCACTACTATCTGGTGAACATTTCCTATTAAAAATTGAAAACTAATTATTTTCATAGATAGAAAATTAAAAATTATTTGTTGGAAGTTTTAAGGGTATTAATTAATTAAGTTAGGACTATAAAATATACGTAAGATAGATGGGTAAGATTTGAAAGTTAAAATTCAGACGCAAAACAGTTAAGCTTAGTTTTTGAAACTTATCCGAAGTAGACATGGATAGTAATTTCTAACTTATAATAAGTTTATTAGCTCTCAAATATTACAGGACATGAGACAAGTTATTACACAAATTACGTCTAAAAACCAAAACTGACATTAAAACAATATGTGACGGATTGCTACTACGCGTAGAATCTCACTTTTATTTCCTGATTTATGATTATTACGAATAACGAAATTAACGATAATTGACTATAACCAGTTCCCTGGACTGGCTGCCTAATGGATTTTCTCACTGCTCGGTCAGAGCTTCAAAGTAGCTGTAACTTGTACCGAAATTTATTTGTAGCACAGATTAATAATTAATTTGTTTGTACTAATCAATTACATTTTAAAGCGTGAATAGCCTAATGGTTTAGGGCACGGTCTGCGAATCGTAAGGTCGTGTGTTTGAATCCAGCATTCGACTATTAACGTGAACCATCTCCGGGTACAAGCTTAAGCTTAGTTGAAATGGTTAACAAGAACGTTAGTAATGTTTATGAAAAAAAAGAAATATTGCTAGCATACTATTTAAAAAAAAATATCCGATGAGCCAGTACCTGATAGAACTATTACACTACGCCACTTCAAAGTCAAGACTGCCCTAACGGCGGTCGCACTATCAGTTTTCTGTCGCGTAGTGGAGAGAATAGGGTGACGTGATGTGAAGGTGGCGTGATTGTATAACGTTGTTGTCAGTTTTCTTATTAAGCTCTTACGATGGCTCCTATTCCGTATATATAAATATTGTAAAAACGTTTAAAGACTTTTTTTAGATACTATGCCTAAAAAATGTTTAACTTTGTATAAAAAAAAACTAAGAATTGGTTTAGGATATAATTATGTACATAATAATAATTATTACGTAATTGTAAATAGTTAAATTTCCGTTAAACTTCATAATTACTATATATTTAAATAAATAAATTATTTTGACACAGATTGAGTATAAATTGTTGTAAGAGTAAGATAATTATTTAAAATATATTCTGTCAATGATGAGATATATTAATAAAAATGTTGATAAACTTTATTAATGGTTTTATTTCTTCTTGTCTCAATTAGTATTTTTACTCAGAAAAATGACTCTAATTTAGTATCATTTGCCAACAACCGCAACATCGAATTTCATTCCACCGCCACCATCCTGACGGTTGGCGTTCAACGACTGTACGTTTTTCGCGTAACTTTCTCTCAACAACGCACTGTCAACTTATGGAATTAACTGTCGCCAGCGGTGTTTCCGAACGTTTACGATTTAGGGACCTTCAAGAAACGAGCCTATTCCTATCTCAAAGGTCGGCAACGCACCTACAGCTCCTCTGGTGCTGTGGATGTTCATGGGCGACGGTGATCACTTAAGATCAGGTAAGCCGTATGCTCGTTTGCCACTTTTCATATATAAAAAAAACATGTTATCGAAATAATCTATGAAGACATCACATCTATAAAAATTAACTTTTATAATAAAATGAAATCCTTGCGCTCGGGTGGGCACTTTACTTGCTAAATATTCGCGCCCTTCAAGTGACCTTGCAAAGAACTTTAGGAATGGGCCACGTTACTAACAAAAGCTTTTTGTAAAAGGCGAAAATAGTACAACAAAATGTAAGCCTCTAGGAATGTCTCGGTTTCACTTACTTGATTACATACGTTTTCAACAACAATTAAATTAGTACAATGTGTTATAAATATAAAGAATAGAAATCCTCTATTTTACTTTATAACTAATTTACCAACTGAAGAATCTATATATATATATATATATAAAGAAATTGTTTGGGTATGTAATACATAGGCTCCAAAAGGCTGGACCGATTTCAATGAAACTTTCAGAGAATCTTCACATTGAACTGGCGAGTAATCCTGTAAAGTTTGGTGACGATCGGAGCACCCCTCTTTTTGAACTGTCAAACACCTTACGTCGTAGTTTTATTTCTGACGATAGCAGGCACGATATGTTTTATATAAATTATAAGAATGATATTGTATTTACTGATATGTACATGGGTGTAGGTAATGATCTTAGGGCACGGTCTGCGAATCGTAAGGTCGGGTTTGAATCCAGCATTCGACTATTGATGTGAACCATCTCCGGGTACAAGCTTAAGCTTAGTTGAAATGGTTATCAAGAACGTTAGTAATGTTTATGAAAAAAGAAATATTGCTAGCATACTATTTAAAAAAAAATATCCGATGAGCCAGTACCTGATAGAACTACTGCACTATGCCACTTCAAAGTCAAGACTGCCCTAACGGCGGTCGCACTATCAGTTTTCTGTCGCGTAGTGGAGAGAATAGGGTGACGTGATGTGAAGGTGGCGTGATTGTATAACGTTGTTGTCAGTTTTCTTATTAAGCTCTTACGATGGCTCCTATTCCGTATATATAAATATTGTAAAAACGTTTAAAGACTTTTTTTAGATACTATGCCTAAAAAATGTTTAACTTTGTATAAAAAAAACTAAGAATTGGTTTAGGATATAATTATGTACATAATAATAATTATTACGTAATTGTAAATAGTTAATAACCGTTAAACTTCATAATTACTATATATTTAAATAAATAAATTATTTTGACACAGATTGAGTATAAATTGTTGTAAGAGTAAGATAATTATTTAAAATATATTCTGTCAATGATGAAATATATTAATAAAAATGTTGATAAACTTTATTAATGGTTTTATTTTTTCTTGTCTCAATCTACTTTTAGTATTTTTACTCAGAAAAATGACTCTAATTTAGTATCATTTGCCAACAACCGCAACATCGAATTTCATTCCACCGCCACCATCCTGACGGTTGGCGTTCAACGACTGTACGTTTTTCGCGTAACTTTCTCTCACGCACTGTCAACTTATGGAATTAACTGTCGCCATTGGTGTTTCCGAACGTTTACGATTTAGGGACCTGAAGAAACGAGCCTATTCCTATCTCAAAGGTCGGCAACGCACCTACAGCTCCTCTGGTGCTGTGGATGTTCATGGGCGACCGTGATCACTTAAGCTGATCTTAAGTCGATAGTAAGCCGTATGCTCGTTTGCCACTTTTCATATATAAAAAAAACATGTTATCGAAATAATCTATGAAGACATCACATCTATAAAAATTAACTTTTATAATACAATGAAATCCTTGCGCTCGGGTGGGCACTTTACTTGCTAAATATTCGCACCCTTCAAGTGACCTTGCAAAGAACTTTAGGAATGGGCCACGTTACTAACAAAAGCTTTTTGTAAAAGGCGAAAATAGTACAACAAAATGTAAGCCGCCAGGAATGTCTCGGTTTCACTTACTTGATTACATACGTTTTCAACAACAATTAAATTAGTACAATGTGTTATAAATATAAAGAATAGAATTTTACCTTATAACTAATTTACCAACTGACGAATCTATATATATAAAAGAAATTGTGTGGGTATGTTCCATATAGGCTCCGAAACGGCTGGACCGATTTCAATGAAACTTTCAGAGAATCTTCACATTGAACTGGCGAGTAATCCTGTAAAGTTTGGTGACGATCGGAGCACCCCTCTTTTTGAACTGTCAAACAAGCCTTACGTCGTAGTTTTATTTCTGACGATAACTTGAGCACGATATGTTTTTATATAAATTATAAGAATGATATTGTATTTACTGATATGTACATGGGTGTAGGTAATGATCTTCACCCGCTCGAAAAGAGAAGATACGGAGAGAAATAAATACATTTTGGAGTGTGCTCAGGAATTGATCTCATGACTCCAAGACGCTATACTTTTGTGAACATCCCACATAATTTCAGTATTCATACAGCAACGGATTGGATAAATTGCCTGTGTATCTCTGATGACAATGTGGGTGTTTTCTAGTGCCGAGTGAAAAGGCCTAAACTGGTGCACCTTACCATCAAGGTCTTAATTTCCACTTAACATCCGGTGGGATCGTAGACAAGCATTTACTTAGAAAGTATAAAAAAGTGTGTTAATGGTAATTGATGATCTTTTTTATTGATAAGTGTTATGAGACCAATGTGGGTTGTGTATAACCCAATTTTACTAAATACGGTGGCGTTTTGGCATGTCTTAAAATAATATGAATAAATTTCGTGAAAATTTGCTAGCCTTTCTGTTAAAAATTATTCCAGAAATGAGTTAGGTCGCGGTTGAGCGCGGCTGGCTTTTAAAAAGAAACAAGAGATATTCTTTGCTTGCAGATCAATTGTAGACTGACTTAATTTTATTAAAGCATTAGTTTATATATTATCGTAATACAATGTTGTCTTATAATTGCTTACAGTGGGTGTGTTATTACATATCTTAATTCTAGAAATGCTGAACAAAGGGGGCTTATCTTTTTTTTTTTTACGGGGAGGAAATCTTCAGAAAGATACCCCGCCCTCTGGGGAAGGCGGCGGTTATGTGGGGTTTTACCCACTAAAACCTCCCAGTGGCCCTTTCCTCAGTGCATTACGAGGGCTCCGGGATCTCAGTGGAACGCACCGGAGCCACTCTGCACTGTTCTCAAGGAGCGTCCAGGGGCCCGCTCTGCCACCGGCCCGCCTGCGCCATCTCCGAACGGGATCGGCCCTCTCCCGATCCCGTTCTGCGGTCTCCATCTGGGTCATTACTGACTCGCAGAAGGAGACCAGCGCCTTCCAAGGCCCCTTGGACTTATCTGACCCAACCTGAGGGGTCACGTTACTGATAAACTTCTTTATGGAATTCGATATTTATATCGGCTTTGTTATGCCGATATAACTAGCATTAGTTTATATATTATCGTAATACAATGTTGTCTTATAATTGCTTACAGTGGGTGTGTTATTACATATCTTAATTCTAGAAATGCTGAACAAAGGGGGCTTATCTTTTTTTTTTTTACGGGGAGGAAATCTTAAAATACCTAAAACCTACGTAGAATTCATGACGTGTCTGTTACTAAAGTAAAAGAAATGTCATGAGTTCTATGTAGCTCTTTATTTGTTAAAATGTTAAATTATATATAGCCCTTTACTTATTTTCAAAACACCGAAGTTCCCGGCAGCTGTTTGTGACATGAAATTTACGTGCGAATAAAACCGCCGCCGTTAAAAAAAAAAAAAATATATATATATATATATATATATATATATATATATATATATATATATATATATATATATATATAAAGAGAAATTGTTTGGGTATGTAATACATAGGCTCCAAAAGGCTGACCGATTTCAATGAAACTTTCAGAGAATCTTCACATTGAACTGGCGAGTAATCCTGTAAAGTTTGGTGACGATCAAGACGCCCCTCTTTTGAACTGTCAAACAAGCCTTACGTCGTAGTTTTATTTCTGACGATAACTTGAGCACGATATGTTTTTATATAAATTATAAGAATGATATTGTATTTACTGATATGTACATGGGTGTAGGTAATGATCTTCACCCGCTCGAAAGAAGATACGGAGAGAAATAAATACATTTTGAATTATTAACTCAGGGAATTGATCTCATGACTCCCAAGACGCTATACTTTTGTGTCATCAATTCTTTTAGCTTGTTTTAAATTGTTGGAAAGTTTCGCACTCCTTCAGGCTATTATATAACTGTGCTCCTTCGTACAATATCGTTTTCTTTCCGTAATTGGTACGTGGGGTGATTAGTTCGAGCTTATCTTTGTTCCTAAAGTTACGAGTTCTTTCTTTTTATGCAATTGTATACTTGTGTGAATTGAATTTGTTTTAATTTTCCTAATAAGAGTGTAAGTACAGTAAGCGTGTTCTTCTTCTATCAGCTCTACAGCCCTTTGTGAGCCTTGGCTTGGTCAAGCAACATCCTCAACCTCGGTCTATCCATGGCCGCAGTCCTCCAGGTTCCTATGCCAATTTCTTTAGCGTTTCGATTTACATCGTCTATCCAGCGGAGCTTTGGTCTTCCCTGACCTCTTCGACCTTCAGGGTCCCTCGTCATAACTGCCTTGGGTATCCTGGCTTCATCCATTCTCTGCACATGACCAGCCCATCTAAGTCTGTTTAATTTGATGTGCTCAGCCACGTGCAGTTCCTGGTAGAGGTCATAAAGCTCCTGGTTATAACGGCTCCGCCATTGGTTGTTTTCGCAAAACTGTAAGCGTAGTTGTGATATATTAAATAATTGTGTTATTTTACACAATTCATCTGTTGGTGTTAGGTAGTTATAGTGAAACAAAACTTTTATTATTCTATTGTGTTCTTTGCTGGGGCTAAATGAGTGACAGCAGCTGAACCCCATATTTCTATTAAATATTCTAAGTGTGATTTTACTGGGAATTGTAGATAATGCTTGTTATGCCGATATAACTAATATTGAGACTTTTTAATTTATAAAATTATTTTAGCCTAGGCAAAGTCGTTTTTTTTATACTAAATAGGCTCACGTTTGGCTTCTATCTTGCTTGATGGAAGGCGAAGATGAAGCCTAGGATGGAGCACGTGAGCAAATAAAGGCTACGTAGAATTCATGACGTGTCTGTTACTAAAGTAAAAGAAATGTCATGAATTCTATGTAGCTCTTTATTTGTTGAAATGTTAAATTAAATATAGCCCTTTACCTATTTTCAAAACACCGAAGTTCCCGGCAGCTGTTTGTGACATGAAATTTACGTGCGAATAAAACCGCCGTCAGGTTAAAAAAATGAGAATAGAGATAAGTAATTTCGTATTTAAAACATTCTTAAAAGCTTTATCATATAATTGCGATTAAGTTAAAAGAATGGTTTTATTATTCATTTTTTTAATTGCCAACATAAACTAATAGTCGTAATAAAATGGTAAATCCATTTGATGATATTTGAATGCAAGTCTGTTGATCTTTCACGTTCACTTTTCTAAATTCATTTTATTAATTGAAAGGTAAACAAGCGAATTAATTCTATACGCACCACTGATAGTTTAATCAAAGTTTACGTAGTATAACGTAAACAATAACAAGTATATTTACGAGTTATTAACAAAAGCTATCTTCAAATTGAATCAAACGTTATTCGTCCATTTAAGCAAAGTGGCGCACATAGTTGATGCAAATTTGATGACTTATATGGTTTTTTCATTGATCCCATTGTCACACATACAACGATAACTTCTGCAACGTGGAGAACTTAACTTCAGCAACTTAGGTTTAAAACTTTATTTGTTAGTAAATTCTCCTGACTGGCTGTTTACTTCTCTTCAAGTTTGTAAGCGGGTGTAAATTATAAATTCATCATCATCATCATCATCAGCCTGTGTCTACCCACTGCTGGATATAGGCCTTCCCCAATGCCTTCCACCATATACGATCCTACGCTTTCCGCATCCAGCCACTTCCGGCTATCCTTACAAGGTCATCGGTCCATCTGGAGGGAGGGCGCCCTACACTTCTCCAACCCATGCGCGGCCTCCATTCCAAGACAGGAAAGTCTTCTATCTAGCCCTCATCTACCATCACTGACTCGGAAGATGTGGCCAGCCCACTGCCACTTCAACTGGATTACTTTAATAGCTATGTCGACTACCTCTGTTCTCCGTCGAATTTTTTCGTTTCGGATTCTATCCCTTAGAGAAATGCCAAGCATAGCTCTTTCCATCGCTCGTTGTGCGACCAGCCCAGCGGTGAGAGTCCAAGTCTCTGCACCATAGGTCATGGCTGGGAGGACGCACAGGTTGAAGACCTTTGTCTAAAAGTCTAAATTATAATAAATTAATTATTCTCGGCACTGTTAGTCTATAACAATTTGCAAAAAATATTTGATGTAAAAAAATAGACTATAAGAACTGTTGGAATTTATATATATTATAATTAGACATTTGGGACCACACGGGAAGCACCAGTTTTCAAATAAATAAAGAATCATGAAAATCGGTTCACCCAGTCGATAGTTATGCGGTTACAGACATTAAAAAAAATTCAGACGAATTGAGGAACTTCCTCCTTTTGAAGTCGGTTGAAAAACGAAAGAAATTAATTAAATTATACGACTCAGAAATATTGCAGTATCGTCGTAAGAGCCTGATGATTTAAACTATTACGTACAGCGAAACTTTATACGCCATTAAATTGTAAACTCCTTCTATCGAGTTAATGTTGCAGACTAATGCGGTATTGGAAAAGTACGACCACTTACTGTATTTACGCTGCACGTGCCATAAATTTGTCCTTGCAACGACAAACATTGCACGTGTAAAGTAATAAAGAAGAATTCTTACAATTTCTTTGGTCATCTTCATCGTGTGGTAACTACAAGTATATTTACGAGTTATTAACAAAGCTATCTTCAAATTGAATCAAACGTTATTCGTCCATTTGAGCAAAGTGGCGCACATAGTTGATGCAAATTTGATGACTTATATGATTTTTCATTGTTCCTATATGTATCCTATTGTCACACATACAATGACGTGCAACGTGGAGGACTTAACTTCAGAAGTGGATATTTTTAGCAACTCATTTACTAGGCTTAAAACTTTATTTGTTAGTAAATTCTCCTGACTGGCTTCTGTTTACTTCTCTTCAAGTTTGTAAGCGGGTGTAATCATCATCATCATCATCAGCCTGTGTCTACCCACTGCTGGATATAGGCCTTCTCCAATGCCTTCCACCATATACGATCCTCCGCTTTCCGCATCCAGCCACTTCCGGCTATCCTTACAAGGTCATCGGTCCATCTGGAGGGAGGGCGCCCTACACTTCTCCAACCCATGCGCGGCCTCCATTCCAAGACAGGAAAGTCTTCTATCTAGCCCTCATCTACCATCACTGACTCGGCAGATCTGGCCAGCCCACTGCCACTTCAACTTGATTACTTTAAGAGCTATGTCGACTACCTCTGTTCTCCGTCGATTTTTTTCGTTTCGGATTCTATCCCTTAGAGAAATGCCGAGCATAGCTCTTTCCATCGCTCGTTGTGCGACCAGCCCAGCGGTGAGAGTCCAAGTCTCTGCACCATAGGTCATGGCTGGGAGGACGCACAGGTTGAAGACCTTTGTCTAAAAGTCTAAATTATAATAATTATTCTCGGCACTGTTAGTCTATAACAATTTGCCAAAAATATTTGATGTAAAAAAAATAGACTATAAGAACTGTTGGAATTTATATATATTATAATTAGACATTTGGGACCACACGGGAAGCACCAGTTTTCAAATAAATAAAGAATCATAAAAATCGGTTCGCCCAGTCGAGTTATGCGGTTACAAACATTAAAAAAATTCAGACGAATTGAGAACTTCCTCCTTTTGAAGTCGGTTGAAAAACGAAAGAAAAATAATTAAATTATACGACTCAGAAATATTGCAGTATCGTCGTAAGAGCCTGATGATTTAAACTATTACGTACAGCGAAACTTTATACGCCATTAAATTGTAAACTCCTTCTATCGAGTTAATGTTGCAGACTAATGCGGTATTGGAAAAGTACGATCACTTACTGTATTTACGCTGCACGTGCCATAAATTTGTCCTTGCAACGACAAACATTGCACGTGTAAAGTATTAAAGAAGAATTCTTACAATTTCTTTGGTCATCTTCATCGTGTGGTAACTACAAGTATATTTAAGAGTAAAACCAAAAACACAGTTCAAATCGAATAAAACGTTATTACGCGCGGACGCCATTTTTGTTTTTTCGAATTATCGTAAGAAAAATACGAAATAGAATTAATTTGAATCTAATCAAACTTTCAAAAAATTATCCTTGAAGTACATCCTTTCAAATAAAAAAAAAAATCATTGACATCGGTTGACGTGACATTCAAGTTATTCGTCCATTACTTAATGCAAATTTAAGAATTATATGGTTTTCTTAACCATTGTCAGAACTGGACCAAATTATTTTTTATTTAAAAGCACCCGCTTTCGAATAAAAAAGAAATATCTAAAACGGTTCACCCAGTCGAAAGTTATGAGGTAAAAAACATAATAAAACATACGAATTGAGAACTTCCTACATTTTTGAAATCGGGTTAATACAAAGTTGAATTGAGAATGTCCTTCTATTTTCAGATAGATACATAAATGTCGTTTCAAAGTACCTTGTACTAACCATTTGTAAGTCCTTTACTTTCCTGCCTGTTAATGTCACTCTAAGTGAAATCTAATGAAGTTTCAACGTAAGACAACAATCGAAATGTGTCAATTAGAATAACGAATGTTTGAATAAAAGGGTCCGACGGCTACTTCGTTTACATCAATCAATACTGTGTAAGTTAGCAGTAATGATGTATTACGGCAAAGATTTTGATAGAAAATACTTTCAATCACGTTCATTTTTAAGATCATTCGCGAACTATAGGCGGTTCACGTAATTGTCCTCTTCAAGAAGAGGAGGTTTGCAATACGTCTGTATGCATACTAAAATTAAAATAAGATATATGTAAATTTGTATTGAACCGTGGTAGCTTAGTAACCCGAGCTCGATCCCCGGTGTGGGCACCAATAAATTTGATGTTGATTTTATGCGCTGATTTACCACGCGCTCGGCGGTGAAGGAAAACATCGTGAGGAAACCTATCCTAGAAATTTTTTTCTAAGGCATGTGAAGTCTGCCAATCCACACTAGAGCCACGTGGCGGACTATGCCCTTATACTTTCTTTAAAGAGAAGGCTTGCGCCCAACAGTGGGACATATACATTAAATATATGAAGGCAGTAACTACTCAAACTTACATTTGTAATTCTCATAAGTGAATTGTAATTCTCAATTCACTTATGAGAAATACAATGGCATCCATGAGAAATAATTCTAAAATGAGAAATATTTACAATATAATAGGTATTTTACAAAAAATATAACTGCTAACGCGTAATAATGGTAACCGTCCAAGCCGAGGTTACCCATCACCGGGGGGACCCTTGTGTCGAGTTACCATCTAATAGAGGTTCAGGCTAAGCGACCTAAGAGCTATGCCACCTCTCAAATCCGGTGAAGCAGTAAAGGCCAGCTTCTCTGTGCCAACTGTGATAGTTCGTCAAAAAAAAAATATATATATATATATATATATATATATATAACTGTGCCAAACCAACGTATGTATATTTTTTTGTGTTCGGTACCTCATAAATTTGGACTGGGTAAACTGATTCTGATGATTCTTATTTAAAACTCTTTACTTTACTTTCTTCTTACCTTATTTAAAAGCTGGTGCACCCCGTGAACCAGCAAAACAGCAAATAAGTATTAAATTTACATTATGTGCGCGACAAATGGACGTATAACTCATGTCACGCCAACCGATATCAATGATTCATTTTTATTGGAAAGGATGTACTTAAAGAGTAGTTTTCCTATAAAAATAGTGTAATACACGGGCTGTCAAGCCACGGGTCAATACACACGGGACAGTTTTTCTTTTTTATCTGTTGTAATTTCGACGAACGATGTGGCTTGCTCAACGCAGTATTACGTATGTCGGTAACGAGACATCTCTGCAGGTTCCATTACGCGTATAAGCGTCTTAAAGTTCCATAATTTGATTACACTATTTATAGCACAAAAAAGGTCATTCAACTATGGACTTACACCGTAGAATTATTGTAGAAGCACCAATTAGTAAATGCGATTTTTATTGAAAATAGACACGCAAGACGTAAAACTCAAATATCTTAGTGAATTTCTAGTAACGCTATCTAAATAAATATTTGAAAGTAACTCGAGTTCGATCCCTGGTGCCGCTACCAAAAGCGTGGTAAAGCAGCACTTACTTTGTTGAATTTTAAGTGCTGCTTCACGTTCTTGGCGGTGAAGGATAATAGTTACAGCCTTTATATATATAATATATATGTCCCACTGCTGGGCACAGGCCTTCTCTGTAAAGAGAGTATAAGGGCATAGTCCACCACGCGGCCCTAGTGCGGATTGGTAGACTTCACATGCCTTAGAAATTTTTTCTAAGACATGTAGGTTTCCTCACGATGTTTTCCTTCACCGCCGAGCGCGTGGTTAATCAGCACATAAAATTGCAACAACAAATTTATTGGTGCCGGCACCGGGGATCGAACTCGGGTTGCTAGCGTACTATGCAACAAGAGCCAACCGCCTGGACACTGAGCTACCACGGCTCTTAACTTAACTTAGAAGGATAATATCACTCGGAAACGTAGATGTTTTAAAAAAATTCTGAGGCTTCTAAATTCCATCAGTTCGCACTAGGGAACTATTTATTTGACGAATTTTTTTAAAGCTTAGCACGACTGGTTCACCGGATTGACGTTTATGTAGTAAAGAAGTTAGTTGAATGTTGATTGATGAAAGTAGTTGAAGTTTATTTAATTTATAAGCCGTAAACATTTCCTATTAAAAAAAAAACTTTGAATTTTAATGTTAAATTTATATAAATGTTTCTCGAATTGAAACCTTTTCGCGAAAAGAAAGCTTGTTAAAACTTTTTAATGTTTTGATATAAGTTATAACGAAGGGTTTTGTGCATTTAATTAACATTGGGTAATTAACACAAAAAAACTGTACGTTTGGGTTGAAAGTTTGTAATTAAATTGAATTTATATAACACACCCGTTCTAGGTTCGGCTGGCGGTCGATGCTCAGAGTCTTTTAGAAGTGATGTATGAAGACAGATGTATGAAGATTCCTAGCACGCAACATCAGTCAAATTGTTGTTACGTATTTAAGAAGTAATCTGAGAAAAGATATACATACTGGATTACCACATAATCCTCTGATTTGCTTCGCAGTCTTCGCTTTTCGCTTCACATAAAAAGAATTAACCACATCGAGTTAAGGTAGGTCGGGACAGCCCTCAGCCCTGTAGTTCTGGGCTCTCAAGAATAAGACTACGGTATCCCCCCCCTGCCTGTCGTACAAGGCGACTAAAAGGGGCCTCGGGTTCACTGGGCGACAAGGGTGGGGGCCTGAGTCGTCAACCAAAGTGGACCCGGGAAGAAGGCGACATCGGCTGGCCCATGTCGCCTTGCGCTGCGAGGGCACAGGGTTGATTGGGAGGGCAGAGGTTACTCCTTCCCCCCCGGGACGTGCTCTCCTTGAGCACAGTGCAGAGGCTCCGGTGCGTTCCACGTTGAGATCCCGGAGCCCCTCGTCATGCACCAAGGAAAGGGCCACCGGGGAGGTTTTAGTGGGTAAGAACCCCACATAACCGCCGCCTTCCCCCAGAAGGCGGGGTATCTTTCTGAAGATTTCCTCCCCGTCAACAAAAAAAAAAGGTCGGGACAGCCAATAAGCGCTTACGCATTTGGTTCGTTGTTAAAATTATAAAAATCTCATAGTTTATCTTATCTTTTCTCGGTGATAGCGTAATGACTAAGTATTCATCTTCACTATCGTATGGTAACAAACAATAAAAAAATCTCTTACATAATTGTAACACGTAATGAGCTTGGCAACTGCTGTCTCAGTCTATCCGCTAAAAAGACGACAGAATGTGCTCTGTTTAATAGCAATAGTAAGAAAAATACTAAAACATTAGATAATAAACATAAGATAAAAAAGCCGACTGTGCTAGGCGTAAGCCTGTGTTATGGGTCACCAGTGCGTTCTCTCTACGGGATAAAGGCAAGGTAATGATAGTAAGCTAGGACGACGGCTATTTACTTCACTACACATTGTACAAAACTTATTGTACTAATTTTATATAGAATAATTTACAATTTAAAATTATTACTGTAGTTATAGGCTTTTTCATTTTAGGACCTAAAGATACAACGGAAGTAAATGAAATCACATGAATCGAAATACAATCATTAATGTTTTTTTTTTAAAAAAGAAAGCTAACAATATGTCTTTTTTTTCTGAAATATTACTAACAATCTTGTCAACCATTCCAACTAAGCTTAAGCTTGTGCTAGGACATGGTTCACGGCAATAGTCGAATGGTGGATTCGAACCCACGAGCTTACGATTCGCAGGCCGTACCCTAAACCATTAGGCTATTGACGCTTCCATGTTTCATAGCCATAACCACTGGACGTTTCGCTTCTTCGGAAGTAGAGTCAGATAGCAATACTAATGGAAGCGCCAATAGCCTATTGGTTTGGGATAAAACATAAATTCTTAGGTTCGAATCCATTATTCGACTATTGACGTGCACCATCTCCTAACTAGTTATGGAATGGTTGGACAAATGATAATTGGTCCATATAAAATAAGAAACAAAAACCCAAAAGGGCTCTGTAACCGCTTTTGCTGTTGTACGGATGGGACGTAATGGATGGGGAATGGAATGGACCACGATCTCGGAGCAATAGCGACTGGAAGTGAAGATATATCTTATTACTAAGAGCGATCTCTTCCAGACAACCTTTGTATGGACAGGATATGAACAAAACTGGACAATGACATAAACATACAAATATCATTACTAAACTATACATATACTAAATAATATGTACATAAATAAGTTATCGATAAATATACTAATACATAAAATATACATAATAGGCGTAAGGTAGCCTTTCGGTTACAGATTGCATTTTGGAGAGTGTGTGATCTAATTCCCCCATTTCCGCTCCACCAAACCCGAACGAAGCGCTCTGCTTCGTCTTTCATTGTTCGTACAGCAAGGGACTGGAAAAGTTTGCCTGCCTCTGTCTCTCCTTCCGATTACAATGTGGGTATTTTCAAGAGTAGAATGAATAGGCATTTACTAAGTTAATGGGCCTTACCAACCAGGACTGCATTTCCACTTAACATCAGATGGGATCGTAGTCAAGCACTTGCTTAGAAAGTATATAAAAAAGAACAAAACATGACGATGACATTAAGATACAAATATTATTACTAAACTATACATGTACTAAAATAAAAAAAGTTATTAATAAGTATACTAATATATAAAATATACATATACAACAATTCCAACGATTTACTTATATAAGTAGATTGATAACGCCACGTTAACAGGTTTTTAAAAGTTGGTAGGGACTTCATCACCATACCTAGAAGTTCATCTACCATTTGCATTGAGGATCTTTGCTTCTTTCATTAAGGTCCCTAAGTCGCTGATCGCTAAGCTTAATCAATAGAATATGTCGTGGAAATATTAAAACGTTAACTTTAATGGTGAGAAAGAAAAAAAGACAGCGTCTATTCTTACGATTGAAATGAAATATATTCATATCTACATGTATTATTGTTGATGTTTCTCATTACTTATTTAAACGGCAAAGGGATGTTCCCTAAAGGCTGTATTTTTGTCTTCACTTTTGTTATCTAAATCTTAGTGGATTTATTTTATACAAGAAATATTACAATTTTCAATTTCATTTGATTTCAACATTACCTATATCAAAAGATGCACACTAAGGAAATGCAAAAAACTACAGTGGGCAGAAGAAGTTGTTTGACCTGATGAAGTGCGAAATGAGTATATCGGAAGCTCCTTCATATTGGGATTTAGTTTACGGAGGTACGGATATATGAGACAGGGTCAAAATAACGTTGAAACGAGGACTATCGAGAAAAAAGGCGAAGGGAGACCGCAGACCGCAGTGGTGGACAACCTTTGCCAAGGATTTGGGACGAGCTTAATTAAATAAAGGGAAAAAGCAACGAAGAAGAAGAAGTAATTTTCGATGCGTAGTTCAAAGCCCAGGCGGTTTTCGGTTTCCTTCCTAGGATCATAGCTAAACAGCTAACCATATCTGTCTATAAAAATGGGAAAATGTTTTTGGCCACCATTCTCAAAAAACAAAAAAAAATTACAAACTCCATTGTTAGTGTCAATCATGCAGTTTAACAAGTGAAAAGTTAAAAACATTTGCTAGGGTTTAAAATGTTTGTATATTTAAAATAATAGAACTACCTTACTAGGACAAAAAATCAGCTTTAATAAATAGAAATTTAAGGTACCGTCCGATCGGCGCTTCGATAAGATTTTTCATCGCATCTTCTTTATTGAAAATAGTTTCTGGCTCAATGACTTTTCTCAAGAGATATTCTAATAGCTCTTTAAAGACGTTTACGGTGTGAATTGAATGAAAAACAACACAGAGTTATCGATTAGTAGTTTTCAGCAGTTTTAGTAATTGGGTGCTTCCCAGTAGAACCCCATACCTGTATGCTACTGTTATAGAACTGTTGGGATATGCCATGCTATTAAAATATTGGTACTATATTATACTGATGGGATACTAAACATAAATATGGGCACTCAAAAGTTCTATAGTACTATAGGTCTAGGAGACATTGGGATGGACATTCCAGTATACAGGATCCTAGTAGTGCTGGGATGCAGCCTAGGAATTAAATACGTTTACATCAGAATACTATCTCATCGAGAACCCTAGTACAAAAGTATCGCCGGAGGAGGAGTGGAGGGGGACGGGTCTGATTACGCCAATCCGTTCTTACAAAAATCCAACAGCAGTATTTTGCCACTGTTGGATTTTTTACTTTAATTTTACTAAACTTGCAACAAAATAAATTTTAACAAAATTTACTAACCATAACCATTAACCATTCCGAAACGCGCTACGTGACGGTTTACGTCTATAATCAACAGGTGGATTTTAACCTACGGTCGATGTTCCGTCAGCTGCACTATTAACTATTAGATTTCTGGCACTTATTATGATACTGCGGAAACAATGGGTAAGTCGGTCGTTCATTTTACTCCTTAATATACTGGTAGTTCCTGTTTTTGCTTCCCCTAAAAAAGAAAGGGAAGGACTAAAGCTAGGCCAAGGATGTTGAAAACCAGCTGGAAAGGTGGTTGTTTTTCTATATATAAAGCAATAAAAGTTCAATATATATTCTTAATGAGCCGTGTCATCTAATTTGTGTGTTTATTGCTGTAGTTTGCGTTACTTTATTCTAACTTACAGTTTGTTCTTGTTGTTGGAAGGTCGCACAGTATTGCTATCTTACTAGATAGTACAGAAATTTTATAGTAAACTAGCTTCCCCTGCAGTGTTACAAATAAATAAAATTGGAGTGTTTGTAATATAAAATAACCGACTTTTACTACATGCATATGAATGTATATACGGTATGTACATCAAACTTAATTTTTTTTCCATTTTTGTCCGTCTGTTTGATCCAGCTAATCCCTGGAACGGGTGGACCGATTTTGGCGGGACTTTCACTGGCAGATAGCTGATGTAATAAGGAGCAACTTAGGCTTTAATTTAGAAAAAAAATCGTATTATTAATCGCGAGTGACACCGCGAGGCGCAGCTAGTAGATATTTGATAAATTATTATTTTTTTTTTTAAAAAAAGAAAGCTAGCAATATTTTTTTTTTCAGAAATATTACTAACAATCTTGTTAACCATTCCAACTAAGCTTAAGCTTGTGCTAGGACATGGTTCACGTCAATAGTCGAATGGTGGATTCGAACCCACCTTACGATTCGCAGGCCGTACCCTAAACCATTAGGCAATTGACGCTTCAAAACGCTTTCGGCTAGTATAGGAGTATCGTATATATATATTAAATTTCAATCGCGTTAGTACTATCTTCTAGACGTAATATAAATTTCATCGATTTGATTCCATTAGGCCCCAAGCGACTCAAGCGTCCGATGTCACGTCAGGTTATTTTACTGAATTATCAAATCAAAGCTTTCATAAATGGGCGTATAGTTAATACAATATGAACACGAATTATTTTTTCTCCCGTAATAAGGATATAAATCCGTGTTACCGAAGTCGTGTAAACTTATAGAACTGAATGATATATTTGAGGTCATTATATAAAACTACACCACTTTAACCTTTTCTTTTTTGTTAACGGGGAGGAAATCTTCAATAAGATACCCCGTCTTCTGGGGGGAAGGCGGCGGTTATGTGGGGTTCTTACCCACTAAACCTACCGGCTCCGGGATCTCGAGAGGAACCGGAGCCCTTCTGCACTGTGCTCAAGAGCACTTCTCCAGGGGGAGGGGAGGTTACTCCCTCCCCCTCTGTGCCCTCGTAGTGTAAGGCGACACGGGCCAGCCGATGTCGCCTTCTTCCCCGGTCCTCCTTGGAGGACGACAAAGGCCGCCACCCTTGTCGACGAACCCGAGGCCCGTTTTAGTCGCCTTCTACGACAGGCAAGGGTTACCGTAGTCTTATTCTTGAGAGTCCAGAACTACAGGGCTGACACCAATTTTACCTACTCTATCACGTTATTATTCTTACTACAATATTACCGACATTTCAAACACTAAACAGTGATCATTTTCACGGGGGCACTAAGATGCTAAGAAGGATTTCAATAAAATTTAAGTATGAAACGTCGGAAATAATGAAACAAAGATTAAAACTCAATAAAATCCGTAAAAGTAGTTTTATTTGATGAGTAATTATCGCATTAATATGAGAAGTCAGTAAGTCTAACAATACATTAAAATAATCTAATTACACTGGCTGTCGTTGTGCGTTGACGCCATTTTTCAGACCGATTTGAAAAGGGTGGTTCTGATTGTCCTAAGAGTCTAATGCAGCGAAGATATATTTGGCACGTTTTCCAGTTGTGAACAAATACTTAACCGCTCAAAACAAGTACTAGTAGTACAAAAAATATATAAGGTAGTCACTAGTGACATCTCCGTACAGAGTAATCAGAGACAGAGAGACTGACTTTGTGTATGGTTATGGGTTCAAGTATGGTTTCAGTTACGTCTCTGTGCATGACCTTATCTATGTCGGGTCGGGAGTACGGCTTTCACGCTTGAGTGATTGTGATGCTTGAGTGAGAATTAATTGGCGTTCTCGACAGAACTTGTGATAGTTGTGTTTATAAAATATTCTTTATTAAATAACGAAAATCAGAACAACAGAAATAGTAATTATGATTTTTATATGCTATATCTATTAGTACCATTTATGTTTCGCTGCCACCTAAACTAGGAACTTCATGCACGATAGATGGTGGGTCCTTCTTCCCAAGAAAATTATATTTTAAGTATAGGCATGTTGAGAAAATAAAAATCGTGTGCTTGAACAGTTTTAAATTTAACTAGATCTATAGTTGTGTATTCAAACACATCTGTTAGGGTTGTTGTTGGAGCCGTAATGCTGACTGACAGTAGAAGTATTTGAGTTGTTATTGTTGTTCCCTCATTTTGTTGATTTGAATACCAGATATTATTATTATTATTGCGTGCATGGCTAATATCGGTTATCTGAGGAGCAGTTCCCTTCGTTGAAACCCGGGTATTTGCCCGGTTTCTTATCTAAGACTTCTTGTAGTCCTGTATTAGTTCTGAATTAATAAATGACACATTCAAAAGTTAGCAGCCCTGTCATGTGTGCATTTCAACAGCCCTGTACTAAAAAATACATTTTTCTAAAGATCACAAATTAAGTGGTTTCTTTATTATTCTACCTGACCTTATGGGGCCTAGGGGAAACCATTATATTTCAAGAAGCTTTGATCTTTAGAACACGTCTATAAAGAGCAGTTGTCTCAACGTAAACAAAAGCTCGTATTTAACAAGAATGCAATCATACAAGAATTCCACGTTGGACTACTGGAGCCAACTTGAATTTTAATAAAAAATAAAAAAAGAAATATTCTGTGAAAAAAAAAGAGCAATGGGGAAACTGGACTGTTGTAATTATTTGATGTTGTATAAATTTTTGTTTTTTTTGAACATTAAGTGGGTGTTTAATTTATTTAGGAGTAAATGCCTGCTTACGGGAATACAATCACAATATTCATAGTAATACGTGACACAGATTTGTTCGCTGCTGAAATGTTGGTTTGGAATACAAATTTGAGTACTCACGGCATAGTCTTATTATTTTACTACCTCTGTTCTTACCTTAAGTACCAAAGTATGCAGATATAAAATAATAGTAATGCCACTGAATTGTTAGGAAACCTGCTAAAGTTATAGCGCACTTAGTTTTTTAGGTCTCATAAAACTTTTCCCACGCTGTTTCTGTCCACTCCGCTTAGCTGTTTTTACTTTAAGTAAAAAAAAATTCTAGATGTTAAGATGTAATAAGAAACGAATAACGCATTTAATAATCTTTATTTTCGATCATTTTCGGGGAAGTATTGGAATTTCTTTCCATAAAGTCAAATCAAGTGATGGCAACTGGTCACACCGGACTAATGGGTTCCTAGAATAACAATAGTTAAATTATTTAGCATAGTAATTTTATACACACAGAACATATAGAAGAATTGAGAACCTTTTCTTATTTTGGAGCCACTTAAAAAGGTAACTTTTTTACTTGATGACAATGGGATCATCAATTGTGCTTAAACCAATATTTCGCTTCGGTCAATTTTTTTTTAGTCACTAATCGATTATAAGGGCGGTAATGAGCCGTGGTAGCTCAGTGTCCGGGCGGTTGTCCCAAGTTGCATAGTACGCGATCCGAGTTCGATCCCCTGTGCCAGCACCAATAAATTTGTTGTTGCAATTTTATGAGCTAATTCACCACGCGCTCAGCGGTGAAGGTAAACATCGTAAGGAAACCTACATGTCTTAGAAATGTTTTCTAAGACATGTGAAGTCTGACAATCCGCACTAGGACCGCGTGGCGGACTCTACCCTTATTCTCTCTTTACAGAGAAGGCCTGCGCACAATAGTGGTACATATATATATTATATATATAAAGGCTATAATTTTAACTTTAATAACGGGAAATACTTGTAACTGTATAAGCAGATGATATAATTCATACTCACTCGTCTGATACCAAAAAAAAGGCATTTCTCTGCATCCACTTAATATTATGGCCGTTATCGCAGAGGAGTCGTGCCATTGAAGTTGTCTCTCGGATGCTGTTAAGTTGAGCTGGTGAAACAAAATTTGAAGCATAAAAGACTACTAAAAGGCGAAGGATATTAAGGTCGGTACGGTTTGTTAAACCTGCGGTTGTACGTTCAATTGTTGACGTTAACCCTCTCCTTGGTAAACTGTATCACTAAAACTAAATTTTTAATTCAACCCTCTCGTGTTCTACACTTAAACAACTCGTATTTAAACATATTTGTTCCACCTCCAGCGAAAAAAAAACTATGCAAGTAATCGTTTCCTCATCAGAAGTTTGCACTATCACAATGACAATTTCTGCAACGTGGAGGACTTAACTTCAGATGTGGATATTTTGAGCAACTCATTTATTAGGTTCAAAACTTTAATTGTGACTAAAGATTCAAGATCCTGTTTGCTTCTTCTAGTTTGTACGCGGATGCAAATTGTTAATTATAATAAACTAAACATTCTCGGCACTGTTCCTCGATAAGAACTTGTAAAAAATATTACAATGTAACATAATAGACAATAAGGACTGTTTGTTGCCACAATAAAGAGAAAAAAATCCCGATTAGGACTCAAACCTAATCATCTAATGTATATCATTATCATCATCATCATAACAAGCATGAGCACAAACTTCAGCCACTCATCTAGCTTCTGCGAGCCGTCCTGCGAAGATCGTCGTTTCACCATGTCTTAGTATGTACTGGTTATTTTTTTAAATTTCTCCTTTTTAGAAATATTACTAACATTCTTGTTAACCATTCCAACTATTTTTTGTTAACGGGGAGGAAATCTTCAAAAGATACTCCGCCTTCTGGGGAAGGCGGCGGTTATGTGGGGTTTTACCCACTAAAACCTCCCCGGTGGCCCTTTCCTCGGTGCATGACGAGGGGCTCAGGGATCTCCAGTGGAACGCACCGGAGCCCCTCTGCACTGTGCTCAAGGAGAGCACGTCCCGGGAGGGGGGAGGATTCTCCCTCCCCCCCTGTGCCCTCATAGTGCAAGGCTACACGGGCCAGCCGATGTCGCCTTCTTCCCGGGTCCACCTTAGCGGACGACAAAGGCCCCCACCCTTGTCGCCCAGTGAACCCGAGGCCCCTTTTAGTCGCCTTATACGACAGGCAGGGGATACCGTAGTCTTATTCTTGAGAGCCCAGAACTACAGGGCTGAACCATTCCAACTAAGCTTATGCTTGTGCTAGGAGATGGTTCACGTTAATAGTCGAATGGTGGATTTGAACCTACAATCTCACGATTCTCAAATCGTACCCTAGACCATTTGACTAATGACGCCAAATATAAGTCGGATAATATTTCTACATTTTACCAATTGAACAATTCACTTTTTAATTTTAGGGATGAAGCGGACTATTATTTTAGGGATGAAGCCCGCAAAATTCAATAAGTGGCTTTACTGATTTTGTTAATTATTATTAACAATAGACTCAAACGCCTTTATTTGGATCTTCCTCTGACAATTTAAGTAATTCGGAAATATAAGCTATTGTTATTTTCAAATCTATTTACTGCCTGCCATAGACAATGGGATAATTCAGTTAACAAACAATTTTGGGACATATTATAGTTACTTACGTAGAGTAAACGCAGTGTTTCTGTCGTCGCCCCTTTCATAGAAGAATCGATCACTGATCCGCGCTATATAAAATTGTTGGGCGATAATATTGCGGAATGTTGGCCCAACCTGGGCTCCTCTAGCATTTGTTTCTAGAGATCCACCCACTACTAGATCTACATCTTTAACTGTTTTATATAAGAGCTCTAATTTTTGAACGTTCTGCAAATGACAAATACATATAATTGGATAAAATACGAAATTGGGACATGAGTCATATCATATTTGAAATGATGCCTTGCCTTATTGTTTCCTGCTCGTTAATTTTTACCACTAAGCTTTTGAAGCTAATATAATGATAACGTTACAGAGTACTTGTTACCTGTTACAAGTACTCCGTAACGACATATAATCTTTTTCGTAACATCCTGCGGTACGTCGACAATTTTTTTTCGACCTTGGCAACGTGACATTTTTTTTTTGTTGACGGGGAGGAAATATTCACAAAGATACCCCGCCTTCTGGGGGGAAGGCGGCGGTTATGTGGGGTTCTTACCCACTAAAACCTCCCCGGTGTTCCTTTCCTCGGTGCATAACGAGGGGCTCCGGGATCTCCAGTGGAACGCACCGGAGCCCCTCTGTACTGTACTCAAGGAGAGCACGTCCCGGGGGCGGAGGTTACTCCCTCCCCCCCTGTGCCTTCGCAGCGAAAGGCGACACGGGCCAGCCGATGTCGCCTTCTTCCCGGGTTCACTTTGGTGGACGACTCAGGCCCCCACCCTTGTCGCTCAGTGAACCCGAGGCCCCTTTTAGTCGCCTTATACGACAGGCAGGTGATACCGTAGTCTTATTCTTGAGAGCCCAGAACTACAGGGTTGATGGCAACGTGACCTTCGCCAGCATTCCCCGGCCTGCGTAAAGAATCCAGTTGTCCGCTGACTTGAGGTTCCTTCCACTACCGACTGCGATGGATCAGCGCCGCTAAAGAAAGTACCACCGAATACGGTTTAAAACCAGACGGCCTATAAGCACGACAAATAAATTTGTGTTCGATTGATAAACGTATTTTATTAAAAACGACTATCAAGAATACTTCCAAATTACTTAAAAAGTTCTCTGGTATATCTTCGGATGCCAGGACCTAATTGTAAGTAACAATACTTTTTCCACTACTTTATTTTAACTGTTTTAAAACTTAAGAAAAATACACTTACGCCAGTCACCCAGAGATCAATAACTAAAAATGGGCATCATCAGTATGGAACAAACATCTTTTATCAAACTTATTTCATATGAAAATAAATATTATATGTAAATAAAATATTCACCTCTTTCGACATGACTTTATTCAAGTCTTTAAAGGACTTAGCCTTTAGCAAACCAAAGTATTCAAGAACATCTACGTAAGGTGGCAAACCGTGATCCCGGCCACGCTGAATATCGGTAGCACGTAAATCTCCACCAATATTGCGGTTTCCTCTACAAAACACGAAAACAACCTTTTCTTAATGAATTCATCTTAAATAGTAAGTAGTTACGTTGAAAGAATATGTTTAACTAACTAATAGTATCCAAAAGGTATAAACTCCCATTACAAACGAGGAAGGACATTGACAACAAAAACATTAAAACTGTTTTAAAAAAATATTTTTTATAACATGTGTAAAAAATATATATATTTATATTGTAAGTAGTGAAAGAGAGACATGTGTAAAAAAAAATATATATTTATATTAAGAGCAGCCTGTATCGAGCGCTCACACGCATTGAGGCGTCTTCGCTTACGATGGGTGTGTGTGTTCGTTTGCAAAAGATGCTCACAACGGCTCGTGACGAGGTGTTGCGGTATTTTCTTTTAAATCAGTATTACTATAAAAATGGACGAGGACTGAATGGTGAGCATCCAGACAAACCTGGGATAGGTTTTTGGGATGCTCTTTATAGTGTAAACTTTATTGTAAAATGTATTAAATAAATTAAAAAAAAAAAAAAACTGTTCTCATCGCTAATCCAAACCAATTAAATAACAAAAAATTGGAAGTCATAGCCGCCTGCCGATAGAAGTGAGAGCTGCATTATTTATTTAATTTAACTCTCACAATTATACTTTATTTCTACATAATACTAATAAAAAAAAATATTTACAATTTAATAGATATTTTACAAAATATTAACAAAAAATATAACCGTGCCAAACCGTCATCGCTTGGCAACGTGCTCAGACGGCAGGTTTTTTTTTTATGACGAACTACGCAGATTGGCCAGAGAAGCTGGCCTTGACTGCTTCACCGGATTGAGAGGTGGCATAGCTCTTAGGTCGCTTAGCCTGAACCTCTATCGCCAGTAACTCGACACAAGGGTCCCCCCGGTGGGGGGTAACCTCGGCATGGACGGTTACTATGTTACGCGTAAGCATTCCGATCCGAGGGCGCCCGAGAGGGCCGAAAAGACGGCAGGTATCATTGCCACGTTGTATGGCAATGCTTATCCTCTGTGCTAGGTATAAGCCAGCCCTCTGGTTACCAGAACTTATAATTTCAAATTTTAGTAATTTCATAATGTTCAAATTAAAATTATCAACATAAATATATATACATATTTATAGGGTTTTTTTATTATTCAAATACATTACGGGTTGTAACATCAGCTGTTTTTTGATTTTGTGTTTCATTGCTGTTTTTTTTTAAAGTAATATATTTTTTATAAAACGATCTTTTTATTTAGCTGTACTAACATGATGGAGCGTAAATAATGCTTATAAAACGTTTTAAAATATTTTTTTTAAAAATCAGGATCGAATTTTTTTCGTCCCATCATCAAAGGTGTCATTAGTACTATCGTCTGTCTTCGTTTTTGAAAGCGGTCTCTTAACACCCTGTATAAGTACGACATGAGCATGTCAGTAATGCGAACCCATAAGAATTTACATTACCTAAAAGTGCTTAACGCCTCTATAGAAGTTTTCACTGCAAATAATATGCGGACGGGGAACCCCGTGAGGGAACTCTGAAGTTCATTACGTTATTTTTTCATTCTACATACTATATGTTCTATTGATAGTATAGGTAGTAGTACATTTTCAAAAATAGAAGACCTCTTATATTTTCCCTCTCTCTCTATTTTGCATATTTTATTTTATAATGAACAAAGATGAAATGTCTTAAATAATATATATATGAATAAATAATCATAATTATGGTTAATCGTTATCTACACAAATCCAATCTCATCTGATTTATCGAAAAATTTTAAACGGACGTGCGCACCACTATCTCGGCCACCGCCTCATAAATCTGTCAATATCTCAATCACGAAGCATTTTTTTTTCCAAAATAAAAATGAAATAAAAAAAATCATAAATGACGTTGTCACGAGTGCACGAACACAACACGAAATTGATACCCTGCTAGTCGTTTAAAAATAGATGAGTCGCTTACCTGAAAAGATATCGTGTGGTTTCAAGAGTCCAGTACTCGTCACTTTTATCAGCGGGCTCACTTGCCAAGCCTCTGATCAAATCATCATACCCATTATTTCTCTCTAAGATCAAAGGCCTGTTGAACCAATCGCTTAAACGTGCAGAGCTTGTTACTCCACGATCTTCCTTAGTCAAACTGCAAATTATTATTTTAAATAAACAAACGTTACCATTTATTAAGTGTTACCTTAGTGGTTAAACGGCTCGTCTTGCGATGCCGAGTTGGACAGTGGGCATGTACCAATGTATTGCAGTATTTCGCGGCTCACGTTCAATGCCCGGAGTATGTCTAAGGACTCAATATCATTCAAAGATCCTCTTGCGCCACGTATTTTCTAACAGTGGTTCTGGTTAAGCGACCTATGAGCTGCGCCATCAATAAATCCGGTAAGCCGTTGAGTTCATCTTCTCGGTCACGGTAATCATCATCGGTACGTGACAAAGAAAACTACATTAAATAAAATCGATTCAGATGTTAAACGCGGTCTCAAGTTGCTAGTACGATTAGCGATCATTTCCGGTATCGGCATCAATGAATTTTGGTTATTGCAATTTTAAATGCTGATTTCCAAATGCTCGGTGGTGGAAAATTTTCTGTGAAGTCAGGCAATCCGCACTAGGGCCGCGCGGAGGACTGTGCCCTTATACTTTATTTGCGGAGAAGGCTTGTGACCAACAGTGAGACATATATACTCGTATATAAAGGCTGTAACTATAACTTTAACAATTGTTCTCCCATAGCCAACGCTTCCCAAATTTTGCTTATCATTTGAATGTCCCTTAGATTATCCGTGAAATGACAACCACCGAGGCGTGGTTCAGCTCTCTCATATAGTAATCGTCCAAGCCGAGGTTACCCCTTCCCGGGGGACTATTGTGTCGAGTTACCAATAGAAGTTCAGGCTAAGCGACCTACTTCCTCCTCGCGTCGGTTTCCTCAATGCTTGGGGTCGTGACCATCTCGTGGGAACAGTTTGTTTTTAGTGATCCGTCGCCATTTTCCTTTCGCGCTCTCGCTATATCGCTAATCGACGTGCCGAGAGTGGTGCGGATCTGGTCAGTCCAGCGTGTCGGGCTTCGACCTCGCGGTCTTGTACCGTCAATTTTACCAGTCGTAACTAGCCTTTCTAAGTTACTGCTGTTTTTTTCTGGCAATGTGACCAAAGTATTCCAGCGTCATGCGTAGGCATATGGTGGACAGCCTAGCTTTGATTTTAAGTAAGCGACCTACGAGCTATGGCAGTCAATCCGATGAAGCAAAAAAAAGAAAGATAAATTATATAATGCTGAACCGCGGCATTGATAGATGCTTTAATATCTTTGTTGATTGATCTACATTTAACGAGGTTAATGGTGGTTTCTAAGGACAAGGAAATATAAAACCATCTTACTTTAAATAGCCTTGTATCATAGAGTGTAAGTGTCTAAATGCTGCTGAAGCATGTTCTTTGGTCACTGCTGGGTTTACTTTGGAATTATAATCGTTCACGTATTTATTATTATTAGAATAAATCAGCTTATTATCCTCCATAAATTTTTTACCTGTAAAAAATATAACATTCTCGTGTCAAAGTGTTTGTAACTAAACTCGGCTTGACCGATTTAAATTAATTCTTTTATTTTGAAATGATTTGATTTAAAAAATTAATACAACTCCAAATTTTCACCCTCCTATCACCACCCAGCATGTTTTACAGAAAGAATATTCAGATGACAACATGAATGATGTGCTAACTTACCAAGAATTGTTACCAAATATTCGTAATATATAATATGCTGTGTTGTTGCTGTGCAAATTCGACGTGCCTCTTGAAAAAGAGTTTCATCGTCCCAATGTGGATTTATCTTTGCCAGTCCATCAACTTTACGATTGTGATCATTGACAAGAATTATTTGTAATGCTGTAAGTTGTGGACTTTGATTACCTCTGAAATCACCTAAAATAGTACAATACAAATTATTTTACCGAAGAAACTACAAGAATGGTAGTAACATTTATAACTTAATAGAAAAGATAAAACGGTGGTAAACTATATATTTTGGACACTATACCGGAATTTGTCTTCAATAATAGAGTGGCACTAGATCTGTGGCTTTTTTTTCGATAAAGCAAAAAGGCAAAGGACTTTACCAGCTCGACTGATATTAAGTTTCATCACCTTCGTCCAGGAACGTCCACAACACCAGGGGAGTTGCTGGTGTTATTTTTTTTGACGAACTACACAGATTACTTGGCCTTGACTGCTTCACCGGATTGAGAGGTGGCATAGCTCTTAGGTCACATAGCCTGAACCTCTATCGCTAGTAACTAGACACAAGGGTCCCCCCGGTGAGGGGTAACCTCGGCTTGGACGGTTACCATTATTACGCGTTAGCAGTCCGATCCGAGGGCGCCCGAGAGGGCCGAACCACGACTCGGTCGGTAGCTATTTCACGGATAATCTAAGGGACATTCAAAAAGCTAAACTAACTTTGAGTGCCGCTTCGGGAAGCGATGGCGCTGGGAGAAGAAGTGGCCGAAGAAACTCTAGCAACGCTTCTAACATCTAAGGGATGGGGCCTGCCCATAAAATAGCGGTAAAGGAGTTGACTCATATTAGACGTATTTAATAATGATGGAATGAACATTGATTTGTAATAGATCTGTTAAATAATAAAACTTCAGTGGCAGATAGTGACGTGGGACCGCATTTCATAGATAGTTTAAAATTACCAAAATGATAACAAGGTTCGTCTTCTGAGAGCGCTCCACTGCATTGAGCACGAACATTATTTACTTGCTGTGGCCACTCGAAACCATTGCGTACTGTTGTCAAAAGACGACCTCTTTCTCTTTCCCGTAGTGACATTGCTTCACGCTCGCTACTACCGTAAGTTAGAGACAGATCGATATATGATGTAACAATAGATAACTGTAAGAAAAAAAAACAAATAAATATTTAAAAAGAAGCTAATTACAGAATTAAGAAAGATGTTATCGCTAAGAGCTATCTCATCCAGGCAAGCTCTGCATGGACAGGAACTATATGAACAATGCAGGATCAAATAAAGTTATACAATTATTATAGCTAAACTATAAATATACTAATTACGTTTTAATTAACTAATATATAAATATTCACACATTATAAGTCTAAATAAAAAGGATGAATACATGTGCAAACGAAAACTTTGATAGATAAATGTTGTCTTGAATCAAATTGTATGTACAAAGGCGAAGTTAATGCCAATAAGCATTTTCCTCCGGCTAATCTTCAGTGGTTAAGAGTTAGCTAAGGGTAGTGCCACTAATAATAGCATTTTAAGAATCATAATACATACACAGATATGTTTATATAAAAATCATAGTATAAATAAACGACAATATATCGATATTTTTTTTGACGAACTACACAGATTGGCCAGAGAAGCTGGCCTTGACTGCTTCACCGGATTATGAGGTGGCATAGCTCTTAGGTCGCTTAGCCTGAACCTCTATTGCTAGTAACTCGACACAGGGTTCCCCCCGGTAGGGGGTGACCTCGGCTTGGACGTTTACTATGTTACGCGTAAGCATTCCGATCCGCGGGCGCCTAAGAGGGCCGAACCACGACTCGGTCGGTTGCTATTTCACGGATAATCATTCAATATATCGAAGAAAGAACTTTGTTTTGTAAATCGATATAAAACAGAATTTTTACATTACAGTGTTAAATTTTGAATGGTATTAAAAAACAATTTTTTTTGCAATTATGAATGAAAAATGTTATGTGATAAATGTCTATCACGGTTACAGATTTTTTTGCAATCCCAAGTTGCAATTTGCATAGTATGATATCTACCCCAGCTCCATCTATATATATAAATGAGAATGTGTGTTTGATCTGTATAGCTTCGAAACGGCTGGACCGATTTCAATGTAACTTTCAGGGAATCTTCAGATTGACCTGAGGAGTAATCGTGTAAAGTTTGGTGACGATCGGAGCACTTCTCTTTTTGAACTCTCAAATACAACTTTTATTCTGTTGAACAACGCATTGAGGCGTCTTCGCTTACGATGGGTGTGTGCGTTCGTTTGCAAAGGATGTTCGCAACGGCTCGTGACGAGGTGTTGGGGTGTTCTCTTTCTATATTACTAATATTGTAAAAATGGACGAGAACTGAATGCTGAGCATCCAGACAAACCTGGGATAGGTTTTTGGGATGCGCTTTAATGTGTAAAATATTATATGTAAAATGTATTAAATAAATAAATTTAAAAAAATATATATTTACTATGATGATATTCTATTGTTTTACAACCAAAATTTGTATTGACACATGCGTTGTGTATATTTATGACATAATGAACCATAATGAAGTACAATGGACTATATTGCATGTAATTGGATGTAGGTGTTGATCTTCATCCGCTCGAGAAGAGAATAGAAGATAATGAATACGGAGAGAAATTGATAATTTAATACATTGTGAGATTAACTCTCACGGAATATTAAATTATTCTTATATTATTTTTAAATATTTAACTTATTATTGTTTATATATATATAGCGAAGGTATGTGCCCAGCAATAAGAGTTATTTGTTAAAAAAAAACAACTTACTGGATTAGCGGGTTCATTAGGACGTGTACAACCTATATCCTTGGAGGAAGAGGTTCTTACAAAATTCATACATTGTTCTCCTTGCGCTACGTGGACGTCGTCATCTCTAGGTATTAAAATTGGACGGCAGAGTGGATTGGTGTTCGCGTCTGAAGCTAACTGCCCATTGACATCGCAACATATTGGTGGAGTTTGATCTGTTAAGTGACACGTATATTTACGAGTAAAAACATAGACTTCATATTCAACGAGTTTCGTCGTTATTACGTCATAGCAAATAACACTACTATGAGATTTACTATATTCTATATACTATTGACATGTTATTTAAGATACCTTGCTTTCTATATATAAGTAGAAAATTCACTAATTCGTTAAGTCCGTATTAGTGAACGGTAGTGTAGAGTTACATAAGTTTAAATAAATAAATTTGAAGGTAAAGTAAGTAATATAGAGGCCGGATAACTTGTAAGAAATAATTTAAGCAAATAAGTTTATATTCCAACTTACTTGTTACACCAACGCCAGCGGTCAGTGACATATCGTGTGTAACTATTTGTCCCCATTGCATAGTTATTAAAGACAACTTATTTTCAACTACAACTTTTGGTATAAATATCTTCAAGCTGATCTCACGGGCATTCGGTAACTCTCCTCCGTCAGAAGCTTTTGGCCATGAATTAACACCTGCACGAAATGTTCATAGTGAAAATAAGCAGATACTTGTTTGTTTTAGAAGTTATACTTCTATAGGCGCTGAAAAAATCAGTGAAACTTCAAACCGTCACCGTAACACAAAAGTAACAGGTAGAAGCTGCAGTTGAAAAAAATGTGCTTATATAATTTTTCAAGTACTCTAATATAAATGAGGAGCAGCATAACCAAGATGTTTGTGGCCGACGTTCGCGAGGCTTACCGCGTAATCAAGGACTTCGAGCACTGCAACCTCAGCTCACAATTCCTGACGGGGCATGGAGGTTACAAATCGTACCTACATAAATATAGGTTAACTGCGAATCCATTCTGTGCCTGCGATGGGGCGAGCGAGGAAACTGCCCCTCATCTTACACTGCCCAAGATTCGCAACACACCACCATGACTGCGAACACAGAATGGATCATCACCGCGGACAACATAGTCAGCATAGCCTCCGATACCAGAGAACAATTCCTGGAATACTGCGAGCTAGTTATGTTCTTAGCCGCAAAGGCTAACGGCTCAATAGTAGCAAGAAGAGGAACAAAGAAATTTCCTTATATATATATTTCACAAAGGGACCAACGTTGTTGCACAAATTTTAGCAACAGGCTCATAGGACCCGAAATGGGGTCATTAATAATAATAAAAAAAAATAATTGATGATAACTACCCTTATGTGTTATGTATTGACATAAATTATTATTATTTAATGTTCTTTTTATCAAATTTAAATTGAACTTTATGGACTGTGTTGACATCTTTTTTCAATCCTTTAATTATTAATTATTTGCATAAAATCAAAAAATATTTTTAGCACTGCCATTTTTGTAGTAAAAGGGGTAAACGCGCTTACGCGTCACCTGATCTTAAGCGATCGTCGTCCATGTACATCCTCAACAGCAGAGGAACCGCAAGTGCATTGCCGACCGTTGTGAAAGGATAGGGCTCTTTTCTTAAAGGTCTCCAAATCGTATCAGTACGGAAACACCGCTGGTGACATTATACTAACTACGATGTACATCAGATAGCTGTGCGGAATATTTGTAAAGATAAAAAACCAATCAATTATAGTTTCTGCTATTTAAATAACCACACAAATTGTAATCCAACTTTGATAATCCATAATCGACATATACTGCCACCTATTGTTAAGCCATACATTGTTTTAACAGAATTGTTTTAACTCTAAGAATATCAGTGGCTTTTTTTAGTGACGAACTACACAGATTGGCCAGAGAAGCTGGCCTTGACTGCTTCACCGGATTGATAGGTGGCATAGCTCTTAGGTCGCTTAGCCTGAATCTTTATCGCCAGTTACTCGACACAAGGGTCCCCCCGGTGAGGCGTAACCTCGGCTTGGACGGTTACTATTTTACGCGTAAGCATTCTGATCCGAGGACGCCCGAGAGAGCCGAACCTCGACTCGGTCGGTAGCTATTTCACGGATAATCTAAGGGACACTCGAAAAGCTAAACTAACTTTGAGTGCCACTGAAACTCCAGCAACGCTCCTAGCATCTAAGAGGTGGGGAAATCAGTGAGTAATAGTAATACTATGAAGCAGAGAAGAATAAAATATACATATATATTTAATTGGTACATACCATCCGGGTAGTTACTGGGCAAAAATTGTGCGTAAGGGTTTAGTGGAGTCCCCCATTGTGGGTTGTTTAAATTGTTGCATGAGCCGTCATATGATCGATAACGAGTCTTAGGACAACTCGAAGGGCGCTGACTGCAAGTGACATATCTTGGCTTTTCTCTGCGTTGAGAGTCATCGCTGTCGGGTCCTCCGGCGCTGGAAACACAAAATCTTTAACACTAATTAATAATATAATTATGAGTGTCTGTTATCCAAAAGGTTTGGCGATGATGGAACTCAAATATGACCTATGAATAGAGAGTGTACATATGGCACAAAAACGTGGTCTCTCACTATGGGCCTCATAAGCTAGCTCAAAGTCTCGTAACGAGCTATGGAGAGGGCTATGCTCGGAGTATCTCGACGAGGAATGAGGTGATCCGTAGATGAACAAAGGTAACCCACATAGCGAGCCGTATAAGCGATTTGAGGTGGCAATGGGCAGGGCACATAGCGCGTAGAACAGATGGCCGATGGGGCCGTAAAGTTCTCAATTGGAGACCACGGACCAGCAAGCGCAGCGTAGGACGATGAAGAAGTGGTCTGACGACCACATAAAGGCCGCAGGACACAGCTGGATGCGAACCACATACAACCGGTTCTTTTGAAAAACGTTGGGGGAGGCCTATGTCCAGCAGCAGATGTTTTACGGCTGAAATTATCATGATCATGATGATGAATAGAGAGAAATTTCGCCATTTCGCTCTGTCTTGGGCTCGGTGTTTTGCTCCTGACCATGTCAACTTAGGATGGCCACGTGTTCCTCGTGGGATTCACTCCAAGGTCTGCATAGGAATATGAGTGGGAACCTGCCGCAGGGTGTGACCAATCCTTAGACAGATTCTAGGAGTCTTCTGGCTTCAAACAATCAGCAATGAAGAGCTTCTAGCATGCTGTGGGGAATCGCCGGTCAGTCAGCAAATAAAGCGCCACAAATGGTCGAGGATTGGTGATAGAGAAAAATATACTTACCAGATATGAAATAACGTAAACTTATACAGTCTTACAAATAAAAATGAGTTATAACATATTTATTCCACCCTTATACTAAGTTTAATTAAACCAGGAATAAATTAAGAATAAGCTAAGAATAGTTTACCACGAATAAAGCCGGAATAACTATTGTTAATCCGTTCTGTCACGTCAAAATGCACGAGTTGGCAACAGCGCAATCGAAGAGAAACCGTACTAAAAATAATTGTAGTCTATGTAGTAGTCTTGTAATGTATCTGTCAATGTGTGGCGGTTATGAAAAAAATTCTATATTCTATATAGACCCCCCAAATAATTGGTCTTGAAACATTATACCACTTTTAGAAAACCGATAATTATTCGAAATAGTTCATCGACATATAAATCAAAAGGGTTTTCCCATCTTTTAAATATTTTTACTTTTCTTGGATTCTGAATGATATTTACTAAGTCATTTACTCTTTCTACTGCCTTCATTGCCATTAATTACATAATAAGTTAATTTAAATGCGCGAACGCATACACAAACACATATTTTTAATGTTATACTGGATTTAAAGGTGTACGTCGTTATAACTTAAGAATAACGGTTGTATGAACAAAAACGTCAACGTTATGCCAGGTATAACGTATTCATGGTTTATTAGTACAAATGTTGCTTATTCTAATTATTCCTAAGTTTATCTTTATACAATGTTTATTTGTAAGGCTGTTAGACTTGTACAATACTCGGAATCCTGACCTTTATGATCTTTGTATCTTAGCCGAAGAACTTATTAGCAATGTCTAGACTTAATAGCGTCAATTGCCTAATGGTTTAGGGTACGGCTTGCGAATCGTAAGGTCGTGGGTTCGAATCCACCATTGGACTATTGCCGTGAACCATGTCCTAGCACAAGCTTAAGCTTAGTTGGAATGGTTAACAAGATTGTTAGTAATATTTCTGAAAAAAAAATATTGCTTGCTTTCTTTTTAGTAAAAAAAAAAATGTTTCCGTTCTTCTGTCCAAATTTTAGAACGTAATTTTATTTATGTAATTTTATAAAATAATAAATGATTACCTGTCCTTTTTAAAGTCAAGTTCAATATTGAAATCTCCCGTAATTGATTGTGCGATTAAGGACGGCACATTCTCCAGTATAGTGTATAATATTATAAAGCAACAAATAATTGAGGATTTCATCTTCTGTAACAATATTTTTTATCTGTATAAATAAAGTAATTAATTAATTTTTAACCGCTCTTATATTTTTCATCATTCTGATGGTCACTTCACAATCATTATTACTAAAACATGTATTTTTTGTTTTGAATTTTTAGTCTTTCATGTAACACCTAGTGTGGCAGGGGCCATTTTGATTATTTCTGCTCGTGTGGCAAGCTCCTGTTCCTGTCCACCAAAATAAACAGCGCGTGTAGCATAATACATCTCCGGGAATAAATCTCTTTTTAACAATAGTTGAAAAATATTTGATATAGAACAGTGTTCTATTTTAGAAACTTTGACACTTATTATTAAGATTAAAAAAATATAACTTAACTGGACATGACAAAAAATTTCAAAAATTGCAGTTTTATTCTAAAAGTATGTAGCCTAGGGAATTGGCAAGGAAAAATATTTGTCACATGTACCAAAATTTCAAAATGGCGGCCACAATACAAGCATTTTTTTTTTTACTCTAGGAGTAGGATTTTGCCACTAGAAGGGATCATTTAGGCGTTAATAAACTAATAGTTAATGATAATCTATTTGTAGGTCTACGACACGTGAACCGTGTCCTAGCACTGTAAGCATAGTTGGAATGGGTAAAAAAAAACATTGATAACATTATTTAAAAAGTACTGTCCGTTCGTCTTGAATTAGCTCTAGCACACTCGGGAATGAAGACTTGTACATGACCTTGTCTAAGCATTCATTAAGGAATACATTCTGAAAGGAGGTTCACTTTATCTGTAATTGGTTATGGGGAGCAATGGAGTTTTTTAAATAAAGACTGCTATTTCACCATTTTTTTTATCTATTACATATATTTCACAACAATTAACTGATGTTTTGTAATAATAACGTAATAAACGAATATTAATGCCCATCAACGTAAGGATACTTCATAATAAGAGTTAATGAAGTACGTTGTTTATATTGTTAGGTTACGTCTGATGACAGGTAAGAAGCTAAACTGAAAACAGCCGTTTCTAAAGGCAATTGGGAACAAAGCCCGCCATGCGACCTTAGTGTAGAGTTCACAAGTCTAAGAAAACTTTCACAGACAGTATGTAGTCTTAAAGTTATTCTGACACTACCTTTTTTGTTAACGCGGGGGAAATCTTTTCACAAACCATCCTCCGCTACCCTGGGTGGGTCCGGAGGGATGTGTAGGACTCGGTCTGAGCGATCCCTACCCACTCAACCTTCCGCGAATGCCATCAGCCGTTATGAGCGGGGTGCCCCGGATTTGTCAGCAACAGGGCAATTCTGACACTACCTGGGACATGGTAATTCAGTACTTAAAATTAACAAGCTACGTGTACTTATTATGTAACAGTTTATTTTTTGTATTCATTTTCATTTATTCATTCAACCCTTATCGTGGCAAGATTGTTTTTTGAAGAAAAATAAAAAAAATGTAAAGGTGCATAGTGAGGGGCTCCGGGATCTCCAGAGGAACGCACCGGAGACCCTCTGCACTCTGCTCAAGGAGAGCACTTCCCGGGGTGGAGGAGGTTACTCCCTCCACTTCTGTGCCCTCGCAGTGCAAAGCGACACGGGCCAGCCGATGTCGCCTTCTTCATGGGTCCACCTTGGTGGACGACAGATTGTCGCCTAGTGAACCCGAGGCCCCTTTTAGTCGCTTTCTACAACAGGCAGGGGATACCGTAGTCTTATTCTGGAGAGTCAAGAACTACACGGCAGAATAATAAATAGCCAATCTATCCTATTTTACCGCTCAGACCTGCATGGATTCTAACTCCGACATATATAGTTAATAAAATTTTATCTATTACAATAGACAATATTTTTTTATTATAAAGTGGAAATTTTTAATTGTCTGTAATCAAAAATAATATTTCGATAAAGTAACTATAGTTTGAATAATATAGTGGTAATAAAATCAGGAAAAAAAATATACAATTACCTATTTCAAATTATTATAAATTCACTTCTGGACACTGACCACTGACAACATGAATCATTATAATTAAACATCGCTCGTTATATATTATACGATGTATTGATAAGAAATACTTCAAGACAAGTAATTGTTGTCATCGATAGTATTGGCACCACTTAAAACAACAGGAAATGAATTTAATTATTTAAATGAGAGCAATAATTTCGCCTGCAATTTTCATCAAGACGTTTCTTTGAATTTTAAAAATTACATATCTCGACATAAACTATTATCTCCTATGGCCCTCTCGGGCACCCTCGGATCGGAATGCTTAAGCGTAACATAGTAACCGTCCAAGCCGAGGTTACCCCTCACCGGTGGGACCCTTGTGTCGAGTTACTAGCAATAGAGGTTCAGGCTAAGCGACCTAAGAGCTGTGCCACCTCTCAATCCGGTGAAGCAGTCAAGGGCAATCTGTGTAGTTCGTTATAAAAAAAAAATCATCTCCTATGCTATGTACGCGACAATTCCGACAAGATGCAGAATACTCTCCAGTGGCTGCGATGGTATAGTCGCGCTAAGCAGGAACCTGGCGCTCGAAGATTTAAAGGAAGACCTAATACAAGGTGGGAAAGTGTAATGACGAGGGACATGAGGGAGTGCAAGATTTCCGAAGACGATGTCGGGGACAGAGCGAAATGGATAGCGAAAATCCGGAAAGCTGAACGCACCACCATGTGGGATCAATATCAGAAAGAGAGAGTGATAAACTATGACTTCCATGTCTGTCTCTTTAACTGCCATAAGGCTTCCAAAAATGTACAGAACGCAAAGCTGTTTAAAGGCCAGGAACGGGAGATATTAGAAACGGAAACATTCTGGTACCAAGAATCTCTATTGGCTGTGGTTAGAGTGGAGAATAAATAATTAAACCATCTAAGATTCGAAGAGGTCAAATTCAGGGCCACGTATCTACTAAAATAATTATTGAGAGATTATTTGAATAGATTCAAATACGAAGAGAGTAATAGAAGATGATACTCGTAATTAAATGTCTTTTACGCTGATGGTGAATTTATTGACACAATCAATGTAAGGAAACGTTAAAGACTTTTCAGAAAAAAATATATAAATTTATACTGAATCGCAATTTGAAAGGAAAGCAAATAACTTTGTACAAGATTGAAAACAATGCAAACAAAATTAAAATTTTAATTTGTATTGAATTGTATTAGGATTATCTATCAGACCATTCTAAAGTAATAGTAGAGGATTTTAAGCCATTAAAAGTTTATAGTTTTAGTCGTAATAATAGGTAATATATAAAAATATATAAGGTGAAATATACTCACTCACCTATTCCACCTGCTACAGAACAATGCCGAATTGAAAACGATTAACACGGCTGGGTTACAGCAGTATATAAGACTTGTTTGAAATTATGTAAACATCTCACACAAGTGGCCGATAACGTAACGTTAAAAACCATATAATCGTTTATTTGGTATTAATAACACGAATACCAATTTATCTCTTCTTTTTTTCATTTACTGTTTAAACAGCCGTTGAGAGACATTGCTTGTGTAAAATAAAATGCTTATTAGGAATCTTGTCATATATTTTTTTATATATTAATAAGAATATCAACAGCACATTTTATAGAAGTATATTTACGAGTAAAACACAAAAACCGACCTCAAATCAAATCAAATGTAAAACGCTATTACGCGCGGACGTCTTTGTATTTACGAATTATCGTAGGAATATTACGAAATAGAATTAATCAGAACCTGACTAAAATCTCATCAAACTACTTTTCTTTCTTTTCCTGTCTCCACTCTACACTTTATTCTAATTACAGGCTTATATATATAATATTCTACTTCTTTTCTAATTCTATTTAAATTTCTTCTTTTAAGTTACAGTTATTTATTCTATTTATATTTCTATTCTTACTCTTACACAGCTTATCTTTACTATTATTATTAATACTATTTATATTTATTTACTATAATTATTTGGGCTCGCAACATGTCCTGCTAGCGCTGTACACCGGGGGGACCCTTGTGTCGAGTTACTAGCAATAGAGGTTCAGGCTAAGCGACCTAAGAGCTGTGCCACCTCTCAATCCGGTGAAGCAATCAAGGCCAGCCTCTCTGGCCAATCTGTGTAGTTCGTCATAAAAAAAAATACATACTTTCCAATAAAAATGTAATCATTGAAATCGGTTGGCGTGACATTACGTTATTCGTACATTTATGGCGTATATACTTGATGAAAATTTAAGACTTATATGGTTTTCTCATGGATACTTTTGTCAGAATTGTTCCAATGGGGAAATCATCAGCTTTCAAATAAAAAAAAAATCATCTAAATCGGTTCACTCAGTCGAATGTTATGAGGTAACAAACATAAAAAACATGCAGACGAATTTAGAAATACCTTCTTTTTGAGTCGCTTAATAAACGTCTCGCCATTTATTAGTTAAAATTTATTTCTTATACATGTGTGCACACGTTTTGCTAACAAGGTCGCTGATATGGTATCACTTTAACATATAATATATGTTAAATGTTTTTTGTTCTGTCCGTTCTATTTGTAATTATTACATTAGTAAAGTTATATGAAATTGTAAAAAAGTCCGTAGCCAGGATTTTTGATCGTGTCAAAGTCAAAATATAAAAAAAATTACTCGAGATGACTCTCATTTCCAGGACCATTACTTGGAATTGTTTATCCATTTCCATATATCGCTTTATTTATTGATTTTTTCAGAATCCACAGCACTTAAGTTGTACTATGTGATATACGAGTATATCATTTACTGTACTGTCTGCCAAAAAAGAGATTCACAATTTGTTCATAAGAATGAGGTCGTCAGTGATATCGTTAGTTAATGCGTGTGTGAGTGTCTATGTACTATGTATTGCCAGTGGCCTCAAAAAAATATTTGTAAATGTAGGTTGTAGGTATGTTCTGGTATTGTGTATTCAACGCACTGTCAACTTGTGGAATCAATTGTCACTGTTTCCGAACTTTTATGATTTGGGGACCTACAAGAAACGATGCTACTCCTATCTCAAAAGTCGGCAACGACCTTGCAGCTCCTGTGATGCTGTGGATATTCAAGGGGGATGGTGATCGCTTAAGATCAGGTGAGAAGCACCTATGTTAAAAAAAAATAGAACACGCAAGCAACCACATGCAAAAATCGCCGAAACCAACTTAACAGTTTCGTTATTTACCTATAATGAGAAATATGAACTTCAAATAAAAGAGGTTCTCCATTGACAACATTAACAAGTATATTTACGAGAAAAACAGACTTCAAATCGAATAGGAATATTAGGAAAAAGATTATTAGAAGATTAGATACAGACTTTTCCATAATGTTTAATATACATTAAATTAAATTTATTATTTCTGCATTTTTCTTTGAATTCCAAATGTAAAATATTGTAAAGGTATAGAGGTAGAAATTCAATTAAATATGGGAGTAGGATAGGTGCAAATAAAGGCTCTCCTTCAACCGTTTCTCATCACGAGGCGTGCAAAAGTCAATTTACTTAAATAAATATATTGCAAATGCAATTAAATTATTAACCAGATACTGCACTTCCGTGTCTTTTGTCTTTTATTTATAATAAGACCATACTCAGTATGAGTATTGACACAGCTGTGTTAACGAACATGTCAAGTAGTTATTGAGTTTGCATTCGGTAGTAAATTTGGCAAAGATGTCTATGAAATAACTGCATTTAAATATAAAGAACTAGCGTACCTAGCCCACTTCGCCGGGCTAGATTTTTCTTTACTTTAATTAAACAATAAACATCATTAAATATTTGATTTAACTCTCACAATATATCAAATTATTCATTCTCTTCTATTCTCTTCTCGAACGGGTGAACATAAATATACACAACGCATGTGTTAATAAAAATTTGAATTATAAAACAATAGAATATCATCATAGTAAATAAAAACTGTATTTGACAGTTCAAAAAGAGGATTGTTCCGATCATCACCAAACTTTACAGGATTACTCACTAGTTCAATCTGAAGATTCCCTGAAAGTTTCATTGAAATCGATACGGATCAAACCCACACAATTTCTCTTTTATATATATATATATATATATATATATATAGATAGCAGGGCCTGTAACATATTAGGATGTCCGATTTCACGAGACAAGCACCTCGTTTGCCTACTTCACTCCGCTACTAGCTCACAATACACCGCCATTCACTAGACACTCGAGTGTTGGTTGCCTGTAAGCACTTTCCTTGAAAAGAATAGAATAGATATTCATTTATTTGGTCACTAATGAACAGAAAAGAAAATTATAGGAAGAAACAGTAGATATATATAGAAGTTAAAGTGCAAAAAACAAAGTAAATAATCAAAAGCGAATCATTGTGGAATCCCAAAACAAAGAAGTTTCTATCGTAGTATTACGGGAACACTGTTTATGGTCCAAAGTTATTGCCCATAACCAGCAGGATGATACAAAGAGTTCAGAATGCGTGTGCTCGCTTCATTTATAAAATACCTTCTCGACATCATGTTCACCCTTACTTAAACAATTCCAACAAGTTAAGAATGTCCCTCAGAAAAGACTTGCATTTTGCAACACTTCTGTTTGGAATCATAAACTCGGAACAGCCTAAATATCTGTACGAAAAGTTGAAATGGCGGAATGAAGATACTAGCTGTTTAATTAGAGCTAAAAACTGCATTTTGCAAATTCCACTACACCGATCTGCTGCGTTCCGCGGCAGTTTCAGATACTTGGCCACCAAGTGTTGGAATAACTTGCCACCGCCCGTAAGAGACAGTAAATCTGTAAACGCATTTAAAAATAAATTAAAACACCTCATGTTAAAGTTACAAAAATATAATATCCTCTTGATATCGGTGGCTTGTTGTTTCCAATATTTTCAATATTTCAATATATAACTTAAACTTTATACGTTTAATTAACATATTATTTATTTAATTTTAGTTTTTGACTTAATAATAAATTTATTTATGAAATTTTTTCATGTTATTTTATTGTATAAAATATATTTTAATCTCTTAACTGTTTTATTCATGTATCATATTTATTTTACTCTCACAGTCTTACAAATAAAAATGAGTTATAACATATTTATTTCACACTTAAAGTAATTTAGTTAAACCAGGAATAAATTAAAAATAAGCTGAGAATAGTTTACCACAAATAAATCCGGAATAACTATGTTTTATCTATTCTTCCTTTACGTCAAAATGCACGAGTTGGCAACAGCGCAGTCAAAGAGAAACCATACTAAAAACATAATTGCAGTCTATGTAGTAGTGTAGTAATGTATCTGTGTGTGGCGGTTATAAAAATATTTTATACTCTATATACAGATAGAAGATAATCCACTTCCTCGCTTGTCCATAGTAAGAGACCTTTCAAAGAAATCTTCTAGAAATATTATACCACTTTTAGAAAACCGATATTTTAATCGAAACTAATCATCGACATATAAATCAAAAGGGTTTTCCCATCTTTTAAATATTTTTACTTTTTTTGGAGTCTGAATGATTACATAATTTACTGTTTCTACTTCCTCCATTGCCCTTAATTCCACAATAAGTTAATTTAAATGAGCGAACACAAACACAAATCGTGGTATTTTAAATGTTATACTGGACTTAAACAAGGGTGTACGTCGTTATAACTTCGGAATGACGATTGTATGAACAAAAACGTCAATGTTATACCAGGTATAAAGTATTCTTGGTTTATTAGTACAAATTTTGCTTATTCTTAATTTATTCCTAAGTTTATCTTTATACCACGTTTATTTGTAAGGCTGTTATTGTCTGTATAAATTCCATATAAAAGTAGTATTGCGCGCGCACGTCTTTAGGTAGTCCCGGGCACCGCTGGAAATTGGCGCTGTCGCATCCTTGCGACAGCATGTGCTGAAACGGTGTCCGATATTGGCATCGTGTGTTCTGTGTTATTTATCCGTGTAACTTTAACTGTGTTTTGTCTATTTTTCATTCTTTTTTAATGTGTTTTATATTGTGTGTGATATGTTTTTGTATTGTGATGCCAACAAATAAATGTCTATGTCTATGAAAACAGTTTATCTCATACACAATTATAATTGTGAACACTTTCTACGCCAATATGTCAAACACCTTCGTCAAAGTAAAAATAACAAAAAAATATATAAATTCCATTTGTGGTTAAAGCATCATGAATAATTCAATATACAAATAGTTCTATGATAAGGGTCAAAAAAACAATATTCTTTCCTAAGTGGTGTGAATTTACAAAACAGTATGCTTGATAAGAAAAAAATATGTTCATTTCTTTTATATAAATTTCTTCGTCTGACTTTATTTGTATACACACATATTGGGATTAGGATTAACAATACTATTTACTCTCTTAATAATACTATTAAACCTTTTTTTTTAACGGGGAGGAAATCTTCAAAAAAAGAATCCCCGCCTTCTGGGCGGTTATGTCGGGTTTTTAGTCACTAAAACGCATAACGCACCGGATCTCTTCTACACTGTTCTCAGGGAGATAACTTCCGGGGGGGAGGTTACTCCCCCCCCCTGTGCCCTCGCAGTGCAAGGCGACACGGGCCAGCCGATGTCGCCGTCTTCTCGTGTCCACCTTGGCAAACGACAATGGCCCCACCCTTGTCGCCCATTGAACCCGAGGCCCCTTTTAGTCGCCTTCTACGACAGGCAGGGGATACCTAGTCTTATTCTTGAGAGCCTAGAACTATAGGGCACAGAATACTATTAATCCTAATCCAAATATTGTAATAAATAATTCAGCACCCCTCATGTTTGTGGTCGCAAGGTACTTTATATAAGGCCGCCCATTGTTTACAAGTGTCTATTTATTTTTTTGTGTTGTTTGTCAATGTTCTTATTAAAACAGTAAACAATAAAGAGTTAATATTGTTTACAATGTTATATAAATAAATTGTATCAGAAGACGTAGCCGGGAAGATTTGTCTGGACCATATTATATGGAAATATGATATTAAATCTCTAACTACCCCTCTGGCTTGAGTACTCTATTTATTTAAACTAGTAGATATAAAAATCTATTCTATTTATCTATTATTATTATTTTATCTCTATTCTATTTATCTATTATTATTATTTTATCTATTATCTATTTCAAGAGAAATTAGCGCACATTCTCCTATAAATAGATTGACGAGAACTTATAATTCTATATATAATTCAAGTGTTACCAGCTCAGAAAATTGCTAAGAATCTGACGAGGACATTTTCATAAATAGTTAACATAATTTTAGAACAAACATACAACAGGCAGCTTAGGACATCGTGTTTTGTTATTTTCTGGATGTTTTTTTAGGATTTTTTAATGCTTTAGACCTCTTGTCTTTGTTCTTCTTAAATCTTTTCTATTTTTTGAACTGTAATGGTGTTTACTTTGTCGGTGTGACTTATAAATAAATATCTCACTGACATTTACTTTACAAGATGTTTTATTCCAATTGAGATAAAGCTCTTTCATCATAGCTTTGTGTGTAAGCAACGACTCGCAACTTCGTACATTGCGATTCGTTTGATTGAAATTCTGTAGTCAAGGAAAACCAATATCTCCAAGTTCAAAGAGATGACTTTGAATAAATATTCATTGAATTTAATGTAAAACCTTTTAAATTTGTTTAATTGACACTAAAGGAGGATCATTGTCTAGTCTACTACTCTTAAATTCAATCCATTTGAACATGTGTTGTGTTTCACCTCTTCTGTGTGAAATTTCAACGCATATTCAAGAACCCGTGAACCCGTTTACGTGACATCACTCACTTATTGTACTAATTAACTATAATTTAGTATTTAGGATCGACTAGGATGTGTGAGAACAGCCCTGTAGTTCTGGGCTCTCAAGAATAAGACTACGGTATCCCCTGCCTGTCGTACAAGGCGACTAAAAGGGGCCTCGGGTTCACTGGGCGACAAGGGTGGGGGCCTGAGTCGTCCACCAAAGTGGACCCGGGAAGAAGGCGACATCGGCTGGCCCGTGTCGCGTTGCGCTGCGAGGGCACAGGGGAGGGAGTAAGCTCCCCAGGACGTGCTCTCCTTGAGCACAGTGCAGAGGGGCTCCGGTGCGTTCCACTGGAGATCCCGGAGCCCCTCGTCATGCATCGAGGAAAGGGCCACCGGGGAGATTTTAGTGGGTAAGAACCCCACATAACCGCCGCCTTCCCCCCAGAAGGCGGGGTATCTTTCTGAAGATTTCCTCCCCGTCATCAAAAAAAAAAAAGGATGTGTGAGAAAATCTCAAGCTTGTACAAGTCAAATTATTTGTGACTACGTTTCCTGCAAAGTATGTTAATAATTAATAAAAATGACAATGTCACTGTCGTCAACATGCTAGGCTCGAAGTACCACTTCGTAGTCCATGAAGTCCAGACAGAGCGCGAAATTGATCCTTCATGTGCAGTGCCATTTTACTGACATTTAATCTACAGATATTTGTTAGGACCAGCGCACACTAGCTTGTCGTATCCAAGCTGTTGAGTGCAGGCCCTAATTTACTAAAAGCTTGCGAACATTTAAGCGTATGTGGTTGCATTTAAAATGTCGATAATTTGACCGCGAATTGTCGGTGAATAACCACCACAAATAGTTAAATTATATACTGATATCTATTTAGTAGTGCTTTGTTGGATTTTTTTAACAACTATATTTCTGAATAAAAACAAAAAAGACATCGAAATCTAACTTAATCTCTCTCTTTTATTTCCTAAATATTATAATTATATCACCAAGTCCTGGCGCGTATTCTTCTTCTTCTTCCACATTCCTGGTCGTTATCATTGTGGAATACTAAAATAGTCTTGGATTATGTTAAATCTACCAATATAATTAACAAGCAATATTCTATACGATTTTAAACAGTTACCTAGTATACGAGCCGTGGTAGCTCAGTGTCCGGGCGGTTGGCTCAAGTTGCATAGTACGCTAGCAATCGGTTGCTCGTTCGATCCCCGGTGCCGGTACCAATAAATTTGTTGCAATTTTATGTGTTGTGATTTACTACATGCTCGGCTGTGAAGGAAAACATAGTGAGGAAACCTACTGCCAATCCGCACTAGGGCCACGTGGCGGATTTTATACTCTCTTTACAGAGAAGGCCTGTGCCCAGCAGTGGGACATATTTATTATATATATAAAGGCTGTAACTTTAACTTCAACATAGTATATATTCGAAACTTGAGGCCTAATTAAAGGCAAAAATATCAATTCAAAAAATGTTATCGTTCATAAATAGCACTGCTATAAGTGCACAAACAAAAAATTACGAAATGTAAACCTCCCTTTTTAAGTTGGTTAAAAAAAATTCTCAGACTTACATGTCATTTCATCAGGCCAGTTCTTACGCGCTGTCAATGTGCAAAGCAACTTTAGAAATTAAAGTATACTCGAACAAATGTAAATACATTGATTTTGACATTGCCTACCCTGGTTAACGGGCTTGAATGTTTATTATTATTGGTGTTAGGAACACATGTGACATTATTGTGTGTTGCGCTCCTGATATAATTACTTCGCAAATGTTTTATTACCACAACAGCTGACTGTTTTCATTATCCGAGCGTGAAAACATAAACCTTACTTAATGAAATTACATCATTAATAAAATAAACTTAAACTAACTTACGTGTGAATTCATTAAACTTGTTCAGTATATTGCCTTTATTTTGATTGAAAATTTGGCACAAGTCTTGCAACGTCTTGTTAATAATAAGTTATTTTTTGGATACGACAGTCATTCTTCCGATAGTCGTATGCGAACGGTATTATAGCGAAAAGTTTCGAACAACACCTAAAGAAACTTTCGTTAGATGGCAGGGTTGTCGTAGAAGGCGACTAAAAGGGGCCTCGGGTACACTGGGCGACAAGGGTGGGGGCTCCTGTCGCCCGCCAAGGTGGACCCGGGAATATGACATCGGTTGGCCCGTGTCGCCTTGCACCGCGAGGGCACAGGCGGGGAGGTTACTCCGGGATGTGCTCTAGTAGATCACGGTGCAGAGGGGCTCCGGTGCGTTCCACTAGAGATCCCAGAGCCCCTCGTCATGCACCGAGGAAGGGCCAACGGCGAAGTGTTAGTGGCAGGGTTAAAGATACAGAAGGCGGTACTCCTGGACACGGCGCACATCGTCAGGCCATTTTTCCATATCGCAATAACTACCGGTTACTTGGGCCCTGCTTTTAGCTGCCTTCTCCTAACGCCTCGTCGTCTTCGCCGGAGCGGGGCTGATAGGGAGGTGTTTTCCCTTGCCCTTCTGTGTCATTACCCCTCACAGAAAGAGACCATAGCCTGTAATTAAACTATTGAGTCAATCTAAGCTAAACTAACTTATATATCACTTCGGAAAGCGTTGACGCTGGGAGAAGAATTGGCTGAAGAAACTCCAGCAACGCTCCTAATTCTATCCAGGGGATGGGGCTATCCTTTAAAATCGCGCAAGGATTGAACCTCCGATAGTCGCGAAAGGACGCTTTGAGTAGCTGTAGCGATCTAGCCTGTGCAAAACTTAACGTAACGTAATAAGTCATTTAATAGGTTGAACGTACATAGCAAGTATATAAGACGGGAATTTACAAAGACGTTACTTTTGCTTTTCGCAAGTAAAACAATGTAATGAAAAAATTAAGACAATCTAAGGGACTGTAAATGCAAAATTGCGCAAGGGCCTCAAATTATTTCATTAAATTGGAATTTTGCGTGCTCCTTAATCATTTCCGCTAGGGCTGCGCGTCTTTGTATAAGGCAATTTAATTCAACCTTTACTGTCTATAGATGCTACAAGTTCGAGTCGCCTTAAGAGATTGTAATTCAGCTTTGGGTTGTTTAAATTCTGTCCGCAAAAACGTTTTGCCTCGTGCAGTTAGAAAGAATCCAAAAAAGTATCGAATGTCATTATTTAAAGGAACAATTCCTGAAAACAAGGTTGTTGTCTTCTTAATTTAGCTGTTTTGTCTAGATTGATGCTTTTTGTCGCAATTTTCAGAAATTAAATAAAAATACTATGAATGGCTATTAATGAAGTAAGAGCTAGTTCTTCTTATGTTTAAGTCATTCTACTTTCTTATTGACTTCAAGTCATTTTACCAAGTATCATTGTACCATTTAAGTATTAAGGCTGAGTCTTCATCTTCTTCAAGTGCCTCTCCGACTAGCCAAGCTTGGCAGTCTGTTTGTTATATTTCCTTCTGTCTCTTGAGTATAGAGAGAAGAATAATACTACAACGCGAAAGTCTGAAGATTCCCTGAAAGTTTCCTTGAAATCAGTTCAGCTGTTTCAGAGCCTATACGGAACTAACCCACATACATTCTCTTTTATATATACAGATACACATAAAATATTGTTTAGTTAAACACCATAGTGTTATAAATTGTGCATTGATTTTTAGTAGTTATATTCCTATTACTTTATCATTTAATAGAATATTTTTGTAAGTATTAATAAAACCTGTAATTGGCATACACAACAGGACTTAGTTTGTAAACTTGATTATTACTACTAATGTATGCTTGTGTAATGTTGTTCGTGTATCTTATTAAATAAATAAATAAAATCTCGATTAAAAAATCGTTAATTTTATATCGAAAATAATTTGTGGCCAAGGGAGGTCTCTACTCGTGTTTTATGGCCCGTCGCCACCAGACCTCTAAATTCGCCCCTGATTAAAATCCACCTGTTAAAATCATTTTTCACAGAATGCCACTAAGACATTAAATCCTTTTTTTATTTAAATAAGTAAACAGATAAACGCGTAATAACGAAGCTGTATGAGATGTGATGAACGTTTATGGGCTATCACAGCTTAGTATGGAAATCATTAATTATCTATAGCACTAAAAACTAACCAAGATAGAAAAAATCCTGTTAATCACCAGCAAAGCTAATCTGGATATAGCTGAAAGCGAATCTGAAGAAAAATCGATCAAGTAGCATTTCAATTTCATAAAAAAAACAAATTACAAAATCGATACACATACTTATGAACAATGTACAAACAATACATTTCATATAATCAATCAATCAGTCACGGATCCCTTGATAAATTACACGGGCAATATCTAACCAAATGGAATTGTAAAGATGAAACACATTTAACATTCATATCGAAACGAGTAAGGCTCCAACTTGTGAGTGAGAATATAATCTACTACACTCCAACAAAATGATACATTATTAACAACACATTATTGCAGGTTCCTACCTAATCGGAATCCTATTATTCCCTTTTTTTTTGTTGACGGGGAGGAAATCTTCAGAAAGATACCCCGCCTTCTGGGGGGAAGGCGGCGGTTATGTTGGGTTCTTACCCACTAAAACCTCTCCGGTGGCCCTTGTAGCGCAAGGCGACACGGATCCTATTATTCCTCAAGTAATGACTCAAGATCTCGCACACAAATACTTGTCCTGAGTGACTCATTATACAGTTTTTTAATTTAAGATCATTAACCTGAGAGTAGTGTGAAACCGAAAACAAGTAATAAACAAGCAAAAACAAAAACCGACTTCAAATCAAATCAAACGTTAAACGCTATTACACGTTCGCCCTCTTTGTAATTACGAATTATAGTAGGAATATAACGAAATGAAATCAATGAAAACCTAACCAAATTCTCATCAAAATACTGATGAAGTACATCCTTTCAAAATCAATAAAAAATGAATCATCAAAATCGGTTGACGTGATTGATTTATTCGTGTGATTGTAGCGCACATACTTGATGCAAACTTAAGACCTATATGTATTTCTCATGGAAACCATTGTCACTATTGAACCAAATTTACATGGAAATATTTCAAATGAAAAAAGGATGATCGAAATAGGTTCACCCAGTCCAAAGTTATGATTAAAAACATAAAAACATGGACAAACAGAACGCACGCAGAGGTGAACTACCGGATGACACAATGCTTGACTGGCCACGGAGTCTTTATGACATACACAACAAGGATAGGCAAACGTCAGAGCGCAATGTGTATGTACTGCGAAGACAAGATTGATGATGCCGAACACACGCTATTCGAATGCGGTCGTTTCGCAAGAGAGCGTGAAAATACGAAGGCTGAATTAAAGACCAATGTGACGGTAGACAGCATAGTTGACTTAATGATAAGGAGCAAAGAGAACTGGATAATAATCAATACGTGTATGGATAGGATAATTGCACAGAAGGAAAAAGACGAAAACAAGCACAGAATGAGAGACAAGACACAGAATAAAAGAGTAATTAGGACAAAAAAACTTTGATGGTAGGCCGCAAGGTGGGAACATTGATGTGATGGAGGAGGAGGGTTTTTAGTCCGTGAGACTCGGACACTCCTTGGCAGTACGGGCTGCCCAGGGTCCATAAGGGATTTTACCTCCTCGGGGAGAAAAAAAAAGTCCAAAGTTATGAGGTAATTGAGAAACACCTCCTTTTTTGAAGTCGGTTGAAAATACGAGCCATAACTATCTATCTATGATTAGGTAATCTAGAGAACATATTATGTAAATGTTTATGAATTTAGTTTAGTATACCCCAGCAGGTAATAAAAAATACGTGAAAGTATGAGATTTTAATAAAACAAACTACGATTGAATTTTGACCTAGTTTGAATCGTAATAGAGTCACTATTACAATTCAAACTAAGCCTTAGCCTCGTAATCCAAGCTTTCCAGCAATTTTAATAAAAATAAATACAAATAGTAGTACAACCTAATAAGTTGTACTAGGCGAATGTATAGCGGTTGGTGACAAAATACTTATATATGAAGATGTATGAATGTCCATAGCAAAGAGAGGTGTGCCACAACAGTGAAAAAATCGTAATCCATAAATTCTGCCGAACCCCTATAGGTCAACTGCGTGAACGTTTTATTTATTTATTAATTATAAATTATATTATTAACGACTCACAGTCCGATTTTTGACGATTGACACTTACGTCACTTTACACAACGTGCTTGAGAAGAGAAAAGCTTTTCCTTCGGAATTTTTCGGAAAAGTTCGTATTTATCGTCGACAATGTGAATCTCATTTATATTAATACGATCATTCTATGACACGGGTGTCATCGTATTCCGATGAAGATCCGAGTTTTCCCGAAAGAAAAAATTCTCACACTCTGGTACATAGTTTTCACTTCCTCGTATTACTTATATGTAATAAAAACAGTAACAAATTTGTCATGGTTATTAAGTAAAGGCATAAAATAAAGTGTTGTTGTCTGGAAACCCGTCAACTTGTCTCGCTCTGTGGGTGTCGTAAAAGGAAAATAAATAAAGCGAGGTGAAATTTTATAACCCTCTCATTCTCACATCGTACGAGCTTCGGAAATAGAGTGATGAATTCATATTTATTTTGTTTTGTTTACTTTACCCTGCCGTTACTCACTCCACATGTTTACGAGAACATTACTCATTTTATTAATCGATTTGTATTTCATCTTATTTGTACTTGTACTTTTATTAGTGAAAACTTGACAAGCCAGATGAGAACCTACAAGAAGTATGACAAGAAACTCAAACGCTGACAGCAGACAATTTCCTTTGTTAGTAAATTTTTCATTTTAGAAATTAGTTATGTAGTGTTGTCTATGTGGTATGTATTTGTGAATGCTGTGTTTTCCTATAATTAGTAAGGCAATTACAATGTATTTGTGGATATATATTATTAAATTAGCAAAGTATGATTGTACTTACTGTTGGAAAACCTTATTAAATAAATTAAAAAAAATTTTTTTTTTGACGAACTACACAGATTGGCCAGAGAAACTTTTTTTTTTTGTTTTACTTGTGGGAACGTACTTGACCGCGTAATCGTCCCCGGGGAAGGACGAGTTATGTCGGGCCCTCACCGACCAAACCCACAAGATGTTCCACCATCGTCGCATTTGGCGGGGCTGCGGGATCGCTTACGCACGCACCGCGGCCCCGCCTGCGACTCGGATGCCTTGCGGCATCCCCGTCCCGGGGGAAGACGAGCCTCCCCCTCACCGCCCTCCAGGCAAGGCGCGCCGGAACATAGGACGCGCCTTCCTCCACGACCTCCGTAAGCGGGTGATGCACTCCCCCGAGTCCATCACCTGGAGGCTTTGGGGGCCGGGAATATGAGCTCCCACCTCGCCTTCCCAGCCCCCAGCGGCGGATAAGATGTTTGGCTCCGCCGCCGACCACACGGCCGCGGCAGGAGAGTCGCCCCTCCCGCCGAAGCCCCACCACGCCGCAACCGCGGTGCGGCACCGCTTAGTCGCGTGGGATAGGGCGAGTGGCAACGCAACACCAACACTCCTCTTCCCCCGCGACTCCACCCCGGCCGCGAAGGGCGGACAACCGCCCTCCGCAGCCCTCCGACACACTCGTGGCGGACTCCAAAAGCCCGCCAGGTGCTGCCGCCTCGGCCGGCCCTTCCACGCGGGCCGGCTGTGGGTTCCTCTTCGCTTCACCGTGGGTGTTGGGGGCCACTCCACGGTTACTGAGCCCCTCCGGCACGACAAGCCGAGAACCCTTTGGGAGGTGGCCAGAGAACCTGGCCTTGACTGCTTCACCGGATTGAGATGTGGCATAGCTCTTAGGTCGCTTAGCCTGAACCTCTTATATGTCGTTGCGTATTCCATAGCTAAACTTAACGGGGTAGACACCCCTCGCCATCCGCTTTTACCCCTGATATGTGACTATAGCCTATTATTCCTACTAATATTATACGCGAAAGTTTGTAAGCATATATGGATGCAGATGAGAATTGTTACTCTTTCATGTAAATAATACAGTAAGTGTACATGTATACATGGTTACTATTAGAAAGTAAACTGAGTTTGATTGTTTGTTCGTAACGCTTTCACGACTGATCATTAAATTTTGTATACAAGGGGTACGGAAAACGACATGTTTTTAATCGCGGGTAACACCGCGGGACGCAGCTAGTGTAAGCGATTTGGAATTTAAACTCGCCGCCATCAGATCGTAAGGTGAACAGGCTTAGCCAGTAGGTTTATTATAATCACAGCCCTGTAGTTCTGGGCTCTCAAGAATAAGACTACGGTATCCCATGCCTGTCGTAGAAGGCGACTAAAAGGGGCCTCGGGTTCACTGGGCGACGAGGGTGGGGGCCTTTATCGTCCGCCAAGGTGGACCCGGGAAGAAGGCGACATCAGCTGGACCGTGTCGGCTTGCACTGCGAGGGCACAGGAAGGAGGGAGTAACTCCCCGCCGGGGAGTGCTCTCCTTGAGCAAAATGCAGAGGGGCTCCGGTGCGTCCCACTGGAGATCCCGGAGCTCCTGACCATGCACCGAGGAAGGGCCACCGGGGAGCTTTTAGTGGGTAAAAACCCCACATAACCGCCACCTTCCCCCCAGAAAGCGGGGTATCTTTTTGAGGACTTCCTCAGGGTTAACAAAAAAAAAAGGTTTATAATAATCAAAAAGCGCAAATGTGCTGCGGAAAATAGGATTTTTTTATAATGCCGCCAACTCGGAATGGCTCCACTTAAATTTTCGGTAAAATTACTGCCGTATTTGGCCTCGCCATCTGGCGCTTAAAACGACAGCATCTCTCGTTATACTCCAATCATCGTTGTCTCTCAGTGACATGCGTAATGTCTACAAGAAAAATAAAAATGAATTACCTATCTTAATTATTACTAAATCATTATTTTACAAACTGTATCGATTTACTTTACTTTTTCAAACAACACTTCGAATAAGACTGGTCTAAAAGTACTAAACTATAATGTTGCTATATTTCTAACACAGGCGCTTTTACACCAGACTAGCAAAGATTTATTACATAAGAAGAATATGTAATATAGATATTTTTTGCCAATCGATAAATATTAAATCTGACTTCGCTGGATTATTAATATTACAGCCCTTTAGGCTGCATTCGTTATGAAACTAAGAACAAGTGCTAACAATGACCTGTTGTGCCCTATTTTCAAAAGATACCTCTGCTTCCGAGGAATTAAAACCCGCTCATGAAATACCCTCGCTGCATTATCCACCGATGCCCCTTTTCACTAAAGAACATTCACTAGGAAACAATTCCAAACAGTCTAGAACTAGCACTTTCTTAAAGCTATACAGAACCATATACCTCCATGCTTTGTTCACGTGTACTGTATTGAGAATTTGCTCATCGACACCAGCCTGAAAGAATATTAAAGAATAAATAAGTTTTTATTCATACTTCAATGTGTTCTACGACGAAGTTCCATACTTCGGAAAGTTTCAGTTGTGTAGTCATTCATTCAACTTCGAAAGATTTCGAGAAATATTTAACTTAAGATATAACACACTCAAAAGACGTCTCGAGAGTTATTGAGCTCTTGTAATATTTGATAGTTGAAGTCTCTCAGACCAGTTCTACAAGTCTTCATAATCCCATGTCAAGATATGTACGTGAATTTACATTTAATATTAGTATGATATACTGATAATATTAATAAAGTTGAACAAGTTGCCAGCGTCAGTCTTTCTCTCCCTCTGCGGCGTTTTCCAGTTGGACCTCTCCACGACACAAAGCATAATTTTCACAACAAATTTAAACGCATTTAAAATAAATTAAAACACCTGATGTTTAAGTTACAAAAGATAATATTCCCGTGATATCGGTGGCTTGTTGTTTCCTATATTTTCAATATTTCATTACATAATTTAAACTTTATACGTTTAATTATCATATTATTTATTTTATTTTTTGACTTAATAATATATTTATTTATGAATTTTTTCATCTATTATTTTATTGTATAAAATATATTTTAATCTCATAACTGTTTTATTCATGTATCATATTTATTATACTCTTATTGTCTGTATAAATTCCATATACATTAATAACAAGAACCCCTCCGCGGGTGAAGGCCTCCTCCAAAGAAATCCGATAACTTCTATCTAAGGCTACTTTTCGGCAAACTGCCAGGGCAGTTTATTAGCGAAAGCTACACCCATAAATATTTCTACTACTACATAATAATAATTAATGCTATACATATAATATCTAATTTATTTACAATAATCGGCAGCGTAGGTACTTAGTAGCTGCGTTTGAAATTTTTGTTGTTTTTTTGCAGGTAGTCTTCTGCAAGTCCATACTATTTGTATATTCCGATACTAAGTACCTACGCGTCCGTTCCCGAAAGAAGTTTAGCGCCCTTGGTTCTTCGTACATATTACGTGCTGTTTTTCTTAAATTATAAACATATTTTTTAACAAGAAAATCATTCAAATCATTTGTCTTGTTCTCAGTTGCTACTAAATATTTGATTTTTTGGTTAACTGGCGGAAAATCACTGTATTTAAATAATAAATTGTAATAACCTTTCCGTTTACATGTGTTTTTAACATTTTTATTGACTAATAAAATAATTATTATATCATGCCCCCATTTCGTGAGAGGTCTCCCTCTGCGACGTTTTCCAGTTGGACCTCTCCACGACACAAAGCATAATTTTCACAACAAATTTAAACGCATTTAAAAATAAATTAAAACACCTGATGTTAAAGTTACAAAAAGATAATATCCCCGTGATATTGGCGGCTTGTTGTTTCCAATATTTTCAATATTTCATTATATAATTTAAACTTTATATGTTTAATTATCATATTATTTATTTTATTTTATTTTTGACTTAATAATATGTTTATTTATGATTTTTTTTCATCTATTATTTTATTGTATAAAATTTATTTTAATCTCATAACTGTTTTATTTATGTATCATATTTATTATACTCTTATTGTCTGTATAAATTCTATATACAAGTAGTATAGGGCGCGCACGTCTTTAGGTCTTTAGGTAGTCCCGGGCACCGCTGAAAATCAGCGCTGTCGCATCCTTGCGACAGCATGTGCTGAGACGGTGTCCGATATTGGCATCATATGTTTTGTATTATTTGTCCGTGTAACTTTAATTGTGTTTTGTCTATTTTTCATTCTTTTTTATTGTGTGTTAAATTCTGTCTGTGATGTGTTTTGTATTGTGATGCCAATAATTAAATGTTATTTTATAACAATTTTTTTAATAAATTGTAATTAAGACGTGTTAATTGCTACTTTTACGAACGGCTTACCTTGAGAATTCAATCACTTTAAGTACCTATTTATTTATTTTATCCTACCCTACCATGTTTCAACAAACGTTATTACCTAAATAAAAGTTTTATAGTAGAGACCCTTTTATAAAATTAGAGGCTTCTTTATATGTACGCTCATACGATTTCCTTTTACTTCATCGTATTGAAATTGGCTATCCAATTACCCTATATCGTTACAAAGTACATCATTCTATATTAAGAATGTTGCATGCTAAGCGGTTTAACTTACGCGAGTTTGAGCACCAATCAGCTTGTACCAATTACTGGTATTTTGGGATACTGGGATTTATTTGCAACGAACTACACAGATTAGTCAGAGAAGCTGACTTTTACTGCTTTACCGGATTGAGAGGTGGCGTAACTTAGGGCGCTTAGCCTCATAGCATAGCCTCATATATATAAAAAAAGGTTCTTACTCTAGCAATGTAGCACAGTGAACCCGAGGCCCCTTTTAGTCGTCTTTACGACAGGCAGGGGATACCGTAGTCTTATTCTATGAGCCCACAACAACAGGGCTGCAGGCGGGACCGGCCCGCCTGCGCCATCTCCGAACGGGATCGGCCCTTTCCCGATCACGTTCGGCGGTCTCCTTCTGGGCTATTACGGACTCGCAGAAGGAGACCAGCGCCTTCCATTTGGATAGTAAGAACCTAACATAACACTGTCTTCCACTCACGGTCACCCCCTCTGCTCCCCGAGGGGCTTTAACCGTTACTGTGTTACGGGCAAGAATCATGACTCAATACTTTTCACGGATAAAAAACCACTTGACTGGTTGATGGACTAGTCGATTTATCGCGCGTCCGAACGGAGCGATTTGAGTCATCGTTCAACGTGCGTAGAGCAAAAGAGTGGAACAAGTTGCCGGCGTCAGTCTTTCCGTCCAAGTACGACGTGGGCCTTCATGAGTAGAGTGAATAGCCACTTACTAAACTAGCACGTACCATCTTTCGACTATATCACCATTTAACATCAGGTGGTATCGTGGTCAAGCACTAGTTTATACCCCATAAAAAAATGGAATTATGGTTTATAATTACCTGGTGGGGCACAGATAGGACACAGTTGGGTTCACACCTTGTCACGTATGGTATATAATTAGCTTGGTGAAGACCTGTCAGCGCAATCTGCCTCTATCTCTAACCTAGGATTGACTTTTGAATAATGATTGAGTGAGAGGTTATCTTATTTTTTAAAAAAGCTTTCTGCTTCTATCTACCTTGCTGAGGTTAAGGAGAAAGTTTATGTACACGCTCATATAGATTTATATATTTTGAATACATGTCTCAATCATTTCTAAAGGAATGAGCATTGAATATAAAACTCCTGACATGCAAATAAAAGTTCTAATCTCGTAAAAGGGCCCTGTCAACATAATATTTTCCGAGTGTACTTCAAATATAGAGAATGGGTAATACGGCAACGGTATAAAAGTACTTCTATTTTATTTTATTACTTATTCTTTCTTAAATTATTAATACATGATGAACATCTGTATTGATATTATAAGGAATAGATACTTATGGTTCCGATTGCTCGCATGCCATTATTATTTAAAAAAAAACTATCGTTTCTTTTCAAGCAGTGTAGACAGAGTGAAGTTCTTCTTAAAGTGGCTCTGCGACGAGCGAAGGTTGGCAATAAATCCACTATAATTCTTTCTGTCTCTTGTGAGGCGAAATATTTACCATACATTTTGTTTAATTTTATTAAAGATGGTAACAAATTTGAAGTCTCGTTTTTTTGTTTCGTACTACAACTAATTTCCGTATGTATTCACAACATTAAATGTTGGGCTTTAATTACTACGATACTGAATATCAAATTTTTGTTCATGACTAGCTACGCCTCGCAGTGTCACCCGCGATTAAAACTATTTATTTGAATTTTTATTTTTTGTTGACGGGGAGGAAATCTTCAACGAGATATCCGACCTTCTGGTGGGAAGGCGGGGTTATGTGGGATTTTAAGAAGTAAAACCCACCCGGTGGCCCTTCCTCGGTACATGGTGAGGGGCTCCGGGTTCTCCAGTGGAACGCAACGGAGCCCGTCTGCACTGAGCTCTCGGAGAGCACGTCCGGGGAGAAGGTTAGCCCCCTTATTTCGGTACATGTACATTTATATATTTTTATGCATGTAGTAAAATGCCGACTCAAGCTTAGATTGTCCCAATAGATGTTTGTTAATTAAATAGCTACCGACCGAGTCGTGGTCCGGCCCTCTCGGGCGCCCTCGGATCGGACTACTAACGCGTAATAATGGTAACCGTCCAAGCCGAGGTTTCCCCTCACCGGGGGGACCCTTGTGTCGAGTTACCACCTAATAGAGGTTCAGGCTAAGCGATCTAAGAGCTGTGCCACCTCTCAAATCCGGTGAAGCAGTAAAGGCCAGCTTCTCTGTGCCAACTGTGTTAGTTCGTCAAAAAAAAATGCCGACACAACACAATCCAATTTTATTTATTTGTATAGATTTAAATAAAATTGTTAGTTCTATTAAATATATTAAATTACATCTAATAGAACTTAAAACGGGCGCTGCCTTGTGGAAATTGTTTAAAATTTAATTTTTCGCCAACGTCGCCCGGCGAGTTTACCACTGAGGAGTCTGTTTTTAATTATGCATGTTTGTGGAGAAGTGACATTCAATGAAAAAACGTTTAAATTTTTGCACTGCCCAGCTTTTCAGTAATTCTTATCAAAGCTATAAAATAAATAAAATAGTTAATATTATAAATTAATAAACCGGCCTAAAATAAAATCTAAACTAAAAGTGAATGTACATATAACATCGCACTTTCATTTCTGAACTACACTCGTGAGCAAAAATAAAGGGTCGGTTAAGAAAGTTTGAATATCTCGGAAGATAAAGATGCTAGCTAACTGAAATAAATTGTGCATGATAGACAATTAAATATCCTTAAAATAAAATAAAATATTTTTTTTTTAATTTATTTATATTTCATTAAAAAACATAAACGAAAAAGGATATCTTACGTAAACTTGGATAATACAGTATTTTTCATTAAATTTTATTTTTATTAAAATTTTTGTACATATTGTTGCCTCGATGTGGCGGCAAAATATCTTTTTGTACATTTTTAATCTAATCCCACATAAAGTTACAGCCTTTATATATATATAATATATGTCCCACTGCTGGGCACAGGCCTTCTCTGTAAAGAGAGTATAAGAGCATAGTCCACCACGCGGCCCTAGTGCGGATTGGCAGACTTCACATGCCTTAGAAAAATTTTCTAAGACATGTAGGTTTCCTCACGATGTTTTCCTTCACCGCCGGGCGCGTGGTTAATCAGCACATAAAATTGCAACAACAAATTTATTGGTGCCGGCACCGGGGATCGAACTCGGGTTGCTAGCGTACTATGCAACAAGAGCCAACCGCCCGGACACTGAGCTACCACGGCTCAATCTCACATAAATACACACATTCACATACACTGACACACACACACATATACACATATACTTACTTTATACTAATTAACTATAAAATATATATATATATATATGTATATATATATATATATATATGATACGATTCAGGAAGAGCTGAATCTTCTGGCACAAGTATATTTTATACTTAAAAGAAGATCCAAACATTGTATACTTGCTTTATATGTTTTTTGAAAATAAAGATTTTTTTATTAAAAAATATATATATTATTATATTATTTAATTTGTCTATCATGCATAAATAATTTCATCTTTATCTTCCGAGATATTCAAACTTTTTTAACCGACCCTTTATTTTTGCTCACGGCTATATTTTACTGAAAACACAAAAGTAAATCGTAATTGTGGTATTTTTTTAAAAGATTATTAACATTTATTTCAACTAATATAACTAACATTCTTATAAAACATTCCAACTGGGCTTAAGCTCGTTCTAGGACACGGTTCACATCAATAGTCAAATGATGGATTGTATCGAACGTTTCGCAGATCGTATAGTTATTAGGTAAAAAACGGGGAATAAAAAACGTTCAGCCGAATATAAACAGTTTAGTTTGAAAATTGTAACATCCATCCGTAGCCGTACTAAACATCCATTTTTACAAAAATACTTTGTAGGAAACCCAAAACAGCCAACGAAAACTTTCTAGCAACTATAAATCCGGTCACGCAATAAGATTGCGTCTGGAATTGGCAAGTAGCCATGTTATCTCATGCATTTAATGTACCATAATAGTTTAACGCAAGCTATGCGGTTGCTGAATTGAAATTCCACGACCAAATTGCGGTTTACCACTTCAATATTTTACTATGTTACAATATAAAAATGTGGTTCTGTTTCCATGTTTTAGTACTAAGTACTTTCTGACAGGTGTTTGAAGGCAAGGATGATTACTTAACTTCAGATGGATTGCGATTCTCCTATGCTATTTCTCTTGTAGCCCTTGAAACCCTTGGGACCTGATAAATTGTCTTACTTTTCGATATTTAGAATTAGTGTCGTTACGGAAGTCATCTTTGATCTTCTAAAAGACAATGTCAAAGATAGAGCGAAAGAGAAAGTCGTCACGAGATGGGACTAAAGTTAAGAAGTTTAGGTCTAAGGGTTAGGCGTTATTTTGGTAACCTTAAAGGTTAAAAATAAATTTATTGATGCCGGCACCGAGGATCGAACTCGGGTTGCTTTAATTCTATGCTATAACTTGAGGAAACCGAACACATACTGAGCTACCACGGCTTATGAATTTGTAAGGATCTTTGGATTAATAAACAATATTGTAACGACAATCACCATACAAATAGCTTAAAGTGATTTTTATTGATTGGTTTGAGTTACATTGAGCTTAATTAGAGAAAAGAAAATATACGAATAGATTCACATTTTCGGTATCTACTGTCGTTCCGTTTTCAAGCACATTACCGCTGAGAAACTTTTACAAAGAAGACCCTTTTATTCTATTTTCATTTTGTTTCGCTGACGCGGTTTTTCTCACTTCCATTTCCGCCCTAAAAGTTTCTTACTTTTCAGATATTACTGTTATAAATTATATTTCAATAGCATCATTCATGTGTAATGATTTCTTATATTTAAGCTTAAATTATTAAAAATTGAAATAATTTTACTGATTTTATCGTGGTTTAATTATAATAGTTTTCCGATTTCACTCTAAAAAGACACAAGTTTGCGCGTTTTCCTGTCAACAATCACCCTTTATCATCTCTCTTTTTTTCGAGGATACTCCCTTGGTTGTATCTCCAGCATTGGAATCCTTGGCGTCGATATATCGAGCGTCGTTCAGTTCCATGGTCACTTGGAAGGCATGGTCAAATTAGCAGCCAAAAAACTTGTCACACTCGGCAGAGCGAGACAGTATTTCGCGCCAGCTCCTTGTCTGCAACTTTATAATACGCAAGCCCGGCCTTACATGGAATACTGTTCGCATCTCTGAGCCGGGGCTTCTCAATACCTACCTACTTTTGTTTGACCGCGTAGAACATAAAGCTCGAATCGTTGACGGTCAGGGTCTCTCCGACCGACTTGACCGTCTGAATCTGTGGAGATAGGTCGAGGCTCTTTGCATTCTCTATCGCATTTACCACGAGGAGTGTTCTGAGGGATTTCCATTACCTTACATCTCGGCAGAATTCAGATGCTTGGTGTTCCACGACTGTGCGTTTCTCGTGTAACTTTCTTTCACGCACTATGAATCTGTGGTGACAGTTGTGTCAGCAGCGCTGTTTTTGAATCTATACGATTTATGTAACTACAAGAAACGCCTACTTCTTCCTCAAATGCCAGCATTGCCTGCATCGGTTGTGGATGTTCCTTGGCGACGCGATCTTTTAATATCAGGTGATCCGATAGCTCGTTTGTCCCTTTTTCCTACAAAAAATAAATAAAATAAAGGTAGTGTAATTTTTTATAATGTTTGAAAAAAGACTACATATTCTTTCACTGGCTAAGTCAATTGAAATTGTGGATTGTGGAAATGTGGATTTCACATCAATTATTCTACTTACTGTTATAAGATACAAATTAAATATTCATTTGGGTGTAAGAAATATTCAATATCGCACTAAGGCTGGTAGTCGGTTATCTTTAGTACGCAATCATGTCATCCGGATTTACAATGGTTACTGCTTTTGTACGTGACATTTCAGTACATAATCGGCTTTACCATTAAGGGATTGTGTAATATTACGCTATCCCCGTCTTCGAGTGTTAAGATAATTTTACACCAACCTTAATAAATTAAATATTATTATAATTATTCTTTCATTAATTCCGATTGTTAAACATCTTTAGTAGACATAGAAAATTTAAATTTTATTTAACTAACAAAGGTAATTTTCAACCGAATTTCAAAAAAGAAGCACTCATTTGTCCTGTTTTTTTTAATGAATTTTTGTGCACCCATAACGCCATCAATTCTGGATTGATTTTGGCGTTGGACGTCGGGTTGCTATCTTATTCCAGGAAATACCACGTATTGGTAGGTTTATCAGAGACTTTCTTTTTATCTTCTTCATCATATCTTAACCATCTTAATCTCTTCTTTTTTAAAAGAACCAAGTATGACTATGATTTTTTAGATGTAAAAGACAGTATCAGAGCATTTGATTTGTTTTGATAACCGTTTTTGTTTTAATTCGTAATTATAACTGTCTTAGAAAATAGAATAAAGATCAAATTATCTGTGCATAATCTATTTAGATATAGACATAGACATATTCTTTTTTGGCATCATTCGAATACGTTACAAACAAAATATGAAACATTAGAAAAGACAAAAAAATATTAAAAAAAATCAGTTAAAGAAAGAAAAAACGGTCAAATAGGATATAGGATATGATGCCAATATTGAACACCGTCTCAGTGCATTCGGCACTGATTTTCAGCGGTGCCCAGGAATACCCAACTCGTGCGCGCGCAATACTACGTTTACATGGAATTTATACAGACGAATAAAAAGAAAAATATAATATTGTTAGGTTCAAAAAATGGAAAAAGCATTTAAAATACAACTTTAATATAAAATATACTTTTATGACAATAAATAATTAACAACAAAATGGCGGCTATCTACACACAGGACTAATAAGTAACAATGCAAGGCAAAATAGCTAAATGGCTCACGATACCGCCGTTTATAGAGAGATCTAACCGTCACAACGGGTGACAAGCGAATGTCCCTGGTGACGGATCACCGTTCCTAACGTATCGAAATACGTTGGTCGCCATTTTACTTATAATATAATTAACTAGCGTACCCAGCCTGCTTCGCCGGCTTCGCTTTATTTAAATATATTTAATTAAAATTTATAAATGATTCAATTACAAAAATATATTTATTTTTATTTTTAATCTACCGTATCTATTTTAGATACGGTGTATTGTACTACAGTATTGTTCACAATGACATAAATATACACAACGCATGTGTCATTACAAATTTGGATTCTAAAACAATAAAACATTATCATAGTAAATAAAAGTTGTATTTGACAGTTCAAAAAGAGAAGTGCTCCGATCGTCACCAATCTTGCTACACACGATTACTCGTCTCGTCAATCTGAAGATTCCCTGAAAGTTTCGTTGAAGTCGGTCCAGCCGTTACTGAGCCTATACGGATCAAATTCACACACATTCTCTTTTATATATATAGATATAATACTTGTATAAATAGTTATTAGATGTATGTATATTATATACAATAAAATAATAATTGATTAAATACAAATTTGGGTTTTAAAACAATAAAATATCATCATAGTAAATAATAGTTGTATTTGACAGTTCAAAAAGAGGAGTGCTCCGATCGTCACCAGTCTTGCTACACACGATTACTCGTCACGTCAATCTGAAGATTCCCTGAAAGTTTCGTTGAATTCGGTCCAGCCGTTACTGAGCCTATACGGATCAAATACACACACATTCTCTTTTATATATATAGATATAATACTTGTATAAATAGTTATTAGATGTATGTATATTATATACAATAAAATAATAATTGATTAAATAATTTACTATTCTACTTTTTTACTCTTTTTCTTACCGTTCTTCTTCTTCGTCTTTCTGGATGATCCAGCAGCTTTAATTGAAAACACTAATCAACATCTGTCAAATATATGCGGTATATCCAACGCAGGGTACCTTCCGTAAAAGTAACTTGAAGCGCCAGTGAACCGAATAATTGAAGTCCATATTCGATTTAAATGGAATTTTCTCACACAGTTTACACAAAGGGAATAACTTCAATGTAATTTGTAAAGCAGCCTTTATAATGAAAATCTAAATTACTATTTCTTTTATTTTTCGTTTAGATGCGAATTTAACTTTCAATATCGAAAGTACGTAAAGGATAAAGGCTATTAATTTATTTACATTGCAATGATAAATTAATCAAATCTAAGAAAAAGCTTGTCTTTAAAACTACCGACCATTTTTTTTTATACTAAATAGGCTCACGTTAGGCTTCTATCTTGTTTGATGGAAGGCGAAAATGAAGCCTAGGATGGAGCACGTGAGCCTATAAGGTGTCTGTTCACATTGGACTTAAAGGTGTCCAGATTGTACCCGTGAGGAAAGACTGAACGCGGCAGAGAGTTCGATTCCTTTGCCGTCCGCATAAAGAAGGTGGAGGAAAACCGCTTCGTGCGTATTGATGGAATGTCTACGACGTAAGGGTGGAACTGCTCGCCGCGCCTAGTCGTTCGGCGATGGAAAGGGGAAATACCCCCCGTATTAGGTCATGCAACAAATAATGACAAAAAATAAGAATACGTCCAATGAGATAAAGGTAGGTCCAATGATAATTTTTTTTTTTTTTTTTAAAAAAGAAAGCTAGCAATATTTCTTTTTTTTTTCTTGAAATAATACTAACAATCTTGTTAACCATTCCAACTAAGCATAAGCTTGTGCTAGGACACGGTTCACGGCAATAGTCGAATGGTGGATTCGAACCCACGACCTTACGATTCGCAGGCCGTACCCTAAACCATTAGGCTATTGACGCTTAATTACCTGGCCCCAGTATGCTTCGGCGTCGTCGGGACTTCTCTGAGTGCCGGACAAGTCCCCTTTTGAGGATGAAGTCCGGTCTTTGCCGGGACCGGCCGGTCGTTGGGGTGTCCTGTCGCTGATAGATCCGGGGCACCCCGCTCAAAACGGCTGATGGCATTCGCGGAAGGTTTAGTGGGTAGGGGCTGCCCAGGCCGAGTCCCACACATCCCTCCGGAGTCGAGTCCTACTTAAGAAGTATGCTAGGTACAACTCGTGAATGATAGAATTAGAAATTAACTTATAATAATAACTTTATTAATATCACAAAACAAACATGGTCCATATACAGGAGCTCTGTCTTCTGAACAAGGTACCTGTATCTCAGGAGACAGTGCCTTCCAGAGTCACAAACAGTAAGTCCTGCGTACAATAAGTTTTTCATATAAGTTAAGTTAATTAAACGTTAATTAATAATTAAATATATATATTAAAAAAAAAAACAAAAATGTGTAGAAAAGGAAAAAAAAGGGAAAGAACTACAGTCATAGTCGACGAGTTATGCGAATGTGTTGTGTAATGTGTATGTGTGTGTTTGTGTGAGTTAGTGTGTGTTTGTCATAAGGTTAATAATATATTTTCAATTTGTGTGTTTTCCTGATTTTGCATCCATTTTAATAACAATCCCTTGAACTTACGACTGTTAAGCCTTGTGAGATAATTACGGTCGAATGTGGAACTTATTAATGGCACCGGGAGATGATACCTTCTTTTTATAGAAGGCAGTAATGGTAACTCTATTTCACGGTGACATCTTAATAGCGTTTGTAATATGAAAAGTATTCGAACTGAGAGGACTCCGATCCGCTGGTACACTTCTGTGGTAGGATGTTGGTATGGAAGACTCATCAAAACCTTCAACACTGCTCTCTGCGCTCTTTCTAATTCAATTGTGTGATAAAGTTAACGTGTGGTTTTGAAGATGATGTGTGACTGGTATTGAGGAAATTAATAAAAATTATTTAGTAGTCTGGTCATAGAGGAAGAGTGAATAAGGAAAAAAATGATAATATGAAATAAGTCGCAGTGTCGGTAGGGGACGTTCTTGGCGAATGTATAATCATTACATTGGCGACGTATAATAACGTGAAAAATAGGCGAGTATTTCTGACGAAATTTTCAGAAATACTGGTAACTGACGAACATGCATGCATGTTGGTCATGTGCAAAAAGTTAAAGAAGTGTTCCAGGCCAACAAAAATGGAAATTAGTAATCTCTGCGTAACTCCTCTGGGTCAACGGCGTGATAGGGAAGATTTTTTATTTGAAAAATACTAATAGTAGATTTTTTCAGCTACCAATTTCCTTTAATGCACATCACGGCAAAATTTCAAATAACTTCGATATGATCTTGATGGTTGGTGTATCCGTTTTAAAAAAAATCACAGTCAATCTTATGTATATTTCTGGTTAAACATAATTAAAAACAACCAGGTCAATAACAATCTTCGGACAGTTCAGTCCCCTCTCTCCTTTAATCAGTTTCAATTGAATTAAATTTCCGTAAACAGTTCCGGGATCCTTAAACGGGGAACATGAAAATTTTAATACAATTTGAACATCCGAACTTCCGCTTGATAATACGAATTTTGGAAATAAAATTATAGAAATATATATTTAAACATGCTTCCACATTCTTTTAACTATTTGATTGAAAAAATCTAATAGGACAATTTAAGTCAAACTAACTTATATGCCACTTCGGGAAGTGTTGGCGCTGGGAAAAGAAGTGGCCGAAGAAACTCCAGCAACTCTCCTAATCCTATCCAATTGGTAGGTTCTACCCATAAAATATTTATAATGCGCAAGGATTTATAACGTGCAAGGATTGTCCGCAACGTTCACCTACGTTATCATATAACCGTCTCACTAATGGCGTCCGTAACACCTCAACGTGGGCATCAACCGGTTATTTATGAACGCTTTTCTTGCACCGTTATATTGTATTTCCGCAACACGTGTAAGCGTCTTAGATTAATGCATAAAACTGTAACTCTTGTAGCAATAACAATGTCACCTTAACTTCTTACCTTCGTAACTTTTTACCTTAACAACTTCTATTTTACTTGACTTTTAGAGAGGAGAGAAGAGTAACTGTTCAAAAGTTACTGGTACTTTTCTACCTACTTATTAATTGTTGTCGTTTTTATTTGACTTAGGAGCTTCCAATTCAGCGGAACCGTCAGAAGTTAAAAGTTGATTATACGCGTATTGAGTCAATACAATTATAATCTGAATTTCGAATCTAAATAACTTTAACGTGGATATTACAGTCGTGCAAATAACTTGATATGGGTCAGTTAATTAACTTTGAAAGGAACAACGGTGACCATCAAAATTATTTCCACGGATAAGTGACGAATTAATTGGAAAGTCAATTGAAAAAGGAATACCGTAACAATACTATTATACTACAGCAGATAGATAAAAAGGGTACAATCAGCAAATAAATTTAAATAAAAAGTTCTTCGGTAACAAACAAAAAAACATACACAGACGAATTTCTGTTGTTCTTAATATACAGACGAATTGAGAACCTTCTCTTTTGTTAAAGTCCGTTTAAACGAAGGATAGAATCAAGGCGGTTGTATTTCTAATAAGCTATAACGACCTTTACTCCTCCTTTTATCAGGGTACTTACTTTATCAGTTTACCACGCGCTCGGCGTTGAAGGAAAACATCGTGAGGAAACCTACATTTCTTAGAATTTTTTTGAAGTCTGCCAATTCGCACTAGGGTCCACCGCATGGTGGACTATTCCCTTATACTCTCTTTACAGAGAAGGCCTGCGCCCAACAGTGGGACATATATATTTTATGTATAAAGACTGTAAGTTTAACGTTAAGAATGTAGTTATGCTTAATAGTTACGCTATCGGCCACCGTGTATATGACTTTAGAACTTCCGTTACATATTTTTCTTACGGTTTTAGTATCACATTTTTTTCCGTTCGTAAGGAACTTCATTCTAATATATAATATAAATAAAACATAGCCTCTTATATCTGTTGCAAATATTTAATCCCTTACTTCACAGCACAAAGTTAATACGAGACGTGACGCCGGATGTCGCTTTGTGTTCTTGATATTTCCTTGCCAATCAAAACGAGCGTGGACTCGGAAGCGAGCGATTCGTCACGTTCCATTTTTATTACTTGTCGTTGATATGGACAAGAAAAAAAAATGTCTCTGGTCTAAATAAACAGATGCGTGTTTGTATATAACGGTCAGATGAATCCCAGCTGGTTTGAATCAATGAGGTTTCGCTTATTAGGGTCGTACTTATAATACAATCAGTAATACGGTATGGTTAGTTAGGTACCAAGTGCCATTTGGGACCTAAATAAGTTCGTTGAAACTACATAGCGGTTGTTCTGCACTAGCTGGAGTGTGTTTCAAAATATAATCGAGAGATATTTTTATTTTGGTACTGACCGTATACCATAAAAAGAAAATTAAAAAGCAAATACGAAAACGCAACTCAATGGCGACATATTGTTTAATTTGCCAGACTGTCAATTGTTTTCTTACTGCGGCATCATTTAGAAAATAGTGTGTCGCAAAAACGATGAATGAATACGTGAACACTATATCGTTCAATAAGTTTCAACAATTTTCTATTTCTTTTCATTCTAATTTAATAATAAAATTTCTCTCACCTTGTGAAACAAATTCACAAACAAATTGAAAGACATTGGACATTCTTTGATATTTCTGATCCACCTAGTTTCTCGTTACAGCTACAAAATAACAGTAGATTCTAGTTTTAGCTACTATTTCTTCCTATACCTAACTTTGTACTTTCTGGTACTTCGTTCTTTATGTTATTATAGGTCATGAATACGTACCGATTAAAGTTCAGTTAGAGAAATATAGACGCGGCCTTTAGCCCTAGGGTGGTGGGCAGAGGCAGCTTTCGCTGTCTGCTTTTTACCAAGCTAATCAGGTATCATATGTGAGGAAGGTGAGCGGGGGACGGCGTTATGTGAGGTTCGCACCCACCAAAACACCACGATGGCCCTTCCTCGGTGCATAGTGAGGGGATATCTAGTGGAATGCACCGGAGAGGGCACTGTGCTCTCGGAGAGCACGTCCCGGAGAAGGGAGCAGGGGCCTCCACCCTTGTGCTCTCGCAAGGCGACACGGAACAGCCGATGACACCTTCTTTCCGCGTTCACTTCAGCGGACGACAAAAGTCCCCACCCTTGTAGTCCAGTGTACCCGAGGCAGAGGGTACCGTAGCTATATTCTACGAGCCCAAAACTATAGGGCTGCCCCGACTGTAACCTACAACAACTATTACAAGAAATGTGAATCGTCTAAGCCCCGTGAAAATGACCGCTGAAGTGTTACAAATATCAGAAATTAGTATGTAGTAAATGTAAGGAAAATTATTCTATTCAATTAGATTAATATTAACTTAAACATGAGAATTCAGTATCTTTAAGTATTCTTTCATCTCATGCCATTGAATATTAGATAGAACGCTTGTGATCTAATCGCTTAAGAATTATATTCAACATTACTCACAAAGCTTCTTGGAAATTTATTACAAGTACTATGAAAAGAATCTTCAGATTAAATATGAAAACTGAAGCAGATTTTGCTTTAAAGGAAAATCTTCATGGCTAGTTATTAAAATGCATTCTGATACACGACATAACTTAATGCTATGATGTGACTTAGTTCATAGGGGTTGTGTCTTTCAGAATTTATATCTTCGTAACCCAAGAACTTGTCCCAACAAAATTGATTTGGGACCTTATTGAAATCAAATCATTTAGAGGAAAAACAAATTCGTAATCGGGGCCTAAATGACGGCGCTAACATGAAAAAAATACAGACAAATTAAGAGGGATTGGAGGTTCCATTTATAAGCCTCATTATTTATTTTTGATTTTGACTCTTAAGCAACTTTCATTGGCTGTATACTAGAGATGAAACGGATATCCGGTAACTATCCGGTATCCGGCCTATCCGGCCTTATTTTCACTATCCGGCCGGATACCGGATAGTAATCCAGTATCCGGCCGGATACCGGATAGTATAATTTTAAAAAATCTCATTATTTTACTCAAGGCAAATCAATCATATTCCAATAGGTTATGGACACCGTTTTTAATTTTTATAATCGCACATCAAAAATGTTTGTTTTATTAATTATTAGTTTAATACTCAAAATTAACAAGTGGCAAATTATGGTGAATAAATACCAAATTTTCCGCATTTGTTGGTAAGAGGCGACTCCGCTTACGTGCGATCCGAATGCGCCTGAATATATCCGATCTCGTTTACCGCGCCAATATTCAAATCAAACTGATCGCGTCAACGCAATAAAGGGCCGAATATCCGGCAGCCGAATATCCGGCAGCCGAATATCCGGCAGCCGAATATCCGGTATCCGGTATCCGGCCACACTACTATCCGTTTCATCTCTACTGTATACTATATCTTCATCTAATTCTTTGATCTTCATATAATTTTTATATCTCGAGTACATGCAGTAATTACAATAACCTTCGACCTAAAACAACTAATTTTCGCCGAGCTAACACCAAGTTACCATCTAATATACGTTTAATTTCGTCCGGTCTTTGTCCCTCTATATTAAGTCAATTCGGATGCGTTCAATTTACCACGATGACCTTTTTGTATTGTGTTTTCTATTGAAGGACAGACCGGCCAAAGTAAGGGACTTTTATTCATCAAAGAGCAACCCTTACATGGCTCCTTAAATATGTTATTGTAGACAACATATTCTTTTCTTCCTCAGTGCTTGACCACGATGCCACCTGAAGTTAATTGGAAATGTAATCCTGGATGGTAAGGCACACTAGCTCGTAAATGCATATTCACTCTCTACAAAACACCCACATTTAATCAAGATGATCAAAGAGGGAAAAGCCAGGAAACTATTCGAGTCCTTTGCTGTAGGAATTGCTGAAATCATTATTTCATTATAATCTAAGATAACGAAATTGTTTTACCTTCGGTTACTAATACTTGCACAAAGTCACAAACTATCCCGTCGACCCAATAATAAGTTAGCAACACACCTGCAATCCCTTTAGTAGATGTTTGTGGGCGCCGGGATCACTTAAGATCAGGTGTGCCGAATGCTCGTTCGCCTTCTTCCCCCATAAAAATCGTCTGGAAGTGGATGGAAATCAATCTGAAAGACTCCGTCAGATAATACGTAATTTAAGCCAGTAAAAAACGTCTAATAAAAGTCAATACGCGTAAAAACATCCTTTAATATTATTTACAGTTTTTGTTAATTATAATAATACCTAATGTCCATTCAACTTTAGCAAGGTAGACAGAGGCTGTTCACTTTTCGTCCAAGCAGTTCAAATTACGGTTGCGTGATCGCGGGTTCGAATCCGATTTTGCGTGTACCAATGAATTTCTGTTTTTCGGTTTTTAGTACAAAATTTCATTAATAAATTTTTTTAGTTAGTGATATTTTATCAATGGGCTCATCACTTGTCACATATAATTTGTCTTAATAAACTCAGCGAAAAAAAATTATTATTAAGCCTTATTTTGTATACAAAATAATGAGGAAAACTTAATGTACAATAAAAGTAATTTACATATAGTTTAATAAATAATAAATACTTTACTTATTGCATGATCACATACATAAATATTATTTCCAATCAATGAGTTCCTTATCAACAAGAAACTACGGTAGTACTTGTACAATGTGAATGGTTAATACATAAATCATAACCATTCACATTGTACAAGTATTCACATTGATACCATTTTCGTAATCCGATTCTATCGGAAAGATAGTAGACGAATCTTAACATGCCAAACAACATCTGGCAGAGTAATATACAAACCCAACTGGGGCTTAGACTTCTAGGCATAACTTGTCTTAAGCTGTTTTGTTTTTGTATCGAACGTAAATAGAACTGCCAGAGAAGCTCGGCTCTACAATTTCAACGGATTTCAGAGGTGGCAGAGCACTTTTTTTTTTTAATAATTTCTAATCAAGTGCTTGACTACGATCCCACCTGATGTTAAGTGGAAATGCAGTCCTGGATGGTAAGGCGCACTAGCTTAGTAAATGCCTATTCACTCTACTCTTGAAAATACCCACATTGTAATCGGAAGGAAAGACAGACGCGGGCAAACTATTCCAGTCCTTTGCTGTACGAAGAATGAAAGACGAAGCAAATGGCTTCGTTCGTCGGGTTTGAGGATGTTCACAACAAAAGGATGAAATCCCGCAGTGCGTCTGGAAGTCCGATGGTGGAAAGGGGATGGGGGAATTAGATCATGTAGTTCCTGAGCACACTCTCCAAAATGCAATCTGTAGAAAACCGAAAGGCTAGCTACCTTACGCCTGTGCTCAAGACTGAGCAGATTGGTTTCAGCTGCGTCACCAAATAGCCTCTTAGCCCGCCTCTCCACCGAGTCCAAAGCTACGAGATGGCATTTAACTGCGCCTGCCCAATGCACTTACGTGATCTCTAAGTTTTCTTTTATACATGGAATAATAATGGGATGTAGATGATACTTTGTAACTTATAATAAAATAAGTGTCACTTAAATAGCATCTATAGAAATAAAATTTTAAATAGATCGTATACGCTTGCTAAATATTCAAACAACTTAGCCAGGCATGCGTTTTGTTAATAAAACCGTAAAGTTAACATTTCTCGTATTTTTTCTGCAAATGTATTTTTAAATTAACGTATACATACAGAACAACAAAAAATATGACTTAGTAGCACATTTAGCGATGGTAACTTTGATTAATAATAGAATAGACACTAAAATTACTTTTTGAATGTATCACCCGATTCTTGCCATAGAGTCAAGTCAATCGTTGGAAGGTCCGTACATGACACCAGTGCGTTTCTGTGAACAAGAAATAATTACAAGGGGTATTTATGCTCTATCTACTTCAATCATAGTCTATCAATATCACAATCAACAAGCAGTCTTTCGTAGGATTTTTAGGTTTCTTCGAATATCTTTAAAATCCAAGGTCAAAAATTTTTTATGAGACCTAATTAAAACAAATCCTTTGACAGAAAAATCGTTTCATGAATGACGCCGCTGTAAGTACATAAATATTAAAGTAATTATAGACAAATTAAGAATCTTCTCCTTCTCCAAAGCAGGGAAAAATTCTTTTTTTTCCGGCTTCAAAAAAAGGAGAAGATTCAATCTTCATTCTTTACATTTACATTTTTAATAGCCTGTTTGTTTTCTTTGTTGTTTCAAACTGTTATTATTTTCTGGTTCTATCTAACTACCATTACTATAATATGCTTTGATCGTTAAATCAATAATTTTGGATAAACTATTTGATGTACGCGAGCGATATTGTTATCTAAATAAAAAATTATACTCACTCAATAGAAATTTGTTGAAATGCCCTGGGCTGCATCAGTTTAATGTTGTCAGCGTTGTCACACAGCAGCCGGGCCATTGAAGATCCACGTCGTATAGAATCCAGTTGACCTATTGAGCGTCATAAAAATTTAACATCATGACTGGCCACGCCTCAATCCCATACCAAAAGCGTAGTGACGGTCATGATCATGCCCCCTTCCCTGAGCACGTTTGCCTTCCATTTTGCTTTTCATGATCTGCTTCTCCAGACAGTGTTGTGAAGACCGCCTAATGAGTCCAAATAAGGTGTGGGCTCTCTAGTGCCATGTTTCGGATAGCCATGTGGTTGTGGTTTTTATTTTCAAAAATATTACTATCATTCGTGTTAACCATTCCAACTAAGCTTAACCTTGTGCTAGGAGATGGTTCATATCAATAGAATCGAATGGTGGATCCGATTCTACCACCTAACGATTCGCAGACCGTAACCAAAACTATTAGGCTATTGACGCTTCTGTCATGGACTCATTATTTCTCATGGCAGTCCACGCTATACTTAGGACAACACATTTCGAAAGCGTCTATCACACGACTATCGGAAAAGACTAGAGTACGAACCAAGCGCACTGGTACGATTCTACGATATCCACTTACCGGGTGTAAAAGCGGTGACCGGATCTCCACCGTTCTCGTAGAAATATCGATCACCAGCGCGTGTGCGATAGAACTGCTCGGTGATGATGCACAGGAATGTCGGCCCCGTCTGCGCCTGGGGATGTTGCGCTCCAGGGAACCCGCCACCACCAATTCCACATCTCTTGGCGTCTCGTAGATAGTTCGCAGTATTTCGACATTCTAATTAAGAAACAATACTTTAGAATACAAAACCTCGACAAGTCGAAATATATATTTTAAATATTCCCTCTATAACTAAAGTCTTACAAACGCGACATGATATAAAATAAATAATAATTTATATATAAATTAAAAAAAAAAAGTGAAAGCTACAGACAAAATATGTATATTACATATATAGATATATCACTGCTAGGCAGAAGGTTATTCTGTAATGAGACTAAAGAGCATCGTCCGCCACGCGGCCTTAGTACAGATTCTAAGATCCCTGTATCACACTGTATACCCCACTATATTTCACACAGCATATTTGTAAGTGTGTAGTATAATGGTAGACCTCTTGTTAGTAGAATTTCTAGAACTTTATATATATTAGTTTTCGAGTTGCAGATGGATAGATTTATTTGCACTTAAATTTACTATAGTACTCCATCAAAATAAGAGAAAGGAGATTTCTCATTGATTGTGAGTTACCTCTTTTGAAATGAAGTCTAACATATCCTCGAATGTTTCGGGCACTGGAAGGTTGCATGCCGCGCGTGTGGAGACGTAATTTCCTAAGCCGTGATCACGGCCTCGTTGAATATCTGCCGCTCTTAAATCTCCACCAAATGTGTTGTTTCGTCTAATAAAAAAATACAATTTTTTTAAAAAATAAATTGCAGAAAACATAGAGAAGAAAAAAGAACGTCTTAGCCTGTTTGAAAGTAAGCTTGATATATAACTATACTCACTTAAAGAGGAATTGTGTTATTTCACGATCCCAGAACTGATCGCTATAATCTTGCGCCTGAGCTGTCAGACCTCTGGTAAGGTCATCGAATGCATTATTGGCCTCTATTAGTATGGGCCTGTTAAACCAATCGCTTAGACGCACGGCGCCGACTAACTTACGATTTTCACTGATCATTCTGAAAGAGATTTTTTATGAATAACGTGATACTGTTTCATACTACAGTATATTGTTCGCAAAAAACCAGTCGCTTGATTTGGAATAGTTTTCTGTTTGAAAGGATTTTATTTTAATTAGGTCCCGTGTGAATTTTGTTGGCATAGGACCTTATGTGCCGAAGGTATATAAGCTCTCTCATATACCTCCTAAAAATAGTATGAAAGTATGATTCTTAATTATGATATTGGTAGGTTTGTAATATTCAAGACCAGGTAATAGGGTAATTTTGGTCCAATTCTGACAGTGGCATTCAAGAGAAAACCACGAATAGCTCAATTTGACGTCACACGGATTTCGATGATTTATTTTTTATTGGAAAGGATTCTAGGATCACTTTAAGAGTAGTTTGATGAAAGTTAGGTCAGGTTGTGATTAATTTAATTTTGGAAGGTTCTGGTCTCCTTCTGCGAGTCAGTAATGACCCAGAAGGAGACCTCAGAACGGGATTGGGAGAGGGCCGATCCCGTTCGGAGATGGCGCAGGCGGGTCGGTGGCAGACCGGCCCGCAGCCCTGTAGCTGGGCTCTCAAGAATAAGACTACCGTATCCCCTGCTTGTCGTAGAAGGCGAAAAGGGGCCTAGGGTTCACTGGGCGACAAGGGTGGGGGCCTGAGTCGTCTACCAAAGTGGACCCGGGAAAAAGGCGACATCGGCCGGCCCGTGTCGCCTTGCGCTGCGAGGGCACAGGGGGGGAGGGAGTAACCTCCCCCCCTCCGGGACTTGCTCTCCTTGAGCACAGTGCAGAGGGGCTCCGGTGTGTTCCACTGGAGATTCCGGAGCCCCTCGTCATGCACCGAGGAAAGGGCCACCGGGGAGGTTTTAGTGGGTAAGAACCCCACATAACCGCCGCCTTCCACCCAGAGGGCGGCAATATCTATCTGAAGATTTCCTCCCCGTCAACAAAAAAAAGGTTCTGATTAATTTAATTTTTATTATTTTTTTAATATTCTTACGATTTAGGATATCAAAGAGCGCCGCGCGTAATATGGTTTAACGATTGATTCGATTTTAAAGTCGGTTTTTGTTTATGCTCCTAAATATACTTGTAATCTAAGTAACTACATATGTTAAGTATGTATTAACAGTGTGATCTGATTATAAAGTAGTGATTGTAAAGTGTAGTAATAAAATGATTCTTACTGTAAATATCCTCTAATCAACGTGTGGAAATGTCGAAATGCCGCTGTGGCGTGCTCGTCAAGAATTGTCGGATTAACATTTGGATTGTAGTCGTTGACGTAGCCCTTTGCTCCAGGATAAATAAGTTTATTGTTCACCATATTGTCGTGACCTGGAAAATTATAAAATATAATAGAATAGACAAAACATTTATGACAAGACATTGTAGACTGGAAACAACATAAACTTAAAGTTAGAGGCTTTTTATCTGTCCCACTGCTGGGCACAGGGCTTCTATGTTAAGAGAGTATAAAGTGTTAAGAGTACTGTGTTCAAACATGAGGCACAGCGCTGATTTCCAGCATAAAAATTGTGTGAGAATTTACGAAATAATATAGACATAAGAACTTAACAAATGGCGGCGTCACTAAAAGAGAATCTAATATTTTAATGGCCCATTAGCTCAGTTGGTTAGAGCGTCGTGCTGATAACGTGAAGGTCGCGGGTTCGATCCCCTCACGGGCCAGTAAATTCTTTAATAGAGGTTTACGCTAAGCGACCTAAGAGCTATGCCACCTCTCAATCCGGTGAAGCAGTAAAGGCCAGCTTTTCTCGCCAATCTGTGTAGTTTGTAATTTAAAAAATATAATATCATTAAACGGGCAATTCTTGTATATATTTATATATATATATATATATATATATGTGTAATTTGATTTGTGGTAGACTATGAGAAGGTATTGGGATGTGCAATTTATTTAGTAGTAAAGAACAAGACTGATAACATTTGAATGTGTACTTTTTAAGGGAAGCCAATCGAGTACGTGGCTGTCTTGATGTAAATAGATATAGACATAGACATTTATTTATTGGCATCACAATACAATAACACATCACAGACAGAATATAACACACATTAAAAAATAATTAAAAATAGACAAAACACAGTTAAAGTTACACGGACAAATAATACAAAACATATGATGCCAATATTGGACACCGTCTCAGCATATGGTGTCGCAAGGATGCGACAGCGCTGATTTTCAGCGGTGCCCGGGACTACCTAAAGACGTGTGCGCGCAGTACTACTTTTATATGGAATTTATACACACAATAAGAGTATAATAAATATGATACATGAATAAAACAGTTATGAGATTAAAATATAAATAAACTGCCATCATAGATAACCACCAGAAAAATTGCAGGTCTTATTGCAGTAGTCACTTTATATTAGCTAAGCCGTGTATTTCTTTTAAATACTTAAAAACATAACCTGCATCTAAAATGAAATCCCAATAATTTAAATTATCATTTTTATTCCACTTTTTTAAAGAATCTAGAATCTTTATATCCCTAGTTGTACCGCCGCCAGAATTATAACAAATTGGGTCGAAGGCACGTCACTCACCGGGAAACGTAGAAGTATATACCACATCACAGTGATATTCTGAGAGTTTTTGGTATTTCCCCGATTATAGTCCTACCTATTCGTGTAATAGCAGATGTTGTTTTATTCAAAGGTCAATGAAAATTTTAACAATTTGACTTACCGAGGAAAATTGGTAGATATTCATAATAATTTATGTGTTGAATCTCCGCTATGTGAATACGCCTCGCCTCCTGGTATATAGTCTCGTCATCCCAAAACGGGTTGAGTGCAGCCAACGTGTCAGCGATTCGATTATGCTCCCGTAGCAGAATTATCTGGAGTATCGTTAACTGAGGATTTTGATTCACTCGTAAGTCACCTATAGAATAGACAAAATAGTTGATCATCGTATAACCACCCTATCTACTTACATGAGATAGTCGAAATCATATCTCCGAGAAAGGCCGATTAATTTGGTTGGTTGGTTGGTTTGTTTAAGTATCTGTGGCAGAAAGAGGAAGGGATACTCCTCAGTCCTTTTTATTATGGTCTCATATTTTAAGTCACATATAATAAGTTGTTATAATTTTCTTTTTGAACAACAACTCTGACAATTTGTCTTTATTACTTATCTTTGAGTCAATAAGCGTTATGCGGTGATAATAATTTGCTATTTCTTTTTTTTTTATGTAATATAAGAGGCAAACGAGCAAGACGGGTCACCTGATGGTAAGTGATTCACCGCCACCCACGTTACCAGCAGCGCCAGTGCGTTGCCTACCCCTCAGGTAAGAATATGCTCTTTTCTTGAATAACCCAATGTCGCAGTTGTTGGGGAAGACCGCTGATGGCAACGAGTTCCAGATATTTTCTGTGCGTGGCAGAAAACTGTTAAAAAATCTTTTTCAAAATAATACTATTATGATAATTGTCTATCTTACTAAAGCCTTCAAAACCTCTTAAGTATTAATGAAGGCCTGAAAAGTTTCATAGAAAATAAATCTACAGTTCAACTCAAGGGATTGTTTACCAACAAACTATTCTCTTGTTTATTTGACTTAAAAGCTTTATTTCAAAAACAATAGCAATATTTTTGAGCTTCAATCGTATTTTAAAATAATTGTTACGCACCGCTGCATACACCTACAATGTTTGGACGCAGCGGTGTAAGTATGGCTGATATTCGAGCGGGACTTTTTAAAATTAAGAACACACTAATTACGATTCTCTTTTTTTTTATATCCATTATTAATTTTGGTGTAAACTATATTTAACGATTTATATTTACAGTAAAAGTATAACTGTGTTTGCGTTTGATGTTTTAACATAATGTTACTATCTGTACTACAGACAATTAAATCTAAGAGCCGTTGCGGTTCAGTGTCCCGGCTGTCGCCTCAAATTATAGTACGCTAGTAAAAGTTCGATCCCCGATTTCCGAATCAATGAAATTTCAAAAGACAATTTTAAATGTTGATTTACAACGTGCTCTGCAGTAAAGGATAAAAAATAGAGCAAATCTGCATGCCTTACAATGTTTTTCAAAAAATTTGTGGCCAAGAGTAGGATATATTTTATTTATTTATTTATAAACTCTTTATTGTTTACACTTATGAACTAAAATAAAAAAAGAAAATATAATTAAAATACATAAACAATGGGCGGCCTTATCGCTAAAAGCGATCTCTTCCAGGCAACCTTTGGATGGAGAGGAATAATAAAAAGAAGCGGCGGGAGTTTATAAAAAGTAGATATACTTAAATACTGATAATAAATATTTACATACAAACATACATACATATAATATAGGTATAAATATATATATATATATATATATTATGAAGAGACAAAACGTGTGTAAAAAGTATTACATATAATATATTTACATATATATAGCAGTATAAATGATGTTAGGTGGACTTGTCTAAGTAAAACTTTTTAACTTTGATTTTAAAAGTATTTATTGTCTGTGATATAGGTATACTTCAATACTTCTCTAATACAATCTCATAACCGTAACCCTGACGGTTACCGGATTCGAGAAACTGAAATCACCTGAACCCAAATCTATTACAAGTGTAACAATATCACTTTATTACTGAGTATTTCAATAATAGTGTCGTAGAGAAGACGTGACAAAGACTGTCTCCAAGAAGCTTTTTTGTCTGACGCCCACATTCGGACCTAATATAAACCAGTTAACCATATGTTACTTGTAAGACCGAATGTGGGCGTTGAACGCTTTGATAACTGAATGACTTAAGGGCGACTACGTAGATTTAAAAAGCCCTTGATCTTGTCTGAAATGGATAAAGCAGTAGACGTAAAAATAAAAATAGAAGAAGATAATTAGAAATTAACATAAATACACAAATTACATTCAACAAAAAACACACAAATATCACACGAGACGTAAAGATGAGATACAGTTACCTATGATAAGAACATCATACGGTAAATAAAATTACAATACGAGGAAGCCCAGCTGTACAACAAGCTGCCACAGCATGTCAAAAACTGTACCTCTACAGTAAGTTTTATATAATTGTCTTAAGTCATATTTATTAAATATTTGACTTTAGTTCTCTAATAGTCTTAAGAAATTAATTTTAAGCAGTGAATGTCAATTTTTGTTTTCTCAAATATTAAAGTGAATATTGTGTATTCTTTTTGAGAAATAAATTTCTTTAAACCGAAAAATGAAAACTTTTAGTTTTAATAAAGACTTAGAAAAATTTGACAAATCATTGGTGCCGGCAGCGTTATACGTTACTTCCGTAATAAGTAATCATTCTCTTACCAGTCAAATAACAAGGCTCATTTGGTGTAAGAGCCGATTCACAAGTCAATTTAACGTTGGACTCTTGGGGTGGCCATTGACGACCCTTGCGCATTACTGTCATCAGACGACCCCCGATGTAAGAACGGAGCGACGCCGCTTGAGTATCATTTGCTCCATACACCATGGACAGATCCATGTAAGCTGATACTATTGAAATCTGCGTGAAAAATTAGAGTATTTGTTATTCTATAATTCGTTATAATCTTACTTCTCAAATCCCAACATTTCGTCAGTTTTGATAGACCACAATTCCTAGCAAAAGAACACAGATTCCCACAAAGGGTGAATCGTGAGATTATTGAAATAGGAAATCCTAATTTCAATAGAGTAGATGGATTGAAACTTCAAGATATTAATGCGCTTATTCTGCGTGAATCAGACAAAACCTTTACAACAAAATAACCAAGACCAGCTAACCTACGGCGACTATAGCACGGGATGTCAAACGCGTGAGTGTGATGGTGTCTTATGTTGTATTACGTTTAGGAAGAACGGAAATCGAGTCAACCAGGTTAGCTGAATGTCACACGTAATAGTGACTTAAATCGAATTTTCCGACGAAATTACAAACAGAAAACTTAACGAAGGTCCAACCTGCGTATTGATGAGAGCTCAATCGATTGACCTAACAAAGATTCGACGAGGAGAAACGATATTATAGTTCTTCAAAACATCCCAAGCATTAGAATTTTATTGCATGACAGAAGTAGGTTGCCATTGTTCTACAAAAGATGTGATCTTGATCTTGCTACAAGATAGAGTCGAAATTGTCATCGTTTTAAGCACATTGTTTCCTAAGCATATGAATAAGCGCTCATGTTCTGTTAACTTTATTTAATGATTTTTTGTCTATTTAAAAAAAAATTGCACACTTATTGGTTCGTGAAGTAAGGCAATGAAGTTAGTCAAACGCTTAGCTGTTAGGGTTTTAACGCTCTGTTCTAATTTAATATCTTAATGATTTCTTAATGTCCTACCTGTTGAGCGGGGGCATGCGGCGACGTACATCCCCTGTCCCTTGTGGTACCTGTCCTCACAAAATTGAAGCACTGTGTACCTTGAGGGGCATGGACCACGTCATTGGGGGGAATAATGATCGGGGCACACGATGGATTGAAAGCGGCGTCAGGCGCCAACCGGCCGTTGTCGTCGCAGCATGTAATTAAATCCTTATCTGTAGATACACATAATAAATAAATAATTTAAAAAAAATGGCCTTATATTTCTAACTAACTAATTACAAATATATACTAATTTGTAATTATATACAAATTGTTAAGAACCCCTCGTTCTCGAGCGTGAAGGCCTCCGCTAGAGATTTCCATGTCTCTTTGTCTTTTGCCGTTATTAGCCACTGTTTGCCAGCCGCGTGTGTTAGATAATTGTAGTATAGTTGCTCATTTGACTATCGAATGATCCGTTTCAATGTTTAGATTATATGTTTGTCAAATGCAGTTACTCTTTATTTATAACAGACTTGTTTTATTCGAGACATATAGTATTTGTGTGTTAAAATACGAATAAATAAATGTTAATGTATGTTCTATTAAATCAAAGGATTTTAAAGATGAAACATTATTTATAAAGAGTTACATTATTGACTTCTAAGAGTATAAGAGCAGTGGTACGGCCCATACGGGACTTTCTGGAGCTCCGGTGGCACGTCGTTAAGTTAAGTACTCTTTGTCATTAACGTAGTTATGCTATATACTGTGTTTATTGTAGATATTCTTATTTCATATTATGTTGAAATTGTGCGAGTGGATTACTACATGTACCATAAATACGGTAATATACCTATATTTATGGTTATGTAGTTAGTCAGTCGTTTATTTGCTATTACTTATGAACCTGTGATTATGTTTCTGTAGTGTGATGTATTACGGTTATAATGTATTTATCCCTATCTGTATTCTATATTGCCTTATATTTATATAATTAACTGTATCACTCAGTGGCTATGTACTTATTTCAAAAAGTAATGAAGATAATAAAAGTGTTAGACCATCTTACAAGTTTTATTTCTCACATCAGAAGTGGGATACGAACAGAGATTTATATCTCTGTGCGAGTTCCTAGGCCCACTGCACCTTTTATTTATATATCAGCTTGAATTGTTGGGAAACAATTTAGGTCCCTTTGTCTTAAAACGTTTTACTTTTGCTTTTGTTTTTATTTTTTTTACCCACTTTTTCTAACATTCGGTATTTAGTATAAAGCTGTGAAATTCAATTAGTACTACTTAAACATGCTAAGAAAACACTATTCCTGTACCATTTTATGTCAATACCAGTCAATGACTCTAATATTTTACCGCAATATTTAAATGTTTTCGTGTTTCAGATGGATTGTGAAACAATTGACGGCTTGCTTAAGGCAATCAGAGAAGCAGTATCGGCGACGCACCAGAGAGACGACGACATCGCCCTACCATTATTCGACCCGGATAAAACGACGGCGACGCTGCGAGTTGGTGCAATAACGTTGAGGTTATCGCGTCGGATTTAAAATGGAGCAGCATCAAGACAGCGGCAAAGGCCGGTAAGGCCCTTAAAGGTTCTGCCTTGACTTGGTTCGAATCATGGGAACCCTCGGAAGGCAGATCCTGGGAAAAATTTCGTTCCGATATTATTGACGTTTATCCTGAAAAAACTTGTCGGAAAAACTTAGCAGGGCGGTTTTGTATTTCTCCGACTCGGCAGAATCTTACAGCGAATATGCAAGAGAAAAATTAAGGTTGTTCCGTAATACAAAAATTAATTTTACAAATGAACAATTGGTTGAGTTAGTTTGTGGGGGTATTAGCGATGTTAATGTGAAAATGGCGTCGTTAAATAGCGGAGTTAGTACGACCTCCGGTCTTATCTCTACTTTCAATATATGTAAAAACAAGAAAAGAGCTTCAGAAAATACTGATTCAGGTCCTTCAATGGCAAAACGTTCTAAATTTGTTGAAAAGAAATGTTTTATTTGTAGTCAAACCGGTCATTTATATTCTCAGTGCCCAAAAATAAACTCACTCACACATTGCAACGGACCTTAATCCGACCTCCACAACTATCTAAACCTAATGAAAATCGTATGAGATTTTGTAACCATTGTAAAAGACTGGACACACAGAATCAATTTGTTATCATAAGCAACGGACTGATCCTTCTTCCTCTACTTCATTAACTATAATGCCATATAAGGAAGAAAATTTTTAGAAAAAACAAATTGATTCTGACCAGGGTTTTATTAACGATACACCAATTGATTCTCTCATTGATACAGGAGCGAGTTGTAGTTTGATAAAAGAATCTGTTGTAAATCGATTGGGTTGTCACCTTTCTCCAATATCTATCTATATTAATGGAATAGGGCAGAGTAAAATAAATGCTTTTGCTCTCGCAACTGTAACCATTCGAAGTGAAGATGTTTGTATGGAGCTTGACGTATATGTTGTCAGGGATAGCGATTTTCATTACAATCTTCTTATAGGCAGAAACGCGGTCAAATTCCCAGATGTAGAGATTATCACGGACTCATTAGGTAGTCGTTTGTGCAGGAAAATTATTGATTCCAAGATAGAAGTAAATACATTTATCGCAGAGTCGCCGCTAGTGGAGTTGGATGCGAAAATATGTCATTTAAATTTAGCATTACAAGATAAAATAAAAAATATTTTCAAACGGTATCCTTCTGTCTTGGAACAAACTAGTACTGTGAAAACAGGTGAACTTAAGTTACGTTTAATTAAAATGAAATAGTAAACTATCGCCCATATCGCCTGTCTCCAATTGAGAGGGAGAAGGTTCATATAATGATCCAAGATCTAATTAAACAAAATATTATCCGTGAAAGTGAGTCCCCTTCGCCAATCCAGTAATTTTGGTAAAAAAAAGACGGCAGCGACAGGTTGTGTATAGATTACCGAGCATTGAATAAAATTTTGGAAAAAGATAGATACCCACTCCCTCTCATTGAAGACCAAATAGATCGGTTAGGTAAAGCGAGGTTCTTTATTTCTATCGACATGAAAAATGGTTTTACCAAATCCCAGTTGCACCAGATTCCATAAAATACACAGCGTTTGTAACACCCGATGGACATTACGAGTTTCTGAAATTACCTTTCGGAATTTGTAACGGACCGTCTGTGTTCCAAAGAGCTATTACAAGAGCTGTCCAACACTTGAAGTATATTTTGGTGTATATAGATGACATCCTTATTCCATTTTAACATTAGAAGAGGGTCTTCATTATTTGGATGAAACAATTCAGGCATTAAGCAAAGCAGGGTTTAGCATAAATGTAAAAAATGTAAATTTTTGTTGAAAGCATAGAATATTTAGGTCAAATTATATCTCAGGAAGGTGTGAGGCCTAACGAGGCAAAAGTAGCTGCCCTAGTAAACTCCTCCGTTCCTAAAAACGTTAAACAGATAAGACAATTTATGGGACTTGCCAGTTATTTTCGCAAATTTATTCCTAATTTTGCATTCCGCACCGCTTGTATAACTAATTTAACAAAAAGAAAAAAATGGGAATGGGGAAAGGAACAGGATGAGGCTAGAAATTATGTTATAAAACACTTGTCTTCTAAACCATTGCTAACTATATTTAACCCAAAGTTACCAACTGAGCTTTATACCGATGCTAGTTCCTTGGGTTACGGCGCCATTCTGATACAAAGAATAGAAAATGAAAAAAGTTGTAGCTTATTTCAGCAAAGAACCTCCCCTTCAGAATCAAAGTATTGTTCATATGATTTGGAAACTTTAGCAATTCATAACGCATTAAAACATTTTAGAGTATACTTATTGGGTCTTAAATTCAAAATCATAACAGACTGTAATTCTGTTAAATCTACAATGACAAAAAGATTTAACTCCTCGTATTGCCCGTCTATGGACATACCTGCAAGACTTTGAGTTTGAAATTGTATATAAAAAGGAAAATATATAGGGCATGTCGATTATCTTAGCCGTAACCCTGTGGAATCGCTAATTAACGAACCTTCCGCTTCTGTAGTAAACGGTCCATCGCATAGCGATAAGACATTTATATGTAATAAAAGTTCCCAGATTCATTTAATTGAAACCCCCAATCATGGTTAGAAATCGCGCAACAAAATGACCCTGAATCGCAAAATTTAATCAGCCTGGTAGTTTCAGGAGAAATTGATGAAAATCGATATATCTATTTAAACAACTTATTATTCTATAAAACCGCTCCAAACGAGCTAAAATTTTATGTACCGAAGGGATCCAGATTTAGTCTTTTAAAACTTTTCACGATGAAAATTGTCACATCGGATATTACAAAACATTTAAGAAACTCCATGAGCACTTTTGGTTCCCTCGCATGGCTGCTTTTATACGAAAATATATAGAACACTGTCTGATATGTGTTGAACGAAAGGTTCACTCCGGTCCCCGGCAAGGCTTCTTACATCCTATTGAAAAATTCCTATTCCCTTTCATACGATTCATTTAGACTGCACTGGTCCTTTCACACAAACAACTGAAGGATACAAACATATTCTATTAATATTGGATGGCTTTACAAAATTTTGTTTGTTGAAACCTCTTAAAACCCTTAATGCCCAGGAACTTGTGCCTCTTATACGAGATACCATTACTATGTTTGGTTCCCCGTCTCGAGCTATAACTGATAGGGGCACTAATTTCAGTGCTAACCAAATTCAAACATTATTTAGAGAATTACATATAGAACATCATATGATTGCCACGGGTACACCAAGGGGTAATGGTCAGGTAGAACGGTACGTGACTATATTAATTGATATGTTAAACACTTCGTGTAATGGCTCATCAGATTGGCCAAGCGGGTTGTGGAAAGTTCAACAATCAATTAATACGACCATCCAAAAACTACGGGTTTTACCCTATACGTTTGCTCATTGGGTGTAATGCCAATATCCCTTGTATTCAGTCTCAACTTGATGATATTTCAGTCCCCGAATGTAGCATAGATATTAGAACAGATCGTGAACTAGCCTACAAACGCTTATGTTCAGAAGCACATAAATTCAAAACCAGGTTTGACTCAGTTAGGCGAGACAATAAGATTTTTAATGTCGGTAACATAGTATATGTTAACCAAGATCATAGGCGTTATAATAAATTAAGTCCAACATTTAAAGGGCCTTATGAAATAGTAGCTATTCTTCCCAATGACAGATTTTCTCTGAAAGGTAAAGGCAATTTAAGAAACATTATTATACCAAAAGATAAGTTAAGGCTTTGGCCAGGTGATTGGGTTGATGAAGAGATAAATAAAGAGAAAAGATACCATTGATAAGTAAATAGATTAGATAAATTTTAATATAGTTACATACTTGTATAATATTTATAAATTACGTTAAGAAATTAAGATTATTGTAGTTAATCACAAAAGAATACTCTATTTTTTGTTGTTTTATGAGAATACTATATTGATTAGCTGGCAACGCATGGCAACCAGCGTTTGTTATGCATAATAACTACTTCCAATGATATCTCAGTGATTTACATGAAACTTATTGTATCTTTAACTCATAATCAATAATTTAGTTGAATATCACTTAAATTTAGCATTGTAAACAATAATTTAACTTCATTGGTTTGTAATTTGACTTCTAATTAATTTTGCATAAACATTGTAAGGATACACAGTTGTCACAATATTTGTTAATATAATTCTTTGTACAACGTTACGCTGTATTAATAAAGCGAGTGTACTACTTGTTGGACTGTTTTATTCTACAAAACCTACAATTATAACAATATCTGGTACTGAGATTAACTGCTGAAGTCATTTGCTTCCTTCTATGTCCATCTCATGTGCAGCAGGTGTGGGGCTAGAAGTAACTGTCGCGGGAGCAATGACCGTTGTTACAATTTCTCTTAATGTCAGAAGAGAGTTGGTAGCAATGAATAACTGTTAGCTTTTAAGAGAATAAGAAGTGGACCAGAAAAGATGAGGTGATGAAGTAACTTGTATTCTAGGTGTGTCTGATATACACACACAGACAGACAGTTGTTATCGATTTCCTTTTAATGTGAGAAGAGGTGTGGTAACAATAACTAACTGTAATAGTATATAAGAAAATACCAAATGTAAGTAATTTTGTATTTCGAGAGCGAAATACTTGTCAGTATGGCCGTGTTAGATAATTGTAGTATAGTTGCTCATTTGACTATCGAATGATCCGTTTCCAATGTTTAGATTATATGTTTGTCAAATGCAGTTACTCTTTATTTATAACAGACTTGTTTTATTCGAGACATATAGTATTTGTGTGTTAAAATACGAATAAATAAATGTTAATGTATGTTCTATTAAATCAAAGGATTTTAAAGATGAAACATTATTTATAAAGAGTTACATTATTGACTTCTAAGAGTATAAGAGCAGTGGTACGGCCCATACGGGACTTTCTGGAGCTCCGGTGGCACGTCGTTAAGTTAAGTACTCTTTGTCATTAACGTAGTTATGCTATATACTGTGTTTATTGTAGATATTCTTATTTCATATTATGTTGAAATTGTGCGAGTGGATTACTACATGTACCATAAATACGGTAATATACCTATATTTATGGTTATGTAGTTAGTCAGTCGTTTATTTGCTATTACTTATGAACCTGTGATTATGTTTCTGTAGTGTGATGTATTACGGTTATAATGTATTTATCCCTATCTGTATTCTATATTGCCTTATATTTATATAATTAACTGTATCACTCAGTGGCTATGTACTTATTTCAAAAAGTAATGAAGATAATAAAAGTGTTAGACCATCTTACAAGTTTTATTTCTCACACGTGCATAATATCGTCTGTCCACCGGGCAGCTGGTCTTCTTCCCTTTCTGGTGCCCGATGGACCCTTTCAGGATGTTACCCTGGTGGTCCACCTGTTATCTGACAGTCTGGCTATGTGTCCAGCTCAACGCCATTTAAGTTTTTTGCTTTGAATCAGGGCATCTGTAACTTTTATTTTCCTTCGAATTATACTGTGGGCTATTTTTTGAATTTTCTTGATTTTTCTTGATTCTTCTTTGACACGTTTTTATTTGCCGCTTTATCATTTATAGTATCATAGTTATAATGAGGAAGCGCCTATATTCTTGTTTCTTCATCCACATTTGTGTTCATTATCATTAGGAATATCTAGTCTTAGATTGTCATAAATCTACCAATATCTCAATCAATAATCATGCTTCCATACGAGGATTTTAAGAATTTTCCCTGGTACCTTCGGAACACAAAGACATTAAAAAAACTTACCTAAACCTTTTTAAACAAAAAAAAATTCAAAATCAAATTTTTTTGTTGAAAAACTTAAACTGTACTGTGTTCATTAAATATATAGGTATATGCATATAGTATCATGTATTTCTATTTCATATTTACTCCATTATACAGCTACTTATAATGGAGGAAATAAGAATGGGGTATAGTAATTACTTACGTGACTGTGCCACGCCGGCGGTTAAGGACATATCGTGGGTTAGAACCTGCCCCCATTGCTGTGCGTTTAAATTCCAAACAGGATCAATTAGTTGCTTGTCCGGAAAAAGCCTCAAGCTAATTTCACGGGGGTTGGGTAATTGCCGTCCCGACGAGGAAATAGGCATTGCACTGACGCCTGGAATGATAAAATTATTTTCGAGTGACATTTAACTATAATTTAATTTTATTGAGAAGACTACATTTAGTTTGGCGGTGAGCTTACGGCTAGCGGCCCGGACGAACGAACCTCATCGTTGTCGTTGTGGGGTAGACGTTGATCCTCTAGGTCATCACGGTTTAGCATGTCGTCGCAGTGCAGGACGTATTCCGCGCCATGCTGCCGTAAATGACGTCATCCGTCGCGCCCTTGCCGGGGTGCCAACAGTGCTTGAATCTAATGGCATCGCCCGGTAAGACGCTCATCCCGCGGAAAAACGGGCGGTCACTTGTGTGGGATGCCACATGCGTGGACACTGTTGCCCCATCCCACGTGAGAGCGATCGCTCGCAAAGCCGGTGCAGCTGCGGCGACTGCCGGAACCAATAAAAGGCGTAAATATGTGGCCTTGGGAGAGCCGTATATATTTGTGCCTTTTGCCGTGGAGACCTTGGGGCCTTGGGGTGCGGAAGCCCGTCAGCTGTTCAAGGAGATTTCTGCACGCCTCATCGACTCCTCAGGGGATCCAAAGGCTGGCGCGCATTTTGGACAAAGGTTGAGCCTGGCCATTCAACGGGAAAATGCCGCTAGCCTCTTGGGCACTCTGCCCAGCGAGCGCAGTGATTTGGGGTGGATTTTTTACATTATTTAGTTTTATTTTTACTTTGGTATAGGTTTATAGTTTTACCTATTATTTATAGTTTTTAAATTTGTTATTGTAAATATTTCCCAATAACTTTCATCATTATGTAATATTTCTTATAACTATAACCAATTGGACTTTGAGTTATGATAACTCTATATTAAGTCACTTGCCTTCACTATACCGACACGCGACGTTAAAATTAATCCTAGTTTTTTTAATACTTTCTAAGCACATGCTTAAACACGATCCCACCTGTTTTTAAGTGGAAGAGCAGCTCAGTATATGCCTACTCACTCTACTCTTCTATAATACCCACATTGTAATTGGAGAGAAAGACAGACGCGGGCAAACTATTTCAGTCCTGTGCTGGACAAATAGTGATATGTTGAAGCATTAGTTAACACTTATCTATAAACGAGAGCTCCCTAATTGTATCTACTGCTGGGTAGATAGATAAATTCTTTATTGCATCAAAATATATTTGAACGAAGGCGAAGTGTTTAGCATTGTCTACACTATAGACACGTGCTAAATGATCAAGATGTCATTAAGAGATATGCTTATGACATCTAAAATTATCAAGGGTTAAGTGGCGAGAAAAAAATGTGGCATTTGCATATCATTTCTTCCATAGTGCGTGCCGTCGAGGCCTTGCCTTGAATAACCACAATCACGTAGTTTCATTATCTTTCAACGCAACGCAGTCAAAGAGAAGTCAAGTCTGCACCACTCATGTCACGCAGGGATTTGTGACGGTTTTCTTATAAACCAGATTCACTTACCATCAGCGTAATTATACTTAATTAAGCGTCCATAAGGAGTCTGAGCCATTCCCCAAGATGGATTTTCCAAATTATTGCAAGAACCGTCTATGGATCTATATCTCGAGTTCGAACAAAATGGCGGAGCAACACCACAAGTTCTTGATGCTGGTTTCCGTCCAAATAACCGCGGTGACGGTGGATTGATGTAACTGAAAATATCGAATAAATTTTTTGTAGTATTATAGGCATTTCCGACAGACATAAAATAAGAACTTTAGTATTCAAATTTGAAATTTCATAATGTTTAAAATTAAAATTATCAATATCACTCTGGTTTTACTTCTATAGATACTTTATATACATTATTAATCCGAACTTGGACAGATAGATCAATCTCACTAAAAACCAAGATTGATCTGGCGAGGTCTCTGGTGTTCCCAATTTTCGCCTATGGAGCAGAAACTTGGACCCTCAAGAAGGCAGACAGATCTCGTATTGACGAATTTGAGATGTGGTGCTGGAGGAGATTGATACGAGTACCTTGGACAGCCCACAGTCACCGTCAGGCTGTCAACGGTCTGTCTCCGTAGGGTTTTCGAATTCTTCGGTCACATAGCCAGAAAAACGATACACTGAAAACACTCCTGGTCACAGGCAAAGTATAGGGAAGACGACCAAGAGGGAGGAGCCATATGCGCTAGACAGACCAAATAAGCAACAACACCAACGCGAGAGTCCAAGAGGCATTTCACACCGCCAAAGACCGCAATAGGTGGAAAGCGATCGTCCGCCACATAATTCGTTGAGGTCACAACCCTCTGCAATGAGGAAAACGGCGCAAGGAGGAGGATATACATTATTAGTAAATATATCTTACCCCAATCTCGTATTAGATAAACTTTTATCTTGAATATATGATTCAACATTATTGCTACTGGGAAAAAGAAAATCATAAATCTTAGCATTTTGGATAAATGCTGGCAGGTTATTGTGTACGTAGCTAAGGTAACCACCGTTGACGGCAGCGCAAGCAAGCAGTACCAAGACAGTTGCCGATTGGAACATTTTGTATCTGAAACAAGGACAATAGAACTTTTAAAGCAAAGCTATCAACAGAAGTCTATATCATGTAATGAGAGAGAGAATAGAGTGTGAGAATGATATTTTAGCCACATTACAAAATTTGAATGACGGAAAAGGTTGAATGCAAAAACCCAGAGGTATATTGTTTTCAAAAGTGTACCAGGATACTACTAAGTGCCTGCCTAACCTTCTGGCTGACGAGAAATTTGATTATTTCCAAAACCGTAATTTAATTAATTAAGCGGGAATATGAGTTTTACAACTATTCCGGCTAATTTTATCACACTTTTTCGTAGCTATTGTGAGACATAGTACATGGAAAGTTTAATACAATACAATAATCTATAAGGTTATATACATGGTAATGTAACATGGTAACTAAATCTGAGTACTTGCATGCAATATGGACTAACATACTTTAGGGGTTATATCTTCTACCACGGAGGTATTCGAGAGGCAGAGAAATCTTTTGAACAAGCAACTTTTGAAGTCACTCGTTAAATTGACTAAATTCCTTCAGCCCTGGAGTTCTGGGCTCTCAAGAATAAAACTACGGTATCCCCTGCCTGTCGTAGAAGGCGACTAAAAGGGGCCTCGGGTTCACTGGGCGACAAGTGGGGGCCTTTGTCGTCCGCCAAGGTGGACCCGGGAAGAAGGCGACATCGGCTGGCCCGTGTCGCCTTGCACTGCGAGGGCACAGGGGGGAGGGAGTAACCTCCCCTCTCCTTGAGCATAGTGCAGAGTTCGGTTCGTTCCACTGGTGATCCCGGAGCACCTCACCATGCACCGAGGAAGGGCCACCGGGGAGGTTTTTCTGCGTAAAAACCCCACATAACCGCCGCCTTCCCCCAGAAGGCGGGATATCTTTTTGAAGAATTCTTCCCCGTTAACAAATAAATCCTTATTTATATATGTATATCAAAATAGTTAAAGTTACAACCTTTATTGTGTTTTAGTGCAGACTTAACATGCCTTAGAAAATTTTTCTAAAACATGTAGGTTTCCTCACAACGTTTTCCTTCACCGCCGAGCGCGTGGTAAATCTGCACATAAAATTGCAACAACAAATTTATTGGTGCCAGCACCGGAGATCAAACTAGGCATCCTAGCGTACTATACAACTACAACCCGCACACTGAGCTACCATTTAAATATGTACAATTCATGTTTATATTTTTGTATGTTTACTTCTAATATACATATAGTTCAGTAATTATGTTTATAATATAAACGATTCTTGCTCTTATTTATTTATTATTGACTTATCTTGTTATTCAATTATTTGCTATACCTCTCCTGTCCTACAGGGTTGCCTCGAAGAGATCGATTGTAGCGATCCTAGTCCACATTTAGATTAATTTTAGTTTTTACTCAAATTTCATGTTGTACATACATATTGTAATGTGTGTCCTACCTACATATTGTAATGTGTGTGCTGTGAGCAATAAAGTGTATCTATCTATCCCCAAAGGCGCGAACGAAAATATTTTATACGTATTGATTGATGGATTATTTGTCGCTTCCTACAAGTATGTAAGCCAGCACGAGATGTACGCGGTAATGTTGCAATCGATCTTGATTTTTGTTGGTTACTACGCGATTTAAATCTTTATACAAGATAGATGATAACACGCGAGATCTATCCATCAGAATAAAATCAGTGGACATTTTATTTCATAGCAAAATTAGTAAATTACATTTTATTACATACTAACTGCGCCTTTAGGTGTTACCCGCAATTTAAAAGTATTCATTACAATTTTTCTAAAATAAAATTAGCGTAAGTTTCTTCTTATTACATTAGCTACCTGTCTGGGAATCAAATGAATCAAAGGTGTGTTATTATTTGTAGGTTTCGTGGAATAAAATAGTCCAACAACTAATACACTCGCTTTATTGAGACAGCGTAACGTTGTACAAAGAATTATTATAACGAATACCGTGACAACTGCACGTCCTCAAAATCTTTATAAAAAATAATTAGAAGTCAGATTAGGAACTAATAAGGTTAAACTTATGTTTACAATGCCAAGTTCATGTGACGATCAACTAAATTATTAATTATGAATTAAAGATACAATAAGGTTCAGGTAAATCATTAAGATATCATTGGAAGTAGTTATTATGCATAACAATCGCTGGGTGTCATGTGTTGCCAGCTAACAATAGGTCCATTATTAGCCGAAACATAGAGACAAAAAATGCTGTTTTTGTAGATGTACCGTATACATGTAGTAAAAAGTGGTTATTTAAATATTACAAACAGACACTCCAACTTTATTTATGTCTATAGTTAAACATATGTAAACTACTATTAAGTACGTAAGTAATAGTTACTTCGATAATCGAAATAACGGAATAAAAGAGCTTTATAAACTTTACCTACTGAACTTATAATCCACGTTATGTTAAGTAAAAGAAGTGATTTCTCCTAACAAACTGCTCGGATCGTTTGTCATGTTTATAATTTATAACTTGGTCAGGTAGTACTGTGACAAATGTATCCATTCATTAATTCGGATCGTAAGCTTTTAATCATGAATCAGTGGCGGTCGTCGAGTTGAAATCGCTTCGGTTGCAGCCTTGACCCCGAAGTGCAGTTGACTGCTTGATTTCCTAAAACAATTTGCTTTGCTTTAAGAGCTAATGGCTTGTGACATATTTTTTATTCCTTTCTTTTTTATATGGTAATTTCCAATTTTCTTATAAACCAGTACGGTGTTCGTACTTAATTGTCACGCTACTTTATTCAATTCCTTTACGTAATTATTTATAAATTATTTATTATTATTAAAACATTCGCTTCTTAAGTTCGAACCTGCACTTCATAATACACAGCGCAGACATGACAGGGTTTGTACCATTGTGGTCCACAAAACTGATTTCGCTAGACATCAATATTACGTCCTAAGTGCCTTTTTGTACAATAAAGTAAATAAATTATTACATATATACCCATTACCACGAAAAGAATGTAAGACACATATTACTGAATCCAAACTGAAACCATATTACTGGCTCCAAACCCTCTCGTATAAATTTATAAATTTATGAATTTACAGAAGATCTTTTAAAACCATAATAAACAGTCAGAGTAACTCACTGCCTTCATACTCATCCCTACACATACAGTCACTCTTTAATACACGAAACCTTTTACACACAAACACACACACACACAAAACGATTCAACTAAATTACATTATAAGTTTTTAATTTTATTAAATTTGGATTTGTATTTAACTGTTTGGAGATGGGCGTTAATAGCTGCGACACAGTTTTTACTACTGCGGCTATTATCGAACTGGTTTGTACATGAATTTTTGGTTTGAAATAAAATCGTATTATTAAATTAAAATTACTATAAAAAAATTATAATACTGGCCACCCTATGGTTGATGTAAAATCGTAATTTTGAAAAAGGAACATTATCTGTTAGTTATAATTAGCAAGTCATAATCTATTAGCAATGATTTGTATTTATTCATCCGTTGCTAGGCAACCAAGTAACAAACATAAACAATCAATGATTTATTTTAAACTAGAAATCCATCGTTTCTTTTTTACTTCGTACTTGATTCAAATAAAATTTAATTATAAGCTAATATAACCATTATTCGTTAAATGCCTGACCACGATCCCATTTGATTTTATGCGGAAATGCAGTATTGAACGAAAACGCGCGTTACCTTAGTAAAGGCTTAATCATTCTATTCTTTGAAACACATACATTGTGAAGTTTGTGATTTTGAAACACGTACTCGAAGAGAAGCGCGGGCGGATCGCTGTTATTAAATATGAGAATTTAAGGATTGTTTGTACCGTGCCGTGCTAGCTCAGTGTCCGTGCGGTTGGCTCAAGTTGCGTAGTACGCTAGCAACCCGAGTTCGATCCCCGGTGCCCGGTACCAATAAATTTGTTGTTGCAATTTTATGTGCTGATTTACCACGCGCGAAGCGGTGAAGGAAAACATCGTGAGGAAAACCTACATGTTTTAGAAAAATTTTCTACGGCATGTGAAGTCTGTCAATCCGCATTAGGGCCGCGTGGTGGACTATGCCCTTATACTCTCTTAACAGAGAAGGCCTGCACCCAACAGTGGGACATATATAAAGGCTGTAACTTTAACTTTAAGGATTGTTTGTCTTTAAATCAACTTCCGGAATCAGCTGAAGTGGCCCCACATCCGTAAAGTAGCAGTATCCAGGCGAGACATGCACACACTTAGCATGTTATGTAACATACTACATAACACTTGGTCTTCAGAATATCTTCGTGAGCGCTTCATAATAAACAGTTCGTCGGCCGCGAATCTCGAACCTTCTATAATAAATTTCTAACGTTCCCCGAATGTCACACGAATTTTTATGGCAATTCATTTACCTGTACATCTATAAAACTGTGAAATAGCTTGCCGATTGAGATTAGGGAGGCTTCGTTAACTAATGTCTTTAAATAGCGTGTATCTGAATACTTTTTACTCAAACAATGAAAAGTACATACTGGTATATATAATATGGTATATCTAAATGTTATTTATTTATCTATATAATATTTTTAAACGCTATTTTTAGCGGCACTACCCTTAGCCTGCCCTTGACCACTAAAGGTTAGCTAGAAGAAAGTGGTAAATAGCATTAAGTTCGCCTTTGTACATATACTTTGGTGCAATAAAGGATTTGTCTATCTATCTAACTTCACAACTATCATCAATTAGATATTTAAATTTATGTTTTCGTAGCAAACAAAATTAATTATCAATGAAAGAGTTATATTTGTAACAATTATTAACTTGAACCGTATCTACAAGATAACAAAGTTCATGTTAATTTTGTTTTCCATAGTTCATTATCATTAATAAACTTACATTACTCAGAACTGATGTCACGGCCACAAAAGGCAACATTGGTCTTTGTGAAAGTTGAAGGTTTGGTATCATAACACAATTATATGTCCTCATAATGCTGTCCAATTATCTCTCTTAAAGCAAACCATTTCATTCCGTAACATTTTTATGAAGGCAACGACGAATATAAGGTACACTTATATTTTGACAATGTTTAACTTTTCCACCAGTATCCCCTTATCTTGTTTTACCACCTGGCAGTAGAACAGAGTAAAGTCTGGACATATAATTGAGTTTTTCGCTTAGTAAGAATGTAGTGTTTTTGTAACTACTTGAAATTTTTATTATATTTGCTTTTTCAAATGTAGTGTATAAATTACCTTAACAAAAATATATGAAAATTATCACGTCGTATCGTCTTTTTAGAGAGTAGACAGAGACGCCGATCGCTGACCGCTTCTGGTCAAGTTTTTTAGGTTCCATATGTGACAGAACAAGGGACAAACGTTTTTGCTTTAGTATTTACCAGACAGGCAGTGTAGTATTGACTCATCACGATATCTTTGGAACCATAGAGCCTACAGACTTGAAATTTTAAAGGAATATACCTTTTACTGAGTAGAGATCAGCCAGGAATGGTTTTTAAAAAAATACAAATTTATCATACCAAATCTAATCTAATGAGTTTGAGATTAAAAGTTTGTGTTCTAGATTCGCGGGTTGCAGCAAGTTATGATTTGTAATGTCTGTTGTTTCTAGAACGATCGATTCTATTTGAAGTATGTGTTTTCACTCGTTAATATACTTGTTTTTACTCCGGAATTGTTGTTGAGAGTGAGTTGTGATTGATAATTTTTTTTCCTCAATAAATCGCAACCAGAGGCTTGTGTCCGTGGTCTTCGTTTGTTTTGTTAATACGAGTGCTACCTCTGCAGTTATAACAATTTTATTTCATGCCTGATTTTCGAAGGTGGTATTGGAGAATGCTCTGGTTCACGCATCGTAGACGCCCCGTTGCATTGTTAATTAGTTTCTTCGCGACCGCTGCGTCCCTGTTTCTCATTTTTAGGTTGTACTCTATTATTTTTCCTTTTGATGCGGCCGTTACTCTTGTCACCAGTCTTCCTGTGGCGTTGTCACAGTCATCTGTGTAATAGACACAGCTGACTGTGTTTAATTGATAAGTGTTTGTGACACTGGCACCTATGTTCACTTTTTCTTCCACATTCGTCCTCGTTGTCGTTACGAAGTGCTTACCTAGTCTTGAATTATCATAAACCTGTGGGGCTGGGTGGGCGAGGTGGCAGCTCGTATTCCTGGAGGAAGATGTTTGGCTCCGCCGCCGACCACACGGCCGCGGCAGGAGAGTCGCCCCTCCCGCCGAAGCCCCACCACGCCGCAACCGCGGTGCAGCACCGCTTAGTCGCGGAGGTTAGGGCGAGTGGCAACGCAACACCAACACTCCTCTTCCCCCGCGACTCCACCCCGGCCACGAAAGGCGGACAATCGCCCCCCGCAGCCCTCCGACACACTCGTGGCGGACTCTAAAAGCCCGCCGGGTGCTGTCGCCTCGGCCGGCCCTTCCACGCGGGCCGGCGTGTGGGTTCCTCTTTGCTTCACCGTGGGTGTTGGGGGCCACTCCACGGTTACTGAGCCCCTCCGGCACGATAAGCCGAGAACCCTTCGGGGGGAGTACCAATATCCTAAGCAAATGAGCTCAAACAAGCAATCAAATAGAGTATTTTGCTGCTCTTTTTGTGAAGTCTTTTAAAGAGGTGTTAGAAATGAAGCTATTGTTAATTGCATCATTTGTTAAATGGAATGCTTTGAAACCAGTGTTTGTACAGGTTTGCGTGTATAATGGCAGTTGCTGTTGGTTACATAAATAAATTAATTCCGATCGTTCATATATTATCATAGTAAATCGAGTGCTAACACTTGTGAAACAAATGATGAATACTGTTCCACGTAAGAAATACAACTTCTTTTATTGAATGTTAATAGTTTTAACACCGCAACAATTCACTTTTTGTACGGCAATGCAGATATGTGGTATAATATCATACGTCACAAAAAATTGAGGTATAACTTTTTGTTCAAATAGTGATAGATATAACATTCAAATCTGAAAGCTTAGCGAGACGCACAACGATCGGGGATTCAAGTCCCTATTAGACATTTTGGATTTTTGCTGGCAAATAATTAATATTAAGCTCGGTGAAAACGTGATAAATATCTGTAAATTAATGAATTACTCCGATAGGGTTAAAAGGACAGGAAAGCGTCTTTTCATTTCCTATTATTTCCTATTAGTTGGTTATTAATTCGAAGGTAAAATATATTCTCCTTCTTCTTCCTTAAGAGGAATCTCTGTTCTTAAGTCAGACATAATCAAGCGTCAATAGCCTAATGGTTTAGGGTACGGCCTGCGAATCGTAAGGTCTTGGGTTCGTATCCACCATTCGACTATTGCCGTGAACCATGTCCTAGCACAAGCTTATGCTTAGTTGGAATGGTTAACAAGATTGTTAGTAATATTTCAGAAAAAAAATAAGAAATATTACTAGCTTTCGTTTTTTTTTAAAAAAAAAAGAAAAAAAAATAATCCTACCAATACCACCATCTAGATTTTATTCTTCTATACGATTGCTTGCGCAAATATCATTCGTAAAAATAATGTCTTTTACCAACAAAATTAATATGGCATCTTAAGAGAAATTAAAACCTTTCAAATTGCAAAAGTACAGACGAATGGAGAACCCGTCTTCTCGTTAGTCTTTTTTAAAAAGCTATTACGAAAAATCGACAACTGCGACGTCAACCAATGTTAAATTTTGACACAATTCCAACAGGAGATTTTAGGCACGGTTTTGATGCATTCATTTGTTCCTACAGTTTATACAATAGCAGTGATTCTCGACGTACTATTTTTTATTTTTTAAATGTCAGAAGCTAAATGGTATATAATGAAACGAAGTGTAGACAATGACTAGGAAGTTCTCTTCGTGCGTTTTCGTTGCACGATAGCGAACGGACACGACAATTTACTTAACACTTATTATGCGAACTAAACTGGCGTAACAGTGAATGAATTTCAATTATTTACAAACTACGATTTGATTATACAACTTAAATCGCTACAATTATTAGTTAATAGTATAATAAATAATTGTCTCTCTAAATATAGAGAGACAATTATTTATTTATAAGCGTCAAGAGAATAATGGTTTAGGGTTTACTTAACTTCAAGTCGTAAGTTCAAAGGCACCACGACGTGGACCGTCTCATAGAGATTAAGTTGGAATTTTTTTGACGCACCTACTCTGGTTAGCCAAAGAAGCTGACCTCAACACTTTCACCGAATTTAAGAGGGTCACAGCTCTTATCGCATAGCCCGAACCTCTATTGGCAGCAACACAGCTTGAGGGCCCCCGAGAGGTGACCTCGGATGGTTATTCTAGGCGCGTTGCTAAATCCAGGGTGCCCGAGAGGGCCAAGCCACGACTCGAACCGTAGATTTACCATGGAAAAGGTAGAGACATAAAGCTAACTAACTTTGAGTGCCAGATATAATTGGCCAAGCCGCGAATTTCGGCGTTAGTGAACTCCATGTTTACACGTCTATAACTGTTGAACGCAATATCCAAACTAATTATGCATAGCGTCGTTTTGTAGGTTATGTCAAGACCTTTCAAATTATGTATAGTATTGCTAGATACGAGCTCTGTAGCGCTTTGTACATAGCCGCGAAATTCAAAAGACAAAAAGGCGGAAGGGAGATATTTGACAACCTATTATATAGTATATCGAGCTATAATAATAACGAGTACAACAATATTCATACATCATGTTGAATGTTCTACATTCGTAATAACCTTCAAATGTACTTCACATTACAATCAGAACAAAGCTGCCGACGTAGGCACGTGATATTTGACATGATCTCCAAGTCGACGGCTGACCTTAAATACTTTCTGAACGCACTCCATACGCCTTTTACGTAATGTTATAACGATTACGACAGACAATAACGAGATTAAATTTTTCGAATTTGTAGTTAATACTGAATTCGGTCAACAAGCCTTTTATGTGAGAATATAATCATAAGATCGGAGCGCGTGACTTGGGTTCAGTGAACGTAGGAACCAGTGGCTGCATTAACTTCGAAACTGTGGACTTGTATTATATTTAATGAAACTAAGTTACCTAACCAGATTACGGGCTACTTGTTTTACATCGATATACATACTGTAAATGCGTGTCCGCTACTGGAGGTTTAGTAAATTTACCCTTTTCTTATTAACGGTATTTTATAATTTTCCTTCAAAACCTGTTAACTCTGCATTATTAAACAATATCGTCGGAAATAAGATACAAGTATGTTATTTATTTAGGTCAAGCTTTTACAATATCCATATACAAAGTAAAGGAACGTGGTGGTTATGTGGGGTTTTTACCCACTAAAACCTCCTCGGTGGCCCTTCCTCGGTGCATGGTGAGGGGCTCCAGGATCTCCATGGGAACGAACCGGAGCCCCTCTGCACTGTGCTCAATGAGAGCACTTCCCGGGGAGGAGGTTGCTCCCTTCCCCCCTGTGCCCTCGCAGTGCAAGGCGACACGGGCCAGCCGATGTCGCCATCTTGCCGGGTCCACCTTGGCGGACGACTAAGGCGCCCACCCTTGTCGTCCAGTGAACCCGAAGCCCCTTTTAGTCGCTCATCGGCAAGGGATACCGTAGTCTTATTCTTGAGAGCCCAGAACTACAGGGCTGATTATATAAAAATCTAACTCAGTGTGCCACCCAACCTGACGATGTACCGCTTTCTGTATCTAACGTTTGACCCAGCCTTTAGTATATTATTTATTGATCTCTTATTAGGTATATTAAGTGTAGATATATATTAAGGTATATAATGTTTGTACCTGTACGCCATCGTCGTAGGTCTCTGTTAGACCTTAAGCGTGATACCCTGAAGGGCAGGCACTAGCTGACATATCCTATAACTTTAGGAACGGTGCACATTTACAAGAAAGTGTGAATCTGCAAGCATTAACTAGCACCCATACGATTTTCAATTGTTCCTTGATATATCTTCAGAACCCTAAAAAATCTATATCGATTCATAAAATACGGCGGTACAAATACGCAGAAGCATAGAGAAACTCTTTCTTTTTTGAATTCGGTTAAAATGTGGATGGAAACTATTCTCGTACTAAGCTCATTACTTTGACGAGGCCATTCGTGAAACTTTCTCCAGCGGTTATTTGTTCTGTAAGCTGTATAGTCGGCCCATTACCTCAGCTTAATATACCACTGAACTTTTGAACAACTAAATTGAATGAATATTTTCTTAACTCGTTCAAATAAGTGTCAATAGCCTAATGGTTTAGGGTACAATCTGCGAATCGTAAGGTCGTAGGTTCGAATCCACCATTCGACTATTGACGTAAACGATTTCCTAGCACAAGCTTAAGCTTAATTGGTATGGTAAACAAGAATGTTAGTTATATTTCTGAAAAAAAAAGAAATATTACTGGGTTTCTATTTTTTAAAATATGGAAATTATTATAACTGTCGTAATTTAGTTTTAAAGCGTTCTAAAACTGGTTCTAAAAATGCGGTGTTGTTACATAAGACAGATATGTTGCATGAGAAAACGAGTTCACAAAGGGACAAAGTTTATATTGAAAGGTAAGTAATAACCTTCCAAGTCCAATATGAACACACACCTTATTGGCTCGCGTCCTCCATCTTAGGCTTCTTTGCCAATTTAGTGAAAAAAAAGTAATGCACCGCTTTCAAGATTCAATTATTGAATGTTCCGTTAAACATCAAAAGTACCTCCAACTTCAAAATATGAGGTCCTCAATTCGTCTTTTTCTAAATCTTTGTGTACCAATAGCGATTTATTAACTAATTTTGAATTTGTTTTTTTTTTAAAGGATTTAGTGTTAGTTAGGTCTCTTACTAATTTTGTTAGCATGTGACCTTTTGAACAAAAAAAGTACACATTATTACCAACATTCCCGATCAATCGCACTAATGCCCGTACTGGAGACGATTCAAGACAAAACACTAACGAGCTTCTAGTTTCTTAGACCCTTCCCTAAATCCTATTATCTTTTATTATTATTAGTTTGTTCACTTTCAACTATATATATCACAAAGATATATCACCACTTTTTTTTGGACGAACTAACACAGTTGGCACAGAGATGCTGGCCTTTACTGCTTCACCGGATTGAGAGGTGGCATAGCTCTTAGATTGCTTAGCCTGAACTTCTATTAGGTGGTAACTCAACACAAGGGTCCCCTCCCCCCGGTGAGGGGTAACCTCGGCTTGGACGGTTACTATGTTACGCGTTAGCATTCCGATCCGAGGGCACCCGAGAGGGCCACCACTTGGTCGGTAGCTATTTTATTAGCAAAAATCTATTGGGACAATCTAAGCTAAACTAACTTATATGCCACTTCGTGAAGCAAATATCTCACCACTCGATCAATGCTATATTAAAACCCCGCGCTCGATGTATGAAGGAAACTTTGGTCAAAGTGTTGCTTTGATTTCCCTGAAGCAATTTTCCGTGTTCGTGAGTTATTTGATTTTTAATTGCAACCCTCTTTGTAACTTGGTTCAATGTTTATAATTAAAATGGACGCTTATGATGAAATTGGCTACTATAAAAAAATAAGCTCAAGCGTCATTTTAACCTATGCAACGTACAGAGTACAGAAAGACAGTTTTCGCCATAGAAATATATTTTTAAACGACTTCAAAAGGAGGTTCTCAAATAGTCTGTATTTTTTTAATGTTTGTGACCGCATAACTTTCAAGTACATAAACCAATTTTTATGATTATTTTTTATTTGAGAGTTGGTGCTTCCCGAGCGATTCCATTAAAACTTGGTTCCATTCTGACAATGGGATTCATATAAGTCTTAAATCTGCATCAAGTATGTGCGCCAAAAATGGACGAATAACTGAATATCACGCCAATCGATTTCGATTATTCAATTTTTATTGGAAAGGACGCACTTCAATTGTAGTTGGATGAGAGATTGGTTAGGTTCTGATTATTCGTATTATTCCTACGATAATTCGGAAATACAACTTATATGCTGTATTTCCGAACTATCGTTCTCATACAGAGGGCGTCCGATTCGATTTCAAGTCGGTTTATATCGCTAGTCAATATACTTGTTCTATAATAATAAAATATAGGAGGTGTCAAAAAAGGCTAAAAATCAAGTCGTATCGGGATAGTATCCAATTTCAGCCCTGTAGTTCTGGGCTCTCAAGAATAAGACTACGGTATCCCCTGCCTGTCGTAGAAGGCGACTAAAAAAAAATAAACCTCGGGTTCACTGGGCGACAAGGGTGGGGGCCTTTGTCGTCCGCCAAGGTGGACCCGAGAAGAAGGCGACATCGGTTGGCCCATATCGCCATGCACTGCGAGGGCACAGGAGGAAAGGGAGTAACCTAAAGAGAGCACTTCTCGAGGGGGGGGAAGTGCTCTCATTGAGCATAGTGCAGAGGGGCTCCGGTGCGTTCCACTGGAGATCCCGGAGCACCTCACCATGCACCGAGGAAATGCCACCGGGGAGGTTTTAGTGGGTAAAAACCCCACATAACCACCGCCTTCCCCCCAGAAGGCGGGGTATCTTTTTGAAGATTTCCTCCTTGTTAACCAAAAAAAAAGTATCCAGTACCACTTTCTTTGATATCAAAGATTTAACTTTTTCCTCTACGTTATTTACAACCGGCTCGGAATAAAAAGGAACAGATCATGAATAATGTCAATTTTATCTATATACCGATCTAAGGATTGACAGCACTGCAGATATAAAAACTTGTGTCAGACCTACAAACTTTACGATTTTATTGCTAGTAAAAGTGTAGTAAAAATTCTCTCTGATCTGCAAGATTTATGCAAAATAACTGAACGATGTCGTAAGACAATACAATAATCAAATACTTTCATTATCATATATTATATGCTCATCGACTCTTGCGAGAAAATAAGCAACTAAGTACATAAATTATTCTAGACTTCTGTCACTGCGTAATGGATTTATCCAAAAGTTTCCTTACCTTTCAAAGTACATAGATTGGGCATTGGGATTTTGAATAAAAAAATGTTTTTCCTTACGTATTTCTAAACTTGATCATTAGTTATATTAATAGTCAATGCGAAAAATGTAGAAAAAGATTTTTTAATTGATTATAAACAAATAAAAATTGATAAAATTCAAAGAAAAATAACGTGACTACGAATACGGTACGAATGGTCGCCATAATTATTTGTGACGTCATAATTTTAAAACAATTTCATGACACTACAGCGTTCTATCAGATCAAAAGTCATAATACTGTATTGTGTGTATACGCTGCAACGACTTCAAACATAAGTTATGACGTCAAGGGCTCGGATTTGGTCGGGAGCTTTCGGCGTGTTTTACGGTACTGAATTAAAATGTATTTTTAATGTGATATAACTTTTTTATTATATTTATGTTATCCAATAGATAATTTTGGAAAAATTATCAAATATATTGATTTGCTTCAAAATCAACATTTTAACTATAATACAAAATAGTAATAGACAATTGTACTGTCTCAAATAAGATTAACTCGGTTTGTATAGTTGTAAAAGTTTTTCCATAGATATATAGACAATAGCTATCACGTAGCTTGAAAAGACGATATGTTTGAGTCGCTTATTTTCCAGCGCACTGGAATCAAACATTCAACTTAGTTACAGATGGAGGTTTCTGTCGAATTACCCTAAGTTACTCATCTAATTCAGCCCTGTAGTTCTGGGCTCTCAAGAATAAGACTACGGTATCCCCTGCCTGTCGTAGAAGGCGACTAAAAAAAAAATTATCAAATATATTGATTTGCTTCAAAATCAACATTTTAACTATAATCAATATAATACAAAACAGCATACAACTGTCTCAAATAAGATTAACTCGGTTTGTATAGTTGTAAAAGTTTTTCCATAGATATATAGACAATAGCTATCACGTAGCTTGAAGAGACGATATGCTTGAGTCGCTTATTTTCCAGCGCACTGGAATCAAACATTCAACTTAGTTACAGATGGAGGTTTCTGTCGAATTACCCTAAGTTACTCATCTAATTCAGCCCTGTAATACTAGGCTCTCAAGAATAAGACTACGGTATCCCCTGCCTGTCGTAGAAGGCGACTAAAAGGGGCCTCGGATTCACTGGGCGACAAGGGTGGGCCCGGGAAGAAAGCGACATCGGCTGGCCCGTGTCGCCTTGCACTGCGAGGGCACAGGGGGGGAGGGAGAAACCTCCCCCCCCGGAAAGAGCTCTCCTTGAGCACAGTGCAGAGGGGCCATTGGAAATCTCGGAGCCCCTCACCATGCACCGAGGAAGGGCCACCGGGGAGGTTTTAGTGGGTAAATTTGAATCCCGACCATAGTTCAAACTGCTGAGCCTAGACTTGTAATTAATTTGAACGAGATACAGACTCTGAAACAGCTGAAAGGATTTTTTTGGATAAAAGAAAGCTAGCAATATTTCCTTTTTTTTTAGAAAATATTACTAACATTCTTGTTAACCATTCTAGCTAAGGCTTGTGGTAGGAGATGGTTTACGTCAATAGTCGAATGGTGGATTCGAACCTTACGATTCGCAGACCGTACCCTAAACCATTAGGCTATTGAAGCTTGTACAATAATTCATCGCCGACGAGGTTCCGAGTAAAAGATTTTTATATTTACGAATTGCTAGTCTGTGTAATCTTTCTCTTTTTGTACTTGAAACAAAAGAAAACGTGCTTTGTACCTTCGCGAATTGTTTTGTAGAGGTTTGATGTATAAATTATTATCGGAAGGAGTTTATTACGTGACTTGGAAACTGTGAATAGCTTTCTCTTTCAACTGGAAACTTAAGCGGAAGTAAGTTTGACTGTCGGCTCTAATCAAAACTTCAAGAGTCAATTTATTAAAGATCAATATAATAAAGACTCGATAGAGAAAATTGTAATCAGGATTAATAAAGATAAATTGTTGCTTTGGATCGTCAACATTGCATCGAGGAACACTGGATTTTAACAACCGTAAGGTCATTTACGCCATGAATACATAACTTTCTATGAAACGCCCTAACTTAAACTTGGCGTTAAATTAGGCACATGAGAACATTTTCTTGTTGTAAGAAAATTGACAAAGTGCCGTTATTGCTTGCCCGGGCGTAACTTAATTTAAGACTTAAGTATGCATATTTAAGCACTTTGCTCGGGAAGCACAATGTCAGAGAAAGTAAAAATGTAGCAGTTAAGTTTAATTTTGGAAAACCTACAAAATGAGTATTTTTTTCGTGGAATCTCCAAATGGAACAACCACAGCCCCTCTGCGCTTCGCTAGCCAGTCTTGGAGGCGTGCGTTTGAATCGTTAGACCAAAACCCACGCTGACTATCACGATCACATTCTTAGGGTCGTTATAAGTGGATATACAATAAGGGAAGACATAGTCCAACGTACCAATACTAAGCAATAACTCTGAATATATACATATACACAAATATGTCCCACACAAATATGTATACACAAATATGTGTTTGCGCCATACGGACCAACATACGGAAGTGCGGATTGGCAGATACACATGTATCTTAATAGCTTAAAAATTTCTTAGAAAATTTTATAAGAAATTTAGGTTCCCCACGATGTTTTCCTTCATTGCCGAGCGCGTGGAATCGCAACAAACATAATAATTGGTGCCGGCACTAGGAATCGGACTCGGGTTGCTAGTGTAATATGCAACTTGAGGCAACCGCCTGGACATGGATCTACCACTGCTCTTTTAGTTCAATTCATCAAATTTAGTACTTACTACTGATGGGAAATAAGAATAGCCGACTGATATAGCGATGGCATGATCACTATAAAGACGAATTCACAGTTGTACCATGGTTCAAGTCAGATTAAAAATACACAGAGCTTATAGCAATGATTAATAGCTATAAAATATTTATATCTCCCACTATTAGGCAGACCTTCTCTTCTTTTTTTAATAAAGAGAGTTTTCTTTATCCCACCGATCATAAACATCTACTAAAGAAATTGGCGTTGTGTTGCCCATCTATTAGGAGGAAATGGGTGCCCGGTGCACCTGGCTCACCAGGCAGAAGTATGTACTGTCCGCTTCAAGTCCGTCATAAGGATGTTTACTTCACTTACTGCATTTCAGAACATTCTTCACTTTTTATACCAAGTCATCATTTATTTAATTTTTAATTACAATAAAAAATGCTTTGGTGCCAACATCCAACTTAGGTTGTTAGCTTACTTTACAATTTGGACACTAAACCAGTGATGTTCTAATCGCCTTGTCGTGTAATCGATTCGTCAACATTCATAATTTGCACCCTGATAGACGCTATGTTGACTTTGAATAATTAAATTGACAATTGACAGTTAAGCAACATTTGCCAGTTACTTAAGACGTTGTCTAATTTAAATACGAATTAATTGTTCTTTTTACGATAGACGAAATAACCGTGACCTACAAGTTTTTTTTATTATAAATCTCTTTTATTACAGGTTTATGTAATAAGATACTAAAACAAAAATTAATTTGTTTAATTAATCAAGAAATTCCCGACACTGAACTACCAGAGCTTTATTTATAGTTGTAGTATAATTGTGCCAAAAATGGTATCTTATAATGAAATTAAGATACTTTTTTTGACGAACTAACACAGTTGGCACAGAGAAGCTGGCCTTTACTGCTTCACCGGATTTGAGAGGTGGCACAGCTCTTAGATCGCTTAGCCTGAACCTCTATTAGGTGGTAACTCGACACAAGGGTCCCCCCGGTGAGGGGTAACCTCGGCTTGGACGGTTACCATTATTACGCGTTAGCAGTCCGATCCGAGGGCGCCCGAGAGGGCCGAACCACGACTCGGTCGGTAGCTATTTTATTAACAAAAATCTATTGGGACAATCTAAGCTAAACTAACTTATATGCCACTTCGGGAAGCGTTAGCGCTGGGAGAAGAAGTGGCCGAAGAAACTCCAGCAACGCACCTAATCTTATCAAGGGGACCAATTAAGATTCAAAATTGCATCGCTTATGTTTGCAGGTAAGGCCAGGTAATAAACTTTTCCTAACTACAAATTCCACTTAAAACTAATTAAAAAATGTGGTGTATTATAAAATTCAATGTTCCATTGTACTTTTTTAAAAGCGTCCTTTAATATATATCAACCGTATTCTGTTCAGAACTCCGTTTTAAAAGCGTAGTTAGTGCTCCGTGAATGATTAACTGACGCATTAACAAACCCACACACATTAAAAAATAATCCAGTTACTGCTTGTGGATTGGTGTCTAAGTTTAATAATAATACTTTTTTAATTATACATAAGTTAATATAAATAAGTTTAAAAGTGTGTAGGGGGTTGTAGAAATAATGTACTGTTTACAATAAAAATATGCAAACCCGTTTAGAAGGGCATGCTTCGCTTTAATCATATGCATGCCGCAATGGCATACACAATCGTGGTTCAAGATACTATTTACTTGCCCATTTCTAATACCCAGCCAATCTACAGTTTAACTAGAATTTGACAGGTAGCACTGCTCTTAATTCGCTTAGCATGACTCTCTTTGGAGATAGCAGTAAAGGAACCCAGATGAGACGTCTTTACTCGTTACTTGAATTTTCGAGAATAACTCAGCAAACATCGTGAGGAAGACTGCATGTCTGACAATTTTTTTCAGAGCTGTAAAGTGTCCATCCGCTTGGCTGTCGTTATGTCGTGGCGTTATGTTCTCTCAACTCTCTCTGTGCCCAATAGTGGTCCAAGTATCGTTGTAGCTATTATGCCAGGAAAAAATTACCCTCTAAGGCTACGTATACATTTTTTTTTAATAAAAATATATAAATGCAAATATATGACCATTCCATATCACCATTGTGCTAGGAGATGGTTCACATCAATAGTGGAAAGGATTTGAACCTGCTACCTTACGTTTTGCGGGGCGTACTCAAACTATTAGGCTATTGTCACTTACCAAATAAGTCCTTACGTCAGATAAGAAATTCGATTAATCTTATAATGCACATGTCAAATGACAGAGAAAGTGTTACAGTATAAGATTACCAAATCACGTAATTCCAGTTAACTTATTAGGCCCACAAAATGATAACATTACTTGATCATTACGTAATACACGACTTGTTCCGATATTACGACTTAATGATATGTATTTTTGTTGTTATGAACGTGTAGCCCAAGTACAAATTAAATTGTTTGTTGACATTTTAAGTGCTGATTTACCATGTAGTCGACGGTGAAGGAAACCATCGTGAGGAAAGATGCATTACTTAGAAAACTTGAACTAAGTCCGCTTGGCTTGGGTACAGACAATACCTGTGCTCGATTGAGGGACATATAACGGCATTGGATATGAACAATATGCAGTATCGGAATACAGTTGACTTTTCATTACGTTTAATTGGTCCTGTATGACCATAATAGATTCACTGAGTACTAATGATAAAAATTTGGGATATAGAGGATGAATCATGAATACTATGATACTATAGCAAAGGATAATTCCATAGCGTATGATTTAATTTGACTTTAATTTGCGGCGTCAGTAGTCTAATTGATTACATTACAACGATCTGATGGAATACGTCGTGCGAAGCTTAAGGTCGAGTTTCAAATCCAATACTATCAACACATTGCGATTTTACTCTCAGGTCTTTTTTAAATCAACTGGAGTAGGTATAGAAACTGTCCTCTCATCCTGTCTGTCTAAATAAAAACACAATTTTAGGAGAAACAGCTGTGTTTCTCTTATATTTGGTCTTTTTGGCGTGATTAACAATATTACGGGTCAAAAGCAATAAAATACGTTTCATAGTGATCCTAGTGACTAAGCAATTTTTTCTTTAGTATAAAAAAATCGCTTGCTAAAACTCGCACCCTGTGTATAGCTGTGCCCTCATAATACCTTATAAGCTCGGTGACAAGTGGACAGCAATTGCTATCTCTGTCTACCCTCACTAAAAAGGGTCAAAGTTACAAGAACCTTTTTCCTATTTACCTCATTTTATTACTAAATACAGGTTTAAGTCTAACTTAAAAAAAGTTAATTTATATTAGATAAATTAATCTCGAAGCCTAAATAGGCTTAAAAAAAGCCGCACCGGAATTATTATTAGCAACTCTAAAAAAAATTCTAACCATCTCTGTGCAACTTCTTAAACACAGACATAGATTTTTTAATTTATTGGAAAAGTGTATGTGTTTAAAAAATACTTGGCTTAAAGGTACCTATTACCAGGCCATAAAAGTATCAAATAATAGACTAATATGTACGTATACTTTTATTTGACATTGTCAGTTATTATTTAAAATATCTGTATTCTATTAGCATTCGTCGACCGTTGCTAAGCAACCGTAAAACATGCGTAGTTATCATCTTTTTATTTTTACTATCTGTACCTCTCTATTGTTATGTTTAATAATTTAATACAGTTAAACAGCTATAACGTGAATATCGACTTGTTATTGGTCAACAAACTAGTCAATATTAAAATTTATCTTAACATTAACTATGTCACAGAACTCCGTGGGTGCAGTACAATAAAACAGGATCCAAAGATTATCTTCACGTAGTTATATACTAATATTTATAAAAAGGTGTGCAATAACTGTTTAACACTTACCGCTATAAATAGAAATATCACTCAAAAATTTGCACTTGTTGTAATTTAATGAACCAATTTAAACCATATATAACGCCAAAATTGACCACCACCTTTACGTACACAGTAGTCAATGCTACCGATTGCGTCTTCGCAAGAACTAAACGTCTGGAAGGGAGAGCATAAAACTTTATACACCACTCTATAGCGGGGATCGGTCACTAGCTTATACTAATATTAAAATAAACAGTTTATTTAAATAAGTATATTTACGAATAAAAACAAAAACCGACTTCAAATCGATTCAAACATTCATCGCTATTTCGCGCAGACGTCCTCCTTGTGTTTCCGAAATATCGTAGCAATATTACAAACAAGCCAAAACTCTCATCAAAATACCCTTGAAGATCCTATCAATCCATGCTTTCAAATAAAAAAATTAATCATCGAAATCGGAGTGAGTATAAATTTAAGACATGGTTTTCTCATGCCATTGTCAGAATGACATTGAAATTGAATCACACTGAAAGCACCGGTTCCCAAATTAAAAAAATCATCGAAATCGGTTTATCCAGTCGAAATTTATAAGGTAACAAACCATATAGACGAATTGAGAACCTCCTCCTTTGTTGAAGTCGGTTGAAAATGCCTAAATTGGACTTACTTTTACTCTACGGCGTTTGCAATAATGCCAAAGATATATAATTAAATTATATAATAAAATGTTTATAATTAAATGCTTTGTTGATGAGATTCGAGAAATTTGAGATGAGAGAGATAGACGACATGTTCCGTACAACGAATTTAGCCATAACGAAAAGCTAGCAATATTTTTTTTCAGAGAATATTACTAACATTCTTGTTAACCATTCCAAATAAGCTTGAGCTTGTGCTACAAGATGGTTCGCCCTGTATCATATGTGTGTGTGTGATGTCGGCCCTGTAGTTCTGGCCTCTCCAGAATAAGACTACGGTATCCCCTGCCTGTCGTAGAAGGCGACTAAAAGGGGCCTCGGGTTTTTGTCGTCCGCCAAGGTGGACCCGGAAACTAGAGATGGTTCGCGTCAAAACCGTAACCTAAACCATTAGGCTATTGACGCTTCAAATTCCTCAGTATATAGTACCCTAAATACATACAATAATAATATTGCAACTTCAGTTGACGTTCCGTACTACTTTCAAGAATTTGAAGCAATGCATATCAAAGGCAAAGAGCATGAAAATCATTGGTATCTTTGCGTAAATAGTAAACCTTGAATAATATTTCTGAGTACAGAACAATACCTTATTTAGAGCGTGCAAACTACACAATTTTATAATATTTGTGGTAAACAAGTCAATCAGCCACAACAAATTCGACACAGCGACTCGGTATTCCGTAAACAGAGCGTTTAGATTCTCATTGTTGTTATCACGCCAGGGTTTATGACTTAATTCAAAACAAGCCAGTAATTTAACATTACAGAGCAGTGAAGGAGAATTGTCCCTAATAGATTAAAAACGTATTTGTAAATTTCAAGAGCGAGTTATTAATTTAAAAAAAAAAAACTATTTTTACGACCTTCATTACTGTTAACTTGTTTTAATTCTTTTTTTTTTATATGAAAAGTGGCAAACGAGCATACGGCTCACCTGATCTTAAGTGATCACCGTCGCCCATGAACATCCACAGTACCAGAGGAGCTGTAGGTGCGTTGCCGACTTTTGAGATAGGAATAGGCTCGTTTCTTGAAGGTCCCTAAATCGTAAACGTTCGGAAACACCGCTGGCGACAGTTGATTCCACAAGTTGGCAGTGCGTGGGAGAAAGTTACGCGAAAAACGTACAGTCGTTGAACGCCAACCATCAAGATGGTGGCGGTGGAATTTGGAATTCTGCCGAGATGTGCGGTAATGGAAATCGGTAGCTAGGATGATTCCGAACAATTCCCTGCGTTTCGGGCGCTTTATAGTCATCACGATCAAATATAATATTATGAATGTTTTTTAATAACAAGCATCCAATAGATACTCATGGTTGCAATTGATGCGGTTAAATTTCGTTTTTTTTTAATCTATGCTTATTTCCATCAGACTTCGAAAGAGCAGGAGTTTCTCAATTCGTAATGTAACTCCATTAATAATAATCTACACAAATAAATACAATAACCGATTTATTACTACATGTATATGTAACTTTTTATAATATACCTTAATAAATTTGAACACGCGTTTAACACCTGCATCAGTATGGATCATTTTTGGAAGAGGCTAACGTCAAAGATACGAGTACAAGCTCGGCCCAGTTTAGACGCTAGAAAATCCAAAAAATATGTCAATTTCATTTTATCTTCATCACATTGTATTAAGAGTAATATAAGCATTTTGTTTGGTTTCAATAAAATATTTTTTTTATTTATTTAATTATTAATCTGTATATTGAAATAAGAAGTAACTTTGGCTACTTATATTTTTTTTAATCGCGCGTAACACCGCGGGATGCATCTTGTATGTTCATAAGAATAAAAATATTAGTGTTCATATTAAAACTTTTTGTTAAAACATTGTTGCGTGTTATGCTGACGTTGTGGTTGAGCAAGTCCAATATATGCTCTCATTAAGGAGAATTTATACGGGTATACGGGGCTTGCTTGCTTAAGAGCATACGTTGGACAGTTGTTTAAAATTAACAAAAGGTCCGATACTGAAGGCAAAGAACAAAGGATTTTTTTTAATGACGAACTACACAGATTGGCCAGAGAAGCTGGCCTTGACTGCTTCACTAGATTGAGAGGTGGCATAGCTCTTAGGTCGCTTAGACTGAACCTCTATCGCTAGTAACTCGACACAAGGTCCCGTCCGGTGAGGGGTAACCTCGGCTTGGACGGTTGCTATTTTACGGATAATCTTAGGTACATTACTACTACTAGGGTCAGTGTACCCGCGCGATTGTACCTTTGAAAGAAGATCAGGTTTATCATAAGACCACTTTGAGAGTATACACACAAGTTCTAAGAAGAATTCTTCCGGTGGACGTTACAATTCAGGCTTTTGATTTTCACATGAAAAGTGGCAAACGAGCTTACGGCTCATCTGATCTTATGTGATGAACATTCAAAACACAAGAAGAGATGCAAACTAATTTAAAAATGAGTATTCACATTTTAGAGTTATCGATTCGAAAATAACGTTGATGACAATATATTTGAGAGAAAAAACGGAGAAACGCTATTACGCGTGGACGCCCTCTTTTATTTCCAAATTATTGTGGGAACATTACGAAATAAAACTATTCAGAACCCTTTTTTGTAATCGGAGAGGAAATCTTCAACAAGATACCCCGCCTTCTGGGGGGAAGGCGAGGTGGGGTTTTTACCCACTAAAACCTCCCCAGAGGCCCTTTCCTCGGTGCATGGCGAGGGGCTCCGGGTTCTCCAGAGGAACGCAACGGAGCCCCTCTGCAATGTGCTCTAAGGGAGCACATCCCGGGGAGGACGTTACCCCCCTAGGATGCGCAATGCGACACAGGCCAGCCGATGTGGCCTTCCACCTTGGAGGACGACAAAAGCCCCCACCCTTGTCGCCCAGTGAATCCGAGGACCCTTTTAGTGTCCTTCTACGACGGCGGCCCGGTTTTATTCCTAAGAGCCCAGAACTACAGGGCTGAAACCTAACCAAACTCTCATCACACCACTCTTGAAGCCCATCCTTCCCAATAAAAAAATGATTCATCGATATCAGTTAGCGTGATATTGAGTTATTCGACGATTTGTCGCGTTCATCTACTATATAAATATAAGTCGGGTTTTCCTTCCTGACGCTATAACTCCAGAACGCATGAACCGATTTCCACGGTTTTGCATTCGTTGGAAAGGTCTCGGGCTCCATGAGGTTTATAGCAGGTTTATAAGGAAAATTCAGGAAAAATTCATCAGAAAAGCGGGAAAATCTTTTTCACATACAGCGCCATCTCTGATACATAGCATGTACTACAAACCAATATTTTAATTAGATGGCGCCGGTGCGTGATACATTGTTTGACAGCTTCATGTGACAAACCGGTATTATGTTCACTGTGAAATTGTGAAAAAGTAAAAAAATAGTTATTCGTTTCCTTACATTTACCATCAAATCAATCACGTGTATTGTGCAAATTTTATTAAATTACAACAGCAGGCATTTGTCTTTAAGGTGGTAAGTTGAACTGTGTAAATTATGTGGATCGTGCATTTGAGGTTAAATTCACCACTCTGTCTATAGCCCAAAATGCCTAGAGGACGACGTGTGAACATCGGCCGCCGCACAAGACATGCAAGCCAGCAACAAGTGTATTCACAGAACTTAAGCGAAGAAAGACAAAATATAATAAGAGAAAATGCCCGATTGAGACAACGCGTGAGCACACGAAGATCATTGGCATCATACAATCGCTTGGCATTCCTATATGATCCCACTGCGAACTACAGTGATGATGAAAATTTAGATATTGGACCAATGACGACTATATGCCGATATTGCAATGCGTTAAAGTTCAAAGAGAAACGGCTGGATTGTGCTGCGCAAGTGGAAAAGTCAAACTGGATCCATTACTTACACCACCACAGCCACTGAAACCATTGTTCGATGGAAGTGATCCCGATTCCAGCCATTTTCTTCAACACATCCTTGAATACAATAACTGTTTTCGCATGACTTCCTTTGGAGCTAATATCATTCGAGAAGGCGGCTTCATGCCGACTTGCAAGGTAAAAGATACAACACACATAACCAATCACTCACACCAACACAATGAATTGCAACACATAACAACTACATATACCCCACACACTGCACCATCACAGGATCAGAAGTTACACCGTATTCTTTAACAAATGATTGTTTGCAATTACAGATACAAGGGCAAATATATCATTTGCATGGTTCAATGGTGCCAACACCAGATGAACCGCATCAATTTCTGCAAATATATTTCATTTCGTCGATGGTGGATCAGCTGAATGTGCGGTGCAATATACAGGAACACAACAGTTAAAGAGACGAATTATTGAACAGTTGCAAGCATTTTTTCACGCTAATAATGCTGTGGTTAATATGTTCAAAACAGCATTGGAACGAATGCCATCAGATACGCACAAATTTGTCATAAGAGCTGATTGTACCCCAACAGGTGAACATGTGCGAAGATTCAATGCACCCACCGTTAATGATGTTGCTGCAATTATTGTTGGCGATCCAACTAAATCGCGAGACATTGTCGTTCAGCGAAGAAGCAATATCATGCATCGTGTAAACGAGACACATCGTTTGTACGATGCGTTACAATATCCAATCATTTATTGGCAAGGGCAAGACGGATACGACATCACGTTGAAGATGGTCGATCCAATTACAGGTACAACATTCACACACTAATTATTGCCATTATTGCTATTATTGGTTTCCATTAACAATTCATTTAATTTTGCATTTTCAGGCATATCAACGAATAAAAATCTAAGCTCAATGAATTACTATGCGTATCGTATGATGATTCGTACACATGAGAAGAATGTCATTCTGAAGTGCCGTCGGCTATTCCAGCAATTCGCTGTCGACATGTATGTCAAAGTCGAGACCGAACGTTTAGCGTTCATCCGATTCAATCAGGCAAAGCTACGATCTGAGGACTATATACACTTGCGTGATGCTATTCATTCAGATGGTGATGTTCAGAATATTGACGTCTGACGATTCTCCCATCATCTTATATCGGAAGCCCACGCCACATGCACGAATACGCTCAAGACGCTATGACGTACGTGCGAAATTATGGAACTCCGGATTTATTTATTACGTTCACATGCAATCCGAAGTGGACGGAAATTGAACGTGAGTTGGAACCGGGTCAAAACCGCAAGATCGCCATGACATAATCGCCAGAGTATTTCAGCAAAACTCAAGGTCATGATGGATGTGCTTGCTAAGTATCGAGTTTTTGGTGACACACGTAGTTATATGTACTCGGTGGAATGGCAGAAGCGTGGACTACCGCATGCTCATATCCTAATTTGGTTGCTGAACAAATTACATTCAAATGAAGTGGATGACATCATATCAGCTGAAATTCCTGATCCAGTCACTGATCCCCATCTACACGACATTGTGACGACACAGATGGTGCATGGACCGTGCGGTGCATTAAATCCATTATCGCCTTGCATGGCTGATGGAAAGTGCACAAAACGATATCCGCGACCGTTAGTTGCTGAAACAGTCACAGGAAACGATGGATATCCAGTTTATCGTCGGCGTTCAAAAGAAGATAATGGTCGAACTATCAAAGTTAAAGTTCAAAATCAAGAGATTGAGATCGGAAATGAATTCATTGTACCATATTGCCCGCTGCTATCACGAATTTTCGAAACACATGCAAACGTTGAGAGTTGTCATTCGGCCAAATCAATCAAATATTTGTGCAAGTACGTCACAAAAGGCAGCGACATGGCTGTGTTTGGTATTGCGTCGGAAAATGCGAATGACGAAATCAGCAACTTCCAAATGGGCAGATACGTCAGTACTAATGAAGCACTGTGGCGATTATTGTCATTTCAAATTCATGAAAGATATCCCACAGTTGTACATTTAGCAGTGCATTTGGAAAATGGCCAAAGAGTTTACTTCACTGAGGCTAATGCGGCACAACGAGCTGAGAGACCACCATCGACAACATTGACTAGCTTCTTTGCGATGTGTGAAGCAGATCCATTCGCAGCGACGCTGACGTACGTTGAAATGCCCAAGTATTACACTTGGAATCAATCAACAAAGAAATTCCAACGTCGCAAACAAGGAACCCCAGTTCCAGATTGGCCACAGGTGTTTTCCACTGATGCACTAGGTCGCATGTATACTGTTCATCCTAGAAATGATGAATGTTTTTTTTTGCGACTGCTGTTGGTAAATGTACGTGGACCAAAATCATTTGCGCATTTGAAAACTGTGAATGGCCACCAATGCCAAACATATCGAGAAGCATGTCAACTATTGGGTTTGCTGGAGAACGATTCTCATTGGGATTTAACACTTGCGGATTCAGTTGTTTCATCAAATGCGTACCAAATACGAACGCTGTTCGCAATTATCATCACCACATGTTTTCCTTCACAACCAATTCAGTTATGGAACAAATACAAAGACGACATATGTGAAGATATCTTGCATCGCTTGCGTATTCAAACGAATAATCCTGACATCCAAATAACCGATGAAATCTACAATGAAGGATTGATTCTGATTGAGGATCAATGCTTGACTATTGCAAACAAGCTACTGATTGAAGTAGGAATGATTGCGCCTAATCGATCGATGCACGATGCATTCAACCAAGAATTAAATAGAGAGCTGCAATACAATGTTGATACATTGCAGGAATTCGTTCGAAATAATGTGCCGTTGCTGAATGAACAGCAAAAAAAAGGATACGAAACATTAATGCAAGCGGTGGACAATAATACTGGTGGTCTATTCTTCCTGGACGCACCTGGAGGAACAGGGAAAACATTTGTCATTTCATTGATTTTGGCCACTATTCGATCAAGATGTGACATAGCTTTGGCGTTAGCATCATCTGGAATTGCGGCGACTCTTCTAGATGGTGGTCGTACTGCACATTCTGCGCTTAAGTTGCCACTCAATTTAAACACAATTGATACTCCAACATGCAATATTTCCCGATCCAGTGCAATGGGAAAATTGTTGATGCAATGCAAGCTCATTGTTTGGGATGAGTGCACAATGGCACATAAGAAGACACTTGAAGCACTTAACTTCACACTGAAGGATCTTCGGCGAAATAACAACCTCTTTGGCGGCTTGATGATATTCTTGGCAGGCGATTTCAGGCAGACGTTGCCAGTAATTCCCCGTGGAACGCCTGCAGATGAATTGAATGCTTGCCTGAAGGCATCACCTTTATGGAATAACGTAAAACATTATCGCTAACCACTAATATGAGAGTTCAACTTCAAAATGATCAAAGTGCTGCACAATTTTCCAAACAATTGTTAGCTGTTGAAATGGAAAAGTCCCAGTTGATGTGACGTCTGGATTAATTACTCTTGCCAACGACTTTTGCCGATTTGTAGACTCTCAATTAGCTCTTATTGAAAATGTTTTCCCAAACATTAGTGAGAATTATCAGAATTATGCTTGGTTAAGTCAACGAGCAATTCTTGCCGCAAAGAATAATGATGTACACGCACTGAATTTCACCATTCAATTAAAATTGCTGGCGATTTGGTGACATACAAATCCGTTGATTCCATAACAAATCCCGATGATGTAGTAAATTATCCAACGGAGTTTTGAACTCTCTGGAGTTACCAGGATTTCCACCACATAACTTGCAACTCAAAGTTGGTACAGTTATTATGATATTGCGTAATTTGAATCCACCGCGACTTTGCAACGGTACTCGACTTTCGGTAAAAGACTTATGCCGAATTTGATTGAGGCAACAATTATTAACGGAAAGTACGCAGGTGAAAATGTATGTATTCCTCGAATACCAATGATTCCGACTGATCTTCCGTTTGAATTCAAACGATTGCAATTTCCAGTTCGCCTTGCGTTCGCAATGACAATTAACAAGTCACAAGGCCAATCGCTTAGTGTTTGCGGGATAAATTTAGAAAATCATTGTTTTTCACATGGGCAGTTATACGTTGCGTGTTCACGAGTTGGGAAACCATCCGCTTTGTTTGTGTTAACGTCAGACCAAAAAACCAAAAATGTGGTTTACCAAAGAGCACTTCAATGAAACGGATAATTTGCGGACACGTATGACGCTTCGATTCAGTATTTACTTTCATTTACTTAGACAAGTTCAACTAAATAACACTTCATTTTTGTAATCGAAATGAATTCATTACTGTTGTGAAATGAAATAAAATTTTTCTTCATCTTTTAATCACCAAACGAAATGTTACATAAAACGAAGCCATCTGGTGGCGAAACGGAGTTCGCCGGGTTTGCTAGTACTTAATGCAAATTAAAACTTTTAAAGTTTTTTTATACATGCCATTGTCAGAACTAGACTAACAGACCACTGGACCAAGCAATTGGAATATGACAATACGGGACGCACCAGAATTCAAAAAAAAATCATTCATCAAAATCGGTTCACCCAGTCGACAGTTCTGAGCTTAGCAACAAACATATAATAAAAAAACCAACCAGACGAATCGAAGACCTGCTCATTTTTTGCAGTCAGTTGAAAAGTGACTCCAAAAGTTGTTAGTTAAAGTTAAAGTTAAAGTTACAGCCTTTATATATATAATATATATGTCCCACTGCTGGGCAGAGGCCTTCTTCGTAAAGAGAGTATAAGGGCATAGTCCGCCACGCGGCCCTAATGCGGAATGGCAGACTTCACATGTCGTAGAAAAATTTTCTAAGACATGTAGGTTTCCTCACGATGTTTACCTTCACCGCCGAGCGCGTGGTTAATCAGCACATAAAATTGCAACAGCAAATTTATTGGTGCCGGCACCGGGGATCGAACTCGGGTTGCTAGCGTACTATGCAACAAGAGCCAACCGCCTGGACACTGAGCTACCACGGCTCAAAGTTGTTAGTGCGTGGGAGGAAATTACGTGAAAACCGTATAGTTCTGGAAAGTCACCACTTAAAACGAAGTCTCTTCATATTCATACAATTACTCTCAACGAAAATAAATAGATAAATATCAAATTATTTTTATCTTTGTACCTTGTATAATGTCCGGAAAACATTTCTTTGTGAACTGCCTAAGCTCTAAAGAGATTTCGGCAACAAATAATTAATTAATCGGCTTATCCTCTTCGATCTTACGTATACTTGGAAAGAATAATAAATTTAAAAAAAATAGAATCCTAATCAAAGCATTATTTTTTATTTTTATACTGTTTAAGTCACTTTTATACTTAAAAACAGCTTAAGTGACATACCAGTCCCTTGTCAGGTGGGATCGTGATCAAGCAATTGTTTAGAAAGTAAATAAAAATCTCGTTAAGCTTAGGGTGATAGAAACAGCAGTTACTGTCCGCTGTATACTTCTTCTTCTATGCCTTTTCCCTTTATTTGGGGTCGGCCTTCCTCCTGTTGCGGCGCCAAGACAGACGGTTTTGGGTTGTCCGTACCTCTAATTAAGCTCGCTGCATATCATTGGCAACGGTTGTCCACCACGTGGCCTGCGGTCGTCCCCTGCCTTTCTTCGTATCTGGTATAGCAAGGGCCCTATGCACAACGTGCTCCTGATCACGCCTCATCACATGCCCATACCACCGCAAACGACTTTCCACCATTTTCTCCACAATGGGTGCAACTTTGAAGGAGCCTCTGATGTACACAGAAAAAATTTATACAAATCAAAAATCCAAAAGTAAACGCCAAAATCAAGGAAAAAAACCAAAATAACCGACGCGTTAACACACGCACTTAAATTAAAATGGCAATGGGCTGGACACATAGCACGCTTCACCGACTCACGCTGGACCAAACTGGCAACACAATGGAAAGGGCCAATGGGAAAAAGAAATGTAGACAGACCCTATAAGCGGTGGTCTGATTACATAAAAGATGAAATAGAAACTGAATCACTCTAGGCAGGAACAGAGAAAACTGGAAAAAAAGGAGGAGCCTTTACCTAAAAGAGGTTTATATCTAGCTGCTAAATTAAATACAAACATAAATATAAGTAAACACTAACAATACTAACAAATACTACCTCTGTTAAAATTTAAAAAGTTACAAAATACTGCTACATATGGAAATAAACAAGGCTTTATTATTATTTTATATTACAAGCCAACTGGGATTTGAATCCCCCACGTTAATATCTTAAAGTCGAACGTATAGCCACTGTGACTTGGTTGGACACTAGCGTACCTTCGCCGGTCTAGATTTTGCTTTATTTTATTTAAACAATAAACTTCCATCTTTAAATATTTAATTTAACTCTCACAATATATCAAATAATTCATTTCTCTCCGTATTCATTCTCTTTTCAAGTACGTGAAGATTTTATTTTCATTGCCTACACCCATGTACATATCAGCAGGATCAGTAAACGGATACATTCGCGGCGCTATAACTTACCTTGAATACTTCAAAATCCTTAATAATTATATTTAATTTACTTGAATATGCTTTATCATGCTTCATTATACTTTGCACTGACACAATCCATGTGTCAATACAAATTTGTGTTATAAAACAATAGAATTTCATCGTAGTGAATAAAAGCTTTATTTGACGGTTCAAAAAGAGGAGTGCTCCGATCGTCAACAAACTTTACAGGATTACTCGCCAGATCAATCTGAAGATTCTTTGAAAGTTTCATTGAGATCAGTCTAGCCGTTTCGGAGCCAATAGCGAACAAACCCACACACTTTCTCCTTTATATATATAGATAATTTATGCATAAATGTTCGCTTATGTAGTAGTTCACTTTTTTCTATATTTAACACATAACTCGACGTTCTTCCTTATTATGTTAATTATGATTGTGTAAATGAAATGCTTAGTTTTTTCCACACTTTTACATAACAGACGTTAACTAAGTGTAAAGTTACAAATGTATTTGTTATTGGTTACTATCAGTCCTGATACTTTTAATACAGCATCTGGGAATATGACGCAATCGGGAGTTGACTTATACAGGTTCGTGCCAACCGAGCTCTTGGATCGTTCTCCACGCATCTTTGCATGCCGTTCCTCTTACGAACTCTATGTATCTTTAATATTATAATATTTAATTCATAACATAATATTCTCTATCAAAATCATCATTTTAGCCGTAGAACGACGACTTCATCAAGGCCCCCATGAAGCCGGTCCTTTTGGAAATTGTTCAGAACGATGTATCCAACAGTAAACATTCTTTATACTCTCATAAAATACAAGTTTTGCAAATATTTTTTGGTGCAAAAAATTGTTTTAAATATTTATACAAACATATATTATGGTCTTTTGCAAAAACAATTGTAATTTTGATGTCGTCAATGTGACGTATGTTTTTTACAAAAGTTCTATACAAAGGCCGCTCTTACAATTAAATCATAGACAAGGCTATTATAACGAATACATATTTACCTAACATAAAAAAGGACTAAGGTTAATTTTAAAATTAAAATTTAGTTAAGAACATGACGATTAAAACTGCCTAGACGTATTAAGAATCTGGGTTAAATGATGTTTATCCTCCTAGATAACATATCACGTTATATGAATAAAGACCTAAAAAGGTCGGCGAGATTCTGTTGTCTGTCAGTGAGGATTGGACCAGGTAAGCGTGAATCAATCATCTTTCTTCATCAGCTGTTATCCGCACTCCAAAATTAGTGCAACCCTTAGCTGTTAACATATATATGTTCATATATCGTATTGGAAGATCCAGTGTTACGTCAACTTATAACATCTAATCAATCTTGTGTCATGTTTTATTTTATCCAAACGTATACTATTTTTTAAATTCGAACAAATTTTTGTTAACATTGTTCCTAATCAAATCCAAATAAGCTTAAGCGTGTTAGGAGATAGTTCACGTCGATAGTCGAATGATGGTATTAAATTCTTATTCAAAAATAAAATGAAGGCGTGGCGGTTGCCTCAAGTTGCATAATACGCTAGCAACTCAAGTTCGATCCCCTGTACCGGCAGCAATAAATTTGTTATTGCAATTTTATGTGCTGATTTACCACGCGGTCAGCGGTGAAGGAAAACATCGTTTACATGTCTTAGAAAATATTTCCTCACGGCCCCTTGAACCTTACACTCTCTTTACAGAGTAGGCATGTGCCCAAAAGTGGGACATATTTATATATAAAGGCTGTAACTCTAACTCCATTATAAATATTATGGTTGACTGCGTCCTGTTTCGACCTGTTTTACTTTAATTTCCAATTTTTTATACAAGTTCTTATTTTCTACTCCTGACGGCCGGCAACCCAAAAAAACCAGTACCGTTCTTGGGTAGTCGGTATTATGCTGAGCAGGACTTTTTGGGCCTTTTTAGTGTTATTTTTTTGGTAACTATTTAACTAATTAATAACTGCCCCGCAGCTATACTACGACCGTGAAGGGCAAAGACCCTTGCACTTACCTCCAACAGCCACACGAATTGTCAATTCGAGTCAGTTCTACCTCATAAATGTCAGTTCTCAAGTCAATAGGTTCTCTGGTCTCACCATGATCAGCCCCCTTTACCGTATCATGTCGGGATGACAAGCTCAGACCTCGTTAGTCGGTTTGACCATGTTGCATGTGCTTATTCGTCTGAACGCACTTTTAAGCAGAATTCAAAAAATAAGCGAGTTTTTATGAGGAAATATTTAAGCTCTATAGCAAACTTCGATACGGTCATAATGAACTATCCTATAGTTACGCTTTAAAGTTATCTTTTATAGCTTAACTGTTCACATAAAATTTCTGATTATTTAAATAATAAAAATGCTTGGGAGTAAATTGATTCAAGACAATATATTAAGAAATAAGCTTAAGCTAATAAGTTAGATAGTGACATCAAAGGTTTTCCGTTTTTCATCGCTTCCTAAGTAACAAGGGTTGAGCCTATTTCTTTGGCTCCTGCTTGGCGAGGGAAAGAGGGCTATAGTTTCAGAGGGTTAATCCGTCGTTAGCAATAACCGACACAACTTTTTGTAAATAATTATCAATATACTTCTTATAAATTATTCTATTATTTCTGCATTTTTTTTAAGAAAAATCACAAATTTGATTAATATTTTATTTAAACAATTCAAAGACGAACCGTAGCCTTAAGCTATTAGGCTAAACACGTTTAAGTGTAGGTATTTGTTTTGCACTATTTGCCTAGATTTCCTTTTCCGTAATAAATCATACAATTTCATATTCAAATATTTGCCGTATATCCCACGCAGGCGTTGTAATAGCGTTTTGAGTTGAATCTAATTTGAATTTGTGATATGACGCAGTTACCTATCGGTATAAATATTTAGATCAGTAGATGAAATAGAAGCGTCATCTTTTATTGAATGAATGAATTATTGGTAATTTTAGATTTTTCCTTTTTTTTTAAATGATTGTTTTTAAAATTTAAATAAATTATTTAATAAAATTTAATAATTATTTTTATGAAATAATTTGCAAAAATAATTTAAACTTTTCCCTTGCTGAAACTAAACTGACTGAACAGGAGCTACTAGTAACTAAGGAAGTGATAGACAAGAGCTGAGCGTGGGGTTTTAAATATTAGTGAATTTCTCTCTGGTCTATGGCGATTAGTCGAAAATTGATGTCATCTTGTTATTTATTTTTTCTAAATTTATAGTAGTCCTTATTTTTTCCTAAATGAAAAGTGGCAAACGAGCATACGGCTCACCTGTTCTTAAGTGATCACCGTCGCCCATAAACATTCACAGCACCAGAGGAGCTGTAGGTGCCTTGCCGACCTTTGAGATAGGAATAGGCTCGTTTCTTGAAGGTCCCTAAATCGTAAACGTTCGGAAACCCCGCTGGCGACAGTTGATTCCACAAGTTAACAGTGCGTGGGAGAAAGTTACGCGAAAAACGTAGTCGTTGAACGCCAACCATCTAGATGGTGGCGGTGGAATTTGGAATTCTGCCGAGATGTGCGGTAATGGAAATCGGTAGCTGGAATGAGTCCGAACAATTCCTCACTCCTTATTACATCAGCATCTTTTCAGTGAAAGTACCGTTAAAATTTATATTTTGGTATATATATATATATACATTCATATGCTTGCAGTAAAAAGCCGTTGTTTTAGTATTACAAACAGACACTCCAATTTAATTTATTTGTATAGATTTATTTTTACAAAATCCACAGCACTAAATACAGACTGTCAACGAAGGGACCTACAATTTATTGATAACACTCATTAAATACTTTATTGAAGTCGTCATCGAATTAGTGATGGGAATGCCGATGTGTGTGTGTGTGAATGCGAACAGTTTTACCGTATGAATATCTATATTTCCTTCTCAACACTTAACGCGTCGAACAACACGTATAGTAAAAGAGATTATTGTACTCGTAAGTACAATTTACGTTCATCGAGTTTTTATTACGTCAAGCTCGCGTCAGTTCTGAAGTTTGTATACCAGCGAGCTCTCCGAACGAGCCAATTTAAGTTTTCATCAAGTTATTAATTCGTTTATCTTCTTACACATGCACAATAACGCTTAGCAGTTCAGTACTGAACAATCACATTCACAAATAATAACTTATATAAATTTCAAGACGTAATTTTTTAGTGATGTTATATCATTCTCATCTTTCATCTTAACTCTAAACTTCCAGTCCATTTGTTAATTTTTTTATCTGTCTTTAAATAGTTCATCGTCATCATCAGCCTGTATCTATCCACTGTTTGAACTAGGCCTTTCTCCGCTTCCGGCATCCAGCCACTTCCGGCTATCCTTACAAGGTCGACGGTCCATCAGGATGGAGGGCGCCCCACGCATCTCCGGCCCACGCGCGGCTTCCATTCCAAGATTTTTCTCCCCCATCTACCGTCGCTGACTCGGCAGATATGGCCAGCCCACTGCCAAATAACAGTTAGATGCTTTTAAATAGATGTTCTTATCCTTTGATGTTCTACGAAATAAGACATAAATATTTACAGCTTTATTTCGAATAAGCTTAGCGAAAAATGAATTTGGACGCCATCGTTTCTTCTACTCTCGTAAGGGTAAGATAGACTTATACGACGTATCTAACTCGAGTTCGATTTGCTCTCTTTTTTTTTTTGTTAACGAGGAGGAAATCTACAAAAAGATACCCCGCCTTCTGGGGGGAAGGCGGCGGTTATGTGGGGTTTTTACCCACTAAAACCTCCCCGGTAGCCCTTCCTCGGTGCATGGTGAGGGGCTCCGGGATCTCCAGTGGAACGCACCGGAGCCCCTCTGCACTGTACTCAAGGAGAGCTCTTCCCGGGGAGGTTACTCCCTCCCCTCTGCCCTCGTAGTGCAAGGCGACACGGGCCAGCCGATGTCGCCCTCTTCCCGGATCCACGTTGGCGGACGACAAAGACCCCACCCTTGTCGCCCAGTGAACCCGAGGCCTCTTTAGTCGCCTTCTATGACAGGAAGGGAAACCTTAGTCTTATTCTTGAGAGCCCAGAACTACAGGGCTGTTGCTCTCTTAGCTACCGCGACATCTAGATTTGACTGCGTATTTCCTAATTACGATGCGATTCACTGAGCTGTTCTGCTGTCACGATTATGAGTATTATGATAATTGAATAAATCAGTATAATATTATAACTTCAACCATTATGCGTCCCAATGGGGAGAGCGTTGTATTTTAATTCCTAAATGGAATTAGAGCTCACCCCGCCACGCTAATCCATTGCGGTGCGGCGGGATTAAATGGCTTTTAATTGAACATTACTGAAGTTACAACATTCATCATGGAAGGGGCGAAGTTTGTGATATACGTAAAATATATTTTTAACCGACCTCAAAAGAAGAAGGAGGTTCACAAATCGTCTGTATTTTTTAATGTTCGTGCACACGTAGATAACGTTAAGTAAATCGTAACCCAGGAAGTAAATCTGCTTATCTGCCAAAATTACTTAGTCTTCAAACTTTCGTGCATTCTTTTAGGAGTCCTCTGGTCTAACTTAGGTAAGTCCTAACATAGCCCTACCATGTCCTTTAAGAATATACCAAATTATTTGTTACTATAACTAAGCTCTTTCTCATTATGCTATTAATGATTTTCGTTTATTGCGATAAAATATAAGCGCCCATCGATCGAGTTGTGCGATAGCCCCAATATCTCCCGCCATGCGAAACATGACAGATAATGAATATAAACGATTCAAGAACACTGATTTGATTTTCGCGTTACAAATGAGAATAGACTCAGCCCAACTGTCATGTCTTTAACTGGCAGCTAAAAATTGACGTACAATTGTATTACTCGGCTCATTACGCAAAATTGAAACGATTCATAAAGAGTGATCGTAGAAATTTCTTTGACACGTTACTGTTACAGTGTTTAAAAAATGATATATTCGGGGATGACATATTCTTTCCTTCTCCTGGCCTTCACAGAATATAGAATACGTTACATTTTCAACAAATGTACACAGGAATAAATATATATTAGATTCATGTTCGATACAGAAAATGGTTTATTTTTTAAGTAAAATTTCTTTACGCTTGCGCATGCGTTACTAAAAGTGTAATCGTTCGAAGCGAATGTACGTTGTGAAAGAGATATAAGTTGAAGTGAAGATAGAAATAGAGAATTACGTTTTGCATACTTTTATAGAGTCTCTTTCTCTCGTAGCTAGTTACGTTTCGCATTTCTAAGAAACAGTGCAGGCCTATTATCTGTATCACTCTGTAGGAGCAAGAGAGTTTTTTATATGTGTCTTATTTTTAAACCATAAGGTGATGTAGTAAATACATACGTATAGGTGGTGGTAGGTTTTTTTTTTTTTTGGTATTTGGCTGGCCCGTGTCGGCTTGCATCTCGAGGGCCCGGGGGGGGAGGGAGTAACCCCCCCCCCCCGGGATGTGCTCTCCTAGAGCACGATGCAGAGGGGCTCCGGTGCGTTCCACTGGAGATACCGGAGCCCCTCGTCACAGGTTTTAGTGGGTCAAACTCCACATAACCACCGCTTTCCTCCCAGAAGGCTTTCTCGCAGAAATCTTTTTGAAGATTTCCTCGCCGTTAACAAAAAAAAGGTTTTTTTTTAATACGAATAGGGGCAAAAGTGCCTACGACTCACCTGATCTTAAGTGATAACCGTCGCCCATGAACGTCCACAGCAGCAGGAGCTGCAGGTGCGTTACCGGCCTTTTAGATAGGAGTAGGCACGTTTCTTGAAGATGGCGACCTTCGTCGTCTCAATCGTAAAGGTTAGAAATCACTGGTGGCAGTTGATTATACAGTCGTGGAAAGCAAACAACCAAGATGATCGATAGAATTGGGAATTCTGCCGTAATGTGCGGTAATGGAAATCGGTAGTTGGGATGATTACGAACAATTCATCAGAACAGTTATTTGAAACTATTCCAATGCCTTAAAGTTATTGAACATTAATTTGTATATTTCGTTACACACACACAAGTTAATAAAAGTGTGTAAAAACACTACGCCTCATAAGATTTGTTTACGCAAAATCTCATGCTAAAATAAACAAGCTATAAAAGCAGATTATTTTATATTATGCGGCGCAATTTATTCCCTTTATTCAAGCCTATATTTACAACAAAACACTCTTATTTTCCTTCAAATATTTTACGCGAAGATATATTTTAATATGCTCCTAAGAAGAAAATAGGCTACCTCTTTAAATCAAGTGGTGTTGAGTAGGAATTTTCCAACACTGGCCTTATATAAAGTAATAGTTTATTCCCGCATAAACAGCACAGCTACCTTTCAATTTAAGATCGGTGTTCGAACCCCATCCCGCTCATCATCATCATTTCACCCGTAAAATATCCACCGCTGGACATAGGCGATTTCCAAAAGGACCGGCTGTAAGCGACCCGGATCCAGCTGCGTCCTGCGGCCTTTATCAGGTCGTCAGACCACCTAGCCACCAGCAAGCGCAGTGTAGGACGTCCACCCGGACGACCGCTGTTGCCACATCAGTCGATTGCCTAATTTTACGGATTGCAAAAACAGCGGAACTCAAACGACTTGACTAAGTATTGTGTCTAATAAATATTTAACATTCCCTGATTGTCACACGAATTTCTACGGCTATTCATTTACTTGCTCAGCAATTAAACTCTGGAAAAGCCGTGGAAGCCGTTGCCCTGCCAATGTTGATTTTTGTTGCATTAATATTAGTTGATAGGACAATATTAATACGGATAGTAAACGCTTCTTTTTTATGAAAAACGTTCATATAACATCGTAGAATCAGTGATGGAGAGATAAACACTGCTACTCTCTGTCAATACCGTGGCTTTAATAGCCGCAATTGTCTACAGTCGAAGGACTAAGAACTGTCTAGATAGTACTAACGTTACATACATTATGTATGTGCATATAGTTTTAAAAAGTTGCAAAACAACATTTTTTTGTATATTGACGTGAATATTACGCAGTATATTAATGATAAAACTAGATAATCAATCCCGTTTCAATACGTTATCGGACCGATATGATGTATTATCATTTCTTTACATTCCTGCCGTTTTGAAATTTTTTTTTCAAACATTTTTCTTTAGGTATATATATCAATTAAGTCCTGATAGATATTTCCCGTTCTTTACAACTTTATCAGACACATTTTTTGTTCCAAAATTTCGTCAATATTTTATGAATTTAAACGTTTTCATCAGGGTGATGATATTTTTCCAATCTTCTTTTTTAAAGTCTGGTAATTAAACGGCAAGGATTTTCGGAATGTGTTAGATTTGTTTTTCTTTCAGCCCTGTAGTTCTGGGCTCTTAAGAATAAGACTACGGTATCCCCTGCCTGTCGTAGAAGGCGACTAAAAGGGGCCTCGGGTTCACTGGGCGACAAGGGTGGGGGCCTTTGTCGTCCGCCAAGGTGGACCCGGGAAGAAGGCGACATCGGCTGGCCCGTGTCGCCTTGCACTGCGAGGGCAGAGGGGGGGAGGGAGTAAGGGAGGTTACTCCCTCCCCCTCCCCTTACTCCCTCGGGACGTGCTCTCCGTGAGCACAGTGCAGAGGGGCTCCGGAAAGAGTCACTGGGAGGTTTTAGTGGGTAAAAACCCCACATAACCGCCGCCTTCCCCCAGAAGGCGGGGTATCTTTTGAAGATTTCCTCCTCGTAAACAAAAAAAAAAGATTTGTTTTTCTTACATCATTAATTACATGTTTAATTAAATCATTACATCATCTGGTACCAGCTCGATGAAAATTAAAATTAACGAATTCGAAATTAAATGTGTTCTACTGAATTAAGAAAATACGAAGGTAAAGTTTGCTTTAAAGATATAGTGACAAAAGACGTGAGACGAAGAGAAATTACTACGAAAACAAATTGCATACCTACTTTACAAGAACTGGACTGAACTTAAATTAGACAAATAAGCAATTGATATAATACTTAATTAGTAACATATATATGTTTACATTACACTACATAAAATATTTATCTATTTAAGCCAATATTTATGTCTGTACAATGACATTCTATTCTTTTGTACACATTAATGTCGATAAAGTATTTTTTTAAATGTTACAAGTTCTGTAATTTATGCTAATATTTGAAAACAGAGTAATGAAAGTTAAAACGCCTTAGCCCCAATTATACAATTAGAGTTCGCCATCTTTTTTTAATTATTGTTTTTTTTTTAAACTCAAATTCAATTGATTAACAAGTTACTTCCCGTACTTTTTTGATTGGATTTCGACAATCCAACACTACGTACTCCATAAAGACAACGAATTTGGAAGAGATAGAGAATATATACACGTATATAATGATACTTCGGAAACAACAAAATTATTATCTCTTCATAAAATAAAGCAACATTACTTACAAATAAAATACTACACAAACACATACGTAAACTTACACACACACCACTCACCACATATTCACACACACATACGATACACATGTCCTCACGCGTTTTTAATAATAATTTAATCTTACACAATTATAAAATTACAGTAATATTATTACTACGGTGGGGGGTTGGTGATCTGTCTGACAGGGTGCCCTCGTATTGTCTATACTCCTACCAGTCTCGTCAAACCGTACTATAAATTATATGTGCTGTGAATTTGTAAAATATCAATAAATAAATATTATTATTATTATATTTGCGGGTAAAAAAAAACCGACATCAAATCGATCGATTATTCGTCCATTTGTCGCGAACATACTTAACGCAAATTTCAGACATATGGTTTTCTTGTAGATGTAATTTTCAGAACTAGACTAAAATAAAATGGAAGAAGCGCCAACTTTCATATAAAAAGATTGTTCAAAATCAAATCACCCAGTCGAAATTTGAAACATAAAACCTTCTTCCTTTTTTAAATAGGATGTCAATTCGATTCCAAAACAGATTTTATGTTATTATACGTGCAGTCTGTGGGCGAAGTATCCTCAAATATCGTACAGCGCTCTCCGGGTTTAATATAACAACGCGTTCAGGGTTCTGTTGGGGTTGCCCCGTTTGTGTAGTGCATCGGGGATGATCACGGATGCACAGATGGCATGCTTTTTTGCGACAATGCGCAAGAGGAGTGCATCTCTGGTGCTCCAACAGCATCCTGAGCATGATCGCTCAAAGGCTTGACTGTGTTTATGTAAACAGATGCTGCGCTGTCACACATGAGGTAAGGTATTCATAAGCATAGTCAAGCCTTTAGTATAATACTATATTATATTTTTTATTTTATATTATAATCAAATCAACTTTTATTAATAAACATTTCTGTTTTCTTGGACCTTACATATACAACAAAATTTATAGAAAATTAAATATTAGAGATAAAAATTTATATAAAACGAAGCATGAAATTTTAAAGTGGCTTCACTAAATTATGAAGTTTGTGAGAATATGTTAAAAGTGGTCAATTGAAAATCACTCACACATTCACCCGCCCGTACACAAGCACACACACTCGCAAATAAAAAAAATGTGATATAATTACAATATTAGATATATAAATAACCATGGCAGGAAGGACTGCCACCTATCGCACAGGAAATTCCTAGTTTAGGTGGCAGTGAAACTTAAATAGAACTAATACTCGCAGTAAAATGTAATTAGTAATACTGTTTGTTATAATTTTGTTAATTAATAAAGGATATTTATTATTATTATAATTATTTATAATAATAATTTTATATTATAATCTTATAATTTAGTCTAAGGTTGTTATTTAAAATAATGATGAGTCTTAGTTACTTATTTGAATAAATGAATAATAATACTAATACGAATTATTTTAAAATCACCATCAGAATCTCTCGATTAAATGGAGAGAATGACGATTGCCATCTCGGCCTACACTGCAAGTCTATCGTTTTCTTTTTCTACTATACGGAACTTCTTATTTCATATTTCAAATTCCAACTTTGCCAATTTCATTTATCTTGTAGGACTTAAGTGTATCAGAAATAAAATGTTATTCTACTGAAATTAAAACCAGTATTAATATCTTGGAAAATTTTCGCATATTTAAACACGTTACGTGTAAGACGTTCAGCGATTACTCAAAAACTTTCCGCTATTGAAATTATTAAAAACTATTACTAATTAGTCTAATGTAGAGAGAACGGGAATAGACAAGTGGTAAGTTGTCTCTATTTAACATTAGTTTTATGGGAAGACTCCACATGTGGCTTGAGAATCTCTATTGCAATGGGTTCGTGCTTTGTTTTGGCAGTCGCAAAATATCGACGGTGGAAAACGAAACGTAGTAACCCACAAAAATGAATTTGTTCACCAGAGCCGAAAAACATTTCAACTTTTTTTTAAAAAATTAAATCTTTGTGGACCTAGAGTTGTCGTTTTTAGACACATTATTAATTGTACCTCGGCATTAACCTATAGTTTTCCTAAAAGAAAATCGTTTTAGGGTACAAATAATAAAAAAGAAGTGTCAATCTTGAAAATCCTATTTCCTCTATTTTTCATCTAATTGTTACAAGTATATCCTTCCACGCGTGTTTTTTTTCTGATTCCAGCGTCGATATATAGAAAATATTAGATGCATTTTCATATAGAAAATATTTAAGGGTGTTTTGAGTAGGGTTGAAATCAGCTGGCTGGTAGCAACATGACTGGAAACAATTTCAGATTTCCGCACTATCACAATGCTGACAATGCTTTCTCCCATGTTCTCGCTCTCATGTGCTATTAACAATAGTCTTATCTCTGACTCTTTGTAATGTTTTGTCTTCTTAAACATTCTGGAATCAGAGTTTTATCGTCACTAACAGTAGTAACATTCCTCATTGTTTCTCTCTTGCCTTTGCTATATCAGTGATTGAGGTGGTTCATACATAAGACAATCCCGTATAAACAGTACAATCTATATACACATTCTCGAACGCCTTACTGTTTGACGTATAAAGTTCACCTGAGCATAATTATATGAGACTCCGACGTTATTACTTAAAGCTATTATAATTATAGCATTGCTGTGACTATATATTATCTATTATATACTATTTGCTTTTATTTATGTATGTTTATTTATTTTGATATTTCGTTTTCCTTGAATAATGTTGCGTTGCGTAAACTAGTCCGCCTTCGTGAACTTTAATTTTGAAAAAAGTAAATATACAACATTGTTTTCAGATACCACCATGGCAAAAATTTTAATACATTTTATCTTCGCAATTAGTTTATTAGTTGGTAAAATGAATACTAGTAACATGGCAAAAATTTTAATACATTTTATCTTCGCAATTAGTTTATTAGTTGGTAAAATGAATACTAGTAACATGGCAAAATCACAGAACACAGAAGATAACCTTTTACAAGCCATTATTCAGCCTGTAATAGACTTCTTGAATTTAATTTTAGACAAATATAGGTTAGTATTAAATAATAATTATTAGTAAAAATAGTAATTAATTGAATGAATTGAGAATGTTTTATTCTATTTAATATTTTTACATTTAAAAGATAAGAATAATTTATATTTGATACACATGCTACCTTTACCGCTTTTACAGCGATTTGATGGCTACAAGAAATACCACAGACGGAGCAGAAAATACAACACAAGAACCAGAAGATACAACGCTTGAACCAGATTATACATCGCCAGGGACAGAAATATCAACACAAGAACCAGATGATACAACGTTTGAATCAGATTATACATCGCCAGGGACAGAAATATCAACACAAGAACCAGATGATACAACGTTTGAATCAGATTATACATCGCCAGGGACAGAAATATCAACACAAGAACCAGATGATACAACGTTTGAATCAGATTATACATCGCCAGGGACAGAAATATCAACACAAGAACCAGATGATACAACGCTTGAACCAGATTATACATCGCCAGGGACAGAAATATCAACACAAGAACCTGGAAATACAACTCAAGCATCAGAAAACACAACCCAAACACCGAGGAATATAACGCAAGGATCACAGAATACGACACAAAGACCTGCAAATACAACACAAGGATCAGAGAATACAACACAAGGATCAGAGAATACAACACAAGAACCAGAAGATACAACGCTTGAATCAGATTATACATCGCCAGGGACAGAAATATCAACACAAGAACCTGGAAATACAACTCAAGCATCAGAAAACACAACCCAAACACCGAGGAATATAACGCAAGGATCACAGAATACGACACAAACACCGAGGAACACAACGCAAGGATCACAGAATACGACACAAGCACCGAGGAACACAACGCAAGGTTCACAGAATACCACACAAAGGCCTGCAATTACAACGCAAGGATCACAGAATACGACACAAACACCGAGGAACACAACGCAAGGATCTCAGAATACGACACAAAGACCTGCAACTACAACACAAGGATCAGAGAATACAACACAAACACCGAGGAACACAACGCAAGGATCACAGAATACGACACAAACACCGAGGAACACAACGCAAGGATCTCAGAATACCACACAAAGGCCTGCAAATACAACGCAGGGATCACAGAATACGACACAAACACCGAGGAACACAACGCAATGTTCACAGAATACGACTCAAAGCTCTGCAAATACAACGCGAGAATCACAGAATACGACACAAACATCGATGAACACAACGCAAGGATCACAGAATACCACACAAAGGCCTGCAATTACAACGCAAGGATCACAGAATACGACACAAACACCGAGGAACACAACGCAAGGATCTCAGAATACGACACAAAGCTCTGCAAATACAACGCGAGGATCACAGAATACGACACAAACACCGATGAATACAACGCAAGGATCTCTGAATACGACACAAAGACCTGCAAATACAACACAAGGATCAGAGAATACAACACAAACACCGAGGAACACAACGCAAGGATCACAGAATACGACACAAACACCGAGGAACACAACCCAAGGATCTCAGAATACCACACAAAGGCCTGCAAATACAACGCAAGGATCAGAAAATACGACAAAACACCGAGGAATACAACGCGAGAATCACAGAATACGACACAAACATCGATGAACACAACGCAAGGATTACAGACTACAACGCAAAGGCCTGCAAATACAACGCAAGGATCACAGAATACGACACAAAGACCCGAATCCAGAAATACATCACAATCAGAAAACACTACCAAAGTAAACACAACCGGTACAACACCGGTCTGCGGCTCTTCATCATCTACTTGCGCACGTTCCCGATACCGGTCTTACGACGGCACATGCAACAATCTCCAAAATCCTCTTTGGGGCTCAGCTGTAGAACCTTTTATATCGTTATTAAATAACACACGTCCAAGTAGTAAGTTTTTTTATTATTTCTCTTCATTTTTAGGATCTTACATTCAAATAAGACTTTTCAATTCCATCTAACACTACCTACATGATAGCATCAACTGACGTCAAAAACGAAAGAGTTTTTCCCAAAACGATCACTATTTTTTAAATGTTTGTGCCCTCATAGCACCGTCATTTATGATACGACTTTCATATTTTTGGAAATAAGGTTCTTTGTCAATTTTGTTAACCTTGGTTTCCGAAGATATACAGACAACTCCTGAAATCGTAAAACACAATGCTCGTTGATACAGTTATTAGTAAGTTTATGACAATCTATGACTAGGTAAGTACTCCTTAACGACAATGAGCACAATTGTGGAATAACAGGCCTACAAAACTTATGCGATAAGACCGCTCATTGGGCATACAATTATATCGTATTATATCAATATATAAAATTTATTCTTACCGTTATATACTTGCAAATAGTTGTGCAATAAAGTAAATATATATTTATACGTTGCACAACAATTTAATAATAAAGAAAGAGACTACAGAACTTCATAAAATAACTAATGAAACATTGGAAATAATAGAGAATGACCGCGCATAATAGTATAATATTTGACCCGTCAAGTATCCGTATTTGATTAGTTTTGAAGTTCGTTTTGATTGATTTTATTACTATTGGGCATGAAATTGGTTATGAAGTTTTAAGTCTTAATCTTGATTTTAAGTGCGCCCTTATTCAATTATAGCTATGGTTTTGTTTGTATACCTATATTTTTTTAATAATTTACAGATATAAACTTTACTGCAGAAGGAGATTTACTGCCAAACCCACGTGCTATAAGTCTTAAAATATTCATAGACAGAAATTTAACTGACAATACATGGAGTCTTAATACAATGCAATGGGGGCAAATAATAGCTCATGATATGTCCGTAACTGCCAGTACTACGCTGATATGTACGTATTTGTTGCTTTTGTAATTGGCTTAAAAATTTAAAAACTTAATTGAATAATATAAAACCTATTTCGCAAATTGTCCATCCATATAAAAGTGAAGTATCACACTATAATAAAGGACTTATAACCATTCTTGGATGATAACTTGATATACACCGTTGACATCGCTACTAAATGGTGATGGCCATGCCATCTATCATAGTTATGCGACGGATCTATAATACTTTGGAAATAATAGAGAGCGTCCCCGCGCCAGGATTTAATGTTTTATCCTTCACTGATTGGAGGTCGGTTTATGTTTTCAACCGACTTAAATAAAGGACGAGGTTCACAATTCGTCTATATGTATTTTTTATATTTGTTATCTCATAACTTTCGACTGAGTGAACCGTTTTTTTTAATTTGAAATCTGAGTGCTTCCAATGTGGTCCCATTCTAATTTAATCTAATTCTGACGATGGTATCCTTGAAAAAATCATATAAGTATCAAATTTGCATAAAATATTTGCACAACAAATAGATGAATAACTCAATATCACGCCCACCGATTTCCATGATTCATTTTAATCGGAAAGGATTCACTTAAAGGGTAGTTTGACAAGAGTTTGGTTTTAGGTTCTGATTAATTTTATTTCGTAATTTTTCTACAATGATTCGGCAATACAAAAAGGGCGTCTGCGCTTAAGCGTTGAACCTTTGATACGATTTGAAGTCAGTTTTTGTTTTTACTGATAAATATACTTGTCACTTTACTTGTTTTTGTAGCCACTACCACACCAACATGCTGTGATAGCAATGGAAAGTATACAACAGAAGCTAGTACAAATAAATTTTGTGCTGCTATACCCACACCGAATAACGACGTTTTTAACAGGGCAGATGGAATTGAATGTATTGATTTTGTCAGGACCGTTACTACAAGGGACTTAGGTTGCACCGCACCGGGAGCACGCTATTTTCCGGTAAGCCTTTGATATTACATTCACAGAACGTTTTAAGTGCGATGCTATACTTCACAAAATAAAAGTAACACAATGACATTAATTTCTTCTAGCTTAACGAAAACACAGCGTATATGGATGTTTCCTTAACATATGGCGTTAATGAAACATTAGCAGCATCGTTACGTGAAGGCAGAGGGGGACGTTTGTTATCAGAAAAACGCAGTGGAGGAGTCTGGATGCCCCAAGTGTCTAATGCAACGGAGTTTTGCTCTGTTATATTACCCGCTAATGATACCTGCTATTTAGCTGGTTAGTATCCATTGTCATCATCATTTCAGCCGAAGATCCATGGACATAGGCCTCGACCAACTATATCCAAAAGGACTAGTTGTAAGCGGCGTGGCTCCAGCTGCGTCCAGCAGCTGTTACGAGGTTGTTAGACCACCAAACGGGTGGACGTCCTACGCTACGTTTGCCGGTCTGTGGTCTCCAATCGAGAACTTTGAACAACCGGCGCCATCGGCCTTCTGTTATTCTCGTACACTATTAGTTTTTTCTTTATTGAATATATTGGACATATGGGACAAGTATATGTACGAGCCAAAACAAAAACCGACTTCAAATCGAATCAAACGTTAAACGATATTACGCGCTGGCGCCCTCTTTGTATTTCCGAATCATCGTAGGAATATTACGAAATAGAAGTAATCACAACCTTACCAAACTCTCATTAAACTACTCTTGAAGTGCATCCTTTCCAATAAAAAATGAATAATCAAAACTCGCCGAGAGCTATTCGTTCATTAGTTGCGCACATATTTTATGCAAATATAACACTTATATAGTTTTCTCATGGATCCTATTGCCAGAATTGGACCATATTTAAATGGGACCACACGGGAAGCACCAGCTTTCTAATAAATAAAAAACATTAAATTCCGTTGCCCCAGTCCAAATTGAAGCAGTAACAAAGATAACAAAAAAAATACAGAGACGAATTGAGAACATCTTCATTTTGCAGTCGGTTGAAAAGTAAAACAAAATATGTTTATAAGTATATGCATTTTAATCCTTATTCGATAATAAACTGTTATTTTCACAATCCAATTTATCCCAAAATAATTAAATGAAAAATTTTGGATATAAAAATGATTACTTATTATCCAGTAGATTTTAAAATTTGAAAAAAAAATTACAGGTGATTTTAGAGTTAATCAAAATCCACAAGTGACAGTGCTACAGACAATTCTGCTGAAGGAACATAATCGTATTGCAGGAATATTGTCTCGGCTAAATAAAATGTGGAATGACGAAACCATTTACCAAGAGACGCGACGCATCGTTATAGCAATAGTTCAGCACATCAACTATTATGAATTACTTCCTATATTACTCGGTTCGTATACTTTATGCTAAATAATTTGTTTATTTTCTCTTGAAAATTTTAAGTACTCGTACCCCGCTAGGGTTACAACTGTGAGGGCAAGAACACCAAATTCTTGGCGAAGATAATTAATGCTCCTTAGACATGTTTAATTTCTGAATATTGCTTGAGTATGTATTGCGTATCAAACCAAGGCAAGTATGTAAAGTAAATTTAAAACATAGGATCTAAAAAATGTCAATAATTCTCACGACTCAGAGAGTGGACCAGAATTGCGGAGGTTCAGGCTAAGCGATCTAAGAGCTGTGCCACCTCTCAAATCCGGTGAAGAAAAAAAAAACAGAATTGCGACTGTCCCCTCGCAAGAGACAATGAAAAATGGTTAACTAACTGCCAACCATCTTTTGTCGGAGAGACACTTTAAGAAGAAGTTAATTTTAAGAGTCTACTTATATAAGACGACAGCAGTGCTTTACCTACCGAATTCAAATGTGTTACCAAACCCGAAATGTCAAGATCATTAAAAGTTAGAAGCTGTATTTCAAGTAGTAGTATAAAATATATGTTACATTTAAACAGGTCGGAATAATATGCTTGAGAAAAAGTTAATTTACAATAATCCCAGAAAGTATATTAACGACTATGATTCAAAAATCAATGCTGGCATTATTAATGAACATGGCACAGCGGCCTACAGATTCTTCCATACACTGATACGCGGGCGATTACAGTAAGTGATTATTGTTCAATATTTACTGAGTTTAGTTTTTTCAGTTGACCTACTTGTGGCAGCCCAATGGCAGTGGACAGCTTGGCCCTTCAGTCCTGTACTCCTTATTTTTTTTTTATTAACGGGGAGGAAATCTTCAAAAAGGTACCCCGCCTTCTGGGGGGAAGGCGGCGGTTATGCGGTGTTTTTACCCACTAAAACCTCCCCGGTGGCCCTTTCCTCTGTGCATGACGAGGGGCTCCGGGATCTCCGTGGAACGCACCGGAGCCCCTCTGCACTGTGCTCAAGGAGAGCACGTCCCGGGGGGGAGGTTACTCCCTCCCCCCCTGTGCCCTCGCAGTGCAAGGCTACACGGGCCAGCCGATGTCGCTCTTCCCGGGTCCACTTTAGCGGGCGGCCCCACCCTTGTCGCCCAGTGAACCCGAGGCCCCTTTTAGTCGCCTTCTACGACAGGCAGGGGATACCGTAAGACTACTTGAGAGCCCAAAACTACAGGGCTGAAGTACTCCTTATAGGCTAACCTGACGGTCGTAAAGAAGTAGTTTTGTTCATACACACTTTACTTCTTCTTCTTGATTTATCTTATCCTCCTAGTTTCTTCCATTGTTGCTTCACTTATTACTTAAATTTATTATCATTATCATTATCGATTAAAACATAATATATAAGCTTTGTCTAACACAGGTAAAGTTGATTGAATGTACAAATCAAGTGATTGTAATCTAATTTCGTGGTTCCATTTATAAGCAGCTTACTTCTTTTATAAATTTTGGATCTTAAGTTGAAATGCAATCTAGATGATGGCACATTAGCTTAGTAATGATCGGAGGGAAAGACAGACATATGAGAATATAAATATAAATGATTACATATTCTTTTTGCAGACTGATAAAGGAAAATCGCAATTTAGAGCGTACCATTAGATTAAGCGACTGGTTTAACCGGCCATCAGTAATCGAGGAAAAGGGAGCTTTTGATGGCTTAGCACGGGGTCTTACATACCAGCCTCAGGATAGAAGTGACCAATCCTTTAACATAGAGATTACTCAATATCTATTCAGGTAAGTGCCATATCAGACATGAAATATTTAAGTTAAACGTCAGAGCAGAGAACATTGCCGGACAGTGGATTTACATTTTGATAACAGGGAGTTCGAATTCCACCTTATAATGTTTTATTTTAAATAAATGACATGGATTTTTTTATTATTTTTGTCGAGGCTGTCATACAGTAACCTACCTCATCGTTGTAAATTGAATCACGGGACAACCTGTTATTAGGTCCTTATATATGAAATTGGCGTTTTTTCGTACTGGCCACTTTGATCTCAAATATCTCCTCTTTAAATTTTATCCAAATTCTCTTCTTGCAAAGGAGAAAATTCAACTTCGATGGCACAGTCTAAAGCGCCTTCAAAGATTTCATTGATTTTGGTCCGAATGGTTTTTTTAGTAAAGGGATCAATGAACTACCTATGAGATGGCAAATCGATTTTCGTTGACAAAACGCCCTCCCTACCCGCACTCTCAAAACTCAAATTTTATTTGTTAGGACCTAATATAATTAGTTTCCAAAAAATCAAAAACAAAATTCTTTTGGTTTATCGCTATCATATTTCATATGACCCTTTGGGTGTAACTGATAATTATTTGAAAATTCAAAATCCAGCATCATTCAATTCCAGATCCAGCCGTTTCGTAGTCCATATATCATCGCCTTTTATTTACAAATATGTAGATATAGTTTTAGCCCACCTTAATATATTAATTCCATAACGACCATATAATTAAATAAAGTATTTTCCATGCCGGTTCAGGGATAACAGAACTAATGGGCAGGATTTACGAGCAATTGATATACAGCGTGGTAGAGATCACGCAGTAGCGAGCTATGTGGATGTACGAGCTTATTGCGGACTTTCAGTGCCAAAGACATTTGATGACCTCATAGTTAATATTTCTAGACAGGTAAAATAAAGAAACTTTACTTATGTTATCGATGTAACAGCCTGTATATGTCCTAATATTGGGCACGTTTTTTCTTTTTTAATGACGAACTACACATATTGGCCAGAGAAGCTGGCCTTGACTGATTCACCGGATTGAGAGGTGGCATAAATCTTAGGTCGCTTAGCCTAAACGTCTATCGCTAGTAACTCGACACAAGGGTCCTCTCGGTGTTGGGCACGGACTCTGTTAAAATATAAATTAGTATTAGGGTATAGACTGCTACGCGACACTAGTACGGATTGACTTATTTCCCATGTGTGCTCGTAGGTTTCCTCAGGTTAAAATTGCAACAAACAAATTCTCTGATGCCGGCACCGAGTATCCGACTCGGGAGCAATTGGGCTGAGTGCCTAGACACTTGAGCAACTACGGATCGTATAAGGCAAAGAGCCTTAGTCCAGATATTTCATTAGTTCAGCTCTGTAAGCCCCGACTAAAAAGGAGCCTGAGGATCACTGGGTGACAAGGGTTGTCTTTGGCGTCCGCCGAAGTGAATCAGGGGAAAGACAGACATATGAGAATATAAATATAAATGATTACATATTCTTTTGCAGACTGATAAAGGAAAATCGCAATTTAGAGCGTACCATAAGATTAAGCGACTGGTTTAACCGGCCATCAGTAATCGAGGAAAAGGGAGCTTTTGATGGCTTAGCACGGGGTCTTACATACCAGCCTCAGGATAGAAGTGACGAATCCTTTAACATAGAGATTACTCAATATCTATTCAGGTAAGTGCCATATCAGACATGAAATATTTTAAATAAATGACATGGATTTTTTTATTATTTTTCTCGAGGCTGTCATACAGTCACTTACCACCCGCTCATCGTTGTAAATTGAATTACGGGACAACCTGTTATTAGATCCTTATATATGAAATTGGCGTTTTTTCGTGCTGGCCACTTTGATCTCAAATATCTCCTCTTTAAATCTTATCCAAATTCTCTTCTTGCAAAGGAGAAAATTCAACTCCGATGGCACAGTCTAAAGCGCCTTCAAAGATTTCATTGATTTGCGTCCGAATGGTTTTTTTAAGTAAAGGGATCAATGAACTACCTATGAGATGGCAAAAGTGCATAAATGGCAATGGTACATACTTTGATTAAATAAATATACCATTTTGAAAAAATCGATTTTCGTTTACAAAACGCCCTCCCTACCCGCACTCTCAAAACTCAAATTTTATTTGTTAGGACCTAATATAATTAGTTTCCAAAAAATCAAAAACAAAATTCTTTTGGTTTTATCGCTATCATATTTATATGAAATACCTTTGGGTAATTTGGAAAGACCCTTTGGGTATAACTGATAATTATTTGAAAATTCAAAATCCAGCATCATTAAATTCCAGATCCAGCCGTTTCGTAGTCCATATATCATCGCCATTTATTTACAAATATGTAGATATAGTTTTAGCTCACCTTAATATATTAATTCCATAACGAGCATATAATTAAATAAAGTATTTTCCATGGCGGTTCAGGGATAACAGAACTAATGGGCTGGATTTACGAGCAATTGATATACAGCGTGGTAGAGATCACGCAGTAGCGAGCTATGTGGATGTACGAGCTTATTGCGGACTTTCAGTGCCAAAGACATTTGATGACCTCATAGTCAATATTTCTAGACAGGTAAAATAAAGAAACTTTACTTATGTTATCGATGTAACAGCCTGTATATGTCCTAATATTGGACACGTTTTTTCTTTTTTAATGACGAACTACACATATTGGCCAGAGAAGCTGGCCTTGACTGATTCACCGGATTGAGAGGTGGCATAAATCTTAGGTCGCTTAGCCTAAACGTCTATCGCTAGTAACTCGACACAAGGGTCCCCTCGGTGTTGGGCACGGACTCTGTTAAAATATAAATTAGTATTAGGGTATAGACTGCTACGCGACACTAGTACGGATTGACTTATTTCCCATGTGTGCTCGTAGGTTTCCTCAGGTTAAAATTGCAACAAACAAATTCTCTGATGCCGGCACCGAGTATCCGACTCGGGAGCAATTGGGCTGAGTGCCTAGACACTTGAGCAACTACGGATCGTATAAGGCAAAGAGCCTTAGTCCAGATATTTCATTAGTTCAGCTCTGTAAGCCCCGACTAAAAGGAGCCTGAGGGTCACTGGGTGACAAGGGTTGTCTTTGGCGTCCGCCGAAGTGAATCCGGGAAGAAGGCGATATCGGGTGGCCCGTGTCGCCTTGTACTACGAGGGTACAGGGAGAGGGTTGGCCCGCCCCCCCGGAAGTGCTCTCCGAGAGCAAAGGTGTAGGGGGGCTCCGGTGCGTTACACTGGAGATCCCGGAACTCCTCACCATGTACCGAGGAAGGGCCACCAGGAGGGTTTCAGTGGGTAAGAACCTCACATAAGCCCTATGTCACCTCTTAAGCCGGTGATATAGTCACTCTTGCTAATCTGCGTACGCCACAAATAAAATTTAATAAAGGCTTAAATAATTAATTTGTTAAATACATATATTTATGTTTGTCATATTTGTGTGGAAGGCGATAAAATTAAAATATATATTTATGCTGTCTATAATATTATAAATGCAATAAATTAATATTTCTTTCATATGATTTATAGAACATTGAATCACTGAAGAAGCTATATAAAAAGGTACAGGACATAGATCTAGTTGTAGGTGGAGCGGTAGAAAGGAACGTGCCTGGTACCTTAGTGGGGCCCACATATCTTTGTGTTTTACTCAAACAATTTTATAACACCCGCGTAGGGGATCGATTTTTCTACGAAATGGGCATAGATAAAAAAATTGCCTTCACACTAGGTAAGTGTTTGTATCTATATAATTCTTTTTTTATTAATTATTGTTAGTGTCTAGTTTTATAATATCATAAATTGAGCATCAATAATTAATGCGGTTGAAGAAGCATATTTATTTTATAATTATAATGTCATATTCATTTCCATAGTTACGGAGATATAAAAGTATATTTGAGATTTTAAAGAAAATAATAAAAAAAATAATTTCTATATTTACGCGAATGTTACATATACAGACCTAGCTTAAGAAATTTTATTAGGTATTAATTTTGATTTTTTAGAATTCCCGAAGTCGTTATAGGCACGAGAAGATCCCAGACTTCCCAGTTAATTCTATTTTTTCGATTTTTCCTCCGATCTAAACAAAAATATCGCATATTATCTTCTTAGGTATTCTTTTGTTTTAGATTTAATTTTAGGAATCACAGCTTTGGAAGCAAGCATCATCCGGGCTTCTTATTTATTAAAATGGGATATTTTTAAGGGTTAAATTTCTTCCCTCCTATCTTAGGTACCACAATAACCTGTTTACAGTATAATACCAGCTACATTCAAAACTAATCTACTATATAAATATAAGTCGGGTTTTCCTTCCTGACGCTATAACTCCAGAACGCATGAACCGATTTCCACGGTTTTGCATTCGTTGGAAAGATCTCGGGCTCCGTGAGGTTTATAGCAGGTTTATAAGGAAAATTCAGGAAAAATTTCATCAGAAAACGGGAAAATCTTTTTTCACATACAGCGCCATCTTTGATACATAGCATGTACTACAAACCAATATTTTAAGTAGATGGCGCCGGTGCGTGATACATTGTTTGACAGCTTCATGTGACAAACCGGTATTATGTTCACTGTGAAATTGTGAAAAAAGTAAAAAATTAGTTATTCGTTTCCTTACATTTACCATCAAATCAATCACGTGTATTGTGCAAATTTTTATTAAATTTCAACAGCAGGCATTTGTCTTTAAGGTGGTAAGTTGAACTGTGTAAATTATGTGGATCGTGCATTTGAGGTTAAATTCACCACTCTGTCTATAGCCCAAAATGCCTAGAGGACGACGTGTGAACATCGGCCACCGCACAAGACATGCAAGCCAGCAACAAGTGTATTCACAGAACTTAACCGACGAAAGACAAAATATAATAAGAGAAAATGCCCGATTGAGACAACGCGTGAGCACACGAAGATCATTGGCATCATACAATCGCTTGGCATTCCAATATGATCCCACTGCGAACTACAGTGATGATGAAAATTTAGATATTGGACCAATGACGACTATATGCCGATATTGCAATGCGTTAAAGTTCAAAGAGAAACGGCTGGATTGTGCTGCGCAAGTGGAAAATTCAACTTGATCCATTACTTACACCACCACAGCCACTGAAACCATTGTTCGATGGAAGTGATCCCGATTCCAGCCATTTTCTTCAACACATCCTTGAATACAATAACTGCTTTCGCATGACTTCCTTTGGAGCTAATATCATTCGAGAAGGCGGCTTCATGCTGACTTGCAAGGTAAAGATACAACACACATAACCAATCAATCACACCATTTTTTTTTGTTCACGCGGGGAATCTTTTTACAGACCATCCTCCGGTACCCTGGGTGGGCCCGGAGGATGTGTGGGACTCAGCCTGGGCAGCCCCTACCCACTAAACCTTCCGCGAATGCCATCAGCCGTTATGAGCAGGGTGCCCCGGATCTGTCAGCAACAGGACACCCCAACGACCGGCCGGTCCCGGCAAAGACCGGACTTCATCCTCAAAGGGACTTCTCCGGCACTCAGAGAAGTCCCGACGACCTCGAAGCATGCTGGGGCCAGGTACCCATCCTGGCCCTGCTTAGATTACGGGCGGCAAGAGGAGGCGTTCATAACGCCTCCTGCGCACCCGATACGTCGCCTGCGGCTTCCTGAATCAATCACACCAACACAATGAATTGCAACACATAACAACTTTAACTTAAAGCGTCAATAGCCTAATAGTTTAAGGTACGGCCTCCGAATCGTAAGGTCGTGGGTTCGAATCCACCATTCGACTATTGCCGTGAACCATGTCCTAGCACAAGCTTAAGCTTAGTTGGAATGGTTAACAAGATTGTTAGTAATATTTCTGAAAAAAAAGAAATATTGCTAGCTTTCTTTAAAAAAAAAAAAAAACTACATATACCCCACACACTGCACCATCACAGGATCAGAAGTTACACCGTATTCTTTAACAAATGATTGTTTGCAATTACAGATACAAGGACAAATATATCATTTGCATGGTTCAATGGTGCCAACACCAGATGAACCGCATCAATTTCTGCAAATATATTTCATTTCGTCGATGGTGGATCAGCTGAATGTGCGGTGCAATATACAGGAATACAACAGTTAAAGAGACGAATTATTGAACAGTTGCAAGCATTTTTCACGCTAATAATGCTGTGGTTAATATGTTCAAAACAGCATTGGAACGAATGCCATCGGATACGCATAAATTTGTCATAAGAGCTGATTGTACCCCAACAGGTGAACATGTGCGAAGATTCAATGATCAAGATGTGACATAGCTTTGGCGTTAGCATCATCTGGAATTGCGGCGACTCTTCTAGATGGTGGTCGTACTGCACATTCTGCGCTTAAGTTGCCACTCAATTTAAACGCAATTGATACTCCAACATGCAATATTTCCCGATCAATGCAATGGGAAAATTGTTGATGCAATGCAAGCTCATTGTTTGGAATGAGTGCACAATGGCACATAAGAAATTACTTGAAGCACTTAACTTCACACTGAAGGATCTTCGGCGAAATAACAACCTCTTTGGCAGCTTGATGATATTGTTGGCAGGCGATTTCAGGCAGACGTTGCCAGTAATTCCCGTGGAACGCCTGCAGATGAATTGAATGCTTGCCTGAAGGCATCACCTTTATGGAATAACGTAAAACATTATCGCTAACCACTAATATGAGAGTTCAACTTCAAAATGATCAAAGTGCTGCACAATTTTCCAAACAATTGTTAGCTGTTGGAAATGGAAAAGTCCCAGTTGATGTGACGTCTGGATTAATTACTCTTGCCAACGACTTTTCCGATTTGTAGACTCTCAATTAGCTCTTATTGAAAATGTTTTCCCAAACATTAGTGAGAATTATCAGAATTATGCTTGGTTAAGTCAATTTCACCATTCAATCAAAAATTGCTGGCGATTTGGTGACATACAAATCCGTTGATTCCATAACAAATCCCGATGATGTAGTAAATTATCCAACGGAGTTTTGAACTCTCTGGAGTTACCAGGATTTCCACCACATAACTTGCAACTCAAAGTTGGTACAGTTATTATGATATTGCGTAATTTGAATCCACCGCGACTTTGCAACGGTACTCGACTTTCGGTAAAAGACTTATGCCGAATTTGATTGAGGCAACAATTATTAACGGAAAGTACGCAGGTGAAAATGTATGTATTCCTCGAATACCAATGATTCCGACTGATCTTCCGTTTGAATTCAAACGATTGCAATTTCAGTTCGCCTTGCGTTCGCAATGACAATTAACAAGTCGCAAGGCCAATCGCTTAGTGTTTGCGGGATAAATTTAGAAAATCATTGTTTTCACATGGGCAGTTATATGTTGCGTGTTCACGAGTTGGGAAACCATCCGCTTTGTTTGTGTAAACGTCAGACCAAAACAAAAATGTGGTTTACCAAAGAGCACTTCAATGAAACGGATAATTTGCGGATACGTATGACGCTTCGATTCAGTATTTACTTTGGATTCACTTTCATTTACTTAGACAAGTTCAACTAAATAACACTTCATTTTTGTAATCGAAATGAATTCATTACTGTTGTGAAATGAAATAAAATTTTCCTTTACAAATATAAAACAAAAATAAAATTTTTCTTCATCTTTTAATCACCAAACGAAATGTTACATAAAACGAAGCCATCTGGTGGCGAAACGGAGTTCGCCGGGTTTGCTAGTAACATAATAAAACTACGGCTTTATAAACAATAGCATTTCATCATTGTAAATACAAGTTGTATTTGACAGTTCAAAAAGAGGAGTGCTCCGATCATCACCAAACTTTTGCGGAATACTCGCCAGGTCAATCTGAAGATTCCCTGAAAGTTTCAATAAAACGGTCTAGCCGTTTTTTTTTATATAATGTCTAAGCAAGTGCTTGACTACGATCTCACCTGATGTTAAGTGGAAATGCAGTCCTGGATGGCACACTAGCTTAGTAAATGCCTATTCACTCTACTCTTGAAAATACCCACATTGAATCGGAAGGAAAGACAGACGCGGGCAAAGATGAAGCAAATAGCTTCGTTCGGGTTTGAGGATGTTCACAACAAAGGATGAAATCCCGCATTGCGTCTAGAAGTCCGATGGTGGAAAGGGATGGGGGAATTAGATCATGTAGTTCCTGAGTACACTCTCCAAAATGCAATCTGTAGAAAACCGAAAGGCTAGCTACGAGTACCTTACGCCTGTGCTCAAGACTGAGCAGATTGGTTTCAGCTGCGTCACCAAATAGCCTCGTTACGGAGCCTATATGGAACATACACCCACACACTTTCTCTTTTATTTATATAGATACTAAAAATATTTTGCATTGTTATTAACCATTTTAAAACGAGCTAAGAAATGGTTCACTTCTTTCACTCAGGTCGAACGATGTGTTGAACTTACGACCTTATGTTTTCCAGACCACACCTTAAACCATGCTATTGACGCTCGATACTATGTGATGTAATCTTTATCTTCATGTTAACAGATCAGCTGAACTCAATACGTAAAGGAGCTTCGATGTCGCGGCTACTGTGTGATAACGGGATCAATATAAAACACATGCAGCGAAACGCATTCCGACTGGTATCACGAGGGTAAAATATTAATATTCATTTCTTACTTATAAGACAAGTATACTAACGACTAAAAAACAAAACTGACTTCAAAACAAACGTGATAAATAATTAACTCTACTACGCTTGGTTGCGCTCCAATCTCTTTTTGAAATTTCATAGTTATATTACAAAGTTCTGGCGAGTATAGTTTTTTTTTTCAACCATTTCAAAAAATGTGAAGGTTCTTGTCTATATGTTTTTTTTTTGTCTTCACATAACTATCGACTTGATGAAGCGATTTTAATGCTTCTTTTATTTTTTTTTTTGAAAACTGGTAATTCTCATGTGTGTGGTTAATATGATCCAATTCCGACAATGGCAAAACCATGAATCCATGAGAAAACCATATAAGTCTTAAATTTGCACTAAGTACTACGATACAATTTCTGCAACGTGGAGGACTTAACTTCAGAAGTGGATATTTTTAGCAACTCATTTATTAGGTTTAAAACTTTAACTGTTAGTAAATTCTCCTGACTGGCTTCTGTTTACTTCTGTTCAAGTTTGTACGCGGATGTAAATTGTAAATTAGAATAAATTAATTATTCTCGGCACTGTTGGTCGATAAGAACTTGCAAAAATTATATAATGTAACATAATAAATAATAAAGACTGTTTGTTGCCACAGTAAATAAAAAAAAAAGTACGTGTGCGACAAATGGACGAGTAATACAATATCACGTCAACCGATTTCTATGATTATTTTTTTAATAGAAAGGTACTTTAAAAGCAATTTTATGAGAGTTTAGTCGAGTTCTGATTAATTCTATTTCGTAATTTTCCTACGATAAAACGGAAAATTTTTCTACATGTGAAGTTTGCCATTATGGGCGGTTGGTATATGCCCTTGTTTTAAAAGGAAAGACAAACAATTAAATATCGTTAAAATAAATTACTCTATTATCCAAGTTTAAGTAAGATATCCTTTTTCGTTTAGGTTTAGATATTTAATTGTCTATCATGCACAATTATTTCAGTCAGCTAGCGTCTTTATCTTGCGAGATATTCAAACTTTCTTAACCGACCCTTAATTTTTGCTCACGACTACACTTCACAAAATTTCTCAATAGGATTTCTTTTTTTTTTCAGAAATGCAATAGTACCATGTGCTAGACTTCCATCAGTGAATTTAAATCCTTGGAAAGTAAAATAATAGACTAAGTAAAAATGACAAATCAATAACAATTGATATTGAAGTAAAAATTACATATTTATTAAAATTGTCCGTTAACTTAATTAAACTTAGTTTTAATATTTTAAAAAATTAAATATACTTTACAGCCCTCGTGGTTACGGGACGCTGGTGTTTTATTTCGAGCTTTTTCTAAAATACAATAAAAATTTTATCAAGTGTTTGTGTGTTTAAATAAAAAATAATAAAAAAAATATTTTTATTTTAGCCTAAGGATTTATTTTTAAAGTAATGATAGCCTATTGGATAAGAGGACAAAAGGACATGCTTCTGGTTAAAGTTCTGAAACACCGCTCTTAAAAATTCATACCATTATAAGAAATAGCGTGAAGAAATTAACATGTAAGACGTATAGGTAGGGAACACTGACAGAAAATTGGGTATCAATTACACCAAGCGGTTGTTTTTCAACAAATCGCAAGCACAGACTTGTGTCCGTGATCTTTTCTAATGTACTTTAATTGTTTACTTTGTTTTCTTAATAATATAAATATATAAATATAATATAAAATAATTACAGTGCTACAGTACTCTTATCACAGTTTCCACATTTTTTATGTCTGATTTTTGAAGGTGGTGTTGTAGAATGCTCTGGTTCCCGCATCGAAGATGTCCCGTTGCATTTTCCGCGACCGCTGCATCACTTAGTATCAACACTCCCTATTGTATATGCAAATTGTCAGCTTTACTAGAAAGCTGAAAAATTTAAAAAATCACCTAAAAGCTTTCCCGCCTTACCTACCAAATCACAGAAGCGTTCAACTGTAAACGCCGCCCGCATTTCACGTCATTTACATTTAAAGAGTCTCCGATCCCTCGAGTAAATGGTTACCGTTTACAAAGCGTTCGCTTAAAGCAGATTTGCAAAGAACACAGTAAAGGCAAGCCCCAAAGCGGATGCTTATATGTAAGTTAATCCACTAGGGACATAAGTAATGAACCAGACATCGATATATTTATTTATGGACAGGTGTACAAGATTGATTTGTAGCATTGTGAAACATAAACACAGTTCTATTCTATAGTCATTGTAATAAAAATTATATTCATGTTTTTATCAAAAATCCAAAAATTCCCACGCACCATTTTTACTATTGATGTGAACTATCAAGTAGATTCTTATGTAATCTGTTAGCATTTGTAGTTTAAAAATATATTAAGAACAATATAATAATATCTGCGGCTTCTGCTATTGCGTAAATGAGTAGGAGCGACGACGTTCTTGTATACCTTTTTTACATTAAAAGTAATACGTATGTTTTTTTTTGTAACATTAGGCATGACTACTGACTTATGTTACATTCAGAGTTTATTGCCCCTTGTCCTTTTTACTCTAAGTATAGTCTGCCTATGCTATGTCTAGTTCCCCCCAACGTAGGTGGTTAGGGATGTTGTCTTTCCTCTCTTTCTTCCATCTCTTAATATTATTACAAAAAGTTACATATTCTTACATTTACATCGTTCTTACTATCTATTACACTCTATATTTTATCATATTTTTCTTACATTTGTTGCTTACATTCTCTAATTTTACTCTAATACATTCTTATATTGATCTATCTCTTATTTTATTCTAATTCTATTCTTATTACATTTATCTAAGTTATTCTTTACTCTACCTTTGCTATTTTTATCTACCATTTTTCTTTTTATATTTATTTATATTCAATATTTTTAATTTAATACATATGTTTAAAGTATAAAGTTACAGCCTTGATATAATATACATGTCCCACTGCTGGACGCAGGCCTTCTCCGTGAAGAGAATATAAGGGTATATATAAGGGCCCTAGTGCGGATTGGCAGACGTCACATGCCTTCGAAAAATTTTTCTAAGACTTGTAGGTTTCCTCACGATGTCTTCTTTCACCGCCGAGCGCGTGGAAAATCAGCACATACAACAACAACAAATTTATTGGTGCCGGCACCGGGGTTGAATTCGGGTTGCTAGCACTGAGCTACCACGGCTCTTGACCGTATATTGTTAACCTTTCTCGAACCTTGTAAAGATATCCAAATACTATTTACTACAACATCCGTGACACAAGCGCCAAGAAATGGTTGTCCAAGACATTTTCTTTCTTTTTGATATTTCTTTCACAATATTCCTTATTTATTTCGTTTCTCCTATCAGATATGTTGAATGTAGTTTGATTTACGATTGAGTATAGGAAAAGGAAAAGAAAATCTATGCCATACAAAAGTTTTCGAATGCATTAGTAAGGATGGTTTGAAACGATTCCATTCGCTGAATTTGTAAGACAGAATTAATTACATCACATACCATCTTAGTGGTCAGCATGCCATTCCACTAATAAACAAAAGTCGACAACCGACTCGACTTCTTGTCGACTTATTTTTTACCAGAGCATTTTTAATTAACATAGTCTAGGCTCTTCTTAGTACTTATAAAAGAATACTTAACTTCACCACTTATTGAAGATCATGTTATACAAAATGTTTAAATTTATATCGACTGTTGAAAAATAATAGACATTGTTTTTATTTAAAAGACAACGGTCTATAAAACAAAATTCTTATGTCAAAGCACGTTCCTCATTGTCGTAAGTTAGTCACATAAAATTCATAAAATTATGTGTTTCTCACACATAATTTTATAAACTGAAAAATATTTAGAAAGGTCCTTCTTAGCTAGTGATATTATTTAGGCTGCCATATTATAACTTCTATTGTGTTTTTATACTTTCAAAGCAAGTGCTTGACCACGATCTCACCTGATGTTAAGTGGAATTGCAATCCTAGTAAGACGCGCTAACTTAGTAAATGTCTATTCACTCTACTCTTGAAGATCTTCATTGTAATCGGAGAACATAGATACAGGCAAATTATTCCAGTGCTTTGCTGTACGAATAATGAAAGACAAGGCAGAAATATATTATCTTTTAACATAAAATATTGCACGGATCTAAATATACTTGGTATATTTTTTTCTTTTAAAAAGAAAGCTAGCAATATTTCTTTTTTCACAAATATTACTAACAATCTTGTTAAACATGCCAACTAAGCTTAAGCTTGTGCTAGGACATGGTTCACGGCAATACTCGAAAGGTGGCTTCGAACCCAAGACCTAAAGATTCGCAGGCTGTACCCTAAACCAGTGTGGAAGCAGCTCGTCGACGTCTCGGTGAAAGCGCTTCAGGATAAGCACGACCTTCAGAAATGAAGAATACGATGAAGAATAAGAAGATTGACGCTTCATATCAACGTGATTGTCCGTGGACAAACTCTTGTGTCGTATAATTTGAAAGTTTGCTTTGTAACAGAGCCCTGTAATCAATTTCGATCAATCACTTCGCATATTCCAATCATTAGATAAAAGCTTTTTACATACATTATGTTTACAAATGAGATTTTAATGGCATTTTTATATTAACATATGGTATTGTTTTGGAATGATGTTACTTATAGGGCGTTGGTATCTGGAAAAAAACGTCCGTAACGTTAAATAAAAGTGTAAGATTTTAGTGTCAACTGATAGATGCCGCTATTACTAATTATATATATTTATATATCATTCTAAGTAAAATAAAGGTGTTAGTAGTATTTTCACGAGCAAAAAAAACCGACATCAAATCGAAAGATCATACGAAATAGAATTGATTAGAACCTAACAAAACTCTCATAAAACTACTCTTCAAGTGCATTCTTTCCAATAAAAAATTAATCATCAATTAACGTTATATTGAGTTATTCGCACATTTGTGGCGCACATACTTGATGCAAATTCAAGACTTATATGGTTTTCTCATGAATGTCATTGTTAGTATTGGACCAAATTAAAATCGGACTATACGGAAGGCAACAGCTCTCAAATAAAAAAATTATCAAAGTTGTGAAGTAACAAACATAAAAAAAAACCATATAGACGAATTGAGAACCACCTCTTTTTGAAAATAATTTTGTAAAGTAGCTAGCTTTTACATTTTTTTGACGAACTAACACAGTTGGCACAGAGAAGCTGGCCTTTACTGCTTCACCGGATTTGAGAGGTGGCACAGCTCTTAGATCGCTTAGCCTGAACCTCTATTAAGTGGTAACTCGACACAAGGGTCCCCCCGGTGAGGGGTAACCTCGGCTTGGACGGTTACCATTATTACGCGTTAGCAGTCCGATCCGAGGGCGCCCGAGAGGGCCGAACCACGACTCGGTCGGTAGCTATTTTATTAACAAAAATCTATTGGGACAATCTAAGCTAAACTATCTTATATGCCACTTCGGGATATCTTGTTACATTTTTATCAATGAACTTATAAAGTAATGCTCGACCCAACAGTAGGATGGCAAGTAGAATGTGTCAAAAGGCTATTCTTATATATTTTTTGTCATAAAATAGGCAGTCCGTGATAACGAAACATAAAATAGAAGTACAAGGGTCTTTTGTGCGAAACTTTTTTTCCGACAAACCGAAACATAATAAAAAGTAAGAAGTAATATCGCAAAAGAATTGTAGGTATTTTTTATCTTAATATATTTCGCCATTGAACGTTTACTTGCGATTTTAAATGACAGATTACAATACGCTAGATTATAAATGCCGACAGTAAAGTCTAAAAACGAAGAACACATAATAAGAAAGTAGGTTAAAAAGTTAATTATCTACCAGAGCTTTGGATTCAAGCTTTGGTTCACATACACACATTGAGTGATATAGTAATAACGGTAAACACAGTGATACTTCACAGCACATTACTCCCCAAATATTATGTTCATTCAGGTTCAAATCAAGTCAACACGAGACTGCAATCTATATGTTATCTAAATTACTCACAAAACATAATTAACGCATATCAAGCTAGAACCGTTTAAAATATATTTTTAAGAACAATAAAAACTCGAATTATTATCGTGATATTCGTAAGACAATGGCTTTAAGAATTTCATTCATCTATCTTCTCCAAACTTGTATTGTCCATTACCAGACGAGAGATATCAATTGGTACAATTCTAGGAATCTAAAATAATTATAATTTGCATAAACCTTTGTCGCAATATATACAAGAATACCTTTCAGTACCTTCTCGTGATATTTTGTTTCAAAATAATTCATAGACATATGTACACAAATAAAAAAATTATCAAAGTTGTGAAGTAACAAACATAAAAACCATATAGACGAATTGAGAACCACCTCTTTTTGAAAATAATTTTGTAAAGTAGCTAGCTTTTACATTTTTTTGACGAACTAACACAGTTGGCACAGAGAAGCTGGCCTTTACTGCTTCACCGGATTTGAGAGGTGGCACAGCTCTTAGATCGCTTAGCCTGAACCTCTATTAGGTGGTAACTCGACACAAGGGTCCCCCCGGTGAGGGGTAACCTCGGCTTGGACGGTTACCATTATTACGCGTTAGCAGTCCGATCCGAGGACGCCCGAGAGGGCCGAACCACGACTCGGTCGGTAGCTATTTTATTAACAAAAATCTATTGGGACAATCTAAGCTAAACTATCTTATATGCCACTTCGGGATAGCTTGTTACATTTTTATCAATGAACTTATAAAGTAATGCTCGACCCAACAGTAGGATGGCCAGTAGAATGTGTCAAAAGGCTATTCTTATATATTTTTTGTCATAAAATAGGCAGTCCGTGATAACGAAACATAAAATAGAAGTACAAGGGTCTTTTGTGCGAAACTTTTTTTCCGACAAACCGAAACATAATAAAAAGTAAGAAGTAATTTCGCAAAAGAATTGTAGGTATTTTTTATCTGAATATATTTCGCCATTGAACGTTTACTTGCGATTTTAAATGACAGATTACAATACGCTAGATTGTAAATGCCGACAGTAAAGTCTAAAAACGAAGAACACATAATAAGAAAGTAGGTTAAAAAGTTAATTATCTACCAGAGCTTTGGATTCAAGCTTTGGTTCACATACACACATTGAGTGATATAGTATTAACGGTAAACACAGTGATACTTCACAGCACATTACTCCCCAAATATTATGTTCATTCAGGTTCAAATCAAGTCAACACGAGACTGCAATCTATATGTTATCTAAATTACTCACAAAACATAATTAACGTATATAAAGCTAGAACCGTTTAAAATGCCTATATATTTCTGAGAACAATAAAAACTCGAGTTACTCGTATTATCGTGTTATTCTTAAGACAATGGCTTTAAGAATTTCATTCATCTATCTTCTCCAAACTTGGACAATACAATTACCAGACGAGAGATATCAATTGGTACAATTCTAGGAATCTAAAATAATTATAATTTGCATAAACCTTTGTCGCAATATATACAAGAATACCTTTCAGTACCTTCTCGTGATATTTTGTTTCAAAATAATTCATAGACACATGTACACAAATAAAAAAATAAAACCAGTTCGATAATTAAAAAAAAACAGCCATTACGTGAATAATAATCGACAAGGGCTTGTTTGTTTTTAACTTTTAAGAAAAATTTAACTCGGATTATTGCTTAAACACAATATGCGTAAAAACAAAAGTAGAAATCGCATCTTTCTAAGAAAAAAATTCCTTACGATAAGTCGAAACTAATGTATATCTCGAAAAGTTAAGTTATATGATATACATGCTACTAGTTATACGAGTACAATTACTGTCAACTTCCTCGTCAGAGGCAAAATCGACGGGACAAGATAACTCTCAGATGGGTGGAGCCTGTGCAAGCCAGCGGGGAGTTCCCCAATTCCCCGCCAGTAAGTAAGGAGCTTGGAGAAGGAGAGCGAACTGCCTCCACCTTGCCCCTGCTCGTCTGCACCGGTTCCGATTGCGAGGCGCTCTCCCGTACCCGCTGTAAGGTCTCCTTCCGCGTCATCAATCACAGGAGACCATAACCTGCCTATATCTCTCTACGTCGAGCATAGCTTTTACTACGCTTGGGAGAGAGTGATCCGGAGATGGTCACTACCCTCAGGATTGAGCAAACCGATGCAAGGAGATCTCTCAATAGTCTATTATCAAAAATCGTCATTTAATTATAATATTAATTAAGCCTAAATCTTAAAATCAAGTAAAAAATGAAAGATCTACAAAATTTTGTTAGTATTACCTAATTTTATATATTAGTAGTGTTAGATATGGACCCCTTTTTGGGTGAAGGCCTCTTCCATCTTTTTCCAGGCAGTTCTGTTCTTGCTTATGTTCATCCACTCCTTGCCTGCTGTATCGGTAACATCATCAGTCCACCGTTTGATTATTCTGCCAACATTTCTTATTACCTATGGCCCCTTCCATCTTCTCACTAAAATTGTCCACCGAGTGTCTGAGAACCGTGATTCAATTTACTTTTAATTAAAAAGACTGTAATAAATACATAACTTACATTTAAAAATAAATAAAAGAAAACAAAAGAAAGGACTGACAAAAACAAATGAATCCATTAGGCACCAGTTGCTCCTAAATTGTTATTTAGAAATGTATTTTTTTTTCTCAACGGGCCAGTTGCTCGTCGTAATTTGGTTAATTAGAGCGAATCATACTTTATTAGCTTCATTTAATAAATGTTTCTATTATTAATATTGCTTGAATCATTTTTTTTTGCAACTAATTAAATTTAACCACTACATAAAGTAAAAAAGTTCAAGTTATAGACTATATATATGTCCCACTGTAGTTCACAGACCTTCTCTGTGGAGAGAATATAAGGGCATACTCCGCGACACGGTCCGTGCGAGTTGGCGGACTTCATGTCTGAGAAAATTTTCTAGCTCATGAATCGTGAGGAGTCACGATAGGGATGTCGGAAATGCATTAAGGTATCGTATCGATATTTTTTTAAAATATCAATAAAGATATTTCTATTAAAAAATATCGATATATCTGTATTATTTCACGAGGAATGGAAAATGCATGAAGCATTGATTACGTAATTATTTTAATTAGTATTTATTTTTTTACTAATTATTTTAAACTACTTTCTATGTGATTACTTTTTTTAGCATAATCTACTTTAATCATCTTACATTTGTAGATAAATATTAAACAGATCATTTTTAATAAGTCAAGAACAACCATTAAAAAAATTAGGATATAAATGATGTCTATGGTTCTTAAAAAATATCGATTTTCATATCTTTTAGAAAATTGGAATTTTACATCAATACATCGATATAACGAAATACATATCGCTTAAAAATCTCGATACATTAGAAAAATATTATCGATGTATCGATATTTTATCAACAAGACTACCTAACCATAACGGGCATGCACGTGGAAAAATAACAAATTTTAAAATAGAAAATAATAAATAATTTTTTTTTGTCGGCACCAATTTTATTTTTAACGAATTGATGATTATTACCTAATTCTATTTTTAATTCCCGACATTTCGAACTCTTTACAGTGTTCACGAAGGGACGCCCCAAATAGACTTACTCAATTTTAAAAATATTTTATAGTAGTCTACTTTTGTTTTTGAATTGTCATCATTTCAAGCGCCGTAAAAATAGATTTATTTTACTTTTAATGTAATCTCATTCCGAATAAAATTGGCACAAATAATATTGATGATTGGCGATTACGAGCGGCAAATTAACGCATTCTTTAACCGTGAAGAAATAAATCTTTCTGACGTACTCCAATCAAAATTGATGCATGTTGCTATTAAAACTTATATAATACAACAACTTATATAAGTGAAGTGAAAAAAAAACTTTAATACTTTATTCAAATTTCATAATACTATATAAATACCTTTAGTTCCCGACTTCTACTAAGATTAAACAGAAATAAGATTTTACTTGAGGTATCATTTAGGATTATATATCAGAAATTATTGCCCTCTGTCATTGTTATTTTTCAATTACAAGTTTATGATATTTAAGTTATATGGTAAATAATAAGATACGTGTAACTACTACTTTAATAGTTTGTAATTGATGTAAAATTAAATATATATAAATATGTGGATGCTGCATGTACGTGAGTCTGTGTATGTTTATTAACAATAATAATTAGTGATACTCTAGTGGCTACGCGTTTCGACTTACAATCTGACGATAAGGCGTTCAAATTCCAGAATGTACAAGTTTCCTTTTCTTAAATACAAAAAAATACATAAAATTAGCGTAAAATTTTCACATGTAACATACGGACTTTGTAAGCTTGGTGAAAAGTGGACAGCGTTTACACACTCTGAACCCCTCCCTCTCCTCCCATATCTCCTAGATTAAAAGGATATGATCTTTTGTTATTAAATTAACAATAAAAGTTATTATCATTTACCTTATTATCATTACGATCGCGTCGTAAAAACAAGGTTGTTGGTGCAAAAGAATATGTACATGTTACAGCAATTAGCGCTTACAATGTTACTAATAACCAAGCCATTTGTGTAAAAGCAATAAATCATTGAATATTAATAACGTTTTACCCCACACATTCACAATGTAAACACATTTACAAACCCCTCTTCCCGAATTGGCACTCAAAGTTAGTTTAGCTTTCGAATGTCCCTTAGATTATCCGTGAAAAGTATCCGACCGAGTCGTGGTTCGGCCCTCTCGGGCGCCCTCGGATCGGAATTCTTACGCGTAACATAGTAACCGTCTAAGCCGCGGTTACCCCCACCGGGGACCCTTGTGTCAAGTTACTAGCGATAGAGATTCAGGCTAAGCGACCTAAGAGCTATGCAACCTCTCAATCCGGTGAAGCAGTTAACGCCGGCTTCTCTGGCCAATCTGTGTAGTTCGTCATTAAAAAAATTACAAACCCAGTTTCTAATCTTGTGTAAATTTCGTGTTATGTTAATTCATTTTAAAGATTAACCAGTAACTTACTACAGGGATTTCGAATAGCCAATTTTTTTATAGAAGGAGGGCAAACAAAAGCCGAAGCACGGGACTTCTCACTAAAAAAATTATTAGGGCACAGTCCGCCACGTGGCCTTCGTGCAATTCGGATAAAATTGAGAACCTTAGCGGAGGACGAGATAAATCAATAACCAATATCGTTGGTGCCGGTACCCGGGTTCGAACTCGAGTTATTTAGGGTGCCAGGCAACCACTAAGTTCGTTGTACATTTCAAATTTTTATATGTTAATTTTACACTGAAATTGAGTCGATGTTCGTAAATGTGACCCAATTACGCAGTATATCCATTAGAGACCAATTCCAAATAAATTGGAAATCCGAAAGCAATTTTTCTTCCGATAGCTTCCTCTCACACTTAGCGGGTCAAATTGTTCATACATTTCTTTGTACATATTTTTGTCCCTTGAAAGTAACTGCAAAAGGTGGAGCTATGAACTTGTGGTCGTAGATTTATGTGTGTGATAATTAACGGTTCTCTTCGAATTCGAAAGAAACAAGAAATATTGTCAAAAATCTGTTACAACTTTTCTGCCAATTAATGAAACTTTGAAAAATGTTTTTCCTTCTTTATTTATTGGGGACTTTTGCCCTTTTGGACATGTCAGCCCCATCATACCCTTTTTTTTGTTGACGGGGAGGAAATCTTTACAAAGGTACCCCGCCTTCTCGGGGGAAGACGGCGGTTACGTGGGGTTCTTACCCACTAAAACCTCCCCGGTGGCCCTTTCCTCGGTGCATGACGAGGGGCTCCGGGATCCCAACATGGAACGCACCGGAGCCCCTCTGCACTGTGCACAAGGAGAGCACGTACCGAGTGGGGAGGTTACTCCCTCCCTCCTGTGCCCTCGCAGCGCAAGGCGACACAGGCCAGCCGATGTCGCCTTCTTCCCGGGTCCACCTTGGTGGACGACTCAGGCCCCCACCCTTGTGTACTCAGTGAACCCGAGGCCCCTTTTAGTCGCCTTGTACGACTGGCAGGGGATACCGTAGTCTTATTCTTGGGAGCCCAGAACTTTAGGGCTGACCCCATCATACCCTTTTTTTTTTTGTTGACGGGGAGGAAATCTTCAGAAAGATACCCCGCCTTCTGGGGGGAAGGCGGCGGTTATGTGGGGTTCTTACCCACTAAAACCTCCCGGTGGCCCTTTCCTCGGTGCATGACGAGGAGCTCCGGGATCCCAACATGGAACGCACCGGAGCCCCTCTGCACTGTGCACAAGGAGAGCACGTACCGAGTGGGGAGGTTACTCCCTCCCTCCTGTGCCCTCGCAGCGCAAGGCGACACGGGCCAGCCGATGTCGCCTTCTTCCCGGGTCCACCTTGGTGGACGACTCAGGCCCCCACCCTTGTCGCCCAGTGAACCCGAGGCCCCTTTTAGTCGCCTTCTACGACAGGCAGGGGATACCGTAGTACCCCATCATACCCTAACGTAAGTAAACACACATCGGTTGACAGCGACAAAAGAGTCATTAATATTGTATGGCCATAGCTACCAGCTTCCACGTTATCTCTGAGGTCGGGTCAGGCAGCAGCATTAAGAAAACACCCACATGTTGCTCCCTCAGTTTTAGACTATCTATTAATGACTTTATTTCTGCTTCATGTTTTTTTTTTTTAATTATTATTAAAGCTCAACCACATACTTATGTCCGTACTCTTTTCTAATGTACTTTAATTGGTTGCTTTAGATTTATTAATAGAGTGCTACCTCTACAGTTACTATTTTTTTTATAATGCCTGATTTTTGGAGGTGGTGTTGGAGAATGCTCTGGTTCACGCGTCGTAGACGCATTGCTATTAATTGCCCATTGCATTGCTATTAGCTTCTCCGCGACCGCTGCGTCCCTGCGTCTCATGGCCATTTTTAGGTTGTAGTCCATATTATTTTCTCTATTGATGCGGCCGTTGCCCTTGTCACTAGTCTTCCTGTAGCGTCATCACATCATCTGTGTGATAGACACAGCTGACGGTGTGTCGGGATACGCTTCATGTTTAGCACATTCCCCCATCATATGGTGCACATCATCCACCATTCGGCAAATCTCACAGTTCGTTGACTAAAGTTTAAAAAGTTGAATTTCACTTTTTATACCCACTATTTTACAAGCTCACTCTATCACAGCGTTGGTATCATTTGCGTCATTAATATCTCTCAGGGTCCTGCAAACAACAGTTTTTCATTTAGATAGCGATCAATCAACGCCCTCGTATGTTTTAACATCAATCCAGCTTACAGTGGACATTCGCCGACGATACCGGCATATATGCTTCAGGGCGTTCCCCGAAATCATTCTCAAGAAACTCCAGACCGCGGCCAATGCCTTAGGGAATTGGTTCCGGAAATGGAGGATCGAAATCAACCCGGCTAAGAGCGCAGCCATGTACTTTTCGAGACAAGCTAGGCGTAGCCCACCGTCTCTCCCCAACATTCAACTTCTCGGTAGTCCCATTCCTGGGTTACCGAAACTAAATACCTCGGTGTACTTCTTGATCCGAGACTCAGCTTCGACCACACGTAACTCGAGTTAGGAACCGGGCTGCTCACGTAATGGGCCGCCTATATCACTTAATCAACAAAAGAGTAAAATGTCCCTTCGTAATAAGGTGACACTCTATAAAGCAGTAATACGTCCCGTTATGACGTACGCGAGCCCGGTCTTCGCGCATGCCTCCCCCCGTCATATCCACCGCCTACAAGCTATTCAAAATCGTTTTCTGCGACGAGCCACGGGTGCGCCGTGGTACGTACGCAACCGCGAATTACATGTTGATACAGGGCTACCGACGATAGCCCAATTCTTTAAGCAGGCATCTCGACGGTTTTTCGAGACTGCCACCAAACATTCAAATAAACTTCTTGTGAGTGCCGCCACTTACAAGGCTATCCCCACTTGTAAATTCAGACGCGTCGCCCGGAGGCCGAGACATGTTCTCGACGATCCGGACGATGCGATCACCGTTGCGCAGGCTAGATCTTTACAAATCTACAAAGAGTCCATCCGCGACCATCGGAGGTTGCGAATAATCCTTGCGCGATACAAGTATTTTATGGGGAAACCCCACCCTTGTCGCCCAGTGAACCCGAGGCCCCTTTTAGTCGCCTTATACGACTGGCAGGGAATAACGTAGCCTTATTCTTGAGAGCGCAGAACTACAGGGCTGACCCCATCATACCCTAACGTAAGTAAACACACATCGGTTGACAGCGACAAAAGAGTCATTAATATTGTATGGCCATAGCTACCAGCTTCCACGTTATCTCTGAGGTCGGGTCAGGCAGCAGCATTAAGAAAACACCCACATGTTGCTCCCTCAGTTTTAGACTATCTGTTAATGACTTTATATCTGCTTCATGTGTTTTTTTTTAATATTATTAAAGCTCAACCACAGACTTACGTCCGTACTCTTTTCTAATGTACTTTAATTGGTTGCTTTAGATTTATTATTAGAGTGCTACCTCTACAGTTACTATTTTTTTATAATGCCTGATTTTTGGAGGTGGTGTTGGAAAATACTCAGGTTCACGCGTCGTAGACGCATTGCTATTAATTGCCCACTGCATTGCTATTAGCTTCTCCGCGACCGCTGCGTCCCTGCGTCTCATGGCCATTTTTAGGTTGTAGTCCATTATTTTCTCTTTTGATGCGGTCGTTGCCCTTGTCACTAGTCTTCCTGTAGCGTCATCATCTGTGTAATAGACACAGCTGACGGTGTGTCGGTATACGCTTCATGTTTTTAAATTATTATTAAAGCTCAACCACAGACTTATGTCCGTACTCTTTTCTAATGTACTTTAATTGGTTATTTTAGTTTTATTAATAGAGTGCTACAGAGTACAAAGTACCTCTACAGTTACTATTTTTTTATGATGCCTGATTTTTGGAGGTGGTGTTGGAGAATGCTCTGGTTCACGCGTCGTAGACGCATTGCTATTAATTGCCCATTGCATTGCTATTAGCTTCTCCGCGACCGCTGCGTCCCTGCGTCTCATGGCCATTTTTAGGTTGTAGTCCATATTATTTTCTCTATTGATGCGGTCGTTGCCCTTGTCACTAGTCTTCCTGTAGCGTCATCATCTGTGTAATAGACACAGCTGACGGTGTGTCGGGATACGCTTCATGTTTGGCACATTCCCCCATCATATGGTGCACATCATCCACCATTCGGCAAATCTCACAGTTCGTTGACTAAAGTTTAAAAAGTTGATTTTCACTTTTTATACCCACTATTTTACAAGCTCACTCTATCACAGCGTTGGTATCATTTGCGTCATTAATATCTCTCAGGGACCTGCAAACAACAGTTTTTCATTTAGATAGCGATCAATCAACGCCCTCGTATGTTTTTAACATCAATCCAGCTTACAGTGGACATAAAAAAAACGTATGTAAAACCGTAGTTATTTGAAAAAAGGTAGGTAAAAGAAAAAAAATCCGTTCTGTTTAAATAATTCTTGTTGATTGAGATAATGGTAGGTTCATGACAATCCAAGAAACATAATATATCCACCAGAAGTGCGTAATATAACTATCGTCAAAGCGTTAAAAAAAAATATCACATATCTTAAAAAATACTAAGATACATAAAGTTTCCTCACGATGATTTCTTTCACAGTCGGGATCAGCTAGTTCATAAATGATAGTGTGTATGTGTGTGTGATATATTGATAACAGTTATATGAGCGACAGAGTAAGGAGCCAGTTCGGTCAATTCAATTTTACCGACTTATAGACATTTTCGTTTGCTCAACACATTACTGGAAGTAAAGAGAAGAACATAGTAAACAAAGGAGACCTGAAAGGAAAATAGTACACGATAAAGTTGTGTCTTATCGCGTAGGAAATCAGGGTGCGTCTGTGGATTTGTTGACACAAACAGGTCACACGTACAATGAACTTGTCGGGCGTGGTGTCAACCGTTTAAGCATTCTATTTCTAACCGACTTCAAGAAAGGAGGTTAACAATTCGTCTGTATTTTAGTTTAATGCTTGTGCGCCGTCATACCCTAGTTCATTTACAGATAAGTCTTCCTTAAATTTATACCAATCTATGGCTAGGTAAGTTCACTGTGATGACAACGAGCACGAATGTGATTATCACAATTTGTAATTTTACTATGATACTTCAGAAATTATAAAAAGCGTCTATGCATAATAGAATTTAATCCGTCAGTTCAGACAAGTTTACAATTTCTATGACTTCAATCAATCTATACTTTAAGATTTGATGGGATTCGATTTTTGATTTTACAAACGTTAATCTTATCACAAAAATATATTTATTTATTTTCACAAGGTTCTGGCGTCTATCATATTCGTGTTCGTCTATTTTTTCCATACACAGAATTCATTTAAATTTTTAATTTCAAGTAAATATGTCATATATAATATGTTAACTTCTATCGAAGCTATGTAATATTTTATGTTGACACAGCAAGCGCCTTCACTGTTTGCTATCGTACGCGCGTAGTTTAACTTCTTTTCTTAAAGGGTAATTTATTGCACAAGCCCGAGATCTTTGTGTGGTTTATCCTTTTCCTGCAAACAAAAACAAGCTCGCTAGCGGTCTATTTGTCACGTCCTAGTTACATACGTTGCTTTCTTTAGTGTAGCGAAAATATCTATATGATTTTTTGTCTGTATTATATACACAAAAGAATCAGGAGTGTAGTGTATCGCAATGATTAATTAAGACAACAAAGCTATAGCATGTAGATCAGGAGAGCATAGAGAGAGTGCGGTAGCTAGCAACCCGAGTCCGATGCTCGGTGCCTGCACCAATTAATTTTTTGTTGCCATATCAAGTGCTGATTTATCACGCTCTCGGCGGTGAAGGAAAACATCGTGAGGAATGTGTGTGTTAGAAATTTTTCTAAGCTTTGACGTCTGCCAATCCGCTCTAGGGCCGTCTGGCAGTCTATACCCTTATACTCTGTTTACAGAATGTTGCGCCCAACATTGGGAAGTAGGCTACAATTCTAAGTTTTAACGTCTAACTTTACTAATCGATTTTCAGGAGTTCCCGTTGGTAAACGAGGTATGTCTTGAAAATCTTCAAAAAAAGTAATTTCAAAACTGTTTAAAACAGCTATGAGAAAAAATATAAGTTATAAAGCAACAAAAATCAAAACCAAATTGCTGAACTCCTCTTTTTGAAGCCGGATAATTAAACATAACAGCTTACCAGTCTCTACTTCTCTTCTATACAAACGAAATTTTGTTGTAATTCGTAATTAGAACGCTTAGGCCTAGTGGAGGATTGTCAAGCTTAAGGCTTGTACTGCACTCTGTTGCTGACAGATTCAGGGCACTCTAATTATAACGGCTGATGGCATTCGCGTTAGGTTTAGTGAGTAGGGGTCGCCCAGACCGATACCCACACATCCCTCCGGGCCCACCCAGGGTTCCGGAGGATGGTCCGTAAAAAGGATTTCCCCGCGTAAAAAAAATGGTACTTCACTCTGTCTTACGAGTATTTACTGAACAACAAATGTTATGTTTTTATAAAACAACAATAAATTTAACTCCCACGGTCAATGTCTCAAGGAAAACAATTGAACGGGCCAATGGTTCCGGTCTGATTAGGATTATGTAACCTTGATAAATCTTACATAAACTTACATAAGATTAAAATATTTAGATAAATACTGAAGTAACTTTGTTTTCCTCTTACAATGTCAGTTGGTTAAAATACCCTCTATATTTGCAAATGTTATCTAAGGTCCTTTGCCAACAAAATAGATATGGCATCTAATTGACAACCCTTTCAAACAAAAACAGAATTAAAATCGCTCCTTAAACGAGTTAACTTGACGTAGCTATGAGTGTGCACTCAACCAATATTAAACAAGTATATTTATGAGTAAATTAAAAGCAAAAACAGGCCGATGCCCTCTTTGTATCTCCGAATTATCGTGTATTACGAAATAGAAATAATCAGACCCTTTTTTTGTTCACGCGGGGGAATCTTTTTATAGACCATCCTCCGGTACCCTGGGTGTGCCCGGAGGGATGTGTGGGACTCGGCCTGGGCAGCCCCTACTCACTAAACCTTCCGTGAATGCCATCAGCCGTTATGAGCGGGGTGCCCCGGATCTGTCAGCGACAGGACAGAAAAAAACGTGGAACGCTTCACGATTTTACGTGTCGTCCTTGCGCAGGGGCCATGCTAATCTTCTCTGTATCGTTCCAATTTTAGTATATGTACTGTCGAAGCAAGTACAAATAATCAGACCCTAATCTTACTCTCACCAAACTGCTTTTGAATCGGTTGGCGTGATCGTTATTCGCTCATTTGTGGCGCACATACTTAATTCAAGATATGGTCATCTGACATGGTTGCCCATTGTCAGAATTGGACCAAATTAAAATGGAACCACACGGAAAGCCAGCTGTCAAATAAAAAAAGAATCCTCAAATTCTGTTATTCAAACATTAAAAAAAATATACAGACAAAATACAATGAATTGTAAAGTGATTATGGTTGACAATTGAAATGAAGTCGTAATGAAGGTTGTCGTGCCGTCATATTCGGTGAGAACGTCGAAAAGCCGGACGTAGGCCCAATTGTGTGAACCACTAATTGGTGTCCGTCGAGCTCGTCAAGTGTACCACGGTTTAATTACGCTTCATTATTTTGAAACGGCTTAAACGAGTGTAGAGTTTTTTTTAAGGATTTCTTTTTGTTTTGGAACCGTTTACATAACGGCACACTCGTTTATTGTATTAGTAAAATTTATTACAACATGCGATATTGTGAAATCATTCATTTTTTTAAGTTAAATTTCTTTACATGCGATATGAAATAATTATGACAGTAACAGGTCGAAGCTGCATTGAAAAAAATTGTGCTAATATACTTTTTCAAGTGATCCAATAGAATTGAGGTTAACAATCCGTATGTATTATTTACTTTTACATATTTATTGTTTATTTAAATCAAAGAAACAGTGATTTACTAATAGCTAATGATTATAACATATACTAAGTAATAAAGAAATATTTACAATTTAAAAGATATTACAAAATATTTACAAAAAATATAACTGTGCCAAACCGTCATCGCTTGGCAGCGTGCCCAGAAGGCTGGTAGCATTGCCACGTTGTATGGCAACGCTTAGCCTCTGTGCAAGGTATAAGCCAGCCCTCTGGTCACCAGATGTGTCGACCAACATCTTAGCTAACACATTAAAAAGGTGATGTGCACTAGGACCCCTCGGACCCAAAGTATCTACCCCAAACATTTAAAACAAAAATTTATTGATTTAAATTAAAATATTATTATTTAATTTAATATATATTTACTTTATTTTTCTAATTAAAAATGATCCCTAATCAATGTGTTGGCTATCCTTTTCCAATCTTTTTTATTATTTTATTCTAATTAATTATTTGCATTATATATATAGGTATATGGTTGGATCAGGTGCGGAGTATGGTGGGTGCTTCCCTCCACGAATGTGCCCGATTGACGACCAGCAGGCGGAGGTGGCGAGACGTCGTGCGGTGGGTGCTGTCTGCTGCCCAACCCACCGGATCATGATGACCACGACCACTCTGACATGAGTGAAGCGACTAAGAAGAAGAAGAAGAATTATTTGCAAGCAATTAAAAACTGTTTTAATTATGCCATAGAAGTATAACTTCTCTCTCCGTTGGGTAGTATAGTGGGATCCAAACGGGTGTTACCGAAACCCTTATTCGCGCTCGCAAATTCGCATTATAATCGGAATAAGTAAGTGATACACACACGGACGAATACAATTAAGATGATGACATGAAATAATGACGCCCTGTCTCTGATAATATATGCCCCTACTTAATATTAATAGGAAGGGAGGGAGCGGAATTAATATATGGTTGTTTACATATAACAAATCTGAAGGTTTTGTACGGACTGAAGCACTACACTGAAAAGTGCTACGGAAACTCATCTTACAGGACAATTTCTGTATCCGGTATATTATAGCGATAGAGTAACAACCGAGGTTCTCGATGACCTCCTTGAATGACATCTATAGAGGTTCGAGTTTCAGGATGAAGCGTCTCATGAACTCAGGCACAATTGTGAAACTGTTGCGGCCTTTTAACCAATCAACTTAGATCTTAAATTAAAATGAAATACACCGTAAGATCGTAAAATCGAACACTAGTTTAGTGTTACAGCTTTCACTGCTTATCCTAAACATTTTTCTATTACTTTTACTATATTTATCAACTAGCTACACCCCGCGGTGTTACCTGCGATTGTACGTGATCAATAACATCCTTTTTTTAAGTCGGTTTGGTAAAAAGTTCAATAGTGTTACTCCATGTTATAAATAACGTCTTATAAATATTTAAATAGCTTACTTATTTCTTGTTGTGCCTCTTTTATGTTGTATAAATTTATGCCATTACCAGTTTGTTATCGAAATTAGGTATGCATTATGATCGTAAATGGTGACATAAAGAGGCCATCGAGTAATAAGGTTGGAGGCTCTTTTCACAGTAAAAGTAGATTCGAAAGAAAGCTAAGATCGATTTTATATTTTTTTAATGACGAACTACACAAATTGACCAGAGAAGCTGGCCTTGACCGCTTCACCGGATTGAGAGGTGGCGTAGCTCTTAGGTCGCTTAGCCTGAACCTTTATCGCTAGTAACTCGACACAAGGGTTCCGCGGTGAGGGGTAATCTCAGCTTGGACGGTTACTATGTTACGCGTAAGCATTCCGATCCGAGGGCGCCCGAGACGGCCGAACCACGACTCGGTCGGTTGCTATTTAACGGATAATCTAAGGGACATTCAAAAGCTAAACTAACTTTGAGTGCGACTTCGGGAACGAGTGGCCACGTGGTACCTTGGCACAGCGATTGTGCTAGGGGAGGAATTTCTCCCTTGAAATATGCTGGAGACCCTCGCAATGTATTGAGAATGGTCAGCATGACTTCTCTTTTGTTTTGGAGATTTTCCGTCGATATCGTAAAAATTATGCATAATTCATAAACCGTGTCCACTACCAACTACGCCGGCTAATCAAGTCAAATGTCACGTAGTACTGTATCAGTTTTCTACGGCCTCGTTCGTTGATTTGATAATTTCACTGTCTAAAACGCGGTCACGCGTTCACTGCGCTAACAACAACATAATGTAATAAATTGTTGATTGAAAAACCGTTGATTGTTTAATTATTGGTTGCTCAACTCATCGTTATTGGATACATCAAGCTTTGTCATTGTAGCATGGTTGGAGTATTAGATTTCACAGACACTAACGAATCTGAAAACCAGGTGAATGATAAAACGTAATACAAAACTTATGACGTAATTATTAAAAAATACGTCGACATAATTATTACTTATTTAAAGTTTTATTTTAATAATAAAACTTTAAACAAGTAAAACGTTAAAGATTCAAAATAAACAGAAGCATTTAAGTACGAACGTACATACTAGTAACATAAGATAAACGTAAGCGGTTTACTTACGTTTTGCGAACAGTTAACCCAAAACCATACTAAACCGAATGCGGCTCTTTGAGACCTCTTCCTTTTTCCACGAATTGTTTAGTGAAGGCATGAAATATCACTAATATAACAAGTTATAATTATAAATAAATGTTATCTTCTTATATGTATCACAACAATTCTATTACATTAACTTTTAAACGTCAAACTAAGATTTTTTATTTATGGCACCCGTAGCCATTGTATTCCGATAAAAATCGGAGTTTTCCCGAAGGAAAATAATTTCTCCTTACATCTGTACCTTGTCTTTGTCTATTAATGAATCACCGTATTAAATAAGTGACATTTTAATATCCATTAATTTGGAGCTATTTGAGAGACCACGATAAATACGAACTTTTCCGAAAAATTACAAAGGAAAATCTTTTCTCACTATATAAGTATGAGTAGGGACACGGAAAATGTATCGATACTTTTCCGTCGACAACGATACTTTTACTCAGTGCGTACTTTACGATAGGTATCGAGTATCTGCTATAATATGCTGCTATTATCATTAATCCACTACTGGAAAACCTTGTCTACTATTGGCTCTTATGGATGACAAGAATGCCGACCACTGCCCTAAATCATTAGGCTATATTTTCATTTTACATTTTAATTTTTAGCGTTTAATAAATTTTTCCTTAATGAGAGTCGCTATGCAAGTATTTACGTAACAATTTTCACTGTCTTGACAAACAAATTTTGCTGAATTTTCATTGAAAAAGTCTTCGTTTTCTTGGTTTTATGCGTTAATGATTTATTTTAATAAAGTGTTCAAAAAGGAGGAAATTCTCAATCTCAATTTTATGTTTATTACTTTCGGACTGCCGGGCAATTTTCCAATTCTGACAATTCTGCCATCCATGAGAAAACCATATAACACTTAAATGTTTCTTAAATAAATTTAATACGACTAATAATACTAACATCTCTTTTACTAAAAACGCAGCAAACGACGCGCAGTTTTCTTGTCATACCAAAAGTTAGAACGAATTACGGTAAAAGATCAATTTGTTTTGAAGGAGCTCAGCTGTATAACAAAATACCAGCACACGTCAAGAGGGTATACACACTTAGCGCATTACTTGCATGCATGCAACTTCTTAAATTCCTTAACGATAGCTAATCGCCCCAAAGCAAATGAATGGGTTAGGAGTTCTTCCATGTGATAGCGAACTTATTGTTTTTATAATATAAGTTATGTAAAATAACTAATATTATAAAAATTATAATGGTCTCATGTAAGTGACCTTTAATGTCTATAGTGAGAATAAAGTTTCTAAAACCTAAGTATGTTTTTATTGGATAGGATGTACTTCAAGAGTAGTGTTGACTTAGCCAGGTTACGATTAATTCAGCCCTGTAGTTCTGGGCTCTCAAGAATAAGACTACGGTATCCCCTGCCTGTCGTACAAGGCGACTAAAAGGGGCCTCGGGTTCACTGGGCGACAAGGGTGGGGGCCTGCGTCGTCCACCAAAGTTGACCCGGGAAGAAGGCGACATCGGCTGGCCCGTGTCGCCTTTCGCTGCGAGGGCACAGGGGAGGAGGGAGTAACCTCCCCGCGGGACGTGCTCTCCTTGAGCACAGTGCAGAGGGGCTCCGGTGTGTTCCACGTGAGATCCCGGAGCCCCTCGTCATGCACCGAGGAAAGGGCCACCGGGGAGGTTTTAGTGGGTAAGATCCCCACATAACCGCCGCCTTCCCCCCAGAAGGCGGGGTATCTTTGTGAAGATTTCCTCCCCGTCAACAAAAAAAAAAAAAGGTTACGATTAATTATATTTCGTAATTCCTACTATAATTCAGAAATACAAAGAGGGCATCTATAATATGTAAGGCGTAATAGCGTTTACGTTTAATTTTATTTGAAGTCGGTTTTTGTTTGTACTCGTCGATAAACTTTACTTTTTTATCCTTTGAAAAATAAATGAAGTCTGAGCATTGGATGTTCTACGGATGAATTGACGATCGTGATGACCGGCTGTTAGTTTGTGAACAGTCAAAGCTAATAGACTTTCTCTTTATTGTAATATTTATTAATACCCACTAAAGATGTTACATATTGTAACCTAACATACATAATGTAAAGTAAAACATACTTTCACGTGAAACTAGCATACGATCATTTTTCGCATGAGTACCTTACTAATTATCGCTTTTTATATGTGTTACGTCTGAGTAAGAATGTGGCCATCATCTTGTGATGTAATAAAAGTTACGATACATACAATTTTTATATGATTATTTTTTCAAAATTGTCAATAACTTAAGTGGGTTAATGTTATAGTTTTGAAAAATAATGCCTTGAAATTACCCCTAGTCTGCTCATCTCATGTTCGCCTTTGTACATTTAAAAGTTAAAGTTACAGCCTTTATATAAAATAATATAAATATACGTTCCACTGTTGGGTACATGCTGTCTCTGTAAAGAGTGGTCACAGTCCGCCACGCAATAGGGCCGCTATTGCGGTTTGGCAGACTTGACATTTGTTAGAAAAAGTTTTCTAAGACATGTAGATTTCCTTACGAATAACGGAAAAGATTTCCCTGTTTTCATTCACCGCCGAGCTCGTGGTCATAAAATCAGCACATAAAATTGTACATTTATTTTGGTGCAAATAAGGATTTAACTTTTTATCTATATATCTTAATTTTGCTCATTATTTCTCTGAAATTCGACGAAGAACAAAGGTAGCCGACATAGCCCTTAAGGTCAGCGAGTCAGTGACCGTAGATGGGGGAGGACAGTCTTAGAATGGAGGCCGCGCATAGGCCGGAGAAGCGTAGGGCGCCCTCCCTCCTGATAGACCAACCAACTTATAAGGATAGCCGGAAGTGTCTGGATGCGGAAAGTGGAGGATCGTATGTGGTGGAAGGCATAGAGGAAGGTCTATTTCCAGCAGTGAATAGATACAGATGATGATGTTGATATCTTAATTTTTAAAGGAATAAAGACACACGAGTAAAATGAATTCTTTCCGGCAATATACAATCTAATATGAGTCTTTTGTCCGGCCTACTCTTGCAATAAGCCAATTCAAAAGCGAACAATTCGCCCAGACCACCTTTGTACATTATACTTCCATTGTTGTCGAGACTTGACAAAAGAAATGAACGAGACAACTTCATACTGCGTTGTTTTTTGTGTCAAGAACAAAAGGCCTCCGCGCAATAACGGAAAACATGAACCCGTTTTCGTATTAAATTAATTATCATAGCGACTGTGATAACTTAATTTACAAGTTTATTTACGATTATAAATAAAAACCGACTTCAAATCGAATAAAGCTTATTTGGCGCAGACGCTCTTTTCTATTTCCGAAGTATCAATATAACAAAAATTACAAAGTTGTGGAACCTATCTTACTTATGAGTGATTACTTAGTGTAATCTTGTCAAAAACCTTTTTTTTACGGGGGGGAAATCTTCAAAAAGATACCCCGTCTTCTGAGGGGAAGGTGGAATTATGTGGGGTTCTTACCCATTAATACCCCCCGATGGCCTTTCCTCGATGCATTGTGGATTCGGGATCTCCAGTGGAACGCACCGGAGCCCCCCTGCACTGTCGGAGAGTATGTCCCGGGGCAGGGAGGGGAGTTTAATCCCTCCGTCCCTCGCTGCACCTCGCAGTGCAAGGCGACACGGGCCAGCTGATGTCGCCTTCTTCCCGGTTCCAAGGCGCCCTTGTCGCCCAGTGAACCCGAGGGCCCTTTTAGTCGCCTTCTAAAACAAGCAGGGGTTATCGTAGCCTTATTCTACGAGCCCAGAACTACGGGGCCGGATTTTGTCATAAACCTACTTATATATCAATCAACAAGCATTCTTCAATATGATGTTTAGGAGTTCTAGGTGAATCTTCGGAAACCAAGGTTCCTATGCCAATAAAACCCATAAGGTATCTAATTAAAACCAAATCCAATAAATGAAGTTGCTATGGGTGTACGAACATTAAAAAACACACTAATTGCGAACTTCCCCTTTTTTTTAAATTAAATTATATAAAAAACCTTCATTACTAAAGCGTATTTTTCTCAACTACCGATAATACTATAGCCGTGAGAAAAAATAAAGGGTCGGCTAAGAAAGTTTGAATATCTCGGAAGATAAAGACACTAGGTAACTGAAATTAAACCAAATTTTATTTTTATTTAAATTTTAGTACTTAGTTTTACCTCTGTGGTGACACTAAGTACTAAAATTTAAATAATTTAATGAAAAATACTAAATTATCCAAGTTTACATAAGATATCTTTTTTCGTTTAAGTTTATGTTTTGTAATAAAATATAAATAAATTAATAAAAATATTTTATTTTGAGATTTAATTGTCTATCATGCACAATTTATTTCAGTCAGCTAGCGTCTCTATCTTCCGAGATATTCAAACTTTCTTAACCGACCCTTTATTCCGACCCTCTATTTTTGCTCATGAGTGTATTATGGTAATTTTATGAATACTTCTACAGAAAAAATGTTCTCTCTCAATATCCTAAAGCACCTTCATATTAAAGCGAAAACTCCTACCAGCTGACAAGCCGCTGAGAACATTGAAAAGCCTTACATAAGATTAAAGCAATTCAATTTACACTAATGAGTTTACCATGCGTACATCTAATTCAACTTTATTCACTTTGTATTATTATTTTAACAACATTAGGAACTTTTAATGGACTTTACAAGGAATTTCTTATTTAAGACCGCACATTAACTTACACCATTGAACAAGAATGTTTATTGAAAATTGAAGCTCTTTCGCATAATAGCGCCATCTAGTACATGCAATTAAAAATAAATCAAACATAATATAACATTTTTAACCGACATCATAAAATGCTGAATAAGCATTGTAATGTTTTTTTTTTTAAATAAGATGCTGAATTTTGTTGTATTTATAAACAAAATGAATTGTTATGTTGTTGTTAAAAGAAATTTGACCATGTGACCAGCATTCATTATTAAAATTGTTGACTTGATAACCAAATACAGTCGTATTATACTCAGAAACCATAACCAAAATTATCCTTATAGAAAATCCGTAGATATAAAACAAATTCCAGACTGAAGGCTAAAATTCTAAGAACCTTAAGGAGACATTCCATAATTGGAACCTTGTGTCGAGTTTCTAACTAATAGAGTTTCAGGCTAAGCGACCTAAGAGCCTCTCAATCCGGTGAAGCAGTCAAGGTCAGTTTCTCTGACTAACCTGTTTATTTCGTCCTTATATAATTAGTTATTATCTTTATATATAAAAAATGAATGTTTGTGTATATACGCACATAACTTCCAAACTACTGCACCAAATTAGATGAATCCTACTTTTTGTTTTTTTGTTTGTTATTTTCTGTATTTTTTGAAAATCAGTGTTTTTTTTAAATCAGATTTTATAAAATCTCATTTTAGAAAAGTGAATGAATGGGACAGAATGACGTTGTTCAGCTCATTTTATAGATGTCTATGGTGGGTAATTATACAATACAAATTTACAGTATTTGAAAGCTACACAGCGGGTTCGACATTGCCTTCATCTGACATTATGCCGGCGACGGAGAGTCTGCAAATGACAACCTGTAAATCGTGTGGTTTTCAACCAACTTTAATGTTCGTACACTCAAAACTGATTTATAAATCGGATTTTGAATTAATTTTTCATTTTGGAAATTATTAGAGCTTTAAATAAGACCCCATGATAATTTTATATCTTCAGAACTTTAGGTGTAGTTCTGAAGATATACCATGGAACTCGTTGAATCGTATAGAATATATATTTTATTTTTCGTTGTTATTTTTTTTAGTTTTTCCTAAATGACCTGAATTGACACCAGTCAATTTGTTTTTTTTTCTCTCTCACCCAGGGTTGACTGTTTAATAATGCCACTATGGTATTAAGTACGCTTTGGTGAACCTTTTCTTTGGTTTTCAGAAGGGAATTCTTATGTGTGGTTGTTACTCACTAAAATCCCCAGTAGCCATTCTCATTGCATCGTCAGCGGCTTCAGGATCTCCAACTAATCGCACTGGTGCAAACCGATTTGCTGAATCTTTGTTTAATGTGTTACAGTAAGTGTAAATAAGTATACATTTACATATAAACATAAAACTATATACATATTCGAATCATGTAATAAGATAAACACGTATGCGTTAAGGGACCAAACTTACAGCGTCTAAACAGTATTTGTAACCAAGGCCCGATAGTATTTCCACTTCGGTGAATTAGCGAAACTAAACATCGTAACTGTGGTTAAGTGTTACAACTTGAGAGCTTCTCTTATATTACCTAACAATGAAGTTTAACGATGGAACTTGCTTCGACCTTCTACGCATAGAATTTTATATTCAATCTACTTCAAAAAGGAGGAGGTTCACAATTCGTCTGTATTTTTTTTAATGTTTTTTACCTAATACCTTTAGACTGGATGGAACGATTTTGATGATTTTTTTTTTTTAGTTTGAAAGCTGTTATAATAACATTCATGAGAAAACCATACAGATGTAAAATTTGCATCAAGTATGCACACGGATGGACTAATAACTCTGAGATAGGTGTAGGTTCGTTTCTAGAAGGTCAGTAAATCGTAAAGGTTCGGAAACACGAGTCATAGTAGATTCTACAAGTTTTCAGTGCTTTTTGCTATTTTAAAAAACACAATTTTTATAAATAGCATTTTTATAAATAGCATTATGGTTAACCGGTTCGCCCATAGAAGTTCAGGCTAAGTGACCACCAATTCTCAATCCGGTGAAGCAGGATCCTTTAGGCCAGCTTCTCTGCATAATTGTGTTAGTTCGTCGAAAAAAAAACCGGTTCGTCTTACAATCTGCTGATCACAAATTTGAATCCTAGTTGTACCAATGAATTGCCGTTTTTCGGTGTATGGCGATGAGTTCATCATCTGCCACACATGGGAGCTAATAAAGGTGGGACACCTGGGATCTAATGAGCCTGGTGAAAAGCGGATGGCGACAGTTGTCTCTCTCTACGCCGCTGTGGTTAATCAGTCGTGCAACTAAGGTTTTCCGATTGCGATAACATTATATCGATTTTTGGTATTCAATAATCTTGTCCATAATGACATCTTCCAAATACACTGTAATAAATAATATTCATACAAAAAATTCTATTCATTTTAATTTTTTATAGCACAATAATAATTGAATTGAATTTTGATAATTTGTGCTCAAAAGACCTAACCATTTAGATAAAAACCGGATAGCGACTTCTTTACTTGTATTTAATATAATCTACGGTATGTTTATTTTTGTTTCCATTATATCGTAAAACGTAGAAACGCTAAGTTTGAAACGTGTGGCATGACATTTCAAACTTGAAATGTTAAGTTCGTCTATTATGGTGTATAGAAATAACACGATTAAGTACGTCACACGTGTTTGCTACTTTGAGCGACAAATAGTATAACTACATAACGTAACTATTTAAGTTCTGATTTGACTGTTACGTCTTAATGAGAAACTTATTGCTTAATAAAGTAACTTTACCGTGAATCCTAACTTTACATATTCTAGTTCAGCATTTTGTTTCTGTATTATTGTGTGAATTGTGTACGTTTTCTTACGCCGGAGTCTCTCTCCCGATCGATCCCGAACGACATAGCCCAACGCATTAGCAAATTGAAATGACATATCAGACTTAAGACTAGGTGGAGCGACGATCTTAGCAAGACGGCTGACAGTTAAATGAGAGTGGCCAAAGATCCTGCTCAGTGTTTGCTTTTGGAGAAGCCAATGTTCATCATTGAACTGTTGCAGGTTGATGATGATGAGGTTTAGCTAAATTAGTGATCTTGATTAATAATTCTTAATCAAATGCCTTAAAGAGAGAGTTTTATAGATTTATGTGTATTAGTTACGTAAGTTAGTAGCTCACAGAGAAAGGTCACTTTCGGGTACACGAAACGTTTCGGTCCTTTTTTATCCTGTGAGATAGATGTGTGGGAGATGTTTCGTCGAAGCTGAAATCGCAGTAAATACGTCCGTGCAGTAATGGTGTGCGTACATTACTGCATTTCAGTTAGACAGTAAAATTACTGAGCTAACGTAATAACGTCTTAATAGTGTTCAGTTGGCAGTCAATATCGATACTACTGCAACTATGATACTACAACAACTGTTGTTTAGAGGGAACCGAGCCTGTATGTTGCCCAGCCTGAAGTGTAATTTTATTTAGGATGCTTCATGTTTACACGTCTATAACTGTTGAACGCAATATCCAAACTAATTATGCATAGCGTCGTTTTGTAGGTTATGTCAAGACCTTTCAAATTATGTATAGTATTGCTAGATACGAGCTCTGTAGCGCTTTGTACATAGCTGCGAAATTCAAAAGACAAAAGGCGGAAGGGAGATATTTGACAACCTATTATTTTTTTATTTATATAGACGTTATCTGTGTATATATATATGGAAATGAATTTATTTACTCATATAAGATTTTAAAACACTATTTTGTAGCGGCACTACCCATAGTCTGGAAAAAAATGCTCAATTGTATTAAGTTCCCTTTGTACATGTATTTTGGTGTAATAAAGAATGTATCTATAAATCTATCTGAGTTTAAAGTGTGTGTGAGAACTGATTTCAATCTAAATACGATTAAATTCTTATGGATCAAACGAACTTACGGCTCATCTGATGTTATGAGATCACGCATCCCAAAAACCTTAGTAAGTTAGATTAGATTGGAGGAGCGTTTTTTTATTAATTATTAAATACACTAATCAACCAGTCCACTGTAAATCTATCTGGCTAGCACTACTGCCATTGCCAACCCTAAACCGATAACATCATTATCCGAAAGTGACCTCTAACGATGAGATGATTTATTCAAACTACCCGAGTTTGTGCTAGAACTTTAATGAAAAACACCATTAAGCCGAAATGGACGCAAACGAAGTTGACAGATAGTTAATAACAAACTTACACAACAATTTGTAAGCATATAGTTTATTTCACATGTTATGGAATGGGAATAACAGATCGATCTTATTCACTTAAGCTTCAGATAATTAGATTGATGAACGTATAATTGTACAAATATTTTAAATAACTTCAAACTAATATTATGTCGCCTTACAATATAATTCATAACTTTAAGATGCCAGAGGCTGAATGAAATTACAAGAGACCGAAGCAATTTCATTTGCAGTAATGAGTTTGCCATGCGAGCATTTAATTAAATTCTGTCATGTCTTTACTGTTATATACGTTTATTTATAATTATAAATGTATACACTAGTACCGCGTCCGAGCCGTAGTAGCTCAGTGTCCGGGCAGATCATATTAAGAAATCTATTAACTGTCGTTCTATTTACACATAATCATAAGATCATCTTCTTGTTCGTTCCCTCACTGCTGAGGATCGTGACCACGTATAAGCAGCCTCCATTGAGTGTGGTCATAGGCGGAGTGGACCTTACGCTGCATTCTACCTCCCACCGTCTTCATGTGTGCGACCATTTTGTAGGCGCCCTACTCTGAGCACGTTTGCCGTCCATTTTGCCTAAAATGATCTGCTTAGACAGTGCTTTGAACACCGCATGACGTGTCCACAGAAGCTGAGGACTGTTTGGCGGCAAATTTTTGATAGCCGTGTGGAATTCTTAAGCTCCTTCAGTATGGACTCGTTGGTTCTCATGGCAGTTCAATGTATAAAGAGCAGCCTTCGCCAACACCACATCTCGAAGACGTCTATGACACTATCCCGACATTTCATAGTCCAAGTCTTGGCACCGGTTTATTAAATATGAAACGTAGTACTTTATTTTCAATTATGTCCTCATTCGGTCAGAGACCTATAATAAAGAAGCCAAAAGTCGCTTTATTTCCCTATTTCCCGACTTGATTTGCTAATAATGCGATTTTAAACGCGAAACGTATTTTCGTTTAAATAAAATTGCCTGTTTTGGACAAGTACAATGTCGTATTTATCTGTTCAAAGTAAAAAAATACAGCATTGCATTAATATTGATCCCAAAACCAGTCATATTTCAAACAAAATGGGTCGGAATACTTACGCGTAACATAGTAATCGTCCAAGCCGAGCCCTTGTGTCGAGTTACTATTGATAGAGGTTCAGGCTAAGCGACCTAAGGGCTCAGCTCTGTAGTTATGGGCACTCAAGAATAAGACTACGGTATCCCCTGCCTGTCGTAGAAGGCGACTAAAAGGGGCCTCGGGTTTACTGGGCGACAAGGGTGGGGGCCTTTGTCGTCTGCCAAGGTGGACCCGGGAAGAAGGCGACATCGGCTGGCCCGTGTCATTTTGCACTGCGAGGGCACAGGGGGGGAGGAAGTAACCTCCCCCCTCCCGGGAAGTGCTCTCCTTGAGCACAGTGCAGAGGGGCTCTGGTGCGTTCCACTGGAGATCCCGGAGCCCCTTATCATGCACCGAGGAAGGGCCACCGGGGAGGTTTTAGTGGGTAAAAACCCCACATAACCGCCGCCTTCCCCCCAGAAGGCGGGGTATCTTTTTGAAGATTTCCTCCTCGTTAACAAAAAAAAAGCGACCTAAGAGCTATGCCACCTCTCAATGCGGTAAAGCAGTCAAGGTCAGCTTCTCTGGGCAATCTGTGTTGTTCGTCATAAAAAAACATATATCAATATGGAAAAGACCAGAGCTTAGATTTAGATAACATAGACTAGAACAAAAAGGGCCAATTTAAGGTAAAAAAGCCTTTATTTACAACTTAAACATGGATGAATACTGCATTATGACTGACCATTAATTTACATCCTGTATACAATTATTTATATTTATATATTTATACATTTAAAGGCATGCTATTTTTAAAAAAATACATATAGACTTATGAAATAACTTTTTACAAACTTAGTGATAATTATAATTGGAAATTGTTAAATAGTTTTATTAATTAACTACCATATTAACATTATATAACAAAACCTACTTCCTACAGAACGGTATTTTATGTAAGTAAGTAAATAGAATTTAATCTTTTATATATAAAAGGAAGTCGGAGAAAGAAAATCAGTAACACGTATATAGTCGCTGATCTGTAAATCCCTATCACGATATCCGGTAGTTCGGTATTTGCGTAAGTATCCGCACATGACGTACACTGTATTTGTAATTACAATAATAATCATATACACACTCATGAAGACAAATATTGTCTTATGGTGGAGAAGATTCAAAATAAACTTTCTAGATTTCTATATTATAAGCAGTACGGGGTGTATCCTTGCTTCCCACTGATGCACCCGAGACTATTTGTACTAGGCATGGTCGGGTACAGCAGGCTGCAGGTGAGGAGAGACGTCGCACTGGTCAAATATGTGTGGAGGGTGCTGCGGGGCTGGGATCATCACCCAGAAATGCTGGCCGCGCGGATGCCTGACACTTACTTGTGCGTGCGCAGTCGTCCACCATTGTTCCTACTGCCTGTCTCCAGGACTAACTTGTCCAGGAACTCTCCACTGTCGCGCGCGGTTGGGTTTGTTAATACCATCTCACTGCACATTGGTATTTTATTGCACTGAGTCTGTGTTTATCGAAGCTGCCTACAAATGCGTACAAGGTGTTTGACTCTATTATATTTATATATTATTGTCAATACATATAGCTTTTTATTTGTTTTAATTTCAATATTATATATTTAACTAAGTTTTTACATCATATTGGTAATATCTGCAACAGTGTTATAATTTTTGTTGATTTAAACAAATAAATGTCGTAATCTATAAGAAAACTGATATTCGGACCCATAACAATGGGATACTCAAACTACTACAACAACTGAAATATAGCGTCAATAGCCTAATGGTTTAGGGCACGGCCTGCGAATCGTAAGGTCGTGGGTTCGAATCCACCATTCGACTATTGCCGTGAACCATGTCCTAGTACAAGCTTAAGCTTAGTTGGAATGGTTAACAAGATTGTTAGTAATATATCTGAAAAAAAAAAAAAAATATTGCAAAAATAAAAAAAATATCTTTAAATAACAACAATAATAGAACCGCGATAAAATTCGTAAAACAGTTATATTAAACGAGTAACATTCACGAGAATATAAGTAATTATTCTTCTTACCTTACTTATCGTAACCACATGTAAACAGCACTTAGATTTTAATTAATTACACCTTACAGTACAATACTAAGATATAATACAATTTAAGTTAACAATAATTAGACACACATTCATCCGGTCTGGCACAATAATTAATCTGAGTGGCAAACTAATTTATACAGTAATTGTTTGTCTATAAAAGACAGAAATGTTGTAAACATCATTTCAGTTATGTGTATTGGTAACTTATTATATTAATTTTATAGATATAACACGAGCATATAATGTTATTTATGTATTAAAATGTTACATAAGCTTTATTTCTTGATAAATCATTATTTCTTGTAATACCCACTGGTATCAGCCCATAACGACAGGTCGACGGCTGGAAGTTCATCACATGGCACTAATTTGTTGCTGTGGATGGTAAATATTTATAAATTATAAACATTACGAGCTTTATAAAGCGTAAAGGACAATGGAAAGGAAGTCTGTTGCCACACTGCTCTAAGGGACAGAAAACCTAAGAGTGCACAAAATACAATAGAACATGAGAGTTGGAGCGAAAACCAGATGAAATACCAGTCAGTCAGAGAAGCAAGGAAGTCTCATTTCCTAAGTATAATAGTTATATTACGAAGCTCTGGCGAGTTCTTATATTCTGTCTTGTTCCAAATTTGTGCTGATTACCGTTAACATGTACTTATCTAGTGTAGATTGTCATAAACCTACCAATATCTTAACCAAAAAGCATTCTTCCATACGATATCTTGGAGTTATCCGGTATATCTTCGAAATCCAAGGTCCTATGCCAACATAATTAAACATGGGATCTGACCAAAACCAAACCCTTTCAAACATTAAAAAAATCAAAATGGTTAATAAATACCGGCGCTAAAGATCTAAAGATAAGATCATAATATCTAAAGATCTTAAAGGAGGATCTTTTTTGAAGTCGGTTCAAAATGTAAAAAAAAATATTGGATACATGTATAATATAGCAAGTAGATACACACCCGAGCGAAACTTGCTCAAAAGCTTTCGGCTGCATCAAATGTATGTGATCTGCGTTGTCACACAGCAGTCGAGCCATCGAAGAGCCCCGACGAATAGATTCGAGTTGACCTGGTAGGAGTAGTGTAAAATTACAACAAGATGAGATGATAACTTAGGATTTTGATGATAGAATTCACTTCCGCAGGTACTCAAAAGGATTCCTGGTCTACAGAAAGGCAATGATAGCCTTGTGGCAAAGCATTAGATTAAATTGAATTAATTTCTATCTCTCAGATTCTTAATACCACATAGTTGGTATAAAATAAATTTTCTGTCTTTTAAAATATAGTAGGATAGACAGTAGAACCAGATGTAACAGAGAGTGAGTTCGTAGAAATGGCGATGATTTAATTAGAGACCGCGTTCCCTACTAATCACTAATTCTAAGTAATCTACTGCTGTATTTTTATTTGTTTGGCAACGATCACAATTGTCTTTAGCTCTCTCCCAAATGTCCTACAAAATAATGTTTTTGTCACTACCAATAAATCTTATCCGAGTACACTCCGATTGGGCTTTTTCTATTCTCATTGACGCTTTCGTCACCAAACAATTTACACATTTCGTTTAATATCAAGTCTTAAATCTCCAATAATAAATAAGTACCCGGATGACCGGTTTTTTTATATAGCAATTCTTAATCGAGTGCCTGCACCATTTTTTTTTTCAAAATTTGTGATCTAATTCTTCTGTATGTTCTGTCATTGTCCGTTGAAATCCAATAACACCTCTATTTCTTTGTGTGTGTATATAGAATGAGTGAATATCGACTATTTTATTGATTTATCACTAAGCAATCACATGACACACTTATTATATTAATAATTTTTATTGAAATTGATTTTCTTCGTACGTCAAATCAAACAACCTTTGACTTAACAACTTAGTGTTGCTTAGCAACGCAATCTACTGGAAAAATAATAGGGTGTATTCGGGTGAAACGGCATGTTCTAATAAAATTCCCATCCAGATCGATTTACCGCCCCTAAAACTCTCAGCGTACAGTTATTTTACTCTGAGTTACTCTCAGCATATATTACATAAAGTTTCCTAAAAATCTGTGGAGCCGTTTCCGAGATTCAGGTTATATATATCATATATAAAACAATTCCTCGTTTAAAGATATTGGACTTGTCAATCATATTTCATATTCATATTTTCACATTCATCATTAGTTAGCTTGAATTCGAACCCATTACCTGATATTAATAAACAAATGACAACTTACGAGGTGTAAACGATGCCTCAGGGTCAGCACCGTTTTCATAAAAGTAGCGGTCACCAGCTCGGGTACGGTAAAACTGTTCCGTGAGAATGCAGAGGAAGGTCGGCCCCGCCTGTGCTCCGGGCACATTACGTTCCAAGGATCCAGCTACCACCAGCTCCACATCGCCCGGTGTTTCGTAAAGAGTTTGCAATATTTGCACGTTCTGATGACAATACAATAATATGATAAATTCGTCTCATTATCCTGATCAGGATCGCCAGGATTGTATTCTTTCATGTTCATAATTCACATAGATGGGGCTGATATACAAAAATTATATTAAAACATCAAAATTTATATCCGTTCACCCTGTGTTGAAGATTTACATCACTATTTACAATAGTAAATTCCATCAATCAAAAAAAAAAATATTTATATTGAAAAAATTCGCGCCATTTCACGTCACAAAAACTTGAAAACGATTTCATTTAACAATTAATCGCACTAAAAAGTGAAAAATAATTCTTAATATAGGTAGAATAATTACAATGAACGAAAAAGACTTATATTTTGTGACAAAAAAATGGGACACAAAGCGGCCCACGCTATTAAGAATTATTTGTCACTGTTTTAATTCGATGATAAAAGCGTGTTTTTTAGTTTTTTCAAACAATGAGTAAGTATATATGGGAAGTTCGCGGAGGTCTCTCTGTTCCCGAGGCCCTGCCACCATATGCGACTGTAGAGGAAGACCCTGTGGGGTTTCGTCGGTGAGGGCCCGACATAAATCATCCCTCCCGGGAGGGCGTTTACGCGGCTAGGTAAGTTCCCACAGGCTAAAAAAAAAATATCGGAAGTTTTATTTAACAAAATAATATACCTCTTCGGAAATGAAGTCGAGCATATCGTGGAAGGTGTTCGGCACAGGAAGATTGCAAGCGGCGCGCGTTGATATATAGCTTCCCAAACCGTGATCACGGCCCCGTTGTATGTCCGTAGCTCTCAGGTCACCGCCGAATGTATTGTTACGTCTAATGACAAAAGTATACATCTCAAGGTTGATTGAAAAAAATAATAATCAAGTATGCTCCCTAGTAAAAAAAAATCAAGTCAAATCAAATCACACGTTCTCATTCTCTTTTGTTTCTGAAGTGTCACAGTTATAAAACGAATTTCTGGCACCTATATTCTCTTTCTTCTTCTACATTTGAGCTGTGGTAGCTCTGTGTCCGGGCGGTAGCCTCAAGTTGCATGGTACGCTAGCAACCCGATTTCAATCCCCGGTGCCGGTACCAATAAATTTGTTGCAATATTATGTGCTGACTTACCACGCGCTCGGCGGTGAAGGAAAATATCGTGAGGAAACCTACATGTCCTATAAAAATTTTCTAAGACTAGTCTGCCAATCCGTACTGGGGTCGCGTTACGGACCCTTGCCCTTTACTCTCTTTACAAATAAGGCTTTTGCCCAGCAGTGGGACATATATATAGGTTGTTACTTCTACATCTGTGCTTGTTATCGTTAAAGTGTACTTGACTAGTCTTAGATTGTCATAAACCTACCAATATCTCGGCAAGCATTCTTCCATACGATTTATATTTCTCTGGTTTTTCTTCGGAATCTAGAGTCCTAACAAAATTAACATGAGACTTAATTGAATACAAGCAAACATTTCCAAACAATTCAATGCCGATCATTGAATTCATAAAAATATAGATGAATTGCGAACCTCGTTCTTTCTTTGTTGTCAGTAAAAATACAGCGGAGATACTTACTTGAAAAGAAATTGAGTGATTTCACTGTCCCAGGACTGGTCGCTGTAATCTTGCGGCTGCACGGTCAGACCTCTGGCTAAATTATCAAATACGTTATTTATTTCCAACAGCAGAGGTCTGTTAAACCAGTCGCTCATACGCACAGCGCCGGCCAATTTACGATTTTCAGTGATCATCCTGTAAAATGAATAATATGTTAAAATAATGTATTCATGTTCGCACGAAAGAAGTAATACTTCTGCAACAAAAATAACTTCAAAAATTTCATCCCGTGTACTCAACCGTTTGTAATATACCATTTGCCTTGTTACGTTACGTTCGACTTACGATCTGATGGTTGCGGTCGAATCCCAATCGACTTGTACCAATGAATTTCAGTTTTTGAAGTACAAAAAATCATTATCAAATATATATGCTTTACATATGGTGAACGGATTACCCCCCTGTCACATTAGGGACTTAATAATAACACGAGTAGGATAGTCGCAGTCTCCTACGAGCGTGATAGAACACATTGTTCGAGATCGTTTCACATTAATTTACCAATAAAACTTCGTGATGTCAAATTACGGCAAAAATTCACAAATTATAAGTAAATATTGTCCGTTATTCGAAAGTATATCTACAAACGAATATATATATATGTATAATAACTTCATGTGAATCTTACTGTAAATATCCTCTAATCAGTGTGTGGAAATGTCTGAAGGCGGCCGTCGCGTGCTCGTCGAGGACTGTTGGGTTCACACTCGGATTGTAATCGTTTACATATCCCTTAGCTCCTGGGTAGATCAGTTTATTCTTAACCATATTTTGAAAACCTGGTAAAAGATTAATAAGGTTAAATTGATAGAGATTATTTTGGAGGGGTAGCTTTGTGCTACGGGCCTGCCGCCGGGGCGAGATGATGAAATGCTAACGCGACCCCATCTCGCCATATCATGGCTGAGGGCAGCTCTCCGTAAAAAAAACAGAGCTTATTTAAATGTTGAATGCTAACGCGACCCATGTCACCCATCATGGCGGAGGATAGCTCACCATGGGACGCTTTAGTCGGTCCCCTATAGACTAATCTATGTCGAACTCGTCAGAAGAGTAGGCATTTCGTTCCATCTTAAAAAAATAAAGCTTTTTTTCTGATTACAGGTATATAAGTAAACTATATAATTTAAACTTTTAAAATATTATAAATTATTAAAGTTTTTTAGCATAATACTAGCAAAGCATAATTTCGTAAATATATTTTTATCAAAAGATCATTTAATTCTCATATTATTATGATTTTTATTTGGTTTTGTAATTTTAAACCATTTTTGATGTAATTAGATGATATAACATTATGTTTGTATTTTATCTTCATAACAGGTGAGGGTCCTCTAGGGTACACTTATAGGCCCGACAAGGTATTCTCCTATCCAGAATTTTTATCTTATAGCTCGTCGTAGATCAGTCTTTCTGACGACGAAAAGATGCGGCACTCTCCACATTTATGAATAACATTATACTTATCTAGAAAAAGTATATCTTATCCTATGTCTAAGTTATAACATTACACATAAGATAAGATATAAGTAATCTTTATTTTATGATTTACGATCTAATTTCATTAGCAAACTTCCAAGAACTGTAAGGGTGCGTTTCCAATGAAGGGAAATTGTTTAGCAATTTTTTAACGATTATAAAAATGAACATATTCTTGCTCGTTGTCGTTAAAAATAACCTAGTCCTGGATTATTATAAATCTACCAGTACGTCATTCAACTAATATTTTTCTATACGATTTTTAGGAATTCCCTGATACATCCTTCGGAATCCAAGGTCCAGTGACAAGTAAATTAACATGGGAGGTAATTGAAAGTAAACTTTTACAAACAAGAGCGGAGATGTTTTGACAAAGGTTTTTCCGGCTAACCTACAGACGGCATTGGGCACGTCTTGTCGGCACACGAGCCCGTCGAGAGCCCGCGAGTTCTGTCTTTTATTGCGTCCGAGAGGGCAAAACCGCGACTCGATCAGTTGCTTTTCGATTCGATTTTATCAGGAAGTAGTCTGACTGTGGACTGAGTTGAACAATAAATATTAAGTATGCTTTGTATACTTATATATATATAAAAGAAAATCAATGAGTATCATTGATAGGCCGAAAGATTTTCTAATTAAAAAAAAAAAAAACAAAAAAAAGCACCAAGTGCTAAGCTTTGAAATTTGAATCTTCATTAGATTAGGCAATTAACAATGCTATTGGTAAAGAGAATGATAGAAACCCGGCTTGTTATTCTATGAAATTAAGAAATGACTGTAACACGTCTAGTTATCACTTTTATAAATACAAATACAATAATAAATACATTGTTATAAATACATCTCCTTTTACAATTGTAATCTAAACTCCAGTGGAAACGTGCCCTAAGCCGTAAGAGAACAAAAGTTATAGATAAGTTAAAGTGTGTTAAACTAATAAATTACATATATACAATTATAACTTACCAAGGAATATAGGCAGATATTCGTAGTAATTAATATGCTGGATCTCGGCTATGTGAATGCGCCGTGCCTCTTGATATATCGTCTCATCGTCCCAGTACGGGTTGAATTTCGCCAACGTATCGGCTATACGATTGTGCTCTCGTAAAAGAATTATTTGCAATATCGTCAGTTGAGGATTCTGATTTACTCTAATATCCCCTAAAACAGTTGATGTTTAAAATAATCCGATACTATCACCGTTGTCTTCATTTCCATTTGTATCAGAGGGCCATTTCCCAATTTAAAAAAAAAAGGTATTTTACAGCTAATTAATTAGTATTTTAAATTTCGATAATAATTGGCGTAAATATATGGAATTATATAGGTCAATGTTGAAACACCTTACCAAATTTTGAAATAAATAAACTTAATTATCTAAAAATCAAATCAAAAAAATATCAAAAATTTAAAAAACGAGTGCGCTTTAGATCATACGACAAAAGTAAAACTTCTTTAGCTCCATATATATGTATATAATATATGTTTATAAGTATATTATATACACGATTGATCAAGAAAAACAAAAGAAGAAAATAAACAAAAGAAACGCACTGCTGGCTCTTGCTCCTACAGTGTGATACAGATAATAGGCACTGTGTCTCTTTCTATCTTCACTTATATGTACTTCTATTCGCCTCGCTCGATCAGACTTCGTAACACGCGTGAGAAGTTAATCATGTTATCTTTATAGTAATTGACTTCGAATGTCCCACCTGGGCAGTCACCCCGGTGACCTCACTGATAATAGGCAGACTTCGTGTCGCAGAAAATATTCTCAGACATGTAGATTTACTAAAGATGACACACCGAGCACGTAGGTAAAAGTAGTCTAGACTTTTCCCTACGTGCTGTTTCTCACTCACTTTGCATTTTTAAGTTTACATTTTACACCGCTGCGCCCCTGATGTTAAATGATAATAGCTAATCGCTTTTCACCGTATCTATTAAATTTAATTTGTCATGGCGTGAACAAATTGTCATAAACGGGGCACAAGTTTTAGTAGAGTTATAAGTACAAACGTTGGATTTATCACGCTCCTTCGTTATGTTTGTAATCGAAGTCAAGAAGTAAATTACATATAAACATTCACATCCATCATCAGAAGAGAAGGCAGAGGATTTTCTTCGTCGTCTCCGATGGTATGGCCACATATACCGCAGGTCGTATGACTATGTCGGAAATAGATGCCTAGCCCTCAATGTACAAGGCCCAAGACCCCGCGGCAGGCCCAAGCATCGCTGGCTGGACGTTGTTAAAGCGGATATGTTAGTGAACCACCTAACAAACGAGAATGCCGAAGACCGGGCAAAGTAGAGGAGGCTAAGTAGGAAAGCGGACCCTGGCTGTAGGCCGGGAAAACGCTAGGCAGAAGAATCTGAATAATATGATTATCATAGCAACGGTTATCATGGCTTACCGTGTCAGTGGTGACAGTAGCTTGAATGTAAAAAGATAAAAATATCTAACTGTATATCCGTTACAGACATTGGCCGGAACAAACAGACAAAAATTCTCCGTATATTCCTACATATGCTTGTAGTAAAAATCGATTATTTTGATATTACAAACTTAAATACATATGTGAGATGCTTACCAGTTAAATAGCAAGGTTCGTTGATGGAAAGAGCAGATTCACAAGTCAATGTGACGTTGGGATCTTGTGGCGGCCATTCCCGACCTCTACGCACTAGAGTGGTAAGACGACCCCCGTTGAAAGCGCGTATAGCGGCGGCCTGCTGCACGCTGCTGCCGTACACTAGCGACAGATCCATGTAGGCAGTAACGGTCGAGAGCTATCAGAAATAAGAACATACTATACCGTTTTTTGTAACGAACCAATACAGAGAAGCCAGAGAAGCTGCCTGCAGCGGATTCAGAGACAGCTCCTTAGGTCGTTTAGCCTAAAGCTTCTGGATAGTATCCTGACATCCGACAGCTCCGGGCATCTGACGGTCTCAAAATGTCTGTCTATCTTTAATCCCTCGTTCACATTACAGTCGATACATCTATGGAACGCTTTACCAAATGATGTTTATCGTCGATCGAATGATGAAAACAGCACCGAATTACCGTATTTTAAAGAAAAGAGTTCGTCGACATATTTAAAGGTAATATCATGTCGTCTTATTATCTATCATTTACTCTTTTAAGAATTAATATACCTATGTTTCTATAAATATTTAAATACATATATCTATCTACTAGTAGGTATATTTATTATTATCGTTTCTTGATTACACCAGCCAATATGTGTTGCTCTTTCTAGGGTTAACTGGTAAAAAAAACTACAAAAAAAATTAATGCCATTCTAAAGCTGCGGTCGGAAACTGGAAGCCTATATGCGGCTTTAGTACTAACTTTATTTATGCAATTACTATTTGTTATTGGCTAGAAAAAAAATTGTCGCTCTTTAAAAAAAATAACCGACCTCTGCACTGAGGCATTAAATGTTCGTTTGTGAACCTTACTTTAAGTTATTACAATAGGTAAGACTTAAGTAATTTCAAATACAAAATCTTACTGGTTCTGCTGGAGCGTTGGGTGATGTGCATCGTCTATCCCTGGTCGTAGTTGTTCTCACAAAGTTCATGCACTGAGTGCCCTGAGGTGCGTGAATTACATCATTGGGTGGAACGAGGATTGGTGCGCACGTCGGGTTGAATGAAGCATCGGGTGCTAGCTGACCGTTGTCATCGCAGCATGTCAACAGATCCTTATCTATATAGGCATTAAGTGTGATCATTGAGAATAGAAAAATTGTCCACGCGTCCAAAGTCCTAGAATCTAAATGCGATGATTACACATTAGACGAAGGACTAATGATCAAGGAGCCGCCCTAACGACTATATTACATTATCACTAAAGACTTAGGATAACTAAGGACGACCCCAGATTAGGATAAATTAGCCATTGGCTCAGTAATTATTAACTGATCTCTAAGATTTTTAATTAATCTATGCCATTAATTACAAAGAATATTTGATATGATTTGAAATATTACATAATTTCATTTTTTTTCTTATAAATATACTTGTGAAAGGTCAAGGAATGAAGGTTGAATACATACGTGTCTGTGCCACACCGGCGGTCAAGGACATGTCATGCGTGATAATCTGTCCCCATTGTTGCGCGTTTAGGTTCCATATCGGGTCGATTAATTGCTTGTCCGGGAATAGCCTTAAGCTAATTTCACGCGGGTTTGGTAATTGTCGTCCTGTCTGGGAAACTGGCATTGCACTAACACCTGGACAATGTAAAATATAAAACTTGCATCAAGTTTTTTATAAATGTGGTGGATCAAAAATAATCTTATACATATTTCAACCTAATCTTTGTTTATAAAACCATAAAATAGCTTTATTTCAATTCGTCTGATTGAAATTTTTTTTCTGGTTATTTAAAAAATTTGAAATCAAGTAAATTGTAAGTTGTTGACTTCCAAGTCGGCCACTGCCCTAAACCTTTAAGCTATTGACGCTTTAATAAAATATTAAATTCCCTCACCATCGGCATAGTTATATTTCACTAAGCGGCCGTACGGAGTCTGGGGTATGCCCCAGATTGGTGTTTGTAAATTATTACAAGACCCATCTAAAGTCCTGTATCGAGACTTGGCGCAAAAGGCCGGGGGAAGACCGCAAGTCTGTGTGGCAGGGTCCGTTCCACTACTCGACGGAGGCGGTGGATTGCTGAAACTGTTTCTGGCGTTTATAATTTGTTTTTCAAAAACATATTTTATTATATGATGTAATTATATAGCTGTGTTAGTTGCCAGTATTATATATTTATACATTATTATTAAATAATTACGTAAGCTGCATAATACAGTGATCATAAGTAATAATACGGTATTAATACTTCATGGGGTAAAATATGTATTCGTCTGAACTGAAATTAACAAAATATATTATTACAAATATAAAAATCATATATTTATAATTACAATATAATACTTAAACTGATAAACCATATTTAAGCATACAAATATAATTCTATCTTACAAAAACCAAAATCGCCTACATTTCTAATTGATTTTTCCGCAGTATATCTTCTGAATCTAAGGTCCAATAACAATAAAATTCAAAACCCGCCCTTGAAAAAGTTCTCTTTAAAAAAAATAGAAATAGAATTGAGTTACAAGTGACTACTCCGTGGTTAGACTTCTGTTCGAGTTGCGGTACAGTCCTCTCGTGGGCCGTCGCACTGGATCCTAACGCGGAAGAAGAGAAGAGTAACCGTCCAGGCCGAGGATAACCCTCAACGGAGGAACCCTTGATTCGAGTTATTCGAGTCCAGAACGTTCAGTCACTCCGCAAATACCTCAATGCCTGAAGACAAAATCTTCAACCAGTGTATCCTCCCAGCCATGACCTACGGTACAAACCGTTAGGCTGGTCCAAAGCTGAAAGTCGCACAAAGAGCTATGCTCGGCATTTCTCGCAAGTAATAGAATCCGAAACGAAGAAATTCAACAGAGAACAAAGGTAATCGACATAACTCTTAAATTCAGCAGAATGGAGGCCGGCCACCATTGCCGAGTTAGTGACGGTAGATAGGGAAGGAAAGTCTTGGAATGGAGGCCGCGCATAGAGCGGAGAAGCGTTGGGTGATGTGCATCTTCTATCCCTGGTCGTAGTTGTTCTCACAAAGTTCATGCACTGAGTGCCCTGAGGTGCGTGAATTACATCGTGGGTGGAACGAGGATTGGTGCGCACGTCGGGTTGAATGAAGCATCGGGTGCTAGCTGACCGTTGTCATCGCAGCATGTCAACAGATCCTTATCTATATAGGCATTAAGTGTGATCATTGAGAAAAATTGTCCACGCGTCCAAAGTCCTAGAACCTAAATGCGATGATTACACATTAGACGAAGGACTAATGATCACGGAGCCGCCTTAACGACTATATTACATTATCACTAAAGACTTAGGATAACTAAGGACGACACCAGATTAGGATAAATTAGCCATTGGCTCAGTAATTATTAACTGATCTGTAAGATTTTGAATTAATCTATGCCATTAATTACAAAGAATATTTATTATGATTTGAAATATTATATAATTTCATTTTTTTTTCTTATAAATGTACTTGTGAAAGGTCGAGGAATGAAGGTTGAATACATACGTGTCTGTGCCACACCGGCGGTCAAGGACATGTCATGCGTGATAATCTGTCCCCATTGTTGCGCATTTAGGTTCCATATCGGATCGATTAATTGCTTGTCCGGGAATAGCCTTAAGCTAATTTCACGTGGGTTTGGTAGTTGTCGTCCTGTCTGGGAAACTGGCATTGCACTAACACCTGGACAATGTAAAATATAAAACTTGTATCAAGTTTTTTATAAATGTGGTGGACAGAGGTTGTAATTAAAAATAATCTTATACATATTTCAACCTTTTTTTTTTTTGTTAACGAGGAGGAAATCTTCAGAAAGATACCCGCCTTCTGGGGAAGGCGGCGGTTATGTGGGGTTTTACCCACTAAAACCTCCCAGTGGCCCTTCCTCGGTGCATGGTGAGGGGCTCCGGGATCTCCAATGGAACGCACCGGAGCCCCTCTGCACTGTGCTCATAGAGAGCACTTCCCGGGGAGGTTACTCCTCCCCTGTGCCCTCGCAGTGCAAGGCGACACGGGCCAGCCGATGTCGCCTTCTTCCCGGGTCCACCTTGGCGGACGACAAGGCCCCACCCTTGTCGCCCAGTGAACCCAGGGCCCCTTTAGTCGCCTTCTACGACAGGCAGGGGATACCGTAGTCTTATTCTTGAGAGCCCAGAACTACAGGGTTGCGGGCCGGTCTGCCCCGGCCGCCTGCGCCATCTCCGAAAGGGATCGGCCTCTCCCGATCCCGTTCGGCGGTCTCCTTCTGCGTCATTACTGACTCACAGAGGAGACCAGCGCCTTCCATTTGGATTTCCCCGCCAGTGCAGCCGCTACTGTCGCTGGCGGGGAGAGTCTGCCGATCTGCTGGACCAGGATCCGTCGCTCCGCCTCCCATGCAGGGCACACGGCTAGCGTGTGCTGCGCGGAATCCCGGTCGCAGCCACAGTGGTGGCATTGCGCGGTCGGTTCGCGCCCTATCCTGTTCAGGTACTCACCCGAAGCACCCGTGCCCGGTGAGTACCAATCGAAGCAGTACGTGACGTACATCTCCTTCTTCCGTAGCCAGGCTTCGAAGTTCGGCAGGAAGGCACAGACGATGCGTTGGCGCGAGTAACGCGGCTCGGCAGGCCGCTCGCGCCACACGTCCATCGCATGTCTGTGTTCCTGCCGACGCACCTCTCTCGCATCCAGGGGCGGCTCGGCCCCACCGTGGATAGCCCGGACGCGCGTATAAACACGCGCGTCCAACTCCACCAGAATGTCAAGCGGCGGGAACCGAGCCAGGATAAAGGCCGCCTCGTAGGATATAGTCCGGTATCCTCGTGCGATCCGGATGGCCATCTTGCGCTGCAGGCTAAGGAGCTTAGCTCTGCAGCGCCGGACGCCCGTGAAGCGGTTACACCACACGGGCGCCCGTAGAGCCATGGACCGCGACTCCTCCGTAGAGGCGGCGGACTCCCTCCTGGGGCCCCAAGATTTGGCGGTAGTCTGTGCAAAGCACCCACTGCCTTATCGATCTTGGGGACCAAGCGATCGAAGTGCTCTTCGAAGCCCCAGCGACTGTCCAGGATGAGGCCGAGATATTTCATCGTCGGCCCCACCTGAACCTGCACGTCACCTACGCGAACCGACCGGCTGGGCGGTTCCTAGCTCTTGGGAGCTTGTGGAACCATAGCGCCTCGGTCTTGTGAGGCGCTACCCGCAGACCCAGCTCGTGGATTTTGTCACGACGCATGCCACCCAAGCTCGGCGAGCCGGATGGTGCTGTCGAAATCGTCCCCGTCGGACATGACTAACGTATCGTCTGCATAGCAGACGACACTCACGCCGACGGGTAGACCGACCCTAAGGACCGCGTCGTATGCGAGGTTCCATAGCAGGGGCCCCAACACAGACCCTGCGGAACCCGCAGTTACCTCCCTCTGGTAAAACGCGTCCCGACCCATATACTGGATGCACCTGCCATTCAAGTACGCCCCGACAATGCGTTGCAGGTAGGGAGGCACGCGGTGGTACACCAGTGCCTCCTAATCGCCAGGGCAGCGTGTTAAATGCGTTGACAACGTCAAGACTGACGGCCAACGCCACGCCAATTCTGGTTGTCAAGTCATTCCGACCGCTGACGGACCCGAGGATCGCGTCAACGGTCGACCGCGCCTGCCGGAAGCCGTATTGGCATTCCGACAGGTCGGGGCCTACTGCTGCAGGTGCGAGTTGAGGCGGGCGGCAATTATTCGCTCATACATATTTCAACCTAATCTTTGTTTATAAAACCATAAAATAGTTATTTCAATTCGTCTGATTTTAATTTTTTTTCTGGTTATTTAAAAATTTTGAAATCATGTAAATTGTAAATTGTTGACTTCCGACTTCCAAGTTTGTCGGCCACTGCCCTAAACCTTTAAGCTATTGACGCTTTAATAAAACATTAAATTCACTCACCATCGGCATAGTTATATTTCACTAAGCGGCCGTACGGAGTCTGGGGTATGCCCCAGATTGGTGTTTGTAAATTATTACAAGACCCATCTAAAGTCCTGTATCGAGATTTTGCGCAAAAGGCCGGGGGAAGGCCGCAAGTCTGTGTGGCAGGGTCCGTTCCACTACTCGACGGAGGCGGTGGATTGCTGAAACTGTTTCTGGCGTTTATCATTTGTTTTTCAAAAACATATTTTATTATATGATGTAATGATATAGCTGTGTTAGTTGCCAGTTATATATATTTATACATTATTATTAAATAATTACGTAAGCTGCATAATACAGTGATCATAAGTAATAATACGGTATTAATACTTTATGGGGTAAAATATGTATTCGTCTGAACTGAAATTAACAAAATATATTATTACAAATATAAAAATTATATATTTATAATTACAATATAATACTTAAACTGATAAACCATATTTAAGCATACAAATATAATTCTATCTTACAAAACCAAAATCGCCTCCAGGTCCATTAACAATAAAATTCAAAAAGGACCCCCTTGAAAAAGTCCTCTTTAAAAAAATTGAAATAGAATTGGGTTTCAAGTGACTACTCCGTGGTTAGACTTCTGTTCGAGTTGCGGTACAGTCCTCTCGTGGGCCGTCGCACTGGAATCGTAACGCAGAAGAAGAGAAGAGTAACCGTCCAGGCCGAGGATACCCCTCAACGGAGGAATCCTTGATTCGAGTTATTCGAGTCCACAACGTTCAGTCACTCCGCAAATACCTCAATGCCTGAAGACAAAATCTTCAACCAGTGTGTCCTGCCAGCCATGACCTACGGTACAAACCGGTAGGCTGGTCCCAAGCTGAAAGTCGCACAACTAGCGATGAAAAGAGCTATGCTCGGCATTTCTTGCAAGGAATAGAATCCGAAACGAAGAAATTCAACAGAGAACAAAGGTAATCGACATAGCTCTTAAATTCAGCAGAATGGAGGCCGGCCACCATTGCCGAGTTAGTGACGGTAGATAGGGAAGGAAAGTCTTGGAATGGAGGCTGCGCATAGGGCGGAAAAGCGTTGGGTGCCCTCCCTCCGTGGATCGACAACCTGATAAAGATAGAATTGGCTGAATGCAGAAAGCGGACGATCGTATATGGTGGGAGGCAAGCTTGGTCATCTCTAATCCTAACCAACAACATAAGTAATAAAAAGCATTTATTATAAATATATTAGAATTTAATTGAATAATCTATATGCATATTCATATTATGTTATATACTGATAATAAAAAGGCAGGATAATACAAATATGTAGAAAGCAGAACATGCGAAAATTGTAAAGTGTGTAAACCTGTAAGCTGGAGCTCCATATGCTGTCGCGGCGACCGTCTCATGACTGTAGATAATACACGTGTTATACACAGGTGCACAGCATTACACGAGTTATACACAGGCGCACAGTGTAATATGCGATATACACAGGTGCAAAGTGTAATTTGCGATATACACAGGTGCACAGTGTAATATGCATTATACACAGGCGCACAGTGCAATACGCACGGTATACACAGATGCACGGTGTAATACGCATGGTATACACAGGTGCACAGTGTGATACGCGTTATACACAGGTGGACAGTGCAATGCGCACGGTATACACAGGTACACGGTGTAATACACGTTATATACATGCAACATATAATTGTGAAATTAATAACAATTACACTTAAAATACAATCAAGCCCTGTAACTACAAGCACTCCAATTTTAGCTTATATACTAAACTGCAAAATTTTGATGATTATGAGGTGCTTAATTGGTGGCACGATGGTATTGTTAAATAGTACAGTGTATACGTAACTATCACGTCTTTGTGTGCTGTGTGTGAATCTGAAACTATAGCTGAAGTAAAAAGTCTAAATCGATTCATAAATGCTGGCGCTGTCGGTGCACAAATATAAAAAATACAAACGATTTCAGAAATTCCTCCTTTTTGAAGTAGATTAAAAATGTTATGCAGACCATCACGATGGTGTTTTCATATGTTTTCATTTGCAGTGCTATTAATTAACGAACACATAGACCTAATTGAAGTAGAAATATGTGGTGGATTCATACCCAAATCCGTTAACAGGCAGCCTAAGATTAGGAGCATTTAATGTGAAAGGTGCAACTGTGCTGCTGGGGTATTGGTAGCCGAAGGGGTTTACTGATTGCACTATCGAGTGCACTTGGTTGTTCAGATAACCGTAGTAGCCCCCATTCACTGCAGTGAAGAATACCAGCATTAATATAAACGCCGGCTTGGTCATCGTTTCTGGAACAAATGAAAGAGGGTTTTATAAGATTTAAAACTTAAGTAGCCAGAATGGTTTAGTCAGCCATGGATCGCACCAATTATAATTCTTTTTAAATAACCATAAACAAAACCAAAGAAATTTTAGTCACAATTATTATATGCTATAAATAATATTACCAATTATGTTTCCCTGTTTACTATGAACTTCCTGTGCGATAGGTAGTAGTCGTCTCTTCCAAGAATATTGTATTTAATTTATTTAAGCATGAGAATTCAGAAACATCCCAACGAAATCATAATTGTCATTTAATAAATTGTATATTCAATTTAATTTCGTAATACATGTATATTGTTAGTCCAGGCGACTCACCTCTTTTAAATATTTTGGCAACGCACCAGCAATTCCTTCAGAGAATGTTTGTGCGCGACGGGATTACTTTTTTCTCTCTCTTTATTTTACATCAAAGCGGTTTCACAATTTGTTATCGACCAACAAGGCAGATATAATGAAAAGGCAAATATAATGAGCCGTAATAGCTCAGTGTAAGAGCCGTGATAGCTCAGTGTCCGGGCGGTCGCCTCAAATTGCATAGTACTCTAGCAACCCGAGTTCGATCCCAAGTGCCAATGATAAATTTTTAGTTGCAATTTTATATGCTGATATAATCACGAAAGAAAACATCGTGAGGAAACCTATAGGTGTTAGAAAAATTTTCTAAGGCTTGTGAAGTCTGTCAATCCGCAATAGGGACGCGTGGCGGACTATGCTCTTATACTCTCTTTACAGAAAAGGCCAGTGCCCAACACTGGAACAGTAACTTTAACTTAACTTTATTTTTTTTATCTGCATACAAAGTTTAAGTAGTAAAGAGTAAACAAAACCAGTCGAGAAAATTTCCCAGCAATTAAAGTTTTAAACGTAATGAGTGAGTTGCTAAAAACATACACTTCTAAACTTAAGTCCTCCACATTGCAGAAGTTGGATTTTTTTTTTTTGTAACAATAGGCATAACTACTGACTTATTCTAAATTCAGAGTTTTATTGCCCCTTGTCCTTTTTAATCTAAGTATAGCATGTAGTATGCCTATGCTATTTCTAGTTCCCCTAACTTGGATAGGTTAGGGCAGTTTTTCTCCCATGCCTTTCCTCTCATCCTTTAAATACATTCCACTTATATACAATTTATTTCTACTTTCGCTTTTTATATTTCTATTTCTAATATACACTTATTCTTTTATTCTTATCTTATACTTATTTCTTATTATATTTCTAACATTTGCTTATTTCTAATCTTATTTTATTACAATTGTATCCTAGATCTAAATTTAATTTTTTATGTCCAATGGTGGGCTCTCAACTCACATTATTTTTAATGTGTGTTTAGATGCTCCTTACTTGCTAAGTCTTATTCCTTTGTGCTGCTTTCTCTGCTATTTTTTTGCAGTAGCAAAGGAATTTTTGACTGACCTCTTTGTTACCCACTAGTGACGGTAGATTATCTTTACTAATTTTAATAACTAGAACTATTTCCATATCTATTCTTAGGCTAGCGTGTATAGGACACTCAGTAAGGAGATGGATAATGGTCTCATTCACACCTTCGTCACAGGCACACGACGGGCTCTCCTTACACCTGAACCTGTTCAAGTATTCGGAGAACCCGCCATGTCCTGTGAAAACTTGCACAAGCCTTGCATCCATCTTCATCTTCCGTACTGTGCGGTATGCGTCGGCGGCATCCGGAAAGAAGATCTTGGTGATTTATGCAAACTTCTTCTAACTTGCCTAGGTGAGCAACATGATTGATTGCCCCTCTTTTTTAGTAAAAAAGGAGAGGTTTATACTTTCTTTGGCAGACTATTTGTCACAGGAAAAATTCACAGACATTTTTTCCAAGGGATGTTTTCCTTCACCGCTTAGCCACATGCGTATAAATATCATCGCTTAAAATTACCATCGTCAATGTTGCCAACGTAAAACAAATAACGAAGTAACGTTAAAAACGCAAACTGATAACAAATTAAAATGATTTCTGGCTAGGGTACTGTTCAACTTACCGAGTTCTGAACTATGATGGCTCGTATAAAATATATCTCTCATTGGTTAATACTACAATAATCGATCATAGGAGTTCAATTCAAAAGGGACCTTGGCCTCGCTACACTTCACACTTAATTTAGCCTAACAAGTCACCGATTGTATAATTACGATGATCTTAATTCATTTTAAATTTCCAGTTAATTTTAATTGGCTATAACAGTGATTAATTAGCCGCAAAGAAGAAAAAAAAAAGTTTTAAAGTTATTTTAATGGTTACTATATTTCTAAGTTACTTTCACATTAGACACGTTAAGTCAATTTGCGCTGTGTTAAATAAAGAATTTACTTTTGCACAAAGAACTGACAATATTGTTGTTTTTTACGCTTCCCGAAGTGGCACTCAAAGTTAGTTTAGCTTTTGAATGTCTCTTAGCCTCTCGGGCACCCTCGGATCGGAATGCTTACGCGTAACATAGTAACCGTCCAAGCCGAGGTTACCCCTCACCGGGGGGACCCTTGTGTCGAGTTGCTAGCAATAGAGGTTCAGGCTAAGCGACTTAAGAGCTATGCCACCTCTCAATCCGGTGAAGCAGTCAAGACCAGCTTCTCTGGCCAATCTGTGTACGTCGTCGTTAAAAAAAAAAAACAATATTTGCTAAAATTCGTTTCCCATGTGTCTTTTTGTCTTTTGTATATCATAGTAACTTTATACAGGAACTATACATATTCTTAAATATGTATCTTATTTAGTATAAGTATATTTACGATCGAGAATAAAAAACGAATTCAAATCTAATAGATATATGTTATAGATATATTGATCAGAACCTAACCAAACTTACATCGAACTTCCTTTGAAGTACATCCTTTCCAATATAAATGAATCATGGAAATCGGTTGTAGTGATATTCAGTTATTCGGCTATTTGTCGCGCGCAAACATAATGCTAATTTAAAACTTATACGGTTTTCTCATGGTTGCCATTGTCACATGTCAGAACTGGACACCATGGATTCACCCAGTCGAAAGTTATGAGGTAACAAACATAAAAAAATATACAGACGAATTGAGAACCTCCTTCTTTTTTGAAGTCGATTGAAAAAGGGCAAACGAGATTACGGTTCAGCAAATCTTAAGTGATCACTGTCACGTATAGACATCTATACCAGAGGAAATCCAGATACTAGATATCTTTAAACGGTATATCAACTGATCCGGTGATGTCTTGGAAACTATTTGCTATATATATATTTATATATATATATATATAGCTCCGTAATCTGACAAACTTTGAAGCGATTTTTGTACAAAATATGTTTTAGTGTATCTTTAAGCGTATGTCCGTACCACAGTTAAATACTGTAGCAATAACACTAACCCAAACTTTCGAGAAAGAGAAACTCTTAAAAATAAATAATAATAAACAAATAAACTGTTATCAATAAGAAGACGAAGAGAAGCGTCAATAGCCTAATGGTTTAGGGTACGGTCTGCGAATCGTAAAGACGTGGGTTCGAATCTACCATTCGACTATTGACGTGAACCATCTCCTAAGCTTAGTTGGAATGGTTAACAAGAATGTTTTCTGAAAAAAAAATATTTTTAGCTTTTAAAAAAATAATAATTGAACAACAAAATTGAAAAGAAAATTATGTAACCGCTTACCGTTAAGTGAACGACGTAATATGTTATGATTAAAAATCAACAAAACAACCTTCTTTTTAAAATAAGGCTCGACGAAGCTGCCACGATAAGATACAAAATATTTTGTTATATTTACCATATTAGGATAAAGGGAACTTTCATTATATCACATATGTAATGTCGATTATGAAAATATTATCATTTTGTATGGAGGTTAATTCAGTCGTAACGATTGTTTTCTGAATCACTGCGCTTAATAACACACAACCTTATGTCGACATATTTAATTAATAATTTTAAAATTGCAAATTCAAATATGGCTATGTATTTTTATTTATATCTTTATTAAATGAGCGGAACAATAATTCATTTAATTAATCCTCATCATGTGGCTTAATACGCTAGTAAAATTTCCCTATTCTATCCCATCTAGACCAGTGGTGGGCAAACTGCGGCCCGCAGGCCAAATCTGGCCCTTTAAAGCATTTCATCCGGCCCGCCAAGGCTTTGTTTTGTTAATATTTTTGATGTCTTATTGTAAAATTTTATGTTTTATTTATATCAGTAGTGTTTATAAGGTTTAAAACATTAAAAAAAATCATAACGTCGTAATTTTTTACGTAAAAAGCCAAAAAAATAATTGCCATCAACAATTTGTGTAATTTACTTAATTAGCTTTTAATTATTTTGTTAAGTAGATTTTATAAATATTTTTTTCGGTCAAATTTTGGCCCTTTTTAAAGTATTTCTTACAATTTGTGGCCCGCCAACCAAAAAGTTTGCACACCACTGATCTAGACCGAGAGGTCGGAAGGGCGTAACAGATTCGTCGCGGCTGACGCTTGACGGATTAGCCTTGACGTAAAAATAGTTATGCCTACAAAAATCCGTTCTAAACGGTACCCACGGCCAGGGGAGCAGTCGCCCCCTGCGCTGATAACCCGGGCAATGGGGTCTATACCCCGAGGCCCTACCTGCGAGGTTCCCGTGAACCTTGTAGGCGACCCGTGTGATGAATTAGTTCGATCCCGGTGGCGGCGCCAATTTTTTTTTTTGCAGTTATAAGTGTTGATTTGCCACATGGTTGGCAGAATCAGGATTGTAGTTGATGTTTATTAATAATAAACTTATTACCAATTATATCGTTTTAATTAACTTTGATACCTTCATACTCATTGTAACACATACATAAGATATATTTGAGTAAAATAATTTGAGAGAATAAAACAGATCCAGTCGGGTCATATACATAGATACATCATATATCATATAAAGGTTGGTTAAATTTTAAGGGCCGATGCACATGATATTGGCGGCCAATTGACATCGCCACCACGTGAGATAACACGAGCATTGAATTTGTCAATGGTCAATTAAAACGATATATTTATAATAAGTATATCATTGATTAACATCAACTACAATCCTGATTCTGACACGCTCATAAAATGTCTCATATAAAATTGCTGTAATAATCTCGTTATGGGAAACTGAAAATGGAGTGAAATAGAAAAACAATACTACCAACGTAATGCTGTACTTTCAAACACGCGACCTTCAACAACGACAAGGAGTGAATACTAATAAATCGCTTAGATTTGTGCGCGGTGTTAAGCGATCTATTTACGCAGGATAGATTAAAAAATCTTTACAGACTTTTTACACAATCAATTCTTCCTTATACTTCTTACAACAGTATGTTTATTGTGTAACCGGTGTGATTTGTCACTTTACTTTTTACTTTAAAATACAGCTAATCGAAGAAGTTTTTATTGTAAGAAAAATACTGGCAAACAAGAATAAATGCTGTTCGATTTCCCTTTCAATTACAACATAAAACTTATACGATAGACGCTTATTGGATCAGTTCCAAAATGGATTAAAATATACTTATGTTACATATGACAACCCCTTTTTTCGTGGGGAAATGCACCGACTAAAACCCCACCGTGGTCGCCATCAGCGCAACCGAAGGGTCGTAGGTTGTCCGTAATGAACGCAACCACAACCCCTCTGCGCTTCGCTGGTCTAGCCTATCTCGGGGGCGTGCGTTTAAAGTGGCTACCCCAAAACACTCGCGGACCGGCACCACTCCGTGTCGACATCCTTCGGAGGCGCTATTAATGGTCGTTCGTAGTCCCCACTCCGAACGTCAGAGACCCGAAGAGGCCCGGTTACGGTAGAGGAGCACCGTGAGGAGGGCGGTGACGAGGCGCCTCTGTCTCCGAGAAGGATCGGTTCTCTCTCGATCCCTGTCAGTCTCCTTTTGATCCATTACGGTCTCACAAAGGATACGGCCTTCCAACATATGATAATCCCCAGTGCGGCAGACGCCGTTACGATTATTTTTGCTTGATTTAAACAGCGCGTGTGGCATAGTCCTGCTCCGGGAGTAAACCTTTTTTACCAATAGTTGGAAAATGTTTTATCTTAGAATATTATTCTATTTTAAAACAAAGACATATTGCATTTACAGTTATATTATGACTTATCATTACTAAGATTCAAAACCTCTAACTTAAATGCACATGTTCCACAAAAAAAAATAAAAAAAACTACTAAAGTTACTAAAATAGTTTTACTCTACAAGGGAATTGGCAACTAAAAGTATTTGCCACATTAACCAAAATTTCAAAATGACGGCCGCAATACAAGCATATTTTTTACTCCCGAATATCCCGACCGCGAGACAATGGCATTTGGACTTAAATATATACTGACATTAGCTAATAGGCTTGTACCCAACAGCGGGATAGATATAACGTTTTACTTTACCTCTGCGTGTGTTGAATGTTTGCACTGGCCCCAAAAGCCTGGTGAAATTGCACCGGTCTCCCGATCCGCTTAGGTCCCTTTCGAAAGAATTACTCAGTATATGGGAAGATTATATAAGTATTATAGATTATAGTGTCGGTTGAGGCAATTTCGTCTGACCTTTTTTGACCCCTTCAATTTGCACGCGGAGGCGTTGATGAACGAGTATGGCGGCGAACTTGTTGGACATCGCATTAATAAAGTTTGCGCAAATTATATTCCCATCCCGAGAGTATTATTATTAAAGAATACGGCTGTGTGAAATTTTATCAGGATGTTTGGTGGTCATAGTTACAGAGATGACGCCGGTTCAAAAAAAAACTACGCGAAGAAGGTAAGACAAATGCCCATCAACACTACAATAAAATTGAGATTATAGATGATAAATCGTAAAAAAATAACAATTATCTATAGGAAACGCTAACATGTAACAAAATACCTTAACAATTATTTTATCGTTATAAAAAACAATTAAATTTATCTTTATAACAAAACACACTTTCCTAGACGCTAAAAAGAAATATTAGACTCAAAAATTAAAAAGAAACCTGTTATGACGGAGTTCCCGTGAGGATTCGAATTTTTGAATAATATATATATTTTTAATTTGTTTATCGTAAGTGGCCAGTGCTAATAGCTATAAAGCATGTTCCACGTAAAGTATATTAACTAAAATTTACCGTGAAATTTTAATGAATTAAATAAATTGAGTAAAAAACACAATAATAAGATTGTCAAATATTCACACGGAAATATTATTTAGATTAGTCATCCAAAATAATTTAACCGAAATATGACGAAATTAACGACGGGGAAAAGTTGCGTCGACAACGAAAAACGACGAAATAAAATTAGCAAATAAGCTAATCAGCCATAAATAACAACTTTATCTTTATCTTATACAATTTATACGTAGCACTTGAAAATTATTTAGAAATGCAATAGACAAAATTTCCTTTTATTTCTGCGATAGATTACAAACGTAAAGAAAAGTAAAATGGCGTCGTTCTCAAGACATGTCAAAATCAATTCTAACCTTCAAATATTCGAATTTGACGTATCTCGCGTGCTTTACTACCTGCTACTATATTACTATAAAGCAAATGATGGACGCAGCCATGTACTTCACGAGGCGTCTTCAGTCTCCACCTCGTTGCGTCCAACTTCTAGGTACCCCTATTCCATGGGTTACACAAACCAAATACCTTGGTGTCGTATTAGATCCCAAACTCAGCTTCGGCCCTCACGTAGATCAAGTTAGGAACCGGGCGGCCTACGTTATGGGTCGCCTATATCACCTCATTAATAAGAAAAGTAAAATGTCCTCCGTAATAAGGTGACACTTTACAAAGCAGTTATACGTCCCGTTATGACGTACGCGAGCCCGGTCTTCGCGCATGCCGCCCATAAACATATCCAAAGGTTACAAGTAATTCAGAATCGTTTTTTGCGACGAGCCACGCGTGCGCCGTGGTTCGTACATAATCGCGAACTCCACGTTGATACAGGGTTACCGACAATAGCCCAATTCTTTAAGCAGGCATATCGACGGTTTTTCGAGACTGCCACCAAACATTCTAACAAACTTCTTGTAAGTGCCGCCACTTATAAGCCTTCCTATAATAAATTCCGTCGCGTCGCCCGGAGGCCGAGACACGTTCTTGACGATCCGGACGACGCGATTATCATTGCACAAGCTAGATCTCCACAAATCAACCAAGCGTCCATTCGCGACCGTAGGAGGTTGCGAATAATCCTTGCGCGTTACCGCTATTTTATGGGCAGGCCCCACCCTTAGATGTTAGGAGCGTTGCTGGAGTTTCTTCGGCCACTTCTTCTCCCAGCGCCAACGCTTCCCGAAGTGGCACTCAAAGTTAGTTTAGCTTTTGAATGTCTCTTAGATTATCCGTGAAATAGCAACCGACCGAGTCGTGGTTCGGCCCTCTCGGGCGCCCTCGGATCGGCATGCTTACGCGTAACATAGTAACCGTCAAGCCGAGGTTACCCCTCACCGGGGACCCTTGTGTCGAGTTACTAGCAATAGAGGTTCAGGCTAAGCGACCTAAGAGCTATGCCACCTCTCAATCCGGTGAAGCAGTCAAGGCCAGCTTCTCTGGCCAATCTGTGTAGTTCGTCAATAAAAAAAAAAAAAAAAGCAAATGATGGAAAGACATACGGCCTAATCGACATATTACGAAATGTTGACTTAATATATTGATATGCCCGCCATCTAGTGGTAAGAAATGGTAACAATTTTAATCTTAAATTGAAAACTTGGCGCCAAAAGGCGTAATAGTTTTTTGCATTCCAAAGGCTATCACCTTACTCCATTCCCTTATATAATGCTACGTTAGTATTTATATTTATACTAATAACCTCTACCGTCTTTCAAAATGCGGTAGACAGTGCTATCTACTTTGCTTTTCATAGAGATTATTCAGTTTCAGTGCAAATGAACAATTTATTTATACTACATACATTTATACAGTTACATAGTATGTCGCACAATCATAGCTTTTTACTACGTAAAAGCCCATCCTAGTCGCAAGTGGCATCTGGTGGAATGTTACAGACATGCCACATGGCCTGCCGTTCTACTAGATAATTATACGTAAATGCTTTTGCGTGCCTTTTCAATCTCCCTTCTAATTGCTATTTATATCTAGTCTAAGTAAGATTTCACTTTTTATACGGTAAATGAGCGTGTGTCAACTGATTTTAAGCGATCTTCTCGCCTACTACCTTTTAAAACGATTTCAGCTGCGTTGCCAGTTATTGAGAGATTGCCAATGATTGAAGAGTTGGCCATCTGCACCTCTCGCACCGAGCGAAACGCACACGTTAATACGAGTACACCAGCAATTCACGCCGGTATTCTGTGAGGGCGCGGTACTTCACGGCTGTGCCGACCTATTCGTGCAATAGCAGACCGTCGCAGGTGTCCTATCACTTTTAGATTATAAACTTGTCTTGATAAAGGTATCAGACCGGATTTCTTCACCATGTTTATATACAGGACTTTTATCAGTTCTTCCCTTGAAAAACCGCCCAGTTTATGTTTTATATTCATGTTTTTATTCATCAGTGTTACTATACTGGAATTAAACTCTCACTCGAAGTGAATAGGACGGCCTAGGCCGTGGTTCCCTATAGAAGAATTCCAAAATCGAATCAGTGCTTATAACAATATAATCGTGTTTATAAGCTCGTCATTGGCAGAGCATAGCGGCAAAGATGTGTCGAAAATCCACCGCAACAGCTGACAGATATTACGTGTTACACAACAAATATCGTGCGTTGTGTATACGCAAGAATATGCACATTTCATTACAACAGCATCGCCCAGATTACACCTCATTCAGATCATAAAGGTACGTTTCCACTGAAGCGGATCTTACTATAACTGGACGAATATGGCGGCAGATACCATTACCGCTGGGCGAAACGTGGAGAGGATAGCTGTGCATGTGTACAATCGCGCACGCAATTTTTGATTGCTACAAATTACGAATAGCGTTTTTGTTTGCACTTTTTAAATTGGTATATTTACTAGTTCAAATCACAAATAAATTAATAAAATAAAAATAAACCAAAGACAATAAACATAAAATTTAGGAAGTCACTATGTACCTGGAACAAGCGGTATGTCGTGTCGCCCGCGCCCCCCTGTCTTTTTTTTTTGTTAACGGGGAGAAAATCTTCAAAAAGATACCACGCCTTCTGGGAGGAAGGCGAGGGTTTTACCCACATAACCACCGCCGCCGGGTGGGGAGGTTACTCCCTCCACCCTAGGCCCTCGCAGTGCAAGGCTACACGGGCCAGCCGATGTCGCCTTCTTCCCGGGTCCACCTTAGCGGACGACAAAGGCCCCCACCCTTGACGCCCAGTGAACCCGAGGCCTCTTTTAGTCGCCTTCTACGAGCATCCCCTGACTGCCCTGTGGTACCTTATAGTCATGCGATCAACCGAATTGGGTGGAAAATTGAAATTGGAACCTTCCAAATTTCTGTGAAAAGAATAATCGGTATAATAGCGCTAAGAAAATAAAAAATAACACGATTTAATGCTCTAATAGCTAAGTCTAGATATGAATATTTAGGTATAAAAAAAAATTGGACTTACATTTTACCTATCATTAAAAAAAAATCTTGCAAATAAAATGACCGCGAGAACGTAAATATTGTATAAGCGGCACGCTGTATCTCGTAAGAATTTTGATCCGCTTTCGAAATATATGGATTCGAAAAGTACTTAAGCCTACTGTTATAAACACACGCTATGCTATAGTCATGTTCGTCATAAGCGATTACAGCAAAAAATCATTCGGACGAAAGTAATAAACTTCAATGTCACATTTACATGATATAAAGACGATTGAACGCTAGTGAAATGCTAATACGAAGTGTCTTTTGAATTGCTAGTTTATAAGAATGTATCGCGAAAAATAGAAAGGAAAATCTCACGAACTTCTTAACCAACTGGGCTAGATAGAGATCTATCATCAGCCTGCAACAGTCCACTGCTACGTCCTCTCTAAAAGCATAGCACTGAGCACGATCCTCAGCCACTCTCATCCAGCTCCTGTTAGACTCCACTCAAGAACTCGTTTCGTCCAACGGTTATCCGCTCTATGGCTGTACTGGCGAGGCCATTGCCACTTCTATTTTCTTATTCGGTGAGCTATTAGCAGATTCAGATAACGTTTGTGTTGTTTACACGCAGAAGTCATTAAGTTCCGATTGTAACGATGCCTATCACGATTAGCCTCTTATTATTTTACGTCTTGTTGTATTCTATCAGGGCTCCAGATTTTTGTCAAAAAATTCAAAAACTCTAATATTCAAAAAAATTTAAATCTAAAAATCCAAAAAAACTTAAACACGTTAGAAGCAAGTTAAGATTCGAACTTAAACTTGGTAGAAGTCGCTCGCTAAAGCTATCACTTCCAGTTTCAAATAAATTTAATATGAATTATTTACTAAACTTCATGAATTTGTGACCCTAACATCGATTGCGGGGACATTTTCTTTCATCATTCAATGTCTTTAAAAGGGTACCAAAGTTATGTCTAAGTAAACAGATATTTGATACACAACGACAAATATAGCAACGACAAGTCGATGTGCTTGAGAAAAATAATTATTGACGTTGTTAGAATTTGAATACGCTACAAAATTTCCTTATCAAATTCCCATGTTAATAATAACACCTTATACAGCTTTATTAATAATACACAATTAATTTGATTTCTATGTAAGACTCGCATAATTCATGTTTATCACCTTGGGAAAATAACTTTGATCTTATCACCTTATGATGATGATGTAATAATGAACATTCACTTTTTACTCAATCATCCTTTAACCGATTATTCGGAAAAGACATAAAATCGACTTAAAATCTACGTTAAAATGAGTAGAAAGGAAAAAGTACTTAGTACACATAAAATACTTATTGAAGTACAGATAAATATATTGAGACGGCGTTGCTAAGCAACAAACAGTAAGACAATGAGTTTTACGTTATACCAAGAAAATCAATTTCAATCAAAATCTATATATATATATATATATATATATATATGTATAAAAGGAATGTGTGTGTGTTTGATCCGTATAGGCTCCGAAACGGCTGGACCGATTTCAATGAAACTTTTAGGGAATCTTCAGATTGACCTGACGAGTAAGTTTGGTGACGATCGGAGCACTACTCTCTTCGAACTGTCAAACAAGCCATATGTCGTAATTTTCTTTCTGACATTAACTTGAGCCCGATATGTTTTTAATATAAATTATACGATTATTACTGGTATGTACATGGATGTTGTACTACGTTAATAAGATTTAAGACAGCATTTCTTATTATGCCGTTAAGACCGAAAAATATTGTTCATATTGTTATCATTATAAATTCGTTTCTAAACATAATTAAAAAAAAAACGTGATTAACAAAAAAAATATCTAGCAAAGATTGGTTATCCAGGTACTGCCGTAGTTATTTGAGGTAGGTCTTTTCGAACTCAGTTTAAAAGTAAAGGTGCGACCACATTTACCATTTACGAAATAAATGCAACACGTACGTCCCGATACAGATAAAAATTCAGAGAAATAAATTAGAGAGTAAATTAATAGGGTTGTAGTACCTCTCTCGCCGCCCCTATATCGTACCCTAATATAATAACAGGTCAAGCTCAAACTTCTAAAGAAAACTCTCTCTAAATCACACCAAGTACAGTGACCGTCTCTACATTTTGTAATAACAACAGACTATTCATAAATTCAAATATCTTTCAAGTAATTTTAGCTCCATTTAAAAAGACTCATTGACTTGATCAAGAGTCGAACTTGAATGATAATTAGTGGACCGCTGAGTCACTAGGCTACCATTTCTTGCAATAAAATTTAATGTGAAATAGTTTTTTTCACACTTAAAATCACGCGCTTGCGTTGATACACGTCCGTTCGTATTCACTTTAATTAGTTATTTTCGTCATAATATGAGTTAATGTTCTAAATGTATTATTCGTAATTAATCAAACAGTTAATTATCGTTAAGTACATAACCTAATGAATCAATTCGCTACACTTGCACAATGCCTAATTGCCGGGCTTAAAACTGAAATATTATTTTATTATATAAATAAATTGAAGCAAGTGTTATATTTATAACATATACTAAATAATAAAGAAATATTTACAATTTAAAAGATATACAAAATATTTACAAAGAATATAACTGTGCCAAACCGTCATCGCTTGGCAGCGTGCCCAGAAGGCTGGTAGCATTGCCACGTTGTATGGCAATGCTTAGCCTCTGTGCAAGGTATAAGCCAGCCCTCTGGTCACTAGATGTGTCGACCAACTTCTTAGCTAACACATTAAAAAGGTGGTGTGCACTAGGACCCCACGGACCCAAAGTTTCTACCCCAAACGGCTCAAATATGAAACCCGTATCGAGATTACTATATTTGCGCCGCTTGAGGTTTTCTGCAGATGCAGCGGCCGCTCCAGCCTCAACAGAAGATTCTGGAAGATGTGACGGCGCCAAAGTATCGACGCATGTGGCATCCCATACTAAAGGCCGTCCCATCTTCTGGTTCTAAATTTATTACCACATTCCTTTTTTTCTTTACTTATTTTTGGGCATGTCAGCCCCATCATCCTGCGCGCACACACATCGGTCGCAGGTCAATGTTGTATGGCCATAGCCACCAGCGTCCTCGCTCCCTCTGAGGTCGGGTCAGACAGCAGCATTAAGAAAACACCCACATGTTGCTCCTTGTTTTGCTTCATGTTTGGCACATTCCCCATTATGTGATGCACGTCATCCACCACTTGGCAAATGTCACAGTTCGATGACTCAGCCTTCCGCATCCAATGTGCAAACATTTTTGCAGGAAAATTCAAAAAAAAAATCCTAATTCATCCATTCTTCATGTCATCCAAACCAACGAAGCGCGCTTTATTCAAGTCAAGTCATAACGTCCTGTTTTAAGCACTCTTTTCCCATACATGAACAATTGCTCATCCCTATCTTCCGAAAAATTATTAAACATGTAATATACAGCGGAACACGCAATCACTGTCGTAATTGTTGTCTATTTTGTGAGATATTGGTGCGGTTTCAGGAACACATAACGGATAATTTATACATTGCATAAATGCTAGAGAATGTGCTGCTAGGCTTTTGAATGTGTTATGAGTGGTTCTGATCTAAAATGTAACATTTCGACACATATTTTGTATTATATTTGATTAGTTATAAAGCGTCAATAGCCTAATGGCTTCCCTTCGAGGGTGAAGTCCGGTCTTGCCGAGACCGGCCGGTCGTTGGGGTGTCCTGTCGCTGACAGATCCGGGGCACCCCGCTCATAACGGCTGATGGCATTCGCGGTAGGTTTAGTGGGTATGGGCTGCCCAGGCCGAGTCCCACACATCCCTCCGGGCCCACCCAGGGTACCGGAGGATGGTTAATAACTCGATTCCCCCGCATTAACAAAAAAAAAATAGCCTAATGGCTTAGGGTACAGCCTGCCAATCGTAAGGTCGTGGGTTCGATCCCAACATTCGACTATTTCCGTGAACCATGTCCTAGCACAAGCTTAAGCTTAGTTGGAATGGTTAACAAGATTGTTAGTAATATTTCTGAAAAAAAAAAGATAATTTTCTTTAAAAAAAAAAATTTGCTATAAGAAATGTTTATTTTTCCGTTATTCTGTATTACAAGATGACGTAACACGCTAGTAGGAAATCATTCTTATCGGTACAAACGGTGCGATCGCAGATTCTCTCGCAGGTGAAGAGAAAGTGTCATTCAGACACCTACGAGTTATACGTTCACAGTATAAGTTAGTCATAGTGATGACACGTGGGTCGGAGCTTGCGATCGTTATGGCCTGCTCGATTTCACTACACAGTAATTTATTTTAAATAATTACTTGTTTATCGACTGTCAAGAATATATAGTTCAAAGAGTCCACTCTTACAAATACCTTGGCTGCAGAGTAAATGTGATCACAGCGTGGATATCAAATGTAGTATACAGCAAGCGCGAAACGCATTTCTAAAATTAGCTCACCTTCTCTGCAATCGATCTTTGAACATATCTACCAGGTTGTTTGGCACGTTGCTATGTGTTTTCTGTTCTTCTGTATGACGTAGAGTCATGGATCTTAACCGAAAATATGAGTAATCGCCTAGAAGCCTTTGAAATGTGGGTGTACAGAAGAATTCTTACAATATCATGGACGGATAAGATATCAAACAAAAGAGTATTGCAAATGGTGAGCAAGAACGCGGAGATCCTTAATACCGTCAAAAAACGCAAGCTTCAGTACTTTGGTCATATAATACGTAATAACAAATACGAACTACTCCAACTCATCATCCAAGGAAAAATCCAGGGTAAACGACCATCTGGAAGAAGACGTATTTCGTGGCTCAGAAAACTCTGGACATGGTTTAACATGAGCACACGATCCTTGTTCCGTGCCGCTGCATAATTGTAGTCTTAATGATAGCCGACCTCCGGTAGGAGATGGCACTTCAAGAAGAAGAAGTGGTAGCTCAGCCTAGCGTTCACCTCAAGTTCAACCCGAATCCGATCCCCGGTGCTGGCACCGATGGAATTGTTTGTTGAAATTTTAAGAACTGATCTATGAGAAGTTAAGAAAATTTGAAAATCCGCCAATCTGCACTAGAGTGACGGACTTTACCCTTATACTCTCTTAAGAGAAGGCCTGTGCCCAACAGTGGGGCTTATATAGGCTGTTACATTACGTACTTTAAGAATATACTAATACAATCAAACGGCGTTGTTTAATTAATAATTACGACAACTCTTAATTCTGTTAACTCTTGGAATAAAATAATTACGAGTACCATTCCCTACTTTTGGATCGTAAAAGTTTGTTAGTTTTTTAAATATAAGAAGTGAATATGTGAAGATATGTTCTGACATACATAATAGACAAACGTTTTTGTTGAAACACTTTAATAAATGGCAATAATAATTGACCTTGCCAATAAAGATGCAATCTTTTAGAAATATGTTAGGTGTGTCTATCTCGGAATGATTTAAAACTTTTATATGCTTGCCATTATTAACTGACGACCATGCGTATATTATGCAAAAATGTTTGGATGTGCAAGAACCATGTAAAATGGAAATCCATAAGTATTTTTCTAACCTCATTGATCTGTATTTGAGTTTTTCTTATATATTTGCCCGCATTTTGATATTGTTATTTGATATACAAATTGAATAATCGGATAGTTGTCCGGACATTCTCAACTTCTTTCACAACATTCGAAACCTTGCTTGCTACCGAGCCATAACTATGTCGAGGAAAAACGTGCGCGAAAGAAAAATAATAAGGCATTGTAGCTTGTAAATAGGCTACTGACATTGTCTGAGACAAACAGTTGGCTGATTATAGCAACGATTGCATGAGTTGATTTCGCCGGTTGTAAAACCGTGTTAATTTCGAATCGATCTATTGATTTTAAAAGTATAATAAAATCTACACTGGATTTCTATTGATACGCAAATGTATTCATCGATGTGGTTTTGCAATTTTATTAATCTCCGACATGCAGTTATTAAATATATATTGTAAAATTTCCTTATACATATGTTTTAAAAAGTTATCACATCAACAACTTAGCGCCTCTTTTCAAAGAGTTTGTAAGACCTGTATGTGATTGCTTTATACAACGATAATAAGCCATATATACATAGGAATCTAAATGGAAATGGTTATGTTGTCCAGACAAATAGACATTACAGTATATTTGTGAAATCAAAATATTTATAAAAAAACAAAGCTCTCACATCCTTTTAATCCTACCGGGGTAGACAGGGAGAACTTTCGGTATCCGCTTTTCACCAAGCTTCATCATCATCATTTCAGCCGTAAATCATCCACTGCTGGACATAGCCATCCCCCGACGATTTCCAAAAGGACCGGTTGTAAGCGGCTTGTAGCCAGCTGCGTCCTGCGGCCCTTATGAGGTCGTCAGACCACCTTGCGGGTGACGTCCCACACTCCGCTTGCTGGTCCGTGGTCTCCAATCGAGAACTTTTGAGCTCCATCGGCCATCTGTTCTACACGCTATTTGCCCTGCCCATTGCCACTTCAACTTGCTTATCCAGCGAGCTATGTCGGTTACCTTCGTTCGTCTACGGATTCACTCATCCCTGATTTAATTTCGTTGAGATTCTCCGAGCATAGCCCTCTCCATAGCTCGTTGTGCGAGTTTGAGCTTGCTTATGAGGCCCATCGTGAGAGACCTTATATTTCTATTATTTGTTTACGAAAGGTAAACCTAAGAGTATTCATACATTTTATTCTGAGTATTACAGTCCAAGCCGAGGTTACCCCTTACAAGGGGACCCTTGTGTCGAATTACTATCGATAGAGGTTCAGGCTAAGCGACCGAAGAGCTATGCCACCTCTCAATCCGGTGACGTAGTCAAGGCCAGCTTCTCTGGCTAATCTGTGTAGTTCGTCATTAAAAAAAAAATTCTGAGTAGCATTTTTTTATGGGTTATAAACAAGCGCTTGACCACGATTCGTGGTGAAATAGAACACGTTAAGTGGTGATTTCGTCGAAAGATGGTACGTGCTAGTTTAGTAACTGGCTATTCACTCTACTCTTGAAGGCTCCCACGTCATACTTGGACGGAAAGACTGACGCCGGCAACTTGTTCCACTCCTTTGCCGTACGCACGATGAACGATGACTCAAATCGCTTCATAGCTATAGATCAGTAAGATCACTTCGTAGGAGTTGAAATGAATAAAACAAGTTGTTGCCATCATTTTTAAATATTAATTGAAATATTTGAATAGAAATTAAAGTTAATACTCAAGTAAATTGATTAGTTTTCCTGGTAATCTCGACACCTGCAGACTATACAACAATATAACATTTACGCAACAAACTGTTTTGTAAATTTAAACATCAAATTGTTTACAAGTAAGTGCATGAAAAATATATATAGGGCAAAAATATATATAATATCCCTAGGGCACTGTAAAGACAAAATGTTTATGCTTCTAAAGTAACTACCTATGTCCAGGCTCCTTTGTTCCTATGTTACATTTAATAAAGGTTAAAGCTGAGTGCCCTAAAATCTCGGCTAAATTTTGCAAAATCGCTCACAAGAGAGTTGTTACTGTCTTTGTTTGCCCCATTAAAAGACTCCGATTACAATGGGGGGGTATTTTCAAGAGTAGAATGAGCAGGCGTAACTAGGCGTGATAAAATACGCAACGAGTATGTGCGAGGAAGCCTGGGTGTACCCGACATTGCCGACAAGATGCAGGAGAGTAGGCTGCGATGGTAAGAGCACGTTAAGAGAAGGCCTCTCGACTACGTAACCTGGATCTACAGCTTTCCTCTACGGACGATAATCCAGAGGAAGACCCAAGACCAGGTGAGAGACTGTAGTGTCAAGACAATGTCAGGGACAGAGCGAAGTGAAAAACGAAAAGCAGGAAAGCTGACCCTACCACCATGTGGGACCAACAGCAAGGAAGAGAGAGAGAATGAGTAGGCATTTATACCATCCAGGGCTGCAGTTCCACTTAACATTACGTGGGATCGTAGTCAAGCACTTGCTTAGAAAGTATAAAAAAACTTTAGCAAGCGTGAGAGCTTATACATATATTTACATATATTTATAAACCTCGAAGTTTAAAAGTGTATTTAATGTATGTAAATAACATATAATAAGGAGACCTTAAAGAAAAATACGTTATAAATGGTTTCTTAATATTAATTAAATTGACTTTGTTTTTCATTCAGATATCGAGAATGGAAAAATAAAATGTGTAACTGAAACGTTTACACATAAGAATGAAAGAATTTTGGCAATGTTAACCTCGTTTTGTGGCAAGATATTACATAAAAACACTCCACTCAAATTGGGCCATGAAATTATAAACAACCAGAAATGTTACACATTACAAAAATACTAAACACGAACGAAAAATCTCACCTTTTATAATAATAAAATATTTTATATAATTTTGCACATAAAACCAAATTTATCGTAAGCTTCAACCAGGAGACTTGGTATACGCAAAAGTGTATGTTGCCGTCTAAAATATTTATAATATAGGCATAATAGATAATCTGTGCTTATAGTAGGTATTCAACGTGACCAGCCCTATAGTTCTCGGCTCTCAAGAATAAGACTACGGTATCCCCTGGCTGTCGTATAAGGCGACTAAAAGGGGCCTCGGGTTCACTGGGCGACAAGGGTGGGGACTTTGTCGTCCGCTAAGGTAGACCCGGGAAGAAGGCGACATCGGCTGGCCCGTGTAGCCTTGCACTGCGAGGACACAGGGGGGGAGGGAGTAACTCCCACCCCGGAACGTCCTCTCCTTGAGCACAGTGCAGAGGGGCTCCGGTGCGTTCCACTGGAGATCCCTCGTCATGCACCGAGGAAAGGGCCACCGGGGAGGTTTTAGTGGGTAAAAACCCCACATAACCGCCGCCTTTCCCCCAGAAGGCGGGGTATCTTTTTGATGATTTCCTCCCCGTTAACAAGAAAAAGGTATTCAACGTGACAAAAATCCCATACTAACAAACAAATGAAAGCGGGTGGCACTTTCTTAATGGCGACACTAATATGGCGGTCTTCTTCTATTTTAAATAGCTGTCTCTATTAGTTCCGCAACAATATAACAAGGCGCCTATCAAAACTTTTTCTTGGCTTTCCCGCCATCCGGATAGTTACTTTGTGTTAGAATCAGTAAATATATATTATTCTGTGTTGGCAGTGGTATTTTGTAGGCCGTTTTATAACTTGTAATTATGACTGTTAGGTTCATTTGCAATGTTATTAAAGAATTATTTATTTATTTGAATGACGGTTGAGTACTATAGATTTAGAATATTTTTATTGTTTGAAAGGGTTCGGTTTTAAGAATCGCAATAATTTTGTTGCTATAGAATCTGGAGTTACGCAGATATAACGGACAACCTTCCTAACCCTAAAAAAATACGGACGTACGCTCGTTGATTGAGACTATGTCTAGTTTATGACTATCGACGATTAGTTTAGTACTTCTTAATGTCAACGAGAAACTAGAACTTTTGTAACTATGAAACTTCGTTTTAAATTTCTATAACAATTTGATTTTAAAGTCAGGTTTATTTCACCTCATAAATATACTTAGTTCTTAATTAAGCAATTGAGGTATCTTATTTTAAAGCCGACGGCAAACTTAATCAATGTAGTCCTTTACAATAGGCCATTGTTTAAAACCATAATGAGCCAAAGCATCTTAATGATCCGGATTTCGTACAATTTATCTGGTATCTGGTACAGACGCTGCGTGATTATGCAACCAGTGTTCGCATGCCAATGGCGATTAGTCAAAATGTTTTACAATCCATTTATTATCTTCTTTATCCCACCAACATTGTCTTTAATCTAATTAGGTTATAAGTTAAAGGTTTTATAAATTTTACCACGCCTTTTCAACCCAATTTACTGTAATGCTTTAAACGACTTATTGCTTAGAAAGTATGAAAAAGGTTTAGCAAGCGTGATAGCTTATACATATATTTACATATATTTATAAACCTCGAAGTTTTAAAAGTATATTTAATATATGTAAATAACATATAATAAGGAGACCTTAAAGAAAATACGTTATAAATGGTTTCTTAATATTAATTAAATTGACTTTGTTTTCATTCACATATCGAGAATGGAAAAATAAAATGTGTAACTGAAATGTTCACATATACGAGTGAAAGAATTTTGGCAATCTTAACCTCGTTTTGTGGCAAGATATTACATAAAACACTCCACTCAAATTGGGCCATGAAATTCTAAACAACCAGAAATGTTACACATTACAAAATTACTAAACACGAACGAAAAATCTCACCTTTTATAATAATAAAATATTTTATATAATTTTGCACATAAAACCAAATTTATCGTAAGCTTCAACCAGGAGACTTGGTATACGCAAAAGTGTATGTTGCCGTCTAAAATATTTATAATATAGGCATAATAGATAATCTGTGCTTATAGTAGGTATTCAACGTGACCAGCCCTATAGTTCTCGGCTCTCAAGAATAAGACTACGGTATCCCCTGGCTGTCGTATAAGGCGACTAAAAGGGGCCTCGGGTTCACTGGGCGACAAGGGTGGGGACTTTGTCGTCCGCTAAGGTAGACCCGGGAAGAAGGCGACATCGGCTGGCCCGTGTAGCCTTGCACTGCGAGGACACAGGGAGGAGGCCCAGGACGTCTCCTTGAGCACGGTCTCCAGTGGAACGCACCGGAGCCCCTCGTCATGCACCGAGGAAAGGGCCACCGGGGAGGTTTTAGTGGCGACACTAATATAGCGGTCTTCTTCTATTTTAAATAGCTGTCTCTATTAGTTCCGCAACAATATAACTAGGCGCCTAACAAAACTTTTTCTTGGCTTTCCCGCCATCCGGATAGTTACTTTGTGTTAGAATCAGTAAATATATATTATATATGACTGTTAGGTTCATTTGCAATGTATTAAAGAATTATTTATTTATTTGAATGACGGTTGAGTACAATAGATTTAGAATATTTTTATTGTTTGAAAGGGTTCGGTTTTAAGTAACGCAATAATTTTGTTGCTATAGAATCTGGAGTTACGCAGATATAACGGACAACCTTCCTAACCCTAAAAATATGGACGTATGCTCGTTGATTGAGACTATGTCTAGTTTATGACTATCGACGATTAGTTAAGTACTTCTTAATGTCAACGAGAAACTAGAACTTTTCTAACTATGAAACTTCGTTTTAAATTTCTATAACAATTTGATTTTAAAGTCAGGTTTATTTCACCTCATAAATATACTTAGTTCTTAATTAAGCAATTGAGGTATCTTATTTTAAAGCCGACGGCAAACTTAATCAATGTAGTCCTTTACAATAGGCCATTGTTTAAAACCATAATGAGCCAAAGCATCTTAATGATCCGGATTTCGTACAATTTATCTGGTATCTGGTACAGACGCTGCGTGATTATGCAACCAGTGTTCGCATGCCAATGGCGATTAGTCAAAATGTTTTACAATCCATTTATTATCTTCTTTATCCCACCAACATTGTCTTTAATCTAATTAGGTTATAAGTTAAATGTTTTTATAAATTTTACCACGCCTTTTCAACCCAATTTACTGTAATGCTTTAAACGACTTATTGCTTAGAAAGTATGAAAAAGGTTTAGCAAGCGTGATAGCTTATACATATATTTACATATATTTATAAACCTCGAAGTTTTAAAAGTATATTTAATATATGTAAATAACATATAATAAGGAGACCTTAAAGAAAAATGCGTTATAAATGGTTTCTTAATATTAATTAATTTGACTTTGTTTTTCATTCTGATATCGAGAATGGAAAAAAATAAAATGTGTAACTGGAACGTTTACACATAAGAGTGAAAGAATTTTGGCAATGTTAACCTCGTTTTGTGGCAAGATATTACATAAAAACACTCCACTCAAATTGGGCCATGAAATTCTAAACAACCAGAAATGTTACACATTACAAAATTACTAAACAAAAATCTCACCATTTATAATAATAACATATTTTATTTCATTTTGCACATAAAACAATATTTATCGTAAGCTTCAACCAGGAGACTTGGTATACGCAAAGTGTATGTCGCCGTCTAAAATATTCATAATAAAGGTAAAGGTCTAAAATATTCAACTTGACCAGCCCTGTAGTTCTGGGCTCTCAAGAATAAGACTACGGTATCCCCTGCCTGTCGTATAAGGCGACTAAAAGGGGCCTCAGGTTCACTGGGCGACAAGGGTGGAAGCCTTTGTCGTCCGCTAAGGTGGACCCGGGAAGAAGGCGACATCGGCTGGCCCGTGTAGCCTTGCACTGTGAGGGCACAGGGAGGAGGGAGGCCCAGGACGTCTCCTTGAGCACGGTCTCCAGTGGAACGCACCGGAGCCCCTCGTCATGCACCGAGGAAAGGGCCACCGGGGAGGTTTTAGTGGGTAAAAACCCACATAACCGCCGCCTTTCCCCAGAAGGCGGGGTTTCTTTTGAAGATTTCCTCCCCGTTAACAAAAAAAGGTATTCAACGTGACAAAATCCCATACTAACAAACAAATGAAAGCGGGTGGCACTTTCTTAATGGCGACACTAATATGGCGGTCTTCTTCTATTTTAAATAGCTGCCTCTATTAGTTCCGCAACAATATAACAAGGCGCCTATCAAAACTTTTTCTTGGCTTTCCCGCCATCCGGATAGTTACTTTGTGTTAGAATCAGTAAATATATATTATTCTGTGTTGGCAGTGGTATTTTGTAGGCCGTTTTATAACTTGTAATTATGACTGTTAGGTTCATTTGCAATGTATTAAAGAATTATTTATTTATTTGAATGACGGTTGAGTACAATAGATTTAGAATATTTTTATTGTTTGAAAGGGTTCGGTTTTAAGTAACGCAATAATTTTGTTGCTATAGAATCTGGAGTTACGCAGATATAACGGACAACCTTCCTAATCCTAAAAAAATATGGACGTATGCTCATTGATTGAGACTATGTCTAGTTTATGACTATCGACGATTAGTTAAGTACTTCTTAATGTCAACGAGAAACTAGAACTTTTCTAACTATGAAACTTCGTTTTAAATTTCTATAACAATTTGATTTTAAAGTCAGGTTTATTTCACCTCATAAATATACTTAGTTCTTAATTAAGCAATTGAGGTATCTTATTTTAAAGCCGATGGCAAACTTAATCAATGTAGTCCTTTACAATAGGCCATTGTTTAAAACCATAATGAGCCAAAGCATCTTAATGATCCGGATTTCGTACAATTTATCTGGTATCTGGTACAGACGCTGCGTGATTATGCAACCAGTGTTCGCATGCCAATGGCGATGATTAGTCAAAATGTTTTACAATCCATTTATTATCTTCTTTATCCCACCAACATTGTCTTTAATCTAATTAGGTTATAAGTTAAGTGTTTTTATAAATTTTACCACGCCTTTTCAACCCAATTTACTGTAATGCTTTAAACGACTTATTACTACGTACTGCTATGTGTTGGCGAAAGCTGCTCCGTATACCGTGCTTGACGAATTGTACGTACTCGTGGAATTTTAAAGAAACCGAAATTAATTAGAGCTGTGGTAGCTCAGTGTCCGGGTGGTTGGCTCAAGTTGAATAGTACGATAGCAGCCCGAGTTCGATCCCGGTGCCGGCACCAATAAATTTGTTGTTGCAATATTATGTGCTGATTAACCACGCACTCAGCGGTGAAGGAAAACATCGTGAGGAAACCTACATGTCTTAGAAAAAAAAATTCTAAGGCATGTGAAGTCTGCCAATCCGCATAGTCCGCCACGCGGCCCTAGGCCCTTATATTTCCTTTACAGAGAAGGCCTGCGCCCAACAGTGGGATAAATATATTATTTATAAAAACGACTGTAACTAACTAAAGAAACCGAAACGGAAATATCTAAGATACAAACGGAATTTTAAAAAAAATTGTGTATGTATGGGATGTAACATTTGGTTGGCAAAAACCAGATAGCGATAACTGTCTCAGTCTACTCCAAGAAGGTTATAATATGACAGCCCTACAGACACTATATTTGCGACAAATTTTTGCGTATGGTAACAATAGTGCGTAGACGTTCCAATGTCATAGTTGTTTGAGCCAGTGATTTTTTTTTATTTTGATCGTAAATCACTACCTGTCGAATACAAGGCCATCACCGTTCATATAAAAATATGATTAATAGTTCTATTATAATGCTAATGTTCGCTGTTAGCCCAGAGACTATTATGTTGCGACATTAACGGAATGAAAGTTGGACATGCGTTTAAATTGTCTTGTTTAATTTTGTAAAGTTACATTTAGCACCATGGTCTGAGAGAAATCTTGACTTGGGTTGTTTATATATGTAAAAGGCCTCCTTACTCCAAAGTAACAGAGAAAGTTAATTTAAAGTTTAAGAAACAGTTATCCCACGAATTTCTATTAATTTTTAACAATTCACAAGTACTTCTATGTTGTCCGGCTATTCCTTATTGTACTTTCCAAAGCACGTAAATCCTTTCCGCTGCTAATGCATAGATAAACTGTCTCAAAGCATTCCGCTTGTACGGCAAAAATGTCATCCCATTCACGTCTTTACTTGCCTACACGTATAGAATAAATTTCTCATTGAAGGCATAACTAATGACATTATAAGAAATCATTTATTTTATAATAAGTATATTTACGAGCAAAAGTAAAGACCTTTTTTTTAAAATCAAATTAATAACTATGCGCACTCTTTTGTTTTCCGAGTATCATAGTGATATTATAAATTTACGGCGAATAGATTGTCTTTTTGTTCCAGACTCGTGCTCGATGTCGTTAAAGGTACTTACTTAGTCTTGGATTGTCATAAACCTAGAAATTTCTCAATTTTTTTATAAATTTAGAAAGTCCGATGCTAATATGAAATTGAAAACAAGCCCTCTAAAGTTAAGTTAAATTTATTTATATAACAGTGGCACATATATTATCTATATATATATATATATAATTTATGTATTGGACGCAGGCCTTCTCTATAAAGAGAGCATAAGGGCATAGTCCGACACTCGGCCCTAGTGCGGATTGGCAAACTTCACATAGAAAAATTGTCTAAGACATGTAGGTTTCCTCACAATGTTTTCTTTCACCGTCGAGCGCGTGGTAAATCAGCACATAAAATTTGCAACAGCAAATTTATTGGTACCGGCACCGGGGATCTAACTCGGGTTGCTAGGGTACTATGCAACTTCAGCCGACCACCCGGACACTGAGCTACCACGGCTCTCTTTCCCTTTTCAAACCCTTCCTACAAAAAAATCAAAATTAGTTTACAAATGACGTCGCTATTATTACACAAACATTTAAAAAATACAGAAGAACTGAGAAACTCCACCTATTTTTGAAGTCGTTTTAAATATATTGTCGCGTCATGTAATTCCCATCGGAGATTACAGAGATAGCAATTACTGTTCCAACAACCTTATTAGACGTGAGCTAATTCCGTTACCTCTTCCAACTTTGAGTACGATCTCAAACATAAGTCAAGCTTAAGGTTAGACTTCTGCGATAACTTGATCAACTACACATGCATGCTTTTGATGTCTTTGCTTATATTATTTCAATCAAAACCAGTTTTCAAATGTTAATAGAACTTAACAAACAGGTGTAGGGTCTTATGCAAACCGTAAACATCGAACACAGTGAAACATTACATTTCCTGTCCAACCTTCGAACGATTACGTAGTCGATAGCCGGGTAGAGTTCTGATTAAATTGTACACCACTAAGTCGCAGAGGCCTCAAGTGAAACCGGAACGAATAGATAAGCTGCCCTTAGGCTAGAAAACTTAATACATGCTCTGTATGTTCCGACAATTTCATCTAACACCTTAATGTTGATCCCTTAGGCTACTTGTATGAAAATTGTTAGAAGTTTTTTATTAATTTAATTTTGCAATCATCTTATATAATCTAGTTAGCCTAGCTCTATCTAGTAGTCAGCCCTGTAGTTCTGGGCTCTCAAGAATAAGACTACGGTATCCCCTGCCTGTCGTAGAAGGCGACTAAAAGGGGCCTCGGGTTCACTGGGCGACAAGGGTGGGGGCCTGAGTCGTCCACCAAAGTGGACCCGGGAAGAAGGCGACATCGGCTGGCACGTGTTGCCTTGCGCTGCGAGGGCACAGGGGAGGGAGTAACCCCAGGACGTGCTCTCCTTGAGCACAGTGCAGAGGGCTCCGGTGCGTTCCACTGGAGATCCCGGAGCCCCTCGTCATGCACCCAGGAAAGGGCCACCGGGGAGGTTTTAGTGGGTAAGAACCCCACATAACCGCCGCCTTCCCCCCAGAAGGCGGGGTATCTTTCTGAAGATTTCCTCCCCGTCAACAAAAAAAAAAAAAGCTCTATCTAGTAGTAGCCATAACAAACTATTCGTTATATACAATACATTATTACCTTAACATAAATTATAATAAACTTATCCTTTGTAGGGTACACATTATGTGACATTATTGCTTTGTTTTGTATACACCTAGTTTTGGATTTTCGTAAACCAATATCTCAATCAAAAAACATATTTCTGCACGATTTGTACTAGTTCCCTGGTATACCTTCAACACCCAAGATCCAATCCTGTGATGATATCCTAAAATGTAGTAGAGTGAAAAATGTAAAATGTAGAGTAAGGAAATACAGACTAAGAAAAGTAGAGTAAGAGATTGAAAAATGTAAAATATAGAAAAGTAGAGTAAAAAATGTAAAATGTAGGGTAGTAAAGTAAGAGAATGTAACGTAGTATGTAGAAAGTAAAAGTAAGAAATGTGAAGAGCAGGAGAGTATACTGGAAGAAGAAGAGTGGAAAGGAGGAATGCAAGAAAGAAGGAATGAAAAGGTCCCTAAGGTGCAAAAAGTTGGGTGAAAGATGAAAAAAAAGATCCAATCCTAATAACATTAACATAGCATCAAATTTAACCTAAAGCTATCAAGCAAATAAAATTGAAAAACGATTTACAAATGTTTACAAGTGCGCTAACAAATAAAAAAATACAGTACAATTGATCGCTTTTTCCCCTTTTTTGAAGTCGGTTAAAAATGTGGTCTTAACTTATCGCATGTTTTGTGATATCTTGTCAACGTGCAAGTGGCTCAAGACGTAATAACATGACGTGCTTATTGGAGCAATCACAGACGCGCTGACCTTTTACCGTTTACATAATCTACATTAAATTTTAATTTATTAGTAAAGAGAAAACTGTATCGCTTTTAACGATATTTCAAGGCAACCGGATATAGCACGTTTACAATTTTTATGTACAAGGATGTACAAGCTGAAATTTTCACAAATGATCCATTGTAGATAGTGATGTGACCCCACAGCTGATTGTCGGTCTTCTCATGTCTCAGAAAATATTATCATACATTAAAATTTCATCGCGATGTTTTTTTTTGAGCATTGAGCATTCAGTTAAAATTGGAACAGATAATTTCATTAGTGCCGTACTGGGAATAGAATGGTTGCTAAGCGTACTATGCGACTTGAGGTCCGAATACGGTTCTACTTTTTTTTTTATTATACATTTAAAAAAATATATTAATTTACAAAATATATTATTTATATATCTTAAATAATTCCAAAATTTTAATGTTTAAACGTATAAAGTTAAACTCCAATACCATCAAGCATTTACAAAAAAAATGTTATTGAAAAAAAAAATTCTTTCAATTACTTCTAGCATAAGAGCATTTTAAATAATAAACTTAATATTAGAAAATAATTAATACCAATTGTTTACAAGCAAATTGTTGTAAATTTTATTAAAATAAAATAAAATTTTATATTGTTAAGTAAATTAAATTATTAATAAAATTCCTGTAAGTTGAGAAAATAATAAAAATTAACTTACTGGCTTAAAAAAAACTCTGGCACACAAGATACGAGCACTAATTGTAAAAAAAACAATCGAACGTCCACGAACGATGTCTGTGGTTCTGAAATTGGCGGCAACACAAACGTGTGCGGCAGTCGGCGCTGTCACTGCTTGGTGCAGCACGCCGTGTGAACTAAGCCGCGCGAAGGGAGCACATAAAACTATATAGATTCCAGTAGCGGGGATGGACTTCAAGCGATTCCTTCACCAGCAAAACTAATACACAACAACAATACAAGAAGAAGGCAAGACACTGAAACGAATACATACACAATTTGAAGATGGTAGTTGAGAAATTTAATTAGAATAAGATTTGCTCAGAATCGATTTTTAATCTCAATCGTGCTCAGAGATCAGCTGTAATAAAATTGCAATTACCAGGTATCCAGGATGAAGGAAACGCTAAATGGGGTCAATTCCAAACTCGGTGACAAATTTCATTAAAAACATTTACTTTTCAAATTCTTTTTTGTCGGAAGCAATTATTACTTTTGGCGAAAAGGTGCAAAAAAAAAAACAAACTTCGTGAAGTTCAAACGTAATTGCGTTCCTTTATTGTGCTGAGATTTCTTAGCGCATTGTAGGAAACTTTATAGTGTAAATATAAGTAAAACAAGGTATTTCCGAATTATCGTAGGAATATTACAAAATTGAATTAATCAGAACCTAACCAAACTCTCATCCAACTAAAATTTAAGTACATCCTTTGGCACTCAAAGTTAGTTTAGCTTTTGAATTACATTATCCGTGAAACAGCAACCGACCGAGTCGTGGTTCGGCCCTCTCAGGCGCCCTCGGATCGGAATGCTTACGCGTAACCGTCAAGCCGCGGTTACCCCTCACCGGGGACCCTTGTGTCGAGTTACTAGCAATAGAGGTTCAGGCTAACCGACCTAAGAGCTATGCCACCTCTCAATCCGGTGAAGCAGTTAAGGCCAGCTTCTCTGGCCAATCTGTGCAGTTCGTCATAAAAAAATACATCCTTTGCAATAAAACTGAATCATCGAGATCGATTGGCGTGTTGAGTTATACACCCATTTATCACTCTTAATGCAAATTTAAGACTTGTATGGTTTTCTCATGGATGTCGTTGTCAGTATTAGATTAGGATTTGAACTCGCGACAATCATATCGTAAATCGAATCGTTAAGCCACTAGGCTGTACAAATACAAATTAATTCAAAGTACAGTATGTAATAAAACAAACTTCCTGACATGGGACCGAAGAATTAATACAATTCATCATTCTAATGGCCTTTGACGCTTTTTGTTTCGTGGTGCTTATATCATGGGAATACAGATTTGGAATTACAAGTTCGAATAATTTTTATACACTATACAAACTTACTATAGTACACGCCCTTTTCCCGGAGGGGTAGGCAGAAATTATTTTATGACTAACTACACAGATTGGCCAGAGAAGCTGGCCTTGACTGCTTCACCGGATTGAGAGGTGGCATAGCTCTGAGGTCGCTTAGCCTGAACCTCTATTGCTAGTAACTCGACACAAGGGTCCCCGGTGAGGGGTAACCTCGGCTTGAACGGTTACGATGTTACGCGTAAGCATGCCGATCCGAGGGCGCCCGAGAGGGCCGAACCACGACTCTGTCGGTTGCTATTTCACGGATAATCTAAGAGACATTCAAAGCTAAACTAACTTTGAGTGCCACTTCGGGAAGCGTTGGTGCTGGGAGAAGAAGTGGCCGAAGAAACTCCAGCAACGCTCCTAACATCTAAGGGGTGGGGCCTGCCCATAAAATAGCGGTAACGCGCAAGGATTATTCGCAACCTCCGACGGTCGCGAATGAACACTTTGTGGATTTGTAGAGATCTAGCCTGTGCAATGGTAATCGCGTCGTCCGGATCGTCAAGAACGTGTCTCGGCCTCCGGGCGTCAGAAATTATGGACCTCCATTTAGTATCCTGATTTCGCTTAATTCACATGCGCATAGATAATCGTCGGTTAAGGGTAATCATTGCATGTCCCTTTTATGTTTTTTTTTTTATTTTAACTATTTTTCCACGGACTGATCGTCCGTGCCTTTTTTATTGGGATTTTTATTTGTTACATTTGCTCCGTTTATAAAAGAGTTTTCTTAAAACTGCAACACTTCGCCATCGGGATGTTGTAGTCTTCCAGTCTCTCGTTGGTTGCATTCATAGCCCTTTGAATGAACTGGGCTATGGCGTCATTGCTGCTATCTGCGTAGTAAGTGCAGCTGATCGTGTGACGAGATATTGCCACGACTGCATGGGGGACACTGTTGTGCAGGTGTAGGTGCTATATTGACGTGCGCACGATCACTACTGTCTCGTACGTTAGTCCCTGCGCCTCATGTATAGTCAGGATCCTCGATCCGTCTCCGTTGTCGTAGCCCTAGCTCTTCATATTCTCTTTCTTGGCTTGGGTGTGCGCTAAGTAGAGGGTTTTCTCGAGGTTTTTTTTGGGATTGTCGAGTCCGTGAGGTATATACTGCTGTAGACTTCGCTTAGTGCGTACGCCACGTCCACTGGGTTCCTGTAATTGCACAGCAATTCCTGTCCTATTCTGACCGAACGACTTGGGCGATTGCCTTTTATGTTATGTCGCATATTCGTATTATTATCATATTCGTATTCGCATATACGTATTCTGGTCTGGTCTGGTTCGGATAAATAAAAAGGAAAAAATGAATAAAAAGCATCTTATCAACTCCGGCTAACTTGGAGACGTCCCACGCAAAATTTTCCGCTATGCGGTCCCGACTCGAAAATCGTTTAATTTTACGGTCATCTATCATATTAAATATATAATTCTTCGAAAATCAAACAACGCTTAAGAAAATATTGAGTATGTACACACACCTTGTGTTTTTCGATCGCTTTTTCAAACGTGACTAACTCTAACCTTGAAATAGTTTACACCGCTTGCAAAGCTTTAAAAATAAAACCACATACAAACAATAAAACCGATTATTTATGTCACGATGAATAATTGCAAACGAATTAAATGACTTATTGGCATACATTTAAATTTGTTGCTTAACGGAGCTTCTGTTCCGGTACTACATCCGACAATTGGCAGATCGGAAAAATTAATTGCCTTATGTTATAATTTGTAGGTCTCGTAGAATAAAATAGTCCAACAACTAATACACTCGCTTTATTGAGACAGCGTAACGTTGTACAAAGAATTATTTATAACGAATAACGTCACAACTGCGCGTCCTCATAATCTTTTTTCATAATTAATGAGAAGTCAGATTAGGAACTAATAAAGTTAAACTATTGTTTACAATGCCAAGTTTATGTGACGATCAACTAAATTATTAATTATGAATTAAAGATACAATAAGGTTCAGGTAAATCATTAAGATATCATTGGAAGTAGTTATTATGCATAACAATCGCTGGGTGTCATGTGTTGCCAGTTAACACTTAAAATAAATTAAAGCTTTAAAACACTACTAGTTCTTGGATAGAGTTTAAAAAAGAATTTCTACTATTTGAATTTTCCGATTCAATTTTCATACCACTACATATAAGAACATAAATATCTAAAATAAAATATATCACACGATTTCGACAGAAAGAAGATGCAATTATGATACAATGAGAAAAGAACGAAGAAGAAGCAGCCGATATCGTTTGTTATAACGTCCCTAAAGAAGAAAGTCTTTAAGAGATTCGTCCTCCTTGCTATAATCTATTTGTGTGGACCATGTAAGGATGATTGGACTCTGACCGCACGTTGGGAGTCGCAAGGCGATGAATAAATCTGGTATTTTGTCTAATTATCAAAAAACCGCCACGAATTCGACGGAAAACAATCTGTAGTTGATATAGCTTAAGCGTCAATAGCCTAATCGTAAGGTCGTAAGTTCGAATCCACCACCACGTGAACCAACTCCTAGCACAAGCTTAAGCTTAGTTGGAATAGTTAACAAGAATTCTTTAAAAAAAATAATAAAAAGCTCTCAAAGACAGCAATTTGAAGTGGCAGTGGGTTTGAAACAAACTATAAAACCAATTATGACATTTGCCAAGTCAGAAATGGTTAGTGGATATAACAGTTTTGGAATAGAAACTTAGGGCGCCTACCTTGTAGAAAGATAAGTGACTTTAAAAGCCTTAGATTTATATAGTACGTTTTCCTTCCAAAAAAGATAGACAAGTATATTTTTTTTAAAAACATTTCTGTGACTTGTCTTGTTGTTGACTCATGTCGTAAATATGACATATATATGTTACGTCACGTCTCACGTCTGGATTAATTTTAAAGACATTGATGCTGATTCATTTTGGCCGTTACTATAATATGCATTGCCTTACCTTTTTCGAATAGATTTTTCCTCTTCGCCTAGAGCGTAACATAATTCAATAAATCTATGACAAGGAGACGTTACATAGATTTATTAAATTATCACCTAAATTTATTTTAATCTCTGAAAAACATTTTTATAATCGACTATCAATTCCTCAATCTAGGATTACCACACTTAAGAGATATCCTTATTTGTTGATATACCAATAATGTTACGTCACATAATAAAAAATAGATTCTTATTTACATTACAAACAAGATCCTGGGTCACATCTGGTTGTCATTAATTCAATTTACAAAAAAACAACTCACTAATATGAAAGAAACCCAGATAAAACCAGTTTCTGATAAAAGGTAATTGAATAAGACGTACAGAGAACACGCTTCCCAATATAGTTAAAGAATTCGTACCTCTTAATTTACGTAAATGTCTCTAACAACTACACAATTTAAAGACTGCTACGGTTGCTCTTATTAAATTAGACAAAAGACTGCTTCGTATTTTTTTTAAATCACCTGCGCTCGATTAAGGAAACTTAATTTATTTAAAAGATTTGAAAATATCCATTTATGGTTAGAAGTATTTCCAATAAACGATGAACAAAAAGGGTCGACTATCTTAGTAAATGCCTATTCACTCTATTCTTAAAAACATTTCTGTGACTTGTCTTCTTGTTGAATCATGTCGTAAATATGACATATATATGTTACGTCACGTCTCACGTCTGGATTAATTTTAAAGACATTGATGCTGATTCATTTTGGCCGTTACTATAATATGCATTGCCTTACCTTTTGAATAGATTTTCCTCTTCGCCTAGAGCGTATCATAATTCAATAAATCTATGACAAGGAGACGTTACATAGATTTATTAAATTATCACTTAAATTTATTTTAATCTCTGAAAAACATTTTTAAAATCGACTATCAATTCCTCAATCTAGGATTACCACACTTTAGAGATATCCTTATTTGTTGATATACCAATAATGTTACGTCACATAATAAAAAATAGATTCTTATTTACATTACAAACAAGATCCTGGGTCACATCTGGTTGTCATTAATTCAATTTACAAAAAAACAACTCACTAATGTGAAAAAAAGATATAAATAAAACCAGTTTCTGATAAAAGGTAATTGAATAAGACGTACAGAGAAAATGCTTCCCAATATAGTTAAAGAATTCGCACCTCTCAATTTACGTAAATGTCTCTAACAACTACACAATTTAAAGTCTGCTACGGTTTTTCTTATTAAATTCGACAAAAGACTGCTTCGTATTTTTTTTAAATCACCTGCGCTCGATTAAGGAAACTTAATTTATTTAAAAGATTTCAAAATATCCATTTATGGTTAGAAGTAATTCAATAAACGATAAACAAAAGGGTCGACTATCTTAGTAAATGCCAATTGGGCAAACTATTCCAATCCTCGTTCGGGTTTGAAGGAAGTCGACAACAAAAGGAATGGAGAGGAATTTAATTTTTTATTTATAATTATGTTTTGAACAGTTGTACTGATTTTCAGATTATTGTGATTTTATGCACCTTCCAAAAAACTAGATTGACCGGACTTTATACATACTACACAGCTATATACGAGCAAATAAAATATGAATGAGATGTACAGACATAACAGATATTAAGACCTTTTCATCGAACGTTTTCAAGTGTCAAGCAAAACACGAGGTTAGCCTTGAAGAATTTATTGTACTCAAGAAAGTGAGAAATGGAAACTCATCGGTACGAGGTGGCTGGAATTTGGACCCACAACCGCCGATCGTAAGGCAAACGTTTAGTTACAACAAACTCCATTACTAAAGTCATATTAACTACTATAAAGAAAGATAAGTGAAATAGAATGTAAAATAGAACAAATGATACCGTATGATTTTATAAAGAAAATTAAAAATATAATATCTATAAGAAAACGACAGTTATTAATTGTGAGGTAAATAGAAAAATTGAGAGAAATATGTATTAGGTTAAGATATAAATGGAATAAATAATAATAAATAAAAACAATGAAAGAAGGTAAGAAAGACGATGAATGTAACTTTAGAAGACAAATTCTAAAAGTGAAAGAAAGGGGACTAGTACTCGTATAACAACAGCCACCACCTAAACAAGTCGGGGAGTAAGAATGACTGGCTTATTTCGATAAACTCGAATAGAACAAATGACAAGAATTTAACGAGTTTGATCCTTAAATGAACAGAATAACGAAAAATAGTTAAAATATATATATATAAATAGGGTACAAAAATATACTGTAACAATCAACGGCTTTTTATCAATATAGCAATTTCACACTTCGCAATTTTCTTAATACTGTTTCGGACCATAACATCAATTATGAAGCACAAACTTTTCCTGTTACATCTCCACCAATTAGTTTGCGGAAAGACTAAGCATATATAACATCTTTATGTGACTAATACCAGTTAGGGTTTTTACAAAACGCCTCAATGTTTACCCCATAAGGTAAATAGTCTGACTAATCGTAATCATTTGTGTCCGCCTTGTACATTTCGTCAGTTACTTCTGCTTCAGTCAATAAATTGGCTAATAAAATATACTTAGATGTACATTAATCAACCAAGATGCATATTTACGAGTAAAAATAAAAATCGTTATCAATAAAATCAAATGAGACGGAATCAAACATTGAAAATTATTACACGCCGACGCTCATTATTATTTCTGGAAGCTGCCATTGCTGGGCACAGGCATTCTCTGCAAAAAGAGGGTATAAGACTGACAGGGGAGACTTCACATGTCGTAAAAAAACTTTCTAAGACATGTAGGTTTCCTCACGATGTTTTCCTTCGCCGCCGAGCACGTGGTAAATCAGCAAATAAAATTGCAACAAACGATTTTATTGGCACCGGCACCGTGGGGTTTGCTAGCGTACTGTGCAACTTTATGGAACTACTCGGACATTTATCACGGCTTTCTGGCAGTATCATAGATACAAAAGGAACTTCTGGCAATCATATTTTCTTCTTCCACATTTTGTGCGAGTTGTCGTTAAGAAGATACCTTACTAGAGTCAGATTGTGATCACCTAAAAATATCTCAATCAATAAGCTTGTTGCTCATTGCTCCATTTTTTAGAAGTCACACCTTTATGGTATACGTATCTTCGGAACTCAAGATACCTTCTAAAAGCCTACAAAATTAAAGTACTTCTATAAAACACAAATATACAAATTGGAGTCTGTTTGTAATATTAAAATAACCGCTTTTTACTACATGCATATGAAAATAACAATTGTAAAAAAAAATTTATGTCTGTCCGGCTAACCTCTAGAATAGCTGGACCGATTGTTACGGGACTTTCGCTGGCGGATAGCTGATGTAATAAGGAGTAACTAAGGTTACTTTTTGTTAGAAAAATTAATAAAAAGTTTTTAATCGTGGGTTACACTTCTGGGCGCGGCCAGTTACAAAGAAATCTAGGCCTTTCAAACTAAAAAATCTAAATCAGTTTATAAATGACGACGGTAAAACGTTCGAATTGAGTACTCCTGTACTTTTTTCTTATTCCTAGTATAGCGCTAATTTTTAATCCCTCTCAATAATCTAACGCTACAACAATAGTGAAAGTTCTTCTATAGTTATATTTTACCTGCATCGATATAACAAGCAGCTGTCAAAGTTGATATAATCTGTATAATTTGCGTATAATCTGATTTCCTAACACGCTCATAGCGTGTCTAGTCATCCGTCAACAAGTTGTATTTTAATTACAGTCGTAATTGTTTGCACAGTGGAGTCGTAATCAGGATGGAAGGTATTTTGCGCTCGCAGATTCTAAGTGTAATTTCAAATATATTATAAACATTTTATTGAAATAAAAGGCTCAACAGTGATTCCTTTGATCTTTTAATCGACTTCAAAAATAGTGGTTCTCAATGAGCCTGTATTTTTTTTTAATGGTACTCAAAGCGCATTCATTTAATACCAGGTTTTTTTTTCTTTGAAAGGTTTGGTTTCCATTATGTATTGTTGTGTGACGTGATTCTAAAGATATACCAGGGAATTATCTAAAAATCTAATGGTATGAAAGACCGTCGATCTAAGACTTGGTAAGTACTAAAGTACAGTACACAACGAGACATAACTTTACAGAGGAGGGCGTCCACACGTGACTTCACAAACCCATAGTTTTTAACGTGTGATTCGATTTGAAGTCAGTTGTTGTCTTTACTCATAAATATAAATGTTATATCTAATAAATAATGTAATAAATCCTTTATTAAATGTACAGCAAAGGACTAGAATACAATCCGATTCATCCTATTACAATTTAAATGTTTTCAAGGGTAAGGTGAATAGGCATTTACTAAGTTTTTGCGCCTGGTAATCCAGGACTTCATTTCCACTTAACATCTGGTGGGATCGTGCAAGATCAATCAAGTACTTCCTTCGAAAGTTTGAACAAAATATTGCTTCGTTTGTGAGAGTTCTATACTCACAGACTCGTAGCAGAAAGTTACATGATTAGGCTAAACCGCTGTTAAAACTTTTACAAATGTTATTGTTTACAATTTATTATTTTTTTTTTATAATTTCTAAGCAAGTGCTTGACTACGATCCCACCTGATGTTAAGTGGAAATGCAGTCCTGGATGGTAAGGCGCACTAGCTTAGTAAATGCCTATTCACTCTACTCTTGAAAATACCCACATTGTAATCGGAAGGAAAGACAGACGCGGGCAAACTATTCCAGTCCTTTGCTGTAAGAAGAATGAAAGACGAAGCAAATCGCTTCGTTCGGGTTTGAGGGTTTGTGGGAATTAGATCATGTAGTTCCTGAGCACACTCTCCAAAATGCAATCTGTAGAAAACCGAAAGGCTAGCTACCTTACGCCTGTGCTCAAGACTGAGCAGATTGGTTTCAGCTGCGTCACCAAATAGCCTCTTAGCCCGCCTCTCCACCGAGTCCAAAGCTGCGAGATGGCATTTAGCTGAGCCTGCCCAAATGTGACAGCAGTATTCTACACACGATTATTATTATTATTTGTTTCAACATGAAAATTAAAACAACTTAAGTGAATATGGTTTAAAAAACAAATTACTTTATGCAATTTTGATGTAACATTATGATATCATAAGTGCGGGAAGCATTTTTTACTTACGTAAATGTCATTTACGAGCACATACTTTTTAGATGGACATAAAAAAACTCGTGCAGGAAAAATAAAAATTCAAGTAAGTAAATGTTGTAATTCTTCAAGTTGTTTTTTATAAAAGTTCAGTACAACTGTCATAAATACTTCGTTTTTAACAATTAAGCTTGCTAAATGATATTGCATAATATCATAAAGTACCGGACCCGAAACAAAATATTTACCTTATTCAGTTATAGAAATAACTTTATTGCATCACCTTATATTTACGAAGGCGAACTTAATGCTATTTAGCATTTTAATTCTACAACTAACCTAAAGGTTAAGAACAGGCCAAGGGTTGTTGCTAAAATAGCGTTTTAAGAGTCATACATTTACATATACTTAAATAAAGCGTTTCCCTGTTGGACCTCGTAGAAGTCCGAAGTCCTATAGGAAAACGCTGCAGAGGAAGATCTCTCATGAGATGGGCGGACGGTATAATATATCATATTTATATATATATAAATATATCTATAAATATGATCTGCTGTAGTACTTCGTGTTGTTTTCCTGTAGGACTTCGTCGACATATAGATATATATAATAACGACGGCTGGCACAGATAAGATGAATGTAGCCCAAGATATAATTTACTGGACTTCTTTGAAGGAGGCCTTTACCCGCGGAGAGGTTTTTGAAAAACAGTTATATTATAAGTAAAAGTATATTAAATAGACATTAAAAAAAAAACAAGAAATAAGAGGATTTTTTATTTTTTAATAATTTATTTTAATTATAGGAGCTACCCACCACGTCCCATGGCCCCACCAACCTCGCGGTTATATGGGCCGAAACGCGGTAGGGTACGCGTGATCTGGCCGTGTGGCCCCGTTCTTTATCAGGGCCTTTCTCCACCATTCGGAGCTCAACCCCTTAAGGGGCTCTACGGCACGCAACATAATAGCTCGCTCGATGGCGCCAGACGACTTTTTATCGAGTCCTTCGTTTATGCCTTATAGGAGCTGTGGTAGCTTAGTGTATAGTGCGCTATCAACCCGAATCCCATCCCCGGTGCCGGTACCAATAAATTTGTTGTTGCAATTTTATGTGCTGATTTACCACGCGCTCGGCGGTGAAGGAAAAACGTCGTGAGGAAACCCACATGTATTAGAAAGTTTTGTCAAAGACATGTGAAGTCTACCAATCCGCACTAGGGCCGCGTGATGGACTATGGCCAACATATTGGCTGTAACCTTATTTTTTAACCTAATATATTTTATATGGGGTAGTTTATAGAATTAATAAGTAATCTACTTGTGTCGTAGATTTAGAATTAAATTAAAAAACTAACGTGAAAACTTGCTGTTATCTATCTCATTAGACCAGAACTTTAATAAGAACAGAAAACAAAGCAGTTAATCCTGCTGTGGGCGATAAATCGGATAACAGACTCACAGAGGATTAACCGGGTTAACCTTTTGTCGGTAAAACGCCCTAGTGATAAGAAGCAAAGCGTACGCCAACAATCACTTTGTATCTGATTTGCCCATAAAAGGTTTTGAATTCCAGGTGAAATCAAAATTAGTTTTACAAAAAGTTTTTTTTTTAATTTGGATTTATTCTATGCAGTTGTTTGCAGCTGTCTTTGAAATTGAATCCAAATCTTTCTACTATTACGGTGAACAAGCCTAACGTCAGATTCGAGAAGGTAATGACAAGACTGTTTCTAAGAATATTTCCGGTCCTTCATACACCTATCTCTAATCGTTAATATTTTCTAAACGAAACAAATTCATCAGTGGTATCACAAGTTATTATGCCTTTGCCTTTTTTAAATGTGCGGAAATACCTACTCACTCGTCTTAGTGTAGGCAAAGCTGCTTTCCGCAAGGCCTGCAAATGATAAACTCGGGAAGTACATCACCTGCTTTTAGAGGTCGTGGAGGAAGGCGCGTCTTATTTTCGGTACGCCTTGCCTGAGGGGTGGGGCCCTTGGTGAGGGGGAGTTCGTCCACCCTTGGGACGAGAATGCCGGAAGGCATCCAAGTCGCAGGTGGCGCCGCGGTTGCGTGAGCAAGCGAAACCGCAGCCCCGCTAGATGCGACGATGATGGCACATCTTATGGGTTTGGTCGGTGAGGGCCGGACATAACTCATCCTTCCCCCGGGGGACGAGTAGCCGGTTAGGTACATTCCCAAAAGGCAAAGTTGTCTTAATATATGTCGGACTCATACCGACTGTAACCCCACGAAATCCGTCCTAAAGCCCTCAGTACGGGAACGATACCCACCCACGAAATACAAACACGCTTATTGCTGAAATTAAATATTATTTCTGAGAACAAAGCTATGCTGGCCGCTGCAGTATTACCAAAATTCGAAAGTTGACAGAGGTCGCTTAACCTGTAAAACTAGTTAAAATAAATCGACATGTTGACGAAAAAAAAATTAAAGAAGCAGATGTAGATGACCATATTTATTTCAAAATTGTTTTTTTTTTGTTATATAAAAACAAATAAAAACTCATTGGTTAAAACTTTTCCGAACCACCTAAGTGTTTGAATGATACAAACCAAACCCTACGCATCGAAACAATGTAGCAGCGGCGCAACAAAGAAAATACTCACAACTAAATCCCATGACAAAATAAAGCAGCTGGATTTTCGTTTGATATATTTGTCCCAATCCGAGGGAGAACATAAGCAGTCGTTTAGACAGCAAATCTTGTTTCGCATACAATGAATACTTTGTTTTGTTATATATCTCTCAAAATGATCAGCCTGCAAGTGCCTAAGTGTACGTAATGTTTATATTTGTAACTAATCTGGATTCTTATACTTATTATGGCTACATAACGCGGGCACAGTAGATATGTTTCAACACGGCTCTATAAATGAGGCTAAAATCCTATTACTGTAAAATGTTTCGGTTCTTTAAACAAAAGCAGATAAATACGCTTCTCCTAAATAAATCAAAGATTTAGTTGGTAGCAAATTATCATTTTAAATTATTCTTTATCTGTTTAATATGAATGGATGCTCTAAAATTTACAGCCGTTTACTGAACACTCAGCGGTTTCTCTCATAAGTTCTAAGTTCTCATAAATTCTAAGCTTCCCGAAGTGGCACTCAAAGTTAGTTTAGCTTTTCGAATGTCCCTTAGATTATCCGTGAAATAGCAACCGACCGAGTCGTGGTTCGGCCCTCTCGGGCGCTCTCGGATCGGAATGCTTACGCGTAACATAGTAACCGTCCAAGCCGAGGTTACCCCCACCGGGGGAACCCTTGTGTCGAGTTACTAGCGATAGAGGTTCAGGCTAAGCGACCTAAGGGCTATGCCACCTCTCAATCCGGTGAAGCAGTCAAGTCCAGCTTCTCTGGCCAATCTGTGTAGTTCGTCATTAAAAAAAATTCTAAGAAGCGTCGGTACCATAATCGGTTAGGGTACGGTCTGCCATTCGTAAGTTCGTAGGTTCGATATCCATTTGGTTATTGACGTGAATAGCGCACGAGACCGTACCCTAAACTACTAGGCTTTGTGTGCATGTGTCTATGTCAAAACAGTTTTCTTTCTTTGTTTAGTAATATCCACGCCGTGCACAAGAAACTTTCACTAAAGTTGCATTTCTTTTACACAATCCTATCGTTTTATCTTCCAGACAAGTTCCAATCGCGATAAATTCTTCCATAGAAACATTTCGGAAAATGATTAAAATAGATAACAGCACTGTCTAGTTATACGATGACGTCACAGACGTACAATATATTATTGTAATTTAAAAACTTGTCCCACCTTGTCGGCAACACAAGCTAGAAAAGATACGCGCTGATAAATATGAATGAGAATTCAACGTTCAAACCTAGTGTACCTGAACTATCAATAGATGATTACGGATTAGGTTTGCAATTTGTTTTAATTGCATAACTTTCCATTTTTAACTGACTTCAAAAAAGAAAGGAAAAAAGGGACGCTCTCCTTTATTTTCTTTTTTCCTGTATTCACTTTTTTCTTACACATTTATGCTAGTTGAGTACTTAGATTATCATAAACCTACCAATATCTCAATTAACAAGCATTTTTCCGTACCATTTTTACGAGTTTTCTGCTATATGTAATTCGGAATACAAAGTATAATCCCATACTTAAGTACTATAAATAAATATAGGACCGAATTGAATTAAAAAAAAAGTTCATAAAACACGTTGCTGTGAGAACACAAAGATTAAAAATAATACAAAGAATTGAAACCATTCTTTTTTGGAGTCGACTTTATTTTAATCTTCTCAACATAAATTGACACGACTACGATACTTCGTATTTGACAACGTCAAAGAATATTTATACTATATCCTTTGTGCCAAATAAAACACATCAACTTTCCTTATATTCCCATTTAAAGGCTATATGATAAGATCGGAGAACGATGAAGTGTCAACAATGAGATTTATCCTCGTGTCGGTAAGATTAAAACAACTTAATTTAACAAATGAATAAAAATCTTAAAGTCTTAAATTCCTCAACGTTTTTTTTCTACAATTATAATTATAAATTCTTTCGTACTTTTAACCCTAGATAATTGGTACGTAAATCATTTTTTTTATATTTTTCTTAAAAATATACATTACTAAGCCGAGTATAGACGAACTTAAATGGCAACACTAGGTATACAATACAGTGAAAAAATCATACTGATATATTTGTCTGCGTCACGAATGCTGTGAAAACATTACACTTAATATGATTTTTCTCCAAGTTGATATAACTTTAAATTTAACATAAGTATTTAACTACACTATTGTATTAGGTAGGTACTTGTGATGATAGTTGTATGTGTGTCAATAAATAAAAACAATTTAATTTTTAAAGCCCCATACAAACTGTGGTACGACGTCTTTGAATTTTCTAGGCTAAAACACAAGTAGCAAGGGCTTAGCGTTTTTCAAATGGCGCCTATTTCAATAAAATTAGAAAAAAACTCAATTCGAGAAATCTATTTATTTTTTACGTTCACGTTCAAGACAGAGCAATTCGCAATAGTCGTTATAAAGATTTTTATTGGTCCTTGTTTTTATAATGATTTGCCAATTCAATACCCTATTAACGAGAGAATTTCGCAATGTTAAAGAAATGATTTTCAATTTCAAAAATTACATATTTTTGAATGAAAATGTATTTTAGGATATTCCAATAGCCTAGAGGTTATTTCATGCAGTCTTTTAACAAACGATAACATTGACAAATCAATTTCCGATGGAAATGCGTTCAGCCTCTAAATACTTCATTGCCTTAGCTTTTTTTAATTTAGAAGATAACGCATTGGTTGGGCAGTTTGGAATTCCTATGCTGGCAAGTAATTACTAACGCCCACAAACATATACCTTTTTTATACTTTCTAAGTAAGTTCATATCGCCGACCGTCAGAACGTAAGACAATTGTTTAACTTAAAGATAAATAAGGTAATACTATAATTGAGATAAGTATACTTATGAGTAACAATAACCAAATTCAAGTCTACGCTGTAAATTTCAATTTACGTTTACGTTACGTACGTACGTTACGTTACGTTAATTTACGTACATTAGTGAACGTCCTGCCGTAAGATTTCCTAATAGGTCATTATCTCAATCAAAAATCCCTCTTCTACATGTTTTGTATGAGTTCCATGGTAAATACGCACCTTATTGAAAATAAGCCCTTTCCACAAATTTTTAAACGGTTAATAAATCAAATTATGAAGGCACAAACACACAACCGAATTGAAACCTGCTCCTTTTTGAAGTCGATTAAAAATATCCCCTTTCCAATAATTAAATAATTTTTAAAATAAGTTAAAGTTACAGCCTTTATAAATGTCCCACTGGGCGCTGTAAAGAGAGTATAAGGACATGGTCCGTCACGCGGCCCTAATGCGGATTGACAGACTTCATATGTCTTAGAAAAAAATTCTAGGACATATGGGTTTCTTACAATGTTTTTCTTCACCACTGAGAGCGTGGTAAAATAAGGTTTATTGTTTTAGTGGCGTTTTAAATAAGTTGTATTAAAAGAGACAAAAGGTGACAAACATAAAACAAATAAATCAAATTGGTACAAACACGTCTGAGTATATACTACTATAGATACTCTCCTCCCGTCGGTTTCCTTAATGCTGAGGGTCGTGAATATCTAGTGGGAACAGCCTGTCTTTGGTGATCCGTCGCCATTTTCCTCTGTCTGCAGCCGTCCGTAGCGCATCGCTAACCGACGTGCCGAGAGTGGTGCAGATCTATTCAGCCCAGCGTGTCGTAAATCGTATATCAATATGGATAATTTACTATTACTATAATATGCTAATTTTTGCTCAGTAAAATGTATATTCATACACGTATATTCAAGTCGTTAAACATTTTATTCGGACGTCAATTCTCGTGTGTTGTCGTGGCGCTATATCCGATCTGTCACAATGTGCACATACGCAACGCTCAACTAATAAAGATAAGGCATTGAGCAAACGTCTAATGACATCCTCTTACTCCAAATGCCGGAGACCCTTTGCATCCTGATGACGTAAAACTAGTTCGCTTCGTCTGTTTTCACTACAAAGATTTTAATGAACAACAAATACACACGTAGCGTTTACACTTTTAATTTGAAATACGAAATGCGTCGAATGTTTTCTCCTATACATAGACCTTAACATTTCTAATCTGAGGAAATGAATATGTTAGAGTTAAGATAAAAAGTTTTAATTACAGTTTTTTTTAAGATCGTTAATGATTGGGTACCGACGTGGGACGAATGCCATACTGAGTTTTAATGATGTCTTTAGTTCCTTTAATTTACAACATAGGCGGAATGTAGTGTAAGCGGCACTGTAAAGAAACAACTTATATGCCCCACTGTTGGGCACAGATCTAGGCCTCTAATCTACCATTTGCTAATAACATTTCACTATGAAACCATCTCATTACAATTCAATTGCTATTGTACCAAAAACCGTAATCTATTGTTGAATTTTTTGATTTCTTCATATTAATTAATTTTATTGAAAAATGATGTACAAAATTAACAAATAGCAACATTATAAACCATATTGGAATGTTAGTGGTATGCCATAAGAAACCCGTAGTGGCACATTACCAAAACTAGCAAGAATTGACAACTGTGATGTCACTGAAGGTTCATTTTGATACAATTGCTTTAGTGCGGCTCTAGTGCGTATTGGCGGACTTCACGTGCCTAAGAAACAGATGCAAATTTCCTCACCATGTTTGTATTACCGCCAGGCACATGGTAAATCACCATTTTTTTAAATTTAATAAAATAAACATGGATTTCCATAAATAAAAAAAGTTTATTACAATGTTTCGCATTATGACGTGTCGTATAATTCTAATTATATGTATTATTATTAATAAGATAGTATTCCATTTGTTTACTGGCAACCAGTACCAGCCTTGCTTACGTGAAAAATGCTAGGGAAGTCATAAGTGCTCGAAGGATATAGGCACATTCAGCAAAATTATAAGATTAAGAAATATTCATACTCTATGTAGTGCGGTGTATAGTCTGGCAATAAGTTTTGTAATAAATTACAATAACCTTTTTTTTTTTGTTAACGAGGAGGAAATCTTCAGAAAGATACCCCGCCTACGGGGGGGAAGGCGGCGGTTATGTGGGGTTTTTACCCACTAAAACCTCCCCGGTGGCCCTTCCTCGGTGCATGGTGAGGGGCTCCGGGATCTCCAGTGGAACGCACCGGAGCCCCTCTGCACTGTGCTCATAGAGAGCACTTCCCGGGGGATGTTACTCCCTCCCCCCCTGTGCCCTCGCAGTGCAAGGCGACACGGGCCAGCCGATGTCGCCTTCTTCCCGGGTCCACCTTGGCGGACGACAAAGGCCCCCACCCTTGTCGCCCAGTGAACCCGAGAAATTACAATAACCTAACGAATAACCTTTTATAAAATTTCGGCAATTAAAATAATTCTATTCGAAATGACCACCGTTGACTATGTTACAGGCCTCAAATCTATCTGGCCAAGTATCATTAGAATTACGCAATATATGAGAAATTTAGCCTTTGATATTTATAAAAATATTCTGAAATACTCCCACCATATGTTTCTGACGTATTAAACGCGTTCCAAATTTAAAATTCAGAAAAATAATTAGAAGTTTTTAATTTGTAAAATATTTAAGGCCAGATGTATTAGTAAAACGAGTGTTGTGTAAAATGATTAAATTAGCGATTAAATAAACATAATTTCCATGTTTAAATAACTTTTTACGGAGCTTTTTTGTCTATGCGGACATCGAGACAGGTTTCAGCTTCGTGCGTCAATTATTTCTGGCTTATCTCAATTTTAAATTATTAAGGAAAGAATAATTTATAATTATTTTTAATTCATATTATTATCTTCAAATATAGAAATCAAGTAATTTAAATTATTTTTAAAAAAAAAAATATCTTTTTGGGCCGCAAATCTGCTGAGCCAATTGTGTCAAAATGGACGTTCAGTGACACCATAGTTATAGATCTCTGCTAGTTTTAGTAATATGCTAGTTCAGTTGTGCCACTTTCATTTTCCATTGGCGTACCGATGTCGCTGTTTATTTCGACATAGTCCAAAGATGCCGATACATTTTGAAAACTATAGTGGCAGAATTGAAGTAGCCGATTACCGGTTACGACAATGGGATTCTCGTATCGTGTTATTCTTGTCCGAATTAATAACAGGAATATAGCAAGAAAGGGGATTAGACAACTAACTGAATAGGCTTATAGGGCTCCTGAATAGCGACCCAATTAGTTTTACGTTATGCCAGTCGGTTGGATAGTCTAGTAGCCCGAAATAATACATGAAAGTGATTCCGTTTTTTGTGTGTGAATCTGTCTCTACAATATATTCCGGATGTACGGTATAAATCACACCATCTATCGCGTTTGTATTACATTAAAGCTGAATGAAACTCGGCTGACGATCTCTCTCAGTCTTGAATGGAATAAAAGTCCTTAAAAGTAGTTAGTCTTCATAGTCATACAACGAGCAATGGAGAGGGCTATGCTCGGAGTATCTTTACGAGATCTTATCAGGAATGAGGAGGAGAAAGGCTGCTTGTAACTAGAAAAATTAACGGGACAAGACCGCGAGGTCGAAGCCCCACACGCTGGACTGACCAGATCCGCACCACTATCGGCACGTCGGTCAGCAATGCTCTGCACAGGGCTGCAGACAAAGGAAAATGGCAACGGATCCAAAGACATACTGTTCTCACGACAAGGTCACAGCTCTCAGGATTGAGGAAACCGACGCAAGGCCGAAGATCAGGAATGAGACAATCCGTAGACGAACGAAAGTGGAACGAGGAACGAAGGACCGGCAAGCGTAGCGTAGGACGTCGTAGCAAGGACGCAGCTGGTTTTCCAGTACTAACACTTATTTTTAACTGACTTCAAAAAAAAGGAGCAGATTCTCTACTAGGCTGTATTTTAATATTTGTGCACTTATAGCGTCGTCGTTAATGAACCGATTTCGAATCATTTTAGTGTTATACTAAAGAACTAAAAACAATACACAAAGCAATATCTAATCAATATACAATCTCTTCCTAGCCCACTAGGTTTCGGGTACGCTACCTAGATAGCATATAGTAACAGATAGATAAATAACTAAGAACGAAGACAATAATGCAATAACCCCATTTCAATTATTTTTAATTTGCTGTAACGTATGCTGAATACACTTTCTAAAGAACCGGACGCATGTTAAGCTCATATGATTGTATTGAGATTTATCTATTTCCCACAAAAGAAATTACTTCCATTTCTAAAACTTGATAAGATATTATCGCATAATAATACTTTCATAGAAATACTTAATGACAGTGTCGAAAAATTAAGATATATATTTTTTTTCATTCCCATGAAACATTTTTATAAATCTCAAAATTCTTTTAAAATCAAATTTAAAGAAGTTTATTTTATGATTAATAATACTATTTCGGAACATTTTCTTATTTAAATCTTACTTAAATTGTCTAAGAATACTTTTGTAAGTCAATTATAAAGTAACATAAGCCGTAGTATTTTAAAAATTGAACAAATAGACTGGTATTGATCTCTCGGAAGCTAATATGATATAAATAAAATGAACTTTCCCTGTCAAACCTTTTTACTAATAGTTTTCGGAAGCTTCAGAAGGAACTGAATTCCTATGAGAATATTATTATATCATGTTATCATATAAAGGCTTTAGATAATATTAAGTTGACAAAATACGCTGGTCCGGATATTACATGCGATAAAGTTTATGTCTAGTTTTATGAAATCGTTCGCAGTATAATACAATATTTTAATATTGTAACACTATCGAACCCAAACAGACATACCTAAAATAAGCGAAGCGTCTGCGTAAATAACATATGCGATCTCATAAGAACAGATTACTTCAAGCTTGAAAGAAATTATTATCTGTAATATTGTAAACAAGAAAGATTTTTTTGTTTGACTGTTTTGACTGAATTCAAAAAGGTTTTCAATTCGACCGTATTTTTTCCAACATTCGACTATTGACGTGAACCATCTCCTACCATAAGCTTAAGCGTAGTTAGAATGGTAAACCAGCATGTTAGTAATGTTTGTAAAAAATATGATTCCTTGCGATCTTTTTGAAAAAAAAATGGTATTTTTATTTATATAACAGGATTGTTTTGTATGCCGCATTGGGCATCAAACGCGGAACTTATTTTTTTACGAAAATTTCTTCCTCGCACGAGTTAGGTCGCGGGTGACGGGGGCAGGCTTTTGAAAAGAAACAAGAGATGTTCTTTGGTTGAAGAGGAATTGTAGACTGACTTTATTTTATGAAAGCATTAGTTTATACATTATCCTAATACAATGGTGTCTTATAATTGCTTATGGTGGGAGTGTTATTAAATATGTTAATTTATTACACTATTTTTTTTTATGACGAACTACACAGATTGGCCAGAGAAGCTGGCCTTGACTGCTTCACCGGGTTGAGAGGTGGCATAGCTCTTAGGTCGCTTAGCCTGAACCGCTATCGCTAGTAACTAGACACAAGGGTCCCCCCGGTGAGGGGTAACCTCGGCTTGGACGGTTACTATGTTACGCGTAAGCATTCCGATCCGAGGGCGCCCGAGAGGGCCGAACCACGACTCGGTCGGTAGCTATTTCACGGATAATAAAATATTATGTAATTATTACACTAGAAATGCTGGACGAAAGGGGCTTATATGATCCAACCTGAGGGGTTACGTTACTGATAACTTTATTAATGAAACTCGATGTGTATAGCGGCTTCTTTGCTATGCCGATATAACTAGCGTCAGTTTACTAATAATATAAACTTAATACTAATAGTTTACAATGGGTGTGCTATTAGATCTTAATTTATTTCACTAAATATGGTGAACGAAGGGTACTTATAAGCTAATGAACTTGAGCGGTCACGTTACTTATAACCTTATCTCTGGAATTCGATGTGTATATAGACTTCCTTGTTGGGCCGATATAACTCACGTCCAACTTTTTTTTTTACGAACTGCACAGATTGGCTAGAGAAGCTGGCCGTGACTGCTTCACCGGATTGAGAGGTGGCATAGCTCAGAAGTCGCTGAGCCTGAACCTCTATGAAACTGGAAACAAACTTCAAAAATGCACTATAGATATATAATTTAATCTGTATAAGAAATTGCTACATATCTCAGTGGTGATATCGTATAAACTAGCTACTATTGTGTAATATTATCAAACGAGCAGATTTTTATTGTTCTTATTGGCTGCAAATGACCGTTATCACCAACTAATGTCGGTACAGATATAGAGCCTTTTGTTACGGAGCGTTCGTTGCCTTCAGATACGCCATACATCAACCTTGGGTACGTTTCACCTCGAACACCGTGATGATTGCGACAGTGTGTTGCTTAACTTATTACGATTCTAACTTAACTATAACGCGTAAAGTTCTTGTTAACTTGAGCAATAACTGGGACAATTATAAGTATTATTATTTTTATTACAATTATTATATAATGCAACGTTCATTGCTATATTCCTCTGCTAGAAAGATTATAATATTAATTTCCTATACTAGGAAAAGACACGAGAATAAAGAATATGAAAAAATAAATTAGGCGCTGCAAAGGCGCTGGAAACTACAGCGTTTATTGTGTAACATCATGATCTTTCTTAGCATTTAAAAATTATAAAAAATTGCAAACACTAATACACATTGTATTGGTACCTTTTGAAGTAAATTTTTCATATTTGCTTCAAGAAATAAAGTTAAACAAAAATGCTAACATCGTGAACAAAAGTAAGAAAAGAGACTTTTTTTTGTTGACGGGGAGGAAATCTTCAACAAGATATCCCGCCTTCTGGAAGGCGGTTATGTGGGGTTTTACCCACTAAAATCTCTCCGGTGGCCCTTCCTTGATGCATGAAGAGGGGCTCCGGGATCTCCAAAGGAAGAAACTTATCCCAAGCAGAAAATGAAATGTCGATATCCTCATTGTTATGGATACTCGTGCAAAACGTAAGGTCGTAGGTTAGGATCCATTCGACTACAGACGTGAACCATCTCCTAGAACAAGCGTAAGCTTAGTTGGAGTGGAAAAAAATACAACAAATACTATAATTCAAAGTACAAATCAACACAAACTTTAGTACAAATAATTTTTATCAAAAAACTTTAGTATAAATAAAAAAATTAGTACAAACCGATACTAGTTATATATCGAATCTACTAACCTTAGATAATAAGCGGTAATAGCGTTATTCAAAATCCGTGCAACACCAGAGCGGTTCACTAGTAGGTATCTCATTAGTAGAACGCATTTCATATCGTATTTGACAAGGCCAACGTGCGGATTTTCGACGGGACCTTCCATGACAGTATGCGGGAAGTTACAAAATGCGCTATGTTCTACTACCCAATCGTGGGAAGTCAATTCAACTAGAACTAGCGACTAACTGAGACAATGCGATCGCCTAGACACCAAGCTAATACGGCATGTTCTGAACCAGTGACGTAGCTACCCAGGGGCTAGACGGGGCAGTGCCCCGGGGCCCTCAAACTCAGGGGGCCCTCGAATCCTTACCAGAAATCTCGATCGACATTTATCGCTAATAGCAATTGAAAACAAAACCGCATCAATTAATCTTTATTTCTATAGCAGTCATCAGAGATACCCGATAGACCGCGTACTAATTTTATTATATAAATTTTTGTACGAAAAATCAAAACACAAACTCATTGGTACTGATTGGCTGAGTTTCGAACCGACGACCAGAAGATGGAATGCTTAGGCTATAACTGCTTTATAAAACACCATTGTATTACAAATCTATGCCACTTTCTGCCATTTACGTGCTGCACATAAAAAAAATCTATTTAACGCAGAGATGGGAACGAAATAATTTTACCGTAATGAGTTTCTCATATCTCGAGTTGACAATAATTACGAAACTGCGCTAGCGTCGGCGTGAGACCAGCCCCGGACTAACGCAACCAGATAAACTGATTTCACTTCCTATACCGGTTTTTTGAAAATTACATCGTATTACGCTAACAATTGTTTAAAAATTTCTGGCCACCCGATAAAGATTCAAAAATTTCACCCGGTTTATTTATGATTTTTAATTACCAATAAAATGGACACTCCTCCCATAACTTTATTTTTTTATATTCACAAATGTATGTTTTTTTTTGGTAAGCGCAGATGGTTTTTTTTTGACGAACTACACAGATTGTCCAGAGAAGCTGGCCATGACTGCTTCACCGAATTGAGAGGTTGTACAGCTCTTACGTCGCTTAGCCTGAACCTCTATCGCTAGTAACTCGACACAAAGGCCCCTTCGGTTAGGGGTAGCCCTGTAGTTCTGGGCTCTCAAGAATAAGACTACGGTATCCCCTGCCTGTCGTAGAAGGCGACTAAAAGGGGCCTCGGGTTCACTGGGCGACAAGGGTGGGGGCCTGAGTCGTCCACCAAAGTGGACCCGGGAAGAAGGCGACATCGGCTGGCCCGTGTTGCCTTGCGCTGCGAGGGCACAGGGGAGGGAGTAACCCCAGGACGTGCTCTCCTTGAGCACAGTGCAGAGGGGCTCCGGTGCGTTCCACTGGAGATCCCGGAGCCCCTCGTCATGCACCGAGGAAAAGGCCACCGGGGAGGTTTTAGTGGGTAAGAACCCCACATAACCGCCGCCTTAAGATACCCCGCCTTCCCCCCAGAAGGCGGGGTATCTTTCTGAAGATTTCCTCCCCGTGAAAAAAAAAAAAAAGGTAACCTGGCTTGGACTGTTACTAAGTTACGTGTAATTCCGATCCGAGGGCGCCCGAAAGGACCGAACCGATTCGGTCGGTTATTTCACGGATAATCTAAGGGACATTAATAAGCTAACTTCGAGTGCGTCACTCTTGCAAAAAAATGGCCTAAGAAACTCCAGCAACGTTCCTAATATCTAAGGGGTGGGTCGCAGATGGTGTTATAAAACTGCGATATAATGAAATTAGTGCGTGTCAAGGTGACACAGCTTGAAGCAATGTCACTGTCAAATGACAGTTTTAATGTTGTCATTATTTAAATACGTAATAAGTATAAGTTTTTACACGCGTACATACTGATACGTTTCTCTTATAATATAAAATAAAAAATCATTTGTTTTCGTAATGCTTTTTTTTATTATAAAACACAAATAATAGTTTTGTGCGTTCAGAAATCTTGAAAGATATAATCTGTGATTGAAAATAAATATATTATTAAATGACAAGTTATACGCTGTTAATAATTTCTTTATAGTATATTACCGATGACAATTTAAATGTTGACGTTATCACATTAGTTCAATTTTAATCAACGTTTTCTTTCTTTGTTAAGAGTGCGAGTGAAAAACTAAATAATAGATCTAAAAAATGACAGACACATAAGTCCTTTTAGATACAATTTTTTGTTAATGTTATTAGATCTTTAGCATAGAAAATAAGTTGAAAGTAAATGCTGCTTTCGTTTACAATTCAGTCTTTGGTATTGTTGGCATTCCAGCAATTGAAACACTCATCATGTGCAAGTGTCAAAGCCACTATTTTAAGACATGTGCCAAAACCCTTAAATAATATCAGACCAACGTAGAAATTCTACATTTTTATTAAAAGTAGAGATAACAAAGATAAACGTAGTTTATTTTATAATAATGATATTAGTCATGTAAACGTTTAACAAGATATCTTAAATGCCTCTTCGTAAATATATAACTTGGATTATAATTGAACTATCTAAATACATGCCTTATCGAGAACATTCCATGTAATAGTAAGTCGTAAGTACACACAACACACTTGAATGCATTTTAATTAATCAATGCTTGATACAATTTCCTGTCTTATAATCCGAATCAATCATTTTATCAAATTAGAGTAAAAAATCAAGCCAAATTTCACGCTCGGTAGCCGTTGAACTAAGTTATTCATAACTTAAGCCCGTAATATTCATATGGGCATACCAGAAAGTAGGCAATGATAAGCTGGAAGTTCCACTATGAGTAACTTGGGACAAATACTCCCGAGAACTGTAGATTATTATTACAAAAAAGCACATGTTGTCGATTAAATAGAAAAATGACATTTTTCAAAATTTTCTGAAATTTAGATTATTACTAAAAAGAAACCTGCTGTTAACAATATTTTAATATGGATAAAAGACACTTTAAGAAATCAAATGTGAAGTTCACTAGATGTCACAAGAAAGTGTGTGTATATATAGAAGACACTTTCTTATATAAAAGAGAAAGTGTGTGGGTATGTTCCATATAGGCTCTGAAACGGCTGGACAGATTTCAATGATTCAATCAATTGGGAATCTTCTCTTAATATATTGTGAGAGTTAAAATATATATTTATTGATGCAAGTTTATTGTTTAAATGAAATAAAGCAAAATCTAGCCCTAACCTTACCTAGGCTGGGTACGATAGTTCCATTTAAAAATACCGTCAACAGTAGGCTCCTTTTAGTAATAATCAAATTTTCTGAAAATTTTGAAAAATGTCACTTTCTTTTTTAATCGACGATTTGTTAATAGTTTTTTTTCTACTAACGTTTATCATAACATTTTCAAGCACAATCTCGTGTCGTTCACTTCACAGTTATACAGAAAATCAGTTCGTGATCTTTTAACAAATGAATCCGAGTGAACCAACTTGGGACAAAAAAGGCTGCGTTTAAAGCATACATGTAGCTTTAAATCTAAATATGTATGGAACTACGCGACAGGTCGTTTCGTTTGAACGCGACCTTAATTTATATGAAAACAAGCATCCCTAATTCGAGCGTTACTTAAATCTATAAAAAACAAACACAATACTGAATCACTCGGAGATAGTCCCATCATACAAATTCAAATAATTCATAATGTCATATTTAATCTTAAATTTCAAACACAAATAGATTATTGGTGTAGATAAAATTAGCTTCAGAGTAATTACATGATAGGCTACAAGGAAACGTGTACTAAATTCCACGTGTAGTAAGAATAATGTAACTTAGGTTACGAAACTTAATCCTGATGCTTAGATAACTTCACCGGAATTACTAATGGCTAGGTCTAATGCGCTTAGACTAAGTTCGTTAATATCGGGACTCTTAATAAGCTAGGTCAACCGCAGAGAAGCCTTCGAAATGAGGGTGTAAAGAAACTTTCTGAAAATATCATAGACGGATAAGATACCAAGGGAAAGAGTGTTGCAAATGGTAAGCAGGAGAGTGGAGGTTTTTAATACCGTCAAAAAACGCAGGCTCTTTGCTGATATAATGGATAATAACAGATACGGCCAACAAACTCAACATCCAACGACAAATCCAGGGTAGACGACCACCAGGAAGAAGACATATCTCAAGAATCTCCGGACATCGTTCAACATGAGCACAAGATCCTTGTTCCATGCCGCTGCATCAAAAATAGCTGACCTCTAATAGAAGATGGCACCTCAAGAAGAAGAATCGGCCATATGTAACAAATATTTATCATTGAAATTTGACTCACAATTTCTATTTAAAAATATTCATGAAATAAATTTAAAAATGTCAGTACTTGTAAGCTTCGATGTACCAAAGTGACACTATTCTTACTTACAAATATTATTTAATTAAAGTAACTAGTTATGTTTATCTAGTAGAGTTTCCAGTGCTGGCCACTTTGTTCTTGAGCCACTTGTTGGTGCGCGTCAGGATGTCCGGCTGCTGGGCGGGATCCTGCCACGCCTCCAAGTTCACCTTCTTTATTCCCTCGCACGATACCAATGGATTGCTAGAAACAAAGAAATATAAATTAAATTTTAAAACACTATCAAAACCTAAGCCTAGCCTTAACAAATCAATATAATCCACTTTAAAAGACAATTAAAGTGGTCTGAGCCTCTCCGGCTATCATAATTATTCTGTATATTGTTATTAATATACTAGCATACCCAGCCCACTTTGCCAGATTTGCTTTATTTTATTTAAACAATAAACTTACATCATTAAATATTTAATTTAACTCTCACAATATATCAAATTATTCATTTCTCTCCGTATTCATTCTCCACCCGCACTCATGTACATATCAGCAGCATCGGTAAACAGATACATTCGCGGCACTATACCCTTACCTTGAATACTTCAAAATCCTTAATTATTATATTTAATATACTTTATTATTAATACAAAACTTGGGTTATAAAACAATAGAAATTCACCATAATGCATAAAAGCTTTATTTAACAGTTCAAAAAGAGCAGTGCTCCGATCATCACCAAACTTTATAGGATTACTCGCAAGGTCAATCTAAATAAAAGTTTCATAGAAATCGGTCCAGCTGTTTCGGAGTCAATACGGATCAAACACACACACACATTCTCTTTTATAATATATATAGATAGAAATATTAAAATTCTGGCGCCTATAGATCTATAAGAGATATCTTTCTTCTTTGAGTATTTGCCACTTAAAAGCCAATCAATATCACAATCAAGTTAAGAACCTTAATTCCTTTTTTTTCTACAAGGCTGGAGTGAACCATCAGTGAACCATCTCCTAACAAGCCTAAGCTTATTTGAAATGGTTAACATTAATGTTAATATTTGCAAAAAAAAAAACAATATTGTTAGCATTCTTTTCATAAAAAAAATCGACGACGGTGATCGCTTAAGATCAGGTAAGCTCGTTTACCCCGTTTCCTATAAAAAACAGTTCCCGGCCCTTGTATAGGTTATTATAACACCGCTGACATTACTGCTACAGATAGATATTGTTCGGGACAATGATAAATGTATACCTATCAGAGGGTAGGTGGAAGGCGTCCCTCTGCACTTGCTTGAGGGCGATGTTGTCGCACAGCAGCGCGGAGAGCGAGGCGCGCCGCAGCTCTGCCAGCTGCCGCTTGCTGAAGCCGCCTGCCTCCGCGTGCGTGTAGAAGTAGCGGTCCCCGGAGCGCGTGCGCCACAGCTGCTCCTCTGTTAACGACCACACGATGTTACAGTCCGCTCGCGTTAGTGAAATTGTGAGTCGCAACGTTATGTTATGATTAATTCTGTTTCGTAATATACCTACGATAATTCGCAAATACACGGAAGAACGTCGGCTTTGAATTCGGTTTTTATTTTACTCGTAAATATACTTGTAAAATACCTAAAAAATGTGTTACTAAATGTGACAATGAAGAATACGGTAATAAATAAATTTTTCTTTTTTTATTTTAATTCATTGAGATTGGATTCACTGGCACTGGAACCTACGGCCATCAGATCGTAATACGAACCGTTAGTCACTAGGCTATGACTGCTTTAACATGTATGTGTCTATCTATATGAATAAATATGACATTGGATTCACACTTTTTGATAAAGGTAAATTTTCCACAAGATCCCCCCGGGTTGTGTGGGGTTTTTACCCACTAAAGCCCGGTGGCCCTTCCACGGTGCATGGTGAGGGACTCTGGGATCTCCAAAGGAACGTACAGGAGCCCCTCTGCACTGTGCTATTCGGAGATTCTTGTGCCCTCGCAGTGCAAGGCGACACGGGCCAGCCGTCGCCTTCTTCCCGGCATCACTTCAGTGGACGACAAAGGCTAACCCGAGGCCCCTTTTAATCGCCTTCTACAGACACGGCAATACCTTACTTCAAGGTGTTAAAATAAGTAAAAATAAATAAATTATATAATATTCCTCAGAACACATAAACGTGTAAGGCTTCTCTAAATTTTGTATATGTAATATAATGTAGAAATTTGTAAAGTTAAATAATGTAATACATACTTATTAAGCAAGTGGCAGTGGGTCCCAGCAAGGATCCGGGAAGCGGTATTTCCGCCATCATCCCCACAACCAGATCAATGTCAACAGGGTGATCATACATCTTTGACAGTTTGTCAACAGTCTGTAAATAAAAGAAAAATAATTAAGTATCTCTATAAATCATCTTCATTCATCATCTTGAATCATTTGTTGTTTAGAGATACAGTTTTTTATTAGAATATATGTAGAAGTCGAACGACCAACTTTGCGAAGATTGATTGATGCATTAAATATAGATTTTACAATATCATAGTCAATATATTAATACGTGAAGCGAAAACTTTGTAACCTTCTTACGAAAATTGCCCGGACAGACTATGAAATTTCTCACACTTATACTTTATATAGTGTATGATTTATTTATGTATTTATTATTTTACAATTAAATTAAAAGAATTTAAAATAAAAGAAATATTTATATAATAAATTAATTATTAATTTAATAAATTATTAATATCATTAAATTATAATAAATATTTCGGTCACGTATTCAAGGTCTAAGCCTTTATAGATTTACATTATATAAATATATTTTTTTCAATGTTAACTAAGGATGTACTTCGCATTAAAAACAACAAAAAATAATTAAATTAATAGAAAATAAAAATTGTATTACCTACGTTACTGTGTGTGTGTCTGTACATTGTGTGTATAACTAATTCCCCCATCCCCTTTCCATCATCGGACTTCTAGACGCACTGGGGGATTTCATCCTTTTGTTGTGAACATCCCTCAAACCCGAACGAAGCGATTTGCTTCGTCTTTCATTCTTCGTACAGCAAAGGACTGGAATAGTTTGCCCGCGTCTGTCTTTCCCTCCGATTACAATGTGGGTATTTTTAAGAGTAGAGTGAATAGGCATTTACTAAGCTAGTGCGCCTTACCATCCAGGACTGCATTTCCACTTAACATCAGGTGGGATCGTAGTCAAGCACTTGCTTAGAAATTATAAAAAAAAAATATCCCTGTGTGTCCTGTATCACAAATCTTTAATTAACCCGAGTAATGGCATCAGTCAGTCTGTATCATTAAATTTATAAATTTAAATTAAAAAAAATACCTCTTGTGGTATAACGTCGCTCAGTTGTTGGAAGTCGGTTGCTGGTGGCAGCCCGCACAGTCCTCGGAACTGCACGTAGCCGGGCAGCCCGTGGTCCCTGCCTCGCTGGATGTCAATTGCCAGCACGTCCAGCCCACCCAGCCAGTGATGACGGAGCTGCAAAAGCAATGATATTAAGAATATATTCTAGCAGTGTTTCACTATGAGGTTAGCGGAATGTACAATTTAACCGTGCGTACATAATCATAGGTTAAGGGTACTGAAAATTGAACACAATATTATAATATAAAAAGAACATATATTTTAAAATGATAAAATATTTGTGTATTAATTATTTGTTTGCATATCTTCGTAAGAATGGAAGTTATCACAATCTATCCTCAGAGAGTTTGTAATTTTTTTAAATTTAATGTTGCAATCAAGATAATAAATCTTAAATATTTCCCCTATTACAATTACCCTTTCTAGATATGGGTCCTAATAAGCTTGGTTGAAAGTGGCCAGCGAAATCTCAAAAGACTATTACAGCTTATTTCTTCAATTTATAATTTCGTCGATTTTTTGATTGTTTTTATATAATACGATCCATTTTTGAATTAACCCTCATCGTAGCAAGATTGTTTTTTTTGAAGAAAAATAAAAAAATGTATATCGAAAAAATAACAAAAAATTAATTAAAAATCGTGATATGAATACGTGATACATATTTTGGAAAAACAAGATGTACACTATATACAGTGCCACACATGCAGTGATTATCACATTTTTAGGAATGCATATAATGAAGTCTATATAGTCATCCATGTATATGTATACATGACATTAAAGACTGCGTTTCTGTAGAATATTTAGAGAAACAACATTTAATGTCCTTATTCCAACTCGTATCTCTTTTAAATAAATGTCAAGACACTGACAATTGTGAAATTAAACATTTGAATAATTATTATAAAATACAATTAAAGAATATATTTAATATCTTTACTTTACATGCATATTATGCTATACTTTGCTATGTTTAGGGTTAAGGAAGAATGAAGCTAACTATAATAAATATGGTGTCTGGTTGTCGCACATACAATCATGGACTGTCGGCAATTTAAATCCTAACGGGCTAATGAGTAGAAATACTTTTGGACGACAATGGATGGACATCTAGAGGTTCAGGCTAAGCGACCTAAGAGCTATGCCACCTCTCAAGGCCAGCTTCTCTGGCCAACTGTGTTAGTTCGTCCAAAAAAAAATGAATGTACATATTTTTTAATTATTACTCTAATCAAAGTTAAAGAATGAGGGCACAATATAATTTGTTTTTGTAATGAGTACGGGAACTGTTTTGACATTCAATATATGCGCTCTTATCATATAGATTAAAGGAAACAAACAACAAAGATGTATGCACTGCGAATAAACACAGCGATGTAATATAAAACGCAACGTGACATCAGACACGTGATAGGAAGCTGTTTACTTGCATAGGTACTTAGCATCGCATCGCATTTACATATAACATCAGGGAAAAAGGAAACATAATGTTTTATATTGTGAGTGTCTACGTACAGTGGACAGGGGACGATACGGCTGGTCCAGAGGCTAAAAGTCGCTCAACGAGCTATGGAAAGGGCTATGTCCAGTAGCGTACCTACCCAGGGGCCAGACGGGGCAGTGCCCTTCTTTCTTCTCTCTCTTTTCTCTCCGAAGTTTTTTTTTCGACGAACTACATAGATTGGCCTTGACTGCTTCAGCGGATTGAGAGGTGGCATAGCTCTTAGGTCGCTTAGCCTGAACCTCTATCGCTAGTAACTCGACACAAGGGTCTCCCGGTGAGGGGTAACCTCGGCTTGGACGGTTACTATGTTACGCGGTTATTAAGCATTCCGATCCGAGAGCGTACGAGAGGGCCTAACTACGACTAGGTCGGTAGCTATTTCAAGGTATAAGGTAAGCTATCGATGTCCCTAGTTATAATTGGAAAGTAACCGACCGAGCTGAGGTTTCTCCTCACCGGTGGGACCCTAGTGTCGAGTTACCAATAATAAGTTTAAACTAAGCCACCTCTTAAACCGACAGCGTCCTTAGCCGGCAGGTATAGGCTCCTGAACAAATACACCTTTTTTGAAGTCGGTTAATAATGACATTATTCTAAGCCTGAAATATAATTATGCATTAACTTACGTCATCGTCATAGTTGAGATCCAAATTCTGGCTCTTCTGGCTGACCATTCCCCGCAGAAGCTTCTCGAGTCCACCGGGCGCTGTAATGAGCTCCGGCTTGAAATAGTTCTCCTTGAGTCGCTCCGAGGACGACACTCTGTTGTCACTGTCCACCAGCTCAATGTCCTGGTCGAAGAGACTATTTACGAAGTGGAAGGCAGCCGTTGCGAAGGAGTTGGTGATGGTTGGATCGACGTCAGAATTGTAACCGGTGTCGTAACTGTCGAACAGTTCGTCGAAACCTTTCCCTGAAACACGAAAACTCAATGTTAGAAATATTTACGAGAGATATTCGATTTGAAATCTTAAAATCAAATCTACTCTAACAATAAACGCAAATGTATTGAGCGGATTAAATTACGAATGAAACACTACTACGTACGGACGCCTGAAGACAAAAGTCTTCAACCAGTGCATCCTCCCAACCATGAACAACGGTGCAGAGACTTGGACTCTGACCGTTGTACTGGTCCACGAGTTGTCAGTCGCACAACGATCGATGCTCGGCATTGCATAAGGCATAGAATTCGAAACGAAGACATTCGACGGAGAAGGTAGTCGACATAGCTCTTAAAGTCAGCAAGTTGAAGTGGCAGTGGGCCGGCCACATCTGCCAAGTCAGTGATGGGAGATGGGGGAGGAAAGTCTTGGAATGGAGGCCGCGCATGGGCCGGAAAAGCGTAGGGCGTTCTCCCTCTAGATGGGTCGACGACCTTATAAGGATACCCGGAAGTGGCTGCATGTGGAAAGCGGAGGATCGTATATGGTGGAAGGCATTGGAGAAGACCTATTTCCAGCAGTGGATAGACACAGCCTGATGATGATGATGACGTACGGACGCTCACTTATGTTTCCATAGCTATGTCACTAAGTTATGGCGCATACCGTGAATGTAAAGTTAAAGCTACTATTTGCAAAATTTAACTTACAAAGAGACAAGCACTAATTACTTAATGCTTACAACAATGCTCACAAAATATCTACAAAACGGTTTTAGGACGTTCTTTCTTCTTTAAAAAAATCACAATCTATGGTCACTCACTGTTGAACTCAGTGGATATGTAGATTATTATTATACGTGTAACATTACGTCTTGATGATGACGTCATTGATGTGTTTTTTTTATACATACCGGTAATGGCTGGCATCCAGTGCTTGTACGTGATGTGCTGCAGTTCAGCGATCACAATCCTCCGCGCTTCGTGGTAAAGGCGGTCGGAGTTCCACTCGGGGTTCAGTCTGGAGAGTTCTCTCGCTATCCTGTTGTGCTCCCTCACCCACACGGAGTGCACGCCAGCTAGCCATGGATGCATGTTCGACCTGATGTCACCTGTGCGACAATTGTTGTGCCTTTATTACTACAATACATAATTAAAATATAATAATTATCACCTGTGTAAGAATAAATTCTAATATAAATTATTCTTACACAGAAAAATCTGCTTAAAAATTAAGACACACTAGAGATATAGGTAACAGATACTAGGAAGTAGGCATTTATTTGTTTTTTTTTTTGACGAACTTACGGTGATTGGCCACCGATTGAGGAATGTAGCTTACCGGTATTAAAGCAAGCCTCTGTATTACTTCCCACGAGGCATTTCTCAGTGGGAGAAGCAGCTAGGGGCAAGTGCTCCTCATTATCAATGCTGGAGGTCTTAAGTAGACCGCCAGTCTTCTCCCGTAGCGCGGCTGCTTCGCGACTGTTTGACCCGTATATCTGAGATCCGTCCAGGAAATGTGTTGCTTGATTCATCTACAACAATCACATTACAATATTAATGCCATGAGTCATTACTTAACATAGTTATTACTCCAAGTTATTAAGTATACGCTTATTAATATTATATTCAACCTTTTTACTAGTATATTTATAAGTAAGAATAGCTATAAAAATTAACTTTGTCAAAATTGACGAAGATACTTCGTCCCAACGTCAGTAACGGATTAAAGATTTCCAAGCACGAGCGCTAGGAGTATTGAATTATCATAAACCTCCCAATATCTTCCAACAAGAAAAAAATTACAGATAGAGAATTGAGTCTAAAGTCGGTTAAAAAATCTAGAATATGGTTTACGCCTGATTGCTGTATGCTCTAATGCTTTTGAAACTACACCGAATTGTAAGTTTCACTGACCGTTTTCTAAGCCATTAGATTATTGACGCTCTCTACTACTAACATAATTTCAGCCGTAAAACATCCACTGCTGGACATAGGCCTCTCCCAACGACTTCTAAAAGGACCGATTGTAAGCGGCTTGCATCCAGCAGCGTCCTGCGGCCATTCTCTGGTAATACACATACCCTTCTTTTCTATAGTTAAAGATAATGTTGATGTATTCTTTGATAATAACGACGATAAGTAGTTGTTATGCCGTAATGTATCCACTATAAATATTTAACGTTTGGCTGTATAAATAAGAAATATCAATAGAATATTTAATAGATACTAAAGTGTTTAACAACTTTATAAACGTGACAGTCACGTACAAGATTACGAGCAAATAATTACATAACACACGGATCCAACTGACTCGAGCAAAAAGCTTACTAAATAAGTGTAACTTTGAGTGGGTAGTAGGAATCGAGTCCGCGCATGTCAGAGAACATGGCTGACCTATTGGCGTTATCGCTGTATGCTTAGCCAAGCTGTCTGTTTCACCGGAATGAGAGGTGCATAGCTCTTAGCCTGATGCTCCACAGCTCGTAACTCAATACATGGGTGACGGTGACTAAAGCATTCCGATCCGAGAGAGGCCAAGGAGACGACTCGGTCTGTTGCTTTTCCACTGTATATCTAGGGATATGTATTAAGTATATAAATTCCTTTTATCACTAACTTGAAAAGGCGATGCACTCCGCCGATTACACCAGAGGCAATGTATAGCTAAAAGAATCCAGTCCAACTGCTTTAAAAATAGATTTCGAGTTCATCCAGAGTAAACGCGTTTATTTCTGTAGGACCTGATTATACAGCACGGTCTTGCAGCACAAAAATATAGAAGTACGTTCACACGTAATGTCTATCTCTCCCTAATGTCTTTTGTTTAGCGGACCGATAAATAGCACTAGATACGCTAAAAATGTGACGTCATAGAAACCAAGTTTCTTTTGAAAACGCGATAGTTCTAAAGAAAAATAAGAAAGTACTGGTTCTGTTTATATGTACGCAGTATAATTATGTATGTTGCATATTGTTAATCGGAATAATTATTATTATAGTTACGGATGTGAATGAAGCTACAGAACTATGCCAGGATCGTAATAAGTGGATTTTTTTTGACGAACTAAACAGATTGGCCTTGACTGCTTCACCGGATTGAGCATAGCATCATAGCTTTAAGGTGGCTTAGCCTGAACCTCTATTTATAGTAACTCGACACAAGGGTCCCCTGGTGAGGGGTAACCTCGGCTTGGACGGTTACTATGTTACGCGTAAGCATTCGTATCCGAGGGCGCTCGAGAGTAGAATCTAGTAATAAGTGGAAATTCGTCACCTGTATATGGCCATTTGTTAGGCTATTTTTTATCATTCCAGGTGACCCCAGTGCGGATCGCCAGACCTCACATGTCTTAGAAAAAAATTGTTAGGTGTGCTAGTTTTTTCTACGTTTTTCCTTCTGTCTTGTTAATATAAATTAAAAATAAAATGGACACAACTACATCAATCGAGTTGTTTATCTTGATAACTGCGTTCATTGAAAAGACCTTGATTCAATCATAACGATGTCACTGTCGTACATTATGTTGTATATATAAAAGCCATGTTGTATCCAACGGTCGCGTGGTTTTATACAATCGATTAAACAACAATATATTTTTTTTGACTTTTATGACCTGGTATTTACAACCTTTAGGTCAACTCTTATTTTTCATAGCACATTCATAGACATATTACGCCTATGAGCACATTCTATTAAATAGCTTTAATTGTATTCTTTATGTATTTGTAGATGTGCTTGTAAGTCTGTTTGTCTTGTAACAATTGTTTGAATGGCGGCGGCCGGGACAATAAATCACACTTATTCCACTTCTCGCAGCTTTGGACTCGGTGGAGAGGCGGGCTAAGAGGCTATTTGGTGACGCAGCTGAAGCCAATCTGCTCAGTCTTGAGCACAGGCGTAAGGTAGCTAGCCTTTCGGTTTTCTACAGATTGCATTTTGGAGAGTGTGCTCAGGAACTACATGATCTAATTCCCCCATCCCCTTTCCACCATCGGACTTCTAGACGCACTGCGGGATTTCATCCTTTTGTTGTGAACATCCCTCCAACCCGAACGAAGCGATTTGCTTCGTCTTTCATTCTTCGTACAGCAAAGGACTGGAATAGTTTGCCCGCGTCTGTCTTTCGATTACAATGTGGGTATTTTCAAGAGTAGTGTGAATAGGCATTTACTAAGCTAGTGCGCCTTACCATCCAGGACTGCATTTCCACTTAACATCAGGTGGGATCGTAATCAAGCTCCTCGCGTCGGTTTCCTCAATGCTGAGGGTCGTGACCATCTCGTGGGAACAGTTTGGTTTTAGTGATCCGTCGCCATTTTCCTCTATCTGCAGCCGTGCGCAGACCGTAATCAAGCACTTGCTTAGAAATTATAAAAAAAAAAAAAAAAAATTTCAACATCACTAAGTTCACAGGCCAACACTAGTCTGTCGATCAAAATATTTTGGCAGTCAAAGATAATGTGTTCCACAGTTCCATGACTTGATTGACAATGTGAACGTATGTTATTCGCAATAATGCCAAGTCGAGCAAGGTGTGACGGTGCAGTATTATGACCAAAACGCAGTCTATTTATGGTGGTAATAAAACCTCGAGTAGAATCTTGCATACGATGATACCAAGGTCTTGCAGGTAAGCTTTTTTGTATGCTTCCATACCATTTTCCTTTCGTATCTTGATCTTTCTTCCACATTTCTAGCCACAACTTTTGTATATTCTCGTCAATACATTGCAAGTAATCGGACATAGGAACATTCATTGTATTTCTATCGTCAACAGCATTAACCCCTTCATAAAGAAGAGATAGAGGAGATTTTTTTTAAATTGATTTTTTTCTGGGAAGATACATTTCGGCTGATCTTAATTCTAAAATACCAATTCAACTCTCAAGGCTTCGTCCACACATTCCACCAGTAAGTGAAATACGTCCTCTATACCAAGTTCTGGCGCCTATATTGTATTTCTTCTTTCATTCGTACTCATTACCGTTATTTAGTAGTTTGTACACAGACTTGTGTCCGTGATCTTTTCTAATGTACTAATTGAATAATTTATTTTCTTAATTAGAGTGCTACCTTTAGTAGCACTACAGTTACTACAGTTTTTTTTATTCTAATTTTGGATGGTGGTGTTGGAGAATGCTATAGTTCACGCGTCGTAGTTATTATTTCTTGTGATGCGCCCGATTTAGTATTTACCTAGTCTTAGATTATGGTTTAAAATAACCTGAATTTAAGATTAAGATTAAAGACTGATTTTTAGGTTTACCGTGGTATTTCTTCTCAGCTAAAGTTTCAACAAAATTCATACGGGACCTAATCGAAACAAAATCCTTTGAAACAAACAAAAAAAGTAACGTAAAACAGACTAATTGCTAACCTCCTCTTTGGAAGTCCAATGAAAATACATAAACACGCGAATCAATAACACTCAAATCGAACTACCATTGAAGTCCAATGAGGACGATAAAGATTTCAAGAACAAATCAATAGGTCAGATCTATTAATGCTGGCGCGTAAAACGATCGGTAAACATTATTTGTTTGCATTGTTCTCATTTAATTTATGCTAATTTAAACATAATAACTAGAACACGTTGTTATTGTAAAATTCTTTTGGAAATCCTGTACTTTAATTAAACTAATATTTAGTTATATAGCGTCAATAACCCAATGGTTTAGGGCAGAGATCGTCAACCCGATGATCGCAAGACACATGCGGCTCTTTGATAATAAAAACTACGACTCCTTTAAAGCACATATATACAGATACACAAGTAATTTACGAGTAAAAACAAAACCGACTTCAAATCGAATCAACAGTGAAACGCTATTACGCGCGGACACCCTTTTTTGTATTTCTGACTTAACGTAGGAATATTACGAACAGCCCTGTAGTTCTGGGCACTCAAAAATAAGACTACGGTATCCCCTGCCTGTCGTAGAAGGCGACTAAAAGGGGCCACGGGTTCACTGGGCGTCAAGGGTGGGGGCCTTTGTCGTCCGCTAAGGTGGACCCGGGAAGACGACATCGGCAGGCCCGTGTCGCCTTGCACTGCGAGGGCACAGGGGACGGAGGGAGTAACCTTCCCAGGGAAGTGCTCTCTATGAGCACGGTGCAGAGGGGCTCCGGTTCGTCCCTTTGGAGATCCCGGAGCCTCATCATGCACCGAGGAAGGGTAGCCGGGGAGGTTTTAGTGGGTAAAAACCCCACATAACTCCCGCTTTCCCCCCAGAAGGCGGGGTATCTTTTTGAAGATTTCCTCCCCGTTAACAAAAAAAAAGGAATATTACGAAATCAACCTTAACCTCTAGAACGTAAAGAAACTTTCATCAAACTACTCTTTAAGTAAATCTTTTCCAATGAATGAAATGAATCGTCGAAATCCGTTTGCGTGATATTTAGTTATTCGTCCATTTGTGACGCCCATACTTGATGCAAAAATACTTAATTATAGTTTTGTCAGAATTGGACCAAATTTAAATGGGACCACATGGCAAGCACCAGATATTTCAAATAGAAAAGAAGTCAAAATCGGTTCACCCAGTCCACAGTTATGTAATAACAAACAAAAAAATACAGATGAAGTAAGAACTCTTTAATCATCATCCTCCTTTTGGAGTCGGTTGAAAAAATATTACACTACACTAGTACGTGTCCACAATAAGGAAAACATCTAATGCGCACTAATATTAAATCATATCAGGAGTATATACACAAATATGATTAAAAACACTAAACACAATTTCATGTAATACGTAGATTATTAATGAATAACGAAGGTATCTTGATTGTTTTAACTATTATCGATTCGTGTTTAAACGATTTCACATTATATTCGTCTTTTTTTGTTCAGTCATTTATGAATTGATTTCGAAAAAAATTTAAGAGATTTATTTTCAATTAGGTCCCATATGAATTTTGTCGGTATTTCCTTAGGCCCTGGCGAAATGCCAAAGGAATTCTAAATATACTACATGTTTATTGAGATATTGGTTGGTTTATAATAATAATAACGTTTATTTGCGGAAAATATGGTAACTGACATGATTATTTTTAGTTAGGCACTAGGTTATTTCGCCCAACCTGCATGCAAATACTGATTCTAATCTACAATTTAAATAATCCTTTTAACAAATTTAACATTTAAAAATCACTTCACGCACTAATGACACGTTACGGTTTAAACGTGTAAAATTCGTTAAGATAATATTATAAAAACTTTACGTTATGAATTAGCCACTATTTGAGTGTCTCCTGAAATCGCTGCAATGGTAATTCTCTCATTTCCCTCGATATCTTGTTATATATTTTTAAACTCATAATGTGACAGTTTCTCCGATAAAACTGTCACATTATGACATACAAGCAAGATATAGCAAATACTCAGTAGACACCAATCACGAATACGGTAGAAAAAAGAGATTATAGGACTATGGGTTTTTGTATTTAATTATATTGAACTAGAACTTTCCATTCATACACAGTATACAATACAGATGTGTCCTTAAAAAATTCCATTAGTAGTGAAATGTAATCTTATCTAAAGTCATATTTATAGTATATAACTGTATCAGTGATAAAAATAATAATATTTGTTACCTGCCAACATGAAGCCAATATAATACCACTATCAGTCGTTAGTGGTATTATTCAAACCATAAAGTTTAATATTAAATTATAGAACGTAGAACCTCTCAGTACTATTAGTACAAAACTTTTCTAATATTTAATATTACGCGCCAATAAATTATAAAATTTCGAAAAAATATATTAGTATGGATACAACCTCACGATATATTATACCGAAAAATATATCGATATATTTTTGGCACGAACATCCCTACTCGACAGTATATCTCGATAAAAAGAATAGATTACCTGTTCCGCGGCTCCGAAGGTGCAGTCTCCTCTATACGTGGTGACGGAGCGCGTGTACTCCATGCAGGTGATGTCGTTCCTCTTGTCTCCTCCCTGGAAGATGGGGTCATCCGTTGGCACTGATATGGGCATGCAGCTCGGGTGCACGTAGCGCGGGGTCAGATTGTAACCAGATACGTCGCAGCAACGTATAGCTTGATTCGTGTGGACTGTTAGAGAGAAATTGATTATCATCAGAAATTTATGAAGCATTTTTGATGATTCTTTCCATCGGGAATGGATACGACCCAGAAGAGAAAAATAAGCTCTCGCGTCATTTTAAGGACAACCGGGGTAGACAGAGACTGCTTTGTTGTCCGCTTTTCACCGAACTAATAAGGATTATGCGACATATGTGACAAGCACAAATTTATAGCAAATAATTTTATTTCTTTAAAAAAAACAAATAAACGGCAATTTCATTTGTAAAAGCCGAACTCGGAACATATCCGGGTATAATCCGATCAACCAACCACCCACGCCACAGCATTCGGCCTAAAAGGTACGAAGGTATATACCATCCTAAGTTCACTGATAAGTCTCGTAAAAATGTCTTAATTTCTAGGCCGGTATTCTAGATAAGACGAACACAACACAAAATATTTAAATTAAATCATGATAAGCGTCAATTAAAACTGAGTGTCGTAAATGAAAACAACTTACTTGTCTTCCTAGCCGGGATGTGAGCCAAGTCATGATGTACGAACTGGCTCCACACAGCTAAAGCGATGGTCTTCTTACTGTCGGGCTTGTCCACGTTGCCTGTCAACTTGATGCTGATGACTCGGGCAGAGGGCAACGGTTTCGGATGCACTGATTTGCGTGGCTGTACACAATACTGTTGGTTACTTACTGTTACCAAAACCAGGTGCAATTTATATGAACCTCGCTACAAAATGCTCCTTTATAGCTTAAAGTTTTGTATGACGAACAAAGTTTCCTACACACTTTGTTACTGATATTAATATTACATCACTATAAAACTACAATAACAAGTTATGTAGGCTTATACATACAGTACATTCAATAAATGAAATAAATATTTTAATATTTTTAATAATAGACCTTATTCCATTATAGTTTGAAATTTAAATAATAATAGCATTTACTCAGTCACTAAAACTAGAAAATATAACATATAAAACTATACATAATAGTAATTAAAAAAGAAATATTTACAATACAATAGGTAATTTACAAAAAAAATTACTGTATTTAATTAATAATATAAAAATAGGAAATTTAAAACATTACAGTACAGGTCAAAATACTGTTAGAAGGCAATGGACAATCGAACATAATGCCAGAAAAAATAAATAAAAATAAAATGCACAGATAAAATATGAGAATAATAAACATTTGCAACTCACTTCTTCAATACCGTCGGCATATCTCGGGTGCAAAAGTCGCTTGAACCCTGTAAGCGCCTGGCCCCAAGAGGAGCGCACGGGGTTGTTGCACGAGCCGTCGAACGTGCGGTACTTCGACGACCTCTTGTTCGTGCGGCACGTGAAGCGCTCTAAAGCGGCGCACTCTGCCCCGTACTCCGTCTCCCGCAAGTTCAACGTGCTTATGAAACTTGCGCACTCGTCCATTGCCAGACCGTAACTGGAAAATTGGTAACAATTACTATATGATATGATGACGGCCAGCAGGTGCTGTCTGTTGCCCAATCCACCGGATCATGATAGCCACGACCACTCTGACAAGATTCCGGCGAGCAAGAAGAAAGTGCGGACGAGACATCAGTAAAATTATGCACATAAAATGCATTAAATCAATAAAAAAAAACATTAAACACACTACCATGCACTTGATACATACAGATGCAATCTTTATATGGTTGCCTTGTACCAGTTAGGTAACTATGATAAATGACTGACAGATCCACCTAATATGCCATTGCCAGACCGTAACTGGTAAATTGGTAACAATTACTATCTGTACCTATTGCGAATGGATAGAAAAATGATGTGGTATCATTGGACACCAGGTAGGAACGAAGTTCTTTCAGATAATATAGTAGCAACACAATTTGCTAATAGAAATATTACTTAATTTTATAATTTTTTTTTTTTGCTGATTGGTTTTTATTTGAGTACATAAAAGTATTTAGGAAATTTAATATTTTAGAAAATAACAAATAATGTAGAATAAATGAAATTAAACAAAAAAATAGTAATTTATATATTAAGTAAAATAAATAAACATGTCTCTATTTTTTCGAATTATTAATTAAATTAAATAATACTTATTATTAATTTATTAAAGCGCCACCTGTGATCAGAGAGTTGAACTACATGCTTAATAGTCACGCTATCGGTGGCCATGTATACGTCTTTACCACTATTTCAAGCTTGCCGTAAGGAACATCGATCCAAAAACTTTCAACTGAATTTATACTTACGTTGAGCATCGGGTCCACATTAGATTCTGAGAAGCCTTTGTGATAATCGTCGACGATTTCTCATAGTGCATCGCCTCGTTGGAAGGTCGGCCCTGTATCGCGAATCCCTGTGCGGCAGTCCCTTGCTTCGGGGTGATCATAGCACCCTGCAGATTGTTCTCGAACCTCTCGAGCAACGACACCGTCATTTTACTGAAGGATAAAGACTTATTGGTGTAAGCAGTAGTCACCGGCGGTAATTTTTTCAACATCTCGGCACTTGGGAACGGGAAGTCATACATCGGTGGTGGGTGTATTATATCTAGAACAGAGGAATTGATCTTAAAGCCTTTATCTTCAAGGTATCAATTAGTGTTTCAGTAATCCAACGTACCTGATGTCACGATCAGATTGAGGGGGTAAGGGGCGACGTGTGTTCCAAACGTCACGCCTGCCCATAACACCACCCCGAGCAGCACCATCTTCGTCATTTCCTCCAAGATACTGCAAAGATACATGCGTTCAGTGATCGTTGTTACGAAGAAACACATAAGGTCACTAAAGATACAATAGCCACTCTAACCGTCGTATCATTTTTAACACCAACATTTAACTCTGACACGTCTACAGTCCAACTGGAAGAGATTGTCTGGACGAACGATATATAAGTGCCACATTAGGTTATCACTGGAGACCCTTGATAGTGTGACCTAAAGATTCTCGCTACTATGTTTTCTTGTTGGTGTCGTCATCAATGCAACGAACGCTCCCGATAAGGCTAGGGCAAACCCTACAATCTTTCACAGGGATATCCACAATAACAAGCAATTTCTTATTAAATCAACTTACATCACAATACCTAAAGTGTCCATGTTTATGTTATTTCATTAACCAGCAGTAAACAGCTGCTTATCATTATTTTAAAACAATCAAGGTCAGATAATGAGATTTTGACCAATGGTCTAACGTTATGAAATTGATTGATTACGGTTTTTGATACAATGAGATGTGAACTGTAGCTATTTGGTTGTCATAGTAAAAATTAAATGATAATAGTAGACTTGGGGCCTTACAATTAGTTGCCTAGTTAGTACATATAATAATATACACCAACAGTGGGTATAATTTTCTAGTATACGTTATATTTAAATTTTATTTATTTTTTAAAGTTCCGTAACAATATTACTTATTTTTTAATTATTGTAACATTGTTGTAATTCCATTAGTTTTTTTATATACATCAAAAGAAGCATACGAGCAAATGGCGCAACTGATCTTGAGTAATCACCGTCGTCCATTAACGTCCATCCACATTGGAGGAGCTGCAGGTGCGTTGCCGGCCTTTGAGAAAGAAGTAGGCTCGTTTTTTGAAGGTGTCTAAATCGTACTGGTTCGTAAACACCAAAGTGGTGTCGATGGAATTTAGAATTATGCCGTGATGTACGGCAGGAAATAAAATCGGTAGCTGGGCTGACTGGGGTGAACAATCCCTCGGAACACTCCCCGCGTTAAATGCAATAGATAAAGCAAAAAGCTCCAACATCCGAGACCACACCACAGAGGGTCAAGTGGTTCGGAAAGACCCTGATTGTGGATAATTTTTGACAATGTTATTTTCAAAATGGCGTAACTTTTATAATAGTTTAACAAAGGTTCTTAGAATTATAATTACATTTAAATATATTACAATTGTAATCTATCTCTTGCGAGAGACTAATTATAACGAGGTATTATATTTATATACGAGGTATTTATAAATAGCCTTAATATATTATAATGAGCGTTTTTTCCCTAAAGACAGAAAAATCAGAGCCGAGATTTTCTTTTAAAATATGCTAAAGAGAGCCGTGGTAGCTCAGTGTCCGGGCCGTTGGCCCAAGTTGCATGGTACGCTAGCAACCCGAGTTTGATCCCGGTGCCAGCACCAATAAATTTGTTGTTGCAATATTACGTGCCGATTAACCACGCGCTCAGCGGTGAAGGAAAACATCGGGAGGAAACCTACATGTCTTAGAAAGAAAAATTATATGGTATGTGAAGTCTGCCAATCCGCACTAATGCCGCGTGGTGGACTATATCCTTATACTCTCATTACAGAGAAGGCCTGCGCCCAACAGTGGGACATATATATTATATATATATATATATAAAGGCTGTAACTTTAACTTTAAAGGTTTAGCAATTCTACACTCACACTTTATCTATATATATTCTATAGTCACACTTACATTATTTCAACTTTGAAGGTAAACAATTACAAGATTATTATCTAATTTCTGAAATTTACTTTCATTTAACTCACCTAATACAACTGAAGAGAACGAAGATTTTAACATGGTGGAAATATTTTTCCCTACTTTATACCAAAGGTACTTTAGGTAGATGATACACGGCAATTAACATGCTGTTGTTAACGACATGTTAAATGTGTACGTACCAAGGTCATTGTCTCTTGAAAATAAACAGTATTATAATATAGAAATACCCAACTACAACTTCAATATTTATATTAACATTACTGACGGATCTGTCACGTCAATATAGATTAAAAATAGATTTTTGAAATTCAGGCCTGTAGTTCTGGGCTTTTAAAAATAAGACTAGGGTATCTCCTACCTGTCGTAGAAGGCGACTAAAAGAGGCCTCGGGTTCACTGGGCAACAAGGGTCCCCCACCGGGACCACCTTTGTCGTCCGCTAAGGTGGACCCGGGAAGGTGACATCGGCAGGCTTGTGTCGCCTTGCACTGCAAGGGCACAGGGGTAGGGAGGGAGTAACCTCCCCCCCTGGGACGTGCTCTCCTAAGAGCACGGTGCCGAGGGGCTCCGGTGCGTCCCTTTGGAGATCCCGGAGCCCCTCATCATGCACCGAGGAAGGGCTGCCGGGGAGGTTTTAGTGGGTAAAAAACCCACATAACCGCCGCCTTCCCCCCAGAAGGCGGGGAATCTTTCTGAAGATATCCTCCCCGTTAACAAAAAAAAGATTAAAAGTGGAACGTATCTCAATTGGAAACTTGCATTTATTTTGAAGAAGGCAAACTTATTAATGATCGTACGTAAAACACGTTATATCAGATTTCAGTTTTTGTGGCCGTATAATTTTTTTAACGTAGATGGTTTGTTTAGTTTGAATATTAAAATATATAACAAGCCTATATATGACCCACTCTTGGACAAAGGCCTTCTCTGTAAAGAGAATATAATGGCATAGTCCGCCACACGGCCCTAGTATGGGTTGGCAAACCTAAAATGTCCTAGAAATTTTTCAAAGATGCACAAGACGATTGTGGTAACGACGACCACGCGGTAAATCAGCTCTTAAAATTTCAAGAAACGATTTCATTGGTGCTCAAAGGAATTTGGGATGCTAGCGAACTATACAACTTGAAGCGATCGTCTGGACATTGATGTAGCACAGCTTTAGATGTTCAGGGTATGCGATGTAAAAACTGTGTCACATCTCAAACCGGTGAAGCAGTAAAGACAGCTTCTCTGACTAATCTGTGTAGTTCGCCGCAAAAAAAATTGCACGGCTTTTCGTAACAGCATGTATGTATAACTACAGTAAAGCTATATTTAAGCGTGTTAAATTGAACTAAAAATAGATTCAAATTGCACAAGATCATTTCTCATTTTTCTCGTTACACTGCCTTCGGTATTATACCAAATAATCGCGGTACTGTTATAAAAACATACTATATCTGTAAATAAAATTCGAGTGTCTATTTGTGCTATTAAAATAATCGCTTTTTATGCATATATCAAAATTACCATTTAATACAATTATTGTCTGTCTGTTTTTTTGTTCGGGCTAAACTTTGGAACGGCTGGACCGATTTTTACGGGACTTTCACTGGCAGATAGCTGATGTAATAACGAGTAACATTGTGTGCTAGTTTATAGACAAATTTAAACAAATAGCTTTTAATCGCAGGTAACTCCACGAGGTGTAGTTATATATATAAAAATAAGCTGCGACGGCCTGTGAGGGTGGTCAAATGTCAGCCAGCTGATACCAATGTTATTTAATTATGTATACTTATTGTAACACACACTAATAAATACGTTCAACAAGGTTCCACCTTCAAACCTTACTTAAACCTACTTCACTTAACCTTATGTAAGCAGGAAATTTTCCGTAATTTATTAATAAGGACGGCTGTACTGTTGCATAAAATGTGAGAATATATATAAAAAAGCTTTACATTGACTTGTCATATTTACGCGAATTTTACTCATTGAATAAAACTTCTACGACGATTTTTCGGAAATGCAGTCCTGGATGGTAAGGGGAGAAAGTATGACATCCATCAGAGCCTCTTCATTAAGTCTATTTAGATCATGTAACTTCTAAGCACACTCACTATAGTGCCCACTTTAAAAAATACATTTTTTTTCAATTCGAGCTGAACTACTTGTGCAAGGAATTTTTAACCGACTTTTTTTTTTTTTATAATTTCTAAGCAAGTGCTTGACTACGATCCCACCTGATGTTAAGTGGAAATGCAGTCCTGGATGGTAAGGCGCACTAGCTTAGTAAATGCCTATTCACTCTACTCTTGAAAATACCCACATTGTAATCGGAAGGAAAGACAGAAGCGGGCAAACTGTTCCAGTCCTTTGCTGTACGAAGAATGAAAGACGAAGCAAATCGCTTCGTTCGGGTTTGAGGGATGTTCACAACAAAAGGATGAAATCCCGCAGTGCGTCTAGAAGTCCGATGGTGGAAAGGGGATGGGGGAATTAGATCATGTAGTTCCTGAGCACACTTCAAACAAGGAGGAGGTTCTCAATTCGTCTGTATGTTTTTTTATGTTTGTTACCTCATAACTTTCGACTGGGTGAACTGATTTTGAAGATCCTTGTTTATTTCAATGATCTTCATGCTGATGCTTCAATGATCTATATATGTATGATATATTTAGATGCTTCAATGATAAATGATGCTTGTCGTCCAATTGGTGGACAATGACGTCCATGACATTTGCATTAAGATTGTGTGATACAAATGGATGAATAAGTCAATATCACGCCAACCGATTTCGATGATTAATTTTTTATTGCAAAGTATGTTTTTTATGAGGCTAGGTTTTGAATATTTCTGTTTCGTAACATTCCTATTCGATTTGATGTCAGTGTGTTGTCATTACTCGTAATTAAATTTCCACCTTCATGTATGGCTTCATGAGAACCAGTCACTGTCTCATAGAATTTAGTTAAATGTATACACAAGCCTTCTCAGGAAGGAGGCGATACAAAAACATTGAAGCCATAGAAAGAAAAATATTTAGAAAGGTAAAAGAACTTGCTTCCATAATACGATAATACGCTTTGAGCGCAATGTGAAAACATTCTCGTATTACTTAGTGGTTTATTAAACAACGAACCGAACTGTGGCTAAGTTCACGTTTAATGCTACAAGAACGCGTATAATACGAGTCGTAGTAGATTGTTTTTCACGGATGTTACAGATCCGTAATCGTAACCTATCGGAACTATATCCGATGACAGATCGGCCGATTGGCCATGAGTGTTACGTGTGTATATATTTTCACGATGGATATGTTTTTATGTCGTGGGTTCTAATCCCAGACGCCGTGTACCAAACAACGAGAGACAAAAAATCACATGCCATCAGTTTGTGCGCGGTGTCCCATTTGGGACCTTATAATTAACTAAATATAACAGCTATTTTGAATATAATTATTATTTATCTGCGAAGTACAAGTATAACATATACTTACAGATTAAAGTTTTGAATTAGATACAATAGCCCCTATAATATTTGAGTTTCATAGGGCATGTTGTGCTGGCCAATATTCAAGAATTCCATGCATTCAAAATATTAGGTCAGATAGAATATTCCTGTTCATTATTTTATTATACTAGAGATCAGTAAGGAACATTTTACAGTTAAAACTTTAGTTTAAACGCCTGTTATTCAAATTTCTTTTTGAGAAATTATCTTATTACAAAGATGATGGATACAACACACACTCCCACACACGACCAACCCTATAATTTTCTCTTTATTTGGGAAAATAAACAATAGCACAAATTAAATTTCAAAAGACATAATAGAAATAAAATATGTAACTGTACTACCAACTACTTTATCCGCAAATTATTATCATTATTTTAACGTGCAACACTTTAAAAATAAAAACACTATCAAAGAAAAGAATACGGAAATAAATGAACTAAAAAATACTTATTAACTAAATAAGCTGTCTTTTATACATTTTCTAAATTTAGTAGTAGGCAATGAAAACAAATCAACATCCCCGAAGTACTTAATGTATAAATCCACCACATATCGAAGAGGTGAACGCACACCAGCATTGGAACGACAGGAGTTAAAGAAAAAAAATTATATGCCCTCACCTCTCGCCGATAAACTGTTCTGGGTACAACGTAACATAAATTATTTACTAAATAAGAACAGTCAAATTTATTGTTACACAATCCATGTAGAAACATGGTTTGTGTAATAATAGGCCTTGATTTCAAGGGTAAAATTTTGTGTTATTTTATACATTTCATACTTTGTTCCTATAATTTTTAACCATCAATAGGACTAACCAAATTTGTAAATACTGTAACGGCACCTGAGAGACCAGCTGCATTTAGTTCAAAACGATAATAGGAAAATAATAATTTTGTCTGATAAGAATACATGATATATCCAATATCAGCTGTTACGTCGAACTCTCTCGGCTTTACTACGCCGGTTATTCAAGAGTCCTAACTCTTGAGGCGCACTGCCTCGAGAATAGTAGCGCGATATCTTACGAAAGGACACGGCTTGGACCGTTACTTTAGGTATGACCAATTGTTTTAGAAGGATCACTAGTAGTAGAAATTCTACTTCTGTTGTGGCAGAAATCATGAATTACTGTCTCTTTTACGGAATTCTTTTGTAGGTAACGGGTACATTATACATTAACCCTCTTCGGTGATCATTTCCTTTTAAAGCATAAATTTGCTTAGGATGCTCCTAAACAATTTTGATACCAAATATAATTTGTCTTTAAATAAATTCAGTATAACTAATAAACTGCAATGTTCATGCACTGACGTCAGTCTGTTAAGTAAACAAATTTTTTTAGACAACTCAATTCCGACCAATTTGAATACAATAACAAAGACCCACTTTGTAAATATTTACAAACAAAAACTAAACTCAAGGTGATATCAGATACTATTTGACTAAAATTAAATCATTGCAGTCTGATAATCTCGATTTACTTTCTTTTTACTTACGTGGAATGTTCGCCACAGCCGTCGCATTCCGACTTCCTTCTAGAACATTTCTCCGGGGACTTATCCTTGACATCGGAGTTCAACATCGACTTTCCTTCGATGATCCGTTTAAACAACATAATAGCAACAACAGGATTTGTTGTTTTCTACAATTGTCGCGTTTATAACGAATGTTTGATATATTTAGTACGGTCGCTGATGGTACTTCGTAGGAACGATGTTCCATTAGATTGGCAGAGAAGCCAATTTCACCTCGACTGCCAAACTTGCACTGCACTAGGACATAACACAACCGACATACGAGAATTGATTCAATGAGCGATCGAATAGCAAAAAGCCCTCCCCACTTTACATTCCCCGCGCATAATGTCACAGTATAAAAAAATAGAGCCTCTGGTATTATGTTTCATAAATCTTTTTGGTGAAAAACATTAAAATCTAGTACAAAAACAGAATATGACACCATCTGATATTACATTTGATATATTTGACTAAGCATCTAAAACAAAGTAACATGTTTTTTCTTATATTATCAAATTTAATGTACATTATGCCACAGAGCGTACTGACTTTATACCAGTCTGTGGCATTGGCACTTTATTACTGTGCCCTTTGGATTTATTTTTTTAGATATTGTTTAAAATTTTGCTGTGAGATTTTAATTGATTTCATAACTTTAACTAAATACATCAAATTCTTGAAAACAATTTTCCTCAAAACTGTATAATTTTTTAGTAAATAATGGGTTTCAATAATTATGTTCAATGTCTCTCATACACCAATTAATCAAAAATGATATACTTCGCTAAAATATTTCAATATTTTAAAGAATACAAAAGAAAAAACAATTGAAAATTTAAAATTCGATTGTGACAAATACAGCAATAAAGTCTCAAGAGCACGTGGAGTGCGCATGATCAACGCATGGCCGGTATCCGCTCCCTGCGCCCCTCAACACCCGCGTTGCCCGTGCGATCACGAGCCCATAGCGTGGCATAACAAAAAGCCGGTTCTTGCAACTTCAGTTTTTCGGTTTTGATTGTACATAAGAATAAAACTGTTGTAAATTACAATGAAAAATACAATTTTTGCATATTTACAATGGTACCAATGTTTTGGTAATCTTGATAATCAAGGTGATATGCAATGATTATAATACGAACAATGCATGCATAAAAAAAAATTATCAATAGTTATTTAGCTTTGGTAATTGTTTTTCAGATAACCCTTCCTTTACCTAGAGACTTCAATATCACAGAAAGAGTGTGGAACCTATTCTAAATTTATAAAATATAAGGGATACACGCAATCGATGTAACGTAAAGAAAGGATCAAACTAATTCTCAAAATTCTACCAACCTGGATCTGAAGGCAAATTTGTATTCTACCGCATCACAAGCTTCCGATTAAAGCATCAAAAGTGTGATATAGTATACTTTTAGTATATAGTATACTTTTTCTTTCATAATTTAATTTGATGATATTGGGAGGTCGCTGTTTCCTAACCTAGGTTTTACTCCTAGTTCAGGAGCCAAGAACTTCATATATTTACGTAAAGAAACAATTGAATAAAGTTATTAAGTTATTATTGTATCAACAGTTTAATTCCTACTCATAATAAGTGTTATGTTAAAATAAAAATGAAGCATATAAATAAAGCTTTAATAATCCAACTTTCACTACACACTTTGCAAAATGTCTTTGTTTTTTTTAGCCCATTGTACAACAATAACATGGAATAATCTAAACAGGATATTGCAAAACAGTAATGTATAGCCAAAGTTAATAAATGTAATCCCAAGGGAATACATTTATAATGTTTGTTCATGAATTGTACATTGAAACATTATCCGTGTTATTACAAAAAATGTAGAAAGTCTTGGTTTAAACCAGGACTAACTAGTCCGAGTTTGTTACCGAACTCTAGGTACTAATGTCAACTTATTAGTACTGGGACTGACAGTGGTTTACATTATATTACACAGAAAATACATGAAAATATAAGTGTGTTTGGCCGATTGCAGAAACGTTTTACGTTTCCGTATTCCGTTATACATAACAGCGCTTTTGGCTTTGAGCGAAAACTAAAAAGTTTCGTAAAAGTAGCTTTACAAATAATTTTCGAGCTCATATTTGTTAAGTTATTTTCTGTATTTTGGTACGACAGGTTACATATTTGACGGCAGCATGCAACGTATATTACCGCTCCCAATAGCTGCTTATTACTAGTGAGGGACAAAGAAGAGAAGATTTTAAATCAAAAACTTCTCATCTTTGTCCAAAAAAAGATAACAACATTGCGTGATGAAAACGTGGCTTCGTCTTTTAAAGCTACCAAAATTCTCCTATTCAAGACATGGCTGTATGGACTAGTCTTTTTGCCTTTCTATTAGGGATAAACTAAGTAACTAAGGATACAATTGGATATGTTGTCATCTGTCAAACATTTTTCAATAACTTATTATCAATAAAAGAAAACCTACTTTAGAACATTGTATATTTCCGATACCTAATAAAAGTAACAAGATACCCTTAGGTTTGCTATATTAAAAATGGCTTCTCATTTAAGCACTAAAGATAGATTATTATCAATTATAGACGATATGGAACTAATAGCCAAGTTAGTTATTTTTAATGTACATTAACATACATCCTATCAATTCAATTGCTTACTGGTAATGCTCTTTTAATTTTCAGAGAAATCATAGAAGTTTCAATAGCACCAAAATCCCAAAAATTATCGGCCGCAGACCATGCTCAGTTGACTGATTTACTTCTAGCAAAAGATGCGGAATTAAAAAAGACATTAGAATTAGCTGACGAACAGGCAAACATTCAACAAAAAATGAATGAACTAAAAGCAGAAGTGGATAATAAGGTATTACATTAAATATGTAAATATAAAGATTAGAGATCATATATAAGCTCAAGTTACCGTAGACCAGGGATTTTGTATCTCATCTCTTTGTTCTTTAGGACCAAGATATACATCACCTACAAAGACAACTGAAGGATGCTGAACAAATTTTGGCTACATCCTTATACCAAGCCAGGCAGAAACTTGCCTCTATAGTCAAATCAAGGAAGAGGCCAGTGCCATCTGAAGAATTGATCAAATTTGCACACAGGTATGTTGTCTCTATACCTAACTACGTATTTCATACATTAATTATATTAGTATAAAACTGCATTGATTCTTTTGAAAATTGTACAAGCATTGGTAGTCAAATGTTGAATTTTTAAGTATATTTATAATGAAATTACTTTAGTCCATTAAATTCATGTGTATAATTCATTGACTAATTTTAATAAAGTGATATTTATTTTTGAAAATGTTATTAAATTGTAATACATTATTATAATCTAATAACATGTAACACCAAATAAAGCATAAACAATATGATAAAAAGGGACTAATGTTTGTTGTATGCAACAACATTAAAGTTTTGTTTTATTGGCCAATATTTATTTAGTATTTGTTATTTCATATTATTAACATAGTATGTTAATTTAGAATTTCTGCTTGATGAATGATGCTCATGTGAACAAAAGATAGATTGGATTGATTAAATGGATTACAATGAAGGTAAATGTTGATCCTGCTTCAGGCCTTGACCATTTACACAAGCATTGTTAAACAAATTACATTTAATTTAAATAAATCTATATATCTATAGTTTGACAATTGCTTTCCCTATCCATCTATAATTATATATATATATATGTATTTATATATGTATCTATTTATTATTATATATAATTATTATGTTTATATATTTAATTTATTTGTAAGTAGGTATGTATATTATATATGCATGCATTTATTATAGTTTTCTTTTATTTATTTTCTCTCTTATATATATTTTCTCACATAGCTTGCACCCATACTTTGTCTCTAAACAACCCCAAGCTAGACTGGCAGAGAATGCCTACTGGCATTAAGTCCGCCTATTTGTTTTTTGTATTGTGTGCAAATAAAAAATAAATAAATATCTTACCAAAATTTAAAAAGTTATTTGTTATTCTTCTAGAATCAGTGCATCAAATGCAGTCAGCGCACCATTATCTTGGCAGCCTGGAGATCCGAGAAGGCCATATCCGACAGACCTGGAGATGAGACTGGGAATGCTTGGCAGACTTTGTGATCTACCACTTAACGGTCACACACCGTCCACTCTGAATGACTTGCACAGAATAACAACAAGCGGAGGTAATTTGTGTTACTCATAATCAATTTACCAATATTCATAATTCCAAGTAAACACATAATAATAGCATGGTCAATATCAGTGTTTGTATTTTTCCTTGCTACAGTTTATATAGTGATGTACAATAATCTAGAGATATGATGTGGAAAATAAATTACCTATGCTATCTTTTTGTGATGCTTTAATTGTCGTAAACTGATATATTTACTGTGTCAACCATGTCTATCAAGACCTAGGATTTGTCGCCTTTTAAGCCTATTTATTAGGTTTGGTGCGGTTAGTTGTTTGGCAAGCTTATTAGGATTCATTTCTAGCCTTTTTCTGTATTTCATACTCCAGGTCTTGATCTCCTCTTTAACAGTCCTGATTTTGAGATGCTCATGAATAACCAATGTTTTTATAAACCACAGACATTTGGATATTTGTAACAAGATGTAATTTTAAACCCTCTGTATGATACTTATGTTAGAGTCACATGCCGAGCCCTATTGTTGAATCCTGTATGTCCAAATTGGTTTCAAAAGCATTTTGTAGATTATTTAATAAAATAATTAAATTTTTTATATAATTTTATTTTTATTTTAGTACCACAGTCAGCGCCAAACCAGTTCACTTGGCACTCTTCTGGAGAACTCCACATGTCAGTGGGAGGCGGTAACTCTGTCGCAATAGACGGACGTGGCAAGGACGCTCCAAATCAAGAGGATGTTGAAGTTATGTCAACTGATTCAAGCTCCAGTTCTAGCAGTGACTCACAGTAGACTTCAGTTATGATAAGAACTAAGTCTTGTTTGCTTAAGTTAGCATAGTTATTTCTTTTGTACATAAATACTTGTTTATTATTAAATATTTTTTTATGATAACTTATGTGTTTTACTTAATACAGTATCATTTTAAATAGTTTTAATATCGACAAATGTCGAAGTCCGGTTGTTACTACTTTACCAGAGGACTCTTTGGGTTGGAGTTTGAACAGCCTAAATTTTTAAAAGGGGAATTTATACATGTGGCTCTCCCGATGTGTAGTGACCACTGCCGGCCACAAACCAATTACAAGTGCGTGTATTTTTGGGATGGCACTAATGTTTCTGTATACTTGTGTGAAACAAAACAGTTTTACAAATGTATAATGATGTATATTTATTTATATAATATATTTAAGATTCTTAAAACGGTCATTTTTGACACTACCCTTAGCCAGCTCTTAACCACCCAAGTTAAGCTAAAAAAAATGCTAAATAGCATTAAGTTCGCCATTTTTTTTAAAATAAAGCTAGCAATATTTCTTCTTTTTTTTTCAGAAATATTATTAACAATCTTGTTAACCATTCCAACTAGGCTTGTGCTAGGACATGGTTCACGGCATTAGTCGAATGGTGGATTCGAACCCACGACCTTACGATTGGCAGGCCGCACCCTAAACCATTAGGCCATTGTACATATATTTTGGTGCAATAAAGGATTTATCTATCTAAACGTCATTATTTCCGAGGTACATACAAGTTGCCGTTGACTTTTGTGGAGGCCACTTTTTGTTGTTGCTATAGCAACGCGTTATGACTCATTTATTTATAGCATTCACGACGTGAATTTGATCGTGTAGGTATTATTTTGAGAAAAACAAAGAATTTATCATATCGAAGTTGATATTATAAGACACCATGGCGGAAAGAACCGCATCGTCGGCGGAAGATACACTTGTGCGTTATGACAACCCAGTTCTGGTTACTAAGAAAGCGGAACCAACTGTAAGTTCATGCTCATAATATTAATATATGTGTCTCTTTGTCAATATTTCGTCAAATACAACGACCTCACAGAATACCGGAGCGAAATAAACTTTTAAAGTCACCACTACAATTCTGGTGTAATCAGACTCCGCCACCGTTAGATAATTATTATTGACAGTTTACAAAAAAAATATTTACAAAATCTATATATATAAAAGAGAAAGTGTGTGCGTTTGTTCCATACAGGCTCCGAAACGGCTGCACCGATTTAAATGATACTTTCAGGGAATCTTCAGATTGACCTGGCGAGTAATCCTGTAAAGTTTGCTGACGATCGGAGCACTCCTCTTTTTGAACTATTAAATACAGCTTTACTATGATAGTACTTCTACGGGTATGATATTGTATTTACTGATATGGACATGATCTTCACCCGCTCGAGAAAAGAATGAATACGGAGAGAAATGAATAATTTAATATATTGTGAGAGTTAAATTAAATATTTAATGATGTAAGTTTATTATTTAAATAAAATAAAGAAAAATCTAGCGCACCGAAGCGGACTGGGTACGCTAGTAACTTATATAATCAAAAATGTAAAACAAACAATATATTTGTAATTGTGGAACGTCCACAGGTTTCACCCCGCGGCGATGCATTGCAGCCATGCGTGCCCACGGAGGCCAAACGTGAAACCGAAGAAATATTGAACGCCATCTTGCCTCCCAAGGAATGGGAGGAAGACGGTCAGATATGGACGCAGAAAGTAAGTCTTAATTCATTTAAGCACATTACGGTTTAAGTTACGTTAACATTGAAATAATTAATGTTAGTAACCATACAAATACGGAGTCTGGAAACTATTTCCAATTCCGTTAACAGAAATGCTTGTCTTTCTCAAAATAAACTTAAAACATTATTAAACAATTTTTTTTGCCGAACTACAGATTGGCCAGAGGTGTTGGCCTTGACTGCTTCACCGGATTGAGGTGGCACAGCTCTTAGGTCGCTTAGCCTGAAACTCTATCGCTACTAACTCGAGACAAGGGTCCCTCCGGTGAGGGGTAACCTCGGCTAGCACGTTTACTATGTTATTATGCATCAATCACCGATATGTTCCTACCGGAAACTGTCATAAACATAAACTATTCCGAGACCGGTAATAATCATTGTTTGAAAATGATGTTTCGTCTATGCTTATTAAACTCTTCACCAGTTCTAAAGTACAATTTCTGTTAGCGTTTTTAAATTGTATAAAAATGAGACTATAACATATAAAAGGCACCGGTATCTAAAAAGGCTTTGGTAATTTGAGCATTGAGAAGGAACGAATACAGCCCACTACATCCCATGTATGGGCTCAACTATCGGTCATATGAACCCAAATACTTCGACCCCTTTAAGTTATTTATAATATCTTTTTAGTCAACTCTCTTCCCGGAAGGATTTCAAGACATAATTACATATTGTCTCCTTCGACTCTCCACTACAGGTCCTTCTAAATGAGTAGAGTTCTTTGATTAGGCGAATGTCGATCGACCACCATGGTGACTTAAGAAATCTTTCGTCTAAAAGACAAAATATATGCTTCACCATCTACTCCTCAATTGTGATAAGGGCGTGCAAGTACATTTGTTCACACAACAAATGTGTCTAATGGTTTTATGTATTATTTCGTTCCAGATATCATCGACGCCAGCCACACGGCTAGATGTAATAAATCTTCAGGAGATGCTGGACACACGCCTGCAACAGCGGCAGGCCAGGGAGACCGGCATCTGCCCAGTTCGCAGGCAGCTCTATACGCAATGTTTCGACGAGCTCATCAGACAGGTTAGTTATTTGTCCACAAAGAGTAGCTTCTTAGCCGTCGGTACGTATTATTTTGGATTTGAGAAAAAAAAATTGAAAGTTATAGAGACTATCGATAGAAGTGAGAGCTTATAATTTTATTTTATTAAAATTATCAATATGAATCTGGTTTTCACATCTATTAATTCACACTCCGAGTAACAATTATAGAGTTTATTTATTATTCAAATATATTACGGACAGTACAAGATCATAACAAAATTTAAATATAACATTTATGTCGGTGACGCGAACCCATAATATTTTTCCCTAACAAAAAGTGTCGTGTCCCTCAACGCGGTTAAAAAACTTCACTTTAAAATTAAATTTCGCAGGTGCCCACAACACGGCATAAGGAACTCCACTAATAATCACGAAGTTCTTTTCGGTTTTCAGGTAACGATAAATTGTGGTGAAAGAGGACTCCTACTGTTGCGAGTTCGCGACGAAGCCAAGATCACAATGGAGGCGTACCAGACCTTATACTGTAGTTCCATCGCATTCGGAATGAGAAAGGCACTACAGGTACTTTATAGCACAAATCATGAACTGCCGAGTAAGTACGGAAATTTAATAACAGCCCTAGCGTACTGGGCACGTAGAATAAGACTACGGTATCCCCTGCGTAGAAGGCGACTAAAAGGGGCCTTAGGTTTATTGGGCGACAAGGGTGGAGGCTTTGATCGTCCGCTGAAGTGGACTCGGGAAAAGGCGTCATCGGTTGGCGCGTGTCGCCTTGCACTGCGAGGGCACGGGGAGGGGAGAGAGAGCGCGGGATTAACCTCTCCCTCCTCGGAGAGCCCGAGATCACAGTGCCAGTGCCGAGAAGGGCTTCGGTGCTACTAGAGATCCCGGAGCCCCTTACCATGCACCGAGGAAGTGCCACCGGGGGGGTTTTACCCCACATAGCCCGAGATTTCCCCCCCGTCAAAAAAAAAGGAAATTTTATAAAGTCGTAACAGATATGTCATGAAGGCAGTCAAGCACTGATGTGACGACTTTAATTATTTTTGACATAAATAATTAACAGCATTATGTTAAGAAATTTCGAAATACTACGTAATGTTCCATTTTTTGTGACGAACCTATACAGATAAACCAGTAAAGCTAGCCTGTACTGCTCCACCACATTTAAGTCATGGCAAAGCTCTTAGGTCGCTAACCCCTATGTAAAGTAACTCCACTGAAAGGTCCTCCGGTGAGGATTAACCTCGTCTTGGAGTAGTGTAACCGACTATACGCGTAAGTATTATGAGCGCCCGAAAGTGCCGTACCACGACGAACAGTAGCTTTACAACGAAGTATAATGTTATTCCATAAATCCATCTTACTCTTTACAAGTACGCACATGTGCATATAAAACTATTTTCACTGATTTTTACCTAGGTTTAATTGTACATTAAGGAAGTTTTGAGCATCTTTAGGGGGTCTTAGCCGGAAGAGGAGAGGGTTCTTGGCTCGCTTCAAAATAGCCAGCCAATATTATTTCAATGTATAAAGCGAATGTTAGACATTAAATCATAAACTACCAAGCATTCAAGCAATCCTACTGTTATTCCTATAGTTCTCCTTTATTTTTGTGCTACATAACCGCTAGCCAGCTAAATTTGTAGTCGGAACAAGGAAAATTCGACCTTATGGAGCAAGTCGCGAAGTTAGAATCGGAACGTTCAAGTCTGGAGAAACTGTGCGCTGAATTGAAGCAGAAGACTGAACAACTGGAGCGCCGGGCTGCGGAGCTGAGAGCTGCCGAAGAGAAACGACACCAAGAAGAACTGCTCGCACTGAAAAAAACGAACGCACAACTGAAGGTTCACCAATTTTCCTTTCTTTTCAACCGACTTCAAAAAAGGAGTCACTACGTCTGTATTTTTTTTATGATTGTTACATCATAACATTTTTTTTTAAAAAGAAACCTAGCAATATTTCTTTTTTTTTAGACAACATTCTTGTTAACCATTCCAACTAAGCTTAAGCTTGTGTTAGGAGATGGTTCAAGTCAATAGTCGTATGGTGGCGAATCAACCTATGACCTTACGATTTGCAGACCGTAACCTAAACCATTAGGCTATTGATGCTTGATTTTAATGATTCCTTTTTCATTTGAAAGCCGGTATTTCCCATTTTAATTTGATCTAATTCTGACAATCGCATTTATGAGAAAATCCAATAAGTTTTTAATTTGCATCAATTATGTACGTCACAAATGGACGAATAACTTAATATAACACCGACCGATTTCGATGACTTATTTTTTTGTTGGAAAGGATGTACTCCATTCAATACAAGTGTAATAACTTGTAGGTTTTGTGAAATGAAATAGTCCAATTACTAGTACACTCGCTTTATTGATACAGCGTAACGTTGTACAAGGAATTATTTTAAAGAATGCTGTGACAACTGCGCGTCCTCCCCATCTTACTACCCTTCCTATTGCCTGTCTCCAGGACTAACTTGTCCAGGAACTCTCGGTTGGGTTTGTTAATACCATCTCACTGCACATTGATATATTTTGTTGCACTGAGTCTGTGTTTATCGAAGCTGCCTACAAATGCGTGGAAGGTGTTTGACTCTATTATATTTATACATTATTGTCAATACATCATGCAGCTTTTTATTTGTTTTAATTTTAATAATATATATTTAACTAAGATTTTATAACATCACATTGGTATTATCTGTAACGGTGTTATAATTTTTATTGATTTAAATAAATAAATCTTTTTACAAAAATTCATTAGAAGTTATATTACAAACTAATAAAGTTATTGTTTGCAATGCCAAGTTCATGTGACGAACAACTAAATTATTATTTATGAATTAAAGATACATGAAGGTTCATGTAAATCACTAAGATATCATTGGAAGTAGTTATTATGCATAACAATCGCTGCGTGCCATGTGTTGCCAGCTAACAATAGTTTGATGAGAATTTGGTTAAGTTTTGATTAATTCTATTTCGTAATATTTTCTTACGATAATTCGTAAATACCAATGGGGCGTCCACGTGTAATAAATAGCGTTTAACATTTCATTCGATTTGAAGTCCATTTTTGTTGTTGCACGTAAATATACTTGTATTGTACAGTAACAGCAGTATATAATAAGTAATTTGTGTAATTTTCAGGCTCAATTGGAAGGAATCATTGCTCCAAAGAAGTAAAGAAATTTATTCCATTGTTTGTGTGCATACTTGTAAGATATCTTAGTGAAATTGTTTGCAGACAATATTTGCCTCATCTAGTGGCATTATTTTATTTCAAGTTTAATAAACTTTATATATTAATATGCAGTACTAAACTTTTCAAATAATTCAAAAAAAATTAACAATAATAAAATTTTCAAACTTTCACCACATTCTCGGCGAAGGAGACACAGTAATAAACAATGAAAGGAAACTTGCACGTACAGGAAATTTGCACTGCGGTTGCTCAGACCCTGCCCTAATACTCATGGCAAGTATACCGACCGAAAAGTAAACTTTTCCTGACAAAAAATCAATATCGTATCATAATTAATGCGGGAACTGAGTGCACAAACATACAAAAAACAATTACGAGAGAAAATAGTCGATACTGACTGTCGATATGCATCGCGCTTGTTAGGTCTCGTATGTGACAGAAGGTAAACTTATCGCCATATTGTAGTTAGTATTTTGAAGAAAACGAACAGCAGAAATCTCATAGGTCCAAGCGAGTGTTAGCTGGCAACACCTGACACCCAGCGATTGTTATACATAATAACTACTTCCAATGATATCTTAATAATTTAACAGAACCTTATTGTATCTTTAATTCATAATTAATAATTTAGTTGATCGTCACATGAACTTGGCATTGTAAACAATAGTTTAACCTTATTAGTTCCTAATCTGACTTCTGATTAATTTTGTATAAAGATTGTGAGGACGCGCAGTTGTGACGTTTGACTCGATATAATTCTTTGTACAACGTTAAGCTGTCTCAATAAAGCGAGTGTATTAATTGGACTATTTTATTCTACGAGACCTACAAATTATAAAACGAAGTAGGATTTTATTTACTGCATGACTTAATCTTGGAGTTATAAATCTTTTTGTGTTAAAAATAAAACAAACAAATCATTTTATTAAAATATATATTAAACCATTTTATTTAGGGCAAACGTACAATATTTTCATTAGTTTACAATCCACATATTTAGAACCTTAAAAAGATATAAAGGACACACAGAAATCATTTATTCATGCATTCAATTCATTAAATACGTAAGATTTGTTTATTTTAAATAATTCAGTTACAAGTTCAACGAAAATTTATTATTTCCCTGAAATTATTGTTCACAGAATATACATTTAATTATTCAATACAGCTTCACAATGTTCATAATAATCTACAAAACAAACAAGACATAATGGAAATAAAATTATGCAAAGTAATGAAATTGGTAAAACTTAAATTATCGTAAATAAAATGAGGAATTAAGGCACCACATACATTCAGTAAATTAAAAACATCAAATTAAAAAATACTAATACACCAATTAAAAAAAAAAACAAATACTGTAAGAAAATTAGTAGTGTCTGACGATGAAATAACTACAGTCATTATACTATAAAATGTAATTCTATATTTAAGTTATAGATAAAATATGTTTAAAATGGATGATATACGTACATAGACGCCGTGTGATGCGTTCTCCGTACATTTCAGTACGTAATCTGTGTATATCGATGTTATGTACACTTACAAAGAAACCATTAAAACAATACAATTACTTTATAACATTCAATCAAACTCGCCCACGAAAAACATTTCCACTCAGCAGGTACATCGACAACATTCAGTCAAAACGTCAAAAACTTACACGGAATGAAAATTAATTTTTTAATATTAAAATACGTAAAGTAATCCAAGAACAATATCTCGTATCAAAATAGACAGATACCGTATTATAAACTAAAATCTCCGTCGCAATATTACATTTAAAAAAATAAAAAATTGTGATCGAAACGAAACGCCACTGTTGCGGTGTCAGTGCCACGGAGCATACGTACAAAGTGAAGATGTAACAGGTACTATTGAATTTACTTAAATATTACGTGACATGTTCGACACGTTAAATTTTGCCATCTTATAACCACCCGGAGGTCTCTGTTATACAACCAATATGATTGTCTATGAAATAATAAAAAACAAATTTTGTTTTAACATGGCAATAAAATGTTGTCACAGTTTCATGAATTTTGACTTTGGCGTTCTTTCGTGATGATCAGAATATTCTATAACGGAAACGCGTATATAGTGTGGCCAAAAGAGAGTGGCGCTGATTGCTTGACCAAAACCACGCCAATGATCCGTCAGGGTTAAAATACTTGCGCGGTAACTAAAGCCAACTTCTCATCGCATATGCTCCGTGGTTAGTGCCTCGTTGGTGGATTTCTTCAATTTGTTGCCGTTTAAAAAGTTTAAAAACAAATAGTTCGGTGGAATTCTAAACAATATTATCACAGTTATAATACAAAATAAATGATGTATGCACGTTTTCATTGTCGTTCGTTTATTTGAAGAAATCTACAATCGAGTTGGATCACATTAAAATTCCATTACTGTTAGCCGATACGTTGTCATGGGTTGTGTACGTGGCGATTATGAACGTCTTATTAAGAAGGAGTCAACAATTTGTGATATTTATAAATCCCCGCAATAGTATCGAGTATATATCATGAATTAATTCACGGAATATAATCTGCAATGAAAACGTCGGACGGAAAGTTTCATGTGAAATAGGATTATGTACTCTGAGTAGAGATGAAAGAGGAACTCGGGTTATACATGATCACTCATAATCGCCTCAGGGATATTGAATTTTTATCTGAAAAAGGGTAGTGCGGAGTATTCCGATGAAATAGTTTCAGTTGCCTTGAGCCAAAAAGCTCGTAACGTTTAGATCAGGATAATTTCGTTCGTTCACTACTGTGGTTTTTCTGAATAGGCGGTGAGTCGATGTGCCGGCCCCACAGGAATCGCGGTGACCCTTCCGATCCCCCCGTCCAGGAGTGGGTTCACAACTTGCACGATGTCCGGCTGCAGAGAGTCCTCGCCTATTTCACCTTCACCTAAACTGATCATGTTACCTTCGAGATCAGTTGGCGCTGTCTCACTGCTCGGACTCGTTGTCAATTCTAATGATATTATCTTCTCTTGCGTCGTCTCCACCTATGTGACATATATTATTTTGTTGGATAATACTCATAATGATCTCTAAGTCGTTAATGAATTTAATTGTTTATATTTACAAGAATAAACGCAAATTGATTGTGGTAATGTTTGAATATAGTACATGTCACTATAATATATTTATACAATTAATATTTATGTAATTAATTTTGGGATAGTATAGAAAATTTAAAACATGTTTTACAGTACATTAGTAATCATGCTATTTCTTATTAGGATTGACGTATTAAAATTTACAGTAATTTTGGACACAGAATTATCTATACACAAAACTGTAACATGCAAGTTTAAATTTGAAAAACTACACGTGTAAAAAGGCTATAAATAACGATATAAACAAAATAAGTAGAAATGCAACAAACCATTTCTTTCGGTGAAGTTTCCAGAAGTTTCTAGAAGAAGTCTAGAATCCAGGTATAGTCTGACAAATGATACACAAATATGTTAGCATGCCATGCCAAAATATCATGCAACACACATAAATAAATAAAAATAAACATACAACAACCCTTACAGTACAAATATTTTATGTTTGCCTGACTGCAGTTAACACAAAATATCCAAGTGGCAACACAGACACAAGTGTGATGAGCCCTCTTTCAATCGATTATTTTAATTCTATATAATATATCATGTCACTTCTCAATATGAATCAAGATTCAGGTCTAGTTTAAGATTAGATAAACAAAGTATTTGTACTGTATGTTATAAAGAAGACGATTTACACAAACATTTAATGAGAGTTTACAATATAAAATATAACTTGTAAACAGATATTAGTTCGAAATAAAAACATATTCACACGACATTATAAACCACCACATCAATTAGTTGTAAGAAAAAATATATCTACACACTAACTACTCAGCGGCGATATACAATTCGGAAACGGTGTTGTTCGAACGAACCACGTTATAAACGTTATGTGCGTAGAACTCGTATGATCGTTGTGTTTGATTTAGCCCATCAGTCATGTCTTTACATTTACACGGTACATTAGGACTGTTATAAATAAATAAGCTCTCACGTGCCTTTAACTCTAGCGAGGTAAACAGAGATAGTTTTCGCTGTCCGCGTTCACCAAGATTACTAGGTCCCGTATTTGTCCCATACAAATTGGGTGAGATAGTGTATGGTGATGGCACTAGCGTAAAGTTATTTCTTTATACTTAAATACTGAAAAACATCATTCCCTTGTTACAAGAGTGAGAGTGTAGGCTTGAATATAATACAATAAGCTCTCCTATGTCATTTACAAGTCTGGTGTGTTACACACTTTTCTGTCACGTCGTTCACGTCCCCATATGGGATAAAAATCGCAATACAAGGGACGCACAGTGTACTAAGACATTTTTCTTAATAATGCAAAAAAACGGAAACTCATTCCTATATAAACCGGCTGAGATTCGAAAGCCGACTGTACCCTTGCGCTATCTGTCTACCCCGTTACGGTTAAGACGTGAGAGCTTATATATATATATATATAATTTCTGAATTAAGCTTAAGAAAAAAAAAAGCATATACGGTGTAGTGAAAAAAGCATCCAAGATACTTTGGAATTTCCAAAGATCGGAAACTCCGGTATGTTGTGTTATTTTCAAAGCACTTGTTTCGTCAAAAGGAGTCACACAGTCGGTCAAAGTCCGTTCGGTCGTCGGCCGCTTCACCGTTGCACGTAAAAAGCTAAAGCGTTGTTCATAAATACACAATAGTAATACAACCACACATAACGGCATTGCTTTGTGTACAGCGTCCTACATACTAAGGCGTAGTGTACAACCGCGCCGGTTCCCGTACCTCTTTCTCAATCAATTTCTCAATGTACTCGACGGTTCTCACTTTAGTCTCCCCCGTACTCGGACACACGTATTCCTCCGTGCGTAGCGTTATTCTCTCGTCTAACAATTTCTCCTTCTCCTTCACGGCAAGTATGGGGCCCGGTTTTGTACGTAACGCGATACGTGGCAGGGGCCATTTCTATAATTTGTAAAGCCAATCTATGACAATCACAAAACCCAGTGGACAACACGAGTGGCTGCCAAGCGATATTGAACCCAAGTGGACTAGGACAACATATGATATATGCAAAATTTGCTGTGAAACGCACACAAATATTAACAGACTTCTAGGGGACTTTATCTATTAGCAATATATGAATTATGAATGATATGAAATTCTAATTTTGTATGTGTAACTTTACTAGTAAGGAAGTGAAATTTGCAAAATAGACAATAACACCAGCTATGTCAACAATGGGTTAATAACCATTCGATGTTAACGGTTACAGACAAACAAGGATTATGCGTTCAAACATTCATTATGTAAAAAAAAACGATTACACAATTATCAACAAAAGTTACCAGTCTGACTTATATATTTTTTTAATGACGAAGTACACGGATTGGTCAGAGAAGCTGGCCTTGACCGGATTGAGAGGTGACAAAGCTCTTAGGTCGTTCAGCCTGAACCTCTATCGCTAGTAACTCGACACCAGTGTCCCCCCGGTGAGGGGTAACCTCGGCTTGGACGGTTACTATGTTGTGACTTATATAATACCAAAATTAATGTATTGTGTTGCCGTTTTTTTTCATCTGCAACATTTATTTTATTAGTATTTGTTTTATAGCATACGTTTGCTAATTATATGAACGTAACATACCTCTGAGGGAGAGTTATCTCTCGATGGCATCTCCCCTATGACATCGTTCGCCGGTCCAACCATACTTTTAATAACCTTTTGTGATTCAAGAGCCTCCTGTGGATGAATAAAAAAAGTAAATAGTTGAATATGATAACCGTCATGGTACTGTGCAAGCATAACAAAAAGAACGAGTTATTCTACTTTATAACTGGCCGCAGTGTCTTGTTGCGTCCGAGATCGAACCGCAGTGCCGGCACCCATGAATTTGTTTGTTGCAAATTTAAGGGCCGATTTATCTTCTTAAGGAGGAAAACATCGTGGCGGAAACCAATGATTTAGAAAATTTTCTAAGAAATGTGAATCTGTCTGCCAATACGCATTAGTGTTAGTGTTGGAATATATTCGCTTAGATATATCACTATATATAGGCTTTTACAAACGTTAATATACACAATATACGTATACGTAGCATACGTTGACATACGTATAGTAACAACCGACAACCGTCGATAAAGAATATACGTTCACGCTCTCGGTCGATAATTTTGTCGACGGTTGTTCATCTACGATTGCTGGTGATGGATATGAAATATGATGGTTCGTATAATAGTTATAATATAATAAATAAAAAAGCCATTGCAATGTTTGTTAGTTATTTATCCGATTTGGACCCCTGATCGGATAAAGGCCTCCTCCATCTTTTTCCTTGACTACCTGTCCTTGCCTGACATTATCCAGTCATTTCCTGCGATGTGCCTAATATCATCAGCCCACCGTTTTATTTGTCGACCCACATTTCCGTCACCCTTTAGTCTTTTTCATCTTTTGTCCGAGTATAATAGTTAATAGTTTAGCGTGTAACAGTTACCGGCCCGTAAGCAAAATATGTATGCCATGATAGCATGATTTGGCAGGAAACAACATGTATTTCGTATGCAATCGAAAGGCATGTATAGGCACGTACATGTTCGAGGGAGCGCAGTCTGGCGGCGCGCCAGGCGGCTCGGCGTGCGGCGCGTGTCTCCGCATCCTCTCCCTCTCCGCCCTCCCGAGCTGCGCGCCGTCTTTGGGACTTCGCCGAGGGACTCACACCGCCCCTTGATACGCTGAAGAAAGAAAATAACTATATATAAAAACAGACTACCAACATATTTACACTAAAAATGAAAGGGCGGCGTAATGCAATTTAACTTATCACCACTAGTGGTGGATTTAGGTTTAGGTTTTAGAAACTTTATTCTCACTATAGACATTAAAGGTCACTTACATCAATAAAATAACTAATATTATAAAAGAATAAGTTCGCTTGCATATGGAAAAACTCCTAACGCATTCATTTGCTTTGGGACCATTAGCTATCGTTAAGGAATTTAACAAGTTGCATTTTGAGTGTGTATACCCTCTTGACGTGTGGTGGTATTTTGTTATACAGCTGTGCTCCTTCAAAACAAATTGATCTTTTACCGTAATTTGTTCTAACTTTGGCATAACAAGAAAACTAGCGCGTCGGTTGCTGCGTTTTTTAGTATTTTTAGTAAAAGAGATGTTAGTATTAATTGTTTTATCTATAATTTTCCTAATGAGAATACATGTACTTTATTTATATAATTGCTTGATATTCATTATTTTCGTCGCTTTGTAGAGATCAGAAGTCGGTGTCAAGGAAGGGAATCGGTAAAAGATTTTTATAATTTTATTTTGCAATATCTGAAGTTCGGAAAGTTTTGTTTTTGAAACAGCACCCCATATTTCTACAAGATATAGTAGGTGCGGTTTAATTAAGCTGTTATATATAGTATGCCTTAAATTTAACGCGATTAAACGCTACAACGCACGGACGCTCTCTTTTATTTTAAGAAGTATCATACTATATTACAAAGTCCTTGGCCAGTGGCGTTCGTAGTTGTTTTCGGTAAGGAGTTCTCAATGAACAAATATTAATGTGTGATTGTTAATAATTCCTGGCACACCTTTGGTACCTAAGGTCCAACGTCAAACAATTTAACATGGAACCTAATTGAAAATAAAACGTGACACAATTCAAAATCGATCCATAACCAATGGGGCTTAAATATTTGAAATAATAACCTCCTCCTATTTTAAGTCGGTTAATAAAATAGCATATAGTGTAAAAATCTTTCAGTATATAAAAACTAGTCACTATTTTGAAAGAGACCTTCCATTTATATTGTAGTGAATAGTCTTTTCATTCTTCCACGCTGAGAAATCGTAGTGCCATGGAGATTGTTTTTTAATTAGATTATATTATAAGATTTTTTAAATAAATAAAAAAAATATTTGAAAATTGAAATGATTACTTGTGGCCGTTCTCGTAAGGTTCGTCGTCGGAATGCGAGCTGTCTCCGCTCTGCCGGTCCTCCCCCTGTGACCACGAGCCGAGCTCTGCGCGTGATAGAGACGCCATTTTCCTTTCCTCTTCTTGCTTCAATTTCTCCACCTCATCCGCTGACAGGAACGTGAAAACTTTTTCTGCAAAATTACATATCAATCGGCCAAATTACACATATGGTATCGTCTCAGGGGATTTATAATAAAGTGTATATACCAACTCTAAAAGTGTATTAGGGAAGAATGAAGGATGGAGAGATTTTATATATAGTTACAGTTACAGCTTTTACTTTGTTGTTGTTGGTGTGTGCAATTTTTTTTTAATGACGAACTGTGCAATTTTTTTTTAATGACGAACTACACAGGTTGGCTAGAGAAACTGGCCTTTATTGCTTCACATGATTAAGAGCTGGCATAGCTCTTAGGTAGTTTCGCCTGAACCTCTATAGCTAGTAACTCGACACAAGGGTCCCCCCAATTAGGGAGGGGTAACCTCGGCTTGGACGGTTACTATGTTACGCGTACGACTACGGTTGCCATATCAAGGATAACTTGAGACAATCTAAGCTAAACTAACTTAAATGCCACTTCGAGATGCATTGGGAGAAGTGGCCGAAGAAACTCCAGTAACGCTCCTAATCTTATTTAATAATATAGCGATAGCACGCAGGGATCATACGCCACCACCGACGGTCGCGAATGGATTGTTGCGATCTATCCTGTTAAGTATGTGCATTTTAAAGTTTATCGTCTTAAGGTCTCCCTTCCTTTCAACCCTTGCGGGGAGACAAAGAGATACAGAAATATCGCTAGCCACTCTTCACCAAGTATTTTTGTACTTGAACGTCAAACTAAAAGGCCATTAGGTTAAAATTATACTAATATATAGTTTTCTTGCATTTTACCTGGTCTAGGTGATGATTTATGGCTTTCTTCCATAGCATTTTCGAAGAACCTTTTCTTATCACTGACAGAAGCTTTCACAAAATTACCAGAATGAGGTGGGGAAGCCTGAAAGTATTTTGAAAGCGTAAGTAAACAATTGATTATACATTAAAATATTAATGATACTGAACATTGAATGACATAAGAAGCGCGTTATATTTACAAGCAATGAAAATATCCCTCATCCAAAATTATTAAACACCCATGCAGTCAGTAGAGTTTGTTATGCATAAATCATAATAAATTCAAATAAATTAAATAGAACATGCAAAATATAATAATTGGCAAGTTATAAAACGATAATTGACCATGTAACATAATGGGACATGAGGGTTGATGTCTGACACGTACGTGGTTTTAGTCAAGAGATCGAATCGGTTGTCGACGAACACAATCAAAAGAAGCGAGTGTATGTGTGGGTAAGATGCCGTACATTGATGTTTACCTCGCCGATGGCGAAGGATTTGATTTTGCTGCTCCATGCGGGTTTCAGGGTGGTTGCGGGCGAGGTACTCCCTTCCGTCACCGGCTCCGGACTGTTCGACAATCTATCAGAGTCAGGGGTAGTCGTCACTTCGCCGAAATGGACTCTTCTCTCTAATTGGACACTCTTAGGCGTATCGTCGGTACGCGTGGGGATTTGTGTGAGGTTTGCGTTTATATCTTTTTCTAATTGGGGGATAAATGAGTGGGTTACTTCATTAATATAAACGGGGTGATCAATTTCATTGACGCGTACTGGTACAGGCTGAGTATAAGGGTTGTAGGTGCCAGCGACTGTCGTTAGAGATGGATACGGATTGTTGAGCGGGTACGTGGTGGAATGCACCATACTGGATGGCATGTTTTTAATTCTAAGGTCTCGAAGTGAGGCGTGGGTTTGATTTTGGCTATCTTCATAGTGTGACAAATTTGGATGTAAACTGCAAGGAGAATTAGGTATGTGCGAAACCGTTGGTAACGTTTTTATCTGGACTTGCAATAATTCAGGAGGTTCGGGCTCCCCATCGGGACTCGCCGACATTTCCTTATAATATTCATCTGTGTCTATTGAAGGAAGATCAGAGTTTCGGAAGACATGATATGAGGGCACTTCAGAAATAATAACCGAGCGCGGGCGGGCTTCTGCGGGCGGTACTAAAACTGGGTGGGCACGGTAGTTCACGGGAGGTGGGAATTCTGTTTCTGGGGAGTTGGTCGAATTAGAAGACTGCATGGTTGTTTCCGCGACGACGGTCTCGGGCAGTACAATGCGTTGAGGAATCAGAGAGATGAGTGGCACATTGATCTCACACTCGTCCCGCTCTATTAAGTGACTTTGACTTACGTTGGTATTGAATAGAGGCGGTGGAGGGATGATAAAGTCCTCGGGAAGCACCAGAGCCGCCTTCGGAACTGGTTTCGTGACCGCCACCTCTGTTCTCGGCGGTCTATGTATTAGTAAAGAGCTACGCGTCCCCGAGCATGCATCGTTAGTAGAGGGGCTCGTCTCCGGGGCGTCATGCATTTCCACATGCGGTTGGTATCGTATTGTGTCTGTTTCGTTTGTCGACGGATGTCGTTCGTGTACGTCGTAGTGATCGCTGGTGAAACTAACTCGCTTCGTATTCGGTTTTCGTGGCACTTGAGGTTTCTGCTTGACGGGGGGAGGCGGTGGCGGGTGAGATGGGCGGGGGATTTGCGAGGCTTCGGGCACGTCGATCGAAGTGCCGTCGTCGGGCCTCAACGCCGTGGGCGGTGCTGGAGATATAGGTGTAGTGGGCGTGGCCGGAGAGAGCGGTGTCTTCACTTTCTGCTGTGTAAACACAGCGAGCGGCGATGGGCTCGCCACTTGTGGACTAGATGTCTAACCAAACCAATATAAAACATTTCACCATCTACATTTCTGTTAATGTTTCTAGATTTATTAACTCAAGAATAAAATTAAATATGTATCATTAGGATATCAATAAAAAGAAATACGTTTTTGTATTGTTCTACGTCGTGGCGCAAGCAACTTGCACGAAAAAATCATCTTAAAAAAACCAAACACAGATAAATAATAGTGTCGCGAACAAATAAATCGAAGAACATAAATCTTCCAAAATAAATGTCATCAAAACTTGCCACATTAAAAGGTTAATTGCACGAGTTATAAATAAGTAAAAAACAGTGTACTTTGAAACAATTTGTATTTATATGCAACACTGAAATATAATTTCATTATGTATAATTGTGTGTGTGAATTAGTTGACACTAAATAAATGTGCACAAACTTATTTTAAAACAATTGGCAGTTATATATTTGGCAAAAACATTATGCAAATGTCACATTAAATTTTTAAACTCTATATATTTACGTTAATCAAGTACACACAATAATGGAGAATACATATATTTATTTATAATACATAGAATATTATGTAACGCTTATTTTAGTAGCTCAATTCAATATTCGAATGATATGTCGTCAGTAAAGATATAATATAATTTAACGACATCTTTTAAAATATTATTTAAATAACATGCAACATTATCAAATTTTTCAACACAAGAAAAACAGATAGCATTTTTATTCCATACTTACAAAACAGACAATTCGTCCTTAATATATGCTTATATATTTTTACTAAATTTATATCTAATAGGGTTTATCAAATTACAAATATTACCGTTATAAGTATAAAACAGTAGTAGAAATCTTTTTCTATAAAGGTATAATTCAATACGTAGTACAGACTAAATATAATTACTTAGTGAGTATTGAATAAAGTTGGTCACATGATAAACATAGGTTATTAAAAATGATCTAACAAACAGACAAACAACGCTGAGACATCGGTTTATTTAATCGTATTAATTGAAGACGCAAGTGATACGGCGCGACTTTTTATATAGAAGCTAAAAGGTCATATACCTAGTAATAGCGTCAGTTGAAGCGTCAATAGCCTAATGGTTTAGGGTACGGTATGCGAATCGTATGGTCGTGAGTTCGAATCCATCATTCGACTATTGACGTGAACCATCTCCTAGCATAAGCTTAGTAGGAGTGGTTAACAACAATGTTGTAATATTTTCTAAAAAAAAAAGAAATATTGCTAGCTTTCTTTGTAAAAAAAATACCACAAAGGAAATATTTTTGACAATTAAATAAATCTATCGATACAAAATCGATTTTTTTATAGTGACTTCAATTGTTTTACGTCTGATTTCATTAGATTGTGAGGTGACTATTAGAGCGCTCAGCTTGAAGCGTGACTTATTTACAATAAGTATTGCCTAACTTGACCAATTTCAAGGAATTGAACTCAACTTGGACTCACGTGTGTGAGAACTTGCGATATATATTATTTTTAAACCAGTGTCCAGCTCGTTGTTTTTAAATGTTTAACAAATCGAGCTACTCTCTATCAGTTACATAAATTAATATTAGGGTAAAAAATATATTAAATAACGGAGAACCAATCATAACTGTACGCGAATGATTCTTAAAAGTATCTCTGAAAATCGACAAAATACCATTGTACCAGAATATATGAGCTCGAGGTTATTGTAACAAATAACTTAATTTTTCTAAGAACTTCAACTTTAAGTACATATTAATTAACTCCTTCAGTAAATCCACATCATACAAACACGAATTAAGTATAATATTTACATAATAATAAGACAAATATGTCCAAAGTTTACACTCAACTGTAAAATATCTGACATATTTAGCTGTCTGTAAAATTGTCAACACATAGGAAGCTATGAAAACCTTTCTAGTTATTTTATTTACCAATAGATCTCTCACATTGAATTCAAAATTATAAAAAATTAAAATTCAGTCAGATTGTTTAAATATGTCATGTAAAACAGAAAGGAACTATTAGTCACGTACATAAAATGGTAGACACTTTAATATGTCAAATATTTTCCTGCATTCATTCCACAATAAGTATTTACATAAATTGGACAGATGCGATTAATTGGTGTACTATGTGTTTCCCTCCGTTTCGTCTGGCTTTGCATTCTGCAATGGATGTAATACGTATTGTCAGTAAATCTGTCTGTGCATACGCTCCACTATTAGATGCATAAATTTTGTCTAACACAAAACAACAGTTAACTAGGCTACCGTCGAAGTTTCTACTACCTGTAACTATGACATCTTCAAAGGTTGTATAGAAGTCCTGTTGTAACATTGAACATCTTGTATATACCACAAACAGAGAAATAATAAATAAATTGAGGACACATGCAAACCATTTCTTTCATATATATGTAAACACATAAAATACAACATTGAAATCATAGATAAGTTTATTTAAAGAGATAATCAGATTAAAACAATAAAATATCCACCCTTCCCTTCCATATTCACGAAGCATAATCAAGTTAAATAAACTAAACAACATTTATTTTGGAAGATATCAACATTATAGCATACTTAGATTACTTGATATAGGTAATTAGAATATTTTCATGCAAGCAGTATACTACAAGGTGCATGCTATTGACAAATCAGAGGAATCCAATCCAAATCCGTACTAAAAAAATCACTTTGTATCGGTCTCGTAATATATTATACAAGCTATACTATAGACATGCTACATAGAGTTTATAATATATATTTTAGAAATATCAATAGATCTTTAATGTTCATGTTTTAACGATAAAAATATTATTGAAAAATAATATCTGTAGTTACAATAGTTTAGTAATAATAGCTTTTTTTCTAAATGTAATATTACAGAACAGGTCAATAGAAGGTAACTTTTAGCATATTTTGAAAGAAAAACTCTTCGTTCGTTTTTATTTATGTTAACTATATGCTTAATAGCTATTTTATTAGAGCATTAACGAATTCAATAACCTTTGTAAGAAGTACAATAATGTCGAACTATTTTACGTCAGTTATGCCTCCATATGTAAGCTTTTTAAAAGTAGTAGAAGTTTTGTCTACGGAACCATGATGCGATTCTCCAATACTTGTGTTACCTAAATTTTGTATTGTAATTACTTATGTGAAAACTTGTTATTTGCTAAACTAGTGATATTTCTGTAAATAATATAAGAATGAATAAATAAAAAAAACTAACATTGGTAATTATGCAATCTAATTAAGGTTTGTTCAGTTTTTTACGTGGTACAATAGACAAAGTTTCTGAATGGTCACAGAATCACTTGTGCTTATACAGCGGTTTTCTTTGACAGTTTTTTAAACGCAAGTTCCCAAAATAATTAGTATATGTAAATGAAAGACCACGTTCGCAATAGGCGACATGAAGACGTTTTCTTTGAACGGAAACATTTTCTTTCGACGTATGCTAATGAAACATTATTTGGTTGTCGAAACAATACTATTCTGTAAAATTACACTCGCGTCAAATTGTTTTAAAATATCATCGACGTAATAAACGTATTGGTACGGCCACATGAATGTAGCTTTTGTTAAGTAAGTTTTTACTGTATTCAAGATATATATATACGAATAAGCGCTGTATTCACGGCTGGGCATAGCACGATTCTGTACTGAAGCTCACTGCAGGAGCAGATGCAGCACGGTGTGTTGTTCCTCTACATACATTATGGTATAACACTACTTTTAAGAATTTTACCGCGTTTAAATCTTACTATTTAAATTCTCAACGTTTCGTACACTTTGCAGCGGTAATTTTCACGTGTTACAAAAATTAAAACGCAATAAAATATTTAAAGTAATTCAATGAGGAATATTACTCAAAAGTGTAAATGTGGCCAGTCAGTATGCTTTACAGTAATTCAATTTGACTGCAAAGCCACTGAGAAAGTGCTTTTGTCAATAGCTGATACAGTCAAGAAATAAAAAGAGATGATGTGAGGAGTCCCGTAGGTATATTGATGATGAAGTTACACGGTAGTCGACAGTAGTTTAGTAGGTAGTTTCCGAAAGTTCCGAAAGAAACCCGACCGAAGAAGACGTTCTTCTTCAGTTGTGTTATACATAATTTTAGCGTTGTACATAAGCCAAGTAAAGCAACTATAATTGTGTTCCCTATCATTATATATAATGGTTATGTACTATAGCATTCTTGATTTTTTTATTAAAAGCCTTATTATTAGTACTATATACGTAAGAGTTTATATACACGCGGCTATCTCCGCAGAGCCGTTTACTCTGCCTTATACGGTTTGTTGAAATATGAATGAAAAACAACTTTCTCATTAGACGGTAAGCGATTGCTACGTACTTTTGAGCTGGTGTTGGAACTTGCATTACAGAGTATAGTTAGGGATATAAGTTAATGAAGATAGAAAGAGAGTTACGTTTCGTATATGTGTGTAGGAGCAAGAGGGAGAGGTTCAAGCACACATTTTCTTTATTATTATACACACATACATATCTAAAAATATAAAGATATATATAGATGGAGCTAATGAATTTTTACTTCAGTCATGTGCTACTCATTTTGTTTTTATCAAAAATTTAAACTTTCGTGTTCCTAGTTGTTCCCAGCGCATTTATGATATATACATGTGGGAAACGGAACGTCAGTAAGGAGTGAAAAGCATAGCATGAGGAGAGTGAGTGATATGGAAGAGGACAAGATGGTGGAGTGTATATGAATGTACAAGGGCTGCCGTTGTGTTTTAAAATAAATAATTTTGAAGCAAAAGAAATCTTTGACTCTGAGAGCAAACACAAATGATTTTCTACCATTATAACGATTTTTTAATGACGAACTACACAGATTGGCCAGAGAAGCTGGCCTTGACTGCTTCACCGGATTCAGACGTGGCATAGCTTTTAGGTAGCTTAGCCTGAACCTCTATTCCTCCAGCAACGCTCCTAACATCTAAGAGGTGGGGCCTGCCCATAAAATAGCGGTAACGCGCAAGGATTATTCGCAACCTCCGACGGTCGCGAATGGACGCTTTGTGGATTTGTAGAGATCTAGATTATAACGAGAACCAACGCCGGTGAATGCGCTGCATTAACTCAGACTATGAAGTAGGATAATGCCAATCTTGCTTATCGCATATTGATGTGCTTAAATTATAAAGTAATAAATTAATTCCTTTTATACACAATAAAGTGTGTGTAATGTACTAAGATATAAAAGAGGACATTATTATAATGTCTATAGCGGCGTTGTTTACTATAAATATTTATTAATTTTTTATTTGATTTATTATTTCATTTAGATTAAGTTTACTAAGAGTGAAGTTTGTTATTCCTTAACTAAATACACCCTGCCGTGAACACAGCGCTTCCGATGAAAGCAAGTTAAAATACAGGTTTGTTGTGTACCTGAGGTTGCAGCGTGTGTTTGGACATGACGACGGTGGTGGTCTTGTGCTGCGGCTCGGGGGATGTGGGCGGCGCCGGCTCCAGGCCGATGCACTCCACGGCGTGCACGATGTCCATCACCTAAACAAAAATGTACTAATAAACTATCGAACAAGTTTTATACGGAACGAATGTTACGTAGAAGAAATATTGAAGATGAAGTTCAACAAGAGTCGACTTTTCCGAAAGTATACCGTGAAGACGTTGTCCTTCTTCAGTTGTGTTATACATAATTTTAGCATTGGTACATAAACGTTTGCTATCTTTATAAGACACAATTATTATGTAATATATTATGTACTTTATAAAGCATTCTTGCTTTTATATAATCAAATAAGAACGAAATATTTATTTTAATTTTACATTACGTATTTTCATTTCGTACATTCGACATTGCGGGCACGTAGCTGTTAGCAACAGTTGAAACAAATAATCATACCTTTTCCGGTGTGGTCTTTTCCCTCGTTACAGCGACTTGTTTCTCTTGTTCAAACTCAACTAATTCCTGTTGGAATTGTTGCTCCTATAATGTCAACAATTATTATTAATTCTGTTTCAATGGCTCTCCCAAGAGGAGAAAAACAAAAAGTTATGTTTTACTTTTAAGGGTGAGGGGAGGGGGAGGAGGAGTGGGGAGAGTTAATATAAACATGGCAATCGCTATCCGAGTATAATTAATTTTTATACACCGGGAACAAATTTTAGCGAAGCAAAGAACCACTTAGTCTATCACTTATTTACTAAATAAAAATAATGCCAACAACAAATAGAAACAATGATGTACATTTAAAGGAACATAACTGGTTGTGCATGTATTAATGATAAATTGAGTTTAAAAACCTGTTGGTGATGGTGCAAGGTATCTTCTCTGTCCAGGCTTGATGTGGAGTGAGAAAGAGAGCCGCCAGTGTCTGCCGTGCCGCTCTCGCTACCGGTCTGTGTACGTAGCAGGTGCGTTACTAACTACAGCGAATTAAAACGACACGACCAAACGAACGGCTAAATGTGGTGCTTTATTCATAATTAATACAAATTGAATTATGAAGCCTTTTTTTAAAAGGACCTACGATCAGAAGACCTCTACAGTTTCATCTGGGTTTTGAGAGGAAGTCGAATTTTTAGGGTGCTTGATGTTATAGACCATAAACTAGCATTTACTCGTGACTTCCTCATGTTGAGTCATATTCTAAAAGCTCATTTTATGACTATTATAGCTTAAAAGCGAATAAAACTTTTAATTTAAATGAAAGGCAATCAAGCAAAGGCATGCAAGCAAAGGCATGCTCTGCCTTTTATAATAGCTGAGAAATATATCTATACGACATAAAAATAGCAATGAGGTTAACATATCGCTAAAACCGTAAAAACTCTATAATAAATAAGATACACACAGTATAGATACTTAAGTCATGGTTGGTATGGTTTTTTTTAATTACTTTTTTTTAAAGCGAAAACGTGTTTTAAGCGTAAAGGTGAAAATAGCGTTCAAGTACTATTTTTTTATACCTAATAATTAAAAGTTTGTTGTGAATTTTCTACGTGCATAGAGTTTTAAGTCCTCCAAAACATCACATTTCAGTGCTCAAGTTTTAACATTTACTATCACGTGAACGTCTTGTTTACTTTTTTTTTGACGAACTACACAGATTGGCCAGAGAAGCTGGCCTTGACTGCTTCACCGGATTGAGATGTGGCATAGCTCTTAGGGCGCTTAGCCCGAAACTCCCCCGCTAATTATTCGACACAAGGGTCCTCCCGGTGAGGGGTAATCTCGGCTTAGACGGTTACTACGTTACGTGTAAGCATTCCGATACGAGAGCGACCGTGAGGTCCGAACTATGACCCGGTCGGTTGCTATTTCACGGATAACCTAAGGGACATTCAAAAACTAAACTAACTTTGAGAGCCACTTCGGGGAGTGTTGGCGCTGGGAAAAGAAGAAACCGAAGAAACTCCAGCAACGCTCCTAACATCTAAGGGGTAGGGCCTACCCTGATATAATAAATAGGCTGTAACTTATACGGACCGTCGACTTTTCGGGGCGGGTGTACCCTTGGCAGAGCACGAGGTGCAGGGGCGCGTGCGTGGCGGCCCGCAGCGCGCTCACCGCCTCGGCGTGCGTCGCGCCTAACAGCGACGCGCCGTTCACCTCTAGCAACCGCATTCCGACCTGCAACCAAGTTTATATATACTTATTGATTTTTTTCTTTATTTAGACGAAACAAGTACGTCTGAACCTTCACCCTTTTATCACTAGAATTTATTCGGGTGGTAACACGTCCATCTTATCTTAAAACTAGGTTTTATTTTTTTTGTACACAACCTACGAAAACGTTCTGTATTGTTATCGCCTCAACATAGATCAATAGGTTACGGTTAGGGTTATTAAATTCGACTATGATAACTTAAATTTCGTTGACATTTAAAGTGGTGTATTATGATAGTAGATACATGAAATTGATGAAAACGGTTTTTTAACATTACTATGAGAATTTAGAAAGGAAAGGGCAAGTCAACGTGTATTATTGGTAATTATTTTATTTGTAAATAATTTTACCTTAAGCCGGCCGTCCCTCCTTGCAGCGCCGCCGCTGTTAATCTTCGATATGAAGACTCCTTCATCGTTCGGGTCGTTGGGATTGCCACGTTGTCCATTAAGACCTCCCTTTATGTGCATGCCTAACTTCTCGCCTTCTTGCTTAATTATCGTTAGCTCCTGCAGAATAAAAACGTTCCATTAGACAGGTATTTCACGATAATAGATAAAAATATAGCACAAAAATGACAACATCACCATATTAAACACCTACTCAAGATAAAAATCACAATAGCAATAGGACTGGGGTCACAGAAACATCATGCAAAGCTATATATATCATGCATTCGAGACACTAATAGTTGTATTTTATTTATAGTCTATAAAACACAGCTAGCACATGACTAGCTAATTCGGATAAAAATATATATAAATGCAAATAAAATTATTTATTTAAGGGTCTATACAACCCCAGCATAAATTATAATCCCCCTCTCCTATAACGTAGTCAACCCGTTATTTTTAAGCACAAATATTTTAGAATTAGTAAATTAAATAAATAATAATAAAAAATATTATATTTCGTTAATTCTCACTTTATTGTTACTTGGATTTCGTAGACTTATTATATTGTATATTACTTGCTTAGCAAATGCTTATATAAGCTGTCATTTCTTTTTAATTTTTAATGCAAATAATAGTTTGGAATAATGGATTTCTTCAAGATATCTATAATATGAGAGAATAAATTATTGCAATTCATGACAACCAAGTGTTCATTTTTAAGATTTTAAATAAGATTCGAGCTTATGGCTCGTCTAAATTTATATCCAAGTATAAATGACAGGGGGCGAACGCGTCGCCGCGGAGGGCTCAAATTTATCACGTCTACTTTTTGTACCTAAGTAACCAAAATCGATGAATATCGAAGATATTTGTTTTTCGGTTTTACAATAGTATCGAGGAAACTTTCGATACACTTAGTACGTAGTCCGTGAACATATTTCATACAAGGTGTCCAAAGGATTCTATACGGCAAATTGAAGTAATATAGACCCTTAAAAAGCTGTTACGGAATGGCTATAGTTTCCAAAGGCGATGCGAATTCAAGGTAAAATACCTGTTGTGCGAAATTTAAGTCTATAATAGTGTAAAGCCAAAAGGACAACATAACCATTCGGCATTCGACGTTAGCTGAGCACAATGATTGGGACGGGGTTTTTATTCTGACATATATTTATTAATTAAACACACAGAGTTTCGAGATCGCCGGATGTTTCACACTTACAGTTGCGTCAACAATCTCAACTTGAATGAGACCCTGAATTCGTGTCGCAGAGGCCATCGTGCGCACGTGTGAAACAAAAATTGCTTTATATATTATTACATACAATAGTTAATATATTCCACGTGCAATTACATCAAATTAACTTCGATACAAAGACTGCAAGCGTCAGAATGACTCTTCCTAGATTCATTCAAGTGCCTTTAATCAAAGCAAATGCACAAGTCACTTCTGTCTCGCCAAATGCTACCAATAAGCGGCATACTTAATTTTGCATACTTGTTTCAACTGTTATCGTTTCATGTGACATGTTGGCGTTCATGCAAATATCAGCCAAAACTTCTGATGTTTTTAGTGTAAATTGATGTGAATTATGATTGTTCCCTTTCTTAAAGTATAAGAGAGTTTAACTTTGCAACCAGTTGTACAACACTTACTGTATGGCACAGGAACGCCAAATCGAAAAACAAATATGGTATTAGCTGCTGATTTAGACGACGTCTGTGATGATGATTTGGTACATCAAATTCAAACGAGTAATATATACATGGAAAGACGTTTGTTACCGTTTACTACAAATACTCAAGGGATAGAAATGTCACTTAAAAAATAAGATACAGCGTGTTTCGAAAAACGTTAGTATATAATATATTGTTGTATACTTAGCTGTAAATATATATTTTGGTGTGCATTACAATAATTTTCTATGACAAATTAGTTCGGTTGACATATAATTTTTAGTTTCATTGTTTATTATCCAATTTGACACTTGGTAAATAGGTAATAACGTAAAATATAGTGACGTGAAACGAGAGCGGATGTATAGTGGTACACATATTTATATAAATATATACGTAAATTTAATTGGGAACAAGTCAAACAGTTTATATTCTGATTTAAGATAAGATATTGCTTTTAAACGTTGTCTATATCTTGTCTAAAAATTTTACAAGATTGCGTTTTGTCAAAATTCGATTGGAATGATTATGTAGTTTACGTTTTGCTTTTTAAGTTTATCGAAATAATCTTCTCTAAAAAACACGATCGTACAAGAAACGAAAAGGAGCTCGTTTAGCTAGCATAATCACTATAATTATATTGGTGGAACCTTGACCTGTGCGAAATGCTCTCGTGCTTTTAGCAACAAGCTCGGGTACGCCAGCCACCAAAGGGCACACGAGAGGGCAGAAAACCTTTTTTTTTGTTAACGGGGAGGAAATCTTCATAATGATACCCCGACTTCTGGGGGGAACGCGGCGGTTATGTGGGGTTTTTACCCACTAAAACCTCCCGGGTGGCCCATCCTCGGTGCATGGTGAGGGGCTCCGGGAGCTTCAAAGGAACGCACCTGAACCCCTCTGCACTGTGCTCAAGGAGAGCACAGCCGATGTCGCCTTTTTCCCGGGTCCACCTTGGCGGACGACAAAGGCCCACCCTTGTCGGCCAGTGAACCCGAGGTCCCTTTTAGACGCCTTCTCCGACAGGCAGGGGATACCGTAGTCTTATTATTGAGAGCCCAGAACTACAGGGCTTAGGGCAGAAGACCTAAGCCCTACTACCTGAACGAAGTGTCGTAATTAAAATGCTTGTCCAGTGACACAGTCGCCATGGCCGTCATCATCATCAATAACTAAATATGTATATCTATATGTGTTTATGTATATATGTTTTGCATGTATATGTATATCTTTTCTTGATTATTACCATATATCACCTGCTCTCTCATCCAGATTTCATTGGTAGAGAATGCCACTAAGACATGAAGTCAACGTGCACCTTAGTTTGAGTGTTACCATAAATATAAATAAATAAAATTCACCACAAGTTTATTTTCATAATGATAACTTTCATAACATGAACATTAATAGCTTTGTCTTGTATACTAAATATAAATAAAGTAAATCTCCCGGGGTATTGTGAAATTAGTTGTTATAGCAAAATGTTAGTTCACAATGCATGCCGATTTCAACCATGGTAATACGAGAACAATACTAAAGATGTTGACTTATTTAAAGCTTTCAGATTTTTCATCAGGAATAGATTTCCCCCCTCATTGTAATAGATTGTATAAATTAATATATTTTTACACCTAATTATTGTTTACTCGTAACTTGGCCTTTGACTTCTTGGGTGATTTATTAGCTTTGAAGTTAATAAGTACGACATGAGCATACCTATGTCAATGTACAATTGGCCTGGCAACTTTGCACCGTACCTGGAAGCCTGGTGGCAGCGGGTCGTGCCTCACGGAGAGCGCCAGCGTGGGCCCGGGCTGCAGCAGCAGTTGAACGGCGTCTCGGTGCGTGGCGCCGGTCAGCTCCGTCCCGTTGACCTTGAGCAGACGGTCACCCATGCGCAATTTGCCCGACCGAGCCGCCACACCACCAGGAACCACCTGAAGAACGTGTTTATTAAAGTAACAAAGCTGTCTTTACTTTTCGTAAGTATATTTTCTTGTCTTCTTAGCGATGTCATTATTTTTCTGTGTATGAATTTAGTTTGAATTAGGTGCCATATATATTTTGATAGCATAGGCAAAATCCTTTGCCATCCGGTCAGACATAGCAGATTACTAAAAAAAACATGTGGATAGTGATAGTAGGTATATGATAATCCAAGACTAGGCAATAACTCCCTAACATATACGAGCACGATTGTGGGAAAAGGAAGGAATGTAGGCGTCAGAAATTTTAAATATAACTATAATATTTATTATTTATATATATATTAAGGATTTCCGCTACATATAACCTTCTTAACACTAAGTCCACGTCGGTTGACATTTTTTCTAATTCACGCAAGGTCTTCCGCACCTTAGTGTTAAAAATTGTGCAGTGATTTTGGCTAATTTAATTAATTTAGTAGTTATATTCCTATTACTTTATCATTTAATAGAATATTTTTGTAAGTATTAATAAAAAAATCGTTACGTTTCTTTATAGCGAATGTTGTGTACACCTGTAATTGGCATACACAACAGGACTTAGTTTGTAAACTTGATTATTACAACAATGTATGCTTGTGTAATGCTGTTGGTGTATCTTATTAAATAAATAAATAATATTCGGAAAAAAGGGAAACTTGCGGTCAACTGACTAATGTGTAAAGCTTCTTCACAAAAAAATCTAAAATTTTAGTCTTCACAACAAATAAACATACATTTTTATCTATATTTTCTATTGCATATATTATATATTACATATGTGTTAATTCACCTAACAAATTGCAACTACAACGACTGCCTAGAATTTTCGTCGACTCGTCGGCAGTGAAGAGCCTTATTGTCTCTTCTCAATTTAGCTTTACTATAAAAGTTTTAACAGCAAATTGTACATTTATTTTAAATCGCACCCACAAAGTTATAATTACAATTAAAAAACACAAACACATAGGACACGTACACAAGAGAAGTGTCAATTCAATTACAAATGCAAACTTCAGTGCATTAGAAAAACAATAACAACTGTCCTTTGAACAATTATTAAACAGCTATAGAAAAATGCTTACATGTGAAATGAAAATTCCCGGTTCCTTGCCGCCGAACGGTACGCAGGAGTGATCAGTACCACCGATGATACTGAACCCAAGGGAACCGCCTTCTTTCAACAATGTTACATCCTGGAACAAGAGGAAAGATTTCTCTTTTGTTGGTGTTTGAAACAAGGTATATGCATACTCAACAACATAGTAGCAAATTAAAAAAGCTTGAAAGCAAAATTTACTGATATTAACATCGTATTTTGAAAGACAATATTTTAAAAACACAGCGCAGCAGGTCGTTTTGTTTTTTAATTTCTTTGGATTAAGTTATCCGAGCTGTTAAAGACTGACTGGACTCTGACTAGACCTCATAAGCATTCGAGGTGCAATAGAGTTCTGACTTGAGGATACTCGGAAGTTACAGCTACGCTTTGATCACATTACACCCGTATTCCCTGCGCGTCTCATTATACAGGGTATTAGGAGACCGCTTCCTAAAACGAAAATAGACGATAATACTAATGACACCTTTAATGATGGGACGGAAAAAAATCGACCATGATTTTAAAAAATCATATTTTTATCAGCATTATAAACACATACATGATGGACATGTTAGTATAGCTAAATTAAACGATAGTGTCATAAAAAAATACTTTACTAAAAAAACAGCAATGAAACACACATCCCGACCCGAGCATCAGCTGTTTTTGACTTTGTGATTCATTGCTGGTTTTTTAAACATATGATTTTTTTTAAATCAGCTTCGATTTTTTTCCCATCTCATCATCAACGGTGTCATTAGTACTATCGTTTTTCGGAAACGGTCTCCTAATACCGTGTATTTTAGTGATATTTAATTGATTTAATGAATTAAATGTAAAGAAAATATAATTGCTTGTTTTTTTTAATTCTTTTGTTTTAAATGATATACTAGCAGTTTCAATGCTACGATAGGCAAAAATCTAATCTTTATCACAATGACTTTCAAAAATGATGTTAAGTAAATACACAATCATAGATTATGTATTTTGAGTGATGAATAAATGAAGAATAAATAGATAACAGTAAACGAACATCAACGGAAAGTAGCTCGCTTTCCGAGATGTTACGTTTATTCACATAAAGGCGATACAATGTAGAGATATATACATATTAAGGTACTGAAGAGAAATTGGATTGTATTAACCAGTGTTACCGAAATATCTGAAAAATAAGACATAAAATTTTGAATGTAGATCTAAATTTATCTGTTAGTTTAATTCCCTAGGCTATTGTGCTGTTACATGATTATAAATGTACACAAAAATAGCTGTAACTATATATTTTCTTTCCTATGAAACTTTGTTACAACGTCAAAGTGCGCTTTATACTAAGGAAACGTAAGTTGTGAATGTAATGTTTAATTTACAATAAAATATATGAAAGTTACTATGTCCTTTTTAAATTGTATAAGGCGCGCTCTTAAGTTATCAGTTATAGGACTTAAAATGATATTTCGAGAGGGGATATATAATTTTACACAATTTTGTTTATTTTACAAATACTATGAAATAATATATAGTAATATCTATAAATAAATTTTGCAGTGATTTAGCAAAATAGCGCATACTTACAGTGCTGTATAACAGGAATTCAAAATTTATGGGCAGTAGGGTACTAATATTCTAAAGTTGAATCAATACATTTGAAATATTAGTTTTTTTTTTCAAAATGTATTCTTTCCCCCACCGTATTTTCGTATGTGATTCTCCGTATCTCAAATCTTGCTCTCATCTCAAAGCAGAATATAGCGCGTATTTTTAGTAAAAAATCGAAGACACGTGAGATCTAAGTATAAATAAAGAATTTAGTTAAACTTTGGTTAAAATATTTTCAATACTCTACTGCCCATAGTGACCGCAACACAATCGTATTCTTACTTCGATGATGAGAGGCTCGACCAGCTGGTTATCGGTGATTCGTGTGACCGTCGTCTCGGTGAAGGTGGACTTGGTGATGGTCTCGGTGACGCGGCCGGGCGCGGTGGGCGGCGGCGGCAGGGTGGGGGGCTGCGGGCGCTGTACGGTGACGCGCACGCCCCGCCCAGTGCCCGCTGCCGTCTGCTCCGTCCTCGGTGCGCCGAGAAAGTGCGCCGGGATCATCGCTTGGAACTCCTCGTTCGTGATCGGCCTCGACGGCTGCGCGGTCAACACGTTCACATCGCATCAGTGCGCCACGTATACGTTGCAATAACGAGACCAAATAGACCCTGAGTGGTCGGACTTAACGAATTAACAATATTTTTTTCTAAACGAAGATATGTAACGGATGTTAAGTTTAATCATTGGTTTGTTGTTTATTGAATTTATTTTTATGATATACAAGTTGTTCTAAATCCAGATATCAACTCTATAAGCTTATATGTATTGTCATATTCTGTGGAGGCTTTTACAAATTCACAGGATTGAGAGGTTGCCGAGCTTTACTGTAAGCGGCGTAGCATTGTGACTGGAGGTTTTTTTTTTAAATTAATGACGAACTACACAGTTTGGCCATAAAAGCTGACTTGACTAATTCACCGAATTGAGAGGTGGTATTGCTCTTAGGTCGCTTAGCCTGAACCTCTATCGCTAGTAACGAGACACAAGGGTCCCCCCGGTGATGGTTAGAACTCTGACTGGAGGTGTGTTGAGTTCTATTACGGGAGAAGTGGACAAATAAGACATATTCGCTGTCCCTATGTTAAATGATACCGTCGCCCACAAACACGACCTACACGAGTTGGATCAAATCATGTAGTCTACGCATGACACCCATGTAACTGTGATAATTATTTCAAATACACAAGACTAAAATATTCATATTTACGCCGGGAATCAGTAAAAAAGTGATATACTAAATCGGCCGATAAAGGGCGTTGCAAAGCAACACTAAGCCAATGAGAGTTTTATTATATTAGTAAGCTGGAAATATGTTATTCATATTTCCTCCTTATGTATTACGTATCTAAATATAATTTCCAAAAATCACGATTTACCAACAAAAATCAGATACTTCTACGGTCATCCGAGTACATGTATATAATATGAATACCATTTTTATTCTATTTATCTAAATATGAAAATATCCAGGAAGTGGAATATGTCATAGAGGTCGTTCAACAGTCGCGATAGCGTACGTTCAATGATTTCAAACCCACTCTTGCTGAGGAAGAAAAATAGAAAATAATAATAAATAAAAACATAAAAATCAATCGAAGTGCCAGGATAATTACGACAGGTTAACTGATTATGTTTCGTCTTAAACGCAGTAGTGTTACGTCAATTCTCGGAAAATGTATTTATTTAGTGACCAATAAAGCCGAAAACACTATATATTTAACAAATATTTTCATTACTATAAATTTCTTTTAGATCTATGTCTATCCCCTCAAATTCAATATAATAACTTAATTCCTAACCAAATGTTTTAAACTATTTTTACAAGTATTTTTTAGACGTTTAAGTTGCCAATAATACACTTTAAAGCTTTATTATTTTAAAAAGAGTGTGATGTATTTAAGAAATATTCTATTTGATGATTTTAGCTCATGCTTTAATGTACTTAAATTCAATTTATAAATAGTTGAGGAGATTGTTTGATCGCTAAATTATATTTAAAAATCGCTATATCATTTGTAAAATGATCGGAGACTACAAAAATAAAATTTTTATCATCCAGTACCATAAATAAACCAACTCTCTACTGCTAGATGTATTCAAAATACATGCAATCTATCAAACAATACGTAAATCAAAAAAAAACAAATTCCTTTCTAAGGCGAATTACATCAATAAAATGTTAAAAAAGATGCAGTAAATATATTATCAAAAATATTAATTGTCAAAACTTTCCGATAATTGTTTAACTAAAGTTCTCTTCTTTGTAGTATAGTATAGATATAATATGGAGACCAAAGGTATAAACTACGCGGGCTATGCAGAGACAAATATAAAAATATCATAATTAACGTAAAATCGCTGTAATTTGGATAAGCAAGTCGTAAGAGTGTTCCAAGGCGATTAAACGAAATGATTCAATCACTTATTCATTCGTTTCTAGAGTTCCCCAAGATCACTGGCCATGGATATTTGGTTTACATGCCAGTCGCTGAATTTCCAGTTTCTTCGGGGAACAGGGCTAGTTTATTTTTATATAACTATTTGATGGAAATAAATCTATATTTTAAGATTAATCAAAGCAGTTGACATCCCTAGTAGATAAGAAATAATTTCACATCTACAGATTAATCCAGTATCCCAATACTGAGATGGGAGTATTGGATTAGGAAGCAATCGAAAGTAAACCTGCAGAGGTCTTAGCTACATCTATTCGTGTGAAGTTTAATATCTTTTATAATCAATCAGTTCGAGGTCGCCACTCTAATATCCTGGTTCATCATCGTCGATCGATTATTTTTATATTTATACAATAAACACCACTAACAATAAATATTTCGTTGACTCGAAAGATGAACTCGGACCACTACAACTTTATTTAGCTAACTTTAATTAGAATTGCTTATAAATAACTCGTTTCATATTCTATAGATGAAATATACCATGCTTTGTCGCCAGTGGGCGCAGGTAACTGACAATTTTTTTAAAATGAATGTTAATTTTTTTTTCTCAATAACCCTACAGTAAGTACCATCTGATCTTGGGTAATGCATCTCTTTAGGGTATTGTTTTCTCTGTTTAAGGCACAGTACCTGTATTCATATGACTCCAGTCCAGTTTAGTAGATGATTTTTTCAATAGTGGAGACACTTTTTAAACGTCCCTTATGAGTTCTTTGTCGTAGTTATACACTTTGATAAAAAAGTAAAAGTTACAGCCTTTATATATATAAATATATGTCCCACTGTTGGGCACAGGGTTTCTATATAAAGAGAGTATAAAGGCATAGTCCGCCACGCGGCCCTAATGCCTGGTAATTGGCATACATCACATAACCTACAAATTTTTTCTAAGACATGTAGGTTTCGCCACGATGTTTTCCTTCAGCGCCGTGTGCGTGGTAAATCAGCACATATAATTGCAACAACAAATTTATTGGTACCGGCATCGGGGATCGAGCTCGGGTTGCTAGCGTACTATGCAACTTGAGCCAACCACCCTGAGCTACCACGGATCTGATTACTTAACAGAAAAACAGATAACTTAATTGACAGATGAATTAACACACCGAACTTCTTGATTGTAACGTAGTTTGGTTATTTAAAATAACATAAACAGCATTTACAAATGACATGATGCAATGTATAACAATATGGTTTCAAGGTTAAGATACACGATTTAATTTTACTTCCCAAAATGGTTTTTATGAGTACGTCTGTTATATACGTTAATGAATAATTTGATTGAAAATGTTATTTTCGATTAGCAATCATTTATTAAACGAAACGATAAATATGTTTCTGTTCTAGATAAGGCGATCATTCATTTCGCCGGTGAATGCGCTCCATTGACTAGGATTATGAAGCAGCATAATGACCATTTCGCCAACATTGATGTGTTATTTCTTGCCTTTTCCTCTTATAAAAAAACTTTAAAAAAGAATTTGGATATTTTAAATATGTGAACATAGATATCAATGCAGATATAAAGTGTGTGTAGTCCTGTAGACATTTTGTGGACATTATTATTACTATGTGAATAACGGTGTTGTTTACATATTTATAACTCTTTATACTTAATGTATTTTTTATCTTAAGCTTTTAATATGTATTCGTTTGTTGTTCCAATTAAAATAAAATAAAATAAATAAAATCATTACAAACTATACAAAATACTATATTTGTCTATCTGTGTCTCTCTCTAAATTGGTTCGTTTTATTTTTCAATAAATCTAAAGTTAAAAGTGAAAGTAAATTTAATAACGTGACATGATTCTCTCCGAACTCTCCAATCAACTCTTCCGACTTAATTGACACTTTTTAAATTAAATTGTTATAATAAAAAAAAGGAGCAGAAGTTCCATAAACACAAGCCTGAAACTATAATCATAATAAATTCCTAATATTTAAAGAATAAATCTTAATACATATATACAATTGATACCTGGATTAGACTCGTTGAAATACACGCAATAGACAAAACTAACATTTAGAAAAAAATCTATTAAACCTGGTCTAAAAGCGCCTACATATTAAAACAACATCCGCCATGTTTGATAGGAAATGAAAGCAGCATTCAGTGCCGTGGACCAGCGCCGGTAGATACCGTGGCCTTATCATCAGGAAATATGAGCTCTATATTTCGAGACGTAGAGGTTCCGATATCTTCGAACACCGATCACGGGCCGAATGTCGTGTAAAATTAGTCTACGCTAATGCGGATACGTATACAGTGGCGTGAAGCGATGACAAAGCATGGATGTGAACGTGTTAAACCTTTGAAGACCATCACCTTAATGTTGACCGGCTGAAGGCGTCTGCTTACCTGTATATCGTCGAATACGTCGTCGTTAGAGCCGTGCAGTTTACTGGCACCGGGAGTTAAGGGCGTGCTCGCACTGTTAGTTGCCGGCTTCGTTCCCGCCTGGAGTAAACAATCACTGTCTGAAACTTGCCTTATATGCTACAAAGCTGGGGAAACTGGGCTTATAGTTTACACTTTAAATACTTTTGTTAAATGTATTTACAATCAATAAATACGAAAATACATGTTTAGAGATCCGTTTGTGTTACCAGTTTAGATTATCTGTCTTTACCATAACACACAAAAGCATATGAAAAGCGTAAGTATTGAGCACGCTCCAAGCGTATTCATAGCGATTAGAGAGCAGGAAATTAAGCTAAGTACACGATGTGTCCATTGTGACGCATTTCTTTTATTTTAAAAAAAATATGCCAAATATATTAATTCAAGATTCTCGACCCACAAAATGAACGATCGATCCACCTGAGATAAAGTGGTCGTTGCAGCTTATAAACAGCTACAAGATCGGTGATTGTACTATTGCTTTCAGAAAGGAATGGATTGTTTTATTAAAAGTGCCCATGCTATATCAGTTCGGTAAACCCGCTGACGGCAGCTAATTCCACAAAATCTAGAACCGGGCTAAACCCTGGTATTATGGCTTGTTCATACAATAGCAAGTACCATTTCAACCACTGTTGAATGCTGCTCTTTTAGAAATTTTGGTCAAGTGGTGTCTTGTTTCTAAATCCTACCTGTCCATTAGTTTGTGTCTGGCTGAGTTTCCTAGGAGCTGGCTGCGGTGGGACTTGTGTTTGTACGGGCTCTATGGCGGGTGCTTGCGGGGGCGTTTGTTGGATCGCTTGTGATACGTGTGGCGTCATATTAGAGAGGCTGGGTGGAGTTGAGATCGGTGTCGGTTTTGAGGCGGTGACCGGCGCAGGTTTAGCCGCTGTATGGTTTCCAATGAGAGCAGCTGCAGGCGGAGCAGTAGTCACGTGGTTCGCGGGCTTGAGAGGCGCGACGCTCACGTTCGTTAAGCTCGTTTTGTGCTCCTTAACTTCCTCTGATATGGATTTCCTTGAAAGAGTTTCGACTGTGTGCAAAAAAATATTTACTTATTGGAGACAAACAGAAATAAAAGATAACATACATATTTTAACAATTAAGACATACAAAAATTATTACAAATGCTTCCTTCAAGTTGTCTCACTGAGAACAAATCTGTTTTTCGAACATCAACGATTACAGTACAGCAGCAGCATCATGTTAGCATGGGCAGGATAACATATATAAACGATTGAAACAAAAGTCAATGATAAACAGAACGATTTAAACAAAAGTCAATGCCGGAACCACGACTCGGTCGGTTGCTATTTCACGGATTAATTTGAAAACTCTATTCGCTAAATTTGCTTTGAAGTAATGACTTTATCTGGGCTTTATAAGTAGAGCGAGAGGTCGAGAACAAATCTAAATCATTAAACATCGTGTTGTGGAGGACACACATTATACGTACTGGCTCACAATGTATATTCGTACGGGATTCCGAAACATGGTGATTAATGAGATAAACGGTTGTCACTCTTAATTCGAGTAGCTTTCGCAGCTTCACTGATGTGTGACACGCTAGTAGGCCTACGTAGAAAGAGAGGGCCCTTAGGAATAATTTATCGCAATGGTTCGCGGTGGGAACCCGATTACTCTAGCCGCGCGACAAGATACACTGGAAACAACAAGTCCAAACCCCTTGAGTAGCTTCAACGGATTAAAAATGGTAACGTGGATACGTAAATATGTTCTAAGTCCTAACGTTTACACGTGACATACCTTGCACCAAAATAAAAACTGGCATATTTTTTTAATAATTGAACAGTGTTTGAATTCGAATCAGTTTGCATTGAATTTTCATTATCGGCCTCTAGCATGATAAAACGTTTCCCTTGTTAAAAATTGTATAACGTTTTATTTTATTTCCCTGTGTCACATTTGCGAGATAATAAGGTTTTTGAACGATGTTTTGAACTAGATTATTTTAATAATTCAATTACCTTGATCAGAAGTAATGGTTCTCTGGAGAACAAGTCTGACAAAGCGCTCGTGTCCCGTGAGCATAGAGACCGCCGCCTCGTGACGTGCATTTTCCATGTCTATTCCGTTGATCTGAAGACATTACATTGACATTTGAGTAAATTGAAATGTGATTGTCCATTTTCTTTTAAATAATATTTTAATTGGATATACGTGGCAAGTTTTACCATTAAAATGAGATTGCCTTATATAATTTAAAAACATAATTATATATATTAATATATTTGATATATTATATAATTAATATATTTGAAGCGTCAATAGCCTAATGGTTTAGGGTACGGCCTGCGAATCGTAAGGTCGTGGGTTCGAATCCACCATTCGACTATTGCCGTGAACCATGTCCTAGCACAAGCTTAGTTGGAATGGTTAACAAGATTGCTAGTAACATTTCTAAAAAAAAATTAAAATATTACTAGCTTTCTTTAAAAAAAAAAAATTATAAAAATATTTACATTCTGCACTCCTTCTCTACATAAACTCTAAGTGTGGGAAATGTCATCCTCCTCCATGCGTTTTGCTTTACGTATTAATATGAATATATACAAAACCCACCGAAACGACCTTATCGCCGACCAGCATCTTGCCGTCCTTGGCGGCGGCGCCCTGGGGTGAAATGCGGGAGATATAGATGGCGTCGCTGTCGTCCCTGTAAGGCGGCGATCCCTTCCCTCCTGCGATGCTGAAGCCTAGCCCCGCGCCATCACGAATCAGCGTCGTGTGTACCAGCACTTTTTGTTGGTACACTGAAATGTCAATAAGTTTATTATATGTAATAGATATTCAATTATTGATAATAATATAATTGTAATTTTATTTCAGCACTAACGATATGTATGCCAGTGATAGAAAAATATATTATATAATACATATTATATATATAATATATATATATAATATATATATAAATAGATTAGACGTTACTCCGCACGCACTGTCTTTTATTTCCGAAATATCACATCACGTAGTTCTGGCGTGTACATTCTCTTTTTCACATGTTTATTGTCGTGAAGTGTGCCTTATTGTAGAGAGTCCTTGTAGCTCAGTGTCTGGGCGGTTGTCTTGAGTTGCATGGCACGCTAGCAACCAGAGTTCGATCACCGGTGTCGACATCAATAATTTTTTTTTGTTGCAATTTTATGTGCTGATTTCCCACGCGCTCAGCGGTGAAGGAAAACATCGTGAGGAATACATGTCCTACAATTTTTTTTTCTAAGACATGTGAAGTCTGCCGGACTATGCTCTTATAATATCTTTATAGAGAAGGCCTGTGCCCAACAGTGGGACATATATAAAAGCTGATACTTTACTACTATCAATGACTCAGTACTAGCAATGAATGTCTTTTTCCTTGTCAGATGAATGGCAAGCACATAAACAGGTCTTATGACGCTTCGTTTGTAATAGAAAAATATAAAAGCAACTAAGTAAAAATGAATGACGTGAAAGCAACCTTACCCGGTGGCACATAAGGTTGCGTTTGCGGCGGTGGCGGCGAAGCTTGTAGCCGTTGGTACGTATTCGTCACCTGACTGGTCGGGGAGGGGCTGAAATTCGAAGCTGGTGAGACTACATTCGTTAGGATTATCGGTGATGGATCCTTTTGCTCGGGTTCGAACTCCTGCGCGTACTGGTTGCTGATGATGAGAGGCTTGGCGGTGATTCCTCGACCAGTCGACACCTGGGAACGATAAAACGATTTACAAAATGATACTTTAATATACGGTATATTATAAGCAACAAGTTAATCATCGATCAAAGATCTATTCGAAATGTCTGAGTCTCGTTTGTAGAAGTAGGGATGTTCATGCCAAAAGTATATCGATATCTTTTTCGATATAATATATCGTGAGGTTTTATCGATACTACGATACAAATATATCGATATTTTTCATATATCGAAATTTGTTTTTAATTAATTACCGCGTAATATTAAATATTAGAATAGTTTTGTACTAATAGAGTACTCGGTGCATAACTGGGAGGTTCTCGCATCGGATACCAGTCCAGATTATTTGATTTGATTCTGCTACCAGTGCAGACTACATGCATAGATATAAAATGTGTACAACGAGTCCTGTCATTGTGAAGAGTAGGAGTGTAGTAACATACTTCACTACACTCTTCGTGATGGCAGCGCAAAGGTTTTATTTTATTCAAGTTGTCAATCACAAATTAAAGAAAGAATAGATGCTTTTTTATTTAATTTCTTACAATATATTTCGTATATCGGATGAAATATATCGATATAAATATCGTTATTAGATGATTCGATAATATCGGATTGAAGCGATATATCGATCGTGTCCATATATCGATATATTATGTAATATCGATATATATCGTGCACTCCTATGTAGAAGTTATTATTAAATTTATTTCGAAACATAGTTGTTGTGTCAACATCAATATCTCAAGTATATTTACGAGTGAAAATAAAACTCGACTTCCAATCAAATCTACCCTAAAATGATAGTAAATGTAGACGTATTACAATCAGATATGGATCAGATACGTAGAGACATTTTCTTTTAATTCCAAAGTGTCGTAGTTCTCACAGATATCAGATCTATTTTTGGATCGGGAAAGAACTGACTTCTGATACACATTCTAAGCTTATTTTACAGAAGTCCTCTTGTGATAGTAATTTATTTTTTTGAAGAGAAAGAAAACAAATTATTATTTATAGTTGTTTCTTCTCTTTTACGAGGCTAAAAAGGTACGGACCGTAAGCCAAGTACTTATAATATATGTAAAATTATGTAATGTCGGAATCAGGAATTTACGTGTGTAATTGACGACCTACATATTTATGTTGTATGTGAGTTGTTGTAAAAGAAAGCCAAATACCAACAGGTATAAATCTATACGTTTGAGGCTATGGAGCAGATGATGTGGGATTTTATTTGTCGAGCTATTTCATTATCGTTTCTCCGTTAAAGGGGTGAGCAGGTATCTAGTAACAGGGGTCAGTGACCAAGTGTTACTAGAAAAAGGAAAGAGAAAAAAAGAGAAAAAACAACTTAATTGTCATCTAAAATTTGCGGAAAATACGGCAGGTATTCCTTAAATAACTGGAGGGTTATAGCTAAGACTGTGGTAAAAATGTTTAGGTATAATGCCAGTATGGACATAATACAAATGGATGGAGTACTATTGGTATGTACGTCTTGTTGAGCTGCCATATACGTGTTACTTCATATTTTAAATCTGTGTACTTACTTATCTTCTCTGTGATGGATTTCTGGACGTTATGGATGTTGGGTATGGTAAAGTCTATCAAATATGCTGTTTTGATGGATTTATTTACGAATGTTAGGTTTGGTCTGTTATAATGTATTGATTTATCGGTAAGTATGGCGCGATCGTAATATAGTTTAGATATTTCGTTTATTACTTGTTAGATAGTAGAAGTCAACCTTAAATTCAAAACAAAATAAAAACAAAAGGTATATGACCAATCGAACACGGAAGTTTAAATTGTTGCTCTAAATAAAGTGTACGAAGATAGAAAGTGTAGATTAATATGGAGCATAAATCACCTGTCCATTTTCTAAAGTGGATACTGTGTCGGTCGTGCTGGACACAGAGTGATGGCTCGCGCCGCTTGCCGCTCGGCTGTGTGTTCTGAAATGATTGCGCGGAGACATTAAAATTGCTGAAATCACACAATAAAGTTATAGAAGCCCAATAATGCTTTCATTTTATCGTATAAACTTTGGTTATACATCGCTATTTGGGGACCTTAAAAATCTAGCATAACCTTTTGTGAGATTTTTATGACGAACTTACGCTGGTTGGCCAGAGACGGTTTTAACTGGTTTAAGAGGTGGCAGAGCTCTTGGGTCGCATCATCATTGAGAGTAACACGGCAAAAGGCCCCCGAGAGGGGACTTCGTCTTGGCCGGACACTCTGGGCGCGTTAGCATTCCACTTCGAGGACTAGCGCCTAGAATAACTGTCACCTCTCACGAGAGCTGTTATGGTGGTGTTTGGAATAATGAAATAACAACCTCATTACGGGCAGAGGATTAGATTAAGATTGTTTCTCGTGCGATTATAGCGTACAAAATATTTTTTCAAGGGAAGAAAAGACACACAGATCCTAGTCTTGTGTGTATTGTATTGGAGAAAACTTAAGAAATTTCACTTCTTCTTTTTCTATAAGCTCTACAGCCCTTTTCGGGCCTTGGCTTGGTCTAGCAACTTCCTTATATAGGTCTATCCATGGCCGTAGTCCTCTAGGTTTCTATGCCAATTTCTTTGGCGTCTCGATTGACACCGTTTAACCAACAAAGCTTTGGTCTTCCCCGACCTCTTCTACCTTCGGGGTCCCTCGTCATAATTGCCTTGGGTATCCTGGCTTCATCCGTTCTCTGCACATGACCAGCCAATTTACTTTTTACTTAGTCAAATAAATGTGATTCAGACGACCAATATAGTAGAAAAATTGTATTGCAATGTTCTCTAGTCATTTGACAGTGACGTAGAAACTTTTGTATAAAGAATAAAATATGTGTTACATCGACGAGCGCATGAACGAATCGAATCTAAAATTCACTCTGATACCTTTTCCTAAATGCATCAAAGGAAGTATTAGTAGCATGGTAAGACGCAAATCCAATGGGCATTGTACATACAACGAAAAAGAAAAGATTTATTGTTCAAGTTTTTACTTTAGAAGTTATGTTATGTTTAAAATACGAAATTAAATTGTATGCATGTACGAAAATATGAAGTAACTGGAAGCAATCCGAATATACAATGATAAAGATAGATCGTTGAGTTATGCCTTAAGGTGATAAGTATTTGGTCATACTATCCCCTTCTCGAATCTATACATGTCAATTGATTCTTGATACATGTTGACGGTAATTGCCATTTTTCCGTAATACCATTCATTATAGTAACCTTTGAGGCCGTTACATTCAGTTTAGATAATGCTATTGCTGAAAGGCCTACCAGATGTGGTAATCAATGTAAAACTGATATAGTTATAGATCATATAATCATAACAGTCTGTTAAAAATAGTTGACAAGTGACTAGTTCTGAAGTCATGAAGTGATTAATTTATTATCTATTATATTTTATATGTAAACAATAACTACTCTCGCATTTTTATACTGATGTCAACAAATCCCGAGTAAATAAGAATAAAATTAAAAATCTTGATCATAAATGTAATTTAAAAAATTGTTTAAATATAAAGAATATTTTTGGCTGAAAGTCGTTGTTAGCCCAAACGAAAAGTAAATAATCTTACCTAGTCGAATTAGGCGAGTCCCTTGTTACCACGAGCGTGAGAACTGGCCCGCTCGCCTTCAGTACTTCCACAGCGTAGTAATGGTCCACCTCCACAACTGATGTACCATTCACTGATAGCACTTTATCACCCACCTATAAGAAAAACGTTTCCTAATTTAACGAATGCTGTACGCACTAGCCAAATTTAAATATATAAAAAAAATAGAAAACCTGGTGAACGTGAAACTTGCTTGTCGCTAATAATTTTGCTAATAAATAAATAAACGTGTGTACGATACCGGTGCCAGCGCCAATGATATGTTTAAAATTTAAGTGTTAAGTTACGTGCTCGGCGATAAAGAGATCGTGAGGAAACCTGCAAGACGTGAAGTCCGCCAATCCGCACTAGGGCTGCGTGTGTAACTTCGCCCTATAATCGTTTTCAGAGATCTGTGCCCAACAACGGGACATATATAGACTGTACTTTTATTTGTGTACACTATTTATATAAGAGCCTAGATCTACTTTTTACGAAGGAAATGCTTTTACTTATACGCCAGGGGTACCGGGTGCGGGCTCCGCCTACAAGAGGTCCTACCGATTTAAATCGCAGACAGTGAGCCGGCCACCGCCATGATGAGGCGAGATGGGGTCGCGTTAGCATTTCACTATCGCACCCCGACAAGTTCAGTTAGGAAAACCGGGCCCCTGCTCCTGTGGAGGGTAGCCGTTCTCACATAGCTACCAGACGGGTGGGGTCGGTGTATGCCGGCGGAGAGTTACCCAACTCCCCGCCAGTGGTAACAATTTAGTTCATTACATCAACTTACTCTTAGTCCGGCCATGTAGGCGGGTCCATTGGGCGTGACGCGTGATATGAAGATGCCGTCATCGTTGCCGACATAGGGAGTGGAGCCGCGGCCGCCTGCGATGCTCAGGCCGAGCCCGCCAGCAGCGCGCGCGATGCGCACCTCGATGCAGCGGTGTTCGTTTACCACGCGCGCCTCGCTGTCCGCACGTTCCGAAACCGATTCACCTAATCAAATGGAAATATATTTAGTTTAATACACGTTAACAAGTATACTTACGTGTAAAAACAAAAAAGTGCGGAAATAGAACGAAGGAATGACAAAAATATGACGGCGCTGTGAGTGCACAGACATTAAAAATTATAGACTAATTGGGTATCTCCTCTTTATTACAGTCGTTTAAAAAGCACTTAAAAGCCAGAGTACCTATAAATAATTGATTGTTAAATCTTTACATCCGCATTGTAGTTGCGCTATAACTTTTTATTAAGTGGTCTGGTTGTTTGTTTACTCAAGTCCTGAACCCTACATCAAAGCAATTCCGAGTGACATTGTATTTGTGCAGCAATGATAATGCACCATAAATATACAATGCAGAAATGATGGCCGCTTTCGAAACGTTAGTCGATGGCAAGAGCTTTCGTGAAAGTGCCTTGAACCGTTTTCTATAAATCGGAAATGGTCCGCGTCATTGTTAAAGGTCTAGTACATAAAACTACGTAACGAGACACAAATGGCGCGCGATATCTGATCTGATAAGACGCCGTTCTATTGGATTTCTCTCTGCGGGGCCCTCAGTGCAACCTTCGTTGAACTGAACAACTGACAAGCAGACTGTAAATAGCGTTCGCACGGCAATCAGCGCGTGTGGACAGTGAAATTGCGATTCAGAACCGTCTCCGCAGTTGTGTCCTGTCTCGTGTATACAATGGTTAATCATGAGATGTACTTTCACCCTTACACAGACCTTAATGGAATAACAAGGCGACTATTGTACCTAAGAACGAGTCGTGACGTTAAAGAGAGGGATTCGTGACTACACTATACCGGTCGGCGGTCTCGCGCTATAGGATAATGGTCTGTTCTGGGAACGACTGTAATTTACTCCTAATCGTAATGCAATTGACGGGTGAAAGTGAGTCTGATTGATTCGATTGATTGAACGTATGATAAATTGATGGAATTATCGAAAATTACTAGACTGGATTACTCTTGCCTAAGTAAAGTGTAGTGAAATGTAGTTCCTATTAAAACAAGAACAACAAGAACAGAAAGAAAAATAAAGACAGGAATAAAATAGTATTAGTATTAATATGGAGTACTGTTAAATAGGTTTTAAGATATTGCAAACCACAATTGCTAACAAATTAACAAGCAGTATCAATGTTGAATAAAAGTCATAATGTAGATATCACAACGGCCATGAAGAATAACTTAGCGTACGCGTTCTCGAAATACGCGATTAGATCGTATAAGTAACGAACACATCCGGGGCAGCCTTGGAGTCCGCGACGTAGCAGACAAACTGCAGGAAAGTCGTCTCCGATGGTATGGCCACATATACCGCAGGTCGTCTGACTATGTCGGAAATAGATTAGGCCCAAGACCCCGCGGCAGGCCCAAGAAACGCTGGCTGGACGTTGTTAAAGCGGACATGTTAGTGAACCACCTAACAAACGAGGATGCCGAAGACCGGGCAAAGTGGAGGAGACTAAGTAGGAAAGCGGACCCTGGCTGTAGGCCGGGAAAACGCTAGGCAGAAGAAGAAGAAGACGCGTTCTCGAAATAGAACTCTTGAGGGTGTCGAAGACGATCGAATGAATGAACCAAATGATTCAAATGACCAATCCAGAAACTTCTACTTTTTGTTTTTAATGACCGAGTATTATTTAAAAGGTGTGTTATAGGTGAAAGTAGAGGTAGTTGAGTTGACTTGGAGCTCAAACCCTGATTCTCTATTACGTGTAATTATGCGTAAAGTTCTTCCCAACGAAACCTTTGGCCTTTACTCTGAGCGCACTAAAATTTTCATTCGAACGTGTTCTAACAGACTACAATGGAACGAATTTGTAATAGAAAATTAAATTTTCACAAACCAAAAATATGGGTTGCCGGTGAATAACAAAACAATATATGATGGTTTAAAAATCATGTCTATCCTTTCCGTAGTTTTTGCAGTAAAAGGACTTCCCATTTATAAATCCGCCCGCTTCGGCGGGCTAGATTTTGCTTTATTTTATTCAAACAATAAACTTACATGATTAAATATTTAATTTAACTCTCACAATATATTTAATTATTCATTTCTCTCCGTATTCATTCTCTTCTCGAGCGGGTGAAGATGACCTACACCCATGTACATATCATATCCGTAGTATTAGTATCATAGTAAATAAAAGCTGTATTTGACAGTTCAAAAAGGAGAGTGCTCCTATCATCAAACTTTACAAGATTACTCCCCAGATCGATCTGAAGATTCCCTGAAAGTTTCATTGAAATCGGTCCAGCCGTTTCGGAGCCTATATGGAATATACCCACACACTTTCTCTTTTATATATATAGATTTGAAACGTAAGACGGTTTTTGGTTGTGTTGCAATCGTTTTCAATATAGAATGTTGCCATAAATATAAACTGTACTGTTTAACGACCAGCAACATTACAATAGATAGGCATAAAATTGATAACCTCGACATAAGAAGTAACAGTTCTTGTCGTTAAGAGCAGCATAGGGATGTGAAACCAATATAAAATGCTAGCAGTTTGACATGGGCGGCATTACAAGTAACTTGTTTACGCAACATGGCACTTACGTAACATACGAGTCATTTATTATATTGTTATTCTATTACGTGTTATTGTAAGTACTATGATGGTGTTTTTCTATGGACGCATTTGTGTTAAGTTTATTATCAGAGTGATAATTTGCAATTCACAATTCCTGAGCTACTACAACTGCTACTTGCTAATTCATTATCTGATAGAGGACAGACCGTACGTTAAGCCATTAGGCTATTGACGCTTGTCTTGTGAAAGAAATAATTAACATTATGTATATTTTGTAATAGTAGGATGTTGTTACGAGTTACGTTCCCGTGACGGGAATGCGGAATCGATATGTTAGTATACAATTCACGTTTAAAGAGATTATGAGAACAACTCATTGTTGTATGTTTAATCAATAACATATATGTACTTATACAGAAATAACAAAGTACATATATTGTTAAGAATTAGGTTATTTAAGGTTATTCACGACGTCTTCGACCCATTAACCATGACCCTTTAAAAACGGCTTTCATTGCAGGTGTCTTCAGCACAATACATTACACACATTTATATTACGTAAGTGAGTTTACACTTTACTGTTCCATTTACCATCGTATATTCCATTCCATATATGTTCCACATATCATCTGCAGCTAAATTTATAAAGACATTTGCTATTAAATTTATTAAGTTCTTAAGTTTCTTTAAACTATAACAGTCTTACAAATAAAATGAGTTATAACATATTTATTCCACCTTTAAACTAAGTTTAGTTAAACCAGGAATAAATAAGGAATAAGCTAAGATTATTTTACCACAAATAAATCCGTAATAACTATGGTTAATCTATTCTTCATTTACGTCAAAATGCGAGTTGACAACAGCGCAATCAATGAGAAACCATACTAAAAAATAATTGCAGTCTGTGTAGTGTGTATCTGACAATGTGTGGCGGTTATAAAATATTCTATACTATATATATAGATAAAAGATAGTCCACTTCCACGCTTGTCCACAGTATGGGACCTTTCTAATATAAATGGTCTAGAAATATTATACCACTTTTAGAAAACCGATATTTTAATCGAAACTAATCATCGACATATAAATCAAAGGGTTTTCTCATCTTTTAAAATTTTCCTTTTTGGAGTCTGAATGATATTTTTAAGTCATTTACTGTTTCTACTTCCTCCATTGCCTTAATTCCATAATAAGTTAATTTAAATGAGCGAACACAAACACAAATCGTAGTATTTTAAATGTTATACTGGACTTAAACAATGGTGTACGTCGTTATAACTTCGGAATAACGATTATATGAACAAAACGTCAACGTTAAACCATATAACGTATTCTTGGTTTATTTGTACAAATTTTACTTATTCTTAATTTATTCGTATTATCTTTATACTACGTTTATTTGTAAGGCTGTAGGGGTATAGACAGAGGCAAGCAATTACTGTCAAGTTTTCACAAAGTTTCAATGTGTGTACTTTCGGAGACTATTGCGCTAGATCAGAGACATTCAATAAGCGTACAAACAGCTCGGCTACTTCACAATACGAAAAAATAAAATGCAAAATAAAAACAAGGAAAAAAGACACCATATAAAACTGCTTTATTCAATGTATATGGCGAAAAATACATCAAAACATGTAATGTACAAACAAAACACGTTGGAAGTTTAACATTTTAAAAACGAACAAAACAACGGTAAAGTACTTTAAACAATAGTGAGCAATATGTTCGTTACTTTATACACAATACGGTTACGAAATATTTGCGCCTAGGGTTACCTGCCTTTTTGGAAATTAGGAATTTTGTGGCCAAATTTTAATAACATACATCACACCGTGGTTCAGCCTTCCCGGGTAAACTTAATTTCATGGCGGCTAGAGTAACGGCCCAAGAAAAGGTTCCCCCAAGAAACTTAAGCGGCTAATTATCACATACACAGGGGTCAAAAAGGAGTCTTTACGCGCTGTGATTAAGAAGTTAAAACAACAACCGTATACGCTGTCCGTCTGTGGAACACTCTTTCTGTGGCCAATAGGAAAACTCAGACGACATTCAAAATCAGAGTTAAAAAGTTTGACTTAGACAAGTCCACCTAACATCATTTATACTGTTATGTATACACGTTTTGTCCTTTAATATATATTTATACCTATATAAATATATGTAAATGTTTATTATTAGTATTTAAGTATATCTTAACTTTGTATAAACTCCCGCCGATTCTTTTGTTCCTTTCCATCCGAAGGATGCCTGGAAGAGATCGCTTTTAGCGATAAAGTCGCCCATTGTTTATGCATTTTTGTGTCTTTTTTTATTTAAATAAGTTTAAATAAATAAATAAACATAATAAAAGTTCTTACAATTTTTTATATGATTCAAAGTAGGTTTTTATTTTTACTCGTAAATAATACTCGTTTATAATGTGCCAGTTTCTCCGTTGTTTGGTGACCCTGCCGTTGGGCTACAGTTGCCTCAAGACGCGCCCAGATACGTAAGCGATGACCGCATCACAACACAAACTTAGGCCACCGTTTCACCTTCGCACTGTACAACTGTCCTATTATACTTGAAGTATACTACAACCCATAAATGTTATATATGACCCATTGAAGAAAAATAATGACGTAATTAATATGTTAGTTCACAATTAGGCACACTATTACAGTATAACGAAGTTTTTGTTACTGATGAACAAATCTTTGAAGTAAAAAGTATATTAAAAAATTAACGAAAAATTTATCGACTATATATGCGTAACGTAATAGGTGGAAGTGATCTTTACTTGACTGGGTGGCGGACGAGAGCGTTGTGTATTTGTAATTGATATTTAATTTCATTCAGGATAAACAGTGAGAATAAATCGTTATCCAGGTGGACAATTATTAGGTCGCAGACCATAGGTGGAGAATTAATCAGTATACGTTTCATATTTTAGCATCAATTATCGTTTCAAACTTATTAATAGATAAGGCTATTACAGGTGTGTTTATAAATAAAGCTAACGATATATCTAATCTCCGAGTTGCGAAGGTCAAGATTAAGGTGGTATCATTATTAATATTAATAATATTACTTAGTTTGAGCTCCTGACTCCCACATCCACCTATTGTATGTAATTTGTATCAAAAATGTAACATATGTGGGAGAAAAATCAATCGTCAATAGGCTATATATATCGTAATTAGGCTACGGTCTGCGAATCGTAAGGTTGTAGGTTCGAACTCACCATTTGATTATTGACGTGAACCATCTCCTAGCACAAGCTTAAGATTAGTTGGAATGATTAACAAGAATGTTAGTAATATTTTTGAAAAAAAAATACTGCTAGCATTCTTTAAAAAAAAAATTGCTGTCGTTTAATTGTAGCAGCTATTTAAATATTTCCAAACAAAACATTACACGTGGTTAACTATAATGAACTATAGGAAAATACTAAATTACAATCGTGAGCAACAAAGATAAAGACGCCATATTTTATTTTAAGGATATTTAATTGTCTATCATTCACAATTTTTTCAGTTAGCTAGGGTCTTTATCTTCCGAGATATTCAAACTTTCTTAACCGACCCTTTATTTTTGCTTACGGCTAAATATAATTTAAACTATATAGATAAAAATTCTACAAAATAATTTTAATGTTTACTATTACTAAATTATATTATTCCACACTTGTTTTTAATGTTCTGCGTATACGTATACGATTCGGTGTCCATTTATAACACATTGATGCCTATAATTAAGATGTTTCCACGATCGGTATTCTAGGAAAATAACCAACTGCTATTGCATTCATTTTAAAATTTTTGGAAGTACTTCGATAATAAGAGACTCAAGTTATTAATATGAGTAGGCTTTAATAGTAAATTTTATGAATAAATGAATGAATATACTTAAATGCACAACAAGTAATAAATACATCACGGAAATAATAAATTACAAATATACAATCACGATATAATTGCAGGCACAATGGTCGGTCTTATAGCAAAGAGCGATCTCTTCCAGACAACTTTTTGATGGACAGAAATTTGTTGCTAGAAAGGTTTCAAGTGCGTCTGATTTATATACTGTGATGATGATGATAGAAAAAAAACAACATATAATACCAAATAATACATATAAATAATAAGACACAATTGGTGTATGTAATACATAAGTTTCTATTTGGATTTTTTTTTTAAAAGAAAGCTAGCAGTATTTCTTTTTTGTTTTTTATTCAGAACTATTACTAACAATCTTGTTAACCATTCCAACTAAGCTTAAGCTCGTGCTAAGACATGACAATAGTCGAATGGTGGATTCGAACCCACGACCTTACGATTCGCAGGCCGTACTCTAAACCATTAGGCTATTGACGCTTTATATTAATAAAATAATATTAAATATCTGCTTTTTACTACCTACATATTAATGATATACCCTACCAACAACTAAACATTTTTTACAATTTTTGTCTGTTCGTAGGCTACAACTGGACCGATATTTAACGGGACTTTCACTGGCATATAGCTGATGTCAAAAGGAGTAACTAATGCTACTTTTATTATAATAATTTTAAATAAATAGTTTTATTCGCCGATAACAACGCGGGCTAGTAATACATAAATTTTATCTATCAAAATGTACTGTGTTGTTTAAGACTCTGGATATTAAAAACAAAATAGTTTGTGTTATTTGTATTTGAAAGGTTTAACGAGCCGCGAAACGAACGCAGCGCAAAACGCGGCCATAAAAAACTAAACAGCCTCGCTTTGATTCGGCGCAGCGGAAACCACCGTGCGATAAAATCTCTGACATAATAAATACGTAAATGAAATGTTAAAACCTGATACTCTACAATGGTGATTTGAAATGGCGAACTAGAGCGCAGTGCCGAGCCGACAGTCTTGTTGCTTCATTTACACTGGCCGCGGGCGACAGGCAGTGAAGGTTGACCTTTGGCTTTGCATCGGAAATGCTGAGCGTTCGTTCTTGATTTATCATTTGTGATCATGGCGATGTTTATATTGAACAACACATTGAAAAAAAATAATAAGTTTATTGTACAACTCGAAACTGTAACTGCTTTCACAGTTTTCCATTTCGTTCATAGAATCAAAATAACTTACTATGGTGAAAAAAAGTTTAGTTTGATAAATATTAAGGAAAAAGCAACATTTTTCAACAATTTTTTTTAATGATTTGTTTTGTTTTTTTTTTATTCTGCCTTAGCCTAATATGTCTACAATTTCAGAAGGATTTGAATTTTTTTTTTTATAATTTCCAAGCAAGTGCTTGACTACGATCCCACCTGATGTTAAGTGGAAATGCAGTCCTGGATGGTAAGGCGCACTAGCTTAGTAAATGCCTATTCACACTACTCTTGAAAATACCCACATTGTAATCGGAAGGAAAGACAGACGCGGGCAAACTATTCCAGTCCTTTGCTGTACGAAGAATGAAAGACGAAGCAAATCGCTTCGTTCGGGTTTGAGGGATGTTCACAACAAAAGGATGAAATCCTGCAGTGCGTCTAGATGTCCGATGGTGGAAAGGGGATGGGTAATTAGATATATATTATTGGTTTTAAAAGTTAGGTTTAGTTTGTTCAGTTAGTCATAGCCATATTCGAATACCAGCAGGCTTGCACCAATGTATTTCTTAAGTATTGTTAACTATAACAGTACTTAAGAAACCCACATATATGGGACCCTAACATTCGTCGACCAATTGCTGTTACCTCTACCCCGATAGAGACAAAAGAAAGTGAGAACTTATAACCGGGATTTAATTTAAAATTTGAATGTTTTATAAAATAATATAGTAATATATTCGATCACAATTTAAAATATTCTTTTTAATGTCAAAACGTATAAAAATATTATTTGCTATTTATATATTTAATATTACTATTAGAGAAAGGCTTAGATATCATTTTAATTTTTCTCCTACTACATACAATAGCACTATTACGCATAACATAGACAATAAGATATAATAATAGGACTTTGTCGACGGCAAGTCCACAATGAGTCTCTTATCGGCACAAAACCGTTGAATAATGGAGAAAAGTGGGTAGGTAATATTTGAACTTAAAGAAACATAACTAGTGGTATAATAACTTGTTAAATTGTGTATCTTTTTATAACCAAAAGCAAACGCGCTCAGTATATTTAATAACAAAGTATAGTACTTTGTTATTATTCAGAAATTTCAAAGGTATTTGTGTATTAGCATGTATTAGACGTAAGAAAAGTTACAATTATAACATAACAGCGAAAGTAAACTTACGCTTTTTCCTTCTTAGTACACCCATTTCCTTAAATAAGTACTTGAGTTATTCCTGTTCGATGCCCGTTTCCGATACTGGATTAGCCGGCTCCTTGTGCAACGTATCTAGTGTAGGTCGTCAATCAACCTGCTGCACCGGCCGTTCTGCCTAGCGCATTCCGGTTCGGTCATTGTCCAATATCAGGATCAAAACAAATGCACTTGGTTCGTTAATTTTGATTTAATTCTGACAAATATTAATCGGTAATTATATACTTTTTAACGATATTAAATATTAAATTGAGATTTAATTTAATTATTATATGCTAGAAAAATGTTTCCTTCTTTTAAATACGAGTGCGCGCGCGCGGTTTGTTGCGTGTACGTCGACGGAATGCGCGCGCGCAGTCTCCACCGCGGGATGTAGAGGCTGTGGCGCCGGCGCCCGCGACCTCTCCTCTCTATTAAAAATAGAAAGCCAAAACCCAGCACACCTTTTATCCTACCCCTCGCATTACCTACCCATTATCTGCACTAGTGGATCCCGTCAAAAGCACAAAGCATCGCGCACACTTTCATTCGTTGCACGAACTTCACGTTGAGTATAATGGAGTCATTAATCTAATATATCGAGCACTTAATTACACTATTTTGAATCTAATATAACGTCGGATATGCATGATAATTATAACGGTTTTTTCCCAAATTAATCACCAGTTCAATTATATGTTTTAATATTAATAGCATAAACCCACTATTTTTTATAACAACTGAACTGGAATTTATGTAGCAACCCACCACGCCTTCGGCGGAATGTTTTTGAAATTACATTTATAAATATTAATAATAATAATAAATTTAAAGAAAATAATAATATTTATTTATATATAATAATAAATAATCATTTTAAATACAAGTACTTGGCTTCGGCTCGTACGTTTTCCTCCTCTAAAATGAGGAGATACAGCAATGTTGTGAACATAATAATAACTTTATTTCAAGCTTATACATTGCCCATAATTTTGTTAGTAAGACACTTAATGTCTAATCTTAATCCACTCACAGTACGGGTTATATGTATAACTCTAGTCATGTGTTTAACCCTCAGGTTATTCCCTATTAATCTCGGAAATATCTGCACTTGGAAATCGCAATAAAATACGTTGAAAGAGTCTCTAAATATATACATAGTTAATGCGACTCAATTTTATACTTTTCATGTTTATTCAATATATCAATTTGTTATAATTTGCATTTTTTTTGACGAACTAACACAGCACAGAGGAGCTGGCCTTTACTGCTTCACCGGATTTGAGAGGTGGCATAGCTCTTAGATCGCTTAGCCTGAACCTCTATTAGGTGGTAACTCGACACAAGGGTCCCCCTGGTGAGGGGTAACCTCGGCTTGGACGGTTACCATTATTACGCGTTAGCAGTCCGATCCGAGGACGCCCGAGAGGGCAGAACCACGACTCGGTCGGTAGCTATTTTATCAACAAAAATCTATTGGGACAATCTAAGCTAAACTTACTTATATGCCACTTCGGGAAGCGTTGGCGCTGGGAGAAGAAGTGGCCGAAAAAACTCCAGCAACGCTCCTAAACCTATCGAGGGGGTGGGGTTTTCCCATAAAATACTTGTATCGCGCAAGGATTTTTGGAGATCGCAATAGCTAACTGCTTTTCAAGGTGCTTATTAGGTCCCGTATTTGATATGGGGTTGACCCATCACCAGGAGTACATCTTAGAGATTTATTTATTTTTTACAAGTCGTTTAGGATTCTAACCCTCAAGCATCAGATTTTAAATCATTTATACGAATATAAACTTGTATATCTCCGTATTATTTATAACCGTTACTTTAATTACACACATTTTTTTGAACGTAAAAACATCTTTATGCAATCGCTGCTAAGCAATCATATAAGAAGCGTTCTTCGCTCTTTATTACACACAATAAATTCAAACAGGAGTACGAGTTATTTGTGTTAAATGTATCTCTAAGTAGAATTACCCTTTATGTAGTCGTGATGCTGCCCGAAACCTCGAGTCACAATAAAATAACAATAGACTAACTGAATTGAGCGCTCTAAAACGCTCAAATACCTCTCATTCTGGTGATATTATAAAAAGCCTTTAGACTAATAGTGGGTATCAAACAGTAAACTAAATTCTCCTCTTTACAGATCGTATATACAGATATTGGAAACGCCAACGATGTTAGTAGTCAGCTGTTTAATTAAGACTTATCCCATACTAGACATTAAGTTGATAGGCAATAAGTGGATCCAGCGATTTACGTCGTGCACAAGCTACAAAGAAAATTAGAAACTGCCTGCCTCCGACGGGATGTAGCTTTCAGATAAACATCGGATTATTAATACAGGATTGTTAGTTTCAGCTTTCGCAAAGCCGTACCACTAATCTACATAGTTACAGTACACGCCTTGCATCTGATTTATGCTGGCGTGCCAATAATATACCGCAAGAGTCAGAAGTCACTTGAATATATTTAGACCTACTCGCTAATGCTAAGACTTGCTAATAAACTTGTTCGCGGAAGGACATTTTCTCGCTGTTTTGGTTTTTTGCCACTCGTATAACGGTAATGGTGATGTAGCTTGTGAAGAATTCACCGCGAATGGGGCTTTTTTTGTAGGTGGTTGACACTAAAAAAATCTTTTGTACAAAATTTACATATTGTTTTGCATTGTATTTTGTATTAGCATTTTTTCTCCAAAATAGGTTTTTTAGCAGCAGGTTCTTATTAAGATAAACTTGAAAACCTAAAAAATAAATTTTCATTCCAATGGAACGTTCGAACCATTTTCAATATCCATTCCATAGTTATATTCCCTGAAATATCATTGCCTTGAACACTAGTCTAGGACTTATAACTAAGTAAAAACTTAAGCCATTTATAACACATTTATCTCAAAAATCAATACAACCCGACATTAATTGATTGTCTAGGAAGTATAACGCTAAATTCAAATCATGCGCTATGCTTAATCGACTAATACGAGTATGTTCACGACGTGTTCACTTACGAATCCTAATCTCGCAGTGCGGATGCACACAATAAAGCTTTTACTGTTAGCTCGTAGTTTCTGATTACCTGGCACAGGACTTCCAAAGTTGTGAACAGATGCTGTTAACTTAATCGTTACTAACAATATAACTGCCTTAGTGTTTACTTATTATTTTATAGTACAGTATCGTTATTATCCACTAAAAAAATATATCCAACGCTTGGACTGTCTATAATTTACCTAACCAATAAAATGATCATTCGCTAGTAGATTTAATAATTCATTATTGATTGATTAAATAATTTGCTTTACGTAATAACATGGTTCACTACACCAATCTAGTGATAAGCAAGCAACTAAAAATTCTCAATTTTCAATCTTTAATTTTTTTCAAACAATTTTCTCTATATAGGTGGAGAAAAATGCTGCTTGAGAGACCTCAAAGAATGCCACCGTTAAGTTATCATGGGCTCGTATACATCTACCCCGCCCTTTTTCATTATCAAGATCTGAGAATGCACTTATAAAATATTTATATGTAACAATGATGTTGCAGCTATCCTTCACCGGCAAGACACTTGTGTCGAGATACAAGCAATAGAGGTAAAGGCTATGCAAGCTAAGACCTAAAAATTGTGCCTCGTAATCTAATCTTCTATCTGTAATCTAATTTCTTTGAGTAATTTGTTGGTGGGTAGGTAAAAAATCAGGGATGATAATCACTGAACATTCAATGCCTGCTTACTTGTTTACTCACAGATCCGTAGTAACAATTACAACAATGTACCTTAGGCAGATTTGATCGTCTGCTTCCATCAGAAATGATATAGCATGATAGATTAAATATCTATCGTTAAATATTAAATCGTGTCCACCTTATATTTTTAACATATAACAAGTCCTGGTCTAATACATTCCTTCAGTATACAAAGACCGCTCTAAACTTAAACCACTTGATGGCTACACAGTGATTGATTTACAGAGACGGAATGAATTAGAAAGGCTCAGCTTTAGTCGGTATAGAAGCGAATATGTGATTTCCTCTCCAAGATAAAGTTCGGACGTGAAAACGTTTGTTGTTACTAGATCGCACGCCATGTTGCACCTTTAATTTTTGACTTTAAATTAAATTACAGTGATCGCAGCGGTAATTTATAAAGTTAGAATAATAGCAAGGCACAAAGGTCACGCCAGTGAATAATGGTCATAGAATGATCTCAAGTAATTACGATTAAGAGAAAGGCAAGGCGCATTAAGCAAAAAAAGTGAGTGTCTTCGCTTTGTTTTCACCGTCAAATTATGTTTATAACAAATAGTTTTATTAAATAGTCTTCTAAATTAAGAACGATGCCATTATTATTAAACATAGCTTTAAGATACTAAGAGTTAACACTCAAATCTAGTCGCTGTTTGCTGAATACGCTTTAATAAATACCTATATATAATTCTATTAAAACTCTAAAAAATCTATCAGTTTTGAACTCGACGGATTGAGAGGAAGCCGAGATCTTATAACGCTTAGCCTGAAGCTTAATTCTGAGTAACTAAATGCAAGGATTCCCAATGCGTTGTGACTTCAGAGATGCTCTAGGTCCTACAGTAACTTTTAATTAGAGAAGTAGAAAAATAGTATCGATAGGATGGTTTACTCTAGAAACCATACTATTTCGTTACCTTCAATAAAGATTACATCCATTAAATTTTCTTAAAATTGCTCTAAATACAAAAAATGGCATCAAAATCTTTCAAATAGATGGAAAGCTGTGCCTGGCCGTGTCATTTCATATTATTTATTACTCAATTTATGCAAAGGTAATGGTTCTCAAATAATTTATTCCCCGTGACAGATCTGTGGGGAGAAATTCGATAAAAACTTATTGGCATTCAGTAATCGTGTTAAAGCTCTCGGTGTCCTTTATTGCACTCTGAAATTGTTCATGCTTAGCATGTCCAGCGGTCAGGGAAATAACGTTGTTATGCATATGACCTAACTAGTGTACCGAAAACCTGCCTGATTTGAAATTTAAACAATATAGCGTTAGTTTAAGATATGTCGTCGAGTTCACTTGGGCATTCATCCACATATAAATAAACGTTATTCAAGACGCAGCTCCATCCATTATGCACGATCCCTTATTTTAATAAGGATATAACGCTAAAACGAATAGTGCCCCAAATCTACCATTGCTATTGAATTTTCTCTATGACAGTCGATTGACTAGAATTCAATTGCCTTTGTGCCAGGAATCGTTATCGTCTTAATGTAATTTCATTTTCCTTATCGATTTATGAATTTATTCATTATTTAACGATTAATTAATTGAAATATGACGACATATTTGGAAGATTTCATTACATGTACGTGATTACCAAATGCTAACAATTGACACGGTTGGCTTGTCGGCGTAAAAGTGAACTCGTGAGTAAAATGGCATCACAGTAACGCAAATCATCCCGATCTGCGTTATTGCAGAGATGATACCAGGGGAACAACTGTCTCCTTCGGGATGTTCTTCACTATTAGCACGTCCTATCGCATACAGATCATATATGAGAATTAGTAAGCTTGTTATAAAATGAATAACGATTGGAATTCATATCTGTATATTCGAATGGGGTTAAAAGGGAGAGGCTATTTTTTATTGACGAGATCAATAATGACAACAAATCAATAATTGTCACTTACTAAAATGCAGTGAAGTGCGAAGGACGCAATTTATATAAGTGTGGGAACTGGGGGTTTCTGTAATAAGTTAAATCCAGTGTTACCACAAACCGCAGCATAGACGCGAGAACAGACTTGAAGTTTATAATAAACACGAGGGATCGATATAGCATACAATATTTTTTAAATTAAGAAAACTGTCATTGACACAGAAGTGCCTACTTCTATGATCCTTGATGTGTTTTGTGAAAATAATTCTGTTTCGCAATTTGAAGGGCACTGTTTCTGACTAAATAATTATATCCTTAACTCTGTCCGACGGTTGCATTGTGACTTGAGACATGCTATATATAATAAAGATACTATTTCAAGGAGACGAGGACAAAACGCGTTAACAACATAAATCATCGTTTCCCATCAAGTTAGCACTCACACCGTTATGTCACTTTCTCGTATACATTCACACCATTTGTAACAATAATAACTTTTTAAATACTTTAAGAGAGTGCTTACATCGACATCAAGTGCGCCAGTATCCGCCTTCTCCTTTATCAAACACCGTTGCACGAACTGGCACGCCATTCGCGCAATCCCGCCGAGCTAAGTTCCGCAGAGCCATCCGTTATATTTGTTATAATCCAGCCGGGTTAAACAACCTCAAATGAAATGTACTTTCTATCAGATAACCGTGCAAAAGAACGTTGCTATATGCCGGAATAGCACTCTTTTGATACGACGAAATCAAGTTACGCAAGCTTTTTACAGTTTTGCAGGAACTATTAAAGCTTTCATTAACATAAGCTTTGTGGGTTTCAATGTAATATCTAAAGAAACTGATCTTTATGACCAACAACATAAAACATGCAACATCCAGCGTGAATTTTGTACAACGAATTTCTATTTTACGAAAATCTCTTTTTGGAAAAGAGATTCTTTATTACCCCGAAGGCTTTTACAAATTCACTTGATTCAGACCTCTTAGTGTAAGGGTCCTCTGTATAGCATTCTAACTTGAAACTGTCCAAGAAGGTCGAACGATATTTTTTTTTGAGCGAACTACACAAATTGGAGAAGCAGGCCTTGACTGCTTCACCGGATTGAGAGGTGGCATAGCTCTTAGGTCGCTTAGCCTGAACCTCTATCGCTAGTAACTCGACACAAGGGTCCCCCCGGTGGGGGGTAACCTCGGCTTGGACGGTTACTATGTTACGCGTAAGCATTCCGATCCGAGGGCGCCCGAGAGGGCCTAACCACGACTCGGTCGGTAGCTATTTCACGGATAATCTAAGGGACATTCAAAAAGCTAAACTAACTTTGAGTGCCACTTCGGGAAGCGTTGGCGCTGGGAGAGGTCGAACGATATATTGATTAGATCGTAGCTGATCGTTGTGCGTATTTCAATAGCAAAATATAAAGGAAAAAGAATGTATTTCGTAAATAAAACCACTTTTCAAGATGATACCGATGGAATTTTGTTATAAAAAAACTGTGAAAATACTCTATTAGATTTACTTTACAAAGTTGCCCGTACATTAAATAAACAAGAATGGAACATACATTGGATTTAAAACACATTCTGACATTCAATCATAATAGTACACTATAAGAGTCTTCAATGAGAATTTACAGACCTAAATATAAGTAGGCGAGAACCGTAATGCATTGCTTAATTTGCTCAGTGATGAACATCTTTATACACTGAGAAAAAAGAATGGAACGAAAAAGACGATGACAGGAAGAAGGTGATTTTGATCACCACCAAATATTGAACTTAAATGAAAAGCTGTTTCTTCTGTAATGAAAACTATCCCATCGTATCCTAAGATAGAAATAAAACATAAGGAATGATATAATGAAAATGATGTCGTAGTGTATAAACGTCAAGCAAAGTAAATATATAATTTTTTTCTAGTAATTTAGCCTACGTTATAAATTGAACAAATTGAATTGTTTTCTTTTATTCGATATTATAACGCTATAAGCTATTTATAACGCAATAAAATATCCGGTCCCATTAATTTTGATATAGAGGTTAAACTAATATAAAATTGTAGCAGATAAAGAATTGTTATTAAAGTCGTTATGTAGAAACGCTAAAGCAGTCTCTAGTTCGGAAGGAAATAAAAATAAAAGGTGATGTTTACATCGCGGTCAACCTTCGAAAACCGGTATTCCATTATGCACAAACCGACACCGAAAGGCGAGGTAAATACCAACCACTCCGAAACAGAGCGGTGATTCACTCTAAACTATCTATCTATGTTAATGTACAATAGAAAATACTCGCAATGTTTCAAGAAACTTTATTATGCGATAGAATCCGGCGAGACTGGACGTATAAATGACTTTCTCTTACAATATTATATATATATATATATATACATATATATATATTCAAATGTCTAACAGTATGGATAAATAATACATAAATAAGCTCTCATGTCCTTAGTCCTAGCGGAATTGATACAGACGGCAATTTGTTCACTTTCTACCAAGTGTATATATGATAGATAGTGAACCCACTGTCATAAATCCAAAACAAACTTTTGCAAAATATCTTTTTGTGCCTCACAAACTGAACGAGTATATTTACAAGTAAAAACGTAAACCGAATTCAAAAAGAATCAATCGCTTTTGCGCGGACGCCCTCTTTGTATTTCCGAATTACCGTAGAAATATTACGAAATAGAATTAATCAGAACCTTACCATACTGTCATCCAATAACTTTTGATGTACATCCTTGCCAATAAAAAATGGTCATCGAAATTGGTTGACGTGATATTGAGTTATTCGTCCGTTTGTCGCGCACTTAATGTAAATTTAGGACTGATATGGTTTTCTCACGGATGCCGTTGTCAGAATGGGACCAGCTAGACTAGAAGCACCAACTTTCAAATAAAAATCCAATCGTGGAACAGTCGAAAGATATAAAGTCAAAAAAAAAACATACAGACGAATTGAGAAGTTTCTCCTTTTTTGAAGACGGTAGAAAAAACATAAATTTAAACATACCATTTAAGATCATCGATCGAGAATCCGATCACCGATCGCCGGGATTGGTGTTCGGATTCTCGATCGATCAAATTTAATGGTCTACAAATGCTAATTAAATAAGTAGACGATATTAAAATTGAACTTACTCGCTTTAAAAGTGAACTCCATTAACGAACACATAACACCGCGAACAGCTGACTTAGTGACCGCCATTTGGAAAACGAGCCGCGAAATAATAACGTCTAAAAAACCGTAGTAGGTCTTCCAACGTGTGATGTATGGAGGCACAATAAGGACTGCCTGTCCAGGTTTGTGCACCTGACGGGTCTGGCTCATTAGAGCGCACCAGTTAACAACGCAGGGAGAGAGCCCTGTTGTTGCTATTGTTGTCACGTCCCAAGGGAGGGTTGGCCCACATCTCGCCCTATATGTGCACGCACGCATAAATGTCGGAGGAATATTGATATCAATTTCATTGACGATGTACTTTACATGATATATTGATAATATTCATTCCGATTTCAATTTTATTATCGAACAATTTTCTTTATGATCGGTTAGGTTGTTATAAATAAATATTTATTTGCAAGGATATGGTTTACAATACGATGTTCATATAGTTAGAGATTCACATATTCTGCTTTAAAGAGTGCAAATCTTATAACTAGTACATAAAGTGACAATTATATAGACACAAAACTCGTTTTAGCCTCGTGTTCCTGAGTTATAGGAGTATATGCGTATACAAACAGTGACAAATACTTCAACAATAATTGAATTGAGATCAGTTGGTCAACATTTTTTAGATGTTAGGAGCGTTGCTGGAGTTTCTTCGGCCACTTCTTCTCCCAGCGCCAACGCTACCCGAAGTGGCACTCAAAGTTAATTTAGCTTTTGAATGTCCCTTAGATTATCCGTGAAATAGCAACCGACCGAGTCGTGGTTGAGCCCTCTCGGGCGCCCTCGGATCGGAATGCTTACGCGTAACATAGTAACCGTCCAAGCCGAGATTACCCCTCACCGGGGGACCCTTGTGTCGAGTTACTAGCAATAGAGGTTCAGGCTAAGCGACCTAAGAGCTGTGCCACCTCTCAATCCGGTGAAGCAGTCAAGGCCAGCCTCTCTGGCCAATCTGTGTAGTTCGTCATTAAAAAAACAAGTATTTATAACAAAACTTAACTGGAAAGAGCCCATAGATTTATATACTAAAGTATAATAAAGTATAGTATACTCAAATTATTGGAACAAAACAATTGATGTTTATTTGACTTACCGTTTAACTACATACGTCAACGCATATTTACAACTAAATTATCTCAGACAATGACGCACCACCTTGTTTAATTAAGGATGTAGACTCTTTATCGGTGGGGGCCTAATCGATATTAGAGCTTTAACCTTTAAAATTAGATGAGTTTTCACTTAAACAACATTGCAGTGGAATTTCATCCTTTAGATATAGCTTGTCGATGTATTTCCATACAAGAAATTGCCATTAAAACAAAATGAATTAATTTTTTAAACTAAAATTTCTATAGATTGTTAATTTGATAAAAATTTCTAAACTCCAATAAGAATTGGAATTATTTGCGATTTTCTTTAAGTAGATTATTTATATTTTACATAATCTGAATAATCTATAATCTCTTTTATAAGAAGTCTAGCCATAAATATTGTAACAACCTAAAAACTTCTCACTTTTATCTTTTTATTAATTAAATTTTAGAACGCGTTTATAATAAACATCGCCACTTATTAGAAAAGTTACAATATAAATAAGGAGAAATTTAAGAAATTATTTAAAAAAAAAAACATAATTGTAGTGATTGCTTTGCAAAAAGTTAGTATTAAACTGTTGCTCAACTTCAACATATTTTAAAACCCTAAGTTTTATGATAGAGCAACTGTCGTGGGCAAAATTTTATTAATTTAATGTGTAGTAATTAAGATAACATTACAAAAATAGATACACTTTAATTTATAATAGATATTATGACAAATGGAAGATACAATGACACAAACACTGCAAGTGTTGGCAATTACATGGAAAGTTGAATTATCTTCCACTACTAAGATTACATATGAACAAGAAGCATCATTAGCGAATAGCTGAAAGTGAAAACTCATAGAATTATGTTAGTATACACATCTCTTGTATCGATTACTAGCTCAGTTTCTATGCAAATCCGCTTTCCAAGACTAATTTCTCCTTCGAACAGAACATGTCGTTAGTTGATATTGTAGATAGCTCTAGTAATGATTATCGTGAAAGATGCAGCTATAATTTCCTTAAAAATACTTTCTAAGGAAATTATACCAGCATCAAGTCATAATTCGTCAAATAACATAAATAAACTATTTGTTGTATATTGTACTGTATTATAATGGTGTTTCGTGATGTATTACTGAATGTATTACTACGTTCATTGCATTAATTAGACAATAATAAATAAGAAAATAGTGTTAAATAAGATTTTTTCTTTGCATAGCTTCCTATATTTTATTAAAGATCCCGTTTTATTTTAATTGAGGGCACTGATCAATTGTTTAACAGAATATATTTTGGAGAGTGAATACAGTATCACATGATCAAATTCCGTTACCTTACACTATTGGACATCTATTTTTACTGGAAAAATGGCTAACGACCGGATCTTAAGTGATCATCATCGCCCATGAACATTTTTTTTTTAATGACGAACTACACAGATTGGCCAGAGAAGCTGGCCTTGACTGCTTCACCGGATTGAGAGGTGGCATAGCTCTTAGGTCGCTTAGCCTGAACCTCTATCGCTAGTAACTAGACACAAGGGTCCCCCCGGTGAGGGGTAACCTCGGCTTGGACGGTTACTATGTTACGCGTAAGCATTCCGATCCGAGGGCGCCCGAGAGGGCCGCCCATGAACATGTACAACATGCGGGCCTTTGAGAAGTAGTAGTTGAGTTTGAGTAGTAGGCTCTTTTCTTAAAGTTCCCCAAATGGCATAGGTTACACCGCTAGTGATATTTGATTCCAAGGACAGTCCATGGAAGGAAGTGAATGTAGAGCTTACAATTTTTGGTGTGAACATCCCTCAGACTCGGCAATGAATTGGGATAAATTCTTGCGTCTCTTTGATTACAAATGTTTTAGCAGAGAATACTGGCATTTGTTAAGCTAACACTGGGTTAAATTTTACTATCAGATGAAATCGTTGCTTTGTTGCTTGCTCAAAAACATTAAAAATTATTTTTATACATACCATATCCATAAACAATTGGCTGGTGTTCACTGATGCGCACGCGTCTCGGAGCCGGTAATGTATAATGTCCAGAATATGGATTATCCTGTACATACTCGTGCGTGGAACGTGGCAGTGAATTGTAGTACTGTACGTTATTCGATTGATCACGTTGTATGATAGGCCGTGGTGAATTGCCATATGGCTGGCTTTGTTCCCTTAGCAGTATCGAACGCGGTACAGTGTTATATTCCTGAGCTTCTCGCCTCGGGACGTCAGCACGGCTTAACGACCCGTATACTCGACTGTCTGGATCATGATATACTGCTTGATATTGTATGTTGGGTGGATACTGAAATCTATCCTCGTGACGTACTGGCTCCGAATAATCTAGATAAGGATTGTTTCGAATACGTTCGTCTCTATAGTATCTCGTAGGCTCGTAATGGTTTAATGTTTGCAAGCTCTGCGCTGGGTATCCATGTTGAATGGGTTGCCCTCTGTATTTGTTTTGAATGTCGAAAGGTCGGTGTTGGGGAGACGAGAACCGATCTATTGCGAATATTTCGCTGACTGGCAAAGCGGTGCTATTACTAGTGATGTTGCTCCGATTGCTTCTAGTGCTGCTTCTCGTGCTATCTCTACTGAGAGAACCATCTCCACGGACACTGAGTTTCAATTCCAATCTTTTGTCTTTCATGTCGTTGTCATTGAACTTCACACACTATTTAAAATTAATTACAACAAACTTCTTATCTAAAGACAAATTAATAAACGAGGCTATTGGTGACATAGTAATGCATCATAACGTAGAAAGTGACGACATAAACATCGTACTTTTGATAATGATTAATGGTTGTTAGTGCATTAGTAAATGACCAAGTCTGCGAACAAGCGGGCCGTTGGCGAGGTTAATTGAGGTTAAAATTCTGTTCAAAACATCCGAATGTAAGACGAACAAAGGGTACTGTCATTCGTGGATCGGAGAGGAACAATGACTGACTGACAAGGAAATTGATAATGCTTAATCGTGGAACAAATGTCTTGACCTTAAACACGATGTCTTATTTTTTCCAATGTTAGACTTAGACCACCAAAGAGATCTTCAAAGCGTGTAGGTTTTAGGCTGTTTTTTTACCTTCAGCACGTGTGTTTTTAAAGATTTATTCATTTTGATCGACAGCACATCGTACCAACGTGTCCATCCTGAGGGAACTTAAAATCGAAGCTAGGCTGTCCACCATATGCCTACGCAGGATGCTGGAATACTTTGGTCACATTGCCAGAAAAAACAGCAATAACCTAGAAAGGCTAGTTGTGACTGGTAAAATTGACGGGACAAGACCGCGAGGTCGAAGCCCGACACGTTGGACTGACCAGATCCGCACCACTCTAGGCACGTCGGTTAGCGATGCTCTGCGCACGGCTGCAGATAGAGGAAAATGGCGACGGATCACTAAAACCAAACTGTTCCCACGAGATGGTCACGACCCTCAGCATTGAGGAAACCGACGCGAGGAGGAGTCATTTTGATAAGTACATTTAAGTAATTGCTATACTATAAGGTTAAACTGATGTCTAATATTATAAAATACAAGAACACTGCAATTAAACTGATAAAAGGAACGGACACCGTTTTCATCGAGAGTCCTTCGCTCACTGGAATGTCTTCAAACCTATCGTTTTTAATAACTGATAAGATAGTGTCAACAGTTCAATAACATGCACCCATTATGCATGTTCCCGTTGTAATTAAGAATAACAATCACGACTTCTATCTGTCTGTCTAGCATACAAAATTTGTACTGATAAATTATCCGACAAATAACCCGTACTATAAATTTGCAATAAACAAATTAAAAAACCTATGCTCGGCGGAAAAATAATCAGAGATTGTACCCATTTGGTGCTGTTACTTAGCTAATAATACACATAATAATGTAAATGAAAAAAATAATAATTAAAGAATCGAGGTCGCTCTAACGCATGTACATTCTATCATCCACAAATATTAGACATGACCAAACAATTAGAACATATTTGGATCATGTTGCAATCTAGTCCACTGGCAACCTTGATAATATTTGCGTTTACATTGTGTTCCCAGCATTGTTAAGTGCGTCGAAAAAATATTTTCCTATATTGCAAAATATGTTTTTGGTAAACGAGCAGTGCGTCAAGGATATCTACAGACATGTGCGCGATAATGCTTTTATTTGTATGCATTATCTGATTGGAAATCAATCGAGGCAGGTGTTTTATGGGGGCCAGTTTGCTACTATAAGTACCTGCATAATTATATCATCGATGAACTTTTTGTTTTTGCGTGGTAAATATTTATCTCGCGCATCTATTCTCTAAATCTTTGGTCATAAACACGAACACCGTCTTTTATAATATTTATTTACAAAATATACTTAGTCTTAATCACCTTGCAATGTCCAACAACCCACTATTCAAAACAAAATGTTGATATTGTTCCTGGATGTTTTAAACCTGTTATTATTTTATAAACATATTCCTAAAACTGTAACGCTTAGCCTAAAATTGTATATTTGTGTATTTTCCTTAAGTAAGTGATATTTTTGTAATTCTTATTAAGGAAATAAAATTCTCTCAAACCGTAATCTCTTTATTTGACTTATAATGAAAACTCAATATTATTAAATCTTTTTGCTATAATTTATATATTATGCTGCAAAATCTAAAATACGTGTAGCTATTGTTAAATATCATTTTATTACTGATAAAGAAAAACATAATAAACATATGGTATTTTGACAAGATTAGTTTAAATTCTGTCATTGTAAACGAATGAATAATGTTAAGAATGTTCACCATTAAAATGATAAAACGGATGCTATTATAAATATATATAATTTCTACATGGAAATGATTGCGATTTATCACTTTATGAATTGTGCCTGTTATCTAAAAGGGAGTGGTGATAAAACATTCCACGAGCAGAGCATTCCATGTGTTACAGTTTCTTATACCAGTGTAAATTTTTAAATCGTCTCGAAACTGGTTACCCCAGCAAAAGCCCTATCCGTTAATCCGCTATAAAGTATAAATATCGTTTCCTTACAACTGTGGGAAAGTCCGGGCGTCTCGTTATACAACGACTCGAATTAACTATTAAACTGCATTGGTAGATAACAAGTTGTTTAAGCACAGAGAAAGTACTGACAGGAAGATAGCTGGGTACAACCCACTATTGTTGGGTTAATAGAGCAGATCAGGGCTTCCGGGTGTGACGGTGATTGTAACAATACAGAAGACACCGTTGCGTCTACGCTTCATATGATATTGTTTACAACTAACAATAACGGATGACCTTCGTACCACCAATGCTTGAGTGAGTGAGTGAGACGTTTTTAAATAACATAAGAATATTTGTTCTTAGCTCATACGCTACTTTGTTTACTTGATTAGCAGCATTCTGTTAAAACCATAGCGAAGTTACGAAAAGACGTTTATTCTTTAAAAAAAAACTTAAATAAGCAAATTACGGCTATCGAGAAATCGTGTATTCAAAACCATAAATACGTAAGTCGTCACATCACTATTATAACTCAAGGTAAATGAGTAATGCACAAACACTGACTTTAACGAGGTAGTTTTACACTTTTAGAATTTAATATCGATGTTTTAGATTCAATAATGTATTCCGCCGATATAGTCACAACACTTCGATGCTCTTGAGCGTACTATTTCGGAGAATGCAGAACGGCGCGTTCTGCCTACGTATCCTTCAATGAGCACAGATAATGAAAATTTCTAATGCACATAACTCGCGCTGTGTCACGCGACATGGACTTCAGTTTCACTCAGTGTAATTTTATCGTATGAGCATTGCTTGGAGTGGCGGAGTACTGGCACGTCCTACACGGCAGAAATGGCCCGCGCGCGAGATAAGCTGATAAGCCGCGATACCGATTTGATATTGTCGACGCGAACATTGCGTATGAATTCCATTGCCTCATTGAAGCCGGTGTAGTTGCTTACAGCTATTGTCAACGCATCACACTGACAATAGCGAAGTCAGACCAAAGGATATTATTCACTTCTTCAATATCATATGTCGTAATGGAGTTTTATAGTTGAATACATACTTGAGCTATTATATCTTACAGTATCTAAAAGACGGGCAGTAAAAAATATTTATACGTAAATATAACTAATTGATTAAAATAAAAGGAAGAATGCTTGAAAGAGAGAATAAAAGAAATGCATTTCATCGTGGTCTAAATCATGTAGGTCGGTATTTTAAGATATTGGCGCTGACTCGCATGTCCTTTTAGTAAATATTTTGACACACCTAGATAAGATTGTGTACTTCATCGCATCAAAAAATTGAAGAATGAATATAATATATGTTGCGTGCTTCGTTTTTAGATCTAACCAGCCAAATATATATTCACATTATCTAGTCCGTACCTGGCGTATTTCGGACACACAATGCGCAGAGGCGACGAAAGTCTGGATAAACTGATCGTAGTTGGGAACACCGCAGGAAAAAGATCTCGCGGCCGTTCACCAACAAGGTGGTCCGATCAAATAAGAGACTCGTCGTCCTCCAAATTTTACAGTGCTGTAAGAGACGCACTGGACAGAAGCCGGTGTAAGCAAATCATCCGCTCCAGGTGCAACCCTGATGGTGACCACGATTCTCAGACATGAGGGACCGACACTAGAGAGAGAGAGTCCGTACTAGTTTATTTACTAACTTATTATATTTACGCCTATATATTATATATTACTTATTAGATAAATAAAAAAGTTCTTTGTATCATTTAATTTGCACAGGGTTTTAAACATGTAGTTGGGTCAACGTTCCAGAAATATTATTGAACTAATTGTATAATTTCCCTCAAATTTATTCGACGAAACAAAATACAACCAAACAAGCTACACATAGGAATATGAAGAGGCTGATAAACTATCAAGACCAGAATCAAAAGGCCACATTATAGGTCCTGAATTGTTAAGATCCCTAAAACTATTAAAAAAATCTCGTGCTGTAATTACAGTAAATTTCATTGAATTACAGTAATTTTTTCTCTAAGGTTGCACCCGTGACTTTGTTTCTACACATCCTTGTAGAGTAGGTAGACTGGCAGAGAATGCCTTCTGGCATTAAGTCCGCCTTTTGTATACTTTTATTATGTGCAAATATAAAAAAATAAATATAAATAAGGGCACGAAATATATTTTAAAAGGTCAAACTCTTCTATCAGGTAGACAGGTTTAATATAAATATTTCCATGTAATAAATATGTCACAAAACGGTATACTGTGAACAAACCCGTTCGTGGAGAGATCCTACGCCTACGTAAATAACTTTTCGACACGCAGTCGCCTCTATTTTCATCCTTCTTTTTCATGACTCATGTCCTTTGTGTGACTTCCAGTCGAGCACAACTTGAGCGGATTAAGAGGTTGCTGAACTTTTAAAGAGTTCAGCCTGAACCTCTCTATTATTAGTATCAAGCTCAAAGACACCCCAAGAAATCTTGGGTGTTCGCGTCTAGTCTAGATACTATAACATTTTTAAACGAGGGTGTCCTCCTGTCAAATAGATGATTCAATCAGATTACTCTAAAACCTTAAGAGCCATAGTAGTACGATGTCGGGGCGGTCGCCTCAAGTTGCCTAATACACCAGCAACCCGAGTTCGATCCCCGATGACGGTACAGAACGAAACATTTTTGAACAAACCGACCACAATTATTTGCACGTCAATAGCACGTAAAGCTAATAAGTACGCTAGTGCTTAAGTGTGGGGCGGTTCGTGAAGATACGGTACTACCTACGATTCAATCCCACTTGCAAATGAAAATGAAAATCAGCGCTGTCGCATCCTTGCGACGGCATATGCTGAGACGGTGTCCAGTATTGGCATCATGTCTTATATACTATTTGTCCGTTTTTTTCTTTAACTGTATTTTTTTTCTGTCTTTTTGATGTTTTTATTTTGTGCCAATACAGAATATGTCTCTGTCTATGTCTATTGACAATCCTCTCAATATAGCGTTAGCAAAAGGTTTAGTTTATGATATATATTTTTAGGCAATTGAATTTTTTTTTAATTTTCAAATGCCTGAAAATATATATTTTTTTTACGAACGATTTAGGATTTATATCTTGTCTTACCTATTTATATCTGTTTCTTACCTATAAGCTAGTAATGCTGATAAGCTATAAACTTGTGATGCTCTAGCTCAGTGATTCTCAACCACTGCGCCGCGGCACTGTTGTGTGCCGCCAAATTTTGCAAATATATAATAATGTTAATATTATTAAATTATATCATTTAAAAAGAAAAATATTTTTAACATGAATATATATTATTATTTAGTAATTTTAAAATTTTTGTCATAAACTATTTATGCAGTGTGTTGTAGTAAGTAAATAATTTTTATCTTTTTCTTTGTGTGCCGCCAAATTTTGAAATAGTGAAATATATGCCGCAACAATAAAAAGGTTGAGAATCACTGCTCTAGCTGATACACTTAACGTATTTTGATAAAAAATTCTGATGTTAAAAAAAGGAGATGTATTTTAAAACGTTTTTTATATCAAAACACTCTAGACGTAAATGATTTAGAAATTTGATAAAAATATATAAAAACAATGGTCACTCGAGTTTAAAACAACAGATGTCTAAATACAATTTAGATCACAGCGCGGTGGTACTTTATCGTATTTACATAAATAATTAATTGAAGTTTTCCCCCACAATATCAAAAAAATAGACGACAAAGGGCAGTTGGATTAGGTTACTATTCCGAGAGGGATTAAACTCCCATGCATGGTACATGGGGCTCCGTTGCATTCCACTGGAGATCCCGGAGCCCCTCACCATGCACTTAAGAAGGGTCACCGAGGACACACACCACAAAGGCGGGATATTTTGTTGGAGAATTCCTCCTCCCGTCAACAAAAAAACAATTCCAACAAATAGTAATTTTACATAATCGTTCAGAAACAAATACATATGTATTATAATATTAAATATTGAAATAGTAAAAAGATCCTACTCTGTATGAAGAATTTTAAATGAAAAAGAAAGTTTAACGACGATCGAGACCGTGAGTACACATGGTCAATAACAATACGGTAATGGAACTTCCTTTGTAATAATATTGTTTATAAAAAGAAATGACTATATTAAGCGTACACGTTGGAAAGTTTTTAGTTCACGTGAATTGGTATGTTCTTTGTTGGGTGAACTTTGGATGGTGTTTGTGGGAGCGGAGCATGATCACGACGTCTCAAGTAATATCGCAACAACACTATCTCGGAGGCGCATCGTGTAGAGATGTCACCATACATTGCGAAACTGTTTCAATCCCTTTTAACAAATCGTGTAGCGTACTACAGGCTGAGTATAGCTATGTGTTTAGTTTTGTATTTAACAAATGATCAGAAGCGAATTAAATAAGCTTTCACGTCTTTTTAACCTTAGTTGGGTAGACAGAGAAATTTTCGGTGGTCGCTTTTCATTAAGCTTTATAGGTCTTATAGGTCCTACATGTGACAGGTGGTAAACCCAACGCCAAACACCAGGCATAATTTTAAACAAATGATTTTTTACTTTTAAAAAACCTAAAAACGGCAACTCTGAGATTCGAACCCGCGACCATCAGATCCATCATAAAAACCGACAAATGGTTAAGCCGTTGGGCTAAATGATTAAAGTGACCGCACCTATGTGTGTGTGTATGGGGTCTGTTCCCCTAAACTCAAAAAAAAGTGAGACGTCAGGAGAAGAAAGGTGCGAAGATTCTAAGCAAGCTCACTTGGTGATTTTGACTAACCTAAGACTAGAAAATGAATATATCCTGCGGATAGCAATATGGTAAACTATGTCTTCTGTGTTACACAAATTAGTCTTGTAATGTTTACATTTACCGTAATTCACTACTGTAGAAACAAATAAACTGTAGAAACTATATTTATAAAAATTCAAGTATATCTATAAACTTACCATCAGGAACATCGTCAACAGCCTCCTCATCATCAGTCTTTTGTTCGTCCTGTTGTTCGCGTTTCTTGATCGCCTGTGAGAAAAATGCACTTGAAAAACTATTGCGCATAAAAATCACTGATACATTCAAAGCAGGCGCTCAACTAGCTAATCAACACGCATCGATAGTAGAAGTGTATTACATGCCGGCAGGCAAAAAAACTGAAGCCAGGCAAGCCAAGTACACTGTAATAGGTCTAAATTAAAATCGGAATGTTCTAGATAATACAGATCTCACCCTCGCGAGCCATCCGCCGGCAGCTTTCAAGCACCTCATTCCGAAGGGGAAACGAACGCCGTGATCTATTTAAAACTCTGATATCTAGCAAGCGGCCTCACTCATCGATTAATCTCGCCACGCGAACCATTGTCGGGAGCGTGTCTCGATGCGCTCATTTCTGCGAACCACTCGGAGGGTCTACGGCGCGCGTTGTGGTCGAGGGCCCGCGCGCACCAGCCCGGAACAGACGCACACCGACAATTACCCACGGTTGGGACGCGTTCACACAAACGGAGCGTTACGACCGACGGAATCGCTCACTTGTACACTTGCAACAGATTCCGGTGTGAAAGACCGAAAAAAGTAGGCCTAAGGTAGCCTGCGGTATTTACGAGCCAAATAACGCGCCATTTTCTATAGAGTGTGAACGATCTCCACGGTGGACGCTGCACGATATAATGTCCGCACAACGAAAGCGCCGGCACGATGTAGATCTCACGAGTCTATTGTTTATACTGTTTAATAGTGAATAAGATATTTCGTTGCGGCCCGCGCGTCCGCTTTTACCCTTTCTCGAGGTGTGACAACTCTATATTGTGTTTTCTTATATATAGAAATACCATAGCACTATGATCACGGTCGCGTTTAATAATAGCTACTGGATGCATTATCACAAGTTCAGTGCTGCATAACAAAATGCTGGAAAATCATTGTGAACGATTCTTCACGACTGAGTAATGTAGACAAAAACTTTAAAAGACGCGAATTCTGTTGATGTTCTGCTTAGACACACTAAACATTGAACCTTTTGGTAAAAACGGCGTATCTACGCTCAACTGTGTATATGAATCAGTAGGTGTAACGAAATTCTTTTCGACAACAAAAATTATTATAATACAAAGCAGAAACATTCACCACAGTACTATATATAACTAAGAGGCACATAAATTATACAGTACATATAGTTCAACACACAATCTCAAAAAATTAAGTTTGCACACAATGTAACCTAGATTGTTAATTATAAGATCACCCATCAAACATTCTAAATAAAGGTTAACACATGCAAGCGATTTACAAGGCTTATTACCAACACGATTAGCTACATGCACACCATAAGCTGTTGATTATAATGATGAAGGTAAAAATATCCATATAATTAATGTAAAATAACTAATTATTGAAACACCTGTCACACAATGTCAAAAGTACCGTTTTTTGTGCAATAAGCATCGCAAGACGTGCTACAATAACAAATACATAGGACCATTTATAGCACTCCATAAAATCATAACCGCAAGTAACTACAACTACTAATCCACTATTAATAGCTTGATATTCTCAACCACTAATCAGTTTAAATTGGGTAGCCCAGTGTGCGAAACGCGTAGACCTGCATAGGAGATTTGATTTGTGTTTATGTGGGTGTAAAGTTTACCAGGCACTGCTTTACACGACTTGCGTACACTCATAACGACCCGCTTTTATGTCACTTAAACACTCAAAGTTTGTCTTGAATAAAAGTTATTTAACAAATAACATGTGTACCATAAAATATATGAAAAAAACTACGTGAAATGGGTGTACAGTGTTGTATTGGACACACTATAATATGACACAGAGACTATAACATTGAACGAATCTGTCTTTCGCAACTTCATGTGCAATGAATTCTTGTATAATAATAAAATCTTTATTTATGTCCCATGTGTGACTGTTGTCTTGCTTGTCTCCCTGGTTTATACATTGCGCACAGACTCTCCCGACAGTAACGCCACCTGTGCACCGTTATTGCGCGTACAGCTTAGTCATTTAGTTCATGGGTGCCACTGTGGTTTACCGATGGCGTAATAACACGCTTACTCGTGCTAGTATTTGACGTATTTGGTAATTATAGAATGATAATTGATATGACTGTAATAGGTCGGTTTCGTAATGAAACATCGCTGGTAAATAACAGACTTGGGGCCCTGAGCGTGTGATCATGAGTAGTGTTATGGTGGTCACATTGGAAGCACAGACACGGCACCTGTGCAATGAGGTCACGCGCGCGGCTCGCATCCATTTGATTGACGCGCTTGTTCTTGAGGTGGTGCGGCGTGTCGCGGCGGTGCAGGCGGCCGGACCGCACGCCGCTCTCCGCCACGCCAGCGCGCCACGCCACGCGCCGCTCTCCCCGCTACCCCCACCACACACATAGCGTACAGCTACAACCCTCGCGGGAGTTCACGACATCCATACCATCTTTCCAGAATTCAATAGAAATAAATAGTCTAGAAAGGCTTTGACGTAAAACTAGCAGTTCTCCACCGTTCGCTCGCAATAAAATGTTTATAAACCGTTTTACAATCTAATTACATTTAAGTCTTCCATATTAATTGTCATAAATACGTAATTTTATACCTTTCTCAAAAATGAGCTATCAAACTCAAAGAGAATTTATGAAATTGGTACAGTAGATTCTGTAATTGTCGCATTCAAACGTACTATACAGCTTTATTTAGTACAATAATATTAGTACGAAGTTAAATAAATACAAAATTACCCTTTCTCAAATTTATTCAGATATATTTTTAAAGCTATTGTATATGGGCCGTAATGTACGTATGAAAAATAACATACATAAACAAATGAATTACATAAATGAATAGTCATGAAGGAAGCTCGGGAATGTGAAATAAATGTTATGGTTTTAAAAGAAAAGGCAGATGGAAATTATTGAAGAAAACGTTGATTGAAAAATATGAGTAAAAATGTAGAAATATGACTAGAAAAAATAACTTCGACTTTCGAACTTAAAATCGACTTCTATGCGTAACGAAATGTTTGTAGTGCAGAGAAAATAAGGACAGCAGAACATAATGCCTAATGCCATGTTGATCTCTTTAACGTGTCAAGGTATGAGTAAGGAATGTCTTTAAAAACAGTTTTAATTGAATGAATTCAGCAGAGATGTTTATGAAATAATCTAGATGTGACACTCCGTCCACAAACAAGGAGGGAGGGAGTGCTCATTTTAAATGCCCTAACTTGTACCAACTGAAATGATGATTAAAAAATCACGTGGATTTATAGATTTACAAGAACCTGTGACCTAAGCTTATTGTAACAAACCCTTCAGAATAGTAAGATAAGATTGAAGTAAATAATTCTATCAAAATGATTTTTTTAACAGGCTCACTTAGTAGGTTTATATTAAGGTTTCAGAAGTCGTGAACTCGCGCGTACTATATCCCAGTTCAGACCAAGCTAGCAGTATTATACAGTAGGGATTAATTCATAAGCGGCACTATTATAAAAAAACGTTATTTCACAACGTTGGTCTTTTAAGGTTAAATTGAAACAACGATAGCACGACTACGGCGCTTTTACTCCTTATAATAACCTGCTTGTAATTTTATATCAACAGAGATATATCTAACCGCTAAACAAAGTGGGAGAACTAAACGAAATAATTTTTAAACATGTTTAAATGTAGACAGGAATTGATATGACTTTTTGTAGTGTTATCGTTGTAACACCGGAAGTTTTTAAATCTTTATCGATTCTAGAGATAGTTGAGCTCTTAGGAATCTTACGAATTAGTATTACGGCAATAGAGTGTGCGAGAGAGCTGGATCAGATATTTTTGGTTTAAAAAAAAAAGAAAAAAAAAAAGATATTTTTGGTTTGTTAATAGCATGAGGTATTAACCTAAATATTTAAGATTGCTGGAAGTAAATCTATTATAAATGGAGAATTCATTAAAAAAGCTATATCCCAAATGTACCCAAACCTACAGTTATATTCCCATAGCTTGATATTAAGTATAATAGGCGGATTGATAATTTAAATTAGCGCACAGGGTCACGGCAGAATTGAAACCAACTGTGTTAATAAGCTTATTTAACCTCTTTAAATAATATTAAACAATCCCACGGTCCATTACTATTGACTCATAAATGTGTAAAAGTTTAATACCCTTAAATAAGTGTGTGATGTGTGTGAGATCATCACACACACACACACGCACATTCAAACTACTACACGTCCACATTTATTTATTTAAATACGAATATTTATTTAATATCTTCTATCTTCTATATCTTTGTTAAATTAAATATATTTTTCTTTATGTGTGTTAAATTAAATTTGAAAATGAAATTGATGTATGGCAGTGGGAGAGGGCACTGATTCCTGAGATACAGGTTTATCTCCTAGTTCAGGAGTCAGGGAGTTCGTGTATTTGTAAGGAAATTTTTGAATAAAGTATTTGTATATAAGTTAGTTCGGATTACTATTTACTTCTAGGATAAGAGTTACGTTATCATTATATCGTATAGTACACCCGGGGGCTGAGCGTTAAGACTTTATAGTGTGAATCCCAGCCGTATTTAACAAATATATAATATAATAGTTTTCTTTTCCCGACTTTATCTAACATAAAAAATAATTTACTATAATTTGTGATGTCACAGGGTTTACACAGGACGGGACGGGAGAGATTTTTTTTTTCGTAGTTGATAAACGTAAATTAAATCCTAGTACGTTATTTTTTTTGACGAATTACATAGATTGGCCAGAGAGGCTGGCCGTGACTGCTTCACTGGATTGAGAGGCATAGCTCTTAGGTCGCTTAGCCTGAACCTCTAAAAAGTTACTAGTTTATTGGTTTTTGGCCGACCGTTATTTGAATTGAAGCTTTTATTACTTCACCGGATTAAGTTGTGACTAAGTTTATAGGGCGTTTGGCCTGAACGACTATAGTCACATAGCTTAAGAGCTCAACTGACAGGAAACTGGCGTTTTAAATATGCATATTACATTAAAGTTTACATTTCGGTACATTACATTCCCCTCGATTCAAGAAAAGTATATATTTATGCTAAAGCTTGGTCCTTACAGAAGTAATGTGGTAAAAAATTACATATTTCAATTTAATCAGTTATGCGTCGCGAAGGTAAATTTATTTCCCTTGCCGTAAATACTGCGAGCGTGCTCGGAACTTGTTATTCCGTAATTATCTAAATAACAACTAGAAAATGACTTGCTGCAAAAGTTATCAGAAAGTTACTGAGTATCCCTTCGACGGCAACAATTATTGCCTATAATAATTATAGCTGCGGGGAAAAGAAAATGGCCTTTTACCATGGATATATGACGAATAAATATTTGCCACCAAATAGGCTTACTTATTCCCCGTTTGTTAATCGTGTATCATATTTTAGTGTTAATAGATTACACTAAATAAATTAAAAATAGTGTTAGTGATCTAGTAATCACGATTACAAAAGTGTTTATTTGAAATGCGTTATCGAAAAGCCCCCAATATTAACCGTACTTTAAAGCCAGTATTAAAATAATAACTTACCTCTAGTTCATCAGAGTCCTCATTATCGTCGTTTTCACCTTCCGATGATTCTCTGTCTTGCATTTGATGGTCGCTATCTTCATCTTTAGTGACTTCCGGCGGTAATTGTGGTTCAACAGGCTATAGGATTTAAAGATTTAATGTATTATTTGTATTAAATAGAAATATATACATATAAATATAAAGATATTTACATATCGACGCTGGAAAACAAAAACGTAGTAACCCACAAAAATGAAATTGTTCACCAGAGCCGAAAAACATTTCAACTTTTTAAATAAAAATTATAACTTTCGTGTTTGTGCTGTCGTTTTTGGACACAATATTTATTATTTATTGCTTAATAAGTATTGAACTACGGCATAAACCTAGGGATTTCCTAAAATAAAATCGTTTTACGGTACTAAAAATAAAAAAGAAGTGTCAATCTTTATAATCCTATTTTCGCTATTTTTCATCTAATTGTTACAACTCATATGTCATTCAACGCGTCATTTTTCTGATTCCAATGACGTAAAAAGTGAAAGTGGCCATATGTGTCACTTACTACGTTTTGCTTTGCAGCGTCGATATATATATATATTTCTTTTTTCAACCGACTTCAAAAAAGGAGAGAACTTTTGTCAGTATGTTTTTTATATTTGTTGCCTACCTTTCGACTGAGTAAAGCGATTTTGATGATTTTTTTTTTCATTTGACAGCTTGTGCTTTTCATGGGGTACCAATAAAATTCTGACAAAAGCATCCATGAGAAAACCGTTCGTCTTAAATTTGCATAAAGCATGTGCGTCACAAATGGACTATTAACTCAATATCACGCCAACCGATTTTTCATTGGAAAGGTAGGCAGGCTTCAAGAGTAGTTTAATGAGAGTTTGGTAAGGTTCTGATTCATACTATTTAGTAATATTCCTACAATAATTCGTAAATACACAGAGAGCGTCCGCGTATTATAGCGTTTAACGTCTGATTTGAAGTCGGTTTGTTTTTTCTCATAAATATACTTTATGTGACAAGGGGTACAAAGTTTTGACTTTACGTATTAATATAATGACGATGATAAAAGATAACTCACTTCGAGTGTTTCTGCGACGGTCTGGATGTCGGGTGGCGAGATGACGACACCATTGGTGGTAGGCGTGACATGCACAGGCTGGGCTATCTGCTCCGGAGATCGACCAGCCAGCAACTTATGCGCTTTAAGTTTCAGATCCTTCGGGTGAGGTGTGTTCTGGCGCACGAATGGAGTCTGCAGACACAAAGGGAAATTATTTTCGCGTCCACATAGAGCACACGGAGTTCTAATAAACTTTTACATGCACATGCTGGATTATGCAAACGGATTGGCTAAAAGAAATAATGAAATCTAGTTTAGAATATAAATTTATTTTAAATCATAATTGTGTCTATAATACTTAAATATTAGATCATCTTTAAGCTCGCTATTTTGTATGGTTAAGAGAATACGTAACGTTGAAAATCGAGAATTTAAAAAAATGGTTCCGTGACAAAAAAAAAATATTTTGTGATGTTCTTGTTGGCAGTTTGAATTGACCATTTTAAGGGTAGTATAAACATTACGTGAAACGAAAAAGATATATGCATGTCTATGTGCGAGGAATTTAGAGGCGTCATCTTCGATTTGAACAAACTGGTATTAGTTAGTGCTCAAATCATTTCGAGTACAATATCTTTGTAAATAATTATTTGAGTCCAGTTTCCAAACAAACATACACTCTTTATAATATAGTTTGACAACACGTGCAACGTGTTTAGATGTCTATAAGGTGGAAGTATTACTTAACATAAAAAGCATATCACATGAAATCGTCAATAATAGTGTCCTCGCGACGATTGTAGCATTAAACATATAAATATGAGTATAGTATATTCAATATAAAACTATAAATTGAAGATAATCCAAAACAATTAATACACACGGACTAAGGAGCTAAAGATAAAAATTATTAAGTACTGTCTCTGAAAAAGTTTTCGGTAAATTACATATATAATTTTTTTTGATGACGAACTACACAGTTGGCCAGAGAGGCTGGCGTTTACTGCTAGACCGGATTGAGAGGTGGAGTAACTCTTAGGTCTCAGCCTGAACTTCTATTAGCTAGTAACTCAACACAAGGGTAAAAATATTTATTGTGGCGTCGTTCGCAGAGTACCAGTACAATTAGTGTTCCGGAGACGCGAAAATCGAGCAAAGCTGGCTATTAATCTACATATACAATACAAATAAAAATAGCAAGGGAACCCTGAGGTACATCCCACCCGAAAATTTAGCCATTAAGCCCATTAAACATATGTCGTAACGGCCAGTAGTAATGATTCACCTCACAGGATATGATATCACACGCAGGCTCACCTCCGTCGCAACGAGACGTCCGCTCACACAACAACTAATCTACTGTAAGTGCTGTTCAAATAGTGCATGTGCTGTGAGAACTTTCTAGATTGTGTGCTAATTAAAATACGTTCCCTACGATACTTACGATTATATTATCTATTATCAAATTAAACACTTAAATCTAAAACATTCAAGAAAAGTACAGATAAATTTAATAAAAGCATGATGTAATTTAAAATACTTTACGAGATAAGCGGTGGAATTCAGTTCTACATAAAAGTGTTAAATAAAAATAAATAAACTGTTTAATTTTAGCGGGGCATACAGAGAGGTCAATCGCTATTCGCTTATACATTTAAATGTGACAGGGCCAATCATACACCGTGACAAAATTTTGAATTATTTGTTATAATCCCGAAAAATCACATACGTACAACAAAATGACTGGAAAGAGACATCCACTCACATTAGATTGTTAAGCTAATGCTCAACTAATACGCTATCATTGCTTCTTTAAAAAAAATTGTATTTATACATATTCCATAAAGTTATTTTTCCTCTCTAACTCGTCTCTAATATATTTATTATGTACCTAAATTGGAGCATCTGAGTAGATTATATATCTATTTGCTCGGAAATTCTTGATTGACGATAGGCTTTATAAAGTCTTAAACATGATGATATGAACATACAATGACTACTTTCCAAAATATTCCGATGTTTAATTTTAATATTTTGTTTAAGTTTTAATCTTAATATTTATCAAAATTGCCTAATAAACGTAACTAATATTACTAATAATACTAATATTGCTAATATTGCTAATATTACTAATAATACTAATATCACTAATATTACTAATATTAGCTTGAATACTCGTAAATGATTTAAAGGATAATAAAATATAATTTTTCAAAAACTAACTCATATTAAAAACTAATTAAAAGGCGTTCTAATCTCCCAGATGGACCTGCTCAAGAGCTGATACTTGATGAATGAACATACTCAAACTTGACAACAACATACAAGAAATAAGAAAAGGCAGAGACGACAGTAAAATTATTTTAAATAAAATGTAGTATTTATCTCTATGATCTTAAGTCTACTTTCAGCGACAACACAGCATATCTAAGATAAACATTCAGGACCGAATGGTTGGAGTTACGCAATGGCAACATGGGGTGCATTCACAAAATCATATAGGTATAAAAACAAGTAATAAATCACAATATTCTAGCCGACAAACATATACAGTAAAAACTCGAACTTTCAATAAGTCGAAAAATTCCGTAACTCGAATGACCAAGTAATGCATGGAATTTCAAAAACGTAAACTAAACTTTTTATAATATAATTTGCTAAGTTTGGAAAAATAAGTAACAGAATTTAATAACTTGCCGACAATGTAATACTCGTTACTGTTTTTGGAATTTGTTTTATTTAATCTAATCTGAATTATCTCGATTCTGCGACTCTATTATGTTGCAGAAATGGGAGACCGAACGTCTTAGAGAGCGAGTGCCGCAAAGGCAGGACGCGGACGGAGCGCACGACTGCCGAATGCCTCCTTAGGTTCCTCTAACCTGGCGTCGCGACCGACATGAGCCGTCGGTAGGTTTCGACAGTTTTCGGCAGGTTTGTATTCGACGCGCCGCAACGTAGGGTTGTTAAGGGAAGGTTACTTCACTCCTTCCCGAGTAGGACACGACAGGGGCTTGCGGAAGAACTATTCGATGTTATCCCGTGACCCCCGTATATGGTCGTACGATAGAATACTGTGTGAAGATTTTCAGTGCCAGAGTCCGACACTACCCCGTTGCCGGCTCACGTGGCGGGTGTGCGTCTGTTAGCATTTTGTTAAACACATAAATAAATAAAAAACCGAATTATCTGGAAAAATTCATAAATAAAATTCCGCGTGAGTCTAAACCTCTATAAATTGATTTCCGAGTTTCTACTGTATAAACAAAATTAAAAGAGACACATGCATAACATTAATAATTGACTAATAGGAAGTGGCTCGCATTCACATCCTAGAACTATGTAGGTATCTAAACATAGAGGAATAAGACGTAATCAATGCTGCGGTATTATTAAGTGGAGCGAATTGCGAATGCACGCCACGCTACGGCCTGTACCTCCGCGAGGTTCGTAATCGAGGATGAGAAGCGTTGCAAGGAGGTCCTGCGTTGTGTCGCGACCAGTTTGCGGACCGCGTTGAGAGGTCGACGGAACCCTAGCATCGACTGCGGCATGAAGAACGAGTCGGACGTGGTCGTCTCTTCACTGTCCTCCTGTATCGATGGCACCTTGAAATCAAACGTAATATGTCGGCGATCCTGCTGCCATTGTGAATACGACAACTTATATTTTAGACAAGATTTATTATACTTTTAAAATTATAATATGCTACCTTTATAATATCTAAAATAATTTTACACTCAGAATATAATACCACACACACACTAGTTTTTTGAGGACTGAAATTTTCCTACTATGAGTCCCAAAACTAGAGCTACGTTATTTATTTATAGAATATTATATTACATAAAATATACATAAATATCGTAACTGTACAACTGAACAACATATTTATAAATAAATTTGATTTTTTTTTTACATTAAAAAAATAGGACTATAAATGTTTGAATCTTTCTTTTTAATCTGAAACCGAACAAAGCGACAAAAAATTACGAAATTATTTACTTAAAGTAAATATATTGTTTTACTATATGTAAGGGATTATACAAATTATTATCTACGTTTTTATTTCTATGTTGAATAAGGATCTTTTACTGTTTTGCAAATATATATATATATATAAATAAACACAGTCATAATGATTAACATTTAAATTATGTATATAAATTTAATGCTACAATAAATAAGACATAAATATATATATACAAGATTATCTGTATTACTAATAATATAAAATAAAAGTTCTTTTAATATATGTAATGACGGGTTTAGGAAAATTTCAGTTGTAGTTCTTTGTACTTTGAAATTGAAAAAATAGAGTTTTCATCTTTACAAGCCGGTTGAGATACGATACGTCTTTGATTATCGAATGTTTAGTAACTACATTATCAATATGTAGCACTGAATTTTAAAAAGCCATTGATGTTTGTTTCAACAGATCTTTAACACTTTTAAAACCCGATCTGACAACTCCGATTTGGCTCTACGTTGGTTATTGTTATAATTTTTTACAAGCAGTAAAACATACAAATCAATACCAATATAACTGCACCTTACACGTGTTTATAATTGTTTAATATCTATGGTCTAAATATATCTTTTAATGATGACACTGTTTATAAATAAAATTCTTAACATTATTCTTAGATCATATCAAAATTGTGGACGCCTGACAGTAACGTGTACATGCGCCATTGTTACTACTACTGCCTGTCTCCAGGACTAACTTGTCCAGGAACTCTCCGTTGTCGCGCGCGGTTGGGTTTGTTAATACCATCTCACTGCACATTGATATATTTTGTTGCACAGAGTCTGTGTTTATCGAAGCTATAGCTATAAAAGGTGTTTGACTCTATTATATTTATATATTATTGTCAATACATAAAGCAGCTTTTTATTTAACTAAGATTTTATAACATCATATTGGTATTATCTGTAACGGTGTTATAATTTTTGTTGATTTAAATAAATAAATAAAAATATACACAGAATACAGTACTCTAGAATAATCACACATTAGATTGGATTGCAGGTGTTTTGAAACACATTGTTTGTGTAGACAATTAATATTTAAACTATTAGGAAAACGAAAACGCACACACGGGATACTAACAGGCATACATACGCACACATGTTACCTACACATTTGGAATAAAACAACATTTACACAGTATTTAGAGAGAATTACGTTTACAGTGTTCAGTTAACAATCAAAATAAATTCACCAGCGCACCCTAGATATTAATTTTATCTAGTTCCTCAATGAACTTTTAACATACTATGCAAGATTTTTTACATTTATTAGACCATTATAAGAAGATAAAATAGCCTTGTCCGGTCGGTCACCTTAAGTTATATAGTACGTTAGCAACACAAATTCGATCCCAGGAGTTCCCAATCTTTTAGTACTCAAAGCACATTCCAAAATATCGGTCGAGTGGCGGGCACCACCTATTTTTAATCGATCATCTCCTTCCATAACTTCTCATATTCCCATCATTTATTTTCTTATATTCATCCAGAGAAATGTATATACAAAACGTAGTAATAATTTACAATTTAATTAATGTTTAAGAAAAAATACGTCTGTATCGAATAGTGGCGAGCACCTATAAATCATTCGGGCACGAGGTTGGGAACTTCTGCCCTATACTGACACAAAGGTAATTTTTTAATTAATTGCTGATTTACCACGCGCTCGGCACAGAGAAAAACGTCGTGAACAAATCTATGTGACTTAAAAAAAAAGCATGTGATACTCTTACACTACAAAAATCTTTACGAAGAATACCTGCGTCCCATAGTGGGGACATATGTATACAGGCTGTAACTTTAAAAATTATCACATTGATAAATATTGTGTTAAGTATAAATATTTAATAATTTTGACGTGACAACGTCTTATAAATTGATGAATACTAAATGACATTGGCGCAAAATGTCCCGTTACGCTCGAGCTGAGAGTTCCCGAGTATTGCCGATAGTGCACGGTGCGGCAAATGCTGCATCGTTCAATTGTCTGAGCGAGAGCGCGGTATGAGAGAGATAGAGAACGCAAATTTGTGCTCAGTGAAGTAGAAAAAATACTTCAATTTTGTACCAAATTTTGTCACGAATTTAATGTCTGATCACCTCGCGCCCAGATACCGGTTTTTTTTTAAGAATATTTTCCCTTAGAATGCTACACGAATTTGGTAATATACATTTATTGATGCTTGACTATCGTGGGTGCGCTGGCAATAATATAAATGAATAATTAACAAAAACCAACAAATTTAACACACAAAAAAAAAACATGGTCAAGTTAGTATTCAGTGACTACACAAATTAGTCAAACGTTAAAGTGACACAAACAATATAACAAAACAAAATAAAACAATAATAAATAAATAAACTTTATTAAATTACAATAAAACGAAGAGACCGAAAAACTAAAAATACTGCTTGAATAAACATCTGCGTGTAGGAGAAAACTGTACAAATTAAAAACAAAAAAACAGTTACTATCTAGTTTACATAATCATGATTACATAATACTTTGTGCGAAGATTTAAACACATAAATACGTCATTAGTAACTACTATGCTTCACCACAAACCCAGCATAAACACATATTTGATATTGTGTGGGATTGTGGCCCAATATCTACTTTGATTGGTTAAAAAATATTTTGTTAAAAGACTGTGTAATAATTATCACGCTATAAAAGAGACTATGGTCTATGATGAAATTGTTTGAAATTTGGTCGGAATCAAAGCAAGGGATAGTAAATATGAGCTATAATTTAAGATAAATCAAAATCAGATTTTTACATCTTTTAAATGAAGACAATTAATTTATTTATTATTAATTATTCTATCGAACGAAGTATCCTACATGTCCTGTACCCCCTCTGGTTTGTTATACAGCATTTTGATGTTATATGTAAGAATATATACAGGATGTAATCAGAGTAACCTCTCATAAACCTTTAATTTACTTTTCATAAAAATATAGTTCCCGAAAAAATGGAAATTCCTTGGTCACAAGTGGGCTGAGATTATGTCCTAATCGTAGGATAGTGAAGAAAAAGTCTTTATTTTAAGGTACTTGTGAGTCAAGCGGTGTGTAAATATAAAAAAAAAACACGCCATAGATTTTGTTCGTAATATATATACATTTAGTGCACAGAGAAACTTACTCTAATGCCACAAGAATAGAGCTCATTGCTAAATAAGCTCGGTGTCTCGAGCATATGCCACGCACTTTGCTTCTAAACCACAATCTCGTTTTCCGACATCTATCCCTGACGCGTACATTAAAGCTGTGCATACGTAACGGCACGTCGTAACGCAACGTCCTGTACGTGTTCCGTGTAAAGCAAGTTACAGCAGACCTCTTATGGAGTTTAAACAAATTACAGCATAACCTCACCTCTCTAGCTTCTGACACGTCTTCTGTGAACTTCACCGAGTGCGTCCTCGATGCTTCCTTCTCTTCCCAATCGTCATCAGAGTCCCGGTCGCGAGATGCGCTTGATTCTGTCGAGGAGCAAGCTTGTTATTGCGTTTTAGTCTGACATTAATTTTAACTAGCGGGGTAGATATATTCGCCAAATCGCTATCAGCTGTTCACCTAGTCTGTGGTCCCATTAGTGGCAAGCCTGTCGCTATACACCGAGCACAAATTTGAGTATGTCGTCACTTGCGACTTCTGTTGGAGGTACCATGGGATACACGTCAATCCGTGAATACCCGTTTTTGCGTTGTAAACAATGAAATTCATTTCACTAATTTATATTGCCATCCCGTCATTGTTATTCTATTTGTAACAAAATCTAGTGTTTGTAGTAACAGTATGTATATATATCATACGATGTTTATTCAAAATTTTACATCAAACTTGACATCACAACATTGACGAAGCAAATTACGTCAAGCAAAATAACTTATAATAGGACAAATACCATTAAATCACATTTACACACTCAAATTGAAGCAACAGGTCTAACGTTTTCAATCGTAATGTCGTAAACATAAGACGATATATAACTTAATGCGTGAAGTTTATTTGTAAACGGACAAGTCCATACATAATGAGTCAAGTCTATAATTAAATCAATAAGGCCTTCAAATGTAAATGAAAATTATACTAAGATTTACTTATAATTAAATTGCCATTGTGCTCTCATTTGTATCGGTTACCTTAATCTGTAAGCAAGAACAATAATCTTGTTTTACCTTCACGCCCTCTAGCGGTGCATACCATATAAAAGATCGTAAGTACCACCACCGAACAAAACACTAACGTATACATTTCTGCGTTTCGTCTGACGTGTAAGTTGAGTACCTAGCTAGGACTAAACTTTACTGACCATTTATTTTTATTACTGCAGCTACCGTCAAATTGTTCCTATTTAAAAACCGGCAATGCCAGGACGAAGATCACGCATGGTCAATTAAATATGGGGTAAAAAACTTATCTACCTGCTTTTAAAACATCTTAATAATTTTATAACTAGATACTTACCGGAAGAAATTACTCCACAATATTGATGCTGCAATTTGCTCAAAATAAAACATGTGTTGTATCTAAGAAGAATCTCTAAAAGAATCCACTAGCTCTATTAATAAAAAAAACTAAGCAATTAATTATAGCCAGTGCATTTGTGCGATAAATTCGCGTGTGAGATGTGACTAAAAAATAATAACATTGCATAAGAAAAGAGTTTCTATGTTTGAAATTAATAGAACATTTAACCTAACCGAAGTCTGTTGATCTGTCTATACATATATAATAATGCGTCACTTACCTCTGATCCTATCTAGCTCTTGTGACTGTGAATTAAATCTGTGATCCCTGAACCAGGTTACACTGCCGACCTCTGATGTGTGATCCAACTCTATTTTTGGGTGTGACAATCGTGGAAAGTATTTTTTTAGTATATGTACACAGCAAAAACAAAAACAAAACTTAGCCGTGGATGCTTACGGAACGTTACCTTTAAACTTTGATGTGACAAGGTTACTTCTGACTGGCAACTCTAGATGGCAATAAAAAAAGGTACGTACCATAAACAGCCACTGGCATTTGCACAATGTGACAAAAGCATAACAAGCCCAATAAAAATAATTTACAACTGTAAAATACTTGACATATACAACACATTTAGCATACTATATTACAGCGACCACTCAGTCGAAAATAACATTAAATCAAATAAAAAGTTATTTAATTATTGAAATGGGAATACAAATTTTAACTACGTATAACAGAGAATGACTATGTCAAATACATTTCACATAAAGTGAATTATTACGCGTACTCTGTAATATACATCTGATCTGCTTGTAATAAATTTATGATTGCATATATATAGTTAAATTATTAATGAAAAAATTGAATTTAAACGAGGGAATTATATATAATACGGTAGCTAGGATAAAAATATTTGATTTTATTTTAAGGATATTTATATAAATAATATTGACATTCGAGCCAAAAAATTCTTTTTCATTTGCGTTATGCAGAATAGAACTATTTAATATTATGACTTGATTTGTATACCGTTTGCTTACTTCGACAGTAGCTACACAGATATGTAGGAGTAAATTGTTGATGGCAATCAGATTCGCGGGTGCCTGATAGACACATAAGTTTTTTATACTTTTAAAATACCCATATTGTAATCGGAGGGAAAGAATGTAAGATAAGATGTGTAACTAAGTGCAATGGGTCGAGGGCATTTTGGTTTTTGCATATAACATCGGACGCAATAGTTGTCTCATTTGAGACCCGACAGTGCTGGAGCAAATGCCTCAATTGAATATATAAATTATCATTTACTTTATTGGTTATTGGCGAAATACGTAATTCTATGGGCAAGATTTTATAGTAGAAATAATGTATGAATTTACTATGATTATATATTTTTTATGGGGATAGTCAAAGACGTGGATATGCGGAGGATAAAGATCATGAGACAAAAATGGCAATGGGCAAGACACTCGGCTAGGAGAGAAGACGGTAGACCAGAGCGGTAACCCAATAGTGACCAGCTGGTCGGATGACATAGTCAGGTCAGAGGGCCGCAATGGTTTCGCATGAATAGCGCGAAAAAAGGGAGCCCATACCCAGCAGTGGGAAGATACGGACTGATTGATTGATTGATATATTTTTAACTATAAACGTGATACGAACTTTAGTGAATGGTAACGTTTAGTGTGCTAAATGACGTTTCAAAAAATTTCTGTCACGATGTTGATTTTAATAAAAGTCATAAAAATATAATACTTCTTAAGATTTTAAAGGTACTGTAAATTTTAAAGGAATAATTGAATGAAAATATTAAAAAATTAACATCGCAAGTTCACAACAGGAGACACCAAAAGCAAACGAAAATAAGCTTAATTGAATAGCCTGTAAGGTCAATACCTGGTTGTTGCGTGTAGCTGAGCTGCGGTAGAAGGAAGCATGTGAGCACGTTCTCCCCTGTGGTCTCGTCCCTGTCTGTTTGAAGGTCAGTAGCGGCTGCGCTTGGTTCTCCGACAGCCACACCGCCTTTAGCTCTAAGTTCACTAGTGTGTATGGCAAATATTGTAATCTGGAAATTAAAAACTCAATTCTAACCATGTAGGTCGTCCCACCAGGTATTGTAGAGCAATACTTGTTGAGAGCCCAGAAATTGTATTAGAAATAAGGAAATAGAGATAGAAAAGAACTGTGTAAAAAGAAAAGGAAGAAAGTGTAATCATAAAAATAATAGTAATAAATAATAATAGAATAAAATATAGAATAAAATATGTAAGGAAGAAAAATAAGAGTATAAGCCTGTAACTAAAAATAGAATTTTAAAATGTAATGTAAAGAGTAAGGAAAAATAGAGTAGTGTAGAGCAATGTAATGTAGAGTAATGTAATGTAAATTGTGTAATGTAGAGTGATATAAGGTAGAGCAATGTAGAGTATTGTTATTGATAGATAAGGAAAAGAAAGAATAGAAAGTGTAATCGTAATTGTAGTAATAATGAGTAACGTGTAGATATAAGAAAATGTAAGATTGTATGACTAACAAATAACAAGAGAGGAATGTAAGAGTACTTGGATAATCCCTAACCACCCACTTTGGGGGAGCTAGAGAATGGCACATCGGCTAACGTAGAGTAAACGACAAAGGATTTTACAGCTCTGAAATTGACTATAATTCAGTAGTTCAAAACAGTCTTTGTGACATTTAAAAAAAAAACATGTAGGTCGAAGGAGAACAACCTGGTTCAAATAAGACATTGCTTCTCAACCGGCAAAGACAGGGATTTTAACTTTCCTTTATTTAACTTTGGCTGTCTGTTCAATCATTTTATTTCTTGTTTTTATGAATTGTGTTTTGATTGTAATTACATCTCTAGGTTTTTTTTTGTGTTCATAATTTTCATTTTAATATGTAAAATATTTATATATGAATATATAATTATGTATTCTTGTTAGTAAGCAAGTGTCCGGGCACTATCGGCTTAGGGGATAAGGAAGGGGTCGCGCTGAAAATCAGAGTTATGGGATTCCATAACAACACGTTCCGTTTGTTTGCGTCACACTAAGTTATTGTTACTATTATTTTGTAATTTTTGTTTCTTTTCTCTTTTTTTCTTTCTTTTATGCGTTTTTGTTTCATTCACTCATATGTGACCAAACAGATTAACTTCTATTCTATTCTTAAATATCTATGCCAGTGATTCGGAAAGAACACCCGTTGGCTTTTTTGCCCAAGTAACCCTAATGATCGCCGAACTTCGAAAGAAAAAGGCACTTTAAAAAGAAGAACTCTAACCATTGTAATACTTCTGAAAATCCTGTCTACTAGGATGTGATGATCACTTGATCTACTATAGACATACATTTATTTATGCCTATAAAAAAGTTACAGGAAATAGGCCAACGAGCGATATATATATATGTAATTATATACATTTTAAAATCTACGCCACTGGTTCGGAAATAAATATATTTATTTCTTTATATATATTTATATCTTTAAGTATTTTACACGTTATAAAAAATATTTAATAAAACTATTTATATCTGATAGCTTGAAATATTTAGGGTGAATCTAATAATTATTAATAACATATGCTTAACGTAAAACAGTAGATAACAATACCAACGCACCTGTTACCGCTGACATCCAAAACGTGTAGAGATTTACAATTCCCCAGTTCGTTGGGCAGTTTAGTTAGTTTATTGTCCCTTAAGCTCAGTACCCCCAGCAGCGTCATGTTACCGATATCCAGTGGTATCTCTGCTAAGGAATTCCTGTCCACATTTAAAACTGTCAACTCGTTTAGGTTCCCTATCGACTTCGGTAGCTCCATAAGAAAATTCTCCGTCAATACAAGCTCTTGAAGGTTCGTGCATCTGGAATGTAATATGCGAAATCAAACATCTTAATATTTTGTTTTACCAAGGGCTCTTATGAGGGAACTCTAAAACTCTATTGTGAATAACTTGGTGAAGATCCTTGAAAGTGAACCTCGTTTTGGATAGAAGACTTTGACAAGAGGACGTCCGAACGAAAGGAAGAGAAAAGGTTGGATGCCCATCCATGTTCGTCTACCTTAGACCTTCCCTTAAAAGACCTTCGTCTAAATTAGCTAATAGCGCCTTAATTTTATAAGGTCGGTTTAAACAATTATAGTCTTATTGTTCTCTCGAAGTTTATCTTCATCTATTTCCATGCAGATTTGATAAACCCGAACGAAGCCCTTTGTATTGCATACACAAGTACAATATTCTTTCATTACTCGTACAACAAAGGAGTTGGAGGACCAATTACAATATGGGTGTTTTCAAGAGTAGAGTGAATACACATTTATTGAACTAATTTACATAACTATCCAGGAGTGCATTTCCATTTAACATTAGGCAGTATCGAGGTAAAGTACTTGCTTAGAAAGTTTAAAAAAAATTACAAAGCTTACTTGACTGACCTATTAGATGATATTGATTTCAGTCGCACCTTAGAAGCCAGTGTAGTGTTATAAATCCTTTAAGTGTATCAATTTCAAGTGAAAATATGCAAAACTAATGACAAAGAAAATAACATTTCTACTTTTAGCTCACCTTCCAACATTTTCGTTCAATGTATGCAATCGATTCTGATCCAACTTGAGTATAGCCAACTTCGATAGGTCGCCGATACCGTCGGGCACTGTTTCGAGCATGTTCTGCGATAGATGCAGATCTGTCAGAGAGCAAAGGCCACCAATTTTCTCTGGTAGTTTCTCCAACTTGTTCTCGCTGACGTCCAAACATATGAGAGCCTTTAGATTTCCGATCTCTGGAGGTAAGTACTGCAGTTTGTTGTGGTCCAACCAGAGCTCTTCGAGTGCTGGTAACTCGCCGATAAACCCAGGCTGAAAAAGAGACAATTAAACCAACCTAACTAAATTGTACAATAGAAAATATATTTCATGTATATATATTATGTATAATTCTATATTAATAAGCAACGAATATGATAATGAGCAATAGAAACAATAGCGTTCTAATTAGAACGGTTTCAACTGTTGCTGTAATATTGTTATATTGTCGTGGGAATAAAAACGTAATGAGCAGCAACTCAACTTGCATAATAAAATTAATGAGTTTCAGTTGACCTATTACTATATTTCAATATAGTCGCACGTATAAAATCTACTATATTTTTAAAATGAAGAGAGTATTTCCCAAAAATTTAAACCATCGAAGACAAAAGTGTTGTGTAAACAACTCTACAAAATTTCTTAGATAATAACATTAAAATTTATTAAAGGACATTTAGAAATTTTCTTGGCAGGAAAATTGATTGCAGATACTTGATAGAGGAGCAGTGCACTTTGGCAAGGAGATCCACTGAAAGTCTGAGCTGTTGCAGTCTCGCAAAGAGACCCCGAAAAATAACTAAAAAAGTTCAGTAATTCCATTAGCTTCAAACAGCTATCTATTTATTTTCATTTCAGCTTTAATGTAGGTACAATACTGATAACAGAAAAAAGGGTGACGGAGGCAAACATAGCAAGGATCAAACAAAAGACCAAAGAAATAAAAAAGTGCGTAACGCGTTCGTCTAGTAGGCAGTTTTACGCCTCATTTGAGACAACTTCCACCAATAATTTTGTTCATATAAAAATATTACTCAATATGAAAAATCCCATTAGTTTGACGTGAAGTTAGGCGCTGTAGTAAATTCTTAAACAAATACGTTGTTATCGAATACCCCGTGAAGCCTATGTAAATAGGGTCACTGGATCAATGTACTGTGGCGCCCTGAGAGTTTACTACGCAGTGATTTTAGTAAAGCCGCTATTTAGTTACAAAGTTTGAGAATTACATTGTATTTTATCTGTAGAATGTATACTATGAAATTGCATATATACAAACTGAATTCGATTATCGATTCGTGAAATAGTAACCGAACGAGCCGTAGTTCGGCCCTATCGGGCGCCTTCTGATCGGAATGCTTACGCTCAACATAGTAACCGTCCAAGACTAGGTTGCCCCTGAACGGGGGGACCCTTGTGTCGAGTTACTAGCAATAGAGGTTCAGGATAAGCTGTGCCACCTCTCAATCCGGTGAAACACACACACAAGGCCAACTTCTCTGGCCAATCTGTATAACTCGTCATAAAAAAAATCGATCCTTGATGCACTGAACATTGAAAGAAATATTGTGTATCATTTCAATTCAGATCTCTGATCTTTTCCTCGATCATTACACTTGCAAATATCATGCTGCCAAAGTTATTCTCTCGCGCCTAAGGTTTGACTGGTAGAGAATGCCACTAAGACATTAGAACCGCCTTTGTGGACCTTATTTCAAGGAGTTACGATACGCATAAATAAATTGTTAGATAGTTGTTCGCGTTCATGGATAGGATGTTTGGACTAGCACAAAGATATGCTCTAGGCTGGACAAATAAAGGGTGATCAAGAAAGTTCACAGTAACGTTTCTATACTTGGGATATTTTACAGAGTAGATTCAATAAATAAAGTCAAATTAAAACTTACCAACTCCTCAATCTCGTTGTCGCCTAAGTCTAACCTTTCCAATTTAGTTAGATTTTTAAGCGATTCCGGTAATGACTTCAGCAAGTTTTCTCTCAACTCCAATGATTGCAGTGACACCAGGCTGAAATTAAAAATAAGTCCATTTTTCAAACCGGTTATGACGCAGGACGCAAGTCTCCGATGACATCGGCGACGTTTTTTCGAGAAATGTCAATTAATTTTAAAAAATGATATACAAGCTGCTGGGTTGTCTGAGATTAGCATTATATTCAGCTGGAGCTTGTTAAGTTCATATTTTTGATATGCTTAAGTTCTTGGTCCTATATGGAACTCTGATAACATAGACATCGTCTTTAATCAACTTTCAGCGCTTTCCAAAATCGTGGAGATGTTTGTCTTTCATAGTAAAGGATGTTTTTTATTCCATCGAGCACGTGGTAAATCAGCGCTTACAATTTCATCGAACCCGGGTTATTATCATAGTATGACAGCCACTAAATTATTCATGAGTGCCAGCAAAGGAGATTGAATTTTGATTGCTCGCCATCACACATATTTAAACAGGAGATAGTATTAAAATAATTATACTATATACTTATTATACTATAGGAACTGAAATTCCCAGAGCCGTTGTAGTTCAGTGTCCGGGCGGTTGGCTCTAGTTGCATAGTACGCTAGCAACCCGGGTTCGATCCTCGGTGCCGGCACCAATAAATTTGTTGTTGCAATTTTATGTGCCGATTCACCACGCGCTCGGCGGTGAAGGAAAACATCGTGAGGACTTCACACGTCTTAGAAATTTTTTCTAAGGCATGTGAAGTCTGCCAATCCGCACTAGGGCCGCATGGCGGACTATGCCCTTATACTCTCTTTACAGAGAAGGCCTGCGCCCAACACTGGGACATATATTATATACACATAAAAAAGGCTGTAACTTTAACTTTTAACTGAAATTCATGGTTACAAGCCACCTGGGATTTAAACTAACGACATATACAACTCTATAAGATCGTAAAATAGCAACTAAAACCTAATAATAATAGGCAAATACACTTATTATAATAATGCGAGACTAATGAATCTAAGAAAATCCTTCACTGCAAAAGGAACGGAATAATTTCTGTTATTTTAGCAAACATACGCAAATTGGAGTGCTCCAGATACACAATAATTCATTTACCTACATTATATACCTTATAAAAGCTTTACGTTATATACTTTATTTTGTATATTTGGTTAGCTAAACCAAACGCAAGTAGGTGATGCCGGTTTCATTAAAAACACGAAGTAAATTAACGTATAAAACAAAATAAGCGCTGTCACGTCTTTTCCGCTTCCCGAAATGGCACTCAAAGTTAGTTTCGTTATTGGATGTCCCTTAGATTATCCGTGATATAGCAACCGACCGAGACGTGGTTCGGCCCTTTCGGACGCCCTCGGATCGGAATGCTTACACTTAACATACGAGTAGTAACCGCCCAAGCCCTGGTTACCCCTCACCAAGGGGACCCTAGTGTCAAGTTACTAGCTATAGAGGTTCAGGCTAAGCGACCTAAGCTATGCCATCTCTCAATCCGGTGAAGCAGTCAAGGCAACTGGCCTTCTGTGTAGTTCGTCAAAAAAAAACTGTCACTTCTTTATATTCTTAGGCAAACACAAATAGTACAAACCTTTTTTTTCATAAATATTACTAACAATCTTGTTAACCATTCCAACTAAGCTTAACCTTGTGCTAGGACATGGTTCACGGCAATAGTTGAATGGTGGATTGGAACCCACGACTTTACGATTCGCAGGCCGTACCCCAAACCATTAGGCTATTGACGCCTAGTGTATAGACAGAGACAACAAGTGAACATTCCTCTATAAATTAAGTCACAGTTAATACTCATATTAATCTTAAAAGTAAATGTTGATTTATTCTAATATTTTCTTCATAACATTTATTTAAGACAAAGTAAAGTTAGTCATGGTGTTTTCATAATAAACTGCGTTTCGGTTAATTCGCTCGTCGCACATGTCTCGCATTACAATATCGAGCAACTACCTACATGACTAACGCCTGCATAAATGGAAGGAGTCATTTACGAGTATAAAGAAACATATTGTGGCACACACCTTGGCCTAGTACTTCGAAGGTTGATACATGGCGTGACAATGATTTTATATTTCATCCAAACAATATGCGGAGACAATAGATGTACGGTGACATTACTCTGTTGTATATCGTATAGTTTAAGTTGTGCATACATAAAGGACAAATAAGTTAAAATTTATATTAACCTAATAGAATCAAGTCTTTTAAGTTGATAGTCGATGTTAGCCTGTAGGCCTTTTTGCCTGCTCGTAGTTAAAAATGAATGTTTGATGCTGACTGTACCATCGTCATAACACGTTTATTAATTATCTACTAAGTGTCCAGGTTGAATTAGCATTACAACAAGGGAGGGGCCTGAGTCGTCCACCAAGGTGGACCCGGGAAGAAGGCGATATCGGCTGGCCCGTGTCGCCTTGCGCTGCAAGGGCACAGGAGGGGAGGGAGTAACCTCCCCCCCTGGGACGTGCTCTTCTTGAGCATAGTGCAGAGGGGCTCCGGTGCGTTCCACGTTGAGATACCGGAGCCCCTCGTCATGCACCGGGGAGGTTTTGGTGTGTAAGAACCCCACATAACCGCAGCCTTCCCCTGAAAGCGGAGTATCATTCTGAAGATTTCCTCCCCGTCAAAAAAAATAAAAAAAAAGTATTACAGCAGATTGTCAAGAGGATTTGCATAGTAACATTAAGAACTATAAACGTGCTATTATGCGGACAACTGTGTAAGATAAACATCAAATTGTGCTTAGCTACTAAATCTAGTAGAAAGAAGTGGTAAAGTCACGTAGCATTAAACCTTTTCAAACAATAAAGTCTAATTAAATTCCACACATATTTAAAAAAAATACAAACGAATTGAGAACCTTCTTGAATTTTTTGTTAAAAATATAAATGGTTTATTTTACACGGCGTGGGATTTTGACTGATATAAAGCTTTGAACTTGCCGAGCTCAAAGCATTTTAAAGAAACCGGGTTACGTTAACGCGAAATCGTAATTCTGTTATATTAAAAAATGTGTCAAACGCTTGTTTATTACTCTTAGCTTGTTTTGAAATGAAGCGGCGGAACACCACTTAACGCTGACACGTGCGCAATATGTTCAAAAGGAATTTCGCATACCGCTAATCGTGTGAATAACTTTCTTGGTAACAGAAAAAAATATGGCTTCCCCTGGTTGGTCGCAGACGCACGGAGAATTCGTTTTAACATTAGTCGTTCGAGAACATTGGAAGACGTGTCTTGTACCTTTACCGCAGAGGTTCCCAACGTCGTGCCAATTCGTATGTGCTCGCCACTATTCGACACAGACTGATTTTTATCTCGAACATTAATTAAAATGTGAATTATTACTACGTTTTGTAAATATTACATTTTGTAAATACATTTCTCTGGGTGTATGCAATTTGAATAAAAATTTTATTATTTTGAAACATTTTTGTTAATTATTTATTAATAAAATTATGAATATAAGAAAATAAATGACGGGAAAATTAGATGTTATGGAAGGAGTTTGTCGATTAAAAATACGTAGCATTAAACCTTTTCAAACAATAAAGTCTAATTAAATTCCACACATATTTAAAAAATACAAACGAATTGAGAACCTTCTTGAATTTTTGTTAAAAATATAAATGGTTTATTTTACACGGCGTGGGATTTTGACTGATATAAAGCTTTGAACTTGCCGAGCTCAAAGCATTTTAAAGAAACCGGGTTACGTTAACGCGAAATCGTAATTCTGTTATATTAAAAAATGTGTCAAACGCTTGTTTATTACTCTTAGCTTGTTTTGAAATGAAGCGGCGGAACACCACTTAACGCTGACACGTGCGCAATATGTTCAAAAGGAATTTCGCATACCGCTAATCGTGTGAATAACTTTCTTGGTAACAGAAAAAAATATGGCTTCCAGGGGGAAGCCATATTTTTTTCTGTCTTTTTGGTCGCAGACGCACGGAGAATTCGTTTTAACATTAGTCGTTCGAGAACATTGGAAGACGTGTCTTGTACCTTTACCGCAGAGGTTCCCAACGTCGTGCCAATTCGTATGTGCTCGCCACTATTCGACACAGACTGATTTTTATCTCGAACATTAATTAAAAATGTGAATTATTACTCCGTTTTGTAAATATTACATTTTGTAAATACATTTCTCTGGGTCTATGCAATTTGAATAAAAATTTTATTATTTTGAAACATTTTTGTTAATTATTTATTAATAAATTATGAATATAAGAAAATAAATGACGGGAAAATTAGATGTTATGGAAGGAGTTTGTCGATTAAAAATACGTAGTGCCCGCCACTCCACCGATATATTAGAATGTGCTCTAGAGTACAAAAAGGTTGGGAACCCCTGCCTTAACGCATTACTAAAATAAACACCATTCCACCATTTCCATTTCCACCGCACATCTCGGCAAAATTCTAAATTTTATCGACACCACCTTGATGGTTGGTGTTTTACAACTATGGCATAATATCTCGCACAACTTTCGTCCACGCACTGTCAACCTGTAGATTCAACAATCACCAGTGATGTTTCCAAACCTATGCGATTTGGGGACCATCAAGAAACAAGCCAAGCAAAGCACCTATAGTTCTTCCAGTGTTATGGATTTTTTCGAGGACAGTGACGACCTAAGACCCGATGAGCCGTTAGCTCGTTTGCTCCTTTTCCTATAAAAAAATACATATACCGTTGTTTGGATAGGCAGCCAAAGGCTATATTATTGATTAAAAACTAAGATTTAGTTCAGACATACATTTAATAGGTAGAACGAGCACGTGGCTCATCTGAAATTAAGTGATCGCGTCGCTCACAACCTCCTACGAAAACAATTCCAAGTATATTATAAATCTATATAATCTATAATGAAGAGTTGCAACGACCGAGCAAACTCATTAGGTCCCATATGTGACAATAAGTGGGCCAGAGCATATAATCATAAATGTTATTAACAAACGCCAACTCATTGAAAACAAAAACGGAACGCTTTACCGCTAAGCTACTTGAAATTTACTTAATTTTATCTTATTTGATCTTTTGCACAGACCATTGGCGGCCAGCCAGAACTGCTTATGATGCATTGAGGAGTGAGCGTTGAATGTAAAACGTTATCCCCCAAACCCTTTCGACTGTCGAACGTATATACGTACGCAATAGTTTACGTACGCAATAGTTTACGTATGCAATAGTTTACGTATACCATTGCTAGTTACCATGCTTTTGTAGATATGCCTAGTGTGCTAACGGAGCGTTGCCTTTTGTTCATAATGTTTGTACAGTTTTTTTCAGCGAAATAATAAACACGCTTCAGTATTTCCGTCCTATTATGATATAGGTGCCTTTTGAGAGAGTTCATAGACCTGATAGAGATTCGAACTAGCGTGCCACCATTTTAATACCAATTTAGTCATCAGATGGGATTGTGTAAGTACATATTAAATATACTATTTATATTATTTTATTTAGAGAAAATTTTGTTAGCAAAAATTTTATAAAGTAGGTAAAAAAGGGAAAATAAATATATATATTTTAGAAAGGAATTGAGGATTGTATTAACACAACGAGTTACCGTAGAAAACAGGTAGATGCAAGCAATTCAAAAATAAACCTTCCTGTTTGTTAAGTAATGACGTCAAGATAGCAGGGGCTTCTTAAATAGCCTTATAATTATTAAGTGCTTTGCTGTGCTTAAGCTAGCTAGCTACTGGCACTTTTCTCAGTAGTTAGATAAAACGAGAACCATATTGAATATGTTGGCCAAAAGATTTTAAATCACCCTTTGCAATAATAAATTGGAAAGCTACATCACAAATATGATTATACACGTAGCGCGTTCATTTCCGGATCAAAGGGGTAAACTTACGTAAACTTCCCACGTTAATTTTGTCGGCCTTGGGTTCTGAACGTATACCACAGAACTATTAAATTTAAATCGTATAGAACATTGATCGGCAACCTTATCTTCCAAAAGAGAGAAATATAATCACTGGACAATTGACATTTGTCCAAAGAGCTTTTCTTTTGACTAAAGATATGCTTTAATAAGAAACTGTATTACGATGAATATTCTTATAAAAAGATAACATTTATTTACGATTATAACTTTTTTGATTCAGATATTAGTAGGGTTATATCAGCATTCTTTGAACTCGGCTAAAAACGAGTGAAGTGTTTTGTGTTTAATGGTCTTTTTTCTGCTGCAATGAACTAAATACTTACAACTAAAAACTAACGTAAGGCATCAAAATATAAAGAAGTTACGTTACACACTCCCAATCCCAATTTCAATTACGTCGCCGCGCATAAGCGGAAAGTATAGTCGGCAAAGCTTCCTCAATAATAAGAAATATAATCCGCCGTTTTATTTTCTGTGCAGAATATGAAAATATAAAAACGACTAACGATATCAAAACGAAGGTCATAGCAAATGAAGAAATAAAATAAAGCGTCTTCTTGCAGAATTTTAATATAACGCAATGAAAAGAAATAGCTGGAAAAATCCCGCCGCCAAAGACTTTTGAATACTATGAATGAGCGAAGTTCTATTGAATATTAAAGTAACTTTGTCACCAGTTTGATGGAAAAATTGAAATAATTTTCTTGGAAACAACTTCGATTTTCTCCCAATCGTTAGTATGGAACGTGGCTAATTCCGTTGTACTGAAACGCGTCTGACCGTCAGAGATAAACGGAGATCTAATCTATAAGGGTTTGCATATAGAGTTGTGGTAGTAACCGCAACCTGAGTTCGACGCCGGCACCAATAAAATTATTTATTGCTTTTTTAAGTGCTTATTTACTACGTGCTCAGAGGTGTAGGTTTCATGAGGTTAAAAAAGACTCTCACGTACGTCTAACATTAACTCAGTAGGGTAGACAGATGTAACAATGCTTGATGGATGGATATATATTTTAATTGATATTATTAGTTTCTCTATACAAAGGGGTGGAGTGAGGTAGATTATTTATTTATTTTTATTAAGTTATTTATCAAAACAATTTATCTATATATATATATAAAAGAGACAATGTGTGGGTATGTTCCATATAGGCTCCGAAACGGCTGGACCGATTTCAATGAAACTTTCAGGGAATCTTCAGATTGACCTGGCGAGTAAAGTTCTGTCCTGTAAAGTTTGGTGACGATCGAAGCACTCTTCTTATTGAACTGTCAAATACAGCTTTAATTTACTATGATGATATTCTATTGTTTTGTAACACAAGTTTGCTCGAGAAGAGACTAGAACAGAATGAATACGGAGAGAAATGAATAATTTAATATCTGTGAGAGTTAAATTAAATATTAAATGATGTTAGTTTATTGTTTAAATGAAATAAAGCAAAATAGCCCGACGAAGCGAGATGGGTACGCTAATACATAATAAAGAAGATATTTCTTGACGCCATAAAAACCGCAGTGGTTTGTCCAGGCGTTGCACATTCGCCATAATTTAATAGTTTAATATAGAAAATGGAAAAAAAGAGTACTATAAATAAGAGAAAAAAATAATAAGAATTTGTGGAGTGAATGTTATTTTTAGTCGATGTTCCATGCGTCCGAACGAAGCGATTTGAGTCACCGTTCATCGTGCGTACAGCAAAGGAGTGGAATAAGTTGCCGGCGCCAGTCCTTCCGTCCAAGTACGACATGGGAGCCTTCAAGAGTAGAGTGAATAGGCACTTACTAAACTAGCGCGTACCATGTTTCTACTATATCACCACTTAACACCAGGTGGGATCATAGTCAAGCGCTAGTTTACAGGCAAAAAAAAAAAGAATGTGATGACGGTAGGTTCTTTTTTATTTCTACGTTTCTTAACGCACGTCAAACTCGGTTAGTTATTAAAATGCTTTTGATGATGTTTATGAATATTTGATGGCTTGGTAACAAGACCTTTAAACCAAGTCATTTTAAAACACATACACTTATTTCTTACGTCTAAGATGAAAATGTTAAAATGTAAGTCAGATGATCCCTCCCATGAGTGCCCGCGCCATTTTTTTTTTCATTAAAATGCTTTACTTATTATAGGTGTATATTAAAAAAAAATAAAGTTGTGTATCGCTAAATGGAGGAAATTGACTGACTGACTTGAAATTTACTGTTTTATATTTTTATCATTTTAATATTCCTTATTTTCTTTAGGATCCTAATTTTGTGAAGTAATTTTTTATTTTGTTCGTTGGGAGATCCATCGTTATATGTCGTGAAACCGAAAAAATAGACAATACATTGAATCAAACTAGCTTGGTTTTGGATATCCGACAATCAGATTATAAGTCTTATGCTTAGCTACTATGCTATCATCGGTTATATAATAACCAACATGCCTGTGGAAATTTTCTTTCACGACGTAATTTTTGGTCATAACTTTTGTTATTTTTGACCTTAACTTCCGAAGCGTGCTTTTCCCTGGCCGTCTCAATAGCCTCTGTCAAGGAATAATTACGCCAAAAGCAAACTTGTTTACGAAATATCGATGCGAGTTCAGCGCCCAATACATTAACGTCACCAATAACACAATATTGTTTGCCGATAGTACGCCACGAGCGTGTCACTCGACCGGGGCCTTGGGACCGCATTCCTAAGCAGATGTCAAAGTACTTAGCGCACTCCTCGCAGTTCGTTTAGCACAATTGTCGCGCTGAATCACCTCACTTAGCTTGTAGTGGAGTGATAAATAAAGAAATCTCTTATTGCATCTGGGGTAGGCAGGTGGCACCAGGTGGCCAACATAACGGATATTTTAGCGGGTATTTTTTTAAAATAATAATATTCTTTATTAAATAACGAAATTATAACAATATATGCTATGTGTATATATTGGCACCAATAAGTATATTTAAAAAAAAATTACTGTGTTAATTAAAAAATTGAAAAAAATAATAGACAAAAATTGTAACTTCTTATCGTCAGAGACGGATTAAAAGTATGATTGTTTGAATTATTATATGTTATTGTGTTATATTACGAAGTTGTGGCGTCTTTAATCTCTTCGTTCACAGTCTTGCCGTTATTATTAAGGAGCTTTGGTAAGGATCTAGCCTAGTCTTGTTCTGTAATAAATCTACAAAACAACAGTGACGGTATATAATAAAAAATATAAACCCCGTTTCTAACAAAAAAATGTAAATGACAGAGCCGCACTAACATAACAAGAAAACACAATAATTGAAAACCTGTTTTTTGATGTCAGATAAAATTTCATACGAATTCCAAAAGTCTAATTTTTTTTAAAATAATAATATTCTTTATTAAATAACGAAATTATAACAATATATGCTATGTGTATATATTGACACCAATAAGTATATTTACAAAAAAAATACTGTGTTAATTAAAAAATTGAAAAAAATAATAGACAAAAATTGTAACTTCTTATCGTCAGAGACGGATTAAAAGTATGATTCTTTGAATTATTATACGTTATTATGTTATATTACTGTGGCGTCTTTAATCTCTTCGTTCACAGTCTTGCCGTTATTGTTAAGGAGTTTTGGTAAGGATCTAGCCTAGTCTTGTTCTGTAATAAATCTATAAAACAACAGTGACGGTATATAATAAAAAATATAAACCCCGTTTCTAACAAAAAAAAATGTAAATGACAGAGCCGCACTAACATAACAAGAAAACACAATAATTGAAAACCTGTTTTTTGATGTCAGATAAAATTTCATACGAATTCCAAAAGTCATTCCATATAATTTTTTTTTTAAAGAAAGCTAGCAATATTTCTTTTATTTTTTTTCAGAAATATTACTAACAATCTTATTAACCATTCCAATTAAGCTTAAGCTTGTGCTAAGACACGGCAATAGTCGAATGGTGCATTCGAACCCACGACCTTAGGATTCGCAGGCCGTACCCTAAACCATTAGGCTATTGACGCTTCAAAATTATTACTAAGGCATTTGCACGCACAATAGCCCCGACGTAAATCCGAATCCTAGCGTTTAGTTCGTCACTATTAAGAAGTAGGTATTCACTATGCAAAGTAACAACGTTACAGATCTAGTAAAATACCGTCCGTTACAAGTACGCACGGCTATAAACAGCTTATCGGATTTCTTGGCGGTATTTAATGTCTATTAGGATCATTATATTACCTTAGCGCAAGGCCATATTTCAATAAAGTCCGCTTTTCTTTTTACTGCTAGATAAACTAGGTGATAGAAGCTCATGTTAACTTCGATATTATGCATACCCCTGAACTTTGGTCAAAGGTTCAAACTCCTCATTCGACTATTGTCGTGAACCATGTAATAAAAAACCAACTTTGGGTAAGGCCTTGGCTTGCTTTCCCGCTGTTGGATTTTTTTTACTCTTGTGTTGATACCTACTATAATACCATCGCTAAGGTGAGGAAACCGGGATTAAACCTGAAGTATTACTCTCTTTAGAGGAGAGAAGTCCTGAGAATGTTTGGCACATTGGGACTTATATAGTCTAGCTGACCCCGCGGTGTTACCCGCGATTAAAAACTTTATATTTCCATTTTTCGAAAATAAAAGTCATCAAGTTGCTCCTTATTACATTACCTATCTTCCAGTGAAATTCTTCCCGTGAAAATCTGACAAACAAACAGTACAAAAACGGTATATATACCGTACATACTATTATATGTATGTAAAGTGGTTATTGTAATATTACAAACAGACAATCGAATTTTATTTATTTGTGTAGATTACTTTCCATAAATATAATCTTATGTATTTTAGTAGCTAAATATATTTTAGTATACTTGCGGATGTTTCTGGCCTTTCATATCGAGCCATTTAATACTCCTATAGAAATTTCCGGTTGAATACGTGTTAATGTTCAAGATATGATAACAAACTCTTTTGATTTGGCGGTGTACGTAAAATGTCGAAAATATGGAAAACATTCAAGAAATACAGGACGTTTTGTAAGATTGTTCTCATGTAATTACAACTCGAATATCTTCCAAATGGCTATTTGGGTGGTCTGTGTTAATGATAAACAAGTGTGTTTTTATCCAGAAAAAAACATTATATTTAAACACATTGTGTAAAATAGCTTCGGCTTGCTTCTGGAAATTGGGTTTATAGAGATTGTTAAAGGCCAGTTTCGCCGTAAAGCCAAGGAGATGCGGTTTAACGCACCGACTGCACCAAATTGAATGCATCTAAAGTAAACTTATTTAAGTCTTAATCTTCACAATCATTCTTGGTAAATTGATGTTGAAATAAAAAAAATGAATGAAGCATAAATTTATTTGCTTATTTTTGTATGAATTTTAGCAGAAACAACTTAGTCCTGGGAGGAGGTCCCTACGTCGTCTTCCTCATTGCTGAGGGTCGTGACTTCCACGAATTATGTGGCGGACGATCTCCACCTGTTGAACTTTCTTCGCGTTGGTGTTGTTGCTAATTTAGTCTGTCCAACGCATAGGGCTCCTCCCTCTTGGTCGTCTTCCCTGTAATTTGCCTGTGTCCAGTGTATCGTTTTTCCTGGCTATGTGACCGAAGAGTTCGAAAACCCTACGGAGACAGACCGTTGACAGCCGGTGACTTCCACTTCTTGGCGAATTGACATATTTGAGCTTAACTTAGTCCTTTGCGACTGACAAAGCGGATTGCGATGTTTTTTTTTACAGTAAAAGGGGCAAACGAGCTTACGGGTCACGTTATTTTAAGTGATCGTCGCCCATGTATCAAAACGCCAAAACCTGCATGTGTTCCGTTCTTTGAGAAAATGTGGGTTCTTTCTTGAAGGTCCCCAAATCGTATCTATTCAGAAACACCGCTGATGGCAAGTTAAGCCATCTCTGTCTACACGGCTACACTTATTAGGACGTAAAGAAAAGAAACTGGTAACAGTTTTTCGATGTGTGATAAAATAACGTCATCGTAGCGTCCGATGTACTCGTAAGCCAACGTTGCATAAAAACTTAGGAACCAGTAGATAAGAAGTCGCTTCACAAGATGATTCTCGAGGCACGCCCGGTATTATCGCTTATCTCATGCATACCACCATACAATTAAACTTGTTTACAGCCTCAACACAATAAATTACCTCATGATGATATGCTTAGCAATTAAATATTCACAAATATCTTCTATTTTCAACTTCACACTTAAAAAAAGAGAGTTCTCAATTTGTCTTTATGTTTGTTACCTCATAACTTTCGACCGGGTGAACCGTTTTTGATTATTCTTTTTATTTCATAGCTGGTGCTTGGACATGTCCTGGTATTTCGGCAAGCGCTGAATGCCATCTCGCAGCTTTGAGTCGAAAGGCGGGCTAAAAGGCTATTTGGTGACGCAGAAACCCATCTGCTCAGTCTTGAGCACAAGCATGAGGTGGCTAGCCTTTCGGTTTTCTACCGATTGCATTTTGGAGAGTGTGCTCAGGAACTACATGATCTAATTCCCCCATCCCCTTTCCACCATCGTACTTCAAGACGCACTGCAGTATTTCATCCTTTTGTTGTGAACATCCCTCAAACCCGAACGAAGCGCTTAGCTTCGCCTTTCATTGTAGCAAGGGACTGGAATAGTTTGGCCGCGTCTGTCTTTCCCTCCGATTACAATGTGGGTATTTTCAAGAGTAGAGTGTATAGACTAAACTAATGCACCTTACCATAAAGGACTGCATTTCCACTTAACATCAAGTGGGATGGTAGTCAAGCACTACGCAAGAACACTAAGAAAGTATAAAAAAGTCTTTGCCGTCTTGTGCCGCTGTTTTAACGGAAGCTGCTATATTTTTCTTTATATAAGCGGTTTAGAATAGTATTAGACAGGGTTATAATTAGCTATGTGTACACATAAAGAAAGCGTACGAAGAATTGATCAAGTGTTTTTTTCATACATAAATATCCAAATAAACTCAAACACATGCAAACAAGACGCCCGAAGTTCAGAAATCGAACGTGGGTCCAGTAGGCTTTATAAATGTATAACAGAATTAAATGAAGACTTAATAACATGCAATTAAAATATATGCATAGAAATTAACAATTACCTAATTCATCGTTAAAATTCGCATTCCATAACTATATTCCAACAATTAAGCACAAACATAAATAAGTCCGGTTTAACCAGCTGCAATTAAGATATAAGGCCCGCCTCGGTTAAATTAGAGCTGTAACTAAGCATTTAACTACTTAAAATGTAAAACTTTAAATTTAATGGCGCTTAAATTTATTTTAAATTAGACTCAGTAGACTTAGATTTTTGTATAGAGGGCGAAATACATCAAGCAATTTCTGAAATTGGTCTGTTATTTACATTTACTGTGAGACGAGCAAAGCGAATAACTGTAAAGTAATTTACTGTTGTTGTTTTTTTATTATATTCTATAATAATTAAATAGTACAAGTCATTGAATCTCGTATAACAAATGTAACAATAAACTTTAAGATTTTTACAAAAGATAGAGAAAAAGAAAGAGAAGAAGCTGTCAGGTTTTTATCGGCCTGCGCTTAGGCATTATTCTGACTCGAAGACATTCTCGACAGGGCCCAAACATGACTCGTTCGGTAACTTTTATCGGAAAACTATTACAATTTTTTTTTAAATAAATAAAATAAAAACCTTGTCTTAACTTGTCACTGTCATGCTCCAGCATTAGGGTAACGGGAACGGTACAACACAAATTAATTTGTATCTCAGACTTCGCCTGGCATAGTGAACAAAAAAAGGCCGAGTCAATGCACCGTGGCCGTGCTAACGGACCTGTAGCTACGAGCGATTAGCGAGATAAAAACTTCATGTAGCAATGGAGACGGGATAATTATTTTTAAATGTCTTTCAAACTGTACTGTGAGTCGCTTGACAGACAGGTGACGATCAAGTTTCATAGTATTTCCAACTGAGACAAGGAAAATAACAAATTACTCAGACGTAATCGTTTGCACTAAACCACGCAGAATATACAAATAGATACATTAATGGCCTAAATGCACGCTAAATGTTCATAAATCAGTTGCTACTGTATCAAAGTTATAAAACAAATTATTGGACAAAAACATGGAACTCTGAAAAGGGGAGCAAAGCTTATGCTATTCTACGGCATTTACAATCTATATACAGAATATGTGCGTGTTTGATCCGTATAGGTTCCGAAACGGCTAAACTGCCGCTAAAAAATCAGTCTGTGTCGATTCGTATGTGCTCGTCACTGACGAACGAATCGTGCCGCAGGCGCCATGGTGCCCGCGGGCACGAGGTTGGGAACCTCTGTCGTAAACTATGTTACCAACTTATTGCGTATTTAACTATTGGCTATCGATGCCTCAATCTCAATGTAAGGAAATAACAAAAGTTAATCACGTCTTTTGTCGATAGTCAACACCTAAAAGTAACCTCTATTACTTTTGTACCGATAACCGACATTTTAAAAATGGAGCGCATCAACTTCCTCAAATTAAAACGACTCATCGACTCAAATATATTTGAAGCAAAAAATAAGGTAATAGAGCGATACTTCTTTATAACAATGGCCAGTGACATAGTCGTCACCACTAAAGACTATAACAATGATTGAAACGGCCTTGCGACCTGAAAAAAATCTTTCAGACAATTGATTGTGGTACGAATATTACAATGAAAATAAAGCCAACAAAAAATCAGACGGAATAATCAAGTTGCGTTTTTAACCTACTTCAAAAAGGAGGAGCTTCTCACAGGTTCTTAATTCGACTGTTTTTTTTTATGTTTGTTACCACAGAACTTTCGACTGGTTGAACTGCTTTTTTATGATTCTTTTTTTATTTGTAATATGGTACTTCCATTCTTGGTGGTTTGCTCTAGTTCTAAGGGCATCCATGAGAAAACCACATAAGTCTTAAAAGGGATCGTCCGCACGTCCTAGCCTTTAATGTAATTCTTATAAAAATGATTGTAAAATCCATCATTGATTTGATTTGAAATCGGTTTTTGCGTTCACAGGAAATATCAAACAAAATCTTAATGAGGAGAAAGTGTGTATATACAGGCTCCAAAACAGCTGGACCGATTTCAATGAAACTTTTAGGAAATCTTCAGATTGACCTGGCGTGTAATCCTGTAAAGTTTGGTGCCGATCCGAGCACTCCTCTTTTTAAACTATCAAACAATCCATACGTCGTACTTTTATTTCTGACATTAACTTGAGCCCGATGTATTTTGTATAAGTGATAAGAATGATGAGTGAGGTAATGATCTTCACCCGCTCGAGAAGAGAATGAATACGAAGAGAAATGAATAATTTAATATATTTTGATAGTGAAATTAAATATTTATTGATGTAAGTTTATTGTTTAAATAAAAAAAAGCAAAATCTAGTTTGGCGAAGCGGATATGCTAGTTCAATATAAAAAACTCATTCCAGTTTCATTAATAAACAATAATTGAATAACACACGTGAAGCAAAATGTAGACGTACAATGATCAAAATAACATGTTTTGAATGTTCACCATTATTATTTGTATCGAAGTCGGGCGGTGAATACATAAAAGAGACCGAAACTTTCCAGCCAACTTTCGCTTTCCCCCGCCTGCAAAACGAATTGGTACTTCTACGAACATTTAGTCGTGAGACTGGCTTTTGTTACATAAGTAAAATATGCTGTCGCTCTAATGGAATGGTCAAAGACCCGAATCTATTTTTCGTAACTTATTTAGACCAATGTATATATATTTATGGTGTTGGAGAAAGATGCTCGGGATTTCGTGGACCGAATTCCCGAACAAATGCGTCCATACTTGAAGAGCTGGGTATCAACGAGCGTCTATCTAGTCAAGTACGTCGGCGAATACTCATGTTCTTTGGGCATGTAAACCGTCGTGGAAACGATTGTTTAGAGCGTCTTGTCGTGCAGGGCAAAGTAGAGGGAAGCAGACCACGAGGTAGATCGCCGATGCGATGGTTAGATCAGGTGCGGAGTATGGTGGGTGCTCCCCTCCACGTATGTGCCCGATTGACGACCAGCAGGCGGAGGTGGCGAGACGTCGTGCGGCGGGTGCTGTTTGCTGCCCAACCCAATCATGATGACCACGACCACTCTGACAAGAGTGAAGCGACCAAGAAGAATATATATTTATAACTTTGGAAGAAACATTGGTACGCTCCTTCCTGGGCTTGATGATACGGTGCCCAAGTATAGAAGACCAACCAGACCACTTAGCTTTAGAAATTAGCCTTTGCAAATAATAAATACAAAACATATACTACCAAAAATACTTTGATTAACCGGACTGATATTGCAATGTGACATGATATGATTGTATTATAGGTATGTACCTGACAAATTTTTAAGAAAGATTTATAAAAGGTTTTTCATCAGCTCAAAATCAAAACTATGTGATGAAATCAAAGAATCCTCGACTTCAATCACAGTTTTTTTTTTTTTATTCTATATGTATCTATATCGTTGTTCGTCGGGACAATTTAACAACTGCATCGAATTCAAAAGTAACCGAACTCTTAAAGCGTGTTTTCTGAATATCTATTATGAGTAACTTAATGCGAGGGCTCCAGTGACGGTAGCTTACTCTTACTACCATAGCATTGTGTCACTCCATTTCCTTCCCAGACGTTCTAGAGTTACAATTAACCTTATTGTTACGTCGGGAAGTATTGGCCCTACATGTGACGATAGAAATTCTAGCACCTCTTGTATTGATAATTTAAGAGAATCTGCCGGAACCACAACGTGCCACGTTCTCCGACTCGTGCGTCGATTCGTCGACGATTGGTGTATGTTAACGCCTACAACCACTGCATTGATCCATGTGAAAAATGGACTTCTGATTTCGATCTTATGGTCGTGTGAATCTCTTATTGTTTAAAAAATTCTGTTAAGACATTTTTTTTTTAAATATTTGTGGAAATCTGTTATATGTATCATTAAATTAAGTTTAAAACGGGCTCGTCTATAGATTTACGGGAAGTTGAATATTCACGAGTTCCGGATTTATCGTCAAAGATTGTTTAAATGTACACTGATATACTGCTGGCCGTGTGGTGAACAGAACGGCTGATATCTGATCACCGTGGGTCAACTAAAGGATTTACCGGCATTTCAAGTTAGGAAAATAATAAATAATACTTGTAGGATTTGGACCTCAGCCTATTTACTTCACAGAGTGATAAGTAACTATAGATACTTCTGCTCGTATTCTACGAAATCTTGGTACTTCCTCGATTTGTTAAACAGTTAAGGTCCAGACGCGAATTACGAGCTCTGACACCTATCAAATCCCGGCGAAGACGTTGCAGTAAGCTCCTCTGACAAATCAACAATATAATAAAGCTTAACTGAAACTTCAAGCTAAGCTCGAAGGTAAGATAAGTTAGTAAGAAGTAGTACAAAGTTTAGGCGTATCCTGCTAATATCGTTTAATCTGTTTAAAAAGCTCTTACCTTCCGAAATCGCTGGGCAGGCTGGTAAGGGACATGTCATTGAGGCCGAGCACGGTGAGGGCGCGAAGCTGGCTGAAGCCTGCCGGCAGCCGCGGGATAGGGTTGCTGCTGAAATCTGCGATCTGCAGGGCGCGCAGCTTCTTGATGTCCTCTGGGATGTCCGGAATGTCTGTCACAATTTATACTTGATCAGGTGGATAATCTAGATGCTGAGACGGAAGGAGAGTCTTTGCTTGGTCACATATAGGTTTTTGTGATTAATAATTTTACGTAACCGTCGCCTTACCTCAGAAGGCAAAGTATCATTTGAAGATTTCCCTCGATTATAAAAAAGGGGTCCTAAGATTAGATAAAGGTAACAGAACAAGGTTTTGTCAGTATTGATACTGTATATACGCATAACTAACATACCCAATGTCAAACTTTCAGCACTAAATTACACACAGCCAAAGAACAAGGACACATCCACAATAAGGGAAACATGAATAACAAGTTTCACTGCAAATTTTAATAATCACTCATATAGTTTATATACTCGATACTGATCAATTACCAATGTACATCATCTTAACCCGTGGGTGACTTTGAAAACGGCTTTATATACAATCAACAAAATGATGTTGTGTTGATAAAACAAATTCAAACAGGATAAATTATAGGTTTCATTTATACCATATGAATTATGATTCAGTTCATAAAAACAATAAGATTAATCAATCTAATTTGTTATAAAAATAAATATTAAAACGATGCAGGCCACAGAATATAATGTCACATTTAAAGAACAATGCATTTCCGCCGTGCTGAGCTAAAATTCGCACGAAACGTTACAGTTCACATTTAGTAACTTCTGTTTCACACCGGTGAAGTGATTTTACAGTACCTGACGTTTTAAAACACGATTTTTACTGCGAAATATTACGAAACAATTCTGACACAATACATTAATAAACACTAAACAGGGAGACAGGGTTTTGGTGTCCGCTTTAACTCCAAAAACTTTATGAATACCATAAGATATCTCTTTCGGAGGTTATAATATACAGATAGAATAGATATAGTCTAGGAAGTATAGAAGAATATGACGGCGACGGCTCACCATCGAGCTGTCACAGCCTTCATGACATTGACGGGAGGAGGAGAAAGAGTACATACAAGTTGTAAATCTATACAAATAAATAAAATTGGAGTGCTTGTGTGCAGCCGCAAAGTTAAATAATCGCTTTCATGCATATATTACACTACATGCATATATTGTAAACACATTTTTTATAAGTTTTGTTTGACTGTTTGTTACAGCTAATCTCTGGCTGGACCGATTTTGGCGGGACTTTCATTGGCACATGACGCAATAAGGAGTTATTTACGTCAATAGCCCAATGGTTTAGGGTCTGCGAATCGTAAGGTCGTGGGTTCGAATCCACCATTATTGCCGTGAACCATGTCCTAGCACAAGCTTAAGCTTAGTTCGAATGGTTAACAAGATTGTTGGTAAAATTTCTGAAAAAAAAATATTGCTAGCTTTCTTCTAAGAAAAAAAAAATTATCGAGATTAAAACCGTAGGCGCAGCTAGTCTTAAATAAAGTGTACGCATAACCTTTATTATAATTTATATCAAAATGAAAAGCTTAAAAACAGAATGCTAAATATGGATGCGGTAATTTAAAAAAAATCGTCATCGTTTCGTAACTTTAAGCGATACACAACCAAATAGGGCACGAACGACCTACTAATTGGGAACTGTCAGTGGGTATTGGTGAGGGCAGAAGGTCGTATTGTTGCGCACACGCTAGGTCAACAGGTTCGATTATTCGGAACATGCACACGTCAAAGGTGTACGAGGCAATTTATCACCGTACCACCATGTTTCATAGTTATAAACAAAACAATGTAAACGCGGCGCGCAAGGTCGGACTAACCATAATTTTCGATAAACAAATCCTGAAATAAGTACACATAACGAATTAATAGAATCTCGTGCGGTGCGAGCAAGGTGATCTTTGTAATTGTGCTTTTTATTACGGGGTAGGCAGAGTAAGCGAGCTTATCTTTATAAAGCTTCTTTATCTTTATAAAATTCATTAGTGAAAATGATAGAAAGCGACTGAAATCATTAGGATCATCTAATTTACTTATTTATTTAGAATACCAAGCTGTCGTCTTATATTCCTTTTTTATACACAGAGAACATTCCTCACTTCCGTTGTAGTGTGTTCATTTCAATACTCCGGATGAATATTTTTGCTGGATTTTTTAAGCTGGGTTTGGCCGGGGGCTATAAGATCGACCTTTGTGGCCACCAATAGTCTAAATAATTTCTTATGTAAAAAGTTAGAGTTTTTAAGTAAAACAAATTAAAACTGTTGTTGACTATAGTCAAAGTTGAAAAAATGAAAAAAAAATGCAATTTAATTTCAATGGATAAAAAAAATATACATACGTAAAAAATCCTATAAAAATGGCGATAAAAACTGTAGTAATAAATTACAATAATAATGATTAAATAACATTAATAAGTTTCCTCGCGCTAGTTAATGTAAATACGTCCTCAAGTTATTGTAACCGCAATGGGGTAGATAGATACAGCACAAATTGCATGACCTGTACAGTACAGGCTGGCTGACATACACCTGACAAACTTCAGCAGTTGATTTTTTGTATTTTTTATAATGAATTCTACACAGGCAAACCCCTGTATACAAACCAGCTGCGATTCGAACTGTCTGTAGCGATAGATATACCTAAGAGCTATGCCACCTCTCAATCCGGTGAAGCAATCAAGGCAAGTTTCTCTGGCCAATCTGTGTAGTTCGTCATAACAAAAATGGAACCGTCTGGACTCGTGTTGGTCTTCCCAGCAAGTTTATAAGCTCCAATGTATGTTAGGCTTGAATGGCGTAGTAAATGTTTTTTTATGACGAACTACACAGATTGGCCAGAGAAGCTGGCCTTGACTGCTTCACCGGATTGAGAGGTGGCATAGCTCTTAGGTCGCTTAGCCTGAACCTCTATTGCTAGTAACTCGACACAAGGGTCCCCGGTGAGGGTAACCTCGGCTTGGACGGTTACTATGTTACGCGTAAGCATGCCGATCCGAGGGCGCCCGAGAGGGCCGAACCACGACTCGGTCGATTGCTATTTCACGGATAATCTAAGAGACATTCAAAACCTAAACTAACTTTGAGTGCCACTTCGGGAAGTAAATGTAAGTAAACTTAAGATCCTAAGGTCTCTGACCACTCGGAAGTTTATAGGTGTAACTCGAATACGTTTTAAAGATGATATTCTACGATAATTGAAAACGGCCTACTTTGCTGGTTTACGCGTATATAATAATAAACAAAAAACATGTAACAAAAATATTAATCGAATCTCAATCTCGTGTAAAATAAACAGGAAAGAAATATAAAAAAAAACATTTTAATGCATTCTTGACGTTAAAGAATCATGATTGCTTTACAAACAAAATTAAATATCTCGGATCCACCGCCCTTGAGCGAGACCATTATAACTTTGATACTTCAACATTTAATATTTAGATGTTTATGAACATCACAATGGATCACCGGAGTAGAAATTAATCTTTTAGTAATCAACATTGCGTGAATTTATATTTTCACAATGTTTATTATCTTGAAGCGTCAATAGCGTAATTATTTAAGATACGGTCTGCAAGTCGTAAGATCGTAGATTCGAAGCCATCATTCCACTATTGATGTGAACCATATCCTATATAAGCGTCCATAGCCTAAGGTTTAGGGTACGGTTTGCGAATCGTAAGGTCGTGGGTTCGAATCCGCCGTTCGACTATTAACGTTACCATCCCCTAGCACAAGCTTAAGCTTAGTTGGAATGGTTAGCAAGAATGTTAGTAATATTTATGAAAAAAAAAATATTGCTTGCTTTATTTAAAAAAAAACTGTCTTCTTATATTTACATGTACAAATCTTTTTTTTGTTGACTGTATGTGGGGTTAAAAAGAATCATCAATATCGGTACACCCAGTCGTTATAAGGTAACGAATAAAATAATAAAAACATATAGACGAATTTGGAACCTCATCCTTATTGAAGTCGGTTGAAAATACATGGCTGTTAAGGTACCCAATCTCTTATACATTAAAACCTAATAAGTTTTACTGTATATCTCTTATTCGAGTTACATAGTTACATTACATATTTACGAGTAAAACAAAATAAATGAAAACCTCGTCCCTCTTTTGTCGATCGGTTAAAAAAGACACGATAGTTTTTTTTTTTCAGTGGCGATATTTATTCAGCGCTCTAAAGCACTTTGTCGCTTATGAATGTACGTAAGCAAAACTCGTAAAGTAACGCGTGCCATGTGTACGTAGCGTAATAGGCAGTGCAATATGAAGCATTCAATGCCAATGGCGAACCGTGAATAGATTATGTAAAACTGCGTTTTAATATTTATACATACGGGGTACTTGTGTTTTACTACTTATACTAATATATTACTGATAAAAAATATAAAATTATTATATTTATTTCTCGCATTTAAAATAATATTACTGTTGTTTTTTTATTGAATACGGATTTTATCGCGGTTTATACATATTTATGATTTTTAAAATCAGTGACAGCCAATGATTAACCAATGGAATTTACAATCTCAGTGTTGGTAGTTGAAATCCCAGTTAACTTGTGTTTATTTATTTATATAAGTATTCAAAACAGCTAATTTAATCACACAGTTACATAGGAAAATGGAAAACAAGTACACACACAAAACCGATAAGTTAGCCGACAGGCATAACTTGCAGACAATATCAGAAACAATTTATGAAAGTTAAGTTTACTAAGTTAGATAACTATTTAAATTATGAAGCGTCAAACATGACTACGTTCTTATACATTTTAGTGTTAATTAAAATTAAATTAGACTAAGTACATAGATTATTTTATTTTTAAAGTTACTTTTTGATAGGTGAAAAATATCCACATCACTAAAGTTTTCATTTATCGGCGGGTTATCTTATTAAAATGGAATTTTTGCCATAATTTGTACGGTAATATGGCATTTATAAACAGCATATATAACTTACAAGGCATTTTCATTTTTCGATTTCTTAGTGAGAAGTGGACAGGCCACTGCTATGGTAAAAGGTCATATTTACACATTTTTTTTAAGAATGCTAACAATTTTTTTTCACTTAAATATACTTATATAGTCGAATGGTAGATTCGAACCCACGACCTTACGTTTCGCAGTACGTTCCCTAAGCCATTAGGCTATCGACACTTTAAATACCATAAATATAGCTATATTTTGACTTGATCTGAATTTGTGTTTTTCTATTATGTTAAGCTGCACTGCCCTACGAGGTTCCATTTCGAGTGTCGGTAAGAAACCGGATTTATTGATAAAAATATATTTGGCGAGGTGAAGTGGCTACAGTATTTCACCGCATTATATATTTTGTATAAGTTTTATTCTAGATCACACAAAAAAGACGGTTTTTTTTTTAAATGGTCAAAATGTTTATTACAAAAAATCTATATTACAATCAAACAAAATAAACACATCAAAAAGACAGAAAAATAAAAAAATACAGTTAATGAAAAAAACGGACAATTAATACATAAGACAAGATGCCATTATTGGACACCGTCTCAGCATATGCCGTCGTAAGGATGCCACAGCGCTGATTGTCAGCGGTGCCCAGGGCTACCCAAAGTCGGTGCGCACGCAATACTACATTTAGATGGTATTTATACAGACAACAGACAATAAGAGTACAATAAATATGATTATTTTATATTGTATATTATATTCACAAGTATATATTATTAAAATATAGTATTGAATATATTAGGCTGCTAATAATTCCTGTTATGTTGTTGTTCACTTAGGAAGTTTTTACATAAATCAATCGTAGATTCCTACTTATGTATGCTGACGTCGCTTGTACAAGACCTTACTTCATAGGATCATTTCTATAGTAAGTTCTTCACGAGACGTCGCTTGTACGTGATAAATAATAGAAACAAATTGACAATGACAAGTCATCACATAAGTGTTTGATTACAATTAATATATGTCGCGGAGAAACTAATAACAACTCTACCATTATCTTCCAACACCACCTTCAAAAATCAGGCATTAAAAAAAATTGTAGTAACTGTAGAGGTAGCAGTCTTATTAACAAAACAAAATTAAACAATTAAATGAAAATTAAATCAATGATGTATAATATGCATTGGAATGTAATTCGGAGATACCTATTATTGTAGCTACGTTTGAAATAACAGAAGGTTATAAAAGAAATTGCGGAACAGATCGTACCAAATTCCTCGAATATCAAACAATCGGCATGAATTCGACGCGAAAGAGAATTGTTTGGTTAAAACTCATGTTCGGTTCGAAAATATAGCGTGCGATATGAAATTCTACATACAGCGTTAACGCGTACGCGCAATCTCATCGCGTAGATGTGCACGCATTAGCGACGAGAAGCGAGACTAATATAAGCGCAATATTTTACGTCGGACAGTGACCCAGTTGTAAATTATATAATTTTCAAGTACATTATAAAAACATGAACCGACTTCAAATCAAATCAACGACGGATTAAACATTAGACTCTACCACATGTTCATTCTCTAATATTAACGAAGTTTCAAAGTTAAATTGCGAGTTGCTTTACCAAGTATTTTTTTACTTGGGAGGAATTGCTGTTATTTATACGTGCCCGCTGATGAACCAGCAAGTTATGTCGGGCTCAGTCTACAAGAGGCCTAAACCGACTAAAACCTCCCTTGATGAGAAGTCCTTCGCCATGTTGGGGCGAGATGGGGTCCCGTCACCATCTCGTTTATGTGTTAGGCCCGGTGAGAACCATAACTCGAGGGTAAACCGAGGGGCTACCCGTGCCTCACAAGGCTGTCCAGCCTTGGATTGTCATTAACCTACTAATAACTCAATCAATATGTATTTTTCCTATGGGATTTTCACTGGCATATCTTCGGGATTCAAGAGCCTATACTAACAAAATGAATATGAGACCTAACTGAAAGGACCTAAACCAAATGAAACTCAAAATCGTTTCACAACTAACGGCACTGTGAGTGTACAAACTATAAAAAAAATACGGACGAATTAAAAACGTCATCCTTTGTTTTAAAGTCGGTTAAAAAGATATGCTTCAATTAACAGTCACAGGTGTCGTAACCGATCACAATTCTCTCTCGAAAGAGGCTATTGAACCACAGTCTGTCACCGGGTGAACGACATTTCCTAAAAATACTTTTTTAAACATTTATCGAGTTGCGAGGTAAAGTTTTACTTGACATTTTAGATCGACGGATTAACAGTTATTTTTAAACAATTTAAATGATAACGGGCGATTTAATTCGTTTCGTAGGCAAGTCATGGAATTATTGAAGGAGCGCCCTGCAGCAGCGCTATCAGCGCCCTAATCTAATTTTATCTGGTGTAATTAAAAAATCATGATAAAACAAAGAAAACACTACTGACACAATTACTCTCAAAAATAGACTAACTATGAAGCGGAAATAGCCTAGTGGTTTATACTGTTTGAGAAATATATGGTCATAGATTGGATACCATTTGACCAATCACATGAACGATCATCTCTAGTACATGTCTAGGGCATCAACTAACCTAAGTCTATTTCGCTAATCGTTTAGGACTGCGATCTATACACATATATTCAAAAAGTTAAAAAATATGCCAAGCTAGAAAGGAGTTATGACAAAGATACAACAAGAGCTTTAATACATATCCAGGCATTTTTGAACCACAAATTTGAAGACAATAAACCAAAAGTTTAACATCGTCATTAGCTCTTAACCATAATATTCACCCAGTAGAGTCCATTGTTGTAAAGTACAAGTCGAGATAATGGATTTTCTTACAGAGCCACCAAGAATATTAAATTACAAACAAAAACTTGGTACAGTACAAATTATAAATTCTCCGAGGAAAGTTTTAAGAAATTTTGAATTGATAAGTTCCGAAACTTCTGAGATGTTTTAATGTACATCATCTGATAGTAATAGAATCTTGGATTTATTATTAATTTTCTAGGAACGAGACGTTGGTATTCAAATTTAGAGGCTTTCGTCTTCGTCTACCTAGCGTTTTCTGGACTACCACCAGGGTCCACTTTCCCGCATAGTCTTCTCCACATTGCCCGGTCTTCGACAACTCCTTTGTGAAATTGTTCTCTTTCATGTCCACCTTCAGTATTAATACTAAATACTGTATGTATCCTAACTATGGTCTGGTGTATTTGAAGGAGCGGTGGTAGCAGTTGGCTTTCGGCCACTACTCCCATCGTCAACGCTTCCTGAAGTGGCACTGAAAGTTAGCTTTTGAAGGTCCCTTAATTTATTCGTTTAAAAGCAACCTACCGTGGTTCGGCCGTCTCGGATCGGAATAGCCAGCATCCCTGGCTAATCTGTGCAGGTGCAACAATACAGTTGGCTTGTATCAATTTGTTTAGCTCACCGCCAGTCATGGTTGGAATAAGCTTGGTGTACCAAAAAAAAAACTTGGTGTAAAGCATATCATATGATTTTTAAATTCCAGTGAGGCACATAGAGCAACAACAGCTGCTCGCTTCTATTTAAGCTTTATGGAGCCCACATATGACGGGTGTATACAAGATATGTTTCCGTTTGAAATTCGAATATGACCATAACACAGTAAGGCCGATAGCTTAATATATATAGCGTTACTGCTGCTTTATATTTTTTATTAATCCTAATAATATGATCCGCACGTCACAGATGTGCAATTTAGATGCAACGAATATCCAAATAGACACGCGGCTTAAAATTGGGTTAATGGTTTGTATCCGCTGTCAAGACAGAGGCCAAATAGAAAAAAATAGTATAAATACATAGAGACGAAAACATGCAGGTAGGAGCGTTGGGGTCTGAAATACAGAAGATATATTTATCTAGATCAAACTTAGATTTAGCACACAGTTTCATGCATATTTCACATATTCAATATTAAAACATTACCGCTTTCCAGTCTGAACTACACAAACATATGTATATGTGTATTATAGGGCCATTAATAATATGTACGTATTTTTAGAAATAAAACAATGAAAATTAAATATTTATGTTAATTGATCAATGAAATAAAGTTTATTTAATAATGGATATTGATATGGATGGATAATATTAATATTATTTAATAATGGATTTATTTATTTATTACAGAATCCACAGCCTTTAGCATACATTATATGTTACGTTCATTGTACTGTCTGTACCAACAGTGGGATCCACATTTTGTTCATTAGACTGAGTTATATTGGTCGCCAGTAATACCATGATATAGTGTGTTTGTGGTGATGTGGTATGTGGTGTACGTGTGGGTGTATATGTGCACACTATGCACTACCAATGGTTTCAATAACAATTTCTTAAATGTTGGTTTTCTGGTATTGAATATGTCAACTGATGCAATTTTATTATTATATATATATATATATATATATATATATATATATATATATATATATATATATATATATATATATATATATATAAAGTACGATGTACTAATGAGCTCTGGAGGACTGGCATGTGGAATACTTAACAGTGGCGTGTGCCTTCTTCTGTATTTTGGCGTACAGAAGTCCATAAACAATGTTCATAAATAACCTATGCTATTTATATTTATTATAATTAGGTAAAAGAGTGGTGATAGCTAACCTTTGTCCCTTTTTTGTATAGTGTGATTTTAAATGAATGTATGTAAGAGAGTGAGATTTGTAGTAATAACTAAAGATAGTCATAATGAATAACACAGATAATTAATTAATTCATGAAATATGTATGTAAACTGTTTTCTAAATGTGTATGTCGATAAATTCATTCATAAAATGTAAATAAAACATGAATACTGCACTATCTTAGAGCTTTGCGGTGTTTAATACAAGCGAGTTAAATAAACCAGTTATTGTGTCTTGTTTCACTTCGTTTACAAATGTTATTAACTGTAACTTTAACTTCCGTCGCTCGACTCCACAGTTTTACGAAATTAAACGTTGACAGTGATTTTATAACAGAGTCTGTTTGTTTTTCAACGAACTTCCAAAAAGAAGAAGTTTCTCAATTCGTCTGTATGTTTTTTTTATGTTTGATGACCTCATAACTTTCAGCTGGATGATATGATTTATTTGAAAGCTGTTGTTTTCATTATGGTGTCAATTGGTTGGTTGATCACAGTTTTAACAATGGCATCCATAAGAAAACCATAGTTAAAGTTAAAGTTACAGCCTTTATATATATAATAAATTTGTCCCACTGCTGGGCATAGGCCTTCTCCGTAAAGAGTGTATAAGGGCATAGTCCGCCACGCGGCCCTAGTGCGGATTGGAAGACTTCACATGTATTAGAAAAATGTTCAAAGACATGTAGGTTTCCTCACGATGTTTTCCTTCAACGCCGAGCCCGTGGTAAATCAGCACATAAAATTTCAACAGCAAATTTATTGATGCCGGCACCGGGGATCGAACTCGGCTAGCGTATTATGCGACTTGAGCCAACCGGCCGGACACTGAGCTACCACGGCTCAGAAAACCATAGTCAGACTTAAATTTGCATTAAGTATGTGCGCGACAAATGAACGAATAGCTCAATATTACGAAAACCGATTTGGTGATTAATTTTTTATTGGAAGGGATGTACTTTTGAGGCAGTCTGAGTTTTATTAGGTTTTGATTAATTCTATTTAGTAATATTTCTATTTTATTTGAAGTCGATTTTTGTTTTTACTCGTAAATATACTTGTTAAAGTATATTTTCTAATTTCGCATTGTTAACGGTGGCGTGGCCCGATTACCGGTACGAGCGGGCATTCCACCGCGGCCTGTGTTGTCATCAATTATTGTTTGTGCCACAGGGACTGGTGCGTAATCTCTGAGCGTTTAGCAAACAAGCCTCATAAATAGGTCAAATTGAACGACGATCGACTCGAAAGCGGCGAAATAACTAGGTCGGGCGGGAACGAGCGGCGTTTCCCGTCAACTGGTGGACGGCTGCGTTGAGTGGGCTGTTAATTTTGTTTGAGAGGAAGTCTTGTACAGATAATTAATAATGACGGAAATAATATAGTAGGCTTTATGGCCGAATGCAGCTGTTGTTGCATGTTACGCGGCGGACACGCGAATAAGCTTACGATAAGTGGGTCCGGTGACAAGGAATCAAACGCATTTCAAACCTATTAAGTCAGATTCGCGATGTATATGTCAAAAATGAAATTACAAAAACCTCTGCGAACCTTTATCATTTCTCGACTCGGCATATCTCGTCGATTATGATTATGAAATTAATATAACGCTTATAAAAATTTTAGTGCTAACGCAATCCGACATAAATACAAGATATCTTAGTAATTTTGTATAGAGTAACTTAGTGTTCAAGTAATTAAAAAATATTAATGATTATGCTTGTACTGCATCGTTGTTAATTCTGTTAATGGCTAAAATAATGTACAACTGCGTAAAACAATAATTTTCATTTAGACAGAACGCGGTGAGATAAACCAGCCAACTTCAACAATAGAAAATACTAGCAGCGATCCCCGGTGTTACCCGCTATTAAAAACTTATCATTTACATTTTTTAAATAAAATTCGCCTTAGTTACCACTTGTTACATAGGGTACTGCCCGTGTAAAAATCGGTCCAGCTGTTCCAGAAATTGGCCGGAACAAAGAGACAAACATTGTAAAAAATATTTTAGTATATATACCGTAAATACGAATACATAAGCCGTAGTAGCTCAGTGTCGCGAATTTGCGGAGTATGCTAGCAACTCGAGTTCAATCCCCAGTGCCGGCACCAATTAAATTGTTTGTTGCAACATTGTGAAAAGAAAAGATTTACAATGCGCTCGATGGTGAAGGAAAACATCGTGAGGAAACCTAGGCGTGTTAGAAAATTTTCTAATACAAGTGAAGTCTGCCAATCCGCACGAGGGCCGCATGGCGAACTACGCTCTTATACTCTCTTTACAGAGAAGGCCTATGCCCAGCAGTGGGACATATATATTGTCTGTAACTTTAACTTTTTATCCTCATATACTTTCATATGAATGTAGTTAACGGTTATTGTTATATTACAAACAAACGCTCCAATTTTATTTATTTGTATAGATTACGCTTGTACTGCATCCAAAAACAACGTTCAACTGCATAATATGCACCAATAAGAGTAGTATTGCGTGCGCACGACATAAGGTAGTCCTGGGCACCGCTGAAAATCAGCGCTGTGGCAGCGTTACCACAGCACATGCTGAGACGGTGTCCATAGCCTAATGGTTTAGGGTGCGAATCGTAAGGTCGTGGGTTCGAATCCACCATTCGACTATTGCCGTGAACCATATTCTAGCATAAGCTTATGCTTAGTTGGAATGGTTAACAAGATTGTTAGTAATATTTCAGAAAAAAAAAAGAAATATTACTAGCTTTCTTTTAAAAAAAAAAAGTTGGCATCATGTTCTATCCGTTTGCTTGGTGTCTTATAAATGTATTTTGTTTATTTTTTTCTTTCTTTTTTAATGTATATTAAATTTTCATTGTGTAACATGTTGAATATTACGAGGCATTTAGACAGAGAACGAGATAAAGCAGCGAACGTCAAAATATAACAAACATAGCCATTGAACATTGTATAACTTTACTCTTAACGTGGCGAGACTATTTTAAGAGTGGTATGGGAGTAGGAACAATCCGTCTCTAAGTACGTCGTTCTGTTCACAAGGAGGGGGTTGAACGTCTATTCAGAGATGTAAGCCTGCGGCGATCACGAATTGCCGAGCGCACTTTTAATGTTTACACGGAAGATCCGTTTCAAGTGTAAAGCGTTCTATTCAATCGCGTCACTTCCGCTCCTCGCTTCGCAAAGTAAAATTCATAATACAATGCCGGAGGCTGTTGACTAACGAGCCCGATTCATTCGTAGATGTTTTAATAGAAGCAATTGCGAGTAACTGGGTCATGTCATGGAGCGATATTAAAAACAATTACTTTCCGTACTTTGAGCTAAGTTTTCTACTTACGGTCTGATAGTGTAACGCGATAATAGTAACCGAGACAAACACACACTCTCAGGGGCTTTTGCACACGATTACCCTAAGACGTTCAGCCTTAGCGACGAGCTTTAAGAGAGCTGGCGTTCTCAAACTCCGGTGAAAATGTAGCGGCTAGCTTCACTAACAGACAGCATAAGTTCTTCAAAACAACAAAAAATCTAATGGAAGTTCGAATCCCAGCTATTTATACCAATGCGATTTTGAATTTATCGATATACTCGTATAATTTGTCTAAAGTACAAAAAAATATTTATCTTACCAATCTGGGTTTTCTTTCATTAGACAGAATTTGGAGCTGATTTCCTGCTATATGACATTGCCCTTTAACAGTAATTACGGCCCTGAATTTATCAGGCCGTCTAATATTTTGATTCTTTAATCTTCTGTACTATGCGGTGTGACCCACTGCAACTACACAGACATGATTTGCCAGTTAATATTACATTACAGTTTGAGGTTAAGCTATTTCCTCACATTCCTGTGCTCTTCCGATTTGATCTCTGCAAGAATTGCTTGCAACGGATATTGCTTCTGCACGTTCTAGTGCTATATACATATATTTTGTAGCTTTCAATAACAAAATTAAAATTGTGTATGTGTTCTCGTTTAGTTTATGAATGAAATATATACGATTTACTGTGTCTAGCGCAAGAAATGCAATTGTGGAAAAAAATGTATTTGATCGACTTCAAAAACGGAGGTAATCAATTCATCTGTATTCTTGCTGAAATTGTTTATTATATAATAAATTAAATAAATTTATACGGCCATGTCTTTTGCGTGGGTTTGGAGAAATAACGGTTGTATAAGAAGGAAATGAACAATAAATATACTAAACAAATCGCTCAATAGCCCTTGTTTCATTCTAAACTGTGGCTCACAAAATGTCATCGACAGACAAGTGTGTTTTTGTCGCGGTATAGCTACTGATATTGATGATTCTTTTTATTATTCGAAAGCTGGTGCTTACCGTATGGTTAGTTTATCAATTTGGTCCAATTTTGACAATGGTCATCCTTGAGATCGCATCAGTCTTAAATTTGCAGAAAGGATGTGCTTCAAGAGTAGTTTAATGAGAATTTGGTTAGATTATGATTAATTCTATTTCGTAATAATCCTACGTGAATACAAAGATCTACGCGTAACAGCGTTTAATGTTTGATTTGATTTGAAACCGGTTTTTGTTTTTGCTCATAACTATACTTGTAATTTCTATTAAGAAAGAGACAATGGAAATACCATCGCAATACTTACTGTACACTTTGTATATCATTCTTAGAATGATTTACCATCAGTAGAACTGCTAAGAATACAGACCTCAACAGCAGAAACAATGTGTGGTCGTGTAGTATACTAAAAAATCTTTTTTAAAACAATAGACAAAAAGAATTTAAAACATGTACATATGAGTTCCTATTACTTCAGTACAAATGCGAGAGGTGAAGATTGGATAAACAATAGGTTACGCAAAAAAAACAATTGGCCGGCGAGTGGTCCGGTTTCGGTTGGTTTGCCCCGGCCTGATGGAATCCCATTTTAGCTTTATTGAGTAGCAGGCTACAGTGGGTGGGTGTCGATCCACCGCACGCGGTAATGGAACCCGGCTTCACAATGCCCACCCTACACCCGGTTTATTAACTAACGTGCATGGACGTCGTTATTGTCAAATCGGACTTTTGACACTCGAGCGCTTTCAGCGCTAGATAGGTTATTGACACACGGTCGAATAATTACGTAAAGTAACAAGTTTTTTCGAAAACAAGGTCGCACTTGATATTATAATTATAGATACAGTTTTTGTTGTTAAGACGCACTCTGTTAGATAATAGCAAGACATTCGTTTCTTGAAACATTCACTTTTTAATCGGATTTTAAGAGTAACACAGGACTAACCGGCAATTTATTTACTAATATAATATTTTTTCAAAATTTTCGGAAAATTTGATTATTACTAGAAAGAGATTACTGTTAACAATATTTTTATATGGATTAAAGACACTAAGAAACTAAACGTGAAGCTCACTCCATATGTCGTAGAATAGCTAGAATTGTTTTTGGATACTACTCTTGGCCGTGCGGCGCCAGACGGACGACACATATAAAAATATTGTTAACATTGATCTTTTAGTAATAATCTAATTTAAAAATTTTGAAAAGTGTTTCTATTTAATCAACGATACTATAATCTATACTCTACTAATATGTACTAATATTACTAATATAATTATACAATGCTGTACGCGTAATGGAAGACGAATTGAACATTCATTTCTTGAACATCATTCATTTAATCGACAGTAACGTCTATAAAACAGTAGCAATTTAATCCTAGTCTATTACGCATTATTTTAGGATATAGTTAAAATGTCTACTTTAAAATGATGGCAACAAATGTTCGCACATGTTCGAGGAATGGGGAAATTTGATCATATAACTCTGACACAAAAATGGGCTAGCCATTTTACATCCGTGCTCAAGACTGAGCGGATTGGTATCAGTTGTGTCACCAATATAACGCGCCTTTTTACGGAGACTAAAGCTGTCTACATCCGTCTATAGACCTGTGTTCCAAAGTGTTTTGAAAAGTGGATTCAGACCAATAACTTTTTTTTTGTTAACGGGGAGGAAATCTTCAAAAAGCTACCCCACCTTCTGGGGGGAAGGCGGCGGTTATGTGGGGTTTTTACCCACTAAAACCTCCCCGGTGACCTTTCCCTGGTGCATGGTGAGGGGCTCCGGGATCTCCAGAGGAACGCACCGGAGCCCCTCTGCACTGTGCTCAAGGAGCACTTCCCGGGAGGGAGTAACCCCCAAGGCAATGGTCCAGCCGATGTCGCCTAGTAAACCCGAGGCGCCTTTTAGTCGCCTTCTACGACAGTAGTCTTATTCTTGAGAGCCCAGAACTACAGGGCAGGAGACCAATAACTTATGTGTATATCTGACAAACACATAAGGGTAATTAGAAATATTACTTACTAGATTATATCACCACCATACAATAAACACATCGTCGTAATGACTATCCATTATACTGATTGAATGTACTGTGTGCGTTACGTTATTAATTTATTATGTATGAAACTTGTCTCTGTGACTTTTTTGTTGGTTCATCGGCTGGTTAACCTTAACCTTCTAAATTTACTAAGGATTTAAAAAAAAATTCTTTAATTATGGTTATGTATTCGAGTATATAAAAGTTAATAAATGAAACCTTTTATAACTTTCACTTAGATTTACTGCCAATTTGAATAACGATATTTTTTTGTTAATATTGCATGGACAAGTAAGAGTCATCGGTTTCCTTTATAGAAAAGGCTAAACAACAAAATTACCCTATCCGTCCCCTACCAATGTTAATAAAATGAGCTTTAAGTGTGTCAAAGACTCACAGTGGTGTGCTCAGTTTTAAATTTATTTTATTTTTCACGGAATTCCAAGCACTATAATAATATATAGTTATTGAAATTAGGATATTTTTTTATTCTTAACAGTTGTTCTTTCGTGAGTATTTGTTAAAATATCAAATCTACTTGAGATTTTAAAGCAAGAATTGTCTGTCATTTGTGTAAACACTGCACTTGACAATTTAAAAATATTAAAACTCGATATATCCGTAACAGCAGTTTGACTCAAAGTAGAAAAAATAATGTGTGAATATAAACATTATTTTTTAAACATTATATTTATATATATTTTAAGTACACCAAAACAAGCATTGTATAGGTCGGTTGTCGATTTTTTTGTAGACCGTACCATTAGGCAATTGAAGTCTTAAATATTGAGTCATCCAGCTCACGTTTAATGGCGTTGCATATTACACGATATGCTATTATAACATTTCATATAATCGCATATCGTGACAGAAAGCGTTATAACGTTATAAAGCAACAAAAAAAGTAATAAATTTTACTCGGGCGGACGGTGCGATGCTTTGATAAATACAACGTTCATTACATCACGTTATTGGCAAGAGAGCCAAAATGCATTCACTGAAGTGCTTGTATACAAACATGAGCCATTGTTCCCTAAACTATGCTTAAATTAAATCGCTATTCAACGCATACCATGAAATGACATTTACATGCAACTTGTAAACTATATTAAGCATTAGATTGATGGATTCGCAACACCTCTCTATAGATAAACTTCTACCCTATCCTATAAGGAGATTTATATTATATATACGTGAGATTTAGTGTTTACTGATATCGTAACTTATTAAGTAATATTAAGCTAAGCTATCAATTAACAAATGATCCTTGAGGCACCAACTTTATTAAAGACTATGTCAAAAAAGGACCTCATGGGGTCGATGAAAAGCGGACAGCGATTATCATTTCTGTCTACCTTTATAGAGTCAAAAGAACGTGACGGTCCCAATAAAAAAAATCTTCTTTTTCTGTCACCTCACCGGGTTATACCCACCAAGATGATATAAGGACCAGGCCACGGCCATTCATGTTTTTAAAATGACATGCAGTCGTTTTTTTTACCTCAAAATAAATTTCAAGTACGTCTGAAGGCCAGGTTGCTTAATAAATGTTTTTTTTACACAATTTTAAAGATTACTTTAAATACATAACCATTTTTTTTTGTTAACGCGGGGAATCTTTTTATAGACCATCCTCCGGTACCCTGGGTGGGCCCGGAGGGATGTGTGGGACTCGGCATGTGCAGCCCCTACCCACTGAACCTTCCGCGAATGCCATCAGCCGTTATGAGCGGGGTGCCCGGATCTGTCAGCGACAAGACACTCCAACGATCATCCTCAAAAGTGGACTTCTCCGGCACTCACAGAAGTCCCGACGACGCCGAAGCATACTGGGGCCAGGTACGCATTCTGGCCCCGCTTCGGATTAAATACATAAGCTAACTGAATTATGTTTAACTTCTTTACTATACTATATGTCAAAACTTTGTTGTTACATTAAAAGTTTCATGTCATAACTTAAATGACTAAACATGTGACTCTTATTGCATGAAAATTATAATAATGATAAACATGGTAACATACCATGTTTTTGCAAATAAAAAAGTTCTTATTCTTCATAAACAGAACAAAATCTTTTGAAATAAAACGCCTGTGCGTTAATGTTAAGCTAGCATAAAAGCTTCGTGGCATACATTCAACGTGGTAATATGCTAAAAATACGAAATACTAAATGATTGCTAAACTAACAGACGATTGATTGTTCGCAATACTCCTCTGAATGCCAACGTCGACCGCTAAACGTTCAAATTCGATGTAAGACCGAACATTTGTTTACTGAAGGCATTTCAATTACGGTGTAGGGTTGAAAGGTTGGGATCATTACCAGCTATTTTTTTGGTAACGCTGATTTATTGCCGATAAATACGATAAGGCGTTGCAATCCGTTATTAGTTCGACTGGAATCAGAAACACTACCCTGTCTAAAGTAACGGCTAAAATGACCTATGCCTAATGGTTTAGAGTACGATCTGCAAAACGTATGTAATGTTAGTAACAAATATAACAACACTAGGGATGTTCATGCAAAAAATATATCGATATTTTCCATATATCTTATCATTCGTTTATATTTATGTAGCCCAAAAAAAAACTGCGACACAGATTATAAAATACAACTAGTACCGCCATTAGCGACATACGATATTTAGCTATCGGATGAAATATATCTATATTAGATTATTCTTTAGTATCCAATTGAAGCGTTATATCGCGTATATCAATATTTTCTGTAATATATCGATATCTATCGCGCACTCTTAAACAAAACTTGCAATGAATCTAAGATCAAATAGAATTTTTTTTGTAAATGTAAATTTGTAGGGATCTTACCGATTACTTAACATCGATTGTTTATTATATTAGAAGGCCTGAAGTAAACAACACGCTATCATAAAATTCCCAGAGTATAACACTGGTACTCAACGCGACCGGTTTGTGAAGTGACCTCACTGTCTGATGATTCGATAGAACGCGAATTAGGAGCGTAACGATTTTGCATTCACTTTAAACATTATTTTTTTTCTACGTTCAAGAGAGAAAACTACTTTTAATAATTTCTACTCTTTTATATGTAAACTAATGCCATTAAAACCTGGTCGCAGGAACATAGAGATTACTTGATCGATCACCGCTCTAATAGTCTGCACCCTGCGATCATGGTCAGACATCCCTCGATTACATAAGATTCATAAACCATTTAACCCCGCAAAAGAACACAACAATTTTAATACTGAAGATTTTTTTTTGACGATCTACACAGATTTGCCAGAGAAGCTGGCCTTGACTGCTTCACCGGATTGAGAGGTGGCATAGCTCTTAGGTCGCGTAGCCTGAACCTCTATCTCTAAATACAAGTAACTCGACACAAGGGTCCCCCCGGTGAGGGGTAACCTCGGCTTGGACGGTTACTATGTTACGCGTAACCATTTCGATCCGAGGGCGCTCGAGAGGGCCCAACCACGACTCGGTCGGTAGCTATTTCACGGATAATGTCAATACAGAAGATGGCTGCATGCAAACCACCACGACACCGATGATATTATGAATCCACCATGACGAGTATAAGGGGATGAAAATATTGTTTTTATGCATTTAAATTAGCCTCATATTTAGCGAAGATTGAAAATAAAGCCTAGGATGGTACACGTAAGCCTACAAGGTGTCTGTTCACAATGCAAGCTTATAAAGTATTTTATTTTATACATTTTTGGATAACTAATAACTAGAAGAGACACAAAATAAATAGACTTAACCTTATAGATCAGAAAAAGGAGATGGCCGATTAGAAGTTTTCACAAATAGAATGTTAAACAATAGAAAAAGTAAATGTAAATCGTATCAAGTATACAAGTAAAAATAAAAAACCGTATTTAAATCAAATCAGTAAAAATTTAAACATTAAAGCTGGTAAGCACGCTCTCTTTTATTTGCGAAGTTATGGCGTCCATCTTTCTTATTCCACATTCGTGCTCATTGTCGTTAAGGAGCACTTTTTTTTTTTTCTCTTTATTGTGGCAACAAACAGTCCTTATTGTCTATTATGTTTCATTATATAATTTTTACAAGTTTTTATCGACCAACAGTGCCGAGAATGTTTAGTTTGTTATAATTTGCAATTTGCATCCGCGTACCAACTAGTAGAAGCAAACAGAATCGAGTCAGGAGAATTTACTTACAATTAAAGTTTTGAACCTAATAAATGAGTTGCTAAAAATATCCACTTCTGAAGTTAAGTCCTCCACATTACAGAAATTGTTATTGTAATAGTGCAAACTTCTGATTAGGAAACGATTACTTGTATAGTTTTTTTTCGCTGGAGGTGGAACAAAATGTTTAAGTACTTCCCTTGTCTTGGATTGGCATAAACCTTCCAATATTAACAACAGACATTCTATTATGCGATATTTTAGAGTTTCTCAAACCTAAGGTTTGATGCTAATATGGTACCTAAAATAACCAATGCTAACCGGCAGACAGATAGCGCTATGAATGTATCCTCCTTTATTGAAGTTTGTAATAAAAAACGCGACTTAATTCGGAAATATATATATAATATTTTTTCAATCGTCCGTGTATCGTTGTGTGAATATTTATCTACATTAATGTTAGTGGCTTATGGAACAGACCTATGCACAGAGGCGTAAGGTTCAACAGCCGAGCAATCCGTAAAGACATCGGATCACGCCGCAACCGACTCCGTCTTCGATTATGAGCGCTATTGTGACCTTAGAATTCTATTGTATCTACTTACGTTTGTTTTGTTAAAAAACGAGTTACACTAGTTCCGTAATCGTTATAAAATGAGGCTATTAAATTTTTTTTCTTTGCTTCAACTCTGGCTGATGCTACATATATAATATTATTACAGTTATACACAGCGATTGTCTGATGTGAAACTTTTTTTTTTCATGTGCCATATAATAACGATATAAACGAATATTTATGGTACATTTGAATACAATTAAATTTAGAGCACATTATAATAACATTTTTTATGCGATGCAGTTAACCATTGAAATGGCGATGGATGCATCAACCGTTAAGTTAAATATGCTACAGTTAAAAGTGTGTTCCGAAGACTTACGTTGGCACTTCTAAGTCTTACCACACGATTAGAGTAATACAGCTTTGACTGATTGTTTATTATTTTATATGATTCATAGCAAAATAGACTTATAATTTGTAGGTCTCGTAGAATAAAATAGTCCAACAACTAATACATTCGCTTTATTGAGACAGCGTAACGTTGTACAAAGAATTATTTATAACGAGGAACGTGATAACTGCGCGTCCTCAAAATCGTTATACAAAATTAAATAGAAGTCAGATTAGGAACTAATAAAGTTAAACTATTGTTTACAATGCCAAGTTCATGTGACGATCAACTAAATTATTAATTATGAATTAAAGATACAATAAGGTTCAGGTAAATCATTAAGATATCATTGGAAGTAGTTATTATGCATAACAATCGCTGGGTGTCATGTGTTGCCAGCTAACAATAGATACATTTAGAACGTCTGTCACTGCAGCAGCTGTAAGTCGGAGAAATATAAATCCAATTAACTTAAGCGCATAGTCAATGCTAAGGAGCATTTATATGTGCACGTTTACTAAACTGCACATATGTAAACTACAAGTTCTGTTTAGAGCAAGTTTTCAAACAAATTACAGCTTCGGCGTCGGAACGAAAACGCTTCCCCCAAAGTTCATTAATCCTTTACAGACAATAGTCACGCAAAGTTATAAACGAAATACTCGTAAAAAGGGGGCAAGTTTCGACGAACGACGGTAACGCCATGATAATGCAAACTAACTAAAATGGGGAAAGGAAGTATTTTAAAAAATCCCTATACGAAATATCAGTCTTCTTGTCGAGTAACAAGTGAAGAAAAACTGAATTCCATTATTGCTAATGGATTATTGTACTAGTACTACTTCTAGTGATCTAATGCATCTATTTTGCGAAGGTCTGTTATTGCCATCTTAATTATTATTATTATATATTTTTTGTCAATTTTATTGCTGTTGATCTTCCTATAAATAAATAATAAATAAATATAACAGTTCCTTAATTACGATGAATGTAAACGGCGCAAACTCGAATAAGAATTCTTCCTTTATTAACTAGACGAGTGAAAAAGCATTCACTAAATGATTGCAGGAATTCATAAGGAGTAAATTATACTAGCTACGCCTCGCGGTACTCGCGATTAAAAAGTAGTTATTTAAATGTTAGTAATATTTCTAAAAGAAATATTGCTAGCTTTCTTTTAAAAAAAAATGTTTCTAAAATAAATAGCCTAAGTTACTCCTTAAAATTAATCAAGCCGTTCCAGAGATTAGCCTAAATAAACAGACAGGCAGACGGATAGACAAACAGACAAAAATTGTAATAAATGTTACGTTTATGTACCATATACACATATACATGTAAACGATTATTTTAGTATTATACAGGCACTCCAATTATATTTATTTATATAGATCTCTGACATAAGTACCAAAAAAATCTTTTGTACCTTGGAAACTATGACTTTTGCAGTACGAAATTAAATTTTAACAAAATCTGTTAGATATATAATTTTCCGTTTGAGTTGAACTGTGGTCTCTGTTTTTTGTTCTTAAAATAGAAAAAAAAAAATTAAAAGCGTTTCATTAATAAACGTAATAACACCACTGGGATGGATCGGAACTCGCCTGTACCAGGCACCTGAACAATTACATACTAGCAGACATTACCGTTTATCGTGCGTCATTCTATCGCTGTTATCTATTTCGTAACAGTACCGAAAGCGACCGCCTCGTTACTTTGCGGTGCGACGCTTGCGCAACTTACATTCCTGAACTTTGTTAGGGAGAGTATTCACCGGGACCAATTAACTCGTAACAGATTAAAGTAAAAATTCAATTTTTTTTTAAAGAAAGCTAGCAATTTTTTTTTTCAGAAACATTACTAACAATCTTGTTAACCATTTCAACTAAGTTTAAGCTTGTGTTAGGACATGGTTCACGGCAATAGTCGAATGGTGGATTCGAACCCACGACCTTACGATTCGCAGGCCGTACCCTAAACCATTAGTCTATTGACGCTTCAAAGTTAAGCTTCTTTTTCAACCAACTTCAAAAAAGTAGGAGGTTCTGAATACGTCTGTTTGTTAGTTACCTCATAACTTTCGACTGGGAGAACTAATTATGATTATTCTTTTTTTATTCCAATGCTGGTGCTTTCCGCGTGGACGAATTTAGTCTAGTTCTGTCAGTGGCATCCATGAGAAAACCATTTATGTCTTAAATTTGCATTAAGTATGTGCGCAACAAATGGACAAATAACTCAATATCACTCCAACGGTAGTTGTAATGTACTTCAAAGGTAGTTTAATGACAGTAAATGAGGTTGGTTATTCCTATTCCATTTGAAGTCGATTTATGTTTTTAATCGTATACTTGTAACCTGTAAGCTTGTGCCTATAGTGAAATGTTGAACATATCTGTGAATCTAGACGGTACAGAAGCTTAAGTTATAATTTGAGAAATGGCAGCGCTTACTTCGCATAGACTAAAACTGTATTGGGAATACTCTGGCAAAGGCACCGAGAAGGGTCTCGTGATATAGAGACGGTTACGCTTTCAACAAATAAAAATACATGCATAAAAATATACCATATCAAAGGGGTTGCAGCTGTTGCCAGTCTTTACGTAAGAAACGGGTAGAGGAGTACGACAGGGGGAAAGAATTTGGCCGCAGGAGCATGAGGAACGAGTAGTATTTAAAGAAGTATACCTGTACTAATTTTTTTTTGTTCACGAGGAGGAAACCTTCAACAAGATACCCCGCCTTCTAGGGGGAAGGTGAGGTTATGTGGGGTTTGTACCCACTTAAACCTCCCCGGCGGCCCTTCCTCGGTGCACGGTGAGAGGCTTCGGGATCTCCAGAGGAACGCACCGCAGCCCCTCTGCACTGTGCTCGTAGGAGAAAACTTCCCGCGGGGAAGGGCGGGGAGTTTACCCCCCACAGTGACCTCGCAGTGCAAGGCGACACGGGCCTGCCGTTGTCGCCTTCTGCCCAGTGAACCCGAGACCCCTTTTAGTCACCTTCTACGACAGGCAGGGGTAGTCTCGTACGTACTCTACGTAGTCTTATTCTTGGGAGCCCAGAACTACAGGGCTGGTACTAAATTTACCCCGACCCATTAATGTAATATAAAAACCTACCACACATCGAAGGACATTAGTATATATCAAGCAGTTCTACTGACAGAAAAAATCTGTGTCTCTCGGTCAGTTTTACGAGAATTGAGATTTTTTTTCCCAACAAAACTGGCTAATTATAAACAAATTTAACGGTAACCGCTGTGGCGTATCATAAAATTAAAATAGCATCGGCATTGTTTTAAATTTAGAGCGGAGCGGTTAACTGTGAATAATGCTGGGAGGTTGGTATACGGTATACACACACTTAACACAATCCGCACTGCTGCCGAGTTAATAGGAAATCTAGTTCATCTACACGGGTCGCTGCAATCCGATTGAATCACATACCGTGAACTTTGCGTTTCCCATCATAACAGATGCATACATATGTTTCAATGAATAGTAAATGCATAACGGCATTGCGAATGTTTCTGTTGATATATAATAAATAAATAAACTCAACATTGAGTTTATTAGTAAACAAAGTATAAACTTAAGGCAAAAGGTCAATAGTTGGCTTCTTTATTTCTTTCTATTATTTGTTGTGCGGTTTGCAAAACAGTCATAGGTTCAAAACCACATTTTGTCTGCTAATATTCCATCAACCATCACCTTGCTAGTTTGGTTAAAAATAATGTAAATATATGTGATGGCATTTTTAATTATGAAAAGTTAATGGCCGGCCATTAACAGAATGAGTCGAAGTGAATTGGAGGAAGTATATTATAAGTTCTGCATTTCGCTATTTGACTGTTTGTAATTAACGTTCAGTATTTATTACTTTAAGTTTCGTAAAGCCATGGCCATTAGATTATTTTTATTTTAAAGAAAGCTAAAAGAAATTCTTTAAAAAAAAAAAGCTTAGGCTTGTTCTAGGAGATGTTTCACGTCATTAGTCAAATGTTGGATTCGAACCTACGACCTCACGATTACCGTACCGACCGAAATACCGACGTACCCTAAACAATTAGGCTATTTACGATTAACTATTGACGCTATACACTCCATCAAGATTCGGTTAAAAGGATTTGGGAGAACATTTATTTATTTATAATGTGTATTTGGATGTTCAATTTTTGTTTAATGACAAACTACACAGATTGACCAGAGATGCTGGCCTTGACTGCTTCGCCGGATTGAGAGGTGGCGTAGGTCTTAAGTCGCTTAGCCTGAACCTCTATCGCTAGTAACTCGACACAAGGGTCCTTTATAATATAAACTAAAGAACCCACGTTTGACTTAAGCTTATTTTATCAAATAATTAATTTACACAAAGTCAACAAAATGACACAAATATCAATGATCGGAACGGATTTATATTAAAAGTTTTTAAAAAAAACATGAGTTACTAACAAAATATTAGCCAAAAATTATGACAAAATAAACTGTGTCTCCATTTAACAATATAGATTTACTAGCAATAGGTCTTTCTTGCTGGGTATATGTATAATAGGTGGAGGTCCACGTGTGCCTATTACTGACGCCAAACCGTAACGTACATACTGTGTTCTGGATTGAAGGGCACTGTAACTAGTGAAATTACCGTGTTAATGAGGCGTATCACTAACCATCAGGTGAATGTCCTCGTCTCGGCGCTTTATTTAATATAGAACGACCGACTTTGTGACCAAGTCGGTAAGATGCAAAAGCAAAACTTTGCTGCTCTTGTATACTACCACATTTTTTGAACTCTAGTCTCAATTAATGCACCCTGCAAGGGTTAAAAGGTCATCAGAGCTATTTTTATTCAAACACCATTGTAAACTGATTTACGGGCTAATAGTGACCTCAGTTTTGACAATTACCCTTATCGCGGTTGCATTCCGATTCAAGAACTACTGAGTGGGCCAACCACGTCTGGCAATCTGTAGATTTATCGAAAGACTACCAAGACAGTCATATAGTTAGCTAGCTTAAAATACCACTTCGGGAAGCGTTGGCGCCGGGCGGAGTGGAAGAAACTCCAGCAATGCTCTTAACATCTATGGGGAAATTGCCTTTAAAGCGGCGTTAACGCGAATAGGTTTTTCGCGATATATTACTATGGTAGGTCTGCATAGCCCAATAATGTTACTCGCTATAGAACCCTTCGAGTCAAGATACGGTAATAACATTACGTTTCGGCGGTATAATTAGGTCCCGCGGTATGTACATATGCAGCGGTAGCGCTTTCGTTTTCAAACGTTAGTTTTATTTATTATTTATTTACTTCACTAGGTAACAGCTATCCATATGTACTACGTAGAAGAAAACGAGATTCAGGCATGAAGTGTGCTCCATTTACTCCGTGTCCAATCGCTCGAAACCGCCTTGAGGTTGAGCTGTGTCATTTAGACGAGCTGTAAATTAAACCGTTCGCGTTCCGTTTATTTTTTTCACCATTCGGTACACTTGGGGCGTCTAAATCGCTATTCGATAGGGCCGCTTTATCATTACTGACAGCTATGGACATTGATGCCCGCATAAAATGTTTATTGCCATCTATTTGAACACCCAAATGAGTTGGCACTTCTCTGGCACTTCTTTCTACGTTATTTATATAAGTATTAGAGAGATTTGTTTCATTTTAAATAAAAAATACATTAATAGTAAAAGAATAAAGCTTCACGAATAAAGTGATAATTTTTTTTTTGATAACGTATATAGAGCTAATGTTAAGTGATCACCACGACCATACACAACAGTAGAGGTATTGCAGACCTTCTTCAGGAGGATTCGGTCTTTAGCCAGCCTAATCGCGGTAAATATAAAAGTATAACTCCACTTCACGTACATAAAACACCGAATCATATATCACACGTGATGAATAAATATCTAAATATATTCATTCCTCATTCGCTTTTGAGGTACTTCCCCGATCGCAGTGGCCCATTGTCGCAACAGGAAAAGCAACAACGGTGATTCTACCACTCGTAGATTTGACCGCGTGTCTGGATATGAATATGAAAACTCTACTCGGCACCCGTGATGTGAATAAGTATAAATCTAATATCTTTGAACGAGCAATTCTTGTATATATATGTAAAGTAAATATATAAAACCTCTTTACTTAAATTTATTTCTTTTTGTATTTTTATAATAATTATTGAAATAAGTAAAATGTCACTGTAATATAATGTGTCATGACATTTATATATAGTAGATAGAATTGGAATACAGACATTAAATGTTGTTTCTCTAAACATTTTATAGAAATAAAGTCTTGTCTTTAATTTCAAATAACCATATAGATATTATATATATATATATATATATATATATACATATAATCAAAAAGATGGTGCAGTCACTCAGTTAAAGCTAAGAATCACTATACAAAAAAAACCGAGCAAAGATCATCGGTCATCCAGTTGCTATATATAGCACAAGAAGCCCAGAGATTATCAGAAGTTCAGGTCGTAAGATAGGAAGTAACGATAATTTAATAACAGATTAGGATATCTAATTAAGTTTTATTCTACTTTCAGGTTTAAGTAATTGTTTTCACAAATAAAAACTTTTATTTTCCACAGATTCAAACGGGACAACGAGATTTCAAGCAATTAATTTACGTGAGGCCGACAAAGCCTAACAATCTTATTCCAGTAGCTTCTTCCAATTTTCGTAATTGAAGTCATTTGTTATTCAGTCCTCATAATTTATTCTATTTTATTGTAAAAATGGCGTGTTTGTAGATTGAACATATATTATGTTGATTCTTGTTTGCCTGTTCTCTTTGTGTTTACTAACTAGAGATATCCTACCCCCCCTTGGATGCTAGGAGCGTTGCTGGAGTTTCTTCGGCCAGTTCTCCCAGCGCCAACGCTTCCCGAAGTGGCACTCAAAGTTAGTTTAGCTTTTCGAATGTCCCTTGGAATATCCGTGAAATAGATACCGACCGAAGGCGTCCTCGGATCGAAATGCTTACGCGTAACATAGTAACCGTCCAAGCCGAGGTTACCCCCCACCGGGGGGACCCTTGTGTCGAGTTACTAGCGATAGAGGTTCAGGCTAAGCGACCTAAGGGCTATGCCACCTCTCAATCCGGTGGAGCAGTGAAGGCCAGCTTCTCTGGCCAATCTGTGTAGTTCGCCATTAAAAAAATGGTTCACATCAATAGTCGAATCCATAATTCGACTATTGATGTGAACCATCTCCAATACAAGCCTTTTTTTTGTTAACGGCGAGGAAATCTTCAAAAAGATACCCCGCCTTCTGGGGAAGGAGGCGGTTATGTAGGTTTACCCACTAAAACCTCCCCGGTGGACCTTCCTCGCTGCATGGTGAGGGGCTCCGGGATCTCCAGAGAAACGCACCGGAGCTTCTCTGCACTGTGCTCAAGGAGAGCGCTTCTCGGAGGGAGAGGGGGAAGATTACTCCCTCCCCCCCCCCCTGTACCCTCGCAGTGCAAGGAGACAGGGGCCAGCCGACGTCGCCTTTTTTCCCGGGTCAACCTTGACGGCAAAGACCCCACCCTTGTCGTCCCATTGAACCTGAGGCCCCTTTTAGCCTTCTACGACAGGCAGGGTATACCGTAGTCTTATTCTTGAGAACCCAGAACTACAGGGCAGGAACACACACAAGCCTAAGCTAATTCGGAAATTCGGTTTACAAATATGTTAATGATATTTGTAAAAAAAAATATTTTTAGCCATCTTTTAAAAAGAAAAAAACAATAAAGCCCCTTAATTACGTTTAATGAATGTTTTTGAAGGTAAGCGACCATTAATCTATTTTATAATTAAGGAATATAGGATATGTATTTTAGTCTAATTAGTAACTAAAACATATATTTTGTCACATTTATTATGTGCAAAACTATGTTTAAAACATTCGAGTGATGTTATAGCATGCGCGAAGAATGTCATTGATGAATTTGCGTCCACCAGACCGCATCTGAAACGTACGTATATTTAACGCCAGACAATTACAGCTGTGGTGGGCAGGCAAGCGTGACTTTAACCATAGACCCCCCCAGAGTGCCGCACGATAAACTCAGGTCAAATTGTTAAATTTGGCAACACACGTCAAACGATAATCAAATAACTATCATATTAAAATGCGTCTTTTAAGACAAACTTTGTTTTTTTTTTATATGAAAAGTGGCAAACGAGCTTACGGCTTACCTGATCTTAAGTGACCGTGATTTATTTAAAATTGAGGTCATCGATCCTTATAATTAACATATTATAGGGAAAGATGAACCAATCTGCATCCATAGCACCAGAGGAGCTGCAAGTGCGTTGCAGGCCTTTGAGATTAAAGGTCCCCAAATCGTAATGGTTCAGAAACACTGCTGGTGACCGTTGATTCTGCAGGTTGACAGTCCGTGGACGAAAGTCACGCGAGAATCGTACATTCATGAAACGCCAACAAGTGTCGATGGAATTTGGAATTCTGCCGAGATGTGCGGTAATGGAAATCGGTAGCTGGGATGGTTTCGAAGAATTCTACAGAACACTTCCCGTTTGTAATTTATACATTTACTACTAGAAGACGTCTGAATTGAAGGTGTGTAATGTTTTAGTAGGAAATAATGACGTGACCTCCAGTCACACACTGGACTAATCGAAGAATAATAAATACCCTTACTTCACGCTATTGGTTGGCCATGATCCGTTATTTGTTGAATGAAGATATCATACTTGCAATAGTAAAAGACTCTATCATATAAACGTGTGTATATAAAATATATGGCATTAAGTTTGCCTCTATCTATCTATCTCCCTATATAAGCTGTATAATATAATGTAATGTATATAATTTAAATATATAAATATGTTATCAAAGTGTTTACAGATAAGAATATGTATAGATTTTAGCGAGGATTTTGTTTTTAATACATAGATGTGATGTCAAATATAATTAATGGGTTTTACGTACGATTGCAGATATTATGTCTTTCCATTTCTTGCTTTATCACTTCATCGTCATCCACAAGCACAAGTCTTTGCTTAAAAATCTCTTCAAAAGCTTTGAGTGGCAACATTCTTAGTTTTAGCTCTAGAAGGTCCAGCAATCCGATTGAAACATCTAAGGAGTTTACTGTACCGTACGTGTAGCTTATAGAGGTCTTAATGATAAGTATACAATAAGAAAATAAGCCTATAATAGAGGTTCAAGATAAACCCCTAAAGGCTCGGACTCTCAATAATGCGTGATTTGTAATGTAATGAAGTGGTAATTTGATTAATTATGTGAATTATAATGGCTTCGACGCTTGAGATAGTGAATTACTTCAGACCTTATAACGTAAAAGTACCTTGTATCTCATTTTAAGTGAACTTTGTAAAAATGTTCTTATGAGAAATAAATTCTTTAAACCCATAATGCAAGGACTGACGTGTTTTATCCTAAGAATATTTCAGGTCCAGCTAAATTGTAATGTATGTATTGCTTCGTGTTTCATTATTCGTACAGCAAACGACTGCAATCGTTTTCCCACGTCTGTGAGATAGTGTTTCCCTCTGATTTCAATGTGGGTAGTTCATGAGTAGATTGAGTAAGCTAGTGCGCCTTATCATCCAGGACTGCATTTCCACTTAATATCAAATGGGATTTTTTATGGACGAACTACACAGTTGGCCAGCTGGCCTTTACAGCTCCACCGGATTGAGAGGCGACATAGCTCTTAGGTCGCTTAGCCTGAAACTCTATTAGATAGTAACTCGACACAAGGGCACAAGTAACCTAGGCTTGGGCGGTTACTATGTTACGCGTAAGCATTCCAATCTGAGGGCGCCCGAGAGAGCCGAACCACGCTCGGTCGGTACCTATTTTATCAATAGAAACTATTTGCGACAGTCTAAGCTAAATTAACTTAAATGCCACTTCGGGAAGCGTTGGCACTGGGAGAAGAAACGGCCGAAGAACGCCAACAATCCTATCCAAGGGGTGGGTATCAAGTGGGATAGTGATAAGCACTTGCTTGGAAACTATAAAAAAAAATGTGTACATGAGTGAGCTATGTAGGCTCTCTTAATAGGCGCAATATGTCACCTTGGCGGTTATGAGCCGAGAGGAGATCACCATCCCGTTGGCATTGACCAAATTGACAAGCATTGTACGTATCAATTTCACTCGTTCAATTGCTAGTGTAGACGACACGTTCCAATTAATGTGTTCCGGATTTGTTTTCGCGTGAACAATATGTGCTCGATGTTAGAGGTAATAAATAATAACGTCCAAATATTTGTCTTTTGAAGTGCTTTTAAGAGTTTTTCGTTTATGATATAAATCAATTTAAAAGCTTCCAAAATATCATTGCTATAAAATGACGCAACATTTTGTTTAGATAAAAAATCATTAGCCTCAAATCTTTTTTTATAGGAAAACGACCAAACCACAGGAGTAGCAGTCTCTTTTGGCAAAGCAGACATAATGGGAAATGGAGCTTACGAAATTAGTAGAGTAGTAGTAATTATAGTTGGAGAGCCTCAAGAGTCGAAAAGTCGCATGGTATACCAGCCTACCAACATGACGGTTTTGGTGGATCTCTTTCTACGGGTACATATTTCAAACACTGAGCCCGTTTGTTGGCCATTTCTCATTTTTCAGACCATATTAATTCAACGCGGCTGAGATATCAAATCATATTAAAGTGTTTATTACGAAAATTAGCAAACGAAGGAAAACAGAATGGTAATAATAAACATTTGATAGTAATATAGCTAGGATTTGAATCTACTAAGCATTAGAAATGTGGCGACGTTTAGCTCTTAGGCACAAATCGTCAGTACGATACATATCAATAGAAACATCGAGATGCTCTTTCAATTAACTGCTTTCACTTTTGTTATTCAATTACGTTAATTTTATTTATTAACCTCGCTGCGATCACGCACTCGCTTACTTTATCTATTGCGTGACTTCTAATCTTAACTCAATTGAACGTAATTCTCTTATGTACGTCTTATTTGAATCTTATAGCAGTGGTGGTTTTAGTTGGAGGGCGAAAAATTGTAAAAAAACAAATTTAAACAGGCCAAAATTTGACCGAAGAAAAATCTTTTGATTTATAAAATCTATTTAACAAAAAATTAAAGGCATAATTTAGCAAATTACACAAATTGCTTGTGGCAATGTTTTTGGCTTTTTACGTAAAACATTTACGACGTTATAAGCTTTTTAAACAAACCAAGAATTTTTCAAGGTTTTGAACTTAATAAAATAATTAACCTTATGAATTATCGTAGGAATATTACGAAATAGAATTCAGAAACTCGTACTCATCAAAGTACTTTCGAAGTACATCCTTTACAACAAAAAAAAAATCGAAATAGTATTTACCCCTTCTTACATTACATTACATCAGCTATTTGCAAAAGTCCCGTCAAAATCGGTCCAGTCGTTCCAGAGAATAGCCGGAACTAACAGACAGACACAAATTGTAAAAAATATATATATTATATATTTACGTCTATTCATATACATGTAGTTAAAAGCGGTTACTTTAATATTACAAACGGACTTATCGATTTCTATTTAAACCAAATTAACTGCTAATTACACAGTTAATTTTCTACCTCATAATTCGTCGCTATTTTTTTATTTTTCTCTTTAATTTCTTTATTAACCACAACACAGTTATTATGCTACATGCCAGCATTGTAGATAAGGCAATAATCATGACACATTGCGGCCGGTATTAAAACGGTACCCCATAGAGTACCGCTGTGAAATGGCACATCCGTGCAGACACTATTATGGCAACATTAAGCCTATACCATCTGGTGATATGAAACTACTTAAATAAATGTGAACTTAAGTGGCGTTGGTAATTTCGTAATAACGAGCATGGTTTCTGTTGGAGATAACAGACTTGTAAGACAAAAGCAGTGCTATACGGATCCACGGCATTACAATTACGTATTAAACTGTTATTTCAAATCCACGGTATTGTTGTAATCTACCCGACTTAGTTCCGAATGTGAGGTAGGAAATAAGCCTGTCGCCAGACACTAACCACATGTTTTGAACTGGGTAATAAAAGCATAAGGTACTAGTAATATTTTTACGGTCAAACGGTAGAGTTGGTATCCATATATAAAATGTTCACCACCGCTTATGAACAACCGTGAGACCAGAGGTACTGCCGATAATGATAAGGAGAAGGAGAAAACGGAGGTGAAGATTGGTCCCCGGCTTCCTAACATGTTTAAAGAAATACAAAAGTATACCTAAATACTTCTACATCACGCTAATATCTATCAAGGCTGAGGTTCCCCGCTTGAGATGCTCATTGAGAGCAATAACCGTCGCGTGGATTTCTCAATAAACATTGCACATGTACTATTGCATCATTCAAATTAAGATGCGTTAAGACCGGGCCCTTGCTGAGACGGTAACCAATGTTGGCATCAGGTTCTATTTGTCCGTTTATTCAGTCTTCAACTGTATTTTTGAGGTAAAAATTATGTACGAACGCTTGACTTGGTGATTAAGCTGGTGAATGAGTGACGAGAGCGTTACGAAAAGTGTTATCGAGCGAACAGTTGAATTGAGAGAGAGCATAAGTTTGTGAAGATAGATAGAATTTCGTAAAATACTGTAAGGGCAAAAGACACCCTTTCACCCTTTCTCTCATGGTCCGTTTTAATAATATATTTATAATAATTAGAAATACTTTAGTCGTGTTTTCTGAAACAATCTCGTTGTTTTTTTCATTTTTCTTTATTTTTTAAAATGTTTCGTATTTTATTTGGCATGTGTTTGTATATGATGTCAATAAAGAAAATGTCTATGTCTAATGCACTATTATATTTTCTATTAAATTATTAAATAAGTGCAGTATACTAAAGTGTGTACTAACTGTAAACTGTAAGACTGTACTAAATTATTAATAGGCAAAGCAATCACACTATATGGTATATGGAAGACAACGCCGTCAAAATGTAAAAAAAAAAATAACGCAAGCAGAAACTTGTAAAGAATGTAAATGATATCTAAAGGTCACTAAACAGTAAGCCCACGGACAGACGGAAGAGGCATATTATATAAGTGCCAGTGTTAGGATTGAGCGCGCTGACCCAACACAGTATTGCTCAAGAGACCATTACGAGGCATTGGCATAATGTACATAACGTATCTCTAGCGGAAAAACGACGTAAGCGACAATTAGCGTTTTTTGTTCGCTTCAGAATTTAAAGCTTTAAATAGTATAGAGTTATATTATATTATTACTACAACTATTTTGTGGTTGTTCATATTGCATTTTACCCACTCGGGTCGGTAATTTGGCCTCTCTGCGTCTCTTGATTTGAGTACTCAGAAGCTCAGGTTAAACGTTCTAAGACATCCGCCATATACCCCTGCGAAGAAGCCTTTAGGCTAACAACGGCACTCAGTTATAAAAATGCGCTCAGACGAGTAGTATAAGTGGGAGTAAAAGTACGAGTAGTAAAAGTTATACACAATACAATACAGATACATAAAGCTATACTAATAAATGGGGATTTTGTACTGTACTACAAAACCACAGAAGAGACCTGGTACTTATGCCATAAGATACAGCGTGTTTCGAAAAAGGTTTTAGTACATATGTAATATAGCATTGCTTACTCATCTCAAACCAATATTTTTATAAGTAGAATTTTCTACTACAATTTCGTTGACTTTTATATTATATACTAGCGTACCCAGCCGTCTCTCCGTATTCATTCTCTTGTTGAGCGGGTGAAGATCATTACCAACACCCATGTACATATCAGTAAATACAATACCATTCTTAGCATTTATACAAAAACATAATCGGGCTCAAGTTAATGTCAGAAATAAAAGTACGACGTATGGCTTGACAGTTCAAAAAGAGGAATGCTCCGATCGTCAACAAACTTTACAGGAATACTCGCCAGGTCAATCTGAAGATTCCCTGAAAGTTTCATTAAAATCGTTCGGAGTCCAGCCGTTTCGGAGCCTATATGGAACATACCACACACTTTCTATTTTATATAATTATATATAGATTATTTAATTTAACATTTGGTGGATGAGTTATAAAGTAAATAAAGCTTTTTAGTTAGTGTATAAAGGATTACTAGTATTTTATAAATTGTATCACAAATGATAAAAAAAACGTATACAATACGTTCTATCAAGTCGAGCGATCTTATCTAAATCTTTCCTTCGTGATATGAAGCGTACTGCATATTTTGTCAATGCTGCTCCATGTTTAATAAATAACACAATTCATTCATTCATTAGATTCTATACAAATAATTCAAATATAATGAAAGTGAACACCGACAATATCTAGGAAACTGTTAACATATTCATAACTCTACTTGTTTACTAATAAATTGGATATTTATTTAGATTTCTGATAACTTAGTACATCGTTTCTCTACTTGGAGACGGTTAACCCCGAGGGAGTAGTTGTTAAAAAGGGGTGCACGAACATAAAAATAAACATGAAATGAACCATCTCCTATTTTTGGAGTCAGTGGCATAACTTTTAGTTCCTTAAGCCCGAGAGAGCGAATGAAATAATTGATTCGATAAGTTAATATTTTTATCTAGCCTATAACTTTTTCAAAGGAAAAATGTATGGCGATTTTTTTTTATGACGAACTATATATACAGATTAGCCAGAGAACTGCACAGCTCTTAGGTCGTTTATCCTGAACCTCTATCGCTAGTAACTCGGCACAAGGGTCCTCCCAGGGAGGGATAACCTCGGCTTGGACGGTTACTATGTTACGCGTAAGCTTTCCGATCCGAGGGCGCCCGAGAGGGCCAAACCACGACTCGGTCGGTTGCTATTTTACGGATAATCTAAGGGATATTTGATAGGTAAACTAACCTTAGAGTGCCTTAATATCGCTTCGTATCATATTAATATAATGATATATGTCAATATTACCTCGTGCAAGTAGTGTACACTAAAAGCGTTGTAAAAGTAGACAGCAGACAAAAGAACGTCGCAAGATCTAGCTTTGAATGGGCCATAAAGGAAGGCGTTAAGTGGAGATTTACTGGGAACACTGCGAGGCCGAGCGACGGAAACCTCACGTGAGCCGTCCTCGGCGCAACGCACTAACGGATTTATTACTGCCTATGTAATGCTTGTCTCCGTTAATGATCTCTACTGCCGTACAGTACAATAGCTAAACGAATATTAGTATTTAATTAAATAAATTCAAAGATAATCCACCTGATATTAAGTGAAGATAATGAACGTGTACATGCGCAGGCCTAGTTCTCTTCACCGAGCCTGTCCGGGCGAGGTGGTGAACCCCATCTTGCCCCATTACGGCGGACGACGACTCACAATAGGAGGCCGAGCCCGACATTGCTTTTCCGCTCACCCGGCGGGCACGTATCAATAAAATCATTTCCTCCCGTGTATAAATGTGTACATGTATTTGCCATTTTACTCTACTAAAATCTAATGTTAGCAACAATGACTACAGTAAATCATCCTGTACGCATAACGGACGGTAATGAAATTTTTGTGCACAAAAATCTGAAATACAATATACACTTATCATACTGCTGGGATATATGGGATACTAGCCGCTTCGCGATAAAAGAAGAGAGAAATTTCATCGGTAGTTAACCAGAAATTGGTAAAAGAGGCACTTTAAGGACCTAAATAGTGTTAAAGTCGGTAGATCAAAATTTATGAAAAAAAAGGCCTAACCTAAGTCAAAGAGCCACTTGTGGTTCAAAAGCCGCTGATTCCGACCCTCGACCGAATTGAAGTAGATTCATTACGAATGCATGTAGTTTTTATTTTTATTTTATAGGAATTGACGCAAAAGAACATGAGACTCACCTTAGTAAGTGACCGCTTATCATGAACATTTGCAACACGAATTCTCGTATTCGGTAACCAACACGGAATCTCATTGCATACATCTCAAAAAATGATTTTAAGCTAGAGAATATTATGGCATTTTTAAATTAATTACAATATATGCGTAACGTAAAATAAGTTCCATTTTTGTTTCTTCGATTTTCGAAGATTCTCACAGATCTTCGAAATTTACATTTTTTTTTAAATTGTATTAACCTAGTAGAGTGACCTTCAAATACTCTGCGTTTCTAAATAACCTGATTTAACAGTTATCAAAAGCATATCTAATTACGCTTTCGATTCAAGGAATAATTAAATCTTTAACAGAAAACGCGAGTCAAAGCGACGTTCAATTATACTGCGTTAATGAGATACTGTATATTAAGATTTATTTGCATAAGTAGCCGTTTTTACAGCGAGCTGAACAACTGAGAGGATTTCCTTAATTATTTTGACTTACTAAATGAATACCCAGCATAATTACATACATGAAAGGATACCATTTAATATTCGTTTATTCAACGATGTTCCTACACAGGCACTCTAAATATTGAGAGGTGGCATAGCTCTTAGGTCGCTTAGTCTGAACCTCTATAGATACAAGGGTCCCACAGATAAGGCGTCACTTCGACTCGGACGGTAACTATGTTACGCGTAAACATTCCGATCCGATGGATCTCGAAAGAGCCGAATCACGGCAAGGTCGGTGGTTGCTATTTCACGGATAATTGGCAATGAATTCACGGACTATTTTGTATGAAAATTTTCTCTCATTCTCTGACAGACCTATTCACAATGTAACGATTGGGATCTTTATATGAAACTATTGAGATAAAGCGCCATTGAGCTTGTTTTTATTGCAATAAACATCGGCAGACACAAACACAAAATGAAACAAAACTTGCCAAAGGAAGCAAGGAATCGTGGTGGAATTTCTATAGAAGCCTTACAGTACGATCATCGGCACGGCATTGTTATGGAATACCAATATTTGCAGAACAATTTCGATAGCGTAGCTTGTATTTGCACCTGCCTCGGACGCGTTGTTATGCGGTCGGCGAAACGACGCGCGATACGCATACGAATCCAAATACTAGACTTTAAAGGAGCATTGCCTTTTCGGTATCGAAACTAGCGCGAACACCGCGACATCCGGTTGATATTTGAAAACATGTCACAGGTATTTAGGCTTAACTGTACAATAGATAGTAATGTAACAAGTTGGACATCCGTTAAAGCGGCGACTACTAAATCTGATTAGCGATTTATTATTTGCCAAATCAAATCAAATCAAAATAAATTTATTCATATAGGCTCCTATGGAGCACTCACGAAAGTCATAATACAGAATATAAAAACAGTTAATGAGGCGAAAATCAGAGGTTATTTTATAGAATTAAACAATATGATAAAACATTACAAATCAACCAATTTGCAGTAACCAGGAAGCGCTTGTGCAGCTTGTTCTCACACGCTCTTGTTATCAACATAATGTTGTGGTTAACAATAAGCTCTTTGAATTAGAGCATTTTTATGATTGATTTAAAGGTCGGTAATTCAATAATTTTACTCAGGATTTTATTATAAAATTTCAAACCATTTGCCACAAATGAATTTTTAGTTTTTGTCAGTCTAAATCTAGGCACTACAATTTTATGTCTATTTCTTGTATTTAAATTATGTATACTCTTATACCGGTAATGACATATATTTTTGCGTACATACATTACATTTTCGTAAATATTTTCGTTGCCAAAGTAATCTAAGCTTAAAGCATAGTAATAATTGCGATGAAAGCTGGAATACCTAGGGCATATAATGCGCAATCCCAAATACGATTTGTTACAGCCCATAATCCAAAGATACAAGGGAAAAGAAATCCGGGAAGGAGAAGAACATCTGGGCTTAAAAATCTACACCAATGGTACAATAAGAACACACGTTCTTTATTTCGTGCTGATGTGTCGAGGGTCTACATCGCCATGATGGTCGCCAACCTTCGATAGAAGATGGCACCCAGAGAAGAGAAGAAGATCAATTTATGGTTCTTTTCGATGTGATGGAGTTGTTGACTAGATGCTTAGTAAATGAAAACATACATCACCAAGAACCATGGTTTAAGGTGCCGAACCTGAGCAAGAGGAAAGGTCGACCAGGCCAGTTACTGATGCGATATCACTGAATGGAACCAGATAGTACAAATACTTGTATTTAATATTTAATTATTCATTGGATGACATAAACAATGTGCAATATTCTGGAATGTAGGCCATAAGAATGACCACAGTATGGTAGAGTCTTCAAAATATTACATTGTTTGTTAAAGTTGAAAACATGAAACCCATGGTAGTATCAACCTCTGCAGAACACTGGTAAAGACTGGAGGTATACCATGCTTATACATTTTACAGAGTGAGTAAGATGGCCTAACTCATTATAAGTTCAGCAAGCATGATTGATCTTTTGATTTGAATTTATTTAGAACAAAATAATTACCCTCAAAGAAAGTAAAAATATTGCTACACATAACGTCATAAAAGATAATATGTTACAACAGTATAATAGGAAAAATAAAACACACTTACCATTTCGTGATACGTCAAGCTCAACTAAATTTTCAAAATTCTGTATGTCGGATGGCAGTTTGTGAATTTCATTGTCACTAAGGCCTAATCTCCTCAACCGGTGCAATCTGAAGAAATTCTGAAACAACCAAAATTATTTATAGGTGATATATGTTTTTAAGTTTGAAACTAAATGATAAAATAAAATGTTGCGGCCATGTAAGGAATCTACTAATCCATAAGAATAATAAAAGTAAGGGAGGTAAAAATATTCCAAACAACCTACAACTTATCACACAGAATATAAACATATTATTGACATATGAGGGGGGTTTATGTGAGATTTATATCCCTTATTGGTGCATGGTGAGGGGCTCTGGGATCTCCAGAGAAATGCACTAGAGCCCCTCTGCACTGTGCTCTTCAGAGAGCATGTGTCGGGGTTGAGAGGTTAATCCCTCCCCCGCTGTGCACAGTGTAAGGCGAAGGAGATGGGCCAGCCGATGTCGCCTTTTTCCCAGATCCATTTTGGGGGACAACAAAGGCCCCCTTGTCACCCAGTGAACCATAGGCCCCTTTTAGTCACCTTCTACAACAAGCAGGGGATACCAAAGTCTTATTCTACGAGCCCAGAACTACAAAGCATGACATACATACATATTTCATTGCCATATTTTAGTCATAGAGAAAGAAAATAATAAAGGCTAAAAAAATAAATATAAATATACCTATATACCTGCAATACCTATAGGGTATAGGCATAGGTAAAAGGTATGTGAGGTAAATCACTAGTCAATAAAAATAATGGTGTAACATAAATAGGGTGCAATGTTTGGAATTTCCTTTACCAAAAATAATTCTATGATATTATTTTTGTAGCTTTACATAACAGAAATTAATAATGAGCATATGTCTAATATATACACTAATTTTTAAATAAAACGAATGAATATTCATATGAACTTTAAGTAACAAAGTTGGCAAATTAAGTCAACATCAATTTATTAACTTTACTCAAAACAATCTGTGAAAAATGACAGTGTCAGTGCCATTGCCAATATTTGGAAGATAAACTGATATAAAACATTGATATGATTGGCTTTATATGTATATGTTATTTTTATTCGTTTTGTAAGAAAAAACATATACTATACACATATAACATCGTGTATTCACGTGTCGTGTATTCGTGTATTTACACATCGATAGAAGGTAACCGTTTTAAAAAGCAAAACAAAATGACATTCAACGTAATCATATTATTTACACCTCGGAGTGATAAGGTGAACGCCCACGATCACAAGTGATATTAATTGAGGGCACCCAATAACATACCTTTGGCAAATCTCTTATATGATTGGCATCCAAAAAAAGTTCCTCTAAACTTCTGGAATATCTTAAGATATCTTCAGGTACTGTCGGCAAAGAGCAATGCCGCTTGTCTACACATTCCACTTGCCGATTACATTTAAACAAAGGTATACATCGAAACATGTTGGACACTACACTTCAATCAAACTATAAAGAGATAAATCACTACCACGACACATATTTGTGCGCCTTTAGAAATAAACACTATCTCAGCATTTTAAATATTAAAACGATAACAAAATATTCAAAAAACACTAGACACCTCACCCTTGAAAATGAAGCCACAAACTGTCAATGTTGCCCTATTATGTTGAATACCTGCCACAAAGAGTATACAATTTGAAACATGGATGCGACGGGTACAGTAAAATGATAATTTTTGACTTTTTAATTAATTGAGCGCAAACACACGGTAAATGGTTTAAATAAAGCATAATATTGAACTAATTTATCACCAAAAAGGACTATTTGTGTGTACGTGCTTAATTGAAGTCACTAAAAAACAAATACATGTGTGTTTTATGTTTTTGTCATGTTTGCTTAATTGACTCAAGATAGAAAATTGCGTTTTGAATAGTTTAGAAAACAATGTCGTTGTCGTTGCATTGCAAATGTTTCGAGCAGTCAAACAATATATTAGTATTATTAGCGAGATAGTATCATCAATTGTAACAAAAGTGGGTGTACGCTGAGAAGCCTTTGTACTACATTAGCTGTAATAGAGGATTAGACTTGAGTACCTCTCTGTTTGGTCAATTCGTAAAGATCTTCAATATGGCTCATAATCGTAGAAAACTATTAACATAATACTCTTACCTGATTTATAAGTTTCCTTCATTTTTTTATCTGTTCAAACCGCGTACGTTTTTCGCGTTTTTCTTAACTTATATCTGTCGAACCTGTCTACACTGAGACCGTGTTTGTTAAGTCGATCTAATTTTTATTTTCATCTTAGACGTAAAAATTATGCGTATATGTTTTAAAAAGACTTGGCTTAAAGGTCTTGTTACCGGGCCATAAAAACTTTAAATAATGATAAACTTGTTTTGTCAAACTCAAAATACAGTAATGGCTGTATGGACTTAAGTCTTTTGCCTTTCCCATTAGGGATAAATTAATATCATCAATATCATCAAGAGACAGGGATATGAACGTCAAAGCGAAGTCTGACAAAATCTGAGGCTTACTATGAACATAGAGAACTTTGATCATACCGAATAAATATCATTTATCGTAATAAAAAATTGGTAACTTGCATTCTGCACTTGTCGAATAATAGATATTATTTCTATATTTTGGACGTTATCGCCATATTTGATACTTACCCGTTAGATTAATAACTGTGCACTATACGCTCATAGAGCACATACTATATATCATGTCGTATAATATTGGTTTTATTGGTGGTGGAAATATGTCCACAGCTATTGCTAAAGGAATTTTAAGAAACCGTAAGTGTGTTTTGATAAAAAATCATTTAGCCATTATTTCATTCATTTAAAAGCTGTATCAATCCATTGCTAGACAAATTGGGCATATGCCTTCAACGGTTTGTGTTCAACAGTAGAGGGATTAGAGCACAAATATATTTGCTCTCCGAAGGCATTTGGCAGAACTCTAAAATTTTTTGGACATGAACACGAAATTTTATGACCTGTAAATTATATAATATTTAAATTGGTATATTTTTTGTGCATTCTGTGTTTGTCTGCAAAAGGGTTGTATACTTGACTGTGGATATTGTAATCTACTTAGTTCCTTATTTTGTATTTAAAGTGATGTACCATTTAAATCAATAGATGCTTATGTATTATGTTTAGGTGTTAAGTCTTTTGTTTGTCTGTGTAATTGTTTTAATATATGTATTAATCCTTTGTAGATACTCATCCAGCATCACAAATCTGGGTTTCGGGTCCTCATTTAGCTAACTTACAACAATGGCGTGATATGGGTACTAATGTCACTAATAAAAATGGAGAAGTGTTAAGTAAATGTGATATTGTATTTCTCGGAGTTAAGCCTGGAGTATTAAATGATGCTCTCAAAGACTGTGTTAAATCACTCCCGGTTAAGGGTCCTTGTGAAAATTTATTTTTTGTTTCAATGTTGGCTGGTATCACTATTGATCAGTTACATAAGGTTTGTTTGTGTTTTCATTAACTGACTACAAAAAACATTGTCTTTTATTGTGCAATTATGTATGTATTTTTGTCTTGTTTTTTGTATGTCTGTGCAGTTGTAACTCATCATATATATCATTTATAAACATATTTTTTATTTGTTCAAAACTCTTTACTCTCCAAAGATATATGAGGGAATTCAATCATCTAGAAAAATATTTCTTGGTTTAGAAATTTTGTTGAAGTTAGTACTTGTACCGAATTCTTTAATGATATTGTGCGAATATACAGTAAGAATGTAGACTTGCCTCTAAATAACTTTTTTTTTTATAAAGAAAGCTAGCAATATTTCTTTTTTTTTTCAGAAATATTACTAACAATCTTGTTAACCATTCCAACTAAGCTTAAGCTTGTGCTAGGACATGGTTCACAACAATAGTTGAATGGTGGATTCGAACCCACGACCTTACAATTTGCAGGCTGTACCCTAAACCATTACACTATTGACGATTTTTCTAGTTTGTTTTTCTTTTTTCAAATTTTACTTATTTGTTGTATAACAAATATAATTTTTTAAATTTTGTAATATTTCAGGCATTTGAGGTCTTGCCGTTTTCTACCAGTGTTATAAGAATAATGCCTAATACACCAATGAGTGTGGGTGCAGGTGTCTGTTTATACACACCAGATGATAGAGTGAATTTGGAGCAGTGTGCAATGGTAGAGAAACTTGTGAGTAGCTGTGGAATCTGTGAGAAAGTTTCTGAATCATTAATGAACTCCGGCGGTGCATTGCCTGGTTGCGGACCAGCATTTGTAAGTAATCTTCATAAATAGGTTTTAGGTGTTTATGCACACTTATATATTGTTATCTTGGCAATGGGGTTATCTAAGTCATGCTGAAGTATATTTAAATAATTTAAGTCTTGACTAATTCATTACAATACTATATTTTAATATATAACCATTATAGTATATACTACATTTACCATCATAGTATCGTAATTTTTACATTTTTTATTTTGTAGAATTGATGTGATAGAATTTTGCTGTTTAAACTAACCAAATTTTTGGAAAATTTGTATGTGTATGTACACTTTTTTGAATGTGCATGCAATAGTCAAAATATTTGAAGTAACTTGGGCAAAACTTAGTGAGGTCTCCAAAATTAATTGAAATATATTTTTTGAGTATTTTTTATTAGAGTATTGGTTATTAGATAAGACTCTTGTCCTAAAAAAAAGTGTTGATTAAATTAACACCTATTTCAAACGCTTCCTTTGATGGCGTAATATGCGCAAATGAATGTTAATTGTACATACAAAGCAATGTTTTTATATTGTCTGTTGTCACTGTTTCTGGAGGTGAGTATGAATTAAATAAATCGAGAATTAAAAAGTTGTCTTTATCAGTGTTTTGATAATTTTCTAAGTCAAAAACATACATACTACGTAAATTTAAAATAGAAGCGTGTTTAAAAGTAATTTATTGGTGATATTTTCGCCTAAAACTTCTTGTAAATATTCATCTAAAGTAAAATTCGTAATTGTTAAATCCTTGATATTCTTATACTTAAAAAGGTCGCAATGGGCGTAAAAATAAAAATAAATAAAAATCTTTTATTTAAATTAATAACTTAGCCTAAATATACAAGTCTCTTATATCTACGAAAATATTTCTTATATCTATTAACATTATTTTGCAGGTATTTTTATTACTGTTTGGCTAGTTTTGCAATATCAGATAACTAACTACCCTCCTTACTAGTTACAAGAACTATATGATGGCAGAGTAGTGCGGCCAGTTTGTTGTTTACGTTTAAATACAATATATTGTCACTGAAATATCAACATTTATGTTCAGGATAATTTTAATAAAACAACTTCCCCTTTACATGTCACCTCTGTTTACACCACTCTAGTGCGGTACACTTAACACTAGTTAGGAAGGCATAAGATTTTTTGTTTTATAAAATATATTTTCGTTCTTCTATATTATTATTATGTTTATAGATGTATATTGTGATTGAGGCACTGGCAGATGGGGCAGTTAAGCAGGGTGTGCCTCGAGCTATGGCATTACGACTAGCTGCTCAGGTACTGGTTGGCAGTGGAGAGATGGTGTTGCAAACAAACAAGCATCCTGGTCTTTTAAAAGATGAAGTCTGTTCACCTGGAGGCTCCACTATATGTGGTGTAACTGCCCTGGAGGATGGAAAGTTGAGGTAAGCTTAGTAGTGTAGTTAGTTTTAAGAACAATTTTAATCAATAATATTTAAAAATGGACCTGGAAATCGATGTATAAATGCCAAGTTTTTGGCAGTTTTTTCAGCAGGGAAGATTCTTCAGAGAAATGTTGATAACGGTTGTTGTATCTATTTAAGGTTGAAATAAAAAGACTTGAGAGCTTATTGAAGATAAAACCAAACTAGTGTAGTGTCAGTGTATAAGATTTTGACTAAATTAGTAAACATAACTATTTTTTTTTTTCAGAGCGTCTTTGATCAATGCAATCGAAGCAGCGACAATTAGAAGTAAGGAAATGGGGAAAAAATAAGATTATATCAATTTGCAGAATTATTGGCGATTGACGATTAATTAATTATTAGACAATTAGCAATGCGGGTCTCTTTGCAGTATTTAATTTATTAAGAGGACAATTTGTAACAATATTGTTGTTATATATGTGGCATATGTGTGGAAATTATAGAAAATTATTGCTGTTTATATTATTTTGCCGATTTTATAGCTTCATATAATATATATACAAAGTTTGTTTAGTTATTTTTATCGGTTTCTACAGTTGAACCACAATGTTATTGTAAGTGATATTTATTAAGTTTTTTTTGTGATGAAGAAAATCAGTTACCATTCTATTTTATTATGAATTATATGAATGAAATACATTTAATTATGAATATTTTGTTATCATAACAGTGTTTGCCTCATGGCAAAGCAGTTCCACTTACGATCTGATGCCATCTCGAATGAAAGATTTCTTTGTCTAAGGCTAAAAGGACGCAAATACTTTTTTTTTTCAATTGTATCCTTTTTGGACATAATTATTTTTTGTATAATATTCGAGTATGTTACGGTCGTTAAAAAGGATCTATCGTTATATGATTGTAAGCATCTTTTATTGTATGATGTAATCAAATTTTCTTTCATCATATTCTGAAACTATTTATTTATTATCTGTGGTCTCAGTATAGTAAGCCTCAGTATTACTCATTATATTATAAGTATGTATATGTACAGCATGTTTAATCATAATTAGTTAATAACCAATACTAAATTGAACTTGAATATTTTGTATAGGCCGTTCATACCTTAAATATGTTGAAATAAAGTTTGTAACATCAAATAATGCACTTTATCATGGACATGGATGGCACTGGCTTATAACATGTATAAATATTTATTAAAGTGACAATTGAGGATGGACCAAAAATGAATCTACAGATTAAGTTTTAACATAATGTTTCCTATTATTGAAGTTGTACTTCTTTAGGTGCGTAATGAAGAAATGATGACAGTAACAGGTTGAAGCTGCAGTGAAAAAATTGTGCTTATTTATATTTTCAAGTGCTTCAATATAATTGAGGTTAACTATTTATGTATTATTTATTAATACAAAATAAAATATTATTATTTAATATAATATATTTTTTTTATGTATTATATAAAAGTTTAATTAGACACTGTGGAAATCTTGACGCACAAATAGACATCAGCATCCTACAACAACGGCCATACACATGTTAACAATAATAATCAATGTCCCAGATGACATATATAATAGCAAAAATTTAGACACAACAGACCATCCAAACAGTTAGGGTATATTATTATATGTATGTTGGATTGTTTATACATGTATCTCTTTATATAAGCTATATGTATATATATAGTAGCGACTGGGAAGTGGTATTCTTTATCTTGATGTATCAAGACGGAATGCACACATACACAGGCTAAAAGCCGAGAAATAGTACTTTATTTATTTAATATTTCAAATTTAAACTGATCTTCATTGACTGCGTTGACTATCCTTTTCCAGTCGTTTATTATTTTACAAGCGTACCCAGCCCGCTTCGTCGGGCTAGATTTTGCTTTATTTCATTTAAACAAGAAACTTACATCATTAAAAAATGATTTAACTCGGTTTAAAGAAATTTTATTTCTCAAAAAAGAATAAACAATATTCACTTAAATATTTGAGAAAACAAAAACTTACATATCACTGCTTAAAATTATAATTAACTCTCACAATATATTCAATTATGCATTTCTCTCCGTATTCATTCTCTTCTATTCTCTGCTCGAGCGGAAGTTCATTACCTACACCACCAGAAAATTCTTAACATTTATCAATATACTCCATTGTACTTCAATATGGTTCTTAGTGACATAAATATACACAACACATGTGTCATTACAAATTTGGGTTATAAAACAATAGAATATCATCATAGTATTAAAAGTTTGTATTTGACAGTTCAAAAAGAGAAGTGCTCCGATCGTCACCAAACTTTACACGATTACTCGTCAGGTCAATCTGAAGATTCCATGAAAGTTTCATTGAAATGGGGTCCAGCCGTTTCGGAGCCTATACGGATCAACCACACACACATTCTCTTTTATATATATAGATTGTAATCAATTATTTGTACTCATTTTAATTTATTAAGTTATGATTGATATGAAAGTAAATCTAAGGACAAACTTCCTGTATTATGTTTAGATAGCGCTTAATAAAATGTTTTCAAGTATTGCTCTGAAAATCATTGCAGTATGTTTATTGTTATTTTTTTGGGTGGAGTACTCGTGTACGTATTTCAATTATTCAGACGTTACGTCACAGCTCCAATCTTATCTAAGACGCAAGTTATCTCCGCATAAAGGTTACGCATTATCTTTTAATGTACTAAGTAATCCGTGGAGTAATTTAGTTTGGTAATGATTGAAAACCTATTGATTATTTAGATTTCTATACGCCACGTGCGTGTGAGCGAAGTTCTAAAAATAATCTCAATTCAAACGTATCCGTGAAATAGCTCCCGACCGAGTTGTGGTTCGGCCCTCTCGGGCGCCCTCGGATCGGAATGCTTACGCGTAACATAGTAACCGTCCAAGTCGAGGTTACCCCTCACCGGGGGGACCCTTGTGTCGAGTTGCTAGCGATAGAGGTTCAGGCTAAGCGACCTAAGAGCTATGCCACCTCTCAATCCGGTGAAGCAGTCGAGGCCAGCTTCTTTGGCCAATCTGTGTAGTTTGTCATTAAAAAAAAAATCATTTCAAATTTTCCGCCTAATTTTAATCCTCCTTATATCATTAGGTATATTAATATGTTGCGTCACCATTGTTGACTCGCGAGTCTGTAAAAGTCTTTAGGCCCAAAAAAACAAAATCACCTAAAATCCTTCTTAGAACTTCTTCAAACTACGTCCTTATAGAACTTTTTCACGTATATATTTTTTGACAATGAACTGAAATGATCAGCCAAGAGGCCTCTACAATTTCATCAGACTTTTTGAGAGGTGGCAAAGCTGTTGTATTATAAATGTATTTATTTTTGTATTTGTCTTTACCGCTGTGTAGTTTATGTGTTGAAATTAACTATCACGTAACTCATTAGAAAAGCCGTATGCAAAACGTAAGATTTTCCGTTCGATCCAGCGTTTGATTTCGAATTTTTTGACGAAAAAAAAAATATGTATATATATTGTTAGCATTTTTATAAAAAATGTGATTAGCTACGGATGTAAAGTTTGTTTTACAAAATATTCGTCAAACACACTTTATCTATATGAAGACCGAGTTATCGTTAGAGGAAATAGCGTTAAAGTTTTTCGTGGCTGTGTTTAATTAGTAAATAACTATTCTTACCACTTTGTATTATTTTTGTGAAAGTAGACAAAGTAAAATAAGAACGCATTATATTTATTTATAATTTTATTAAGAAAACCAATAATAATGCAATTTTTGTAGCACTTGTCTTAAACTTTCAGTCGTACCTTGACAACCAAACTCAGTTTGGCGAGGTGTTTTTTCTCAAATCTTGTTTTGGGAGTAGATACTTGAACAGCGAAACATTAATGAAATATAAATTTTCATCCATTTCAAATACAATCAACGGTCGTCCTAGCGCCATCTAGTGGAGCCACCTTGAGGTACCAGTATGTTATCATCCGATAGCAACCATGCTAGTACCTCAAAGATTTATGAGATGGCGTTGTTAAAAGATGTAAAATGACTAGAAAAGCCATTTTTTGTGTAAAATCTTGATATTTCAGTAGAAGACACCTGTATAGGAAAACTTAATACAACATTTGATGTAAATCGTTAGAGTCTATTCATCATACATAAACGAAAATTGCTAGTGTACAGTCATAAAATGCTTAGCATCGTAAATTTAAACCTATGTAATCTCGCCCCATGCTTATATAGTTTTATTTGAAATGCGGCGTAATATCGTAACACCTATAATGTTATCGAGATTCTAATTATATAATGAATGAAAAACCTTATTTTAGTCATTATCTGGTTTCATTGTATTTTCCCGAATCCATTTCGTTTATTCTAGTAAAACTGAGTCAGACCCCGCTTGCTGACTGTGTGTCACACTCCCTTGTTACCTGTCATCTATGTTAATATGAATCTTCCTTGTGGTTTGAGCCGGTGTATACGGGTGATAAGGATGCACACACACCGATCTCCTAGTGAAGATGAAAAGCGATATTCTTCTGGCGAATCCAACTCCAATATCGATGCTTTTGTGCCTCGTAACTTCCATCACCTCCCTTTCCTCGTCCTCGGATCCCCTAAAGCAGTTGATCTTTTGTAAACGTTTGCCAACTTTACCAAATTTAGGTCTCCACTTCGGTCGAATGTTCGTAAGACGTAGAAATAAAGATTTATCATTTTTCCTATACTTGCTGCTGTAACTGGAACTACCTTCGTCGTTACTTACAGAGTCCTTATAACTTTTTGATGTTTCTGCCAATGTTATTAATGCGATGTCTTCTTCACTCATAACTATGTTTTTTTTGTTCACATTTTCAAACCGAACGTTCAACGATGATGTGTTAGAACGAACTGAAATTCCGCCAACTAACGTTGGCATTGATTGAGCGTGACGTCTGAGATAAGATATTAAGATTACTGTGATTACGGCCATGATTTGTAGCAGTCATAGAAATTTATCGAATTTTAAGCCAAGATTTGTATTTTACTTGACTTGCATCCAATTGCCAAATACAGTTGCGTAACTAAATATTTATTTGCACTTTGTTAACCTTATCAAAATCAGATATTAAAGTGTTCAAATTTATGATAGATGAATGGTCTGAATGGGCTTTAGGCTTTCCGAAACTTCGCTGGGTGTTTTCCGTATTTAGATGTTGTATACAAATTAATACACTTAAGTACATTATCATCTTTTTCTGTCAACCGTAGTTGCATTGCTCGATTCGTGAAAGACCATAACTTCCGGTGCCCCACATTAATGGCAGACTGGTGACGGCTCCCTTTCCGCGATTTGGTACTTCTGATACCTCTGTTGGTACTTCTTAAAACAAATCTGTCCGGAAAACATGCAACAGTCGGGAGGACAGCGACCCAAATTTAAAAAAAAATCGCCGCTTTATGTCGGTAAGGCACTTTTTCCAGGACCGGCCGGATAATTACTGCCATCCACTGACCAGAGATACATTTCGGCGAGGATCTTCGCTTGTAGCTCCTAGGGGCAAGTCAGTCACTGAAACAAGGCTTAAATAACTTGAGGAGCGTCATCCACCCCAAGATCCAATGCCAACAAAATTCATATAGAGGTCTCAATGACAATCAAATTATTTCAAACAAAAAAACAATCAAAATCGATCCGCTCGATAAATGTGGGCACTTCGAGTGCAAAATACTAAAAAAATACAGGTGATTTGAGAAATTCTTTTGAGGTCGAAAAATAAATATACACACGACCGTACTTGGGAATTTTACTTATTTAGATGTTTTCCTTCACGCTTAAGGTATTTTTAGTGCCACCTAGATTGATGAAAAAAAAACCTAATTCCAGAATTAATCTCAGATAAACAAACTCATTACAACCATTGTTAAGTATACATTGTTTTCTTTATTTCCTTTTCATTCTGCTTTATTGAATACGACTAGGTCCCTATATCGGTAAAATAAACGAAAGACGACTAGTCGTAAAGTTTTATTCAACTTAACCACTCGAAGATTGGAGCTACATAATAAGAATGTAATTAGACTACTACTATTGTGCAAATTCTATGGGGAAAATGTGACAAAAATTTCAACTTATTTCGTAATACTACCGAAACCTTGAAAATCAGCCTGACTCAATAGCGCGGCAAAAAAATGTATTACAACCTTGTGTGCACTCACCGTGAGGCGTTCGTTTTACTTGGTTCTCGCTGTATTACTGTATATACAAACCTTTACATACTGTTTTAAGGATGTTATAAATAACACGAGAGTAGGGCATAGTCGGAGGACGGTAGTAGTACGTGCTGGTTTGCATAGTTTGCGACACAAGCTTATTTTCAGCAGTGTTAAAATATCAAAATGATCATCATTTCAGATTAAAGGAACTCGGCGTCCGCTCGCTTTAAGTTACATAGTTCGTTAGGGAAGCGAGTTCGTTTCCCGTTCGCCGGCACTATTGTAACTGTTAACTGCATGATGATGGATGAATGATATTTTAAATTTCTCTTAAAGAATTGCAAAATTGAACCCTATGTACTTAAGACAAATGCTTACGGATGCTAGTGATTAAAAATTTCAGTATTATTGGAGTCTTCTATCAATTTTTTTCAAGAAATTCGTGAAGGATATGTCCAAGGTAAATATATACTGGAATAAGGTTGTGAAACTTATCTTGAATTCGGTCCCGGTATGACATATGCTTTGAAAATCATCTGTTTTTATCTAGGTTCATTAGCCGATTCTTTTAGAAGAATCAGCTGGGCAAATTTTTATAAATGATAATAGGTAGTTATATAACTACCTATTATCATTTATAACAATATTCAGTATTTACAGCGAGATTGTGAGCTTGTTTAATGAATTCTCGGAATAAAAAATCGCGTCATAATTGACGGTGCTATAAGTGTTTGAATCAAAAAAGTAAAAAAAGATTGGACAAAAATATGAAACGAGAGCAATTGCCAATAACATCTATCGGCCTTATAATTGTTAAATTAATTATATACCGCTTAAAGACGCATCCAAGTTTTAGTGAAACTGGTTAACAACTGTAGACACAAGGTTGTCGAAGTTCGCTCTCATTTTCTACAATGGCGGGACGTGCGTCACACCTGCCTTTTTCCTTTTAAAATTTTCATGTTGCGAGCCGTGACCGAGAAGGCAACACGTCTGCAGTGAAGTGAGCTGTGACTGTAAAGTGCGCAGGCGTCAACGTAATCATAATTTTCCCGCTGTGACAAAACGTATCGACCGTTCGATTGATGATTGTCTGTCAGCTCCTACATTGAGCAACAGGTCGCGCCAACTTTATAAAGATATTTTTGGAAAATCAAATCGAATCATACAAAGGTATGTTATCATTATTTTTATATTTAGTTGCTTACTAACTTATTAAATGGTTTAGTCGTCCACTATTATTCACTAACATAGTCATGTGATGCTTTATTCGTTTGTATCGTCAGGTAAGTCAGGCAAGTAATTGTTTCTTGGTATTATCTATTTTTGTGTTATCGTTTCTTTTGTAACTATATGTCTTCAATATAGATATCTAATAAGATTGTTTTATTAACACCAAATTAAAAGAACTTCGATATTTACAATCCATATCGCTTATCTACCATACGCAATAACTTTTTTAATCCATTGATTTACTTCGGTACGTGAGATAAGGTTTTATATATATTTTCCTGGTATATTTACTCCCTTTATGCTCATTTTGTAATAGTGCTAGATATACGTGTTATAAAAAAGCTTTGTGAAAATCATACAATTGTTTAACATCTTGTAAGTAACCCATATTAAATTTATATATTTAGCTAAATTAAATTTAGCTAAATATATAAATTTGTGTTAAAAAACTGTATTGAACTCAGAAGTAAAGAAAATTAAAATGGCAACTTGTGTATACATATACAATACAGCATTCCGGATCGATTCCGATTGCTTTAGGGCCAAACTTACGAGGATTACCAGCTTATCTCTTAAGGTGACGATATTGATACAGTATTTTGTGTTTAAAAATCAGAGGATCTTTTATTAATAGGCAAATACCTATAAGTGGTGATTTATTTTAATAATATATTTAGACTCATGTGACATATAGTGAGTGATGACTCTTCGTCATCGAGGTTGAGTCATCGACATTAGACCTTTTTTGATTTACGAAGCCATCACCTTTACAAGTGGGATTCAATGTGAGGTCTCCAGAGCAGTCGTTTAATTACTCGCCTACCTGATTTTAGGTAGGTATTCTGGTGAATAAAACAGTATTTGTAGAAGACTATCTATGAGGATTTTCCGAGTGTAATTTGTGAGTGATACAAAGAGATAATTTTTATCACTGAGATAAAACCACGTCAACCAATCATAATTTAGTTAAGTGATGCGTTGTACACGATTGTAAAACTATTGTAGTATTTATTTCGTATAAGTTAAGATATAGAATTGTGAAGCGAGAGGTGACTAAGCGCTGATTAGGTCGACAAATTGTTGGCTGATAGTGGGAGGTATATGACAACGGTACTTTTACTTAAAGGAGTTAATACGACAACGATGGGCCTCTGTTTTTCGTTCGACTGCGGGGACTGTGACGTTTGCTGCAACCCATGTTGCTTGGCCCTGAGCGCGTGCTGTCTGGTGCCGTGCCTATGCCCCAACGCATGTGGCCAGCAACAACAACCCCCGCAGACTGTCCACGTACACCATCCACCTGTAGTCATTGAACAACCGCCACCGCCGCCGCCCGGGTATCCTTACCCGCCACCGCCCGGCGAGTACCCCGGTTATCCGCCCCATCAGCCCGGATACCCCTACCCTCACCCACAACCTATGTACAGATGAACACGCTCGTTTAATTAAGGTAAGTGACAATTAATTACTTAAAGTGGACGACCAAAAACATTAACGCTTTCATAGATCTAACCATTAGTTAATATATTAGTTTTTAACAAAATTAATTACTGTATTCGTGTTTTTTAAACATTATTACATTGTACTGTATTTTGAGTACATTGCACTGGAAAAACTAACGTTATCGCAATTAAAATTTAAATGTTTGAAGCACGCAACCGTTAATAAATGGAAAATGGTTGCTTATTACTTTTAATCTGACCTCGTTTAAGCATTTTTATCCTGTAAAACAAAACAAAATTTACTTAACGAAATGTTCCATCCATAGTTATCGAAACGTCAATTAATAGAGGCCTGGCCTCCATACTTTTTAAGGCAGCATTTTCTTTAAATATTGATAATAAGCACACATACAAAGGTAAGACGTCTTGTTAAGGCTATGATCCTTTTGTATTGTCAATTGTTAATTCATTCAGAAAGATGAGATAACATTGGAATAGCAGTTAGTCAATATATATGGCCCAGAGTTTGCTAAGCCAACTGTGTACAAAATGAACTTTCATTGGCATCATAGTGGTCAATATTTGCTATTTTTAGTCCAATTGTACCACTATGGTTTACCGATGTGGTACCACTGGCAGAATAATCGTGTGTGTGTTAGTGTTTTATGTATTTAGTTATGATGGAATGATAATTTAAAGGACATGGAGTTTCACAATGAAAGGCAGTGACATTTAGTAGAATAAGGATCCTTGTCTGTCACTGGATTTTAAACAGTCAAACACTTTCTAAGCGATTCGAATGTTTTGACCACACAAAAATCATGTTTCGCGTGAATGGTTCAGTAATTATTGTTCTGGATAGATCAGACATCCGTATTATGGCGTGTAACTCGTTGACACGGCGGTGAAAATTGCCCTCTAATTGTTTACTGTGCTATACACAGAGCGACTGACGTCTCACCTTCGCACATCTCATTTCGTACACGTTAATTAACTCTAGGTGTATATTAAAAATTAGCAAATATCTTAATGGAATTTACTAAAGCTTCAAAGAAAAGAGGAAAGTGCAGAATATAAATTTTACATACATTGTTAACAGGTTATTAACATTGCCTTCCCTTAATATGTTACTAATCTGATCGATATACATGAGTGTTAGATCCCTAAGTTGGACCCAGGAGAAAGACAACATGGAGTGGAGGAATTCTTATTCTGAGCCGTGTTTCGGCACCGCTGCCTCCCGTGATCTCGGACGATCTTGTTGATTTTTGACCGGGCATCGAATACCTGGTGGTATGAGGGGTTAGAAACTTATTTCATTATTCGTACATTAAAGATCTGAAATAGTTCGCCCGCATTTGTCGTTACAATGCGTGAGTTTTCAAGAGTAGAGCGAATAGACATTTACTAAGCCAGTGCGCCATGCCATCCATGACTGCATTTCTACTTAGAATGGATCATGATCAAGCACTTGCTTGGAAAGTATAAAAATAACATATCACCGTCTTTAACTGTATACAGAGTATTTATGAAGATTTCTCCCTTGACACCCTAAAAAGGTTCTATCCTAGCGATCCGGTTTATGTCGTGTTGTGGCAATGACTCGCTGTTGTGAGCTATTACGATGCGCTTCTGTCCTTTCTTTTTACGCCCGTGTCGACCTTACATGAGAAACTACCACTTGTGACCGGTGTGGGCAGGGTGCACCAATTGATTCCATCCTTATACCTCTTCAACCTTCAAGAGGGATTAAGGAAAATATGACATCTAAAGACGCAATTTGTATATTTCCTTTATTTGGATTTATATCAAGTGTTGATTCTAGTGGATATTTGTACGACATATTTCCCGTAACGATGTGGAGTATGTTCAGGTTTTCGCCAAGTACAAAAATAAGGACCAAATTTCTTCGTCTTTCCTTTCTTATTCTAAATTCTTGTTCAAAATTCTAACTAATTATCTCTGCCTTTATTTGCCCCACCACGTCACGTGTTTTATAGTTCTAGGGAATTACCACCTACACTAGTTGTAGATTATTTTACGACGAGTGTGAGTAATGTCTTGAATCATCTCATAATGAACAGGTCATTAATGATAGTCCATTATATATGATAGTCAAAGTATCCGTTCACCCTAAGTGTTGCACACAAAACATGTCTATGGATTGCTCCATTAGATAGTCTATCGCAATTAATTAAACAAAAGACATTAGTGTTGTTAACTTTTTAATACAAACATTAACGCCAGCCAGTATTTTTAATTATAAAAAATAAAAAAAATATGTTAATATGAATGCTACTGATTCTTCATATTAATCTAATAAGCACAACAAATCTTGTCTTTAACAGACTATATCGTAAAGTATTGCGATTTTCTAATCTTCCGTTGTCATTTGTTAATCTGTTATCTGTGTTATGTGTTCCTTTGTTATCTGGTATATCAGAATATAGTGTATATTTTGATATACTCACTTAAACTTCTTCTTTTTTTTAAGTCGCTTAAAAAAACGATGTCTGAAAGACATCATCACAGTCCTGGTTATTTTCAGTTTAAGGTTAACAGTTATATGAGATAAGTAAAGCTTGGTAAAAGGCACCTTAGATAAAAAATATATTTAATAAAAACGTAATTATATTATTGGAGATGGTTAAATAGATATAGCTACATTGTACACCAATATCAAATAAGAAGTGTATTACAGAACTCCGTACATTTTTCAATGCCTTATACAATGACCGACCTTAACGCTGCCAGCGATCTGGTCCAGGCAACTTTTGTATCGACAGGAAATAAAAGAAATCGGGAAAATAGTGTACATATACTAAAATAATAACTAAACCTATATTTACTTTATTACCGACACATAAATACATTCATAAATCATACGACGATTTTGATCAATAATGCCTAACGAGTGCTTAAATGCCGGTAGCGACTAATCGAGTCGAAAAGAATTAGAATATAAGAATTTAAAGTGACAAGTGTAATGGTTTATGTTTACAAAACTGTCTGTTATTTTCCAGGATGGGTTGCAACATCTCCTGCCGTCCCTGCTGCTGCTGTTGCATCCCGTGCCTATGTTGCGACTGCTGCGGAGACCCTCCCCGTACAGTCGTACACCACCACGTCGTGCAGGCGCCTGTACATCAAGCACCACCAATAATAATCAACCAGCCACCGCCACCTTACAGATGATCGCATAGATCTTGTCCAGAATGTGCTAACGCGCGTTTATGCACAAAATATCTAAATAGTTGATAAATAAATTTTTAATGCTCCAATTTTACAATAAGTACAATCAATTAAAGTAATAACTATGCTGAAACTAAAAGTTGGCAATGATCGATCATGATCGGCAATGAACGCTATGAGCGATCTCTTCCAGGCAATCCTGTAGACAGCAATATACAAAACTTACATTATACATAAATTATACGTTGTACTTTATGGCTCAAATTTTTCACGAATTTCTGGCAAAAACTTCCACAAGGTTGCTAGACGCAAAAAGGCGCTTGGGAATTGCGTTTTGTCTACGTGCGTAATCAATGTTTACTTTCGTGCGTTATTAACTTCGGCGTTTTCTACGGCCAAGCATTTATGACTTTTGGTTAAGATGGCGTAATAGCTAGTAAAATTAATGGACCAACGAGATATAGCCTCTATCCTCGCGACTAGATGTTCTGATCGTTTTATACACGTACAAATCTGGACAGAATAGTTAATGACGCGCGTAAAAGCATTGGTATTCGATGCGCGTATTTCGTATAATTTGGACAAGACTTAAGGAATATTTAGTAAAGATAACTATTATAAAATACACGCCCTACTAATGGCGTGTATTTTATACGTGTGTATACCATTTAGTTCAACTTTTTAAACGGTTTCTAGTAATAAATAATTAAAAATAAAGGCTAATATTTTAATAATTCGAACTTTTCAATGGTCGTTAGATTTATGTTAATACAACTATAACCATAAAGACTATTCTTTCCAAACGGGGTAGAGAGTGCTAAAGTAATTAAACAAAATCATTCAGTTAATTTAATGTGCATCCGAAATTTATATCAATTGTTATTCAAACTTCCGCTTAATATTTTAAATTTACTATTACATTTAAATTCAGTGCAGTAAATATTAATAAATATATGAAAGATCTTTAACCTAACGCATAAATAATACCTGTTCGTTAATTTTATGTCCAATTGTATCTCTTAAGCAGGTGATTTCTTTATTTTATCATAATTGTATTTTAAAATTTAAAATTTGCTTACTGTGTACTGTTACGTTTGAAGTGTTCAACGATTCTTATCTTTGTCTACACCGAATGTGATAAAAATAGCATATTATTTTCTATTTATTATTTATTTAACAGAAATGTTACTTAAAGCTGAGGGTAGAATATAATGTTTAAGATTACAGTTAAAATCAAAAACCTTACCGAAGTTATTTAGTGTAAGATAGGTTTAAGTGAAAAGTTATATTTAGTGACATTTATACATGTGATTGTAACTGATAAATAATAATTTGAAATAAACTAGTGAAATTTGTGTACCGAAATGTTTTCAACAATTCAGTTCTATCAAGTTTGCCAATTTGTATAAAAATGTTGTTTTATAAGTGAGTTTCGCATTAAATAGACTTTCGTTCAACATACATGTATTATTTCGCCTGTTCGGTATGTATTCGACGTTTGTTGTATTTCTAGAACTAATTTACACTTCGACATATGGAATCCAGGCGGCTGACGCCATGTTTGTTTGCTTTAGTCAGTATGTGTAATCTATAAATACTAAAAAGTTTACACGTTCGTAATAATTACACCACGTTTGTCGACAGTACGTTTATATTTATTTTTGTCTTTGCATTTATAAAATCCTGGTCCTATCACATATATTTGTCAATTATAAGTCGCCTCAAAGCGTTCATTTGATCAAATTGAACGGAACCCACTTTGGTAATTGTCAAGCTTAATGTACTTAGATTTTGACTTCATTCTAAGGCATTTGTTACCCTTTCGATGATGTATTTGTTCATAGACGGCGGTGATCATCTTAAATCTGGTTGCCCCTTCACCTATAACAAAAAAGACGGACCGACGGTAACGCAGAGCGTTTTAAACATCGTTAGTAATAACAAATCTATACAAATAAATAAAATTGGAGTATTTGTTTGTTATTTTAAAATAACCGCTATTTACTACATTTATTTATTTATTTATTAAGATACACCAACAGCATTACACAAGCATACATTGTTGTAATAATCAAGTTTACAAACTAAGTCCTGTTGTGTATGCCAATTACAGGTGTACACAACATTCGCTATAAGGAAACGTAACGATTTTATTCTTAATACTTACAAAAATATATTATTAAATGATAAAGTAACAGGAATATAACTACTAAATTAATTAAATAAGCCAAAATCACTGCACAATTTTTAACACTAAGGTGCGGAAGACATGCATATAATATGGTCCCTCCCCGAAGCGCCTGAAACGATTTTGACGGGTCTTTCACTGGCAGATAGCTGATGTAATAAGGAGCAACTTAGGTTTATATTGCTAGCAGTGGTATTTTTTTTAAATTATAGATTTAATTTATTCCGATATAATCTAGATAAAAATAGTCATTAGGCTATCATTGCGTCAATTAATTGATTTCAGTTAACTATTACTTGAGTGGGTTTTGATTGCTACTGTATGAATTCGTTAGAATGTCTATTATACAGTAAAAATACCCTGTAATTACATGGTCTTTAACACGCAATGTAAATTCAATATTCATGACATTACGTGTTAATATTATAATTGTTAAATAATTGATATTAATAAGTACTTTCGTTCTTTTTACTCCCACGGTGTAGATAGCAATAATAATTAATGCTAGATGTACATATTATTTCTAGAAATCAGAACTAACCCTTGCGGCAAATAATGTCAAATTATAATTAGAGCTACAATTCTTATTATTTACTCCGTAGGGATCTTACGACTTGTTTTTGTTTTTATTTTCAACTATAGCCTCACTTTTTTTTGTAATGACGAACACAGATTGGCCAGAGAAGCTGGGCTTGACTGCTTCACCGAATTGGCATAGTTCTTAGATCGCTGAACCTCTATCGCTAGTAACTCGACACAAGGGTTATGTTACGCGTACGCATTCCGATCCGAGAGGGCCGAACCACGACTCGGACAGTCGCCGTTTCACGGATAATCTAGGGGGCATTCAAAAGCTAAAGTAACTTTGGACCCTTCGGAAAGCGCATTACCTCACATCAATTTTAGGCAGTCGTACAGGAGCGTTTTGTTTGTGCATTTATAGCGCCGTCTTTTACGTAACGATTTTGAATTATATATGAAAGGGTTTGACTATAATTTGGTTCTATATTAATTATGCTGGCATAGATAATAATCCTATATATTTTTTTTAATTTTTGTTTGAAGGGCAAAAGACCCTTCTGTCACATTTGATTTGATGTCTGTTTTATTTTTACTCCTAATACATGACACCAGAAGTGTTGTCAATAATCAGTTAAATGTTTATATATTATGTATTAAGCACCAATTTCCTATAACACCAATTATCAAGAATTTAGCTAGAGCAAAAAAGCCGTCGGAGTTTTTTCTTATTTTTTTTTTTAATGACGAACACAGATTGGCCAGAGAAGCTGGCTTTGACTGCTTCACCGGATTGGCATAGCTCTTAGGACGCTTAACCTGAACCTCTATCGCTAGTAACTCGACACAAGGGTTATGTTACGCGTACGCATTCCGATCCGAGAGGGCCGAACCACGACTCGGACAGTCGCCGTTTCACGGATAATCTAGGGGGCATTCAAAAACTAAAGTAACTTTGGACCCTTCGGAAAGCGCATTACGTCACATCAATTTTAGGCAGTAGCGCAGGAGCGTTTTGTTTGTGCATTTTTAGCGCCGTCTTTACGTAACGATTTTGAATTATATATGAAAGGGTTTGACTATAATTTGGTTCTATATTAATTATGCTGGCATAGATAATAATCCTATATATTTTTTTTAATTTTTGTTTGAAGGGCAAAAGACCCTTCTGTCACATTTGATTTGATGTCTGTTTTATTTTTACTTCTAATACATGACACCAGAAGTGTTGTCAATAATCGTTTATATATTATGTATTAAGCACCAATTTCCTATAACACCAATTATCGAGAATTTAGCTAGAGCAAAAAAGCCGTCGGAGTTTTTTCTTATTACACAAACATATTTACATAGAACGTAATCTTATCTTTTCGGTCATATGTAAATTGCAGGAAAAATATTTACACTTCGTCACGTGAAGTTATTAAGATTAGTAATGAAATAAATACTAAGGTCTTAGCCCGTGGAAACTGTCCGTCTTTAGACTGACTGAGTCTACTATTAGACAGTGACATTTAATTATGAAACCAATCTAATACAGACATATCAATTTATATTCCATTATTACCAAATACGTGAAATAGTAACACACAGGTGAATAGCGTGCCAGTGGTAAAAATAGTACTAAATAATTAAAACACTGCTAAAAGCAGCAAATATCGACCAATTGGTTTAGCACACTCGGTGCCCTGCGTTGCTGCAGAGATTGAGATGCTAAGCAGATATTGAGAATTCTGCTATTACAACACCTCAGCGTTATTAACACAATTTTGTTGAAGAAATACCGATTTGAGAGGTGGCCGAGCCTGACCGAGTGAGGCCAGAATTCAGGACTAACAATTACAGCCACAATGATATGTCGGTCAACTTGAGATGTTCCATTATCCTGCAATCTTAGTTATTTCGTTCGTCAAACGACAGATCCGTTTGGATTCGATTGATGAATGGAACAGGAGATACCGAGAAAGTGACACGGCTTCTGTTACCAAGGCCTTTTTTCCCTGCGTTTCGGGGGCCTACCGTGCAATCAAAAAATTGGAGGTGGATGCGCTGACGGTGCAAATCTTATTAGGATTAGAAATATGAAGCTCGAGAGTATATCCTTTTTAGAGTGCTCTGTATGTCTATATTATGAGTATCTAGGTTTGTGTATATTTCGTGAGAAGCGTAAGAGCCTGTGAGAACAATCGTAAAATAATTCTTACTCGAGGGTGACTGAGAGATTCGAACAACGGCTTCGTGATCGCAAGTGTTAGCTGGCAACACATGACACCCAGCGATTGTTATGCATAATAACTACTTCCAATGATATCTTAGTGATTTACCTGAACCTTATTGTATCTTTAATTACTAATTAAGTTGATCGTCACATTAACTTGGCATTGCAAACAATAGTTGTAACTTTAATTTTGTATAAAGATTGTGCCCCGTAAAATAGCTACCGACCGAGCCGTGGTTCGGCCCTCTCGGGCGCCCTCGGATCGGAATGCTTACGCGTAACATAGTAACCGTCCAAGCCGAGTTTACCCCCACGAGGGGACCCTTGTGTCGAGTTAGTTGCGATAGAGGTTCAGGCTATGCCACCTCTCAATCCGGTGAAGCAGTCAAGGCCAGTTTATCTGGCCAATCTGTATAGTTCGTCATAAAAAAAAAATTGTGACGGTATTCGTTATAAATAATTCTTTGTACAACGTTACGCTGTCTCAATAATATTAGTTGTTGGACTATTTTATTCCACGAAACCTACAAATTACAACACAAGTTAATGGATAAAGGGGCTACTTTAAATTTCCTTAAAAATTTAAGCACTTGGTTACAATTTGGATAATTTATCATTGAACACCATTATCTAAAACGGGGAACGTGTGGATTTTTCCATGAAATCAAATCAACACTAAGTACGTCGATACGGTATGTGTTTATCTAGAGCTATGCGATTCTTTAGCAAGAATAGATTGTATAATCTTATCTACGTATGTGACAGTACACCAATTCCTTGACCGGTGCCGTGAATCACCCGCGCGTTAGTATAAATGTAACAGTCTATACCATAAATTATAAGTATACGCTGCTGGTGGAAAAAAGAAATCTCAGTATGTATTCTTTTACATCTAATTGTATAAAATTGTTTCTTAGCTTAACGAATTTTTCCCTATCTTATGTAAGTAAATTCTTATAGATATTGCGTTTTACTTATGTAAGTATATCGAAATGTAATATCCACAGAATTATCATGCACTTTACATAATGTGACAGCGCATCATCACGTTATTTTTAATTTCATAAATAGGCGCCTCCCAGCAATTTTTTTTTATGACGAACTAGACAGATTGGGCAGAGAAGCTGGCCTTGACTGCTTCACCGGATTGAGAGGTGGCATAGCTCTTAGGTCGCTTAGCCTGAACCTCTCGACCTTCCAGCAAGTATTACGTTCTTACAATACCGAATTAATACTGGCCTGATCGTGTGGTATATAGTACACAGGTGTCCGTTTTTAAATAAACGCCATAATTTTTTAAAACGAATTCTATCAATTTTTTTTCTCTTTTTATCTATTCCAAATAATTTTAATCTAGGATAAATTATGCTATAGGAGGGGTAGTTCACGTTTCTAATCGAATGGAGACTACGAGGCTGTAAGACTATTCCCTTTCAAATAGTAATAAAATATTTATTGTTCTCATAAATTTTAGAGCAAAACAACCACTCACAAACATTAGCAATTATTACCGATTTAAATGGAGATTGTAGATTCTAAACTTGGCAGGTGTGGATTCTCGCAGTGCAGTAACTTGCGATTACAAAAAAATGCTACTTCCCATGTCTTGTACGATGGTTTTCTTTAACACATATCCGATGATATAGTGTCACCTTTATATTATACATAATAATTATTACATTTAATAAATTGGTACGCGCCGTTGTATCAACTAAAGTTCCTTGCGATCGGATGAATAACAGCAACGCATACAACGAAATATTTTTCAAAGTAAGATCTCTATGTCTTCACGATGTCTTCGTTTGTTGTAGACACACAAGAACAATGGGACTGTGCTGCAGCTGTTGTGACAGCGGTGGTGGGGTGGATGTGGTGGAGCAGCCGCACCCAGGTGGCGACTGGGGCGGGCCTCCGCCCTCTGTCATGGTTGTAGATGACGCTCCTGGACCCATGGGCAGATGATAGTGATAGAAGTTATAGCCTTCTAAATTATTTATTTTCTTAATTTTCACTTTTGTATAGAAATATAATTCTTTGTAACACGCACACTTAATTTATTTACTGTAATAATATCCATTACCTGAATTGTTTTCGGAAGAAATTGAATTCAAGAGTAGAGTGAATAGGCATTTACTAAACTAGTGCGTCTTACCATCCAGGACTGCATTTCCACTTAAAAACAGGTGGGATCGTAGTCAAGCACTTGCTTAGAAAATATAAAAGAAAAAAAAACATGATAATTTTATTTAACTCCTACTTACTAAATATATAACTACTATATACTAATACTATATAACTACTAATACATTATTACCTTAAAAACTTATTTTAGAGTGTAAATATCATAATAAAAACAGTAGTGAATATGGACTTGAAACATAAATTTAAAGTTGAACCAAATTGACAACTCAAGGCACCGTGGTTGACCCTTTTTTGACGTTGAACAATTTTTATTTTCAATTTTTTATATATGTATTTAATATATAATTGGGGGAGACATATATCTAGCAGTGGATGTCCTATGGCTAATGATCATGAAAGAATTTGTAAATAGTGTATAACTGAGTCATCTAATAGGATCCCTTCAGAACACAATACCTCAACATCATAAAAAAAGTTAATCTAAAAATATAAATCAATTTATTCTTTGTTGATCGGTTATGTCATTCAGAAGTTTCATGATCACTAACAAATCCACCTAATTTGACCAAAAGCACGTTGTCCCTTACCCTTGTCCTTAAGGAGGTTGCCTTTGGTTCAAATACATGAGAATCTCTGTTTATTCCAACACCGGGGCTTGAGTGAGTAGAAATCTCTCATAACTTCTTAATTCTTTGAAGATTTCTCCTCAAAAAAAAATCTCAGTTATAGACTATTCACATGCCTATCTAAACTACAAATTCCGCATTAAGCTACAAATATTTGATGAGTGGTTCAAAAGTGTGTTTTGTGTTGCGTAATTTGTCCTACTTTATCTATTGTAGTTGATTGATATTGTTTTTCACGTATCTATTGATATACTTACTAGATAAATACATGAAAATTGTCGTTTAGTTGTTAGAAAATTATTGATATACTGATACTATACTAAGTATTAACTTGTACTTAACAGAAGTTATTTCGAAGTTTGTTAGAAAGTTAGAAGCGTGTATTCGTTGCAGTCGGGCTTATTTTACTAAAACTTAAATATTTCCAGTCGAATATAAAAGTCGATAGTTGTGCGTATGTATGTTTAAAATACACAGAAACACGTGTACGTACACAAATTATAATTTGTGTACGTACAGTTTCGGTGGATCCAAAAAGTTAAGAATGCCTCGATAATGTTGAAAGACAAAAATTTTGGTTTTTGGTAAAATGTATAAAACATTGGATACAATCCAACATCCCTGATTCAGTGGCCGATATTTATTCATCCGTTAGCTAAGAATTCAGATGTAATTATTGTAAATTTAGATAGTCCTGGCTACATCAGTTACCCTGCATTGATACACGGGGTTCAGTTTATTTAGTTTTATTTAATAATCATGAATGTATAAACATAAAATAATGTTCCATATAGTTTATCCTAATTGCATAGAAATATCGTATCAGTTTATGATCTGTAATTATTCGGCTTTATGAGTAACATTAAATATAAAATGACCGTCTAAAATAATTTCATTGATATTTTATAACAAGACAATGAGATGTGTATCACTTAAAATTTTTTGTTCTTAAAATTTCACACAATTCAATTCAATTATGGTTATTATCTAAAGAAATGTAACAAAGCGTTTGATGTAAACGATTTCTTCAACCCACGACACTGCAGAGTACTTCGTAAGACTTGTAGGTCACCTCGCCACCGCTGAAGGAAATGTAACAACACCCGTGGCTCGGATGTATCTGAAAAAAAAATTTTTTTTTCTTAATTTTTTTAATAAATTATACGTTTGCATTTTCACCGTTCAAACTATATAATAGGTTGTCAAATATCTCCCTTCCGCCTTTTGTCTTTTGAATTTCGCGGCTATGTACAAAGCGCTACAGAGCTCGTATCTAGCAATACTATACATAATTTGAAAGGTCTTGACATAACCTACAAAACGACGCTATGCATAATTAGTTTGGATATTGCGTTCAACAGTTATAGACGTGTAAACATGAAGTTCACTAACGCCGAAATTCGCGCTATTTTAAAGTTTTCCTTCGTTAAAGGCAAATCCGCTAGAGAAACGTTCCGTGAGATTAATGGTGTTTTGGGGGATGGTACTCTATCACTTCGAACCATGGAGGAATGGTTTCGACGATTCAGAGCCGGTGAAAACGACACCATGGATAAGCCAGCCGGCGGAAGACCTGTGACGACAAATACCGATCAAATCATGGACTACATCGAGTTAGACCGGCATGTGGCATCTCGTGACATCGCCCAGGAGATGGGATTTAGTCACCAAACCATTTTAAACCATCTGCAGAAGGCTGGATACAAAAAAAATCTTGATGTTTGGGTGCCGCATGATTTGACGCAAGAAACCTTCTGGACCGAATCAACGCCTGCGATATGCTGCTGAAACGGAACGAAATGCGAAATTCAAAAGACAAAAGGCGGAAGGGAGATATTTGACAACCTTATATTATGTTCACTGCCTCACAGCCATATTTTCTACGATAAAAGCATTGTTAAAGTTTCTTCGACTTCTCCCAGCGCATATACGTCCCGAAACAACAATGGCTCTCTAGAATTTGATGCTGATCAATGGCTGATGCATGGCTGATGATGATCGTCGCTGTATTTAACAATGCAAAGGATTTCGATGTCACCTAATACCTTTACTTTTAATTAATAAAGCATGAATTATTTTTATCATTGCTATAACACTTTCATATCTTAATAAATTTATGGCCGTTATTAGTGCACATAATTACGACATATAGTTATAAATAAATTTTAATGACTTTTATTGAACAATTATAAGATATTATCTAGAGTCTAAAATTATTTATTTTTAATATACACACTTCCGGTGTGCCTTCTGTACATCAGTAAAATATTTTTAAGATCTTAAGTCATCTGTATACTTTTTTGTTTGAAAGAGTTTGGTTTTAATTAGGCCCTAAATTGATTTTGTTGTCATTGCTTTGGGTTCCGAAGATACATTATGAAACTCCTAAAATCGCGATGGAGCATGCTTGATGAGGTAATGGTAGTATGTCATCCTTAACAACAAGGACAACTGTGAATGAGAAGAGGATGAATTCAGAATTAAAAGAAAACGTCCGTAGTACAACGTTCAATGTTTGATTCGTCACGATTGATTTTAATTTAATATCGGTTTTTGTTTTTACTCCTAAATATATTTGCTTCAGGGCTTGTACACAAAACTGCGATGCGACTTCATATCGCAAAAGTCAGCGAGCTCCCACGATGCATCGCAGTAACTTGCGAATTGATTCGCATCGCGCATTCCTGCGATGTTACGTCACACTCGTGGACTCCATTTTTAGTCCGCTCTGAGACCTGCGAGCAAGACGAACGTACGTACATACGTACACGTAATTGCATCACAGCAATCCATTGCAAATCCGCATCGCGCAGATTCGCAGTTTTGTTTACAAGCCCTTAACTCTACTCTGTTCTGGTATTGTGATAAATAAAATCTACCAGCAACGTTTGCCGATAAGTAGCCACACCAAGTATACATATATACACACCTTTCCCGGAGTGATGGAGCGCATGTGTCGTACTCGCCCCACGTAGAGAGGTTCTCCAGTGTGCGTGTTGCCTGCCGGTATTGCTCCAGCTGGGACTTGCCCATTGCTAGCCGACACCCAACGAACCGCGTGACTAGGAGCGCAAAGAACCTGTGAAATGTACGTTTAATAACAAATTCGAAGTTCAATCGACTTCAAAAATTGAGGAAGTTCTCGATTCAGTTGTATTTTTTTATTGAAATTGAAAAAACATTTATTCGGCTCAAGAACACAGAAACAACAGGTAAAACAAGACAAAAAACAACATAAACAAAAGTAAACAGAAACAACATAAAAAAAGAACAAAAAAGAAATTGTGCCGAAAAGGGGTTGGCTCAGCATGTGCTGTGCTCACACATGTAGCACAGCGCTGGTTTTCAGCCAAAAAACCTGTGAAGACTAAGGCGGACACCATTCGGTTGTGTATTATTATAGTGTACAATACATAAACTTTCATAAATATTATATATAAATGTATATATTAAAAAGCAGCTATAGATACATATATATAAACAAATTACAAACATTATTACTTTCGTTATAACTCCATCATCCATCATTTATTAACAAATTTCTTTGTTGATCCAATAGTTTTCAAGCCTCTTTTGTCCCCTCTCTTGTAGCGGTTCCAGTAAATTCGGCCTGCCACTTACCAAGCTCGGTGAAAAGCTATTAATGATTGTTGTACCAAACAAATGTCTACCCAACAATAATAATTAGAAATAATACGCTAATACGTGCTGAGGGCCTGGTAATCAGAATGACAGGGCAACCTAGAGCAGATACCAGTCTCTCACAAAGGAGAGATAAATTTTGTGTAATATATAATATAATATTCAATTTTTAACCTTTTTGAAAGAAAAATAAAAAACTATTATTATTATTATTGTAACCGCAGGTTGACAATGATTTTTAAACGACGTTATTTTAAATAGATACTAAATCGATTCGTTTTATGTTAAATTAATGAACATCGACTTATCTATGCCTTCCGAACTAGTAAACATGAATGACTTCATACTTTTCCATACCAAACTCGTATCTAGCCATTGATTTCTAGTTACTTCATAGATTGAAAGTGATTAGGAGAAAATGTTTTATTTACGTAAATGCGCCAGGTTGTATTTTTTCCTTACAAATATACAATATCACGCATCCTCACACGTCCAGGGAGAGGCAATACTAGATTGATCTTGGAACTGCAAGATGCACGTTAGTATAAAAGTATAAAATGAAGCAATTCGGGTTTAGGCTACCGTTATTTTCCGTTCTATTCTCTTTAATAAATAAGGTTTAATTTGTACCTCGAAGTTGTGTACAGGCACTTCTCTGCCAGCATGAGGTATATATGCGGAGCGGTGTTGCACAGCCAGTTTTCCAGGCACGAAATCTCCGCTGTGGTGAGCTCTGATAACCCAAAGAGGGCTGTTATCCCATCCCTCCCTTCCAGCAACCACCGCCCGGTCGGTTAACGAACTGGCCGTTGTTGGTGTTGAAGGCACCCAGTCTATAACTGGAGCAACATCTGAAGAGAAAAGTTGGTACCGTTTGTAACCGATTTCAAAGAATGAGGAGGTTTGCTGGTGTCTTCCCTCCGACTGCACTGCATTACCACTTACTGCATTACACATCAGATGAGGTCGTGATCAAGCATTTATTAAAAAAGTATTAAAAAATACTAGTTGATAGTAGTTCAGTTCATATGAATGTCTTTTGCTGTTCTATGATTAGATGGTAGCCACTAGGTTTCACAGCTTCAACAAAGGAGACTTATGAGGAGAAGGCCCGGCAGTCAGTGAAAATCGGTCCAGCCGTCACTGAATAGCCAGAACAATCAGACAGATAGAAATTAAACAAAATGTTATTTTGGTATATGTACCATATAAACATTCAAATGCAATTACTTAGGAAGGGACACTCCCAATTTAATTTATTTGTATGTATAGATCAAATGAGGCAAGGTTTCCTCGCTTCTTCTCCCCTTCGCAGACATAGATCCGCAGCCAACTCAAATTTGTGCAATTAGGATTTGTTGCTTCCGTGCCCTGTCATGTATTGTGGGCTTTTACCTTGCACTATAGTGATGGGCTCAGGCGGTAGTTGTTGTGCTGGGGGCTGGTAGATGTGATTAGTGACATAGGTTGGGGGGTATGCTCCAGGGGGCGGAGGGGGGTACATCGGCATCATAACTGGTGCAGGCACGTAGGCGAAGGCACCGGGTGCTGGGGGAGGCGGGTAGCCGTACGGCGGTGGTCCACCAGGTGGGGGGACTGAAAATTATAATACATTGTTAAAATTTTGATAATTCCTAAGAGCGTAGGCACTTCACAATTCTAAGAAAGTTTTTCTAAGACATGTACGTGTCTCACATCAGCACATAAAATTGCAACAACAAATTTATTGGTGACATTTAGTGGTGTGGGCACCGGGGATCGAACTCGGGTTGTTAGCGTACTAAGCAAATTAAAGCAAACGCCTCTGGTATTGGCAGTTCGCCGTTACCCGTGGATTCACATGCGACAATTTGCTTTCAAACAGAATTAACAACAGTTCTACAATAATTATAACTAAGTCTTCTACGTTCGTTTCCATTTAAAATTCCTAATTCGCTGTCGTGAGTCATATTGTGATCTTGTACTTATATCCACCTGAATAAATGGGTTATATGATACAGAAATAATTATATGTATCAAAATCTTCCACTAAAATAATTATTATTTAATTATTATTGAATATTGAATTATTTAGACGTTCTATTTATCATAAAAGATATCAAACAACAAATAAATGGAATAAGAAAAAGAGAGTTATATTAAGCTTTTAAACATTATATCCCTTCACTTCCAAATTGATTTAATATTGACATTTACTTACCATTTGACATATTCACTGAATTAAAATCAAACAGATCTAAATAATTAAAACGTAGATTTAACCGGTCCTTCCAAACAAAGTTGTATCATTGGTGACGACTTGTTTATCTTTTGCTAACAGGTATTATCAACACTGGAATTATATCGAGACTGCTGGATGGCTTGAGTGTGATTAGATAAACAAATGGAGTGATAAAAGTGGAGGGAAATGAATAATATTCGCTGAAAATGGAATCATTTCATTTCTTACTATATGTATGTTACGCACATTGGAAACGAACTAGAATTTTAACTGTCAACTAGACCACTGAAGATGTCCCATGTTGGTCGTATTTTAATTATTTATTCATACATAGACATTATTCTGTTTAAACGATTTTTTTTTTAATGACGAACTACACAGATTGGCCAGAGAAGCTGGCCTTGACTGCTTCACCGGATTGAGAGGTGGCATAGCTCTTAGGTCGCTTAGCCTGAACCTCTATTGCTAGTAACTCGACTTGGCTTGGACGGTTACTATGTTACGCGTAAGCATGCCGATCCGAGGGCGCACGGATAATCTAAGAGACATTCAAAAGCTAAACTAACTTTGAGTGCCACTTCGGGAAGCGTTGGCGCTGGGATAAGAAGTGGCCGCAGAAACTCCAGCAACGCTCCTAACATCTAAGGGGTGGGGCCTGCCCATAAAATAGCGGTAACGCGCAAGGATTATTCGCAACCTCCGACGGTCGCGAATGGACGCTTTGTGGATTTGTAGAGATCTAGCCTGTGCAATGGTAATTGCGTCGTCCGGATCGTCAAGAACGTGTCTCGGCCTCCGGGCGACGCGACGGAATTTATTATAGGTAGGCTTATAAGCGGCGGCACTTACAAGAAGTTTGTTAGAATGTTTGGTGGCAGTCTCGAAAAACCGTCGAAATGCTCTGAATTGGGCTATTGTCGGTAACCCTGATCAACGTGGAGCTCGCGATTACGTACGAACCACGGCGCACCCGTGGCTCGTCGCAGAAAACGATTCTGAATTACTTGTTACCTATGGATATGTGTTTAAACGAATGGCGGTTCAAATCAATGGCGGTTTAAACACTAAACGCTACTTCAAGTATACGCTCTCCTTTATCATCTAAATATTATAGTTACATTACGTAGTTCTAAGCCGTGAAAGAGCTGAAAGAGCCGTGGTAGGACAGTGTCCGGGCGGTCGCCTCAAGTTGCATAGTACGCTACCAACCCGTGTTCGATCTCCGGTGCCCAGCACCAATAAATTTGTTGTTGCAATTTTATGTGCTGATTTACAACGCGCTAGGCGGTGAAGGAAAACATCGTGAGGAAACTTACATGTCTTAGAAAATTTTTCTAAGACATGTAAGTTTCACCTTCAATCCGCACTAGGGCCTTGTGGCGGGTTATGTTCTGATACTCTCATTACAGAGTAGACCTGTGTCCAGCAGTGGGACATATATGTATAAAGGCTGTAAATTCAACTTTAACGTAGTTCTGGCGCCTATGTTCACTTATTAACCTAATCTTTGTTTGGCATAAACTTACCAATATCTCAATCAAGAAACATTCTTCCGTAAGATTTTTAGGATTTTCCGCTATCCGGTAAAGATATTCTCTTTGTCACCTAATTTCCTATGCTACCAAAATTAATGTGGTACCTAATTAAAAACAAATCTTTTAAAATAATCAAAATCAGTTCATAAACTGTAATAAAAATATACAGACGATTTCTGAACCGAATTTTTAAAATTAAAAAAACAATAGAATATGAAAGTAGTTTAGGTATATATTGAAATAGATTGGATTATAAAAAATATAAGCCTACAATTACAACGACAAAGTTATAATTTGGGCGTTGGCGTCCAAACCATTAACAATGATACTATTATAACACCACCATGTTATACTTTGTGTGATAACTTTCGAATACAGACGTGTGAAATGTTTTACGAATATTTCAATGTTTTTAATTTTATCTGCACAGTTTTTGGGTTGAGAAAACCCTTCACCATTACTACGGAAAACAAGAAATTAGGGAGTAACTGGTGGAGCGTATTATGGTCAATTTTAATAGTAATCATTACTGGATTTTGTTATTTCTTTTTTGTAAATTTCAATGATTACTTGGACCCGAAACACAACTTACCTGATATCGATGGAACGAATAATTTGATAGTTAACATTGTCATAATTGTCCTGGAATTAACCAACGACGATGAAGTCTTTGTTCATATTTACAATATTGTCCGGAATATTTTTCACGGGCTTAAAATAAACGACTGTAGTGTAAGAATGTTTTCGTATAAATTGCAGCTATGGATAGCTTTCAATTCTATTATACTTTCGATTTTGACATTGTGTGAATTTCTCTGTAGCTATCCCCCTTACGTAGTTATATTCAAGATTCCATTATTTTTGACTATGGTCCATTTAACAATTCACCTATGTGTATTGCATGCGTTTTTAAACACTATTAATATTAAGTTATCGCAATCATTAAGTCTTTATAATAGAGAAAATAGCATGCATCAAAGTAAATTAATATCAATGGAACAATTATCAACGGGAAAAAACTCATTTTTGTATTTATTAGATGCGAAAATCAGATTTATAGATGTAAATTCTGAGTACATTGACATAAAATCTCTTTGTCACTATTACGACGATATTGTCGTTTGCGTTCGTTTGTTGGAGACCAATCATGGTACACAGGTAATCTATATGTTTTATATATAAAGAAAATACTAAATACTGAAGGAAAAAAAGTCGACCTCAAATCAAATCAAACGTTAAAGACGCTTTTTGTATTTCCAAAATAGAATTAATCAGAAACTAACTAAACTCTCGTCAAAGTGCTGTTGAAGTACTTCCTTTTTAAATAAAAAATCATCGAAATCGGTTGTGGTTAAATTAAATTATTCTTCCATTTGATGCAAATTTAAGACATATGGTTTTCTCGTGGATTTCCATTGTCAGAATTGCAACAAATTGCCCCAAAGTCACCCAGTCCAAAGTTATGAATAAAAATGAAGTCGGTTAAAAATCAATAAATAACCTCATTAGGAAAAATTATATATAATTTTGAAAACAAAGCAGATTTGGCTCGTAATCTTACAAGTTGGTACTGGGTAGCTCAGTAATTTTTCTAGCTACAGCAGCCTTTCCCTCTTTAGCACAGTTATATCACAAGCTACATAGCTTAGAACCGGAATTTATTGAACAAAAAATAAATATAGTGTGTTCATTGTGTTGACTTGTAATTAAATCTTTTACAGGTGTTTTTCATTGTATGGTTGATGTTTTCGAACGCAATTATTGGCGTTACAATAATTACGGTGATGGAGGTAAGATTTATGGATCTGTGAATTCATAGTCCATGCACGATGGTCCCTGTCAGCACCCCAAGTGGTCTATGAACTTATTACGCACATATTCTATAAACAATTATGACGACGATTCGATGATGCATGAATCTACTGTTGATTATTTTCATCCTTTATTTATTCCACTAGATACTATTTGCCTATTACAAAGTTGCAGGCGTCATTTAAAATTTTTCTTTAGATTAAACATATATTATACCATTAAGAATTGGCCTAATAAGTATGACTGTATTTAATGTAACTTTATCTATTACCATAGAAATATTAGTTTATTTATTTAGTATTACCCACACTTTTACCAACGAAATTTAGTGAAAGGATTACTGCGCAGTTTCCTTGGTTAGGTTCATGATGTTTATCTGTTTGGCTTGCCTCAATACTAACAACAAAGCTGCGAGTTTGATAATTGTAGTGCTGGCCCAAATGCGATGAATCTGGAATACACTGGAATACGTGCTAATGCAGATAAACAAAATCTACTTATCTTTTTAGTCGCTAATATTTCTTGAAATATAACTAATGCGTTGCTCTTGAACAAACCAAAACAAACAAATAACAAAATAAAAACAAAACCATGACAAATTTCGTCATCAAAAATTATCTTTTTAGTTAATTGAGATATCAAAACGACATAGAAATCATTTTGTAAAATTTCCTTTTTTGTTCTTTGTCTTTATTGTTTTTTTATCTCCGTTCATTGTGATGATAGTTTGTTTAATTCAATCCTATCTCCATTTGTACATATAATTAGTAATATTAAAATAATTCATAGAAATCGTTACCCTGGTTCGTCATTGCAAAAATCGCTCAACTATTTATTTGGTACTACGTTGGCTGTTACGTCAATGAACAAATGGTAAAAGAAGCGCAACAAACTGAAATACTGATAATTAAGTATCTGATCAACTTTAGATGCGGTAAGTATGTCTTTCGGGACTTGCCTTTCGTGATTAGTTCTTTAGTTAGTTCCCATAAGTGATGCAAAATCATGATTCACTGTCGCTCAATAGCGCAATTAACGCAATTAGTTTAGATGATTTTCCTTTTGTTATTACTTTCTGTCATTGTACGATATGAAGATGATATCACTACATAGTATAAAACGAAGCTTCCCGCTGTCTATCTGTCCGCGATAAACTCAAAAACTACTAAACTGATTTTCATGCTATGCTCACCAATGGATAGAGTGGTTCTCGAGGAAGGTTTAAGTATATAATTTGTTAAGTTTTCGTATAAATTGGTTAAAATATAACAATATTTGTTGGAGGTGCCATCAATTTGTAATAGTACCTCCACGGTACAAACAGGTCGCGGTATAATGCAAAAAAAAAAATCAACTAAAAAACTTTTTTTATTAAATTCCACGCGAACGGGCACAGCTAGTAAAATATAAAAAACTCCTTCCAAATTAAATTCAAGTGAAAAAGCATCTTGGTGACAACTGACATGAAAGAAATGGCGATTTGATTAGGAATAATTGAATATACTATCTTGGTACATGTAGAATTACATTTCAGACAAATCAAGAAGGAACTTGATGTCGACGTTCAAGCAGTTGGTGTCCACCAATTCAGTCCAGTTCACCGCGTGCAACTTGTTTCATCTCAACTACGCTAACATACTGAGCACGATCGTAAGCGTCATCACTTACAGCATCTTACTCAACCAATTGTTCTGGAGTGGATAAGGAAACAAGTATATCTTACTTACATCAGTGATATAGCCAGTTTCTGTTCGAAGTTATCAGGGAAGTACTACGATCTCGCAGAATACCGATTTTGTGATTTTTCACCTGGTGGCAACGCTTCATAGATCACTTAAGATCAGGTGCCCATTTGCCCCATTATCAAATTACGGTTGTTTGTTTGACGGTTTAAAACGTTAAAAAAAATTGCTTTAACTCGTATACTTGTTTTTATAAGACAAGAATCGATGGTGAGAGGTTGTACTCGTATGTGACACTTCTCACACCGGGGGAAACGCAGAAGTATAATATTTTTTTTATACTTTCTAAGCAAGTGCTTGACGACGATCCTACGTACCCACATTGAAATCGGAGGGAAAGACAGACGCGGGAAACCTATTCCAGTCCCGTGCTGTAATAATGAAAGATGAAGCAAAGCGCTTCGTTCGGGTAACATACAGGCATTAACTTCACGCCGGTATTCCGGCGTAGTGGTACTTCTTTTAGTGTATCGGCTGCTATTTAGCGAAGCTAGTTTCTGAATCATTGATTCATAATACTATTAGTAGATTTCATATTTTTCTAACAACAACAATAACTTGCTAAACTCATACTCAATAGATGGGATAACAGACTGAATTTACACAGAAAAAAAAAACATTTATTAATACCTTATTAACTATATTTGAGATTCTACAAACATCTTACATTAATATTAAATACGAAACAATAACAAATAGTAATGAAACAAAGAATATCGATGCATCTTTTTATCAAAGATTATAAGTAGGCAGAACAGTCCTTTTGTTAGCTCGAAATGTGTTGTCTAAAGTGGACAAGGAAACGAGTGAATTATTAAGATAACCGCCCACTCATGTAAAGCTGTTGGTAATTACATTATTAAATTCTGTTAACAACGAGTATATCATATATGTTCATTATATTATTTACCTGCATTGAAAATAATGACACATAAGGTGCAAAACTGCATACATATTACTTTGTAAATTATTTATACTACCTTTGTCAACATTTATGGAGAATTTTAAACAATTTCCATTTATCGGTAGTTTCAAAGCTGTAATCTGTACGACCAGGAATATCATTTCTTTCTTAAAATTAGGCTTACGTGCAGTGAAAACCTTGCCACGGATTGTGTTCATCAAGGCCTACCTATGTAAGAAAATCAAAAAACTAAACTCTTCTTGAAATAAGAAGAAATCTCTATATTTCAACGATTTCTACATCTACATATGTTCCATTAATACTACATTACATCTTGGTTTTGTACATTGGGATACAGATTAAGCCCTTGGACGCAATTCCTTGATGTCGCCCGGTGGAGGGAACGGCCTCTCGTATGGAGGCGGGCGATATGGCTTCTGTTCCTTTTTGTCTCCGGGCCCCGACATATCTGAATCAGAAACATGCCATATAGAAACAGAATTATCTATTCATTAGATTCAAGAGACCTCGTTTCAATTCAGCTTATATACCCATCGTCTAGTGTATTGGATAACAAACGATAGAATTCATCATATGAATAGTACGGAATTTGTGATAGAAATATATTTTTTTAAACTAAAAAATATAGGTACAAAAATAGTGATTAGGTATGTGTACCTATATTAAAGTTTTAGTATCTTATTAAAATTAGGTTTAGTTAGTGTTAGTATAAAATAGTATATTATATACTAATACTTTCTCCGAAACACTATATTATCTTTAGATACTTAGTCTTGGATATGTAATCAAAAAGAAAATTTCAAAATCCATTTATCGTCAGAAACTTGGGTTCTATGCAAATTAAATTTATGTGGGACCGAAACGAAATCAGCTTGTAAATGAAGGCAATTTGAATACAAACATTAATAAAAATACAGATGAATTAATAATTTTAACCCTTTTTCGAAGTCGTTTAACACGAACCCATGAGAGATACTTCAAAAGAACTCATTCCACCATTTTAAATAATTAATAATACATATTTTGTACCTGAATTATTTTTTCCTGGGAGCGACGGTCACAGTAAGTATGCTTAAAAAACTGATGTCCTAACCAAATTGTCTGCATATAAATACAAGCTGACGTATCAGATTTTCCGGTGACCACTTTATCTGACGTCTTCCGAAGCTACATCGGCCGTCGGAATTTCCACACTTGAAATAACGGATCCTTAGGTGATATGATAATGTAATTTAGACTAAAACGAAGCACGATATCGATATAAAATTACAATGTTTGTCCTTTTGTACGTATTACTATTAATAAAAAAGATTTCATGACTATGGTACCTAAGCGGGCTAAACAGAGATATAGAAGCTTTTGGCATCAACACGATGAGGCCATCACCTCGATGGCCAAACCACTCATTGAAACAAGATGTTGGGGTCTGGGGCCAGAGTTTTGTTTCAACCGACTTCATAAAAATATAATTAAAAGAACATGTACACACAAGTGCAATGCAGAATAACTAAGATCTCATCATTAACCGCATTTGGCGGATGGTGTAGTTTTTTACAAGTAATAACATTTATTTATTTATTTATTTAAATCAACAAAAATTATAACACCGTTACAGATAATACCAATATGATGTTATAAAAACTTAGTTTAAAAATTTAAACAAATAAAAAGCTGCTTTATGTATTGACAATCATATATAAATATAATAGAGTCAAACACCTTCTACGCATTTGTAGGCAGCTTCGATAAACACAGACTCTGTGCAACAAAATATATCAATGTGCAGTGAGATGGTGTTAACAAACCCAACCGCGCACGACAGCGGAGAGTTCTTGGATAAGTTAGTCCTGGAGACAGGTAGTAGGAACATGAAAACACGAAACGTAAAATATATTTTAAAAAAGTCTTATTCAATTTATCGTCTATTAAGGAGGCCCAAATTAATTACCAAGAGAAATTTTTTCATCGATTTATAAATTGATCGAAATTATTATTATTATATTAATATATACTATAAACAAGAACAATGTATTAATACATTAATGGCAGAGCATAACTGAAAATAATTAGCTGTAAACAGATTGTGTATTGTGTAGAGATATGCTTGTTGAAAGACAAGAGAGGCGATGAAAATTTATGATGCAAAATTTCAGTCAGATTAATTAAACAAACTACTAAAATAGATATACGTCGGAAAATAAATCATGTTTGTGGAGAATAGAAACTTTTAATCGTCTATCTTTGAGTTAAGAATATAAGTTTGCAATGGTTGTCCATAGATAATTCGAAGGCATTAGGACCGCCTTAAAGGTAAAATTTGAAACTCAACGATACGAGCTGGCTGTAAATCTGTCAATAAATCAAATGTTTATTGTATATATAAATAAAATGATAAAAGATTATTGTAGCGAAGCAAATACAGGTGTAGTTATTGTGTACCCGGATATTATCTTAGGGAATACCATAAGATTTCGTCCCAGCGTCAACAAACCTATATCAGAACTACGATCTTATCAATGAAAAATATACCGCACTTTTTTGTGACATCGTCCGTCCAATTGTCTTACGCCATGCTGATTAAATGAATGATAGATTTTTTTCTAAATTTAAATTGTTTATCCGCAATTAAAAAGAATATCGAATAAATAATTATACATAATTTGATTATAAAGATGGATTGATAAATCCTTTATAGCACAAAAATATGTGTACATAAGCGAACCTTTTCTCTTCCACCTAACATTTGCTGGTTAAAAGCAGGCGAAAGGCAATACCTAAAATGGCGTTTTAGCAATCTTAAATAGATAAATACAGATGTAGATGTGTAGACGGTATTCGAAATTCAAACGATGAAGAATATTAAAAACGAAGGTACAAAAATAATCTTAGGGAGTCTATCAGTCTATAAAAATCTAGTGACATCTCAGTATGGAACAATCACACACAAATCACAGAGACTGACTTTGTCTTTGGTTGTGGCTAAGGATTGGTCTATGGTTACGACTCACGAGTGACTGTTGTTATTGTTGTCGTTCTCTTCTATCTTCTTATTTGAGTTTTGACGTAGCGTCAAACCCGTATAAAAGATACACGGACACGAATTTGATAGTTGTCATGTACTTACTTTCTATCCGACATCGCAAATTAATAGTGATTAATTTATATGACGTCCATCCGTCTAGAATTCTAGATCCATATCTTTAAATTTAAATTCTATATACTAATCATTTATTACATTGTATTAATAATGTTTTATTTGATTCATTAAATTGTAGATACGATAGGTATTTAATAGCCTTTGTCGTTGTGCCTTAAGCCTTTGTCGTCCACCAAGATGGACCCGGGAAGAAGGCGACATCGGCTGACCCATGTCGCCTTGCACTGCGCGGGGACAGGGAGGAGGGAAGTGCTCTCCTTGAGCACAGTGCAGAGGGGCTCCGGTGCGTTCCTCTGGAGATCCTGCAGCCCCTCACAATGCACCGAGGAAGGGCCACCGTGGAGGTTTTAGTGGGTTAGTAAAAACCCCACATAACCGCCGCTTCCACCCAGAACGCGAAGGTATCTTTTTGAAGATTTCCTCCCCGTTAACAAAAAAAAAGTTATTTAATAAGGCAAGTGCGGCATAGGACATCGTTTGACGGCCTCATAAAGACCGCACAACACGACCCTGGATGCAAGCCACTTGGATAATTACACTTGCACAAATACAACCGATCGGAAATCGGTAAGAGGCCTATGTCCTGCAGTAGATGTAGATTGCAATAGATGTAGATGTAGTAGATTCTACGGCTAAATGATGATGATGACCTATAATGTACCTCGAAATACGTAAATCATTGCTAGGTTGGTGAAACAGTCAAGGCCAGCTTCTCTGGCGAATCTGTGTAGTTCGTCATTAAAAAAAAGTTAAGTCCTTTAATTTATTTGTTTTGAATTGTATAGTTTATATCGTCTTCAAGAATATTTATTGAATTTTATCACATCATGTCACAATGATCGATATATCTTATCCAAATAAAATACGTTTTCGTTTCGTCACATGAGCTGTTTTTCAAAGGTTTAGGGGCGTGTCGACATTCTCCTATTTTATTTTATTTGGCGCCTTTTTTAATGCAACCCGACAAATGACAAGCGACGTAAAAAGTATTTTAAAATTTTGAATTTGTGTCATTCCGAAATCGCTATTAATGCTTTACAAGCTTAAGCACCAGATGGTATTAATTAAAAATTCGTGTAAGCTACAAAATATTTATAAAATATATTATTGGACCTATCATAGCAAAGAATTTATTATTGAGCTTTCTAATAAATTTAATCGTAAAAATTCCAAACATTTAAAGTGTCCTCTATCTTTGATACCTAAAAATATTGCAACTTAACCGCATTTGAATTACGCATTAGTGTTTAGGAATATTTCTAGATGGCGCTATTATAATATAACGCTAGTAGCACTCGATAGTTTTTTTTCATCATAATTATGGTTTTTATTCCTTACTTTAGCGCCAAACGTAAGAACAAATAAATTCATGATATAATTAATAAATAGGTATTAGTAAATAACATGACATAAACACGGCCTTTTGAATAGAGATCTAATCAAATCAGCAATCAAATCATAAGTTATTAACTACCTGCTACAGGTATGAACTTTAATATATTTTTTCTATTGAACTGGCAACACACATCTCAACATATTTTTGAAAATATATTTATGTCTATAATACCTAATGAATAAATTGTTTATAAGCCGCGGTAGCTCAGTGCACCTTACATAACATAGACAGAAATCCGACTTCGACCTCCAGTACCTAATTCAATGACGTTGTGCATTAATCACCATTTTCTCAAGAGATGTCCGCCAATACGCACGGGGCCGCGTGGCGTACTGTTTATTTCTAATCTCTTAAGAGAGAAGATCAAAACAGCAATAGGACACCGAAAATATATCGGTGTCCTATTGCTGTGTTTTAATATAGCTTTTTATAATTATGTACATTTATCATATATTAACTAAATTCAATGCAGACGCCAAAGATTGTATTTGAATTTTCATAGGGTGATTTTGTAAGGTATTTCCTTCGTCTTCGTCTTATCCTTTTAAAGTCAAATATTTCCTATTTCACGATTCATTATTAACTAGTTTTGAGATTGAGCTGACGAAGCTGAGCAAAATATTATTCCATACATAATAAGTGTTTCAAATACAGCAGCTGTACCAATTTATTTTTTAGAGTTATAGCGGGAAAATTTGTCCCTAAATGGGTTATAAAGGTTCACTGCTTATTTAGAATAGTAGAGGTTGAAAATTTCGAGTAATAGTAGTTTTTAAAACTAGAGGTTTTTAACTTATTATTAAATTATTATATTATTAAAAAACACACACAGAAATAAAATGTGTTCATTAAGTGTTTATCAAAAATATATTTGTGCAAAATTAAATTAATGAATAAATTAAATAAATTGATATATGTACAGATTTTCGGGTAGCTCAATATTTCGAGATTCACTTTGAAGTTACAGATAAGAATGTTAAGTTAAACGTAATAAAAGCAAGGATCGTAACGATGAGGTGTTTTTAAACTTGACCTTCGGATTGAATTGTGTATGGTGGCAGCGGACACGAAGCAAGAGTGTTGAACTGGTGTCGTTAGTGCTGGAGGTCCTGTGCAGGGATTGGCCGAATATGTGGGGGTCGCCGGTGGAGTTATGTGGCACGGTGAGTATCGTATATCGACTGGTATGCTACAAGGACTTGGTCCAATGTAGTATTTTGTAGTATTAGAAGTGTTGCAATAGCGTTGCATCCTGTAATAAAATATAATTGTAAGGTAAATTATATTGAGACTATAACAGCTTGAGCTATGATATCAACAGCAAATTTCACAAAATAAGTATAAATGAAACCGTCGGACAAAACACTGACAAACTAGAATCTTACTTATAACTACTTATATCTGTTATATAAATTCCATGTATATGTAGCATTGCGCGCGCACGACTTTGGGTAGTCCTGGGCACCGCTGAAAATCAGCACTATCGCATCCTTGCGACGGCATATGCTGAGTCGGTGTCGAATATTGGCATCATATCTTATGTATCATCATATATTATCTTTAACTGTATTTTTTTTCTGTCTTTTTGATGTTAAACACATCTTTTGTGCCAGTAAAGAATATCTCTATGTCTATACAGGACTAACCTCACAATTATATAGTTTTGTGAGCAAAAACAAATAGTCCAAGAACAATAAGAGTTACAAAAGCTTACTATTACAGATACAGTTGTAGTATTAAAAAGATCTAGTTTTGATTTTAAGATGTTAAGGCAGACGCTAAGCTAAGGAAACCCAAATGAATAACCCATTTACTTACTTCACTGGTTTTCCTGTTGATTGTTAAATTGTGTAACAAAATACCAATTAAATTAAATTGTAATAAAACACCAATTAACAAAAAGTTTGTGTCAGTAATCACTCCAGTATTATATTATGGCAAACAGAAAATTATATTCACTATTTATATAAACATGTTATCAGTATTAATTGGATCTGTTGCGAAGCCTCTTCAAAGTTATTCCTAGAACTATATCAATACAAAAAGCCCGATTAATCTTGTGTTAGTCATAAATGAAGACGTTGTATAAAATAAAACAACTGACAATATTTTATATAGTGTCATATTTATTGTTTATTCATTTGTTATCGGTCGGATTATTTACCCAAATCCTCATTTATGATGTATGCATAATATTAATTCGTGTTGGTCACGTTGTTAGAACATGGAAAAGAAATTAAACCTTTAAAATTTTACCATTTACAAGAGAATACTAAATGACGTTATATTTTTTTTATATTACCTTTATTTATTCTTTACATCTTAGGTTAAGTTTTTTTTTATGCGTGTAAACTAGCGCTTGACCATGATCCCACCTGGTGTTAAGTGGTGATATAGTCGAAAGATGGTACGCGCTAGTTTAGTAAATGCCTATTCACTTTACTCTTGAAGGCTCCCACGTCGTACTTGGACGGAAAGACTGACGCCGGCAACTTGTTCCACTCTTTTGCTCTACGCATGTTGAACGATGATATTATTATAAATAGAAAAATACACACGAGTAATTAAAAAAAAGATTTTATTATTTGTTAATAAAATGAACTATTACAAATCAAATGAGCCGTGATCCCATAAATTCGATAGGGTTGCCAAAACGGAAAATATAGTTCGATTTTGAGAAATTATAATTTGACAAAAACGTTGTTCCAGTAATCCACAATGAGATTTTGATATATATGCTAAATTAGTTGTTCAAACGTTTTTGCCCGGGTGTTTTATATCATTTCTAGTTTAGATGAATTTGTGTGCCCTGTCGAATAAGGATGACTCACACGGAAAAGTTTGTAGGCTTTCGTTATTCCCGTTGTGATTCATCCATGACAACTTGATCTACAAGCTTACGAATTAAATTCGTGTTTTGTACTGGCCACTTTGATCTCAAATATCTCCTCTTTGGTTAGGAATTCCAATTTCAAATTTATACAGCTATTTACTCATGCATTTGTTTTTGAATCCAAATGGTTTTCTATCTTTGGTTTTCTTTGCGTCACCTAGTTCACAAAATGAAAAACTTAAAATATCGCGTTATTTACTAGTGCTGCAGAAACGGCTTGAAGGATTAATGTGTATGGCGGTGGTGTCGCAAAAGAAAACACAGTCCATTTTTGGTTCCAATGTTTTCGTTGTGGAAATTTGCGACCTGCAAAATAAGCCCCGCAGCCGTAGTCCAAGGTTAATAATGAAGAATTGAAGAAAATTGACAAAACAGTTACTTGTGAGCGTTTGGTGGGCTTGTGCCGGTACTGTTCACTTCAGCTTTCTTAAATCTGGCCAGACGTTACGGCAGATGTGTATTACCGTAACGTCTGGCCTATGCAGCCATTACAAACCATGATGGAAAAGCTAGCTTCTAAACAACCGAGGCTGGTCAATCGCCGTAGTCCACTGCTGCTTCAGAACAACGCAAGGCCACACACTGCACAACAGACAGTTACCAAATTAGAAGAGCTTCAATTGGAATCTCTAAGACATCCACCGTACACCCCGGACCGTGCTCCAACGATTGAAAGATTGTAATTTTTTTGGATAACTTCTTGTAAGGAAAAAAAATTCAACTCCGATGGGGCAGTCCAAAGCGCCTTCAAAGATTTTATTGATTCCCGTCCGAATGATTTTTTTAGTAAAGAGATCAATGAACTACCTATGAGATGGCAAAAGTGCATTTATTGCAATGGTACATACTTTTATTAAGTAAATATATTATATTTTGAAAACATCGACTTTTGGTTACTCCCTTACAAAATGCCAATTTCATATGTTAGGATCTAATATGTAGCAATAAAGCGACCAACGTTTTAGATTTAGAGAGAGATAAAAGAGTAAACTCTACAGTGGTTGTGTAAAAAATAATTTTACGTTTTTAGTGTAAATCGCTTACAGATTATTGTTTTCATTACTGACTTCTTATATTTAAACGATAAACTTATTTAATAAAATGGATTTTACGAATTTTTCTCATGAAATAGTTGCTAGTCAATACTATACACTATACGAGAAAACTACATACGACAAATTTAAATGTATTTGTTATTCGCTTCTTTGAAAACATTGTTAATAGAATGGTATTAGCATGGGCCTTAAATTTAGACAGTAATGGTAACTAATTGTAGAAGTCTAATCGCTAAACGTGTTCCACATTACGGTCGTGGGTTCAAATCCTGGCCGGCTTGTACTTTTGGGATATGTGTGGCGTTAGAGCGGAATGTCTCCCATTATTATTTTTACACATGTCCTTTGTAATGATGAAGAATAATGAAATTATATTTAATAAATTTGTTACACTGAAAATATACAATTTGGAAAAGTCTAGATTAGAAGTGTTCAAAAGTAAAAACATTGACATGTGTCTTTTATAAAAAAATCTTATTTCAAATTTTATCGTCTAAAATACTTTTTGGTAATTGTCGAATGCCAGTCGCCGGTCGCCACACTAATGTGTTTCAGTTTTTCTTACGTATAAAAAATCTCTATATGGTGATGTGGTCTGTCACATATTGTAGCTAAACAGATGTTTCAAAAGCGGAAAGCTTAGGTGTTAAAGAACGAATGCTTATATATATTTACACAACTTCTGTTTAACTATTTATTATAGTTAGGTTTATAGAACATAGCTTATTTATTTCATACAGTTTGTAAGACAAGTTAATATTTATTGTACCTTTTGATGGACCTATGGATTATTTGTACCTTTATACGGTAAATAATATGTTTTTTTAAAAAAAAAAGAATGTTGAATGCTAGCAATTTTTTTTTCTCAATTGTTACTGATTCTTTTTAACCTTTTCAAATAAGCTTAGGCTTGTGTTAGGAGATGGTTCACGCCAAGACTTTTCGAATGTCCCTTAGATTACCCGTGAAATAGCAACCGACCGAGACCCCTTAGATGCTAGGAGCGTTGCTGGAGTTTCTTCGGCCACTTCTTCTCCCAGCGCCAACGCTTCCCGAAGTGGCACTCAAAGTTAGTTTAGCTTTCGAATGTCCCTTAGATTATCCGTGAAATAGCAACCGACCCAGTCGTGGTTCGGCCCTCTCGGGCGCCCTCGGATCGGAATGCATACGCGTAACATAGTAACCGTCCAAGCCGAGGTTACCCCCCACCGGGGGGACCTTTGTGTCGAGTTACTAGCGATAGAGGTTCAGGCTAAGCGACCTAAGAGCTCTGCCACCTCTCAATCCGGTGAAGCAGTCAAGGCCAGCTTCTCTGGCCAATCTGTGTAGTTCGTCAAAAAAAAAACACGCCAAGACTCGAATGGTAGATTCGAATCGACCTTACGATTCACAGCCCATACCCTAAAGGTTAAAAGTTAAAGTTACAACTAAAATATATATGCTGCTACTGCACTGCCGGGCACAGGTCTTCTCTGTAAAGAGAGTCGTGTAAGGGCATAGTCCGCCACGCGGCCCTAGTGCCGATTGGCAGACTTGACATGTCTTAGAAAAATTTTCTAGGACATGTAGGTTTCCTCACGATGATTTCCTTCAGCGCAGAGCGCGTGGTAAACGCACCCTAAACCATTAGGCTATTGACTATGTAATTATAAATAGAACGAACAAGGATAAATTATATAAAAATAAACTTCATTTGTTTACATTTGTAAATATTTTATTTACGAATAATGTTTATTTTAAAATACGTATTAAAATTTACAATTAAGGACTAATTAATCATAATAATACACAGTAGAAACATTTTGCCGATATTTCGAGATTCCATTAACCTAGACATACTAGTATGAGCTTTGATTTATAAAAAGCATGGATCGTAACGTTGCTGCATTCTATAGCTGTTCGATTTATGTATTGAATTGTGTATAGTAGCAGCTGACACGAAACATGTGTTATTTTTTGGTGCCATTGGTGACGGAGGTCCGAAGCACGGGTTGGGTGAATATTGCATTGGTGTAGTTGCGTGGCTCGGCGAATATCGGACGAAGTTTGGTGGTCCGAAGCAAGGGTTGGGTCCAACTGGATACTGTCCGCCATGGGTTCGGGTAGACGTAGAGTGTTGCATTCTGTAAAAGAAAGTTATTTAATAATTTTATTATTTCCTTAATCACTTACTAAAAATTACTGTCCGGTGTATGTAATGGTAATGGGCTCACTAGCTGTCAGATAGAGCTGTCACATACCTAATGAGCTTTGTGAAAAGCGGACAGCGAATGCTGTCTCTGTTTACCCCGCCAAAGAACGGAGGTTAAAAGGGCGTAAGAGCTTATATGTATATATAATTATTTTTAATATTTATTGTTAAAAGTTTATTTTCCTAATAAGCTAATTAAAAAATAATAATCCTTAAGATTTTTACGACCCTAGTGAGGAATGCAAGGGTTACAAAGTCTTATTTTGGGACGAAGTTTCCCATTTTGTCCCATCGGTATTCACCGAGCAACAAATTCACCGCTTCACCAGTTAGTTATATCTTAATATTTTTTTTTAACTAAATAATAGATAAGAGCCGCGGTAGCTCAATGTCCTGGCGGTCGCCTCAAGTTGCGAAGTGCGCTAGAAACTCCAGTTCGATCCCCGGTACCGGCACCAATAAATTTGTTGTTGCACTTTTATGTGCTTATTTACCGCGCGCATTTAGAAAATTTTTCTAAGGCATGTGTCTTGTTGTGTGCCAATCCGCACTAGGGCCGCGTGGTGGACTATGCCCTTATAGCCTTATACTCTCTTTACAGAGACGGCCTGCGCCCAACAGAGGGACATATATATTACATATAAAGGCTGTAACTTTAACTAAATAATATTACTAGTAAATTTGAAATATCTAAACATAATTTTAAATGCTTTTTGTTTATTTAAGGCATAAGTGAAGTCTGCCATTCGCACTAGTCTAGGACTATACATAAAACACATGTGTCTAACAGTGGAATATTCTCGATAGGATTAGGAGCGTTGCTGGAGTTTCTTCGGCCACTTCTTCTCCCAGCGCTAACGCTTCCCGAAGTGGCATATAAGTTAGTTTATCTTAGATTGTCCCAGTAGATTTCGTTAATAAAATAGCTACCGACCGAGTCGTGGTTCGGCCCTCTCAGGCGCCCTCGGATCGGACTGCTAACGCGTAATAATGGTAACCGTCAAGCCGAGGTTACCCCTCACCGGGGAACCTTGTGTCGAGTTACCATCTAATAGAGGTTCAGGCTAAGCGATCTAAGAGCTGTGCCACCTCTCAAATCCGGTGAAGCAGTTTAGGCCAGCTTCTCTGTGCCAACTGTGATAGTTCGTCCAAAAAAAAAAGTGGAATATTTATAAGCCGTTAATTTAGTTTTTCTTTAACAATTATCAAACTACACTTCAGTTTAGGATGAATTTTATAGGCTTAAAAACACTGCGTACTTACATGATGGGTTAACTTATTTAACTGGTAAAAGCAATGCAAGTAAATCAACTATGTACGTGTTAGTTCCAATGATAGTAACTTGTGGTATGAAAAACAACACACTACAAACTGTATTTATACAATATCTTTATCAAGCGGACAATAATCTGATATGATGAAAAGCTTTCTGTGTGTTATTTTTAAAACAATATCGGAATAAGACGAAGTGTTAATCTACAGTGAGTCATAAATAAAAACTTTACGGCTAAAAATAAAACAACTGACAATTATAATGTGTTGTTATTTATTGTTTTTTATCGGACAGATTAATAATATCTCATAAACATCGCCATTTATAGTCTATGCATAATGTTATAGTAGCGAATAAGGATCAAGTACATTTTTATGCGGTCATAAATCAAATCTTTTAATAGAATTTACTTTTCTGTAATTGAGTATTTGGTAAAATTTCATTAAAAATAGGCAATTGCGATTATAAATAGTTTAATGTAAAAAGCAGTTTTTTTATATTATTTCTTAAAGTTACAGCCTTTATATAAGTCCCACTGCTGGGCACAGGCTTTCTCTGTAAAGACAGTATGAGGGCATAGTCCGCCACGCGGCCCTAGTGCGGATTGGCAGACTTCACATGTCTTAGAAATGTTTTCTAGGACAGGTTTCCTCACGATGCTTTCCTTCACCGCCGAGCGCGTGGTAAATCAGCACATGAAATTGCAACAACAAATTTATTGGTACCGGCACCGGGATTGAACTCGGGTTGCTAGCGTACTATGCAACTTGAGGCGACCGCCTGGACTCTGAGCTACCACGGCTCATTATTTCTTGTGTTTAACCATCCTTTCTATTGTTAAATGGAATAGTAAATACCTATTTTGGGAGTTTGGGATTCAATGGAATACCTCCCTTTATTATTATTACACGTGTTTTTTTAATGTTTATACTTAATGATTGTGACGCTGCCCGTAAATGATCGTATCACATAATATGACATTGAAATTAAATTTTATAAGTTTATTTACTTATCGTATTCCTGTTAACACTTCTCCTAATCCTCCCGGCGCTCACAAACAACTATTGATTGGATTGCAGATGCTTTGCCAAACTGTTATACACATTTGGGTCGACTTTATCCCGTTAACCAGGGTTTAATTCAGACGTATCTTAACTTCGTTCAAGGTCGTTGTAGTATCGTGCTAAACATTCGTGTAAGAGCAGAAGTCATTGTAGTTGCTCTATTGGCAACCAAGGCCATTTCCGCTTCCGTCTTTGAAAGAGATGCCTATACTACGATAAATTTAGAATAAAAGGGAGAGGACTGTCTCTTTAGACAATCAATGTACAGTTTAGAACAAGTGAGTTATGCTGGAGGAAAAGCCCTTTACAAGTGAACCTCTGAAACAAAGTCAGTAGGTCTTTATTAAATTACCTCTCAGGCTTGATGCTGTTAATAATATGATAAAATTTAATATTTAAAATATGTTGAGCAAGGTAGCTCACAAATGAGTGAATCATATCTATAAACAATACCTAATTAAAAAAAAATGTATTGTTATCAATCGAAGAACTGACGAACTAGTTACTATTTAGTATATGGAAGATTATTTAAACTAAAAAAATATTGCAAAAATATGTGAATCATAACATTTGTGAAAGTAATCAAAAATAACAATCCTTATATCGATCATCGACTCAGTGATAACTTACTTATTGCAACGATTATTTACTTATATTATAATTTAAAAACGTAATATTAATTATTAGGCAAAAGCAGATTCTTATAAATCCTTCCAAAGATCGCATCTCTTAAGCAATACAACCCCGAGGGTAAGTACTTACTCCATGGTCCGAAACAAATGGGTCAAAAATTATACTGACGCGTATTTTAGCTCCTACCTAGTAAACAAGAGAGATACAAGTATAGATGTAGTGAGAAATTAATTTTCCTTCAGGAAAACTCGGATCTTTAACGAAATACGATGACACCCGAACTGTCAATAAATAATCATATTAAATAAGTGGCATCTTCATTCCCATTTAACTATGACTAACTTGAACTTTATTGTTTAGTGTCAAATGTCATTGTATAGTATAGAGATGTTACAACCATTACCATTACCAATGCACTATACAAAATGAGTTCCGGATATTAATATACGTGTGAGCTAAAGAAAATCTACACAGATAGAAGACTTCAAACAAGAGATTACTAGGGGTAACCAGGGAGATTTACAGTAGACGAGTAAGGAACGCTGCTGTATCCTTAACGCCCTTTCTGCAGTCTTTCCGAGGCCTAGAATCTCTACTATTGAACTTGTCGACTTCCCGCAAAACGCAGGGTTTCGACACTTTTAGTTAGATATTGCCATATATTGCGTTTGTAAGTACGATATTGCGACAGGAGTACCTTTTAATCCATCGGTTATCAGTTCCTGATTGTGCTTGTGATTAACCCATTATCACGTATCTATTTTCTTCGTTCATGTTTCACGATCTTTTTGTATAAGAGAAAAGCGTGCCTACCAGAGAGACTACCTAGCAGAGACTTGCTGGTGCATTGTTAACCATTTTAATAAGAGTAAAGCTGAAGGATTTAAAGAAATAATTGTTTTATTTGAGATATATGTCAGTAAAAACAGATCACAGAAATCTCGCTCTCAATTCTGTTTTATCATAAAAAGATTATTGAATGCCATGTACAATAAGATTCTTACATCTTCAATTTAGTTCTTACATCAATATACGCAAAACAAAATATTGCGTAATTGCTTAAAGTTTTTGACTCACATTCGATAGACAAAATAAACCGGTCCGTGACAACAACTGTCAGATAAGATTATTACGTGATTATCTTTCACAATTTTCAGAAAGGCCTTCTATCACGCAAAAATTGAAATACTATGAATAATTTATTTGCTTGTATTTCCCTGTTATTGTCATTTAGTTTATCTAAATCTTTCTCAAAAAAAAATTATCTTCTTAAATCATTATTTGTGTTTACTGTTCGTAATTGGCCTATTTCTGATTATTTGTCAAAAATTACTCATCTGCTATAACATACAATGTTTTTTTTTATTGTTAAATCGCAACAACAAACCCGTGTCCGTGCTCTTTTCAAAGTCAAAGTCAAAGTCAAAATATCTTTATTCAATAGAGATCGAGAATCTACTTTGAATCGTCCAATATTTTTTCCCTACCGTGCAATTTCGGACGGCAATCTGCTAAGAAAAATTGCACAAAAAAAACTTAGTACAGCTTTTTTTAATGTCTTTAATTTTTTATACAATATTCGTTCACTTTTACAATAATGATTAATTAATCATGTTGTGTTAGAGCAACTTGATCTATTCAGCCCTGTAGTTTTGGGCTCTCAAGAATAAGACTACGGTATCCCCTGCCTGTCGTAGAAGGCGACTAAAAGGGGCCTCGGGTTCACTGGGCGACAAGGGTGGGGGCCTTTGTCGTCCGCTAAAGTGGACCCAGGAAGAAGGCGACATCGGCTGGCCCGTGTAGCCTTGCACTGCGAGGGCACAGGGGGGGAGGGAGTAACCTCCCCCCCGGGACGTGCTCTCCTTGAGCACAGTGCAGAGGGGCTCCGGTGCGTTCCACTGGAGATCCCGGATCCCCTCGTCATGCACCGAGGAAAGGGCCACCAGGTTTTAGTGGGTAAAAACCCCACATAACCGCCGCCTTCCCCCCAGAAGGCGGGGTATCTTTTTGAAGATTTCCTCCTCGTTAACAAAAAAAAAACTTGATCCTAAGCTTTGTTATCGTTTACATAATCAGAAATTTTGTAATAAGCCTTACAACAGAGATTGGCTTTAACGATCGTTTTAAACTTGTTCAAAGACAGATTTTCCAATGCACTTTAATTATTCACTCTGGATTTATTAATAAAGTGCCACCTCTACAGTTACTCTTTTCCCTTTTTTATATATATATAATACCTAAATTTGGAGCTGGCCGTAGAACGCTCCGGTACACGCGTCGCAAACGCCCCGCTGCATTGCTATTATCTTCTCCGCTACCACTGCGTCGTTAACATACAATGTTTTGAACCCTTTACATTACTCTATTTAACATCCATTGACCTTCCCCGATTTTATTTTCTTCCTTTTTCTATTTTATTCCGTATTACTAGCGGCAGATCTCTATTACCTAGAAAATCCAGGGCCACGAGTCTGCTATTTGTCAACATAATTTCACTATGAAGCCAATCTATTAAAATTCAATTGGCACTGTGGCAAACACTGTAACATACTTTTATAATTTAATAAATATTAACAAATAGCAACTATTGAAATGATATTGGAGTGTCTGTGGTATGGATGGGTGACAATAGATAATGAAAATGGCACAAATGATCTAGCAGATTACCAAATGTATCAAAATCGATAGCTGTGATGTCAGTGAACCCCAAGTTTGCTGCACAATTTGTGTAGAAGAGTTGCGGCCCAGATATATACAGGAACAGTTAAAGGGCGCAATGACCAAAGAAATTTCGTGTATGCCTTTAGTCTTAAGATGTGTGTGTGTGACATGTTTTTACGATTATGTTCTTGTTCCCGTTTTAATAACTTTTAGTGATGAATTATTACTGCTAGGCCGAACCCAACAACTTCACCGAATTTAGAAGGACCAAGCAATTAGAGCGCTCAAACTACACCTGTTGAGGTTACCATTTTGAGGTTCTTAGGTCAAGCGTTCGTAGCGTTAGCGTAGCGTAGCGTTCTCCAACAGGAAATTTCGGTTTTGCTCTATAGTAGAAGTACGCTAGTATTCACAGATATTGAAGACAAAAACCACCAAGAAATTTAAATTAATAAATACGTATGATTCATTATTATGTTTTAAAAAATGTGTTTATGTACGAAATGGTAGTTAAATCGATCGTGCTATCTCCCCTTGAACTTCTTACATTAAACGTTCTAGAATGTTCTGTTATTTTATGTAAGAACTTTTACCCCACACATATTGATTACATCGTAAACTAAAATTTATAAAGCAACTAATATGAAACAAGTAGGGTTTAACAAAAGCGGTTATTTTAATAAACTTAAAACAAATTTTCGCTTCCAACGAGCCTCCTGTCAAAAATATTATTTTAAACTTTCCCAAATGTTACTACTTCTATAGTTCGTACAAGTCGCAGCCACGAAAGCAATTTCCGTTTACGCATTTGCGCCACAGGAACGTTTAAATTAATATTTGATAATGATTCCAGAGAGTCAATTGAGCCGCTACAAATTTTAAATTATCGTCCCCCAGAAAGAGGAAGAAAATGAAAGCATTTAAAGATTTAATAGACAAGTATAAGATTCCATAGATAAGCTTAGACAAATTAACGTGCACGTACCCTATTCCTTTCTGATACGGTCATTTTAACAATTGAGAGAAAAAGCTGGGTGCTGATAATGACGTACATTGCGCATTATTCTAGCAACAAGCAGCGTATAGTTTATTTATTTAGTTATTAATTTGATATGGTCACTGACTTGGTTTATAGTTTAACGGAAATTCTAATCCGAGTTAACCGTATCTGATAAAGTGTTTTATAAATACGCATCACGCTATCGATTCATAATCTTATCACATTCAATATATTGTCAGTTAAACGTCGAATTGCACCGTGGCGGACTTGAAAGGTTAGTTGTGATCTTATGTTTAATGAAATTGTTTTGCCTCCTCGTTCTAGTCTTACTTTATTTTGTATATAAGAAATAAAAAGAATGAAGAAATTCCCAAATTGCAATGATCAAGCATATTTACACTAATTAGCGTTCATCGGGAGGTTGATTCAAGGAAATCGGAAGGAAATTGGAAGTCGTTGGATGGAAAATAAAAATTTTGCTTCTAATATAACGTATATTTACCTAAAGCTACGGCGAAGACAGTAGGTCACTTGTATTACATAGATTTGTTATTGACAGAGCTCTAAGAAGACACGCTTCCGATACTTATTGATTGGGTTGATGTTTAGATCATTGCTGTTTCCTCATCTCTTTTAGCCATAGTTTCTCTTATCATGATCTGTTTTAGTATTACATTACTATTTATTGATACAAATTAATATTATAATAAAATATACAGTTAAATTATACATTAATTTTGTAGAATGCAACGAGAATCAATCAAAAATTTGCACAGACTTCAGGCATCGACACCCGATAGAAGTCAAGTAGGAAGCTCAAAGAAGAATATGAGTTCAGTAAACCATTTCTGTCGTTGGATAGATACAACAACACCCAGGATCTCTGTGTGTCCTAACTTTGTAGCTACTACGGATCAAGACCGACGCGGTCCGAGATCGAACAATCCTCAATCACTTCACTATTATGATCCCCGGTTTTAAATGAAATTATGTTTGCATTTCAAGCACTTTTGAGATTGCTCTTCCATGATATGTCACTAATCTGAGAGATACATTCGCGTAAGACTTTTATCACTCTTAACAGGGTACGTAGATCTTGATATGATAAATGAAATACAAGAGAAAATGAATTTTCAAAGATTGGCATATGTGTTGTTAACAAAGAACTTTAAATATAAGAACAAAGATCAGTAAATAAGAATGTCAAGTAATACATTTTCAAGTAATTTATTTTGTAAAATGATATATGTACATAAAAATAATAGTTACAGCCTATATATCCTATTTATATCTCACTGTTGGGATCAGGCCTCCTCTGTAATATCTTGACTGCCGAGAGCGTGGTAAATCAGCATTTAAAATTGCAACAAACAAATTTATTGGTGCCGGCACTGGAAATCGAACTCGGGCTGCACTCGTGTCGTACTATGTAACTTAAGGCGACCGTCTGGACACTGAGCTACTACGGCTCGTGTCTATATGTTTATATTATTATTGTAAATAATATCAATAATTACTAAAAAAGACGTTTTGTGTTTTCTTAAAACAAAAAAACAGTAAAAGTTAAGCTTAAAAAATGAGATTCCTAATTTCAGTAATACAATCAAAGCTATTCTAAAAGCATGGACCAAACCGATTTGGCCCTTGCGGAACTCTAGTCGCGTGTCGCCGTAAAGTGGACGCAGAAACTATGCACGAATTTGGTGGTATGCCGGATCTGATAGGTGCAGGGCTGAAGCACGAGGACATGTGGTGAATTTCTCGTAGTCCGGCACAATTGTTAGGCGCCACTGGATAATTAGGACAAAACAGGCCCGGGCTAGGGATGCAAGAATTTGTTATCGTGGAGCGTTGCATCCTGTAAGTCACAAAAAAATTATATTGTTTTTTTGTAAAATTTTATAGTTTTTAAGCACTATTCGTCTATACAAATTATTAAAATTGAAATGTCTGTTTTATATACAACATTTTTTTTTACATTTTTGTGTGTCGGTTTGTTTCTGCTATTCTATGAAATTTTTAGTATTACTTACTTTTTTTTTTATATGAAAAAATCCGTAGTTTTCGAGTGTATTCTACTAGAGCGTGTCACAGAACTAATTCAAGTAATTGATTTGACCATCATTTATACACCATATTATCGCCTTGACAATCAGATATTTGTCTCCGTTTTTGCTATTTTTAGAATAAAAAAACAATAAACACTTTATATTAATCTGACATCTCGTTGATAAAAACGATTAATTCTAAAAATAACGTATTCCATCCGTCGCAGATAAAATATCATATCAGTAGCTTGTGGAATGCCATTAATCTAGAAAATACTAAAAAGTGCAGCCATATTTGTTCATTGTAAAAGCCACGTGTTTTTTTCACTGAATATTTACAACTGAATTGTCATTGTGCCGAAAACCGTAATCTACCAAATTCTTGTATAAAATACTTTTTTGATCACTTGATATGCGCGTTCAATTGCGCAACCAAGTTGGGTTGCGCAATTGAACGTATTTACGTAATTTTACGACATTAAAAATTAAAGAATTAATAACAAAGAAACAATATTTGATTTTTTTATGACATACGCTGATCGACCAAAATAGCTGACCGCAACAGTTTCACAGAGTTAAAGAGGTGGCAGAGCTCTTAAGGCACGAAGTCTGTACCTTTACTAAGAGCAACACAGCGCGAGGGCCCCCGTGAAGAGGCTTTGGTATTTTTAAGACCGAAACACGACTCGGTCGGTTGCTACTTCACGTATATAATCTAAGGGACATTCAAAAGCTAAACTAACTTTGAATGCCACTTCGTGAAACGTTGGCCCTGGGAGAAGAAGTGGCCGATTAAACTGTGGTCTTTGGCTTGGACGGTTACGTTAGCTTAGCGCGTTAGCATTAGCCCTGTAATTCAGGGCTCTCAAGAATAAGACTACGGTATCCCCTGCCTGTTGTAGAAGGCGACTAAAAGGGGCTTCGGGTTTACTGGGCGACAAGGGTGGTGGCCTTTGTCGTCCGCTAAGGTGGACCCGGGAAGAAGGCGACATCGGCTGGCCCGTGTAGCCTTGCACTGCGAGGGCACAGGAGGGAGGGTGTGAGCCCAGCGTTCGACTGGAGATCGCGGAGCCCCTCGTCATGCACCGAGGAAAGGGCCAACGGGGAGGTTTTAGTGGGTAAAAACCCCAAATAACCGCCGCCTTCTCTTTTTGAAGATTTCCTCCCCGTTAAAAAAAAAGCCCGTTAGCATTCCACTTCGAGAGCGCCCGAGAGTATTACAGTCCTTTCGTCACTCGACGAACGAAACTGCGTGTTATATTTGCATCAATTTGAGTGTATTTAACTAGGAAAATAAAGAATAATGTCTATGAACATGACGAATGCGTATAATAAAAATATCCCCTTGTTCGATACAGTTCTTTGACAGCAAAGATATTCTTGTTAGTTGACGATAAGACAGAGCGATGCACTATCACAACTTGACTAGACTAGACTTTACAAATGCACATGTACTAAGAATGAGATTAGAGGGAAGATATTAATAACATATTCTTTAATCATGTATTTCGTTAAAATTGTATTAAGTTAAAATTATCATAGTGAGATTCTAAATAATTGACGTAAAATCAAAACGTATTCCAAAAACATATTCCAAATCGATTAGACCCTTGCGGAACTTTCAACATGTTCAGATAACTGTACATATTCTAAAAACGTGGTCCAAATCCATTACCGCGTGGTGGACCTTATATTCTCTTTATAGAGAAGACGAATTTAATATAGACAGTTTCAGCCTAAACTATAACGTTAAGCATTATCAATTTTTGCACAATGGTAAAGTTTGGTGAAAAGAGGATTTTTTTTTTACTTTTAAAAAGAAAGCTAGCAATATTTCTTTGTTTTTTTTTCGGAAATATTATTAACAATCTTGTTAACCATTCCAACTAAGCTTAAGCTTGTGCTAGGGCATGGTTCCCCAGCCCTGTAGTTTTGGGCTCTCAAGAATAAGACTACGGTATCCCCTGCCTGTCGTAGAAGGCGACTAAAAGGGGCCTCGGGTTCACTGGGCGACAAGGGTGGGGGCCTTTGTCGTCCGCTAAAGTGGACCCGGGAAGAAGGCGACATCGGCTGGCCCGTGTAGCCTTGCACTGCGAGGGCACAGGGGGGGAGGGAGTAACCTCCCCCCCGGGACGTGCTCTCCTTGAGCACAGTGCAGAGGGGCTCCGGTGCGTTCCACTGGAGATCCCGGAGCCCCTCGTCATGCACCGAGGAAAGGGCCACCGGGGAGGTTTTAGTGGGTAAAAACCCCACATAACCGCCGCCTTCCCCCCAGAAGGCGGGGTATCTTTTTGAAGATTTCCTCCCCGTTAACAAAAAAAAAGGACATGGTTCACGGCAATAGTCAAATGGTGGATTCGAACCCACGACCTTACGATTCGCAGGCCGTACCCTAAGCCACTAGGCTATTGACGCATCAGTTATTTATTATATTGCTTAGTTTAATATACTCTTAAGTACTTTAATATTAATTTACTTTATTATGTATTCATATAACATTATATATTGTTTGAAAAAATCCGTTGTATCCAGTTCAGAAGAGTAGTGTACTCAGACAAAGCTTATCATAGAACTAATTTAAGAAATATTTGGACTAGTATTATATACCTCACTTTATCTTCCTGTAAGTAATTTGGTGCTTGTTTCTGATTACACAATTTTACGACTAGTATAAAATATACAACACACGCTAGATTAATCTGGCACCTAGTCGATAAAAACGAAAACTAAAGATAAATTTGTTCAGAAATATTTATGTTTCCATCCGGCTCAGATAACGCTTTTATATCAAAAATCAATCAAGCATATTATATTGCAAAATTATGTAATCATAAACAGCAACGAAATATTTTTTTGGTTTTAAAAATATGTTAGAAAATGTACTATGGCGGCAACAAGCAATTATGACACTTGATATTTAGAAAAATTATGTTCTGTCTTCTGAACTAGGAGATACTGTATTTTACAGAAATATTTAATAGTAATTTGATTTTCGGGTTTGTGTTTTGGTTCCAATACCAGTGATCCCAATATAAACAATTTAAAATCCAAAATTAAAGTATTGTAAGGTATATAGTTCATATTATTTTTTTATGACGAACTACACAGATTGGCCAGAGAAGCTGGCCTTGACTGCTTAGCCGAAATGAGAGTTGGCACAGCTCTTAGGTCGCTTAGCTTGAACCTCTATTGCTAGTAACTTGACACAAGTGTCCCTCCGGTGAGGGGTAACCTCGGCTTGGACGGCTACTATGTTACGCGTAAGCATTCCGATCCGAGGGCGCGCGAGAGGGCCGAACCACGACTCGGTCGGTTACTATTTCACGGATAATCTAAGAGACATTCAAAAGCTTTGAGTGCCACTTCGGGAAGCGTTGGCGCTGGGGGAAGAAGTGGCCGAAGAAACTCCAGCTTCTTCAACGCTATACTGTATATATAGTTCATATAGTTCATATTATATCAAAAGTGTCTCTACTTCACGACGGTTTTCTGTAATAGATTTCTTGGGTCATGTATTACTGATTCATTAATTTGCAAAAGTCGCTACGATGGTCCTATCGTCTTTACTGTATGAAGGCCATTGAACCGATAATAGAACACATTCGAGACGATTTGTTCTCTTCATAGACTTTTACTGCGGAAGTGCATGGATGACAATTAAATCCACCAACGCTAAAAATATTAGTAAACTTATTGTGAGGGTAGTGTTAGCTGGCAGCACATGACACCCAGCGATTGTTATGCATAATAACTACTTCCAATGATATCTTAGTGATTTACCTGAACCTTATTGTATCTTTAATTCATAATTAATAATTTAGTTGATCGTCACATAAACTTGGCATTGTAAACAATAGTTTAACTTTATTAGGTCCTAATCTGACTTCTAATTAATTTTGTATAAAGATTGTGAGGACGCGCAGTTGTGACGGTATTCGTTATAAATAATTCTTTGTACAACGTTACGCTGTCTCAATAAAGCGAGTGTATTAGTTGTTGGACTATTTTATTCCACGAAATCTACAAATTATAACAGTAGCCAAGATTGTTGCAATTATTTATTTTGTAAATTATTATGATAAAAATAATCTCATTTTATTCTAAGGGAATATTTTCATTTTAACCCTCAATGATATATTTCAATAGCAAATTTAACAAAGACTTGATTCTATGCCAACTAAGGAACGGTTCATTTGAAACATTTTCTTGTAGAACATAGAAAAGGTAAACTATAGGCACAGGGTTATTGGGAAGACAATAGAGTATATTTTGTTTTCACATTATTTATTTTATATACAAACATAACTTATGAGATTCTAATTAATTTAAATAATATATTAAACGTATCCTAAAAGCATGGTCCAAATCTATTAGGCCCTTGCGGACTTCTTGTCATGTGTCTTCTTAGAGTGGACGCAGAAACAACGCACGAATTTATTGCTATGTTGGAGCTTATAGGTGCAGGGCCGAAGCATGGGGAGAAACGTTGATATTCTCTAGGTCCAGTACAAGGATTAGGCACCACCTGACAGTTGTTAGGTCCAAAAACCACAGGACCAGGGATGCGAGTGTTTGACATCGGTCTGCGTTGCATTCTGTGAAAACAAAAGTTACTTAATTAGTATCGTATCGATTGAGATTCCCTAAGTGATAAATATTTATGAAAATAAATGAAGTTACTTACATTTTGTTTTGTTTAAAAAAATCCGTAATCTAGATGTGTAAGGAACGTTGTACTCAACAAAAGCTTGTCACAGAACTAATTCAAGAAATGGTTTCACTGGCATTTATACTTCATCTTATCACTTCGTATAATCTGTTTATTGCTTCTGTTCTCGCTATTTTTAGAATAAAAAAATAACACGCGTTTTATTTAATCCATCACCGCGATGATAAAAACGATTAATTCTAAAAATAGATGTATTCAGAGATATCTGCATTTCCATTACACTTAGTATATAAAACAATATACTCCAAAAACATGTGAAAAAACAAATATAACAGTGGTAACGTAGTAAGGTGGTCTGAGGACCTCATAAAAGCCTCAGGACAGAGCTAGATACAACCGATCCTTTCAGAAGTCATTAGGGGAGGTCCTTATGTGGATGCTCTACGACTCAAATGATGATCAGTTTAAAATAATACAGTTGTAGTTTTGCAATTTTTCTATTAACAATCATCACAACTTTGCTTTCTCTTGTATACAAACTTTGATTCCACTTTGATACCAACATCAGTACCTGAGATAATACGGAATTATTAATTTATGGAAAATGTCTGTTTAACATTGAAAGGAATATTTGTTTGCTTTCTTTCCTTCTTCTAAATATCTCATAGATCTTAATTCAAAAGATTTTATTCTACACACACCTTGCGTTCCATATTTTATTTCTAATCTTAGAGACTTTGCAACATTATCGAGTGAATTTAATCTTACACCTGCTGACTTAGTGAGTAATCGACTAATGAAATCTATTGCTTGCTACGAGATACCGCATCGCGACGAGCGCTCGACAACGTGACCCCTGCATTGAGATTACTTTTAATCTCAATGCAGCGGTATATATATCATTTTTTATTAACCGACTTTGAAGAACCGACCGAGGTTCTCAATTCGATTTTTGCTTTAACGTTGAACCCATTTTGAATTGTAACCTTTGTTTTGTAACCTTTAAATTAGGTTAAAACAACGGTGTCTTCCTACGTTAATTGCTGGTATAGAAACTTCTAAAAATTAAATGGAAGGGTACTTGTTGAATGAGATTTATGACAAACCAAAACTATGTAAGTACGTCTTAACGACAATTACCACGAAACAAAAGAAGAAAGAGAATACAGGCGCCAGAACTTCAGCGACGAATAAGATACTTGGTATGTCATTAATAATTAACCTAACTCTTAGAAAGGTCAGTGATCGATGATCTATCGCGATACCTTAAGAGCAGGCCCCACCGGTTAGATATTATGAGCATTGCTGGAGTCTCTTCGGCCACTTCTTCTCCTAGCGCTTACGCCGAAGTGGCACTCAAAGTTAGTTTAGCTTTATAACGTCCCTTAGATTATTCGTGAAATAGCAAACGACTGCGCAATAACAGCCGTATGGTTACGTATAACTTAGTAACCATCCAAGCCGAGGTTACCCTCACCGGGAGGACCCTTGTCGAGGTACTAGCGATAGAGGTTCAGGCTAAGCGACCTAAGAGCTATGTCACCTCACAATCTCTTAACATCAGGTTAGCCGTTGCCCCATAAACAGTATAATTGACGTCGCATCACTTTAACATTTGCAGTCGAGTATTATACACTTCCATTATTTGTTCACTACGTATATCTGATCGATGATAACGTAAAAGAAATGAATTATTATTAAGAGATTAAGATAAAAGCACAGATTTCCAATTTGCACGGTCTTGTGTATGTATATACGAGTATCTACAATCGTGATTGTGGATTACGTGTATCAATATGAACAAAGGATATCATCATTCTTTTTTTTTTTAAATACAGCTCAAGCACAGACTCTTTTCTAATGTACTTTAATTGTTTACTTTGTTTTATTAATAAGAGTGCTACCTCTTCAGTTACTACAATTTTGTTTTAATGCCTGATTATGGAAGGTGGCGTTGGAGAATGCTCTCGTTCACGCATGGTAAACGGTTGCATTGTTATTAGTTTCTCCGCGACTCCTGCTGCCCTGTTTGTCATGGCAATTTGAGATCTTCATTCTCATGCTAGAAAGAGTGATAGATTAGTAGATTTTCGACCTACGACAATCGAAGATTTGAATCCCAGCTGTGTTATATCGATGAAATTTCCATTTTTCGGTTTCTCAAGACGTAAAAAGACACCTAGCATTATTTTAGGTCATGAGAATTTACCATTTGATAATGGTCCTGTCTTATAGCGAACTAAAAGTTTGTCTATCCCACTAAAAACATTTAAAAGACGCTATATACATTCCGTATAAGCAGTTTTATTTGATGAGCTACATCGCGTAAATATAAAAACTCATTACAATAGACTAAGTTTGATTTTTTTTTGTACGGGCAATAATTATTTTTAAGTTTAGCGGGAGGTCTGTGAAGGTTAATAAAGAATAAAAGAATAATCAATCATATTAAAATATATTATTCATAACGGTTAACAAATATTTATCTTAAAAAATCCCGTAATAAGTATATACTTATAATTAAAGTTCAAATACAAGTATAAATTACTTGCATTTTACCTTTAATATATCTATAACTTTTTACTGTAATCCATGTACAGTAACTCAACACGTGAGACTGTACTTGTCGAGATTCCTAGTAACAATTAAGATGGCAGTTTTAGGGGTAAGGACTGTATTGTGGTTGCGTGCTGTTATCTCGGCTTATCTTGCGAACAGCGGCTGCAGATGCGAAGCAGGTATTGTGTGAAGGTGGGACAGGTCCCGTGTAGGGGCCGAAGGTACCGGAAACTCGATCCGGCCTCGTGGGACCGAAACAAGGGTTGGGCCTCGAGGGCATGCCGTTGGGCTGGACTGGTACACCTGGCACGCGAGGATCCATTTCTGAACGCTGGAATTTGTTATTAATAATACTGTAATTTCGCAGTCCGCCAATTCGCACTAATCCACCACTAGGGCCATGTGACGGACTATAGCCCTTATACTCTTTAATTTTTTTTTAATACTGTAATTAAATGTAAATCATAGACAAAAAATTGATTTTAAAAATGTTGAATAGATAAATACTTACATATTTAATTCAAATGGTTGCCCGTAATTAATTAATTAGCACGTGAATATTCGACGACTATTATAATCTGTGCACTGTAAAGGCGCGCCGGGTATATATACCCTCTTCTTATCTGCTCTGAAAATAGTGTGATCGATTGTTTCCGCTTAGGCGAATAAATATTAAAAAAAATGATTTACGATAGATAAAAAAGCCTAAAAGCAAATATTAAGACAAGTATCGCCTATTGCAATCTAATATGTAACGTGTACGCGTTCCTTTTTTTTTTTTTGTTAACGCGAGGGAATCTGTTTATAGACCATCCTCCGGTACCCTGGGTGGGCCCGGAGAGATGTGTGGGACTCGGCCTGGGCAGCCCATACCCACTACACCTACCGCGTATGCCATCAGCTGTTATGAGCGGGGTGTCCGGGATCTGTCAGCGACAGGACACACGTGTACGCGTTCCTGATATTTTATACATTTAGCCTATTATTATTATTAGTCTGCTAAACCATTTGTGTCAAACTGAACGTTCAATGACATCGCAGTCGATTTTCGCTAATTTTGGAAATAGGTTTTTGTTTAGTTGTGCCACTATGGTTTTTCAATCGAATCGAATAATCGATAATTCAATTGTATATTAGCATTGTATTTCATGCATTATTAATTATTCTTTTTCTGAATAACAGTTGAATGTCAACCACAGAGCATAATATAAAGGATTTTTTTTATTCGCAAAATGTAAGCAAAAAATAAGCCGATTGTCTAACCAATAAAACATTTTAATTGGCAACAGATAATCAGTAATTACAATAATCCTTATTTTTGTCGATACCGATCTTAATACTGAAACAATTCCATTAATTATACCTAAAGTAATAGGAAGTGACTAGATTTGAATACTACGTGAATTTAGTACTTGACATACATATCTGTGAAATAGCAACCGACCGAGTCGTGGTTCGGCCCTCTCGGGCGCCCTTGGATCGGAATACTTACGGGAACATAGTAACCGTTTTTTTTTGTTAACGGGGAGGAAATCTTCAAAAAGATACCCCGCCTTCTGGGGGGAAGGCGGCGGTTATGTGGGGTTTTTACCCACTAAAACCTCCCCGGTGGCCCTTTCCTCGGTGCATGACGAGGGACTCCGGGATCTCCAGTGGAACGCACCGGAGCCCCTCTGCACTGTGCTCAAGGAGAGCACGTCCCGGGGGGGAGGTTACTCCCTCCCCCCCTGTGCCCTCATAGTGCAAGGCTACACGGGCCAGCCGATGTCGCCTTCTTCCCGGGTCCACCTTAGTGGACGACAAAGGCCCCCACCCTTGTCGCCCAGTGAACCCGAGGCCCCTTTTAGTCGCCTTATACGACAGGCAGGGGATACCGTAGTCTTATTCTTGAGAGCCCAGAACTACAGGGCTGAACCGTCTAAGCCGAGGTTACCCCTCATTGGGGAGACCCTTGTATCGAGTTACTAGCGATAGAGGTTCAGGATAAGCGACCTAAGAGCTGTGCCACCTCTCAATCCGGTGAAGCAATCAAGGCCAGCTTCTCTGCCCAACCTGTGTAGTTCGCCATAAAAATTGAAATAATAAGGCAACTAAGCTATGGTCTCATTACATACTTTGAATTATCAAATTAAATCAAATTGTAGAAATGCATTTGTTTGTCATCAAGTAAATCTACAGTTACTACTTTTACGATTCTTCCACACCGTTAACATTTCTAAATGTACGCACATACATATATATTTATTTATTTAAATCAACAAAAATTATAAAACCGTTACAGATAATACCAATATGAAGTTATAAAAACTTAGTGAAATATATATTATTAAAATTAAAACAAATATTGTCAATTATAAAGGATGCCCACTTCCTACGCTGGCTCGACTTTGTGACTTTGTTGACTGAAAAATATGTTAAAGAACCATCTAACAAAGGAGGATGCCGAAGACCGGAACAAAGTGCAGTAGATTAAACAGGAAAGCGGACTGTGGTAGGCCGGGAAATCGTTAGCCAGAAGACAAAGGATAACGGATGCCCACTTCCATCTACATTTAATAACTACTTTTCTTTTCATGTTTTTACATGGTCGTATTGTCTTCCGATACCTTTAAATTGTCTAATTTTTAGTTAGAAGCTACGAACTGTGTTATAGATAACTTATATCTATGTAATTCTAATCGATTCTTGTTCGATAATTGATTATTGTGTTGAAAAAATTGATATTAATGACTCATTTCATAAGCTTTATTCGTTTGATTTATTATTATGTTTACCTACTGGCAAAAGTGTATATTACATCACCTTGGCGCAAGAATGCGATGAAATTTGACTTAATGTTACGTAATATTATATTTTGTTACCAGGTATCACATGAGGTAGTCAGAAAACTGCTAAGGACAAGAAACCTAGGAGTCGTAGTTTATCTAATAGTTCAGTAGGTAGGTATCTAAACGGGTACCGCGGTGCGTTAGTTTTTGCGCGTTACTGTTTACATTAGCGTGTCCGGTTTAAAGAACACTTTAGCTAGAGTAATTATAGAACTACTGTATCATATCTTCCTCTAAATTTGTTTTTCAAATTTTTTATTGGTATAATGAGGACTTTTTAATGGCCATTAGGTCCAGTGAGAAAGGTATTATGAAGCCCTATAACCCCTCTTAATATGTGTTAATTGGTGACCTGTCCTTTCTGCTCATATAAAAAATAATTAAGTTTCTGTTTTTGACGTGACGTCTTATAAATGAATGATAGCGAGTGGCATTCACTAAAAATGTAGCGTTACGGTCGTGTCCCGCTGCGCTCGAGCCGGAGTAACCGATCATACGTTCGATGTAACGCGTGTCTGAATATGTGTGAGTGAGACAGGGTAGCGCCCATGGTAAGCTAGAGCGCGGAGAAATAAAATGACTGAACAAGTAAGATAAATAATTTATAAATATGAAAAAAATATGCGACCAGCTCTACTCGGTCGTGCGAAATAATGTAAATTATTTAATAATTGCGATTTAATAAATTGTATATTCATTTTAATTTTGTAATACATGTATACTATTAGTCCGTGCCAAGTGCTCATTGTTCTAGGATGCGTTGTCACTGTGTCCTGTCGCTGACAGATCCGGCTCATAACGGCTGATGGCATTCGCAGAAGGTTTAGTGGGTAGGGGCTGCCCAGGCCGAGTCCCACACATCCCTCCGGGCCCACCCAGGGTACCGGAGGATGGTCTATAAAAAGATTCCCCCGCGTAAACAAAAAAAAAGGATGCGTTGTCACGAATTTAACGTCCGAGCGCCCCGCGCCCAGACACCTGAGATTTTTTTGTGTTTAAAAAAATGATCCGGAAAATCTAATTTCTGATAATGTGGAATTTCTTTTCTTCTTCAGTCTAGATTTTGAACATTGGAACGGATGTCCATGTAAAAATTTGTTTACATAATGCCAACAGAGCTGCATATCCGCGTATCAGCATGATCAACAAAACACACTTTATCGCGGCGATAATTTTTTTTTATAAGAAATCTTAGTGATAAAAAAATTCAAATTATTTTTTATCTGGAAATGTCCAAGTCAAAATCCTTGAAGCCGGAACAAATGCTTATTGCAATTTTAAGTCCTGATTTTAATCAGACGGTAAACGTGTTTAGTGTGTAAACAACATGTCTGCGTATGACTGCTGCCAATGACAGATGCCATAATACGCTATAGAGAGAGGGCCTGTGTCTAGCATAGTTATTTAATTAAATTGTTATTTTACCTTTTTAATTTAGTGATAGCTAAGAAGTTAGTCGACACGTGTGATGACCAGAGGGCTGGCCTATACCTTGCACAGAGGCTAAGCATTGCGCCTTCTGGGAACGCTGTCAAGCGACGACGATTTGGCATAGGTATATTTTTTGTAAATATTTTGTAAAATACCTATTACATTTAGTTTTTCAATGTAAATATATATGTAAGGACTTGGGCGAAGTGATATTGGTCTGAGGAACGTGCATAATGGAAATTAATTCATATAGAATAGGGATCTTTTATCTAATTTAATTAAAAATGAGAAATTTAATTGCAAAAAAGCTTTTGTTTCAAGTCTAGAGTCAACTTTTTCAACAATGCATTGGTACACAACTTTTCTCAATACGTTATTAAAAACTCGAACCTGTCAAATATAATACGTAATTAAGTTTAATTCAAGTTTTTCTGGAAAAAGACTCAATTAACACTTGTAAAAATTCACCTTATAAAGACAGCGGATGATTTTCTATTGACCATATTGGGAAAGGCGATATGTTTATTGATTTATGATTTATAGAAGCAACTGATGAAAGTTATCTTTCTCTTATGGCATACAAAATAGCTGTTCCAGGCTTTCCAATCCTTGTTCTAAGTTACATAAATAGAGGTCACCTCACAATCCAGTAAAGTTTAAAAGCCATTGGACTAACAACGACAACAATCAGCTAAGAAAGATAATTTTGTAACTGATTTGTATCATTATTGTAATGAAGAAAAGAAAAACAAAAGATGATATCATGAATCATATCGCAACGATAAGATTAGAAAAACAATAAAAACAACAAAATGCACTTAATAATGATCACTGCTCGATTTTTAACCTTTAGAAATATAAAACAACATGGTGAAGTTAAAGGAGGTGGTTGAAGCTCAGCCCTGTAGTTCTGGACTCTCAAGAATAAGACTACAGTATCCCCTGCCTGTCGTACAAGGCGACTAAAAGGGACCCCGGGATCACTGGGCGACATCGGCTGGCCCGTGCCTTGCGCTGCGAAGGCACAGGGGGGGAGGGAGTAACCTCCGCCCGAGACGTGCTCTCCGTGAGCACAGTGCAGAGGAGCTCCGGTGCGTTCCACGTGAGATCCCGGAGCCCCTTGTCATGCACCGAGGAAAGGGGAGGTTTTAGAACCCCATATAACCGCCGCCTTCCCCCGAAACGCGGGGTATCTTTGGGAAGATTTCCTCCCCGTCAACAAAAAAAAAGGAGGTTGAAGCTTTTTTTTTAATTAAAATAAAACTTAAGAATGTCGATGAAGAAGCTTACGTATTTTGAGATTAATTGATCTATTTTAATACGTCTAACTTATATAGGGACATGTAGTGGCATGGGCCACAAACAGTACAGATTTAGCAAGAGAAATGATCGGTTTGTCGTGTATTGTGTATTGTCAAATGCATGACTGAAGTGCGGAGCTTCTTCAACAATTAAGAAATAAGTAGACCAAGAATACTATGACAAATAAGCCTTACGAGGTTCAGGGTAAGCGACCTAAGAGCAATGCCTCTCAAGCCCGTGAACCAGTAAAAGTAGTCACCAGTAATCGTAACCGTATTGACGGCCAAGCTATTGAGTCTAATGGACAAAAGTATGGGTATGGGTTGAACCATTTGACTATAAACGTGAGTCATGTCTTAGCACAAGCCTAAAGCTCATTTGGAAAATTTTTGTAAAAAAATTGTTACCATTGCTTTTAGAAAAAAACGATGCAGGAGAGAACAAAAAATATTTATTACATTTTGCAGAAATTGCATTTAGTGGCGTTGTCAATATGGTAGGGTTCCATAATAAACGTAAACGTAAACGTGGATGTAATCGTAGACGTGGACGTAGATGTAAACATGGATGTAATCGTAGACGTAAACATAGACAATGACGTTGACGTGACCACGACTTTTTTTAAAAATAAAAAAAAATGATATCCATTTTTTTTTCACAAATATTAATCACATCAAATAAGTGTTAACCATTTCATATAAGTTTAGGATTGTGTTAGGAGATGGTTCACGTCAATATTCGAAAAGCGGATTCGAACTCACGACCTTAGGATTCGCAGACCGTACCTTAAACCATTAGGCTATTAACGCCTAAATTCTAACGTATTCTGAATTAAAGTATGACTGGCAATTGACACACATTAGCGCCCATTAAGAAGTTTAAGAGTCGTAAATCAACAACATTGAGACACTCGCCAAGCCGCTATCTCGAGAAATTCTAGTGCTCTCGGCAACTCTCCAAGATGTCTGCTTTCGTCTTGATCATCACTTTTAAATATATAAACACTTCGTATCTACATATAGTTATTTGGGCTATTAAATTACTGATTTAATAAGGATTTTGTGACTAGAATAAAGAAAGGTGTGCTTCGTTGATTTTGACAACTAGAAAAGATGAATAAGGAAAGACAGACGGGGAAAGTAATTTATTTATTATCACCTTCTCATTAAAGATAATAATTATCTTTATTTCATTAAAAATTGAGCGTAAATATTCAAATCTCTCATAATAATAACAATAGTTAGGAAGCATTTTTGATGTTTAGCTAGTCAGATATTGCTACTGTCTACACCACATTAAGTAACACGTTTAAAATGACACGTGTCAAAACATTTATATTATTGAATTTGATTTTAATTATTGATCGATATCCATTTGAAACCAGGTTATTAACTAAAGTCTATTAAACAACAAACATTGTACAGTTTAGTTGATAGAGTATAATAAATTTCTTGATACGTTGTGTTAGATTTTCCCAGCTATCACAGTACTGACATTAAAACAGTTCTAGTCTTGCTATCTGGAGTGTACTCCAGTGCTTTCCGTAAGTCATTACCTCGGAGTGTCTGAATAAGTCTAGTGCCTGCTTCATTATGACACACGAAACTGTTGTTAAAATGTTTAAGACGCGCTAATATAATTATAATTTAATTGAAAACATAAGTGAATAATGTTACTTGCACTTACTTAGAAAAAAAAAATAACCGACTTCATAAAAGGAGGAGGTTCTCCAATCGTTTAAATTTAAATGTTTTTTTTATGTTTGTTACCTTATAACTTTCGACTGAGTGAACCAATTTTGATGATTTTTTTTTCATTTGAAAGCTGGTGCTACAGTTCCATTGGTATCCATGAGAAAACCATATAAGTGTAAAATTTTCAACCAAGTATGTGTGATTTCGGTGATTATTTTTTTATTGGAAAGGATTCAAGAGTAATTTAGTTATGCTCTAATTAATTCCATTTCGTAATATTCCTAAAATAATTCTAAAATATAACGATCGGGAGTCTGCGTGTAGTATTTTTTGTTTATGCATGTAAACTAATACTTGACCATGATCCCACCTGGTGTTAAGTGGTGATATAGTCGAAAGATGGTACGCGCTAGTTTAGTAAGTGCCTATTCACTCTAATCTTGAAGGCTCCCACGTCGTACTTGGACGGAAAGATTGAGGCCAGCAACTTATTTCACTCCTTTGCTGTACGCACGATGGGCGGTATTACAACGCCCAGAAATGACAACAGTACTCCACACATGGCCGGATCTGTGCTTTATACAATGTCAAAAGCTCTCCCGGTGTGAAGTACCGCCGTACCTTTGATAGCGTTTAACGTGTGATTCGATTTGACGTTAGTTTTTGTTTTTGGTTGTAAATTAATATAAATCTTTTATTTCATCAAAAACTTAGTATAAATGTACAGATCTCTTATATCTACGCAAAAATCTCTTATATCTAATATCTATAAACATTCTTTTCAGGTATTTTTAATAATGTTTGGCTAGTTTTGCAATATCAGATAACTTAGTACCCTCCGTACTAGTTACAAGAACTGTGTGACGGTAGAGTAGTGCGGCCAGTTTGTTGTTTACGTTTGAATACGTCGCAGTACAGGCAAAATCAGCACAGTATTATTTTAATTATTTATAAAGATATTAATTGTTATAGAGGACGAAAAATTTATTAAAATAAACGTGAGATGAAATATAAATATAGATCTAAAACATCTATAACAAAAACTGTGTAGCAAAAAAATATACTTGTGTTATGTCATCTCATGGCATTGCATTGTAATGATTCTTCGATTGAGAGCTATCCTTTCGTTCTTCGATTATTTTTTTTTATTATTATTTCTAAGCAAGTGCTTGACTACGATCCCACCTGATGTTAAGTGGAAATGCAGTCCTGGATGGTAAGGCGCACTAGCTTAGTAAATGCCTATTCACTCTACTCTTGAAAATACCCACATTGTAATCGGAAGGAAAGACAGACGCGGGCAAACTATTCCAGTCCTTTGCTGTACGAAGAATGAAAGACGAAGCAAATCGCTTCGTCCGGGTTTGAGGGATGTTCACAACAAAAGGATGAAATCCCGCAGTGCGTCTAGAAGTCCGATGGTGGAAAGGGGATGGGGGAATTAGATCATGTACTTCCTGAGCACACTCTCCAAAATGCAATCTGTAGAAAACCGAAAGGTTAGCTACATATTATAAAAGTAATTAATAAAAAACTTATATTACCTATATTGCAATATAGTCTCTATCATATATCCGCCCTAGTACCGCTTCGGCTTAATTTACCTAATAACTAGTTTACTATGTGTTAAATTGGATAAACAGCTATATCTTATGGTATATGAAGATTTATCCGTTTTTAGTAAATGGTAAGAAAAAGATTATATATTACTAGTGAGTTTATGTTGGATAAAGAAAGATTAATCAGTGAATATAATTGTTCAATTTCTATCAGTACAAATTTTTATTTGTATTTAAGAAACTTCCTCGGGGACAAGGCGGTTAAGATTCGAACCACGGCCATCAGATAACGTTAAGTCGGAAGTTAAGCCGGATTGCTTAGTTACTGCTTAAAACTATATATAGATATGTTTAAAATATAATTCTAATATGAGTTTGTAGTTAAAGTTACAACGTATATAAAATAATTGACGTTTTACTGCTTTAAAAATAGATAATTCCGTTAATTTTGAATTTTGAATTGATTTCAAACAGCGGCTATAATAATTATTGTTATATATACAATTATATTATATAAATCTATAATATAATTGTGTACAAAAATTACTTTATAAGTTTATTACATATTAAAAAACAAGCAATTTGTAGTTTTTTATTATAGAAAATCATTAAAGCAAGTCTTTCGTACGCCTATTATGTACGACGCTGATTAATTCATTTTTTGTTTTAAATAGATACACTAGATGGAGCTATGGTGCAAAAGATTTGTGTAATAATTTTTGTTCTATGTATTCTTGAATTTAGTTTTGTGCTATATGTTATCTACAGAGTACATTGTTGTCTCGTCTGCTATCTTTGATAACATTAGAATCGGTTGGTATCTTGACATATTGGCATGATTTGAAAGGCATAATAAAAAATGGGAATATTATAAACACACTCAAATAAAAAATAATAATTTAATATGATTCGACGAACATATTTTACTACACCTTACTTGTAACACTATCTCCAACAGCTTGCAAGCTGTTTGGTTCTTCGTTAGGAGATTCATCCTTTTCTTTAGGTAATTTTTCTAATGTCGCTAATGGAGCATTCTTTTCTACTTGCGCGACGTCTTTAGCAACTTTTATGCCCAGTCTTCTGGTTAATGTATAAGACAGCAGTTGGAATACGGCTAATATTATTCCAGGTGCTAACCATGCATCCGGCATCGTTGATACAGTCTTTGTGTACAACAAAGAGTAGAGAGGAGAAGATAATGTCTGCGTAGCCGATTCTAGAGCTCCTAAAACGCTGTATATTTTACCTGAAAATATTAACAATGCCTTTGTATTTCATTTATCGATTTCTTATCGTGTAAAAGTTAGGAACATCACCCTAACGTTAAAGATTGGGTGGGATTGAAGTTTTATCGGTATTCTTGATGAATGTGGAAACAATACACGGTAAAGGGATGGCCAAGATTCAAAACATGTGCAGTCCTGTAGTTCTGGGCTCTCAAGAATAAGACTACGGTATCCCCTGCCTGTCGTACAAGGCGACTAAAAGGGGCCACGGGTTCACTGGGCGACAAGGGTGGGGCCTGCGTCGTCCACCAAAGTGGACCAGGAAGAAGGCGACATCGGCTGGCCCGTGTCGCCTTGCCCCAGGACGTGCTCTCCTTGAGCACAGTGCAGAGGGGCTCCGGTGTGTTCCACGTAAGATCCCGGAGCCCCTCATCATGCACCGAGGAAAGGGCCACCGGGGAGGTTTTAGTGGGTAAGATCCCCACATAACCGCCGCCTTCCCCCCAGAAGGCGGGGTATCTTTGTGAAGATTTCCTCCCCGTCAACAAAAAAAAAAGATTCAAAACAGATGTTGTGTTGAGAACCATAAAAAATCCGACTGTGTTTGGACGTGCAAAAGGTTGGAAAAAGACAGAGTAAGAAGATGGCACTCTAGACGTATACTAATAAAAGTCAAGCTACTTTAGGAGCATGTAAGGTTGCAGCGTGTTAGGAAGTGGAAATGACATAGACATGTACCTAAATGAGATTACATTTTATCTATCTGTTAATAGATAGACTTAGTATTATTATACACCACACTAAATATCTGAGATAGAGTATTAATAGTTATGATGGGCGAATGTGAAACAGACAAATTTTAGAACGACATAAACTAAAACACAAGTATTTTTCTATTTATAATAAATAGGTTGGGGAAAAAGTAATCTATTGTTGCTGTGCGAACTTCAATACTTTATTAAACATATTTCGGGTTGTCCGGTTTGATTCAAGTATGCACAGTTTTGCTCTATGATTTGTTGCAATCATAGAGCCATGGCTATGATGGCTCGATTTTATGCCGTTTGGCCAAGGCTTCGCAGATGGAAACGATTTATCGTGTTTTTTGTGTTAAAAGATTTGTTGAAAAGATAAGATCCTAGAACTTCGTAATACAACTATGATACTTCATTGATAAATGCGTTGTGCGTTGTAGTAATTTATTGCGTTTAATTCGTCACTGATTTGATAGTAAGTAATTTGATAGTAAGTCGATTTTTGTTACCTTGCTCTGTTGGCAATATCTGCCTGTTCAGTATCGGCCTCTGCACGACTTGCGAACCCTGCGCTATTATACCGACCAGTGGTACTGTAATAATAAAATATAAATAAATAATTAAATCCATTAGTCAGTAGTTAATGAGTGAATCAATTATTCTAACAAATAATATTTATAACTACGCTCACACTACGAATTTCCGATGTCGTGTCACTGACACTCGAAAATTGCTAGGTAATATTGCATAAATATCTCCAAAAAAAATTTTAATCATTATTAATAAATTTAGTTCTTTATAAGTAAAATAATAAGATTACGGTTTATGGCACAATGAAAACTAAATTGTAGTTAGTTGATGTTACAGTGCAAATTCATTGACAATAGCAAACCCAAGAAAGCTGTATGCTTGTTCGCTTCTTCCTCAAATGATAAAAAAAATATGGAACTACATCACACAACGGCTGGGATTTTAATCTAGGATAGCTTATCAAGAAAATATATTATGTACTAACGTAAAAATACTACTAGAGTAGTTGACGCAGCCACAAGTCCTGACGAGGCGAGTACATACGAGACGCAGCTTAGCACGCCGACCGTTTCGTCAGATAACCGCAACCGCCTTTTCAGCACCGTCAGAATTAGCAACGTCCCTGAAATATAAAAATACAAGTAAAATCAAATCAGTGGCGTATTAAATACGCTACTACGCTGTTATATCATAGTTATATAAAGAAGTTCTGGCGTCTGTATTCTCTTTGTACTTCCGTATCACGAATACGTTGTCGTTACGGAATATTACCCTTGTTTAATGAGTTATATGGTATATCTTCGGAACCTAAAAGAGACAATACAATTCACGGTTATGTATGTAACGGTAGATAAAGAGAGAAATGTCGTATCTTAAAACATCCAATATCACACCAGCGACAAAAACTAGAAAAAATTGAATTCTTTATCATTATTTTTAGCGACACTCAGACACAGTTCGACGTGGATTTTGCGTTTTTGCGAAGTCTGTTTCTTTGGACAACTCGTTCAATTAAAAGCATAATTCTACAGCAATAAATCATTTAAGACAACGAAACACGAAATTTCCAGTGCCCACCGTAACAGTAATACAGATTAATTAAGAATAATCTTCCTTCTTGAAGTCGGTTATAAATTTAAATCCTTGTAAGAAGTCGCAAATCATCGTTTACACAAAGCTTACATGTGTGAAAGGGTTACGCGCATAGCGAAGTTTCACTGCAATAAGGAAAAAGGTAGTGTTAGTTACAGCCTTCTATATAGGTCCCAATGCTGGGGACAGGCCTTCTCTGTAAAGAGAGGATAAGAGCATAGTGCGCCACGCGGCCCTAGTGCGGATTGGCAGACTTCCCATGTCTTAGAAAAATGTTTTAGGTTTCCTCACGATGTTTTCCTTCACTGTTGAGCGCGTGGTAAATTAGCACATAAAATTGCAACAACAAATTTATTGTTCGGGGGTCGGGGAGCGAACTCCGGTTGCTAGCGCGTACTAAGAAACTTGAGGCGACCGCCCGGACACTGAGCTACCACGGCTCTAAAAGGTAGTGTACTTACCAGCAAAGCTCACAATGTTCCTGTAAGCGAGGAATGACCCGAACATGACGTCATCCCATTGAAACTTATACCTGTAGAACATGTAGGCCAGTAACACCTCCGCTGTGGAAAGAAACAATCGATTTAGATAGTCTTAGTGTTGTCGGCACACAATAAACTTGAAGAATTTGCTTGTCACTTCACACTGCAAACTTTCAGACACTGACATAACTTCTATTCGTAATAATAAATAATGTATTAATTTCTATTCATATTCATGAACGCAAGTAAATGTCACTTATAAATACGATTTTTAATTAAATCTTTGTAAAATATTTCAAATTGTAACAGGTCTAGTGACGAATTAAACATTTAACGTAGCGTAGCTAAGTAGACATTCTTTTTTTTTAAACTGATTTGAAAAAAGAGGGAGGTTCTATATGGTTCTATATTATTTTTATTTTTCCAATGTTTGTGTACTGATAACGCTGTCATTTATAAATTGCTTATGATTTTTTTTGTAAGCAAATCGGTTTCATTTAGGTCCCATATTTTTTTTTTTGATACCGAAAATATGTCAGAGAACTCTTATTGAGATATTAGTAGGATTATGACAAACTAAGACTCACTAAGTACTTCTCAACGATAACCTCAAATGCTCAAATTTGAAGCCTCAATATCCTAATGGTTTAGGGTACGGTCAGCGAATCGTAAGGTCGTGGGTTCGAATCCACCATTCGATTATTGACGTGAACCATCTCCTAACACAAGCCTAAGCTTATTTGAAATGTTTAACAGTTATGATAATAATATTTGGGACTTGGACTATGGGGATAACTTAGTTGAATGGCTATCAAGAATGTTAGTAACATTTACTGAAAAAGAAAGAAAATATTTCTACTGTACCTGAGTACCTACTGTGTCTGAGTACCGCTAGCTTTCTTTTAAAAAATGCCAAAGAAGAAAGAGAATGTAGGCGCCAAAAGAGAGTGTAGAACTTCGTAATATAACACAAAAGAGTTTTATTTAAAGTCGGTTTTGTTTTCAATCGACTTCAAACAAAGAGGAGGTTCTAACTTCACCTGTGTTTTTATATTGGTAACCTCAAAACTTTCGACTAGGCGAATCGATTTCGATGATTCTTTTTTTATTTGACAGCTTATGCTGGTCCGTGGTGGTGACAATGGCATCCATGAGCAAACCATAAGTATTAAATTTGCATCAAATACGAGTACGTGCGTCATAAATGGCTGAATAACTCAATATTGGAAGGATAGACTTCAAGAGTAGTTTGATGAGAGTTTATTTAAGTTCTGATTAATCGTTAATTTCGTAATATTCTAATTCTAATTTCTTTTCGCTCGTAAATATTACTCGTGAATATAATTGTTTTAATTTTTATATCCCTATATCAGTTTTATTATAAATAGCCTAAAGTTTATATATAACATGTTTATGATAAACGTGATTATTAATAGTTAACAGTATAGTTAAGATTTATAGTTAGTGTTCCCACTAAAACTATAATTTATTCCTATTTTATGTACTACAATTAATTTTCGTTCTGTAAGCATAAACTATTATAAAAATATTCCTTATAGAGAATATTCATTGCTTTCAACAACCGCCGGTAGTTTGACCTAAATTCGATCTAATGGAAAGCGTAAAACGTCTCGGCGTACTGACCTGGATTAAGTCTTTCTGATTAATCACCTCTGTTTTTACGGGAACTGAGATAAATTATTCTTAACGCACTCACTTTAGAATTATATATAGAAATTATAAAAGAGATACATTATCCTACACAACATAATTTATGAAAACGATAAATAAGTCTGTTTTAGGGAAATATAATATTCAAGCGCCAAAAGCTTAATGTACTTTTTTGTTTTTATGCCCGTCGCGGAAGCGGGCGAGTTATGTCGGGCTCGGCCTACTAGAGGCTACCGACTAAAACCTCCCATGGTGAGCAGTTCTTCACTGTGATGGGGCGAGATGGGATCGCGTTAGCATTCACCATCTCGTCCCAGTGACAGGTCCGGTTTTAAACCGGGGTAGCCATGCTCACGAGGCACCCCCCAAGCTTAATGTACTGTTATAACCATTAATCGTATGGACACACAGTCCATTCAGCATTACTCCAAACGACGCTGGACGCTGTTTCATTCCATTGTCAAGTCAGCATTTTGCTCAATTGTTTTTACATTAATAATAATATCTTTTTTGGTCACCAAAGAAAATGATTCAATAATGAAACGTGAAGTCCCTGACTCCTGAGCTAGGTTCCATTGGCGAGCAGTTGACGAGCAGTGGCGGTTCTACTTAGTAGATGGACAGATGTTCATTATAACCCTATATACATTATATTCGTAGCAGTCTAATTCAGTCTAGCGGAGTTTTCTCTTAAAACCATGGTTTCGGGAGTCAGTATTATTATATAATAAAAGTGGTGTGTGCCACCAAGTAGTTTTTTTAAAAAAGACATTTATCGATGACCGCCTAACAGTACGGTCTGCGAAACAATCTCGACATAGTGACATAGTGTAAGCTGGGTTTTTTATGATTTTATGGCTTACCAGCTTTGGAATGGTTAATAAGAATGTTAGTTTTTGTGGAAAGTTGTTAGCATTCTTTTTTATTTATAAAAAGAAGCATGATTCTATCCTAAATATAACTGACTAGCTTTTCCCGCGGCTTCGCTCGCGATACGAAAGTATGGTTTTTACGGCTTTACTTTTGTTTAGTACCCTATTTTATCCCCTGGGTAGTTTGATCAAAATCCCTTCTTAGCGGATGCCTACATCATAACATCTACCTGCATGCCGAATTTCAGCCCGATCGGTTTAAAATTCACAGTTTCATACAAAATTTCAGTCCAGTCTCCCTGTGAATGTACAGGGCTACATTTCTCAATAAATATGCACTACCTTGTGCATATTTATAGAGAACTATAGCCCTGTACTGTAACTATATAGCTGTAGCTTTGAATGACTTAATAATGAATGAAGTTTATTCACCAGATAGAAGCATGCGGTCACCAAGTGCCACTATCAACATGAGAAATATAATGGTCCTCTTGTAGCCGTCTCGGCGCCGCACCAGACATTGGAACGCGTTGAGAGGCAATCTCCAATTGAACACTGACACTTTGTTCTCATTGTTTACGTTCACGTCCTTGATAACTACTATCACGTACAGCAACGATGCCAGCTGGAAAATTAAACATAATACATTAAGTAGACAATATTGGTAACGCTGCTATCGCTTTCAAATCATCTAAATAGTAAAGTTGTTTTTGTTATGTTAGTACAAAAGTCAGTCCGAATTCTGTTAACCGACTTAAGAAAGAGAGAAGGTTTTCAATTAGTCTATATTTTTTCTTATATTTGTATTTCCATAGCGTCGTCATCTATGATAGCGATTTCCTTATTTCTCTTTCGAAGGATGTGGTTTCATTTAGGTCCTATATAAATTATATTAATTCCGAAGATATTCAAGGGAACAAAAAATCGTATAGTAGGATGCTGATTGAATGTGATATTGGTAGGTTTATGATTATCAGCCTTGTAGTTCAGTTTCAGCCCTGTAGTTCTGGGCTCTCAAGAATAAGTCTACGGTATCCCCTGCCTGTCGTAGAAGGCGACTAGAAGGGGCCTCGGGCTCACTGGGCGACCAGGGTGGGGGCCTTTATCGTCCGCCAAGGTGGACCCGGGAAGAAGGCGACATCGGCAGGCACGTGTCATCTTGCACTGCGAGGGCACAGGGGGGGAGGAAGTAACCCGATAAGTGCTCTCCTTGAGCACAGTGTAGAGGTGCACCGTGCGTTCCCCTCACCATGCACCGAGGACGAGCCACAGAGGAGTTCTTAGTGGTACCCCCCCTTTTTAAAGATTTCCTCCCCGTTAACAAAAAAAAAGTTTATGATAATCAAGACTAAGTCTTCCATGACAATATTATAATATAATAAAGAGAACGTAGGAGCCTGAAAAATATAGGAATTCGTAACAGATAATTCGTGAAATAAGAGACGTAATAGCACTTAACGTTTGGTTTGATTTGAAGTCGGTTTTTGTTTTTAAACGTTATTTTTATCCAGGGTGTGACCGATTGCGAAGTTAAGAAGTATCAGGCATTAGCTAGTATTAAACGTATAGTATTCTCATTTTAAATTTTGCTGTTGCCTGTTGTACGAATGGGTTGGCTTAATCGGGGAAGTGCCACGACCTCGTAGAATACTAACGTGACGTGGAGGTATATTACATTTGTGCGTTTTAACTGGTGAGAGAGATGCCGAAGACTCAACTCTTGATAAAAGGTTGGCAACGCACCTGCTTTCCATACTAGATTTTAGAGAAAAGAACAATCACTTACAGCAACAGCTTCGTTCGCTTTCTAATTCATTCAAAAAAAAGTGTCTTACTACTGGATACAGGCGTCCTGACTTGATCATACCATCATTCGAACCGACTATAGTAAAATGAAGTCGTTTAAACTTTGGGCTAAGAATTAATTTGTATGTAAAAATTGGTTGCACACACTTTCGTGTAACTCTTAACAACCTTGACGTATAAGGAAGTATTCGTTGGTACAATTTAAATTTATTGAGGAAATCAGCAATTCCAATACGCATACGAACTGAACGTCAGTGCATGAAAACAAAGGCAATATTTAAACATGATTGACGTGTTATATAGACTCATACATTATTTTTAAATTGTTTAAAATTAGGCATAGTAATGATAATGAATTTGTAAAAGTCAATTCACTATTTTTTTTTTCTAAGATTTTCGCTCGGCGGTTAAGGAATCGTGATGAAACAATCCTATATACTTATTATATTTTTAAGTCGGTTAATTTTACAAATATGGACTCGTGCCGCGTGGTGGACTTTGTCTTTATTCTGTCTTTACTGTGCCGAGCAGTGTAGTGTGACATTTATATAGAGGTTGTAACTTTTTTTTTTAATTTATAACAGTAAATGTGAAGTATAACGCATGTTAGTAAAAATCAAGTACCTGTAGTAATAAAACAAGTGGGAACACACCGTAGAATCCTAAGTGGCGGTAGAGCAGTGGTCCGCACACCGCGCCCAGCACGTGCGCGATCTGAATGGCCGCGCGGTGGCTGCCCATGGTGCGAGTAATATCACGCCCGCTCGCGTGGCAGATCTGGAACATTGTTCTTAAATGATTAGGGCACCAGCCGTGGTAGGTAAGGGAGCTGTGGTAGCCGTGGCAACTGAATCCAGGCGGTCGTGTAAAACCCGTTATCTAACGCCGGTTCCGGCACCAATAAAGTTGTATGGTGACCATTTTGACTGCTGAAATATCACGTGGTCGGCAGTGAAGGAAAACATCTCGTAGAAACTTTACAAAATTGTAAAATATGTGTAAATATATAAATATGCCTAATACTCAACTGAAGACTATTTTTATGACATTTCAGCATAATAAGTGTTTGAAGTTTCTTGTCTGAAGCCGGAGTCAGACTGCTGTCAGCCACATATTCTATTTAACTCAACAACTTTTTGATGAGTTTTGAATACAATGATGCCAACATTATTAGTCAACGAAAATATCAGATTACAGATTATAAATATTACAAGTACTCATTACATTATGCCATAATATTAAGTAATGGAATATAAAAATTGCTATTTTAAGGCATTTGAGAACTTACGTAATGTACATTACTTACAGTCCTAGCAATACAACAAACGCTTTAACCTTTAAAAGGTCCACAGAGTTTTTGTATTAAGAGAATATTCTAGATAGCTAGCCGTATACTCCAATCCCTCAGAACAATACTTGTCATTTGCTTGAAATGTGGGACATTTTTGTATAGAACAGTTATTCAAAACCTTTTGTTTTTGATCAGATGTTTAAAAAAAGTTAAGCGTAATTTCGAGCACTTGGATTTTTTTCCAATACTCAAGAGAGATTAATCGTCCCTTTTATCAGAGAGTAAAGTTTAGCGTCACCGTCTGCGTCAAGAGACAATCTAGGATAAGATAACGGTTTCACTAAAATTGTTAGTGTTAGATATTTTAAGTGTAATAATGCCCTAACTGTTCTTGAAATATAATAACACAGATTCGTATATATATTTATACTAGCTGCGCACCACGGTGTTACCCGTGATTAAAAAGTATGTCCATGAAAACGAAACTAACCATAGAGCACACAACCAAACTATCCAACCAATTTATAATTTACGGTATATACTTGATCAAAAACCTCCTTATTTGGAGTCGGTTAAAAAAGTAGCGTATGTGCTATTCCAGATTATAATCTATCTCTGTAAATTGAACCAGATCCATTCAGCTTTTCTGGTGTGATTGAGCAACAAATATCCAAAGTTGCGCATTTATAAGTATATTTACGAGTAAAAATGAATACTGCATTCGATTGAAATGAAACGTGACGTTTCCAGCACTATACGCTGGACCGCTCTCTTTTGTTTCCGATGTATTAAAGTTATACTACGAAGACCTTGTGTATACATACATTCTCTTCTTTCTACGTTCGTGCTCGTTGTCCTCACGGAGTACTATTCTCTTGGACTTATCTAGTCTTGGCTTTTACCATAATTTCAACGTATTTAGTTTAAGTCAAGTTAGTATCGACAACCATTCTCGCATACGAATCTTAGGTATTGTCTGGTATTTCTTCGGAATCCAAGATCCTATGCTAATATGGGACCTAACAACGATTTTCAAAAAAAAAAATTAAAATCGGTTAATCAATGACTAAGTTATGAGGTAACAAATTAAAAAAAAACAACCGATTTGAAAACCTTTTTTTTAAGTCGGTTGAAAAGAAAAGTAAGGGCCTTAATATATTGGGCGTAGGCTTTCTCTCTGAAAATAATATTGGAGCATAGTCCAGCGAGCGATTACAATCCAAGACAGTACCTCTTTTCTGCTTAAAGACTGACAACGCATCTACGAATTCTTTGCTCGTTGACCTGCTTGCTCGACTTCCACAAAAAATATAGATACGAAACTAAACTCTAGCGGTAACCGCAGGTGCTAATACGATATAAGCATCGATTAATTTTATCTAAGCCAAATGAAACATGAACGATTAGATCCGACGCAATGTAACGTCTCACTGCACCGCGCGTGTTTATACATTAGAGATTATTAGGGACGTTGTAACTGACTCGGAAAATCAGCACGAATCGCACAACTGACTGAACATCGACTGAATACTTGTACAGCGCTGTACACACGCTGCCCACGCCAACATATAATATGATAATACAGATAGCCTTCATTAATGTACTTATCGGCTTCGCTTTCTTGCGACTATTTAATAAGTCCCCTATTTTAGTTTCAGGAATTTATTCAGGATTTTTTTATAGGACTCGGACAGTGGCGTTTCTTTATGAAACTCAATTATAGTCATATCATTTATCGTTACCAAATACGTCAAATACTAAAACAAACACGATTAGCATGCCAGTGATATGCCATCGGTAAATCACAGTGGCGCCTATGATCTTACTACAAAAAGTTACAAATATCGACCTTTATGGCGTACGTTTATTTTGTACACAATTGGTTTAGTAGATTGGGACTGTGGCAGTTGACATCCCACATCCCACTGGTAACATCCGCTTTATTCAGTCAGTATAAATCCTCATTTCCGAATGGGTAACCCATAATATGCCCAACGTCATAATAGGATTAAAAAAGTAAAAACATCAAGACCTTGACCCAGAGGGATAAGCAGAGATTATGGTTGACCATTTTAAATTTTGCACACCTCTCTCACTTCTTTTCAACCGACTTCAGAAAAAGGAGAAGGTTTTCAATTCGTTTGCATGTTTTCTTATGTTTGCTACCTCATAACTTTGGACTGGGTCCACCGATTTTGATGATTATTTTGTTTTATTTGAAAGCTGGTGTTTTTTCATTGTATACTAATATATAATTGCATCAAGTAAAGAAAATATTTATATTTCACATGTCATCATATCAGTACTCTCATCTTTTCCCCTTAATCAAACACGACGTCTGTACGTTATTGGTAATATTGTTTTATATGCAACTGATAAAGGACAAATATTACACTTATAATTGATAGGAAAAAAATCCCTAGAATGTTTGTTAACCGATTTTGTTTTTCTTAAGCACTATAAACACTTTATTGTAATAAAAATGATAATACCTATTTTTCCAAAAAGTTAAAAATAAATAGACAAAAACGAACCTAAAAGAGCATTTCACATTTTACTGAAATTATTAGGTCCCCTGTCTCCCTAGATAGCTAAATAGAAAAATTGCCCTAATATGAGGATAGGATCTCAAAATCGTAAATGAAACGTTTAGCCACTAGATTACCACTACTGCTTAAATAAAAAACAACAAAGAAAATTGTATTAAAAAGTTTTCACATACCTAATGATTTATTTTTTTCATTGAGTAATTTTTCACATACAAACGAGATGTCAGAATAGAACCTAATCAAATTCAAAGGAATACTTACGAACTTAAAAACAATGTAACGTGCAATTTTAACTGCAACTGTAGTATAATAATAAAAATAAACTGATATAATTAACAACAATAATATATACAATTAAAAACAATACATACATCACCAACATGACTGAATGAAGCAGCCAACAGCAAGCCAAAATTGCCGCCCAATGACATAGGAATCTGCACGACGTACAAAACTTGCACCGTCGAAGCGCCAGGGAATGTCAGCAACATTAGCACTCCCGTGGTCATCACGCTCATACCGACCAGAGGCATGATGAGCAGGGGCTTTCTTCTGCCACTGCAATCACTCCAAGGACCAACGAACAAAAGGACGATAGTCGCCAGTAGACAACCAACAAAACTTCTGCTGATGTTTATTCCTGATACCACCATTTGACTGGCTGCCTGAAAGCAAAATAGCAATAAAAAACAATGACGATGAAGTGACAAGTTAAAGATTAAGATACTTCTAAAATAAAAGAGCGCTGTCTTAAATTTCAAAAGTGTCATGTTTATATTAGGTCCTTACATATGAAATTCTTTTTAGGGTTTTGTCGTACTGGCCACTTTGATCTCAAATATCTGCTCTTTGGTTAGGAATTCCATTTTCAAATTTATACAGCTATTTACTCATGCATTTTCGAAAATCCATGTTTTTTTTCGTATTTGGAATTTTCTTCGCGTCACTCAGCTTACAATATGCCAATTTCATATGTAAGGACCTAATATTTTGAAAAAATCTACTTTAGGTTACTCTCTTACAAAACGCCAATTTCTAATGATAGGACCTAATATTACTTCTTCTTACACATTGCTCGTTGTCGTCTTGGATTGTCATAAACTTACCCGTGCCTCAATCAACAATCGGTCTTTTTACGATTTTTAGGAGCTCTTCAGAGCACAAGTGCTTTTGCCAATAAAATAATATAGGATAATATTTGTTATGCTGCGAATTAGAAATATATATATGTACTCGTACATGCTAGATACTACTACATAAAGGTGGTGGCTAAGTGGCCTAGTTAACCTTTTGTAAAATAACAAATACAAAAAGTGGTAATTAAAAAAATAACTCACTTCTGCAGTTCGAAATTCTTCTCCAACACCTCTGTCACACACATCTAGTGAGTAGCCCAAGTCGACAGTACAAGCTGTTCTTAAATAGAAATTTTGCAAAGAAGTCTGACCCAGATTTATAGCCATCATTGCGCCGGCCAACGCCGGCTCTAGTATTATACTCCATTTGTAAGAGGATTCAGCATCGGATGCGTTTATATTGTTACCAGTATCTTTATTCGAGTCTGTATTTGGCCTGGAAGCAACAACAGTAATAATCAAACAGTCATTATTTGAGTTAGTGATAATTTTACTGACGTATTACAGTCAAAATAAGATCTAAGGAAGCTTAATCTTTGAGTACTCAAAACATACAATTTCAAATGTATCTTCTGATCTATTAAATAATATAAATATTTAATATTGTTATAATATGATTTTATTTTAGATTTGTTTAATTTATATAAATATTTTTATCAGTTTAAACTCTCTATAGTAAAGATATGCTTAGTTTACAAAAAAGAACATAAAAACTAACAATATGACATTGGCATTACCAAGTGTAAGTAAGTTATTATATTTATAAGTAAAGGGCTATTAATTAATTACATATCGGATAAAAAATAATTCATGATACAGCATTTAATATAATCAAAAACTCTCTATCTAACAAACCTCAATTTTTCCAATTCTTGTACATCAACAGTACCTTCTGCCATAACGGATTAATATTTTACGAACAAAGTATTAAAGAAATTTTACTATTGCATATCTGTCACTCGCGATTATAAATTTAATAAGGTCAGAAACAGTTTACACATCACAGTTATAATCGAACAAAAGAGGCGTGCAACCAGTAACGTGTTGCTCCTACTAATGTGGATGCAGAGATAAGATACCGTAGTGTTAGTTCTTCGCTCGTTGAAAACAATGTCATTTGCTAAAGGGACATTTAATCCTGTGAACTAGATGCATTATTGTAAACAGAACCAAAGTTGGTATAGGATAAAGCTTGCAATGAAATTGAATACACGATCAATCCGACTCCACCAATTTGGTTTCATTACATCAATTGGCAATCAAATATGTGAGGGCAACGAATGCTGACGAACAGTAAGAACTACATCGATTCAAACAGACAGATTCGACTACTAAAACCACACTTTTTTCCATCTTTAATGCCTAATAATTTAAAACAATCTAGTTGAGTTCTATTAATGAAATCAATTCGTAGTCGTTTATTCAACATTTCAAACAATTGCAGTTAAATGAACACTTTCTTCTTGATAGACACTTTCCAGGCAAGATTCTATTATACATGACGGATCATGCAAGATGTGAATCTGAAAGACTGGTAAAAGAATGGCGTGATAAGGGAAAGCTGTGGCTTAAAAGAAGATGATGAGATCCTTAGATTAGAGAAAGGTATGCTTTGATGATTCGTACATATATAGAAAGGATGAAAAAGGAAATAATGAGACAGAAAATTTATAATAATAATGCGTAGTGGGGTCGGTAGAAAGCGAGGAAGCGGCATGAAATTGGGGATATATTGAAAAATAGCCAGGTAAGGTGAACCCTTAGCCGATGATTATGTACTAACTACTATTAACGTAAGTGGAAATCTTTGCCTACCCTTCCGTGTGATGGAAGTGAGTGTTTGTTTTTCTTTTAATAACTAATCAAATGATGAAAGTGTTCCTAAACAAAATGTTCAACAAGATTATCGTTTGTTTAATAGTTGGATTTATAGGTTATCTGTGTATTACATTGAAGGTACTGCCTGCATAGATAGTAAACCAATAATGATTAATTGCAATTAGACGTTTCTTTTTATTTTATGTACTTACGGATATCAATTTTATTACACCATAAGTGTCCTTAACCACGTCATCTAAAAAACTACTTACTAGATGAATAAGCAATATTATTTTCCCAAGTTCATATCTTATAACTGAGATCAATTACAAGCCTTATCGTCAATTACTCATATCTAGAAGTGAGAACGTGATACAAATCACACTCGCAGAACCGCTCCTCAGCCAGTCGGTCGTCAAATATTTAGTATTACAATACGATTGAGTTAATTAACGATACTTACTTTGTAGTGATGATTTAAATAAGAATTTTAAACACACAAATTTATCATCTTATATCTAAATAGGACGTTTGAATTTGTAATTACTAATGAGTGATCAAATTATCGAAATTTGTATTACAGTAGCGGTAACATAGCAGACAGTGTAATCATTTCATGTTTTTGATGTTCACTTATATTGGTATCGCAAAGTTAGCTACAGATTTGTATATTGGTATAGTTTTACAATCCTTATCAATACTGTTTTTGTTGATTTTTTATTTATTTATTTCAATATATAAAAATATTGAAAAAGTTACTTACATGGTTAATGTAATCGCAGTTACAGGTGAAAACTGCATGCAATGAATAAATGGCAAGAAAGGTGTTAAAAAATAGACTAAGTAATGAAAATTAACTAAGTGAAAAGAAATAGAACAAAATAAATAAATCGATATATCGAAAAATATATCGATTTATTTTTGGCATGAACATCCTAACACACAGAGCAGTAATTCGGTCCCATATGTAAGAAGTGAATTTGTTTTGTACATGATGTAACGCAATACGGAAATCTTCTTAGTACAAACCATCTCAGTTTCAAACACCTGATAATCCGAAAACTAAGTCGAACGCTTGGCCATTAGTCTATCAATGTGTATGTATATAAATCATGTAGGATTAACTTCTGTAATTATCATTGGTCCGACGTACTATTGACCGTGGTAGATAAATTCCTTCCTATAAATATAGTGATAAATATCATTATAATTGTATATACAAAGATAACCGTGTTACAACATCGAATTAATATGTCATACAATGTTTCGTCTATGTATATTATTCATCGCGACCATCGGAGGTTGCGAATAATCCTCGCGCGTTACCGCTATTTTTTCAGCAGGCCCCACCCCTTAGATGCTAGGAGCGTTGCTGGAGTTTCTTCAGCCACTTCTTCTCCCAGCGCCAACGCTTCCCGAAGTGGCATTCAAAGTTAGTTTAGCTTTTCGAATGTCCCTTAGAATATCCGTGAAATAGCTACCGACCGAGTCGTGGTTCGGCCCTCTCGGGCGCCCTTGGATCGGAATGCTTACGCTTAACATAGTAACCGTCCAAGCCGAGATTACCCCTCACCGGGGGGACCCTTTTATCTAGTTACTTGTAGTTAGAGATAGAGGTTCAGGCTAAGCGACTTAAGAGCTATGCCACCTCCCAATCCGGTGAAGCAGCTTCTCTGGCCAATCTGTTTAGTTCATCATAAAAAAAAATTATATTATTGATAACTTGCCCCACGGACACCCGAAAAGGAACCTTTGAGTTATTCCTCTGACAGCGCACTGATGAGAGGTTCTGTGCCTTATAAGTGGCCTGTTGTCACACAAAATCCACAATACTTAGTCTTCTGTTACGTACTTCACATTACGGTTGTTTTATGGTATATATCAGCTGTATAGACTGTCAACGAAGGGATTTACAATTTTTAGATAATACTTAATATTAAATATTTGATGGAGGTCGCCATTAATTGAGTCTTGTCTCTGAGAGTGTATGGTTTTATATATAAATGCGTGTGTATATGTCTTTTCTTTAAACCGTCCATTCTGAAGAATGTAGTCCTATGTATAAGACTGCTAATTATCAGAGCAATTAGTAAAAGTTTTTTTTTTGTTGACGGTATTTTACACACTAAAACCCCGCCGGTGGCCCTCCCTCGGTGCATGGTGATTTTTTTTTTGACGAACTAACACAGTTGGCACAGAGAAGCTGGCCTTTACTGCTTCACCGGCTTTGAGAGGTGGCACAGCTAAAGTGCATGGTGAGGGGCTTCGGGCTCTCAAGAGGAACGCCTCCGAGTGCCTCTGCACTGTGCTCTTCGGAGAGCACGTCCGGTGGGAGGTTAATCCCTCCCCCCTGTGCCCTTGCAAGCGACACGGAGAAGCCAATGTCACCTTCTTCCCGGGTCCACTTTGCTGGACGACAAAGGCCCCCCTGCCTTGTCGTCCAGTGAACCCGTGGCCCAGTGAGATACAGTAGTCTTATTCTACGAGCCCAGAACTACAGGGCTGAGACAAGTTTTTACCTAAACCTTGATTGCTTATCACGGTTATTTAAAGCATTCAAATTACTTCGGTATTTATTCTTCGGTACGAGCAAAACGATGTTTTCCTTTTCTCAAGGGAGACTGCCGGTGGTTATCACGCCTTTTAAAGTTTAAAGTCAAAGTTACAATTTCTCCATTTTCAAGGCAACTGACATTTTTTTTTATTTTTTTTTAGGTGTTTGACTCTATTATATTTATATATTTATTGTCAACATTTATCCCCGATTTAATTTATGTAGAGACACCAAAGCTATCATAGCTTTGGTGTCTCTACATAAATTAGTAGAGATAGACGATTTGATACTTAATAAGAAACCGAAAGTTCAAAACACGGGACTGCTCAGTTACGATTTTATATACTAAAACGTAAAAATGAGACTACACAAAGCCATTGAGAGAAGACATTTATCACACGGTAATTACAATAACCGTAAAGAATTGTTTCGTTCGGCCGTCGATGAGAGGCTTAAATGGTAATAGATAATTTATATGGAGCACTCAGTCAACGAACGGATATTGTAGATAGGTCGTCGTGTTTCAATGGAATGCCTACTTGCATGCACCTTTGTAGAGTTTTCACGGCCGGAGCGGCGCGGTGTGAACACTAAAATAAAACAGTTGTGGATCTCGTTTGGCGGTCGGTACGCGCGAATCGCGAGTGTTAATCGTCTGTTACGTGAGCAATTATTTCTGATTGATCTCAATAATTCTGTGCGCCGGATTGTCTAAAAGTGTCTTTACCCAATATATAATATAATTTACGAAATATTATTAACAAAAACTGTTTGATTTTTATAATGATTAGTGATGCAAGAGTAAAAACAAAACGTTAAACACTATTACGAGCGGACGCCCTCTATTATTTTTAAAGTATCATAAGTATATTAAAAGTGGCACCTATATTTTCTTCCCTCATTCACAATCATGCTAGTTGTCCGGTTTATTTTTTGTTTACGCGGGGAATCCTTCTTATCGTCCTCCGGAACCCTGGTGGGGCCCGGGGGATGTGTGGGAATCGGTCTGGGCGACCCCTACCCACTTAACCTTCCGTGAATGCCATCAGCCGTTATAAGTGGAGTGCCCCGGATCTGTCAGCGACAGGGCACATGTTAATTGTTCCTGTAGTGAACTTACTCAGACTTGAATTATCATAAACTATCACTAATTGTCATAAAAATCAATAATCATTATTTCAATATTATTTTTAGGAGTTCCTACCCCCAGAAGCTTCTAAGCTAACAAAATGCATATGGACGTTCCATAGTAATTTAAACCAAATCCTTTTTAACAAAAAAAAAACGAATAATAAATGACGGCGCTAACAATGTTGAATGCACAAATCTCTGTCTCTATAGTGAACTTACTCTCTCAAATTATCATAAAAATCAATAATCATTATTTCAATTTTATTTTTAGGTGTTCCTATCTCCAGAACCCAAGCTTCTAAGCTAACAAAATGCATATGGACGTTCCATAGTAATTTAAACCAAATCCTTTTTAACAAAAAAAAACGAATAATAAATGACGGCGCTAACAACGTTGAATGCACAAATCTCTGTCTCTATAGTGAACTTACTCAGACTTGAATTATCATAAACTATCACTAATTGTCATAAAAATCAATAATCATTATTTCAATATTATTTTTAGGAGTTCCTACCCCCAGAAGCTTCTAAGCTAACAAAATGCATATGGACGTTCCATAGTAATTTAAACCAAATCCTTTTAACAAAAAAAAAAACGAATAATAAATGACGGCGCTAACAATGTTGAATGCACAAATCTCTGTCTCTATAGTGAACTTACTCTCTCAAATTATCATAAAAATCAATAATCATTATTTCAATATTATTTTTAGGTGTTCTATCTCCAGAACCCAAGCTTCTAAGCTAACAAAATGCATATGGACGTTCCATAGTAATTTAAACCAAATCCTTTTTAACAACAAAAAACGAATAATAAATGACGGCGCTAACAATGTTGAATGCACAAATCTCTGTCTCTATAGTGAACTTACTCTCTCAAATTATCATAAAAATCAATAATCATTATTTCAATATTATTTTTAGGTGTTCATAGGAAAGATAGCTCCAGAACCCAAGCTTCTAAGCTAATAAAATGCATATGGACGTTCCATAGTAATTTAAACCAAATCCTTTTAAACAAAAAAAAACGAATAATAAATGACGGCGCTAACAATGTTAAATGCATAAATCTCTGTCTCTATAGTGAACTTACTCTCTCAAATTATCATAAAAATCAATAATCATTATTTCAATATTATTTTTAGGAGTTCCTACCCCCAGAAGCTTCTAAGCTAACAAAATGCATATGGACGTTCCATAGTAATTTAAACCAAATCCTTTTAAACAAAAAAAAAACTGTTACGATAATAAATGACGGCGCTAGCAATGTTGAATGTTTGTGCAATGTTAAAAAAACAGACGAATTGAGAACCTTCTTTTTAAGTCGGTTAATGATTAGATTTTTTTAAAATGATAAATATATGTTGAAATGTAAGCATTTAACATCGATATGAGTGCCTAATATTATTTTAACACGTTACTGCTACAATTGCTACGCTATTATATTTCATGCCGTAGTGTAGATGCATAGTTACGTCAAGTTGTAGGTAAAATTCAATTAACAACTAACTCATTCGTATTAATTATTGCTATCAGTATCTGTAAACAAGTTTGTGTCAGCCAGTTTTTTCGGTAACGTAAGGCTCTTGGAAACTAGTCTCTATGTTTACATGTTTACGGAAGTTTTTGTGTTAATAGAATGCTTTGAAGTAATTCCAAAGTCTTTCAGCACGTCCTTAATTCAGTCGGCCGGAGATATTTGTGCTATAGACTGTGTTCAATTGTGGCACAAGGGGAACATTTTAAATGTGAAATTGTGTACTTTTGCTTGTTCTTTCATCTATACTTTGACTTTAGTAAGTTTTTTTTTCTGTAAATTATTGCATTTTCATAACTAATAATATTTAAACATATATTGTGTATTCACTTTTTATTCTATTAAGGTTTATTTTATTTGAAAGTATTGCTATGAAATAATATGTGTGTCAAAAGTCAAATTACAGTCACACTTTAGAAGTCTAAAGATCTAAACAAATAAATTAATGTAATTGTGAACGGGGATGTCCGTTCCACTATCGGATTTTAGGACTGCTGAATTTAAACCTTTTGTTGTGGGCAACCCTCAAACCCGGTTATAGGTTAACTGCGGATCCATTCTGTGCCTGCGATGGGGCGAGCGAGGAAACTGTGCCGCATATCATCATACACTGCCCAAGATTCGCAACACACCGCCATGACTGCGAACACAGAATGGATACCGCCATCACCGCGGAAAACATAGTCAGCATAGTTGCCTCCGATGCCAGAGAACTATTCCTGGAATACTGTGAGCTAGTTATGTTCTTAGTCGCAAAAGCTAACGGCTCAATAGTAGCAAGAAGAGGAACGAAGAAATATCCTTAAAGGAAGAAAATATATATATATATTTATTTTACAAAGGGACCAACATTGTTGCAAAAATTTTAGCAACAGGCTCATAGGGCCCTAAATGCGGTCAAAAAAAAAACCCTCAAACCCGAACGAAGGGTTTTACTTTGTCTTAAGAATTGATATATAAATATTATTTATTTGTTATTTTAAGAGAGATGAGAGATATATATAAAATAAACTTTAGTATAACAAATAAATGTTCGTACTACTACTCTGTCAATTTCCATCGCAAAATTTTCGTCATTTCGGTTTCTTAATTCGTCCTCATATTTTATTTCAAACATAACTTTCATAATTCCAGCAATAACATCATCTTTCAAACGTCCGTTCGTCCATAGACACCAGTAATATATTGGTGTTGTTGGAGTTTGAACCTGCAACCTTACATTTTGGTAGACCGGAAACTATACCATTAGGTTATTGACGTTTATATTGCGTCAAAGGTTCGGTAGTTGGCGAACCGCGCGCATGAGCAGCCTGCATTACCATTGAATGACGATAGACTCCTTATGGGGCAAGTCACCGGCCTTGGTATGACTCTTTGCTGCTATGTTCGCGTAAGCTACGCTCCAATTAAGATTTTATAATTTGTAGTGGTTCTATCTTATAACAAGTAATATTTACGACTAAAATATAGGTGTAGACTGCAATTAATTGACGAGTGACAATGTTAAGATAAAAATAAAAAGAACACAAAAGTAAATATAAAACTAAATTTGAAATTAAAAATCAACTAATAATTTCAAATTTAGTTTTATTTTTACTTTTGTGTTCATTTTATTTTTATTCATTACATATAAAGTCAATATTTCACGTCCGTGCGCAACATCACGCTATACTTAAATTTACATATTGTCTACACTTTGATTCCATATTTGCTTACTTATTTCATAATTACTTTGGCATGTTGCATCACTAGGACCATTATATTTTAGATATCTAGGTCTTAGTCTTGACTTGAACGCCTTTCTTAGAAATATAGGGTTAAACGAATATTATTGTTATACTTAACAAAATGTTTCAATGGCTTCATTACTACATTATAAACCTTCACAATACGCCTGTCATTATGTGGGACAAGTCGTAATTGAGCTCTATTCAACATCAGAATATCAGGACCGCGATGAGGTTTTCGGGAGAAAGCTCGTTTGATCAGACAAAATAGCTCCAAGGAATATCGTTATACAAAGGAATATAGCCGTGAGCTAAAATAAAAGGTCGGTTAAGAAAGTTTGAATATCTCGGAAAATAAAGACGACTGACTGAAATAAATTGTGCATGATAGACAATTAAATATCCTAAAAATAAAATAAAATATTTTTAGTAGTTTATTTATATTTCAATTAAAAACATAAACTTAAACGAAAAAGGATACGTAGCGGGCTATGTCCTGATACTCTCTTTACAGAGAAGGTGTGTACCCAGCCCAACTTTATTGTACACCAAAATCAAACAAAAACCAGTACATAACTAAGGTACATTTTAAAATTCGTTGTATAATATGCGACCTTATCGCTAAGAGGAATCTCTTCCAGGCAACTGTGTATGGAGAGAAAATATAAGAACAAAACAGGACGATAGCGTTCAAATACAAATATTATCACAAATCTATACATATAATCAATAACCTAGATTAAATACATAAAATATTACTATAGTTCCTAGACGAAATTGATTTATAATGCTGCGCTAGCATATTCTTAAAAGCAGGTACGGACTTAGCAAGTCGAATAGAATTAGGAAGGGCATTCCACAGTCTAGTAGCCTGTAATGTAAATGATTTCCCATGAAAGGTTGAGGAATGAGTAGGAGTTTTAAGTTTTAGTGTTTCAGAGGAACCTAAGGGTAGAGGATCGTAAAGGTAGATATATAAAGTCTGTAACTTCAACTTTAACTAATCATCTCTTTTAGTATCTTCTTTGTAACCGAATGTTAATCTATACTTTTTTTTTCACGCGGGGGAATCTTTTTATAGACCATCCTCCGGTACCCTGAGTGGGCCCGGAGGGATGTGTGGGACTCGGCCTGGGCAGCCCCTACCCACTAAACCTTCCGCGAATGCCATCAGCCGTTATGAGCGGGGTGCCCCGGATCTGTCAGCGACAGGACACCCCAACGACCGGCCGGTCCCGGCAAAGACCGGACTTCATCCTCAAAGGGGACTTCTCCGGCACTCAGAGAAGTCCCGACGACGCCGAAGCATGCTGGGGCCAGGTACCCATCCTGGCCCCGCTTCGGATTACGGGGGCGGCAAGAGGAGGCGTTAGTAACGCCTCCTGCGCACCCCGATACGTCGCCTGCGGAGGGGGGGAGCCTCTGCGCTCCCCTCCCTGACCCGCTCGTCAGCCTCCTTCTGGGACATGACCGTCTCACAGAAGGAGGCGACCGCCGTCCAAGACCTGTCGCTCGAGACCATCGCAAGAGCGAGGCTCGGAAGCGACAGGTCTACACCACCGATGGCAAATACCATATCATGGCGCTATGTTAATCTATACTGTGCGAGCATAAATAAATTATAGGGTATTGAATACTAACTCAGGACTTGCTTCTCAGCGAAAAAACTATCGGGAGGAACACATACATGCCTGAGGGAAATAAAAAGTAAAATTTCGCATTCGATTTTCAAACATGTGATGATCAAAACTACGCAGTGTAGCCGCATGGCGGACTATGATTGGTTAGTTTTGAGACATACAATGAGCCAATTTAGTGTTTCAGCTTTTCATAATTACTTACGTAATTCTTTAAACGGAAAAATACAAAACAAAATTCGTAAATAATGATGGAATAATTAAGCTAATATTGAGCAATTACAAATATCTATTTCCGTGAGAGTAAATGCTAGCTGTTCTTGTCTACCCTGGTGTGACGTCACTCTATCGATCTTTCCTTCACAGTCAATGTGCTTAGAGTAGGACATGGGCACATAATTGCGCGCGCAACTATAAAAAAAATAGTTTGTATTTGACATCATGCAACTATATTTAAAAAAGAATTAGATCACGTAAAACTAAAGATACACACAAAAATTTCACGTTGAATTAACATTATAACATTAATGCTATATTTTAAGAAAATGTTATCTATTTTATTAACTGGCAACACTAACGCTGTTATACCTAAGCATATAAAAAGCGAATATCTTTGTAGGAAAATTGGTGCGCATGCGTGAAAAACATGGCGACACGCCACGGCTAGAGCCAACTGGGGGATTGAACAGGGAGGTACTTGGCAATTAAAGTCAAGTTAAAAAAGTATCATGTGCAAGTGCTTACTATCTTTAAAAATTAAAGATTTTCATTAAATGCCGCTCTATGAACTCAGCTATCGTCAAGAGTTTTCGTCCGAACCTCTACTACTACAAACCACCACAAAAGATTAGCCTCTTTTTTGATAATTTCTAACAATCAAGAAACGGCTTCTCCTTTTTGAAATGTCTACAACAACTTCAGTAACTGTGATGTTGTAGATGATCACCTACCGAGCCCCTTCAGGTATTTTTTGTATCGATCTACAAAATGAAAATCTAATAAAATTTAAAATATAATTTTACACTCATAATCAACCTTGACTTATCTATTAAATTTATACTAAAATACAGTACAGTTATGTGCTAGAACAAATTTAATTTTAGCACAACCTAAGTGCGACTCTGTGTGGTATTTGTATTCGGCTGTAGTCGACAACGATCGTGCATTTCCGCGGTTCGTCTTTCAACCCTCGCCGTGATGCCTCCACGGCTAACCAAAAAATCTTTAAAATTTCCGATGTCTTAAACAAAATCTATTTTAAGTGAAAACGATGACTATATAATTTTATACGTCGAGTGGCATAAGTGTAATGTTCTAGAGTTCCATTCTGTTCATTTAGTGGCTGTGATAGTGCTTCTAGGTATTTTTGGTGGTTTCGAGTTAATACCAGCTTTAAATCCAGGTAATTAACAATATATAACATTATATATCATGTTAAATAAATACTATTTATGAAGTGAAACATAAATTCCCAGGAATAAAATAGGCATTTTTATAATTTTAAAGCTTACAGCTATATAGATATGATTCATTTCAGTTCCATACTACCGTAGTAGGTTCCGCTAGTATTATTGATTTCATGAGATCGCAATTACATGATCGGGGTTCACTTGCAAAACTTTATCGCCATTTCACCGTGTTATTTTTATTCAGTTTCCGAAGAACGAGGCGTTGTAATATCACTCTAAGCTTATCAACAGACTTGCAAAGCCCTTTAAGTAGTAAGGAGTTACTTTGGATCCTAATCTACGTAATTGTTAAGACCTTAAAATTGACGTATGAATAAACGAATATTTTCTCCACTTTTATTTTCAAACAATGTTTTTCTTTAGTTGTAGTTTCAATTAATTTATACTTGAAAAGCGCTTATCGGTCACTATATCGTGTGTTTCGATTCTTCTTATGGGGACCTCAGAGATCACGTCACATCAGATCAAAGGCCTGAAGGTTAAGAGGTACCTTCCATTTCTTCATTGTGTAAATGGAACTGTGTACAAGGTACTAGCACGCTGCTCTATACTTGGCTAGGCAGTCCAATCGGTGCGTTTACTTGATATTGTTAGATTGTTTGGATTTGATTTGTACACACACACGAAGACACTTACAGTCAAACAGAGAGGTAAATGAAGATCGCAGACCACGTTTTATTTCAGAATACCAATCTAGTTGATTTATTCATATTTAAACCTTTTCTTCGTTTAGGAAAAATACAAAAAAATTGTTTTAAAAATTTTGTTTTGGAGCAATCCAGTTCAATAAAGCAATTATTAATAGCATAAATAAAACTTTGCCGTATAATTCTTGATCTTTAACAATCTTATATTAGCAAAGTTTTTAGTCCTTCTTTTAAAATAGCTGAAATTATCTATTACGATATGCAGATATTATAGACGACGGAGTAAAAGATAAAAACTCAAGCAATAGTTTGTAATGTTATTTGCATCAACAAATTTGGTAATTGCAATTTTAATTGCTGATTTTCTACGCGCTGCGTGGAAAAGGAAGCACTGTTTGTCACACAAACTTTAGTCTGAGTGTGTTAGGTCATTTGAAGTCTGTAATACCGCATTGGTTCCGCATGGCGGACTATAACCATAACACCCTCTTTAGAGAGACCTGTGAGCAATAATAGCTTTTAAGTAGACTTTACTTCCTACTAGGATACTGCGAAATGTACTTATTTTATTTATTTATTTTATCAAGCAGCAAATCTAACTTTCCTTTTTAGAAAAAAAGCTAGCAATATTTTTTTTTTTTTTATAAATGTCACTAACATTCTTATTAACCATTCCAACCAAGCACAAGCTTAAGTGCTAGGAGATCGTTCACGTCAATAGTCGAATGGTCGATTACGACCTTACGATTCGCAGACCGTACCCTAAACCATCAGACTATTGACGCTTCTGTCGGTGTTGTGATAATGAAAGTAAAATTTGACCTAACTATATATTAACCTTTTAAAACTTCAACGTTACGACGAGATGGATACTATACAAAGCCCTTAGTATAAAGTAGTTTAATTGTTGTCTTTGTTCTGTCAATGATGCGAAAGTATATCATATTCACTTGTTGCAGAATCCACGCCATGAAAGACATCGATGACGACTATGACTGAGAAGGAAGTTAACAGGATGTTGGGTAAGTTAAAGTAAATTCAGATAAGATTAACTGTTGGGGTCATTCTGAAATTTTTTCCGAGGCCGAGGATGTCGGAGTGAGGACGTCATCACGGAAATTGTTGCAACAACCAAGGTTGTTGCATCAATTTATAGATATTCACTCTCGTATGCTATTACATATGTTTCAAGCGCAGGCTTAGAGGATCCTTGAGCTAAGTCTCATAATGGAGGTTCAAGATTAGGATTCTAAGAGCGTGATCATCTCTCAATCTACAAAGTGAGGTAAAATTGTATAAGCCTTCTACCTTTTTTTTGTCCGCGTGGAGGGGAAATCCATTATGGACCCCTGACAGCCCGTGCTGCCAAGGAGTGTCCGACTCTCACGGACTAAACACCCTCCTCCTCCACCGATGTTCCCACCTTGCGGCCTGCCATTTATGTTTTTTTTGTTCTACGTGACTCTTATTTTATATTGTGTCTTGTCTCTCTCTGTTCTTTATTTTCGTATTTCGACTACCTAACAAAAGCAAAGGTTTTAAAAAACAACATTAGTACACATTCACTATTTTTGTTCTGTTACCTCATAATTCCGTTATTTATAGATTGATTTTAAAAATACTTCCAAGTAGGTCTCTTTTCACCATTAGACCATGGATTTAATTCCAATATAATTAAATGGGGTGGATAATAAAATAGACCAGGGAAGACTTAAGAACGCATATAAAATGTTAGTTGATTGAAATATTGGTAGCTTTAAAACGAACGAGAATGAGGAATATGAAAGAAAATGGCCGTAGGTAATGTCACTTAATCTGTCATCACCGCTACATTTACTATTTTATGGTCACAAATATTTTTTTTACTTCTTAGTTCATTTCTAGGGAATTAATTTTAATTTTCTTGTAAATATAGTTGTAATTAGATGACATGCTGGTTGCGCATTTACGTTATTGGCGAACGATAGAAGTCCCACGTCACGCATCTCATATACGACATAGTATGCGTCATAAGAACAGATATAGAGACATCGATCGATGACACAATTAACCTGACTCTTGTAGCTGCGATGGTTCAGTTTCCAGACGCTCGCTTTAAATTGATTAATACAAAATCACTCTTAACATATGGCGTTAGACTTACGCTTTGTCACATATAAGATCACATAAAATTGTAAATTGACTTCTATCTCTGGCTACCCTTTACTAATTTCTTTCTTCAAAGAGACGTTAAAGCGTCCATTCGCTACCGTCGGAGGTTGCGAATAATCCTTGCGCGTTACCGCTATTTTATGGTCAGGCCCCACCCCTTAGATGTTAGGAGCGTTGCTGGAGTTTCTTTGGTCACTTCTTTCCCAGCGCCAACGCTTCCCGAAGTAGCACTCAAAGTTAGTTTAGCTTTTGAATATCCCTTAGATTATCCGTGAAATAGCAACCGACCGAGTCGTGGTTCGGCCCTCTCGGGCACCCTCGGATCGGAATGCTTACGCGTAACATAGTAACCGTCCAAGCCGAGGTTACCCCTTACCGAGGGGACCCTTGTGTCGAGTTACTAGCAATAGAGGTTCAGGCTAAGCGACATAAGAGCTATGCCACCTCTCAATCCGGTGAAGCAGTCAAGGCCAGCCTCTCTGGCCAATCTGTGTAGTTCGTCATTAAAAAATCAAAGAGACGTTTGCAGTGAAAATTTTAATATCTAATCCGATATTGATCTGATTTAAAGTCGGTTTTTGTTACTTATTCTTATATAATTTAATCTTCTTCATAGATCTCTCAAATATTAACTTCCTTGTTACTTAATTAACGTTTTATTTACGCATAATTTCCTTTTTAACAAAACCTCTTAAATAATTCGTAGGAATTTAAAATGAAAACTTAACCCCGATTTAATCCAAAAACAGTTCTGTCCAACCGCGTAAATATAAGAAATAGATACGCAATAATTAGATTTATATAAACTCAATTTTTCGACTCATCGTGAGTTCGCGTTCCAGTCGGAGATGGGCACACCACTTATCACATATTAAACCTAATAATCTTGGTTATAAGACTGTCACTGAGAGATCTTTATGTCTACCCTACTGTGGTTAAAAGAACGTGAGAGGTTTTACTTATAACTGTTATAGGTAGTAAATGAAAATTCGTCACTTTAATCTAATTATTTTTTTAAGTGCCGCCAATTCTAACTTGTCCTGTCGAGGGAATATCAGTACTTACTAATTGTCCTTCGAGTTTTCGAATAATTAAGTTGATTAGATTTAAACGAATACAAGCGCTGCGAATGTCGTGATAAACGATTACAAGTTCCGACAAACACTTGAAGCTACTCAGGGTTTCACTGCCTTAAACGTACGAGAACGTCATTAGAAGCAGTTTGTCACATACAATTATAACCTTGGCGAAGGAACCTTTTTTTTTTTTTGTTAACGGGGAGGAAATCTTCAAAGATACCCCGCCTTCTGGGGAAGGCGGCGGTTATGTGGGGTTTTACCCACTAAAACTTCCCCGGTGGCCCTTTCCTCGGTGCATGACGAGGGCTCCGGGATCTCCAGTGGAACGCACCGGAGCCCCTCTGCACTGTGCTCAAGGAGAGCACGTCCCGGGAGGTAGGATTCTCCTCCCCTGTGCCCTCATAGTGCAAGGCTACACGGGCCAGCCGATGTCGCCTTCTTCCCGGGTCCACCTTAGCGGACGACAAAGGCCCCCACCCTTGTCGCCCAGTGAACCTGAGGCCCCTTTTAGTCGCTTTATACGACAGGCAGGGGATACCGTAGTCTTATTCTTGAGAGCCCAGAACTACAGGGCTGTGGCGAAGGAACCTACACGACTAGTACAGATAATTACAAACGTTTAATTAAATAACTTCCGATTCTAAAGACGTGTTACAGTGTCACGTTTTTGATTAAAAGTCAAAAACGCCATCTTTATTCTAAGATTTTGCAATAAAATCCTATTTAAATAAATATCCCACTGTTAGGCACAGGGCATCTCAGTAGTGAGAGTTTATGGGCATAGCCCGGCGCGCGGCCCTAGCGGTTTGGTGGATTTTACACGTCTTAGAAATATTTCTAACACATGCAGGTTTCCTCGCGATGTTTTCATTCACCGCCGAGCTCGTGGTAAATCAGATAAAATTTAAACAAACAAGAGCCGGCGTAGGTCAGTGTTCGGTTGATCGTCTCAAGTTACATAGTACCCTACTAGAGTCGATCCCCGGTGCTGGCACCAATTGTACTATGTACCGAGATAAGAATATATACTGCTCACATAATTATCTTAACAAATGTAAGCTGACAGTAAATAAGAATGAAAAATAGTTTTAAAAGTATTAAAACTGTCATTTATTTTGATATCAAAGCGTCACGTAACGTATCGTTAGTAAAAAAAAAAAATATATCTAGCGAGTCATGATGTCGCGACCCATTTCCTTTTTTTTAATATCACGCTTTACTTTAAGTATTTTAGTTATATTCTTATGTATATATGTATATATATATATATACATATAGTATGTTGAATAACAAATGAGAAACATTTAATTCCCAAGGCTCTGAGAAAACGAAAACCAATTAGAACAAGGTCGCCGAGGTATGAGATATAAACCCACGGGCGGTTCTGTTTACTCAGAATAAACTATTCCGAAGTCCTTAATGTGCTATCTCTATATATGTAAAAGAGACAGTGTGTGGGTATGTTTCTTATAGGCTCCGAAACGGATGGGCCGATTGCATTGAAACTTTCAGGGCAACCTGGACGTTTGGTGACGATCGGAGTAGATCTTTTTGAACTGTCAAATACAGCTTTTATTTACTATGATGATATTCTATTGTTTTATATCCCAAATTTGTATTGACACATGCATTGTGTATATTTATGTCATTATGAACCATATTGAAGTACAATGGAGTGTATTGCATTTACATGGGTGTAGGTTCGACTACGACGCTCGAGAAGAGAATGAATACGGAGAGAAAAGAATAATTTAATATATTGTGAGAGTTAAATTAAATATTTAATGATGTAAGTTTATTTTTTAAATAAAATAAAGCAAGGGGTAAGCAAGTGTCATATAATAACTTGAATTCGCAGAATGAACTACCGCACTGCGTAATACAGTAGACGGCGTCCTTAGTGCGCGTAAGATGACTAGATAGTAGTAGATGACTCTCATGCTAGCTTAGATGTTGCGGTATGACTATCAGGTACACTGACGCTATTAGCAGATTAGTATCTACAGATTATACTTCCACGTCTGCTATTACAAAAGTGTCAAAATGAATGTCTAGTGACATCATACCTGTGGATGCAATATCTGGGTATTTCTTTGAAAGGGGCCTCGCTTTATCTTTTTGCGTCACATACTTGATGCCATCTTTGAATCAGATTGCTTACTTGGAAGGGTCTCTTGCTTCAATCATAATAGATAGCTTGTCAGTCAGCAACGACAGTCAGCCGGTATAAAAAAGACTTAAATATCTTCTTTATTCGACATCGCCATCTTGTAGCTTCAATATAATCATAATAATTATATATTTATTCATTGACTTGACTTTTGTGTTCGTAACATTTTTAGCTTAAAAACGATTGTTAGTCGTAATCACACAATAAGAGTTAGGCTAAATTAAATTATATTATACTACTGGCTTGACTTTGCTTATGTATTGCTTACCCTTATCTCCCGCCATGTGAGGCGGCGCAGCATCTGTTTACATAAATACAGTCTTTTAGCGATCATGCTCACGATGCTGTTGGAGCTGGTCCCCACCCTGTGCACCAGAGATGCACACCTCTTGCGCATTGTCGCAAAAAAGCATGCCATCTGTGCATCCGCGAACATCCCGATGCACTACAGAAACGGGGCAACCCCGACAGAACCCTGAACGCGTTGTTATATTGAACACGGAGAGCGCTGTACGATCTTTGAGTATACTTAGCCCACAGACTGCACGTGTAATATAGTCCAATAACATTATATTATGGTTATTAGTTACAGTAAATATGTTTATAAATAATAATGAGAAAAAACTATTATATTATTACGTTTTCCGAACGTCATTTTATATTGTTCTTAACAATTCAAAGAGTATTAAAACAAAAAAAACGCAACACTAACACTTCATACCATATACAGGTTACCGCTATACACCGGGTCTCCGCTTCCTGAGCCCGGCGCATACAATCATTCCCCAATAGCCCTTTAATAGAGTCAGAACTCCGTTACAGTGAAGTCAATACACCCGATACATCTTTCAAAGTGATATTTTTTATATGAATGTAACTTTTATAACAACACAACCCAAGGTTCAATTTCGCGAGAGATACCTTATCGCTTTTTAACGTTCTTCTGACACTGACATTATTAAAATGTTTTACCGCGTGTGGTATATATTTTTAGCTTTATTAAGAGAATCACGTCAAGGCTCCCGGAGCGCAGCGTTATTTAAGATTCACCTACGCATCTATTAGGTTCTAGAATGCAACCGACGGTCTCACTTTATTGCAGATAACCTAAAGATAAGTAGTCCATTTGTCAACAAGAGCGAACCTATCGGACACAAGTGTCTGTTTTATAAATAGTATAAAAAGTGCAGTGCCAAGTTGAAACGAAGGTTATGTTTAACAAGAAGTGTTATTTAAATAAAATATATCAGAAAACAGTGCTACGTGATATTGTTCAAGAAAGAATCAAAAACCAAGTTTTGATAGTAAAAATTAAGAAGAGAAGAAAAAAAACTTGAGTCTTTCTTTTCTGATAAGCTAGTGCTTTACTAACTGACTTAGTCATTTTTACCGTTAAAAATGATCGGATTAATGTTGTACGTGTTATCTAAGATTTATGACCTAACAAAAAATGACTCTATCAGTGACAAATCAGTAACAAAACCGAAGAGGAAAACTTATAAAAGAAGCCAGGAAGGTATGTCATGTGACAATCATCTATTAAGTTCACATTTTTAAATTTAAAAACGTACATAATATTGTTTATATAGATACAGAAAAGCTAAAATTAAACTTATTTTTTAAATTGCTCTGATACAGTTTGCAATAAAGTTCTAGGATTAATAAAGCGCCATCTATTATTCTGACTTATAAATATATCGACGTTTATTCCACTGCTGACTGTTGATCACATTGATGTATAATCGATTAAAAATGTTTCTATGCGTTGTCACTAGATGGCGTACAGTACATTGTTTGTATTACATGAATTAAAAAGTAAATAATGTAATTTCAATCGGCCTCTTTAACATAGCCATAAGCAATTACTGTAAAGATATTTACAAACATTTGAATGTGACAATTCAATTGTGATTTAGACGCATTGAAAGATCCATAATCCAACCATAAATAGACTACAAAAAACATGTAACACGAATGATACTCTATGATTTGTGACTAAACACAGCTATCAATTAAGCGGCTTGATGATGAAATCCTAAAAGTCATTTAATGCGTACAAAAAGTGATAGTTGTAAGTAATCACGCTAGTTGGAGACGTTTTTTCCCATTCCCTAATCCAAAATAATGTAAATTGACTTGAAACGCAATTTGGTTTATAGTTCGTGGTTTAAAACGGAATATATTCTGACCCAACATTGGCGAGTTAGTATTTTCTTACCTCCGACAACTAAATTGATTGTCTCACAAAGCAAATGGGCCCAAACACTACCGACTTTTGTCAACTGCTATTTTTTACATTTTTGTAAGGGCGCAGCCTTTATAATTATCTGATCCCGTGAATCTACACGTTCAACTTTGTTTGCCTTGCATTTTACCAATCTTACCAACCCATAACATATCTACGTAAAAATAAGATCCTTGTATCTGAGATGCCTGAACTTGCAATTATTAAATTAAATTTTAAAGAATCATATTTCTTTTCCACGTGAACTTTGTGTACTTTGGTTCTAAAAATATATTCAAACTATTCATTTCAACTACAGTTACGATACATTGTTAATTAAAGCCATGTAAGGGTGGTCACACGGTTTCGTTTGAGACATGAGGTCATTCACCAGCGTTATTGTCCGAGTTGGCAAATTTACCGCTACATGTTTATTATGTACTGAAAGGTATATAAAACATGCAGCCAATTCTAGCTTTATTTTTGAGAATAAAACATTAATTGTAACTGATTCCAACAATTAGAGATACCAAGTATATTTACAGAAAGAACAAAAATAGAATTCAAATCAAATGAGACGTGACCGATCAAAGATTAAACGCAAATACGCGGGGACACTCATTGATTTTCGAAATACCATAGTTATATTACGAAGTTCTGGTGCACTATATTCTGTTTCTTCCATATTTGTGCTCGGCGTCTTTACGGACTATTTACACAGATTAGGATTGTCATAAATCTACCAATATCTCCATCAACAAGCAGAAGTTGCCTGGTATATCTTCGGAACTCAAGTTCCTGTGCCAACAAAAGTGAAACGGGATTTAATTGAAACCCAACCCTTTTCAAACAGCAAAAATCTAAATCGTTCCAAAGCTTATGGCACTGTCTATGAGTGCACAAACATTTAAAAAACTGTCGGATTGAGAAGTTCCTTTTTAAGTCTGTAGAAATTTATTTCTATTAAAATAAAATTATGAAGATAACAGTCAAAGTTAAGTTTGTTATCTCTATATAACCCTAAATATCAAATTATTTGCTTACTAGAAAATTAATAAAATATTCACCCTCCAAAACTTCAACATTTGTTTAGCCATACGACGCGAGGCAAGTGACGTTGTCTAGAGTGAAGTTGGTCGCGCATGCGTACGTCAGTAAAGCGCGCTGCGCCTGCGCGTTTGACGTTTCATACGGCGGTGGCGTATTCCTGATCCGATTAACAACGTCAGTTTTATCTTATTAGTTATCATAATAATATGTGCTCATATTGTGTTTGTATTGCTTGATTTGACACCATACGTATATTTAACTGTTAAATTCAAACTATTTGTGTTTTTATTCTTTTGTGTTTGTTGTAATATTAGTCATTCTCGAATGGTCAAGGAAAGTGCTTTGAAATTTTCTACAGTACAAACATATGTGTTGATTATTCAAATTTATTTCAGTATAAAAGATCAAAATCCCTATGCGTATAAATCGTAGTATACGTCAGTTAATTCCGTTCTATTTACATCTTGTTCCCGGTGTTCCCCTCCAAGTGCGGCTAATTTCATTCCTTTGTATCGGGCGTCTCTTTCCGTCGCACAGTGTTCGTTCAAGCGGACCGGCTACCCGATATTCGGATCGGGAATTCGGGATAACGCGCTCGCAGCTGTCAAATCAAGCAATACGTTCCCCGTTACCGATCAACAATAATTCTTTTTTTTTCACATTGCAGTGTTTTTACTTGTGTTTGTCACGTGCAAAAACAATGTGAAAAGTGGTTGTTAAAATATTTCTTAGTAACTTGTATCCTTTCTGACTTTATTTATTATTCTTCCTGACGCAAAATGTGAGGTGTTTTTCCGAGGTGTGGAAGTGTAAAGTGATGAATATATCTGATATGAACAGATAGTGCGTCATTATAACGAACGTTCAAAAAGGATACATTGAGAAACGAAAATGCGGATCAAGACATTTACAGATTTTCGCCCTAATGGTAAATATATCTATTTTCTTTCCTACGACAGTATAATGTTATTTAAAATAATTAAAACTAGGCAATTACAGCATTTTCACAATAACTTTGGTTAATATAAATCATAGAAGGGTAGATGGGTACTCACTGTGATGACGACAGACCCGATTCAGGACGCATTGAAATTACCAAAGAATTTATTTAATTTTTAATATTGATTAAAGCAACAACTTCATGGGTTTACGGCCAGTATCAAGGGAAGAATCACGCAATGCAGTTATTTATGAAACTTATAATTTTCAATGTACGGTTAATAGGGCAGCGGTCGTTTAGGCTGTCCTTATTGTACTATCAAAAGCTATAGCCAAACGTGGACAATAAATTAGTTTCATATATAAATTATCTAAACACATACGTGCTTTATAAAAGGTTTTTGTAATTAATGCGTCGGTTTATTGCGTATAATATTTTTAATGCGTAATGCAATGGAGTACGAATCCAGTTCCGTCACAACTTTTAACAAAGACTATACAAGTCTGGTCGATATATTATTAATCTGTAGGATTGTATTAACCAATCTCAAAATATAATAATATTCTATGTCCGGTGTATAGAAGTTTCCTTGAAAAAGACACGTTTCTTTCGACTTTTAACGTAATATATGGACGTATAGCTTCAAATGTTTTAAATTGCGATGACTTGTCTCGTCGTTCTTTCATTGGTGTAATTGAGGCAGGCGAGGTCGGGCGCTGTTTCATCACAATCATGAATGCAATAAAACTTAAATTATAACCAACGCATGGAGCCGTTACGACTAATGCTTCTCTTTTTAAATGTTCCTGTTGACAGCATGCAACGTACCATATTCATTTACACATTTTTCTTTTAACTTGATAAAATGTTTTTAATGCGATTGTTCTTTTATAATAATATAATAATAATCATTTATTCCTCACCATTATCCGTAGTTACATAAGATAATCATATAATTAAAAACATATACACATTTGGAACAAGAGACATAATAACAGAAAGTTTATGGCGGATTGACACTTGAACTAGGACGTATCCTGTGTCTCAAGTAATCAACCCTCCACTCCATTACATTATCAAAAGTAGTGTACATAGCTAATTAAAACACAATTTTAAGCTAATTCGTTTTGAAACATATGTAGGAATACATGATAGTTTTGTAGTGTGCGTATGTGACTTTGTGTGTGTGCGTGCGCGTGTGTATGGGTAACATAATACTGTTCATTACAGTATTATTGTTTTATCTCTCTTTATATTTTATAGTTGTAAATATCATTCCTCGACGCTGCCGTCATTTAGTAATATTAGTAGTAGATTGTATATAAATGTATTATATCACACATTTATGTTTACAACAAAACCCGACTTCAAATAGAATAGGAATATTACTAGAAATACTATTAATCAGAATGTAATCAAATCCTTTTCAATAAAATAACAATCATCACAATTCCCAGTCGAATGTTATGAGGTAAAAAACATAAAAAAAACAGACGAATTGAGAACCTCCTCCTTTTTTGAAGTCGGTTGAAAATTAGCAATCGCGTTCTTGCATCCTAGCGGGGTAGACAGAGATGGCAACCGTAATATTTTATGTTTCATTAGCGTTAGCACGTCGTTATACAATATACAGTTTTAGCGAGTGATCTTTTTGACGTGTGCAAAGGAAATACTAAAATGCAACTACGCCTAGAACCTGTCATATTGTAGGCGAGCTCCTAGCTATGTGGACATAACAGCAAAAATAGAAATTAAGAAAAAAATGCTATAAAATTACTAAATAAAACATGTTGAATGCGGAACTGTTCGTTCTTAATCAAGTTTTATTGCATTATATTTTAATACAAGAAAATGAAATCAATAGTATTTCATCGATCTGCAATCGCATTGATCAATAACAATTAGTTAATGAACTGCTTGAAGGGAAATTGCCCAATTTGACTGACGTCTGTAGGCGTCTGATATTGAGAGTAAATTTTTGACCTTACTGTTACGAGAGTATTTTTTGAGGTTTATCAACATTCGCAGTGAAAGTCAGCAATTAACGTATTTTCTTTATATTTAGTTTTCGTTGAATATGACCCTGTAATTTATGTATTTTATTTACAATAAAAATTTCTCAGTGTCAAATTTATTCGCACTTTTTTGAACCGTGGCTAAAATTTAAAATTTGCAAATATAAATAAGGTTAAAAATAAAGTTACAAATATTATTCAAATAGGAATCTTGATTGATGATGTATTTTTTATAATAATAATTTTAAATAGAGCGCGCAAATTATCTGGTGATATTTTATCTTATTTATATTTCAATTAAGTCCACCGGATTGGTCGTATCGTCTCGATTTTATACACATTTACGACAGTCCGTAAGTAACGACGGTGACTCACATTGCCTACAGATAAACTGAATTGCTGTTAAGCATACAAATATCTTAAACATAGGCCTTAATATATAGTCGAAATTGTTATTACTATTACCGGCTTACTGTATTGTGAATAATAAGGAATCACTCTGATGGACCGCTTACTCAACGTCGAAATTCGCCAAAAAACTTAAGTCGAAAACGTGGGTCTACGGATCATGAGACTAAAATGGCAATGGGCGGCACACTTAGCTCGGTGGACCAGGGCAGTGACCGAATGGTGGCCAGTGCAGACCACCAGCCCGCTGGACAATGACATCGTCAGGGCAGCGGGGCCCCAATGGTCTCGGGCAGCACAGGATCGAAGTGAATGACGCGAAAAAAAAGAGGCCTATACCCAGCAGTGCGAAGATTCGGGCTGATTGATTAATTGTATTGTGACTGGGTAATTCCTACATTGTAAATCTAAATTAAAAAGTCTGTTAAATTGAGATTTATACAATCTAAGAATAGGTAGGTACCCTTAAGCATTTACAAATTTGGAAGAAGAACGAGAATTTATACTCCAGAATTTTGTCATATAACTATGATATATATTAAATAAATGATGTGTATTCTCGAAGAGCTCTGTAATCTATCAAGTCCGGTGAAACCGTTGCGGCCAGCACCCGACCAGACAGACCGAGTGGTTCGGCCCTCTAGGGCGCCCTCGGATCGGAATGCTTACGCGTAACATAGTAACCGTCCAAGGTGAGGTTACCCCTCACTACTACCATTGTGTCGAGTTACTAGCTAGTAGAGGTTCAGGCTAAGCGACCTAAGAGCTATGGCCAATACCTCTCTGGCCAACTGTATAGTTCGTCCTTTAAAAAAAAAGTATGTTTTAATGTTATTACGTTTTAAATACCGCTTGTGATACGTTATTAAACAAGGTATTGTCACAAGTACACCGATGGAAGCATGTTTAACTCGGGCTTTATGATTTACCCAACGGCTGTGCCCATTGTTCCTACTTAACGAAGTAGTTTGTTGAAAACTTATTGCATTCTATTGTTATTCTTACACAATAGCTCAACCGGGCAAGGTGGTTGGACAACGATCGCCTCAATTGAAACAGATTATTTCTTATTGTACAATTTGAGATAATAAAGTGTTAAAACGTTTATTCGTTTCTTCTATTGTACATTTCAATGTTGCTTAAACTATTAAACTAGGCATACTTTGCCCAGCCCTGTAGTTCTGGGCTACATAAAATATGTATGTATGTATATATATATATATATATATTCTATTTCTAATATGATTTTATTTCAAACCAAAAATTCATGTACAAACCAGTTCGATAATAGCCGCAGTAGTAAAAACTGTGTCGCAGCTATTAACGCCCATCTCCAAACAGTTAAATACAAATACAAATTTAGTAAAATTAACAACTTATAATGTAATTTAGTTTAATCGTTTTGTGTGTGTGAGTGTGTTTGTGTGTAAAAGGTTGCGTGTGTTGAAGAGTGACTGTATGTGTAGGGATGAGTATGAAGGGAGTGAGTTACTCTGACTGTTTATTATGGTTTTAAAAGATCTTCTGTAAATTCATACGAGAGGGTTTGGAGCCATTCAGTAATATGTGTCTTACATTCTTTTAGTGGTAATGGGTATATATGTAATAATATATATATATATATATATATATATATATATATATATATATATATATATATATATTGACATATATAATTAGATTAATTTAAAAATTACAATAAAACAGTGCATGCTTTTATGAGGCTTGCATCAGCTCTATTAAAATATAGTTTCCTTTAATATACGTAAAAAAACGCTATACTCTGCATCCTATATGGTTATACATATTGGCGGCGAAAGTACAGTACTATTCACGATTAGCATCTATACACCTACGCGTAGACACGGTCTGCGTTCAACGCTACCCTTGACTGAGTATTCCCCTTGTCGCAGGGGAGGTTTCCTCGACCAATCGATTTCACCCTCGCCTTCCCAGACATTAATATTGACTCAACGGCACTACGGTAGAGGGAAAGAAACGGAATTTGCCAAATATAATAGCTGAAATAGTCGGCTGCCAAATTGCAACCAATTAAAGATTTCTGTTATATTTTGTTTCGAATAATTATATTTATATTATGAACACATCCCAATTTAAAAATATGAATAAAGATATATTTTTTTTAAAACAAGAACGCTAACAATATTTTTTTACCCAAATATTACCAATATTCTTGTTAACCATTTTTTAATAACTAAGCTTAAGCGTATAGGATATGGTTCACATAAATAGTCGCATGGTGGATTCGAACCTACGACCTTATGATTTGCAGACCGTTCCCTAAACCATTAGGCTAAGGCTATTGACGATTTAAAAATATAAGATATAAGTTAATTAAGATTCATTTTTATCAGAGAGGTTAGCTTGTAAACTACTCATAATATCACCTATGTAGTTAAGCTACTAACTTCAAAAGGACACTCGTTTATTACTTTCTGTCAAGCTTATTAGGTCCCAATTATGAAACACAAGACTATTGCTATACATACCAAAACAAATGTTATATTGAACAAGTCCATGTTTGCGTGTGTTGTATCATAAAAAACAATCTCACGAAATTTCCGATATTCCAACTTCAACTTTATTTAACTTGGAGAAAACGGTTATTACCTTCCGTGGTAATTAGACGTTTCATTAGTAGAGTTCGCACAAATTGATGTGTTAATTGTTCATTGCGATGTTATTTGATACGTACCTCTCAAAGTCTTTTGACTGCACATTGTTCGTTTCGGAAACGGAAATTCCCAACTACGGGTGTATTTTTTTGTATACAATCCTAGTCTGATATAAGTTCCCATGTGTTAGGAAGAATATAAACTTATCCATGAGAAGTATATAAGGTTGTCAAATATCTCCCTTCCGCCTTTTGTCTTTTGAATTTCGCGGCTATGTACAAAGCGCTACAGAGCTCGTATCTAGCAATACTATACATAATTTGAAAGGTCTTGACATAACCTACAAAACGACGCTATGCATAATTAGTTTGGATATTGCGTTCAACAGTTATAGACGTGTAAACATGGAGTTCACTAACGCCGAAATTCGCGGCTTGGCCACTGTTTGGTACGATTCACCGGCCTTCGACCACGACCGTTTTCGCTTGATATTGTCGTATGTGATCCATTTTTGTCGCCAGTCACCATCCGCTTCAAGAATGGGTCGAGTTCGTTCCGTTTCAGCAGCATATCGCAGGCGTTGATTCGGTCCAGAAGGTTTTTGCGTCAAATCATGCGGCACCCAAACATCAAGCTTTTTGTATCCAGCCTTCTGCAGATGGTTTAAAATGGTTTGGTGACTAACTCCCATACCTGGGCGATGTCACGAGATGCCACATGCCGGTCTAACTCGATGTAGTCCATGATTTGATCGGTATTTGTCGTCACAGGTCTTCCGCCGGCTGGCTTATCCATGGTGTCGTTTTCACCGGCTCTGAATCGTCGAAACCATTCCTCCGTGGTTCGAAGTGATAGAGTACCATCCCCAAAACACCATTAATCTCACGGAACGTTTCTCTAGCGGATTTGCCTTTAACGAAGGAAAACTTTAAAATAGCGCGAATTTCGGCGTTAGTGAACTCCATGTTTACACGTCTATAACTGTTGAACGCAATATCCAAACTAATTATGCATAGCGTCGTTTTGTAGGTTATGTCAAGACCTTTCAAATTATGTATAGTATTGCTAGATACGAGCTCTGTAGCGCTTTGTACATAGCCGCGAAATTCAAAGACAAAAACGCGGAAGGGAGATATTTGACAACCTATTATTTACGAGCTAAAACAAAACCGACTTCTAATCAAACGCTATTAGGCACGGACATCGTCTCTGTAATGACGAATCGTAAGAATTTTACGAAAGAGAATTAATTAGAACCTAACTACTTTTGAAGTACATTCTTCCCAGTAAAAAACACTAAAATTGGTTGGCGTGATAATGAGTTATTAGTCGATTTGTCGCGCACATACTTGATACAAATTTAAGACATATGGTTTTCTCATGGATGCCATTGTCTGAAACGGACAAAATTAAAATGGGCCCACAAGGGAAGCTTTCAGAAAAAAAAAAACAATTATCAAAATCGGTTTACCCAGTCCAAAGTTATGAGGTAACAAACATAAAACAAGTAGCCGCATTAAGAACCTCCTTTTTTAAAGTCGGTTGAAAACCTCGGTCGGAATAATGCTTATATTATATATTTACATGTCTAACGATTGGGTTGGATGCTCCCTAAGCGTTTATTTTCCGGTTAAATAGTTACGGTATACCACCCGATACAAAAAGTTGTACAATTCCCATGGCTGTTTAATACTTTCAACAAATCAGTTCTGGTAGCAGAATAGAATGTCTTGGTAACGCCGACCTAAAAACCTTTCGATTCGTCACAGTTAAGTTTTTCTTAAAAATTGAGCTCACCGTTCACACAGATCTGCATTCCCTTTATGAAGTAATCGAACTCCCCATGAGCCTCAAAGTTAGTATAGTTTTTGAATGTCCCTTAGATTATCCGCGAAATAGCAACTGACGGTGTCGTGGTTCGGCCCTCTCGGGCGCCCTCGGATCGGTATGCTAACGCGTAACATAGTAATCGTCCAACCCAAGGTTACCCCTTACCGGGGGGACCCTTGTGTAGTTACTAGCGATAGAGGTTCAGGCTTAGTGACCTGAGAGCTATGAGAGCTGATGCTAAGAGGTTGGTCGACACATCTGGTGACCAGAGGGCTGGTTTATACCTTGCACAGAGGTTAAGCATTGCCATACAACTTGGCAATGCTACCAGCCTTCTGGGCACGCTGCCAAGCGACGAAGGTTTGGCACGGTTATATTTTTTGTAAATTTTAAAATAGCTATTATATTGTAAATATTTCTCTCTTTAGTTACTATTATGTATTATGTTATGCATTACGTATATGTTATATTAGATTATATAAATAGAATTTTATTATTATTTATTTTGGAACAGTCACCACCACAGATGACGTGTGTTTTGAGCAAGGGCCTAGATGAAAGATTGATCTTGAGATTCTATAAATTATTAAAAAAAGGAAGAGAAGGGACTCTAAAATATATTATATAAGTTTCACCTCGTTAGCAAAGTAGAGAGAACAAAAACAGAAATGGTGATTCTATTCTCTTACTATTTCTTTTTATTTTTACCTCTCGGGACGACGGGCTTCTATGGTATTAAATTCTGTTTTCAGTTAGTTATTGCAACGTATTTCTTAAATCTTGTGTACATACACCCTTTCGTTACGTGAACGAAGACATTAAAATTAGACAAATACTTGCGTATTCAGACGTAGGGAAAGTGGGGCCTTATATCCGCGTACGACGTCCGTACGCTTATGTATTGTGTAATGTTTTATTTGCAATGAGCTTCGGTCCATCACTCATTCACGTTTTATTGTTATATAAGGTCGTGGACACCTTTTATGGACTCTTTTATTGATCGCCATATTAAATGCGCGAGTAGAAAGCAAATAATATACAATTTTGTTTTTAACATTGTTAACTACGCGATTGATTTCTGGACCCCGAGTCTGCTAAGCCAATTGTGTAGAAAATACACGTTCATTGGCCTCATTGTCGTTGATATTTGCTAGTTTAGTAATACTTTAGTTCATTAGTGCCACTATGGTTTCCTCATGGCGTACCACTAGCATGCCAATTGCTTGTTTTTTTTGACGTTTTTGCTAATTACTGAATGATAGTTGATATAATATTACATTTATAGTTCGGTTTATTAAGGAAACGTCACTAGCAAATAGCTGACCTCATTTGCAATCCTTCCCTAAACCAAGCTTCCTTCCTTTAAGTAGTAATTTCTGATAAAAGGTAAAAGGTTATTTAAATGTAAGAGGTAACACCAATGTCAGAGTCATTTGACTATGGCGTTTTATTTTTATTCTAGTACTTAGCTTCCTACATACAATTCCAGTTGCCGGCAAAAATGTTAATAAAGTTACAGCCTTCTACACTATCTTCTTCTTCTTCATGTGCCTCTCCATCTCTGAAGGTCGGCATTCAGTCTTCCAAACTTCTCCTTATTCATAGCTAAGCGGGATAGTGCTTCGACTGTTTTTATTCCAGTCTATTCCCTGATGTTCCTTAGCCATTATTTTTTTCTACACTATAGGTCTTCTTATATAGCATAAAGGCATAGTCTGCCACGCGGCCCCAGTACATCAGTGGCGGTAGGTCTTCACATGTCTTAGAATTTTTTCTAACATATAGAGGATTCCTCAAGACATTTCACTGCGCGTAGAAAATCAGCCCATAATATTGAATTCATTGGTGTCCGCACCGGGGATCGAACTATAGTTGTTGCTAGAGTATTTTATTTTCAACAAGGCACCACACTATCAAAAATGTTTGGTAATGTTTAATTACTTCTTACACAGTAATATCAAATATCGCGCACAACAGCCGTTTCTTAGAAGTTTAGCCTAGAGCTAGTATTTTATTCAAATACTTTTTTACCCAATTAAATATATACCCGGTGAAAAGTTTTTCGTATTCGTATCTGATTTTAAAAACATGTGACGTTATTACTATATTTACCAAAACTGTACATATAATTCGTACGACATAATTCTTAGAACACGTTTCGCATACGGCATTTCGTTTATGACCTGACAACACAATCAGCTTGTGTCGGCGAATAATAAATCCGAACCAAAATAGCGTAGCTGTTGTGAGACCTGCCGACTCGTTCATCAGTCAGCTATACTTGACATCTTGTTGGGGAATTTTAATGTCTGGAATATAAATATTTTCATATCCCATAATAGTATCGATAAATCTTCAAATTTTATTTATTTTATTACCATACTGCTACAACACTACGTAAAAGATAGACTATATTTATTCCATAACTACGAGTAGCTGCGCGAGTAGTGTTACCCGCGTTTAAATTTTTATTTTTTCTGAAATTAAAGTAACAAGTCTGTTACTACTTATTACACCGCTGGACCGATTTTTTCGTTGCAGAGTAAACAATTTTATTTTAGTATATGTACCGTTTATACATTTATATGCATGTAGTAAGAAGCGATTAATGTTATATTACACAGAGACACTTCAATATTATTTATTTGTTTAGATACGAGTATACAGCATGTTTTGGTAGAGGTTTTTGGAATATAATAAAATGTTTATTACTTCTCTGGAACTTTTTTAATGGTGGTTTATTCTAATAATATGTAATTATATCTAATTTGATGGTAAACTTGATCTCGAATTTCGTAATACATATTATGAAATTCAGATATTATAACAATATTAGGCACTTGATTTTCTGTACCTGAGAAGATCAAAATAAGAAAGTCATTGGTATAAACCACTTGGGATCCGAACCTACGACCATTATACTGAAGGAGCTTTAGATCGCCACTCGACTCTTCGAAATTGGCCGCCAAAGAGCCTTTAGCTTTATTGGACATATTATGCGGTCTTCAAAGCATTGTCTGGAGAACCATATCGTTAGGCGATGGGCATTGCAGACGTGCTCAAGGAAAGCCGCATTATGGTGTCACACAATCATGAAGATAGTAGGATGGCAGCATGCTGCGTGCGGAGTCCACTCCGTATATGACCGCATCCTTTATAGATTTTTAGCTTATGTTTCTGGAGCGTTAGGTTTGCTAGCTTTGGTTTCTAGTGTGTTGTGCCAAGAGGTTATCTGGCCAGGGGAGTTACTATCGTTTACTTGTTTTGAAAGTATACATTTGTTTTGGAATCACATCATCCAGCAATTTCACGATAGGATATCAAGCCGCACGATGGGCTCACATCCTATCGTGAATTGCTCAGTCTCGGCGGAAGTGGTTGTTTGCGTCGTTAATAATGCATACAGCAAGGGACTGGAATAATTTGTTTGTCTCAGCGTGTCCATCCCAATGCAATTTGAGTTTGTCTTGTTTGAGAATTTACTACACTAATACTCGATAAACGAGAGTCATTAGTATAATTAAATTAAAGCATCGAAGCCATAAAATCTTATATATTGTTATATACCAAACCTGTTCGACAGCGATTACTCACTGTCGAATGTGTTTAGAATTTTTAGGTTAGGAACAAAGAGGAAATAACTGTGCTTTAAGTTATTTACTGTTATAATGGTCAAATCGTGCGTTTTTTTTTAAACAAAGCTAGTAATATTTCTTTTTTTTTCAGAAATATTACTAACAATCTTGTTAACCATTCCAACTAAGCTTAAACTTGTGCTAGGACATGTTTCACGGCAATAGTATAATGGTGGATTCGAACCCACGACCTTACGATTCGCGGGCCGTACCCTAAACCATTAGGCTATTGACCCGTGTAACTATTGAATGCATTATGTCTGTTTTCCTGTTATATATTCAAATATGTATTGTAATATAAACATTAATACACGTAACCGATAGTGGTAGAAAGATTCATTTGAGATTACTCTCTATATATATATAAAAATTTTAAACCAGCACAAAATTCTAGGTAATATAGTCACTTGATTATTTGTCCACTAATTGCATCTATTCCATCAAAAAGCTTTAAAGTGTGAGGGTACGGTCTGCGACCAAGGTTTGTCTATACACCAAATACAACAAATTTTAGCAATTGTACGTATAAATTCTAAAAACCGTAAATCATTGGTACAAGCCGTCTACGATTCGAACCATCGATGTCATGAACTATCAATACCAAACATGGATTAGAAATAATCTTCAATTTCTATATAAGTACTCAAAAATTGAAAAGATTCATTGTTGTGTGAGTTAACACTATATAGGAAAGTTTTTGTAGGATAATTCTTAAAACCAGGGGTCAAAATAAGGCACAAGAAATGTTTTACAGCCCCTAAAATGGTATGACACGAGGCGTGCTCGCCTCGGCAAGGTGCTACGGGCGCCAGGTGAAGTATAAGGCAATGTATGCATCTGCTCTGCGCCCGTGTCTCGGACCTCTAGATAGGCGTGTAGGGTAGACAAATATGTCGTATCGATCGGGACAATCTGCCATTGCCGTTATACGGAAATTGTAATTTCACAGTGATAACAGTTTGTTGGTCGCTTTCTGCATTTGGATTTAACGTATTTGCTAGTTTTAATCTTATATGAGTTTCAGTAATTATAACCCATCCCTATAAAACAAAATTGGAAAGGCACCTTTGTTTTTTTTAAAGAACGCTATATGGGATCTTTTTCCTTAAATTTCTAGTATATTTCATCGTATATCTTTTGCAAACTTGTATTTATTATTCTTTTTCTAATTTAAAAATATTTATTATTTATTTCTTTTTCTAATTTAATAGGTGTTACCATTATCAATGTCGTAATTTTTAACAAATTGAAGATTAGAATATAAAATGTTATTTCTCTAATATTATACAAAAAGGAAAATAAACATCCTTTCATTTTGTCCGTTACGATAGACAAGAAAGAGAAACGGACGTTATTATATAATTTTAGGTAGGTATATTTTTGGGTTAAGTAATGGTATTATTATACATCCTAGTCGTCATGATGTCTTTATTTGTATGTCCTGTCCACACGGAGGTTGCCTCATTCAAGAGAAGTGTTAGGCAAACGTTGGACACGTTAGATAGCTTAGTTGTTAAACCGATTATTTATTTTTTCTTATTGATTAAGTTCTTAAGGCGCTCACCCTGAACTTCTCTTGCGAGTAACATACCGCAAGAGTTCCAGAGGCATGTTTAGGGGGAAGGAGTTATATTCTGTAATTTTAATTTAGTCTTGGATAAGATTTCTACATTGAGAAGTGATTTTATAATACTCCGTTTATTAAACAGGACAGTTTCTATAGGAATTCGACATGTGGTGGCCCTAGTGTATTGTGTATTTTGTTAAGTATTAAAAGCCTTCTTGGAAATTATAAACTTCTTACAACTGCATCTATAACAAAAAAATATATAACGATATTTTATAATACACAGGAATACAAATGATTACGTAAGTTGATAATAATTCAATAATAATGAATTCCTGATTGCAAACGAACTACACATTAATACTATTAGAGATTCATAGTACATTATAATTATTTTTGTGTACATTTGTACTCGATAAGGTATATTTTCTTTTGATTAACTTTGTATTATTTTTTAAATTATTTTTATTAAAAATAATTTACGAATGCGGAGAAATTTTAAAGCAGTTCCTTAGGTTTTTTTTTTAATGACGAACTACACAGATTGGCCAGAGAAGCTGGTCTTGACTGCTTCACCGGATTGAGAGGTGGCATAGCTCTTAGGTCGATTAGCCTGAACCTCTATCGCTAGTAACTCGACACAAGGGTCCCCCCGGTGAGGGGTTACCTCGGCTTGGACGGTTACCATGTTACGCGTAAGCATTCCGATCCGAGGGCACCCGAGAGGGCCGAACCACGACTCGGTCAGTTGCTATTTCACGGATAATCTTTTTCCTCAGGTTTACCAAGTACGTGCCATCTGACAATTACTTATAATAAAGTTTATTAACGCGTCGCTCACGACTTCCCTTCTCCATGTTCAAGCACATTTGACATGGGTACAGTTACACACTTACATAATTATTGGATGTAATGACTCAGTGTCCATGTACATCCAGACACCAGGTACTGTGGGTGCGTTGCTGGCCTTGGGACTGGTTTAGAATCGTTTATTCAAGGAAGCGGTTCCGATTCCCAGTAATTTAACAATGACTTAAAAGCTCTCACAGACAGACAAGGCGTTTACTATTAGCGTCTACCCGAAGTCCCATGTGAGATAGCTAACTAATTTGTGACCTATACAGTTTTTCTCGTATTAATAATAGAAACGTTTCTGGAGTTTCTACTAGCACTTCTCATGACAGCGCCAATGCTTCCAGAAATAAAAATTATGGTTTAATATTTGCAAAATCAAATTCGGTCCTTTTGAGCAGAATTACGTGTAAATTCCTTTGTGCTTACTCCTCGGAGATTCCTGTGTTGAGGTTTATGCTGAACCAAAAAACCGTTGGGGTATGAACGGAGGTTAGCCACGAAAAACCCAATTTTGGGGTCTGCTAGTTCTGCTGCTTTTGGTTGTTACAGCAACCTCGTTTTATATTTTAACAGATAAATGGCTAAATAAGTTATCCGTGTACAAGTTATGCATATATAATATGATTAATTAAAATAATTATAGTGGTCTCATATATTTTTTTGCCTCTGTTTACCCCAGTTGAGTTAAGAAAAGAGGACCTTATATTTTTTTTCATTTTATTGTACTTGTTTTTACACCCGGTAAAGTACTAATACAGACATGATCTTATATAGCGATGCTAAAACAAGTTTCAGTAAGAAAGTCACTTGTGCAGTTGTTCGACTTGCTTTGGTATTCGATGTACAGGGAGTATCCTCAGCACTTCCTCGGTGAGAGGCGACTGACTCGTACTATCAGATAGTCGGGCCATTGGCTGGACGGGTTACAGCAACAAGTTAATATCTCTATATGCAAAGAATGTAGTGTTACCGACAATATCCTTATGGGTATTGTCTGTGGAACGGTAAGATCGTAGACTCAAGTCCACCATTTAACGTTCGACGTGACCCATCTAAACAATAAACTATTGGTTAACAAATTTTCTTCGACTTATCAAGTATAGACGCTCTTGTCAACGGTGCCTTTATCGTATTGTTTAAAAAATCTGCTTACATCCTTTGAAAAGTTAGGAGGTTAAGCCTTGATCAAATTCTTCTGTACAAAATGTACCATAATAAATTCGATTGTACTCAACTCATATACTCACGTAATACTTTCTCCCATTATTTCGAGAACCAACGCTAGTAAACGCGCTCCATTATGGTTATGTATTATAAATAATATAATGACCATTACGCCAATATTGATTTTAATTCTAACAATATAATTTTTTTTTTTAAAATAAAACCCTAGAATGTTCCATTCACGAATGTCCTTTTTCCCCTTAAAATTTTATTAAAGGACATAGTCATAGTAATTATTCTGGATGGATATCGGACTTTTTTACCTAATTATTACATTTTCTATTAACCGTCTTCAAAAAATGAGAAGGTTCTCAATTCGTCTGTATGTTTTTTGTTTGATACCTCATAACTTTCAATTTTGTCCAATCCTGCCAATGGCATTCATGATAAAACCATAAGTGTTGAATTTGCTTCAAGTACTCGTATATGCGCCTCAAATGAACGGCAACCGATTTTGATGATTCATTTTTTTATTGGAAAGAATTTACTTTAAGAGTATTTTGATGAAAATGTGTTTTTTTATGACGAACTACACAGATTGGCCAGAGACGCTGGCCTTGACTGCTTCACCGGATTGAGAGGTGGCACAGCTCTTAGGTCGCTTAGCCTGAACCTCTATTGCTAGTAACTCGACACAAGGGTCCCCCTGGTGAGGGGTAACCTCGGCTTGGACGGTTACTATGTTACGCGTAAGCATTCCGATCCGAGGGTGCCCGAGAGGGCCGAACCACGACTCGGTCGGTTGCTATTTCACGGATAATCCTAGGGACATTCAAAAGCTTAACTAACTTTGAGTGCCACTTCGGAAAATTTGGTTAGGTTATGATTTATGTCGTAAAATAATACAAAGAGAGCGCCCGTATGTAATAACGATTAACATTTTATTCGATTGAAGTCGGTTTTTTAATATATTACGTTACATAAATTAAATAAAAAAAATTGGTTGGGTTTTCTAAGATAACAAATCAGATGTTAACTCTGTATATTTTAAAGTTTTCTTTTTGCTAAACATGGACGTTTGGGGGAAAAACAATCGTCATGGTAGCTTAATTATTCAGAAGGACCCCGCAGTGTGCGTGAATATAATATGTTAGGTACCGGTGGACCCGTCACGAACAGTGTTGGCATACGACAACTACTTAAGCAGATATTATCGTTTTATTAGATTGCTTGAAAATTCATTAGTCTGAGTCATGCCGTCTAAATACATAAAATCGTTTATTTCTATAGTTTTATGTGCTGCAGGAGTGTAGCCCTAATTGTGTACTGAATGTTTTGTATCTAGTGGAAACTTGAATTTTATTAATTAAAGTTAGTTTAGTTTTTGAATGTCCCTCAGATTATCCGTGAAATAGCAACAGGCCGAGTCGTGGTTCGGCCCTCTCGGGCGTTCTTGGATCGGAATGCTTACGCGTAACATAGTAACCGTCCAAGTCCACGTTACCCCTCACCGGGGGGGGACCCTCGTGTCTATTTACTAGTGATAGAGGTTCAGACTAAGCGACCTAAGAGCTATGCCCCCTCTCAATCCGGTGAAGCAGACAAGGCCAGTTTCTCTGTGTAGTCTGTCGAAAAAAAAACTTATTAATTTTTTAATTTTAAAATCAGTATATATTTTTATTTATCTAATACAATTTACAGAATATCAGTACCACAGTAAATACTATCTCAAACCTAAAATAGGTCTATATATTACAAATTTAGTGAACAGTAGTCGACACAATACAGAAGTCATTTAATTTATTTCTTAGTTTATGAACATTTTATTTCTGTTAACTGTTGTGATTAACCTATGGTGTCGGTCAGTCAATCTGATCTCTACAGTTTCCCCGGAATTTGGAAGTTGGCAGAGCACTTCGGTCATTCAGCCTGCACCTCTTATGGCCCAACTCAATGGCAATCGGCTTCGACCATTGTAACGGCGTTAGCACTATTTAAAATGTAGCTTTTACAAGGATTCATAGAACATAGATACTTTGTACTTGACTTGTGATGAGAAAGGTCAATAACCAGTAATGTCTGTTCATTTGCTTTAGAAGCAACATGAAAATGGAAGAATAACAACCGTTGCAAAGACTACATATAGCTAAGAAACTATTGTTTTGGGACCAATTTTCCAGGAATCCGGGAAGGTTGGGGTGAAATAGTACGACCGTCGCGTCCCCTCGCCTACAAATTCCGCCGTCTCCATCGTTTATTACATGAATGTACTCTATATTCAACCTTTTGGTTATATGCATAAAAGTTATTTCGCTTTATGCTACGCTGTAAATGTTACGAGTTTCGCCATTTTTGTCTGCTCGCGGTTTCTTTAGCTTGGATATTTTTTTAGCTGCGTTATCTGCGGTTTTAGTTTTTGCATGATATAATTATAAATCATTGTTCCTTATAAGAAGCTTGTTATATAAGCTAGTCACTAGACTACTGAAATAAAATATTTTTTTTAATATCTTCAATGTCTTATAACAGTGGAAAGAATACGACCCAAGTGATTACGAAGATATAAAAAAATAACTATAGACAGGGCCAACAGCATTTTTTGTATATAACATTTATCTCTGGAAAGTGAAACTAATTGCCACGAGGCGAATACACTCTACTATAATGCTCTTATGATAAAAACAAAAGAGAAGAATAGAATCTAAGATATAGACAACTAAATATCCTTAAAATAAAATAAAATAATTTTATTAATTTATTTTTATTTCATTAAAAAAATAACCTAAACGTAAAACGATACCTTACGTAATCTTGGATAACACAGTATTTTTCATTAAATTTTATTTTTATTTAAATTTCAGTTAGTTAGCGTCTTTATGTTCCGAGATATTCAAACTTTCTTAACTGATCCTTTGTTTTTGCTCACGGCTTATTATTGTTTTTTTTAAGAAAGCTAGCAATATTTCTTTTTTTTTTCAGAAATATTACTAACAATCTTGTTAACCATTCCAACTAAGCTTAAGCTTGTGTTAGGACATGGTTCACGGGCAATAGTCGAATGGTGGATTCGAACCCACAACCTTACGATTAGCAGACCAGAATACTATTGCGTTTCGCTTAGTAAGTGAGCTGCCGGTGATCTAACTCTTTATAATAGTTGGCACAGTATCTATTCCTTTTTAGTAGGTGTTTGTGGGATCACTTGATCAGGAGAGCCGTAAGGTCAGGTAAAAAGTTTGTGTAAATTACATTAAATTAAATTAAAAATGAAAGAGGAAGCAGGCATAAGTAATATGGCCTTTAGACCATAAAGAGCGCTTTTAAATGAAAAAGCAAGACATTATCCAGTCACGTTACGTGTGCGACAGGGGCCCATTATACCGGTGCGAATTTAATTCGCTCACCCTCCTCGCTCTGATGTGCCGTTCAAATTCTTTAATCGTGACGTCAGCTCTTATTAATTCTGATATTAGATTTTTACGACATACGCTAATTAGATTAACACGCGTGTTACCCTGATATACGTGATACCCCCTTCCTATGACTCATTCGGTCGCGGTTTTATTAATGTTTTACTTTTTTATAATTAATGATGATGTTATAATAATATTTTTAACAGTGAAACCATTACGGCACGCATGGTAAGCTAAGATAAAGTAAGCTATAACTAGTTAATCATTGCTTTTTTTATAAGGTATAAACTAGTGCTTGACTACGATCCCACCTGATGTTAAGTGGTGGTATAGTCGAAAGATGGTACGCGCTACTTTAGTAAATGCCTATTCGCTCTACTCTTGAAGGCTCCCACGTCGTACTTGGTCGGAAAGACTGACGCAGGCAACCTTCATTGATTTGATAAAGATATGATTATTTTAAATTTCTAAGTGCTTTTATTAAGATATCTTCAGACATCAGATCATCTGAACGAGTAGTGGCCACTATCTAAACAGGATATTTTTTTGTGTGATTGACTCATGCTGTCAATTAGTAAAGCTGATTGCATACAATTTTACCGAAGTTACAGATGGCAGAGCCTTAGGTCACTTTTGGAAGAAACTCTGCGCAAGGGCTCTTGAGAGACCTCGCCTTGGTCTGTTACTCTAATTGCTTTAGCAGTGCGATAGGGACCACAACTCTCGACTGACAAGCGGAAAACTGGTATAATAGCATCATTAACATTCAATTTGAATATAATATAATGAAAATAGCTCTGTTCATGTCTTAGAGACCGTTTATTAATTGATTTAATTTACACCAACAGCATTACACAAACAAATGTTAGTAATAAAAAAGTTTATTTAAATCTATGTGCTATTGCGTATGCCAAATACGGCTGTACACAGCGTTCGCTATAAAAATGTAGAAACTTTATAATGTAGTAATTAAATTTGAAAATGAACCAATAATTTCAGGCCAGTTCCAATATTAAAGTTGGGAAAACTTTACGGGAATTGACAAACACATTCAATCGTCATGGCAGATATATTCTTATGTTAATAAGATTATATCTGGCGATTCTGGATTGCGGCACATCAAAAATCCTATACCAACGACTCTTTGGATATTGGAATGGAACTCTGATGTGAATATTATCGACTAGCAAATTATTATCATTTCATTAACGAGATTGATCTGACTTACAAAGGCACAAGAGACTACCTAGCGCTCTCTGCAGTGAAATCTATATATCAGGCGAGATCTGCGACAGAGTTAATATTTAAAAGTGCAAACGGCATTGGACACAACATGGGCGCATAGTTTTCTCAAACGATATTGTACCGCGCTGGCGGCTCGCCAACTTTTCCCTGCAGTTTTACTGCCGTCGCCGGTTCGATCCGCGGACATTTTGCGTCCGCCGCGCCGCTCCGTGCAGAGATGCCAATAACCTATCGAGCGTACTGCCCACTTGCTTTACCAATGCGGGATTCGCTTGTTTCACGCATATTATCAACAATTTATGTAGGTCCGTCGAATTTAAAGATTTCTTCTTTTATAACTTCTAAGCAAGTGCCGTGATAGCTCAAAGTCCTTTACGTTGCCTCAAGTTGATTTGATTGCATTGTACAAACCGAGTTCGATCATTTTCGAATCAAATTTCTTAGGTGCCGCTTTACTAAGTGCTTGGCGGTGAAGGAAAACATTTCTTAGAAAATTTTCGGAGACATGTGAAATCTACTAATCGGCACTAGGACCGCGTGACGGACTATGCCCTTATACTCTTTTTAAAGCGAAAGCCTGTGTCCAACAGTGGGACATAAATATATAGGCTGCAACTGTAACTAACTTAACTTTAAGCAAGTACTTGTCCACGATCCCTTGGACCTGGAAATGCAGTTCTGAAGACACACTAGCTTAGTAAATGTACTACATAGTAATCAGTGGAAGAAAAATATTTTTTAATTGTTATTTAATTTAATTGAATATAAAAAATAAACCTTATGTGATTCATTGATAACAACTTAACTAAGCCAATATACCGATAAATGTTTATGTGTAAACACATCCACTATGTTAATTTGTATATGTACTTATCGCCCGCTTGACACGTAGATGTAAATTATGGAACAATGGCCTTACTCATTGATCATACTTCGTACTATACTAACCCTATACGATGTTATATCAACACTAGCGACCCGCCTCTACTTTACATGGATGGCATTAATTATTATCATGAATATAATAGTTCCAAAAAACCAAAATTCTGTAGATTCGTTAGGACCAAATTTAACAGGATCATCTTATGAACTAAACTGAAAGAATGCTTTAAAAATTTTATCGAAGTCGTTTTGGAGTTAATAGGGAATGAATATACACTTAACGATTTTTGAGTATATGTATGTATATCGCGTAGAAAAAATCTGTACATTTGATCGCTACAAACTTCACAGGCTGACTTTAGGCCAATATGATGATTTCCTGAAAATTACATCGGCCGATTCGGAGTCCATAGGGAACATGCATATGGAACACATCGCCTTTCATAGATTTCAGACAGGCACCCGAATATTATGCTCCAAATGTGTTAGTCTAGTTTCATAGATCAACTTTCTGTGATTCATTCCTAAACAAAACACATATCACCTTCCCGTACAACCAACTATGATTACGTAATCTTGAAATTGAAGGTTATTTGTCAATTTAGTTCAATCAAGTTTGACTTTTTGGAGTCCAATAATAAGTATCTCAATACTTTTTCGCATAACTTTCACCCAAGCGTTTATCATCTTAAGTTCAGTGTAGAAGAGGATTTGGGGTTTTTAAAAAACGAGACTATTCCTTTCTCAAAGGTCTGTAACGCATCTATCAATCTATTCTGTTAATATCAAATTCCATCGATAAGGTCTTACGTTCTTACCCGCTTTTCATCGAACGTATTAAGTTGCATATTTGATGGAGATGATCTCATTGCTATATAGAACTAAGACGCTAAATTTATTTGACCGGTTGGCATTACAATATTATATATTTTAAATGTAATATGATAATTACGTAGTTACTATTTGACACCGAATGAAAATTGTACGCGTAAAACAATGGCCTAGTTCATTGATTAATGGATTTCTAAGCTTGGCAATATATACCTAAACTACATGGAGTGACTCAAGATTATTTAATTGGAACCCTGAATCATACTACAATGAATGTTCAATGACTGTGTTTACTATGATGATGGTATCACTAGGCAGCCATACGCCTCTAACAGTTGAATGCTTGAAGCAACTTCAACTGTAACTTACAATATATTAATACAGCACATGCATATTATAAGTCAGTCACAAAAAACTAAGCTCACACATATTCTTGTAGTACAAGTGAAGGGATTAGCTGACTTTTTTTTATTTAAAATGTATCAAGGTGTTCCAAGCCTATTACAAATATTAGAGAAATTAGTTTTGTAGTAAGGTATTTCTTTTATGTGATCAATAGTGAATGCGATTTGATACTTGTCACTTTGTTTTTGTTTATTATATGTTTGTTTCTCTCTTATTTCTTGTTTGTATATATTTTAATACATTTTTATGGATAGATTATCGTTTAAGTTTCCGAATTTTCTGAGTTTTCTATTAGCGGGGTAGACAGACAGCAATCGCCGTCTGCGTTTTTCCAAGCTTTTTAGTTCCTATATTATAATAGGGAAGGCTACCCCATCTCATAGGGCTCATTTTTTTCTTAAAACAAATATATTTACGAGAAAATTAAAAATTGACTTCAAATGAAATTAAACGTGAACGATCAAACATTTAACAATTTTACACGTGGTATTTTATTTGTGCACATTGTTGTTAAGGAGTACTTATACTACATAGGTTGTCAAAATCTAAATTTAAAACAAATCCTTCCAAATGAAAAATAAAATAAAAATCAGTTCATAAATAACGACTTCACAAACAAATTGAGAATCTTCCCTTTTTTGAAATCGTTTGAGAATAGAAATTGAAGAAAGAGTTCTTCGGACTTCATATCAATTATTTGAATCAATTAACAGAAAGTTTTGTAGTTAGTAAAACTGTTAGAGAGGTCTTGCATGCGATTAATCTTTGACACCTTTACCCACTTGTTACGTTAAATAGCGAAGAAATAAGCATTAATGTGAATAAAATATAAATTTCTACTTCGAGGCTGGGTGCGGTGCGCCGGTACCGTTCGGACAATTATCCGATGGCTACATTCAGCCACTCCCTTCACGTCTCGGTCGGAGTTTATCGAATACTATTATACGGATATATATTGCTGTTAGAGATTTTTTTTGTCGTCTTATAATTTCCGATTGTATTTATTGAGTAAATATATAGTATGGTATTACATGTACATACATAAATGCAAGGATGAATACTTAAGGACCTCAAGTTACAGTACAAATGAGATTCTATGTTGCAATTTTAAGCGCTGATTCACCACATTCTTGGCCAAAAAAAGCATGTTTAGAAAAAAATTAAAAGACGACGTGCGCTTTATTATTATCATTGTTACGTTTATGTCGATCACGAATTTAGGGATGAAGAAGAAATGCGGATAGAAGCATCTATTGCTTAAGGTAAGACTTGCATTGAATGAATCTCGCAGCTTCCACAACAAATTACAAAAGAAGAAAACTTAATGCTCGTTCCTTGTAACAAACAAAATAAATTGAGGAAACAATTTGTTCTGTTCAAAGTAACGACCGTAACAAGCAATGTTTCTTTGAAAGCTTAGGGCTCTTTGCCAAAACAATAGAGCGGGTACGACGCGTTAGAATATCAATAACAAGTAGTTGACTGATTCTATCATGTACCATGTCATCTGCCATCCCTTGATTCTTTTGTTATCCTCTATGTGCTCTAGTGTTACTTTTTTATTGTTACCAAAGATATCTTTTAATGTTATTGAACCATACTATTTATACAGATTTTATCACTGTTTGAACTTATTTTTAAATTCCCGACGCTTCGCACGCTTTACAGCTTTTATGATCACAGGTGACTGCGAGGGTTGACATGTCTTAGTAATGTTTCCGGATAAATATAAGAAATCAGTACTTACCGGTGTCATTAATATAAGATGGCTATATTTTTGTGAGACAATGGCGCACCGCCACACCTATTAAAGAAATTGTAGATACATAATTTTTTTCGAAATATTTAAAAACGGATTTCAATTCGTCAGTTACGTGATGTACAAACCGATTTTGAATAATATTTTGGTTGAAACAATTTACTTTTAATTATGTCACCCATTGCCCCTTTTCCGAGTTTGGGCATAATTAGTATTTTAGAAAGTGGATATCGAATTGATCCATAATCTCCGTTTACTGAGGTTGTTTTAAAAATGTGAGAGAACAAAATTGTGACACTGTAATTGGTAATGGCGCGGGAACAATGTGGGCGCTTTTAGGCTAAATTAATTGGTAGATTGGCTAATTTTATACGAATCTAAAGACAATGTTGGAGCCTCGCTCCGGGGTTTAACATCACATGGTAACCACGACCCAGTTCGATACAACGTTACTCAAACTGTTTGTAGTAAACTAGATCAAGGTTTGGATAATAAAATCCTGTAGTTGAGATTGTTTGGGAAAGTGTAATTTAGTTTAAGCCGGTTAGTCTGTCTATAAGTTGCTTTAAATATAATATTAAAGGATTTCTAGGGTATTAAAAGGTGATTATAATTGTTAGCTTTTTAATGTTTAGTGGCAGATACCTGTTGGTTGGTTAGATTACTTAATTGTAAGCTGTAAGTTTCACTCATTAAGTTTGTCAGGAAAAAACACGTAAATCTTGCTTTTAATACTTGTAATGTAAAACAGAATAATAAATTAATTTTAGCTAAAAATGATGATACAATGATGTAATTGATGGTAACATTAACGAGCTAAGTGGAAAAGGAGCCAGTCCTTGAAATTGATCTATTAAGCACTTGGCCTGTATAAAGCCGATATCACGAAGCGCCAGTCATTGCCGGTCTAGACTTAATAACTTGTGCCATTAACTATAAAATAACCATTACGAATCTGTTACGTCGTAAGCACAAAGGTAATGAGATATAATGGGCATTGTTTTTGTCTTCACGCTGTGAAATTTTAGGACTTAGGAACATACGGGAAAATGACGCACCCTAATTAGTAGTAAAATGAATTCTTTGTCTTTTTCGGTTTGCTCATCATGCTAATGAGGCTGTGGAAATTCTGACATAAGGAACTTCAGTTTTTATATTTCAAACGGTATATATCATGGGACCGCTGAGTTCTCATGCTTAGCGTCTGTTTCATGTGACGTTGATTAATTTGAACTAGAGGAAAATATTACTGTCAATGCATTATCCTAATCTTACTACTGACCATTCACAGCATTATTGATGACGATTGTGTAATCTTAAGGTCCGAATCTCTATCATTTGAGTCATGCCTTATGGGTTCGATCTTTTGGAATTGTAGATGTTCATGGAACGCGGTGATCACTTATTATTAATTTAGCAATGCTATATTGCTCTTTATTGTTGTAATTATATTTTTGGATAATAGCAAATTGTTCGTCACAATTTGTGTTAAAAACGATCATGCGGTTTCCAAGGTATAAAGCGGCCCACGAACCCTTACTAATCCAAAAGCTGTTGCAGTCGTTATGCTTCTTTTGAATTTTTATTCTATTCGCCTATGTTTTTCAAACATAAATTCAAAAGCGAATACAGTTTCACACATAGAAATCTTAACGCCACCGCATATTTCACACTTTGTAACAACACTTGAGATATTATTTATAGCCACAACTAGCATCGCTCTCACGAGTGAAGCTAAAAATAAAGCGAAAGAATTTAATACTGGTCGTTGGTGATGATGTTATACAGACGCCTTGCTAACAGTCTGACACGTCTTATTACGCGTGAACCTCACCGGAGGCGTTAGATACGAGCGTGAAATGCGATATTAAAGTTTTTCCCTGCGCGTTCTTGTAACCGTGTTTGTTGCTTTTCCTTTAAATCTTTAAAGAAGTTAAATATTTGTAAACTAATTGTAATATATGTGCGGACGTTAAACCATGTTTTACAATTGCTTCCGCGGATTCTTTTTCTGTACGAATATTTATATCGGTATTATCCGTTTGTTCTAGTTATATCTTATCATCATCATTGTAATCACCATCATCGTTAGGAGTATTTCAGTAGGAGATTCACTGTTGGACACAGGTCCATCCTCCAACGATGTCCAAAATAGTCTTCTACTTCTGTGTTTCGTCCGATGGCTGAGAGGTTGCTGCCATAATGAGTATATATAAATGTCGGCAGCGCAATTGCTATTGCTCGTGCTCGTAGGTGTCTGTCTGTCTTAAGATATTTTTTTTATACTAAAAAAGACAAACGAGCTTACAGCTCACCTGATCTTATATAATCACCGCCGCCCATGAACACCCACAAAACCGGAGGATCTGCAGGTACATTGCCCGCCTTTGAGAAAGGTTTTCGATTCTTAATGATCCCCAAATCGTATAGATTCGGAAAAACAGTTGATTTTAAAGTTTAACAGTACGTGGAAGAAAGTTACGCGGGAAACGAGAAGCGAAACGTCAACCATCAAGATGGTGTCGACGGAATTAAGTAGTCTGGAAATCAAACGCCGCTTTGCCTTATCGAAGTGCGCTGACCTGACTTGTTGATATAGAACTAAGTATAGGTAAGCACCTAAGACATATAGATACGTCAGATACGTATCTCACTCGAGGGTGTCGGAGAGGACCGAAACACGTCATGGTCAGATACTTCAATCAATAAAAGGTATTACGTTTATCAAGAGACTATATCACCACTTAACCTCCGATAGATTACAGTTCAAGCAGTGGGTTATTCAATTATAGAAACATCAATAAAAAATAAAACATTGCAGTGTTCAACACTGTTCACTTACTCTGTGTATTGCGTGATAAATGCGTATTAAAATGACACCAACTACTTTCTCAAACTAGTTTTTAGTTATTTCCTTACTTAGCAACATAACAATAACGAACTCTCACGACCATATAACCTTAATAAGGTAGTCAGAGATAGAGACAACTTATCGGAAGACACATTTCACAAGAGCCTAATGGGACTGACGTAACATTTGGTAGGTGTGATTGTTGTACTTACTGTCTTACTAAATTCCACAAAACTGTAGTCTCTAAGTTTAAAAGTGCCGATCGAATATTGTGTTTACACTGTACCTTACCTATACGATTGCAAAATGCTGCATATAACCATCATCATCATCGCTAAGAGATAACTCGCAATATTGTCAAGAGTAAGCTGAACTTTGAACAAGTGCAGTTCAATAGCTGCCCAGAATTGACTGGCCCTTTGTGTTACTATACCTGTCTATGTCCCTTTTGCATGATCCCAGCAACGTTATACTCGCTTATGTAACCATGTTCGTTAGTGACTAATACAGTTTACACGATGTTTCTTTGGTTTAGAAATGTACCAATCCATTCGATTTAACTTCTACGCTAAGAATTCTGCAAATTTCATTTGCCTAAATTTTTGTTTCTTATGTTTTGGTGTTTTTCATCATATTCTTATCACCAAATAAGCATAAATTTACATATATTAATGGAAGAAGTGGTTTATATGTGTTTTATTAAACTGGTTTATTAAACTTATATAACAAAAACGGTTTGTTGTGGCCTGGAATAACCAACATTATAAATAGGAACAGGCAAACAGTGTAATAAATGTTAATTTTCCCTTGGCAGCTAATTACGAGCTCGGACCATTTGTATTTGTCAGACGTCACGCGAAATTGAAATATATTTCAAGATAATCTACCTTTAGCCTGAAGGATTTAATCTATATAATCTAAAAATATACTTGTATAAGCGATCGAAAAGATGAAAAAATTCAAATTTCAACCGGCTTGTACCTTGACTTTCCCTTTTACGGCTTCTTAATAACAAATAATCACATGTTAAAATTGTGCTTACGTTATTTCTGTCTACCCTGCTATGGTTAAGAGGACGGTAGCTATAAAGAAGCTTATGTTGTATATCTAATATAATCTTTTAATAAGCACGGTGATACGGCCTAGGGAAAGGCAGTGGACGGTATTGTGGGCATATTTTTTATAAAGTCACCTGGTCATTACAGATGGTTCACGTCAAATTGCGTGTTTGGACTTTTCATCCTAATATTTCCAATTCCCTGCCATATATCATTCAAACAAACAAACAAACATTTTTTATTTTCCCACAATAATTTCAATATCAACTTACTTAAATTACAATTATGGGCGGGGGACTGATGTCCAAACTAGGAACGAGCCTGTGTGCTGGATCACCAGACCTAAACCCCACGGATTTTAACAAAACTTTTAAAACTATTGGAGAGAGAAGGAGAAGGTTTATATATTATATATACATAAATATTTATAAATGAAGGAATATAGATATATAATTGTTGTTACGTGTCATTTGTGTGTGTGATTGTGTTTATTATTTTTACCTATAAAATATGCCGAAACTGATTAATATTTAAGTATTAACTTGTATATTTTCCGTTTCTTTATAGTTTAAGGATTTTAACCAATCAGATATTTTGTTTTTACAGTTTTTCTTATTTATCATTGTCATCATACAAGCTATTGACGCTTAGTCAAAAAAAAGCCAATAGATAACCATTTCTATTTGGAAATTTTATTATCAACATTAATCTATTGCTTTATCGCAAGATTTGTCAACGTGCACGTGACTGAAATGTATACATTTACTGAATGTAAATTCTTGTTGACAATCAGTGACATTACCTGGCTGTATATATTACGAGTATATAAGAGTCTTATAAAAAAGAAAACTACCTGGCATACATTGCCGGTCTTACCGAGAGTATATTAAATACTCTAGACTTAGTTCTAGTTTTCAATTTGTCTGTATTCATATCTCTTTTTTATTTTTTTGTTCCCAGTTTAGGACCTATTTTAATTTTCTTACATGTTTGTCTCTTCATATTTTAGTTACTTGACTTAGTAAACTTAATTCATAAATCGGTTTTATGTCAAATTGTTTTCTATTTTCCTATATAACTGTTTGATTAAACTTAGCTGTTGTGTATACTATTATAAATAAATAAAAGAAAATACATTATTTCATGTATTCCGAATATTTACCAGGGAACTCCCAAGAATCGTATAGAAAAACGTTTGTGGATTGAGAGGCTTATGACGATTCAAGCCTAGCTAAGTACTCCATAACGACAACAAGCACGAATGTGGATGAATAAAAATATATCAACACTAGAACTTCGCAATATAACTGTGATTTTTCGGAAATAAGCGACCGTGCGTAGTTGTGTTTAATCCGTGTAAGGCAATGTAATATGTTTGGCTAATGCTACAACTGTTTACCGCATAGGCTTACAATGACATGAACACTTAAGCTTGTTGTTATTGAAAAGAAATATAAATTACGGGATCAATGACGAGTTCATTCAACACGTCTTTTTCACGTTTTCTATATTTTTATATGAAAAGTGGCAAACGAGCATACGGCTCACCTGATCTTAAGTGATCACCGTCGCCCATGAACATCCACAGCACCAGAGGAGCTGTAGGTGCGTTACCGACCTTTGAGATAGGAATAGGCTCGTTTCTTGAAGGTCCCTAAATCGTAAACGTTCGGAAACACCGCTGGCGACAGTTGATTCCACAAGTTGACAGTGTATATCTGCATACATAGTACGTCGGTATTCGCCATTAGCAATTTGTAGCGCAATGAATAACGGTGGAACATTGTAATAATTTAAAAATGATGCTAGAACGAATTCACCTGACGATGCGTTGAGTGCCAAATGTGTCTGGCAAGTTGGTTGGAAGCGGGGCGCCTTTCCAGCGGTGACGTGACTATATCATTATAATTAAACACCGATTACGAGGTGAATGGGTCTGATATGCGTCGTTACATCTGAGTCAATAACATTCACATATCAAACTTGGCATGTTGTAATAAGAATATACTCACGCCCACATCTCGGTAGAATAGAGCAGAAATTACAAATTTACGTAAACAACATTTTCTTCCTACATATGTCACCAATCTGGTCTGGTATATTACTAAGCCGGTATACGCACATACAAACATTGTTTATTTTCTCGTGGATAGAGAAAGCTTAATCTTAGATACTTTAACCGACTTCAAAAACATGCTATGTTTGTACATTTATAGCGCCGCCATTTATAAATAAATTATGAACTTTTGTTCGAAAGATTATAGGTGCCATTAGGTCCCATATTAATTTTGATGGTATTAAACGTAGGTTCCGAAGATATAACATAGAAGTCGTAAGAAAGCTTATTTTTTGAAAGATAGGTTTATGACAATCTAAGTCTAGGTTAGTAATCCTTAACGACAGCGACCACGAATTTGGAAGGAGAAAGAGAAAAGAGGTAGTCCGGGCGCAGTAGCGTTTATTCCGTCTCTGATTTGATTTTTAAGTCGGCTTTTAATATGTAAATAATATATTTGTTATCCTTTTAATCAGAACTGGGTGAATAGTGTTTGAGTGTAAAAAATAAATTTACTTTTCACACGGAGGCTATTATGTGTGTTGTACAAATATTTGCATGGCAATCAATCGTTGGTAGGAATCGGATACACCGCTCGGTTATTCACACCTTTCTCTACTGTCATGTTTAATGACGCGCGTCGCAGTATTAACCACTGCCGCCGGTCGTTGGTCATTGGTTGGTAGTTTCGGGTGTAGACAAAAAATTGTCCGATACACTGAGTGCCTTTTTTGTTTCTAAAATAATCTAGCAGAAGTTGAGGCATAAATTGGGTGTTCAAATTGGAACACACAACTGCGCTCTTAACGTTGCGGTCTTATGCAAGGAGTACTATTTTTTTGGGCGAACTACACAGTTGGCCAGACAGGCTGGCCTTTACTGCTTTACCGGATTGAGAGGTGGCATAGCTTGAATCTCTATTAGCTAGTAACTCGACACAAGGGTCCCACCGGTGAGGGTTAACCTCGGCTTGGACGGTTACTATGTTACGCATAAGCATTCCGATCCGAGGGCGCCCAAGAGGGCCGTACCACGACTCGGTCGGTAGCTATTTTATTAATAAAAAGTATTTGGGACAATATAGGTTAAAGTAACTTATATTCCACTTCGGGAGGGAAGCGTTGGCTCTGGGACAAGAAGTGGGCGAAGAATTTAACAACAAAGGCCCCAACCCTTGTCGCCCAGTGAACCCGAAGCCCCTAGTCGCCTTCTACGGCAGGCAGGGGATACCGTCGTCTTATTCTACGAGCCCAGAACTACAGGGCTGACAATGTATACTACGCTAAGTCTAATTGCGTGTATATTTCACTTAATTAAAAAATACGTCATAAAATATATGTAGTAAAGAAAAATATATTTTTTTTTATTTGTTATGAATAACTAGTTGGTAAGATAAAGAAATTGAAAATAGCATCTCTTAATTAATACAAAAGTTATCAAGCTTTTCCACTCTTGTACACATGTATAACTTGCTGGTGTCGATCGGGTTCTCATTTTAGTTGGGCTCTCCTCTTTAAAAAAATGTATAGTAGAAATCACCAACAGTTAAGCAAACGGTATCCGGTTATTAAAATTCATATCAATTCGTTCACCACTCATATTTAGTAAAAGTGCTGATGTATTATTGCATATCAATTCATATTCATCTCATTTAGTAAAAGTGTTGATTGATTATCGCCATACGCTAAGCGAAGTTTCCCATTTTCTAACAAATTTTGTTTGCGTCGCAATTTGACTTGATCTAGGAGTTGGAAAGTTTGATGGATGATAGATCAAGAAGCCGGTTTCGCCGCCTCGAAACGTCACACTATATTTATTGAATAGAGAAATTAAGCTTCAGAATTAATTTCCTGTTATGTCCACTACGTCGGAGTCGAATCGTTCCTGTACACTTCTTTATGTAGCTTGTCAAGAGATTTTATATCATGTTTGTGTATCTCTAGACATAACATGCTCCTTAGTTTTACTACCAAAATATAAAACAACTTCGTCACAGATTATAAATACCTGTTGTCGCTTTAACGGCCTTTTTTAGCTCATCTTGGGAGAGATAGACCGCAATAGCCGTAGCAATAAACGTGAATAGCGTAATGGTTTTGGATACGGTCTGCGGCACGTAAGGTTGTAGGTTCGAATCCAATGACATTTCACAATCAACAATTGATGTGACTATTGACGCTTAAGCTTATTTGGAATATTTAACAAGAATGTTAATAATAATTGTGAAAAAAAATTGCTAACATCTTTAAAAAAATCGGGTGTTCATAATGCTTATTATGTAATATGCGATAGGGGATTGTCTCATCTTGTTATGAGCTAAAAACTTATACTCGATGCGTAAGCATAAGTTTTTTGTACTTATGAAACTGTGAAACGAACTCATTGGTTTTTTTTTATGACGAACTACAAAGATTGGCCAGAGAGGCTGGCTGCTTCACCGGATTGAGAGGTGGGACAGCTCTTAGCTCGCTTAGCCTGAACCTCTATTGCTAGTAAATTGACACAAGGGTCCCCCCGGTGAGGGGTAACCTCGGCTCGAACGGTTAGGGTGCCCGACAGGGCCGAACCACGACTCAGTCGGTTGCTATTTCACGGATAATCCAAGGGACATTCAAAAGCTAAACTAACTTTGAGCGCCACTTCGGGAAGCGTTGGCGCTGGGAGAAGAAGCGGCCGAAGAAACTCCAGCAACGCTCCTAACATCTAAGGGGTGGGGCTTGCCCATAAAATAGCGGTAACGCGTAAGGCGCAAGGATTATTCGCAACCTCCGACGGTCGATTTTTTTTTTTTTTATTGACGAACTACACAGATTGGCCAGAGAAGCTGGCCTTGACTACTTCACCGGATTGAGAGGTGGCATAGCTCTTAGGTCGCTTAGCCTGAACCTCTATTGCTAGTAACTCGACACAAGGGTCCCCGGTGAGGGGTAACCTCGGCTTGACGGTTACTATGTTACGCGTAAGCATGCCGATCCGAGGGCGCCTGAGAGGGCCGAACCACGACTCGGTCGGTTGCTATTTCACGGATAATCTAAGAGACATTCAAAAGCTAAACTAACTTTGAGTGCCACTTCGGGAAGTCCGACGGTCGAACTCATTGGTGTAAGTAAGCGTTCCTAACCGTCAGATGGTGAATGGATTGCGTAGCTACTAGACTACCAATGTTTATGATAGCAAAACATTGTAATCATATATGTAATAAAATGTTGCTCATTAAATAAAATAATTGAATGAAATTTGTATACACTCTGTATGTAGAAATGATTTAAAACTTATTACGTTTGTATGGGTACTATTGTCCCGGTTTTGGGACCGGTACTCGAGTCTCGTAAGCTAGCGCCCATCAAGATATACGCCGCCAACCCTTTTAAAATATAAGGTGCATAAAGAATCCTTAGTAATTCAAAGCTTCCTTAGGGATTCCTTTAATCGTTTTTGTTTAGAATATACTTAAAGGGATCGATATGGCTCGCGGATCTTCACCTTAGGTATCAGGTAGGAATGTCATTGTCCAAAGTTATCTGCAACGAAACATCTATAGCTTGAGAAATAACTCGGTGAGAGATCAATCTAAATTAACTAGTGAAAACTAGGTTCGGGAGACATAAGTTGCCTGCCCTTCTATCCCTGCATTATTATAAAACTTTATTGGAAAAGTTTTTTTCATTAAATTAGACCACATTAGATTGGCCATGTACATTTATAGATATGCAGTAGTATACCTATTGGTAAAATTGACGGGACAAGACCGCGAGGTCGAAGCCCGACACGTTGGACTGACCAGATCCGCACCACTCTAAGCACGTCGGTTAGCGATGCTCTGCGCACGGCTGCAGATAGAGGAAAATGGCGACGGATCACTAAAACCAAACTGTTCCCACGAGATGGTCACGACCCTCAGCATTGAGGAAACCGACGCGAGGAGGAGGAGTATACCTATTAATAGATAGATAAGTAAATGTATTAAGGAAACAGCAAAGGACTGGAATAGTTTGCCCGCGTCTTTCCCTCCGATTACAATATGGGTGTTTTCAGGAGTAGGGTGAATGGGCATTTACTAAGCTTGTGCGCCGTACCATCCAGGACTGCATACTTAACATCAGGTGGGATCGTGGTCAACTTAGGAATTGTTAAATAAACAAGAATTAAATCATTTTTATATTTTATTTCAAATGATATCCTTTTTTTATGACGAACAACCTGTGTAATTGGTCAGGGAAGCTGGTCTTGACTGCTCCACCGGATAGAGAGGTGGCATACCTCTTAGGTAGCCTGAACCTCTATCGCTAGTAACTCGACACAAGGGTCCCCCCGGTGATGGGTAACCTCGGCTTGGACGGTTGAATGATATCCATACATATAGTATGCTTCCTACTTCCTACAAGAATAAGCAATTTTTATGAATTCAGAACGGATGTTCATATATTTAATTTCGATGCAATCTGTTCGGTGTAGTGTTACTGACCGGATGTAATGGCACGGAGTAATACTGCGACGAAACAATCCGCCCTGTTCCATCTTTACTTTTCATTTAACAGTTCAGGAAGCGTTAAAATTTTATTATCTTCTGACGGTTAAGTGGAAAGCATTCACGTGTACTACTCTCCGGTTATAAGCGACATTAAATGAAAAGTTTATTTTTATAGAATTTAATCCATTTTTTTAATTGCTTTTCCTTTTTTACTTGAATTTTTATTTGTTATATTTCCTCCGTTTATAAAAGAGTTTGCTTAAAGCTTCAACACTTCGCCGTCGTAGATGTCGCCAACGCCTTTACTTGATTGGCGTGGTCTATCGGGTCCATGTTCCGAAACGCCATCGCGATGTTGTAATTTAATCCGTTTAAGGTAAAGCATCCATTTAATGGTGCTTTAGGACGCTACAACACAAAACCTTTAAAAAGAGATGTATAATAAATTTTAAACTGTAACATGAAGAAGGTCTATACTGGTCTAATAAAATATAAAAAACGTAAGTTATTTTTATTATAAATTTCATGGACAGACGTAAGCTTTTCTTGATTCTAAATAAATACAGTACAGAAAAGATATTTAGCATATTAAAAAAAACGAATGTGCTTTAGACTACACGACTTAAAGAAAACTTCTTTAGCTTCATCGATTTTATATATGTGAATGAGAAAAAGAAAATTGTGTGCACACCGTTCTCTTGCTCCAGTGCATTACATACAATAGGCCAGCATTGTGTCTTAGATATACGAAACGTTACTGATTATAAGAGAAATACAGAAAGAAAATGTGCTGGTCTCTTGCCCCTACCGTAAATATATGAATCGTAACTCTCTCTTTTTCTATCTTCACTAGAGCTCTCAACCTCCATTCACCTCGCCGATCACTCTTTTCGTAACGGATTTACCAGCTTACTAGTTGTTGTAGTTGTAGTTGTTGTTAACGTAGAAAACATTTGATTTAATTATTTAAATATTAAGAGAATTTGTAAAAGACAACAATTTTACAAACACCCAACTGGTAAACGGGCAGACAGAAATCGCTATACGGAATTTTCACCGAGCTTATCGCGGTTATTAAAATCTCACATCACTCGCTAAAAATAAACGTGTATAGCGGCAGGCTAGACTTCTGTTACATTTTGGGCACAATGAGCTCGGTGTATTATGTGATAATTGTAGGTTTTGTGGAATGAAATAGTCCAATAACTAGTACACTGGCTATATTGAGATAGCGTAACGATGTACAAAGAATTATTATAACGAATACCGTCACAACTGCGCGTCCTCACAATCTTTATACAAAATTAATTAGACGTAAAATTACAAAGTAATAAAGTTAAATCATTGTTTACAATGCCAAGTTTAAGTGATGTTCAACTAAATTGTTAATTATGAATTAAAGATACAATAAGGTTTAGGTAAATCACTAAGATATCATTGGAACTAGCAGTTACTATGCATAACAATCGCTGGGTGCCATGTGTTGCCATGCCAGCTAAGAATTATTACAACGTAAATAATTATAATAGATACACACATTTTATATAATTTTGATTTTAAATGATATTTACTTGACACGTGGAACAAGGTTTTTTTAAATATAAAATAGTTGTTTAGTACGAGGTATAAATTATGTTTAGAATAAAGTATAAACATTTGAATTTGATATGTTAAGATGTGAACTTGTAATATAATATTGACTACAGAATATCAGTTCAATGAATTTATTTACAATGTCGACTTAACGTTAGACAGTCGAACCATTTACGAAGTATCGGAGGATCGGAGACTTGCTATAAACGGATGGCTGAATCATTTGTTATGAGATCAGTCTCTGCAGTATCGTATAGATGGACCAAAATTATATTCAAATGAATATATTTAAATATGTAAGCTCTGAATTCTCATCTACAATCACATTAATTTAGTTGATGAAATTGCTTTTTGGTGTTAACAGATAAACTACTACTTAATATTGCAGTCCACGGGTTGTCTTTCGGGGTCCCTTCCGCTATGTTACTGTAATATAGGTTCAGGTTGAGCATTATATGAACTCGGCCACTTCTCAAACCGATGTAGTTGTGATGCTTACAACCCGTAACAAAATGAAATACGTCTAGTTTATTAAATAAAACTAGTAAGGGGACTAAAAAAGTTCATAAATAGTAACAGTAATTTTCGCTCAAATATGAGGAGTTAGGCTGTGTAGTCAAGTTCAGCCCTGTAGTTCTGGGCTCTCAAGAATAAGACTACGGTATCCCCTGCCTGTCGTACAAGGCGACTAAAAGGGGCCTCGGGTTCACTGGGCGACAAGGGTGGGGGCCTGCGTCGTCCACCAAAGTGGACCCGGGAAGAAGGCGACATCGGCTGGCCCTTGTCGCCTTGCGCTGCGAGGGCACAGGGGAGAAGGGAGTAACCTCCCCCCGGGACGTGCTCTCCTTGAGCACAGTGCAGAGGGGCTCCGGTGCGTTCCACGTGAACCCGGATAAGATCCCCCACATAACCGCCGCCTTCTCCCCAGAAGGCGGGGTATCTTTGTGAAGATTTCCTCCCCCTCCCTTAGCGAGGTTCAGGCTAAGCGACCTAAAAGCTATGCCACCTCTCAATCAGGTAAATAGTTAAAGTTAGCTTTTATGGCTAATCTGCGTAGGATCTTCAAAATAAAGTCTAGTCTAGTTATTGTCTGTACGATATATTTGTATTTCACTACCATCTACGTATTTAGAATGTAACTTATTTATATGTGATTTATAAATATGTCACAGTACAATTGACCTTAATTTTTAGACATTGTTCTACAGCTGTTGTGTTCGGTGTTTGGCTTCGTGCCTTGTCTCCATGTAACGACACTCGGAGGTAATGAGTGCCAAGGCTAGAACCTGAGATATTAATAAACCATGAGCGTCAATTAACGTAACCGCCATATGCTGTTGGCTGATAAAATTGTTTTATAGTCTATATTATACTTAGTGAACCTAGAAGGGAAAAATGAATTATTGAAAATCGACACTGTATTTGTTGTTCAATTAGTATCATTTCTTTTTATACTTTCTAAGCATATTCTTACGATCTACCATGATACTACAATCCCAATGTTTTGTGAAAATGCAGTCCTAGATAGTAAGGCGTACTAGATTAGTAAACGCCTATTCACTCTAGACATCCAAAAATCGCTAATCGCATTAAGTACTTATCAAAAATCCTCTTTTATTTCTAGCGCAAACTTTATTTTCCCTAGAAATAAAAGAGGATTTTCGATTGCAATGGTCAATAATATGTTAATAATATTAAAGAAAAAAATAATTTTGAAAAAAAGAATAATTATATTAATAGCATTATTTTTGAAAAGAAAAAAAAGGAAAGAATATCTTAATTGGCAATTTATAATTAATATAAAAACATATTAAATAAAGCTATTCCTGCATCTGTCTACTCCGCTATAAAGAGAACGTGACAGCTTATTAATATTAATAATAAATTTTAATGTTGTATTAGCATTTAGTTTTAATCTTAATATTGGAGTAATTTTCTCTTGTTGCTAAGTGTTTCTCGGATTGTAATTGAGAAGAGAGAGCTAAGCGACACGTCGTATTCAACATGCAGGTGACAACTTGCCTTGTACGTATATGGTTAGGAATACGGAGCAAGTCGCGGCCAACTATGTGCGAGATGCTTAGATAAAAAAAAACTATGATATTAACTTTCTACAGATATTACTAATGAATAAATTTGTTGTTCAATCGAAATATACGTAATTGGTTAACTATCCATCTTATAATCTAGATTATAATATTGATAAATAATTATAAATGAAATATAATAAATAAAATAATAAACTAGGGTACCCAGCCCGCTTCGCTGGGCTAGATTTTGCTGATTTATTTTATTTAAACAATAAACTTACAACCTTAAATATTTAATTTAACTGTCACAATATATTAATTTTTTACAATATTTATTAACTGAAAATGGGTGTAGATAGAGATATCGATTATTATATCAAGATTATTTAGCCATATGTATGTCAATACATCGGGCACAATTTGCATGATTTTTGTTCCTAATGATTTTTTGCATTATTATTTGGTTATTGTTGAATAGTTCAATAAATATTTTTATATTCTTATGCAATTCTTCTTTTCATTTTGATATAGTATTCGGAAAGTCTAAGGAATGTTTTCCTTAGACTTAGGTTACTTAGGTACTTAGGTACTAACATTCTTGTCAACCATTCCAAGTAAGCTTATGCTAGGAGATGGTTCGCTTCTATAGTTGAATGTTAATCGAACTTACGACCTTACGTTACGCAGACCGTACCTTAAACGTTTAGGCTATTATTAAATATATATGTATTTGTTAAATTAATATCCATTAAAAAAATTGAAACGCATTGAAAACCTTTTTTACAATATTACTAATATTATTGTTAACAACAAACTTAGCTTAAGTTCTTGCTAGGAGATGGTTCACGTTAATAGTCGAATGGTGATTTAAATCTACGACCTTACAATGAGCAGACTGTTTTATCGACAATTACATAGTATATAAAGTTAAGTGCTACCCAAAACTAAACAGAAATAGCTTACACAATATGATATGTGTATACGTGATAGATACTAATAAAATTGGACTTCTTAGCTGCGTCAAGCTTCAACCCGCGCTCAACGGGAGTGTCGAATTTTTAAGTGTGCCACGAAAGAAACAAGTTTCTCTATTTGCAAAAAATAAAACTCTGAGAGGCTCACGCAATCGGCTGACGTGACTAACTGTACCTTGAACAACGTCCTCAATGGTGCTAGGGAAAGCGGTATCTGTAGATATGGTGATATAGACTTACGATATGCTCCTACAATGAGACATGCGGGAGAGTACAAAAATTTTGCGAATGAATGAATGAATATTCTTTATTGCGCAACAATTAAAAACAAAATACATCACAGAAATAGTAACTACAATTTTCACATTAGACAAGGTCATTGCATGCGTAATGGGCGGTTTTATCGCTAAGAGCGATCTCTTCCAGACAACCTTTGTATGGACAGAAACTTTCGTCTAAAAATATATCTCTATATATCTAGTATCAGAAAAAAAAACATAACTCTCCAAATTCGGCTGATGATAATTCACTAGATTATACTTGACCTAAACTACTACAATATTATGACGACGCTTATGTATATTAAACGAATTCGCTCACATCATCGTGTTTAGTTGTGACATACAAATATATTTTCATAACTTACTGTGATTGACTTTCACAAGATGTGATATCTGGCTGGTCATCTTTTATTTATTCTACTGAATTTTCGTTATTATTTCTACCTCTGAAGAAAGAAATTATATATAATGCCTCTTTTCCAGATTTAAAAATAAGGGAAAGGTCGATTGCTTTTGTTAGTATATTGTAGACAACAGATAAATAATTCGCTGTTCCAATCGCAATTCATTTTGGATGTTAGATAGTTGATGCTCTTATCACCACAATAGTGAATACAGCAACAGTTCATTATAATTGTATAAATCGATTGTAAGCATTTAGAACACAGAACTTAGTTCCTCTGGAAGCTTGTAAACCAATGCTGTGTGAGCTTACAACTAAATTTGTATCAAAATTGTCTTTTTATGTAAAATTTGAATGATGTTTTAGCATGCAACATAATATATTTCAGTGATCTTTACTAGAATCCGCTGGCTGTTAAGAACAATTTTAGAATTTGTGTGGTAGTTGTATAATGCTTACTGGCAAAATGTACGTTTTCGCTTGCCTTGTTTTAATGGCGCCTTAGCGGTTGAATGCCCGGGGATTCTGTGCCAATTTCTAGAGCGTCGTTTTCAGAATTCTAATTTCAGATTGTCTGCGCGAAAAGAGGAGAGTGTAATATTTTATATTTTGTTACTTTTAATTATGTTATAATTAGTCGCTATTTCTATGTTGAAATGCATGAAAAACGTACTTAAAATTATTAGATTTCAATTTTATCAACGGCGGGTTTAAATCTTAGGGTTAAATCCCACACTATAGTTGTGGTAGTAGCTGAATACACGACTAATAAAATAAATAAATCCCTTATATAATATTCTGTGGCATAAAGGAAGTTAGACAATAATTAATTACTGGATACGTCTTGCAGAACTAGAATACATAATGTGATTGTAACAATCCACATAATGTCGATTACAGCAGGCATCATTTTTTTACGTTTTAACTTTCAATACGTTCGTTTCGTTATTCGAAATGCAATATCACATTCATGTTCCCATATGAACCCCTTTTCCCCAACATAGGTTTAGTAGAAATATTTACTTTCAAAGAGTTTATTAGAGGCCGTGTTAGACCAAAGTATTGTTCATAATTCAACATCTCGATAAACTTTACAAATCTCTGTATCTAACCAAGGATAAGGACTTTTACTAGCCATTATTCACAACATCCATTCAACTTTGACGTAATTTCTTTTCGATCCATTTTTAAGAGATTATTTTTAGGGTAACCATCATTACATCTAACTTTACATACGTGTTTTTAATCTAATATGATACAAAATCATCAGCGGATTCAATCCAAACTGTACCTTAATAAATATTATCTATCAAGTCACAATTACCTATCATTTCTATCGGCCAGTTTAAACGTGTAAAGACAATTACATATTGGATACGTATACTGCTTCGAACATACCATATCTCGTAATCAGTCGCTCTGTCGTACATTATCTTTTGTTTGTGTTCGACTTTCGCTGAAGACAATGAGCGAACTCCGGCGTCCGCAGTGGAAAGTGCTTGCCTACTGCCTACATTAGGCTGTGACATCGGCGAAAGTTACTTTTTGTTTGACAAATTTGTGTCGGCGGGTTCCTTGGTCAATATTATGCCCAGGCCCGAACGATGCCTACGCTATTTTTTTTTTGTATTTTACATACAATCTACAGGGTAGATTATGTAGATCTATTGACGGCAGATGGCATCAAACACGTCGTTTAAAAGAGTCGTGATCCCTTTGAATTTAGATGCCGTTGTTAATCCAGAGGACTAGCTGCCTCTTTTAGCTTTTTTATAGACCTTAGCGTAGTAATTTCACTAGGTACACGGGCCTTTTAACCAAAAAACTCTATGGTCTATACTGGCTAGCGGTAGAAGTAACCATACGAGTGAGTAAAAGGCATTTTTTTTTAATAAGTGGTATTAGAGCTAGGGTCTCGTATTATGTTAAGCGATGCCATGCACATTTAGCAGTTCAGAAGGATCGCAGGTTCATTGCCGACCTTTAAAAGAGTAATGGACATAAGATAAAACTGCTGATGACAGCTGATCTGACTTCAATACGTAGTAGAATGTCAAGCTCAAGATTTTATTTGCAGCAATCTTAACTATTATCTATAACTATATCGATATTTTGCAGACTCGTGTGTCTTCTACAGTTTGTACTCTCCAGTAGCATTCTTTAGAAAAATCATCGAAGCCAAGCTTTTATTAGTAAATCTGAGTATTGGAATATTTTATAATTTATGTATGTAATTTTTTAATTTAAAATAATGAATTATAGAAGCCGTTAAAACAGAAAAAAGAAAAGAAAAACAAGAATTATTACTGGCAATAAACAAAAACAGTCAAGGATGCACATATCTACTGGTGTGTTTCACAAAGCATATACAAGATTGTTAACAATCACATTTGGCCTTACGAGGCCATCTTGCGATAAAATTAAGAAATCCCAATTACAGCAGTTAAACGATTGGTGTGGGATGAATTCATTTTTGATAGTTTAGCGTGGGTCGATTTATTCAATATACAGCTCATAAACAAGGACGTTCATTGTGATACATTTGTGTCTAATATCATTACATAACTTTTCCAAATCAATCTTTCGCCCTGCAAAAAAGATGAATGAGTAAAAGAACCAATTACGTCAAAACCAACATGATCAGTCAGTCCTCAAGTCCGTAATTACAATAGTATGATAATGAACGTTCAGTGACCATAGTTGACTATTTTTGGTTATTTTTTTTGTTTGAAATTCGTTATAATTAGGTGCTATATGAATTTTGGATACATAGGAAGGTGCACGAGGGGAACTCCTAATAATCGTATGGAAAAATGCAACTTAACTGTGATATTGGTAGATTTAAGACAATCAAAGAGGTTGTCGTTATGTCAAACCCGAATTATCTCTTCTCTTTGCTTCGTCTTTCATTCTTCGTACAGCAAGGGATTGGAATAGTTTGCCCGCTTGTCTTTCTCTCCGATTAGAATGTGGGTATTTTCAAGAGTAGAGTGAATAGGCATTTACTAAGCTAGAGCGTCTTACGTATCCAGGACTGCATTTCCACTTAACATCAGGTGGGATCGTAGTCCAGCAGAAAGTATAAAAAAAATGTCGACAACGAGCATGATTATGGAATAAGTAAGGGAATATGCACTAAAACATTGTAATGTAACTAAGATACTATAAAAGAGGCAGTAATAGTGATTTGATAACGTTTGATTTTGATTTGTAGGCGGTTTTTATTGACTCGTAAATATATAAATATAGTGTAATATATATATGTAAATAGTATCAATTCTAAAACAAGCTTTGTTCACAGCAGCAGTTGTTCTTGAGCAGTACGTTTAATGACGTTATGTTTTGCAAACCATATCCCAAGCGATATTGACGCCTCGAGGACTAAAAAAAACCATATACCAATATAATTATCTGATAACTTTCTACTTCAATGGAACTATCATTTACCTTTATAAATATGAGAATTTTAATTTAAATATATAACATAAAAACTGTATATGTATTGGTTATTTTCCATTAACATTGAATAGTGTATCGTTACATCGCAAATGCATTGTTTTCGTTCATTGCTCATCAAAGGGTTCAACGTTCCGTCGATTACTTGCCTCAATACGGGCCATTCAATTCGTTACGCCCGCATCCCGGGCGTGTCCTTTAATTACGGAAGGGACATTAGGAGGGATTGTTTGGATTGATGTCAGAGGGCCTGTAGTTGATACTTTCATGGCACTGTTAAACGTTTCAATTTGCCTCTAGTATATGTCAGTAATTAACTTAACTGTAATGAAAACGTACTATTGAAATCGTGTTTTTCTTAACAAATTGAATAGTCTGGTGTCGGCTTTCATAATAGATTGAACCAATATTAGTAGTGTTTAAAATACAATGCCGTCTAGTGGCTAAGCTTTCGCATGACAATATGATTGATAGCTTATACTAATAAGTATTCCGTGATTTCGTTTCTTCGACGTATGACGATGGACTTAACCCCTTGTCACATATGGGACCAAATTAGATCAGTGGAAAGCGGACAGAGATTGTCATTGTGCATTTTTGGTGAGGCTGATATTCCACTGGGAGATCTACTTACACATATTTATCATCGTTATCAGTGGTCACCGCTGTTGAGCGTAGCCGATGTTTCGATAAATATGAGTGATTACAGTAGTCTGTCTTCTTTAAGGTCCCTAGGTCGTATCGGTTCGTGGAAACCAATGACTTCATCTAATTTCAAAAACTTATCTCCTTATACGAGTACAATGGCTGTATCGAGGGATCGTATGTTATGACGTAACAATTTTTTTTCTAGTCCTCGAGTTGTGCGTTTCGGGGACTTTTTCTCTCCGGCTTCGCTGATCTATATTTATTTATCAAACCTTTTGTTGTTTTTTATTGCTGTTATAATTCTGCACTTATACATGTATTCATTTTATATTATATTAATTACATTTCTTCTCTATTTTCTATTTCTATTGTATCATGTTAGAAATTTTTTCTCAAACGTTTTCCTCCACCGTCTCATGGCAAATCAACACTTAAAATCGGGTTGATAGCGTACCATTCAAATTAAGTTGAGCAACCGGTCACTGACACAATGACTTATTATTACTTATTACTTAAGGAATAAGTAAGAAGATAATTGTAATGCAAATTGTACGTAAAAGTTATGTAAAGCCTGTATTAATGTTACCTGCATTGCATCTTCCATGGTTCACGCTCTGCTGACGAGCTTCTTGTTTTCCATACACCATTTACATGTACAATTTAATTACAACTTCGTTGTCTGTACTAAACGGTTCAAATTTGAATGATATATTCTCGTGATGTACTAAGGTTCGAGGTGAACAACTAGATTATAAAGGAGAGCGTCCTTCTACATGTTTCGCGGAGGACATGTTAGCTGGTTTCAATTCAGTCTTCATCTCGCCTTACAGAGCGGTTATGTCCTTTCAGTCTGAATTCTAACGTGATTCTGACTGTGTTATTTCGTAATTTAAATACGCCGTGTAGATTTTGGGTCAGCTGTTGTTAGTGCAATAGTGAAATTGCGGTATGTATGTTGTTGATTTTCTTTTCGACTTAATGGTTATTATAAAGATCCAAAAACCATGTGACCTAAAGAATGCTTAATTTTTCAACCAACTTCAAAAAGGGAGAAGCTTCCCAATTCGTCTGTATGTGTTTTTCTTATGTTTGATACCTCATAACTTTCGACTGGGTGAACCAATTTTAATATTTTTTTTTTATTAACGACTTTGATAACTATAAAGAATGGCGATTACGGAAAACCTGTACAATTTAAAGTAAATTGGCGATAGCTACACATCGACAATCTTGATGTCCTTGGGTTCGAATCCCAGTCAGTATACCAACGAATAGCCGTTTTTCGGGTTTTTTTCAGTAAAAAAAATCACTTGATTTTTGCCCGGTACATGGCGATGGGCTCACCCTACATGTCACATATACTCCTTTTTTGAAGTCGGTTACACGCAAGACAACCCGCACATTTATATCCGACGCTTATACTAATACTTCTTAAAAATAATTTCCTTGATATAGTCATGATAAATTATGGAAGCTAGAGAAAGCATTTGAAAAATATCTAGTTTGACATTACGTAATTTAGTACCATTAATGCCTCATAAATAAGTGGAAAGTGAGCTGATAGGTCAAAGAATTTTAACAAGAGCTTACTTTTAATTGCGTATGCATGCAAATTTCACCGTAGCTTACGCAACAACGTAATGCATGCATAGAATGGTAATCAATTAAACAACGCAATATGAACCGGAAACTAGGCTTAATAACGTTGTCTATGAATATTTTAAATGCTAACGGTATTTTTTTTCTCAAATACTATTAACATTTTACTTAACCATTTCAACTAAGCTTAAACTTGTGCTAGGAGATCGTTCACGTCAATAGGTGAATGGTGAATATATGAACTTACTAGAGACCCGCAACTTACAATAGACCTTTATTTGACACGAAGGTTCGAGAGAAACAAAACAATTAAATAAAATAAAAACAAAACAGAAAAAAAAACAAAAGATATTAAAATAAAACTAAAACGATACCTCACATATTCTTTGATTCTGATACTTAATTAAGGTACAAAGTCACGCAATATCTTATTAATAAAGTTTCTCATATCTTATTGCTTGCTTATTTTATGTAACAATGGATGATGTGACATTTTTTCGTAAATGTTGTTCACGCCTATAATTGGCAAACATACCTATCCAATATATAATAACGCTGCATCTTATAGTGTAAGTAACATGTGTGTCCTACGAGTATTTTTTGTAGTGTCAGATTACCAATAGAATTGCAGCCTCGAAGCAGAATAACATCATTAGTGTCGTCAAATTTTTGGGGTCGAAAAAATCAATTTCTGAAAAATGTGACGGATGCTGATAGGCATTTCTTATCGCATTTACGACCTAATAAGCTTGATAAATATTTAGAAATCGCTATCCTTGTCCACCTTGGTTTGATAAAGGTCGTGAAAGCTTGATTTTTACTTTTTACTAAAGCTTTTATAAATATGTACAAAGGTGGTACGTGACACTGGGTCAAGGGTTCCGTTGTATGCAGGCATTGCGACAGATGGCTACAATATAAAAACATGTTTTATGCCCACATTTTCATAGAAATTCAATTTAGCTGAATATAACTTCGACGGCTCAGAACACGTGCTCGTCAAAGTTAAGGACTTTTCATACAAACGACTCCGATACCGCTTTATCGATATTTATGCTTATTTATTCTAGGAAATCTTACAACTGTTAAACAAACTACTATAACAAATTACTATTTTCATTATTTGCAGGTAACAAATTTTAACATATGGTAAGCAAAAATGGTAGCTCAGTGTTCGGGCGATCGCCTTAAGTTTAATGGTACGCAAGCAATCCGAGTCCGATCTCCGGTGCCGGCACCAATAAATTTGTTATAGCAATTTTATGTGCTGATTTACCACGCGCTCGGCGGTGAGGCAACCTACATGTCTTATAATTTTTTTCTAAGACAAATGAAGTCTGCCAATTCGCACTTAGGGCCCTTATACTATCTTTACAGAGGTCTGTGATCAGTAGTGGGTCATGTATAAAGGCTGTTACTTTAACAAAAATAAAACCACAGAATTCCAGGGTCCCAAGTTTACTAAACCAATAGTGTCTAAATAAACGTTCAGTGACATCTCAGTTGTCGAATTCTGCTGATTACCAAAACTAGCAAAAATCAATTAAAATATAGATTTTCAACAACGTAGCTATGACATTCCAATATTGTTTCAATTGTTTCTAGTCGTTAATCGTGAAATCTTCCAAATACGCTGATAGATTTCTATTTATTATCCAATATCGACCTATCATAAAATGAACGAAGATAAATTTAAAATTACATATCAAAAATTTTTATTAGTGGATTATTGGCTCAATGACGATTGAATTGTAATAGGTGGGTGTCATAGTGAAATTTAATTGGAAAATAACAGTCTCGGGGCCTATCTATGGTCATGTAGAGACAACTTAATTACACATAGCAAACGAATAGAGTCATCACTAAATATTACTTGAACTGCGACGTTTACCGCAACGATTACAGTAGTCTGAAGAGAATCTTACACGCCATCTGCGCCCAGTCGTATTTGAAATTTATTCCAAACTCGATCCCCAGTTATTGAGCTGTAACGGACACTTTCATATCTTACGTTGCTATTCGTGTTTCGTGTACACAATTTTCAACAAATCCTCGTAGGTGTATACTTTCTAGCTCGCACACGGAACAATTTAACCTATGTCTTGGAATAGAATTTAATACTAAGATTCTAATTAGACTATGAATTCAAAGGCACAACAAAATGTTGAATGGACAGTTGCTGTTTTAAGTTTCACACATACGGTTTAGCATAGAGAAAAAAAACTGTATTTATTTTTATGTCAGAGTTTTTTTCATGACCGATTCTAATCAATGTAACAACGCAAGGTTCCCAACTTGACTCTAGATGGGATACTGTACAGACACTGATCAAGCCGAAGGCCTCTCTCGAGGGTATTGCTCCCAATAGAGGTACAAGCTAAGCGTCCTAAGAGCTCCGCCACCTCTCCTAACCGGTAAAACAGTTGGCTACTTTACTGATCGGCTGATACTGCTATCTTATTTGACCAATTTGCGTAAGGTAGTCAATAAAAAAATATTTTCCTTCCAGCTTCATTTTACTACACTATTTTCGTAAAATTTGACGCATGACTGTGATCAAATTTACATTTAAAGCCAATATTTAGTATTGCCATAAGTACAATACAAATTTTTGACTAATTTTACGCATTTTATTAATTTAAATTTGAAAAAAAAAAACTCATTCGTCTCTTGAGCCCCAACGGAGTTGTCAGGGAACAATTGCGATACGCATTTCAAAAAAAATTATTAGGTCCCATCACATATGGGACCTAAGCTGCAAAACTTTTTTTTTAATATGAAAAGGGGCAAACCATCGGCTCGCGTTATTTTAAGTGAACATTACTTGACAATCACTTATAATCATAAAAAAAATGTATACATTATAGACTGACTTGTTTCATTAAATCATATCCAAGACGTTATCTTTAAGACTATGGCTAAGTTTGATAAAAAACAACACGCTGAACGGAAAACATCGTGATATATAAATATGTTGCCATAACCAAGTCGTGACCAATGATCTGAAATTGAAATCGGTGGCCGTCATACGCAACGCTTCCGATATCCGTGTCTTATCTTCCTGTTATCTGGTGCTGCACCTCGAAATCACTTTCATTTGACGAGAACACGCGATCGGAGTAAAAATGACAGTTTAATTTGCTAAATTGCAACCGCAGAAAAAGGGGATACTAAAGGCGACCCAAATTAAAATGTTGCATGAGATATTAAAGATTACATAGTGCGACATTACCTTTTGTTCATGGTCGCTTGTCCACATGGCCTATTTTAATAATAGCTTGCATTTTTTATAATGATACCTACTGTCCATACGAAAGCGATGCTGTCTAGGATTTTTAACCAAATTAAAAAGCGATTAATTTGTCTGTATTTTTGTAGACATCTGTACGCTTGAAGTAATTGTAAGTTTTTAAAGTATCAAAAGCTTAAATACTACGGTTAATATATATATATATATATATATATAATTGTTGAGTGTCATGTGTGTGTGGGAACGTGTGTGTACCGTATTTACATTCATAAACATGTAGTAAACAGCTTTATTTTAATATTACAAACAGACTCCAATTTTAATTATTGGTATATACAAAAAGAACAATATCTATCGAAATGTTCCTTTTTTATTCTTTCTCAGTACAGTAGAGTGTCGACTGTATCCTATAATCAAGTATGCAAAGTTCCAAGAACTCGTGGGCGTGTTGATCTCGAGGTTAAACGGCTCGAGATAGTCGATAAAAAACTGCAAGTAACAAGCCTAGTTCTAACCTTAATATAATGTTTAGGAACATTTATTATGATTGATTGGAAAGTTCTTTAGTGATTCTTTCCTTATAGTTTGTTTTCTATCTATTTATTTTGTCGATATTAATTTTAGCGAACGGTACTTTATCAAACCAGTATATTTAAAAGGAAACACAACTGATTTTAAACATGTAAAATCAATCGTAACTGGTGGAATATTCCACACTTATACGTGAGGGTCCTCTATTTTATCAACCGATTTCAAAAGGAGGAGGTTCTCAATTTGTGTGTCTTTTTATTATTATGTTTATTTATCAATATATCGACGCTGGAAAACAAAAATGTAGTAACCCACAAAAATGAAATTGTTCACCAGAGCCGAAAATCATTTCAACTTTTTTTTAAAAAAAATTAAAAACTTTCGTGTTTGTGGACTTAGAGCTGTTGTTTTGGACACCATATTACCTAGAGTTTTCCTAAAAGAAAATCGTTTTACGGTCCAAAAAATGAAATAAAAGTGTTAATCTTTAAAATCCTATTTTCGCTATTTTTCATCTAATTGCTACAAGTCATATATCATTCGACGCGTCTTTTTTTCCGATTCCAAAGGCGTAAAAAAGTGAATATCGATATGTAAATATGTATATGGTTGTCACTTAGTTTTTAAAACATCAAATTGGTTTATCTGTAACGCTGTTATAATTTTGTATTGTTTTAAATAAATAAAAAATAATTATAGATATAACTGTATATAATAGAAATATTAATACACAGCTAAATGAAATGTGTACAATCAAATATATAATAAATGTATTATTAGATATTTGATACTACACATTTAATTTAGCAGTGTAGTAGAGTTTTTAGCCTGTGGTCTTATGTTCACAATCCTCAAGGTTGGGACGTAACGGAATTCCAGGCGGCTCATTTTAGCTCGGTCAGTGTTTACGAGTTTTTGCGGGAAACATTTCATTACATTCAAATGTTTTTATGACATGGACTCTTTGTGCTAAATTTGAAACTGAATTATTATAGACGACGTCATTTTTGAAGTAAAACTTCTGCACGCACACTTCACTTGGAGAGTAAACTCATGAACGTTTGATGAGAGCGTTACGAAAAGTGTGATCGGCTGAGGCGAACGGAAGTTGAGTTACGTTTCGCGTAGGGCAACAGACAGAGGTGCGAGTACATATTGTATTTCTTTCTTTCAATCGTGAATATATTTACAAATTAAAAAATTATAATATATTTTGTGTATACATTTATATACAAATTTTAAATAAAAAAACTTTTGTTTTTTTCGGAAAAAAAGCATTTCGTATAAAAAAATAATTCTAAGACAGTGAAGTCTGCCGATCTGCTATATAATCTACTATAGTCTAATATTCTTTTTTTTATTACGATTTATCTCAATAAAGGAGATTCTATGAAAGAATATCGCCAGATGTTCTCTTATATTCACTAGTACCCACTTTAACACATTATATTGCTAAAACATTTTCCAAATTAAACAAACTTTGCCTAAACATAAACAATTAGAAACCACCTTAAAAAGAAGTGCAATATTTGTGCTTTCTCTGTGTTCACAGAATGCCATACTTATGAGTCACCGGCTAAGTCCGAGAGAGAAATATTTACAATAACAATAATTTATTCCTGTTGACACCATTCGTAAGTGTCAGAATTGTTGTGATACGTCCACAGTCCGCTTCATTCTATTTAGGTATCCGAAATGTTAATATTGTACTAACTTTATTAACATGACCTCGATTACAAGTATGTAGTGTACATGAAAATTTAATGTCCAACGAAGCGCATTCATAGTCACGCCTCGTACCTTGGCGCCAACGTGTAAGATAAAGCCGTAATGGACCTCATTATAATTTTACGTAATGTTTTTACTTATAAACAAATTACTCTTACGACTATATTAGATTTTTGGAATGGCCTCAGATAAGATTAACTTAGGGAGTTTTGACTCCGCTTTTGTTCATTTTGACCAACATGAGAGGTGTTTAGAGAAAAGTTGTTTTATTAGGCAAGCCGGCGTCGTATGAGATTAAAAAATTATAGATGCGGTTACTAGTGACAGATAGAGAGCACATCGCCAAACATTGGACATACACTCTGAGAGAGATACGTACCCCTGATCAATAGCCTAATAGTTTAAGGTACGGTCTGCGAATCGTAAGGTCGTGGGCTCAAATCCACCATTCGACTATTGCCGTGAACCATCTCCTAGCACAAGCATAAGCTTAGTTGGAATGGTTAACAAGAATGTTAGTAATATTTCTGAAAAAAAAATTGCAAGCTTTCTTAAAAAAAAATTCGTAATTCAAACGCTTAGCCACCAAGCTCTCTATCCCTGGTAAAAGCTTTATAAGGTCCAAATGTGCACGATGGTGTGTCTACAGCTTTGACAAACATCTTAGACGACTATATTTACAGGTAAAAACAAGAGATTTCAAATTAAATATACGCTTATTGTAAACGTATTATTATATTACGAAGCACCAAGGATTATTATAAACCTACTACTTATAAACCTCTATCAATCAAGAAACGTATTATAATTTTACATGTTATTACATACATTACAGCAGTTAAAACAAAAGAAAATAAACATTTTCAAACAAAAAAAAAACAAAAAAGTGCATACATTATATAAGAATGCTACGGAGCTATAAGAGCACAAACATGACAAAAACAGTTCAATCAAGAACCTAATTTTATTTTCAAGTCGGTTAAAATGCTTTAATTCTACGTAAGAATCCTAAAAACAACAATTAAGCTGATGGAGATCTCTACCTTATGTGTTACTTAAGCGCAAAACTAATTAGGAATCAAACTAAATAATTCATAGCTTAGCATGGCTTTTCAATGAATATACATGGATCATTGGCTTATTGAAAACCTACAGTTAGTATCCCAGTCGTGTTTCTTACCGACGCCAGTGAGATAAGGCGCCTAGCGATAGCTTCTTCTACGGCAATATTGATGTATCTCGTATCCTGTCCCATCGCCTGTTGAGTAACGTGCGACTGATGTTGAATCGATAATGGAGTGTTCAGAAATAGAATTCTATTTTTAACTCTAAGCTTTATTGCTAGCTTTTATTCGCCTCTTGTTTTTTATACAGACAGAAACAAATGAGCATACGATTCGCCTTAAGTTAAGGCATCTTAGCCCTTCAGCCCTGTAGTAGAATAAGATTACGGTATCCCTTGCCTGTCGTAGGCGAGTAAAAGGGTTCTCTGAGCGACAAGGGTGGGGGCCTTTGACGTCCGCCAAAGTGGATCCGGGAAGAAGGCGACATCGGCTGGTCCGTATCGCCTTGCATTGCTAGGGTACAGCGTATAGGGGCCCCTGTGCGTTCCCCTGGAGATTCGCCTTTAACGATTTGCAAATGCGTCCGACTTATAAGAATGGTGAAGCCCTCTGCTACGTCGAGGATTTATTGCTAATTCTATCCTCACTACGACTCAAATATAAAGATCATATTATTAGAGCTCATACGTGATAGTGGACATTTAAAAAAATCACTTGCTTAAACTTGTTCACACAGTAACAAACAGACAAAAACAATCACATATAGCGTTTATTGTAACTATTATCGTATCGTACTAGATTTGAAAGGTCGTTACAGCTTTCTTTTTCATATGAATCTATTCAAAGAGAACCTTGCTAATACATAGAACCATTGCAACACATTTTATCCCTAAGGGGTATCGATATATCAAAATTCTTGAACAGTTGTAGACATATTAATAAGCGGAGTGTTCGTTGGTAGCTTGGAACGAATGCGTCTAGTGAATTCCATGTTTTTTTTAAATCACTACTTTTCCAAACTTTCCATATACAACATCGTGATGGACGTGATGGTCGGATGGGACGCATTTGACATTGTACAGTACGTTTTTCGCCTCTTTTTATTTTTTTTATTGCATTTCTGACCATTTTGTGTAATAAACACGTCATGTATTTTTTCCAACCCATACGATGTAAGGATGTTGAGGAAAAATCTAGTCGTAAAGGTTAGCATTGCATTTTCAACTTTTATACAAAAATGGATCAATTATAATTTAATCTTTGCAACCCTAATTATCTCTTGAATACACTGTTATCTTTATTTTATAATGACACTCACTGTATTCCTCCTTGTGTATTTAGTTGAGCTAATTTTACAATAATGAGTGTTTGTTTCTCTGTAGATAAGGCTTCAGTTAACATGTTATACTATCGTGGTATTCACTTACGTTAATTCAAAATGTCTTTCAATAACTAGTTTTAACAAAAACATTAAATAAATGTCCATAACCTACAAACTGGACCTGCTTGTAGCACTCGATGCAACCTCAATTATTGTATAAGTCGCAAGTCACGAAGCACGAACCGAAGGCTCGTAATTAAAATCATCGTGAAACGTTTAAATCATTTTTTGTTTACAGTTGTACTACCGTCCGTTCATTGTGAACGAATCGATTTCATACCTTTTAAGACTTCATTTGGGCTTTATTATCAAGAGACGAGAAATCACTTTGATTAGTTGTATCGTAGGAATATTTATTATGCAATAGAATTAATCAGCTAACCAAACGTTCATCTGTTCTAAAGTACATCCTTTCCAATGAAAATTAATCATCGATATCGAATGGCGTGTTATTTAGTTATTCGTCCATTTATGGCACATATACTTGTTGCAAATTTAACCCTATTTGGTTTTCTCATGGAAACCACTGTCAGAATTGGACCAAATTGAAATGGGGCCACATGGGAAGAACCAGCTTTCAAACAAAAAAGAATCATCGAATTCGGTTCATCCAGTCGAAAGTTATGAAGTAATAAACATAAAAGAAAACATACACACGAATTCAGAACCACTTCCTTTTTTGAAGTCGGTTGAATAACGGAAACTCATTGGTATAAGCTTGAATTCTATCTTAAAGTCGAACGCATAGCAAATAGGTAATAAAATGCCGATAAATCGATTGAGATGGCATAAAACATTAATCTTGTATTGCAGGGTAAAAGAATATAACTTTCTCATTATACCAACTAATTATAAAATGAACGTTGCCAATTTCGCGTAGAACGGGTTTGCATACGAATGCCCTTTAGCGGGTCATCCATATGGAACGCGTCTCGTCTACGGAATCCATTGTCCATGCCCGACCGGCTTGGATGCCGACCGGTCTATTTATACGACCCAATCATCTACCACATCGGGAGATTTACCTCCCTGCCTATTGTCGGTCCACCAGTTTATGTAACAAGAGTAATAAAATTATAAACCCAGTATATCATATTTACGTCGCTAGATAAAGGATGGGAATTGTCTCTTTTATCTTGATGTGAATGTTAGGAATGTGAACGATAACATTTATCTAAAATGTTATGAGAATTAGGAATTTCGCACGTCGGTTATTGCCATGAAAGTGAGTTATATTTTGCAATATTATTAAACTTATTGATATGTAATTTTCATATTATTAATATTATAAAGTGTTTAAATAATATTGTGTATTTCTTTGTGAGGAAGTAAAAATATCATACAAAATACAAAAACATTGTAAAAACCTAACCTAGTAACCTAAAAACACCGGCAACGAAGCAGAGCCCAAGCAACCGGTGGTTAGGGCGATATAGAGAGAAACCTCCTGACATGTGTACATACAGAATGCAGCACTCCTGCTGCTTTCTGTATCTGACCCTTGACCCAGCCATCTAGCGAAAGTCTCTTAATATGTTGATCGAGACATTCGTTGATCGAGGCTCTGAGACCGTTTGTAGAAACGACTATCGGGACAATGATCGTCCAATCCACATCCCACATGGGGGTCACCTCGTGAGCTCGTCGAGGTACTTTGTGATTGTTTCCCTTTCGGCCTACACAAGGTTCTCGTCATGCGGGATGGTAATATCGACAAGCACCGCCTGTCGCGTTGACTGATCTGTAAGCACAATATCAGGCTTATTGTTATTATTATTACGAGAACTAATTTGAAGTAATTATAACGTTTTGAAGAGACTTTGGAAAAGTTGACTAAATAAATTAAAAAGGGCTTTTTGATATATTTATTATGAAAAACCGATAGTTTTTATTCAAATGTCGATAAATCAATTATTAAAATGGAGCCCTAAATTTAAATAGACTTGAAAAACATGAATTGTGTGTTACACATTCTAAATTCGGCTGTGAACGAATGTTGATTACGTTATATATGGAGTTAACCTTGATTCAAGGAAATGGTATTTCAGCATGAAATTGACATACATTTTCATAAATGGCGATTGTCATTGAGCTCTCATGTGTCGCGGGTATAAAATAGATTATAAGAGAGATCGTTTCTGTTACAGTGTAGGAAGTTAATTTTCATTTCATAGCTGGTTACAAGTATGCTAGCGTATGCGCCGGTGTCCTAAATTAGTTTAGCCAGCGTGACCATTAGACAGTGTTCTTACGGTATCCGTTGCTCATGTCAAGTTACGTTCGTGGTCATTGACTTGGCTTTACCGTTTAACCAACACCATGCGGCATTGCTTCCGATCTCTTCCGAGTATTTCACAATGAAACATGTGCATACAACACTATTGTACATACGATACAACGAAATAAATGTTTGAATCAATTCTGTACATAGTTATACGGAAATAGGAATTGAAAAATGTATAAAACTTTGACTTATCACATATGAAATGGTCACTCTTATCAATTTCAATTCACGTATATGTGATACACTTTTGGTTATAAGCTTCATACAGGATTTAAAAGTCGGCGTTTTTAGAATATTTTTTAAATCATGTGAAGTCCGCCATACACACGCCATACACTCTCTTTATAAAGAAGTTATATGCCCAACAGTGGGACACATAGGCTGTTTCTTTACTTTGAAATATTATCATTATCCTTACGTAGTTTAAAACAACTACATACAATACAGAATTTGTAGGTTGTGAAAATATTTGGTTCTGTAATCCCTGTATTACAATATGTCTCACAGGGATCATGGCCTTGAATTGGAACCAATTCAAAATATATTGGTATGGTTTCTAGATGGGAGTTAGGTTGTAAAGGATGGGATGTTGTTTAATTAATTTTTTACCATAATATGCTAGTGTTTGGTGTGTGTATGAGTTGATGACCATTTTAAGGTTTATTTAAAAATCAATTTCTTAAAGTTATTTAATTGGCTTAATAACCTTTTTTTTTGTTCACGCGGGGGAATCTTTTTATAGACCATCCTCCGGTACCCTGGGTGGGCCCGAAGGGATGTGTGGGACTCGGCCTGGGCAGCCCCTACCCACTAAACCTTCCGCGAATGCCATCAGCCATTATGAGCAGGGTGCCCCGGATCTGTCAGCGGCAGGACACCCCAACGACCGGCCGGTCCCGGCAAAGACCGGACTTCATCCTCAAAGGGGACTTCTCCGGTGGCTTAATAACCTAACCAATGTCGAATAAAAACTTAGAACAACTATTCAACAAAAAGTTATGTTATTTTAATTCAATAATGCAAGTGGTGGGTGTTGAAATTAATATGTTTAGTCGTAGGTGGAGTTAGTGAATCGATTTAGATAAATGTCGCCACATTTCGATTTAACGTCAACCCTTTCTCACAGAACTGGCAATAAATTACCGGTTAGTTATGGTAACACTAAATATAAAATGGAGGGAGAGAGGCAGGGCGCTCGTGGCGCCAACTCGCGTTTCAAGGGCGACAACAGACTGCTCTGCGCTGTAATATGGAAATAGGTACTTGATCCTGAATGCCGATTATATACACGCACTGCTCCTCTCAAACAGTAATTGACCTGATTAAGGTAAAATCTTTTTACATCCTATACCTAAGCGGTACTTTTTGACCTTTAAGTAAATGTCAAGGTTACATAGGCTTCTTTATAAAAATGCCTGAACGTAAAGGTTAAATTTCGTATAAGGTTTGTTGAATCATTAGGTACCAGTTGCCCTAGCTTAGTTGAACACTTTGTCCCCTTATTATGGATATTACTGTGTCACTTAAGCATTTTTTTCCATTTCAAAGAAAGCTAAGGGAGTCAATATAGCTCTCAAAGTGAACAAATTAAAGAGGCGGTTGGCTGACTACCTCTCTCGAGTCAGTGACAGAAGGAAGAAAGTCTTCCTTCCTGGATGGACCATGAGGATAATCTGAATTTGGTGGATGTGGAAAGCGGAGTATTATGGAACGGAGGAATAATGTCAAAATTCAGCAGAGTTTTCATTCTTGCTTAAGATAATAAAATTTGAGAGTCCAGTTTTTTTATAAATTTTCTATTTGACACTTGTTTGACTAAATTTTTCTTAAACATCAATAGTTTGTTAGTAAGTTAGATAAAGATATCCAACATAATTGTACATCAATTGATGTTATTTTTATGTTTTGCATTTATAATATTTTTATAAATATCCTTGGACATTTCACTGCAAAGCTTCTACTGTATATATTTTTTCCATTTATATATCGTTTTCATTCAAAAAAATATTAAAAGCAAAACTCGTGCAGTGTGAATATATGAGAATAACTCCAGTGCGATACTCAGTATAATTTATCAGTGCACAATACAAGACAATACAATGCGAGTTGTCATTGTATACAATTAAGGGTTTAGTTAGTGTACAAGTTGTAGAAGTTTGACGGATAAATTCAGTGTTATGTTAGTAGTGTATTTTTTAGATATTTATTACTTGAACTTAGCTTTTCGATTTGAATCAATTTTTTTTGAAGAAAAGCTAGCAATATTTCTATTATTTTTTTCAGAAATATTACAAACAATCTTGTTAACCATTTCAACTAAGCTTAAGCTTGTGCTAGGACATGGTTCACGGCAATAGTCCAATGGTGAATTCGAACCCACCACCTTACGATTCGCAGGCCGTACCCTAAACCATTAGGCTATTGACGCTTCTTTGACATTTAATTGAAGAATTACTTGCTTAAATTTGTGCTTTTATTTTAGCCGTAGGACATTCACAGCTAGACCTTTCGGACGATTTCAGGAAGGACCGTTTGCGTCCAGCTGTTTTATTATGTTTCTTATTTATTAGTCCTATCATTCGTACAAAAGAATAAGCGAACTCTGCAGGCCCTTAAGATTTTTTCGACGTATTAAATAAAATGATTATTTCCAATTTCCTGATTTCTTTCCCTTGAGTATATGCTATCCTAGTACGCACGCTCGTAATGAATCTGAAAAGGTAACCTTTGTATTCTAATGAAGGAGCCATTTGCAGCAAGCAGTCCGTGTAATTTACATTGCATCTATAATTGTAGCACTGATTTAATTTCTCCATTGACTTGTAACACAGAGTTAATTACTTCGAATTCCTTCGTTGCTTATACGTGCAAGATTCTTACATTTTTCACATTCTTACATTTTCTTTTTTAAAGAAAAAACTTATTTAATAAAACCGTTCGATTTTGCACACTTATTTTGTAGCCTGTTGGTAATTGCCATTCATGCAAAAGTAAAAGTTGTAACAACATTTGGCTATGTGCCCTTGGTCAGTGTCCACGGCTTTTTTTTCTGATTGAACTACGCTGGTCAGCGGTCTTTTTCGCTGAGTATGGAAGTATCAACTATTTTTCGATTTTTATCGTACTGATAAAAAATGCACAAAAACTGAAGTGGAAATGGGCTGGTCATGTTGCCAGAATGAAAGACGAGAGGTGGATAAGAGTAACCCGATGGGATTGGCCACGAGGTAACCAAGGAAGAGGACGCCCCTTGACGCAAGACGAAATCGAAAGAACATGTGAGTCGTCGTGGACCACAGTAGCATAGGACAGGGAACAGTGCAACTCTTTGGAGGAGGCCTTTACCCGCTTGCAAGAACCCCTTGCAAAACATTGAAAATGGCACAAATTTTTTATTTTTGAAACTTTATATGCAGGAAATAAAAGGCTTTTTTTTTTTTTAATATATTTATTTATTTTAATAAACAATATGTGATTTTTGGAAAAACTCAACATTATACAACCTAAACCGAATATTCTCATGCTATAAGAGATGTAATTTAAAACGATTTTTAATAAATTTATATAATACCCTCTTACAATTGGTCCTGTCACTACGCATACGTGACGTTTAAAAGCTGCTTTTTATATAGTGGTAATAACTTAGGGTTCGTTCCCTAATCCGTCTCTTTGTGCAACCGTGACTACACTCACATAACCCTATATTGGTGTTATAATTAAATTATGCATTCGTGTGTATATGGTTTTAATGCAGCTGTCTGTTGTTATCGCATGCAACATTACCACACCAATAATTGTTGTTAATCGTCAGAATCAACTGATCATTTTCTAATCGGAAATATCATTTTTTCTGTCTGTTTCGTGTAGCATGTTAATTTTATGCGATGTCGCAGTCGCTTTCACGATGTACTTGTATCTGTATTGTACTTTAGTATAGTTTGTTTTATTGGCATTATAATGTATTGGTACAAAAGCGAAATACCAATCACACGGACTCACGACGACATCTCTAAAACTATGAAATATATAACTATTGTTTTTTTTGACATCAGTTATGCATAGACTACCATAACATCTTAAATTATTTGTAATTTGATAAATAAAGCGAATGCGCTCGTGTACCATTGTCGTTATTTATTAAATATGATGTCGTACATCAGCATCATACTGTATCAGCGACTGAAATTTATAAATATTTGCTCATGTGACAAACCAACATTTCGATAATAATAGTATTGAAAATAAACCTTGATGTTTTTACTTGATGATCGCACTACTAGGGAAACAAACACAAGTTATCCGTCGCACTATAGATGCACGCAACGCATAACGTAATTATATCTAATCATGAATTTATAATCCCTACTTCTACCTATCTGTATAACGGTAGTGAATGTATATAAGTACAAAGTAGCTGTGTACACTGCTTATGGTAATACATTAAAACTTATATAAATCGAACTTGAATAAGCCGAAAACCTCCATTACTCGAAATCTCAACACTCTATAGACCGAAATAATTTGCTATTTCGATACAAATCTCATGACTCGATATCTCCATTAATTTTGGTCCCTTCCTTGAAACTTGATTTCTAAAGGTACTGTAGTTTAATAAGACAGACTATTATTCTTAAAAGTCGATAAAGGAAGTTTGAACGTCACATTTGGAACTAGAATCGGCCATTTATTTGTCCGTATTGTCGTGCGGAACTGTCTCGGCCGAGAGGCCCTATCGGCGGTGGACAATTGCGACGTAACAGTGTTGAGTTACTCATAGCTTTGTGTTGGTGTCGCGCTAGTAACGCCCACGTTATAACGCTAATCCAATTCTACTGACAAACAATAAATAACTAGGCGAACGGGCTGGAAATGCCCTTTCAATTATCTTGGACGTTGTACTAGTAATGTTTGCGCACTCATAGCGCCTTCAATTATATACTTTATATCAATTATATGAAGCAAGAGCATGCCTATGTTCTCTGCCGTCTTCTAGGAGTTTCCTGGTATATTCTTGGAACACTCCTCTACCAGCTAAACTAATTTGAAATCTAATTGGAACCATACCCTTTCAAACAAAATTGGTATTATAGTTATCGCCAGAACTTCGATGATACTTCAGAAATAAATGAGAGAGCGTCCATTCGTATTAGCGTTTATTATTTAATTCGTCACGTTTGATTTGATTTTAAGTAGTTTCTCAACCGACTTCAATAAAGTAGAGGAAGAACTTCCGTCTTTGTGAACCAATTTTGATGATTCTTTTTTTATTTGAAGTTTTCAAATTTGCTTCCTGTTGGTCCAGTTCTGACAATGGTGTCCTTAAGAAAAAGTCTCAAATTTGCATTATTTTTTATATATTTATTTAATTTGCGTACTTTAAGGGTAGTTTGATGAGAGTTAAGATTAAATTCTATTTCGTTATATATTATCGAGATAAACTGAAGACCCGCCAACTAGTATCCATCCACTATAATTATGTTGGTGGAACCTTGACCTATGAGAAGTGCTCTCGTGCTTTTAGCAACAAGCTCGGGTATGTGAGCCACCAAAGAGCACACGAGAGGGCAGAAAACCTAAGCCCTACCTAATTACTATCTGAATGAAGCGTCCTAATTAAAATGCCTTCCCAGTGACACAGTCGCCATGGCCGACAGCGGCCTGCACATCATCATTTCGTTATATTTCTACGATAATTCGGAAATACAAAACAGGGCGTCCGCGCATATTAGTGATTGATTTGAAGTCAGGTTTGGTTTTTACTCGTAAATATACTCGTTTACTTATTCCAATAGAGCGGTGGATGTGACCATACAGACAGAGAGTGAGTTAAGTCGTTTCACTTTATCTCCCAAGTCCACGTCGTACTACGTTAGCAAGATAGTATCGAGACAACTTGTTTTATATTTAGAAACGGACGATCGATATCGGCTTTATTATGGCTCAACGTAACAAACGATGTGCTTGATGCTTGTACCAGTTTATTTGCTCGAACATTCGTATAACACTTAACTAACTAATTTATGTTATGCAGCTCCGCATAAACTACTCTGTGTTTATTATGCTAAGTCCATATATAATAGGGACAGAATACTTTTGTATATAGGAAGATTAAACTTTATTATTACCCAATAGTGTTCGGCGGATTTTTTTTTTATTATTTCTAAGCAAGTGCTTGACTACGATCCCACCTGATGTTAAGTGGAAATGCAGTCCTGGATGGTAAGGCGCACTAGCTTAGTAAATGCCTATTCACTCTACTCTTGAAAATACCCACATTGTAATCGGAAGGAAAGACAGACGCGGGCAAACTATTCCAGTCTTTTGCTGTACGAACAATGAAAGACGAAGCAAGAGCAATGAAAGAGGTGACCAAGCCAGGATAGATGCCATACGTTGGAAGCTTGTTGATGAGGCTAGCGTGCCAGACCTTGTCAAAGGCCTTCGATACATCGAGCAAAACAGCAAGTGCTTCACCGTTGTTCTCGAGAGCCTGGCCAAAGAGATGAGTGGCGTGTACCAGGAGATCTCCAGTTGACCGGTTTTGGCGAAACCCGTGCTGTCGGTCGCTAAGGATGTAATTATTTTCTAGGTATGCCACAAGGCGTTCATTCAATATACGTTCCATTATCTTACAAATAATGGAGGTAATCGATATAGGTCGATAATTTACAGGATCGGCTCGGCTACCTTTCTAGGGCACAGGTTGCACGTTCGCAAGCTTCCAGACTTAGGCACAATTCCAGTCTTTAGGGAGAGACGGTACAGACGTGTTAGCACATCTTTCGGATATTTCGCCGTCAATATTATAAATAAATTCACAGTTGTAAAACACTTTTAAACTTGTATTTGTTCACTGTCTTTAGTAAAATTAATGTTAAATATTTCTGGCATAACATATTTACACAACAAAAGAAATTTGTACAAAGCGTTGTTTAATAATATGAGATATGGCTTGGTAATGTACTACACATTAAAATTTAGTAACAAAATAACGCTATACAAATTTGAAATCAGAAATAACTTTTTAAATTGTAATATTATTTATGGCCAGTCTAGTTCTATACCTAATCCGCCTCCTTTGATGTTTGTATACGATACTGTTAATTACATCTCGTGGTTTTTCTTATATTCTTGTAAATACTCTTATTGTATAGTAGATGGGTTATAAAATTAGAGAACTGGTCATGCTCACGGCCGCTATTTATGTTGTGAGTTTTCTTCCATTTTGCACGGGGGCCGTGTTGTGGTGAAATTACGCGGCGCCATCGCAGTTTTGTTGTCCACTTGGTGTTTAACGATTTGTTTTTCATATGAGTCATTCGCGATGTTTAAAATATCACTAGTGTATGGTGCTTGTTACGTTCTTATTGCTTTGGTATTATTACACGCGAGTCGGATGTTCGGACTGGCTATTCATCGCGCTATATGGAGAACACAATGGGTAAGCTGTGACAGTCTATCGGTTGACATTGAACTTATGTTCCAATGGCAGTGGCTTCATATTCCAGCTATTTTAGTTTTCTTATGTACAAAAAATCATTAGCTGTTATAGCTGTGATAAGAACTCCACTTACGATCTTGTTTCTGTTTGTTTTACTTAGTGTCTGTAATTTGTTTTTTATTTGCTTATGGTCTACATACAATAAAGTTATTACGACTTATTACCGATAACATTGATTAGTAGAGTTGCTCATTGGTAATCATCATCAAGAGTAACGTTTTTTGTTTTGCAAATCAAAAATCATTGCTAATTTGTATATGAACGGCAATGGGCACACCCTCTCTCATAAGGTAAGTAAATTGCTCTCTGTCTGTTTCTATTGTTTATTTACAACAAATTGCTCATCTTGCACAATAGAATACAATAAATCATTGAATAGCGAATTGCGATAGCTATCTCCGTTTGATTCAATTGGGATAACAGAAATGTAGGCTTATTTTTTATAATAGACTAGCGTACCCAGCCCACTTTGCCGGGCTAGATTTTGCTTTATTTTATTTAAACCATAAACTTACATTTCATATTACATTATTAAATATTTAATTAAACTCTCACAATATATTAAATTATTCATTTCTCTTCGTATTTATTCTCTTCTCGTGCGGATGAAGATCATTACTTACACCACACGTAAATACAATATAATTGTTATAATTTAGGGATTTATTATACTTCACTATACTTCAATTTGGTTTATAATGACACATGATAAATATACACAACGCATGTTTCAATACAAATTTGGGTTATAAAAACAATAGAATATCACTATAGTAAATAAAAGCTATATTTGACAGTTCAATAAGAGGAGTGCTCCGATCGTCACCAAACTTTACAGGATTACTCGTCAGAACAATTTGAAGATTTCCAAAAAGTTTCATTGAAATCGGTCCAGTCGTTTCAGAGCCTATATGGAACATACCCACACACTTTCTTTTTATATTTGTATAGATTATTGGAATCTATTATGTAATACAAAAAAATGGTTTACCCTTAGATATGCTCGACGAAACGATTAATTTTTTTTACATATATGCTTACTTTAAGGACTTCGAAGTAATCCTTACTGACAGGTTATTAAAATTCCAGTGCGGTAACCTTATACCGCTGCGTAAGTTTATTGACATAATCCGGATTATGTTCGAAATGTTAGATACAAGTTGGTGGCCTAATAAATTATGTATGAGACCATTCAGCAGAATCTCATGATCATATATAAACATTCAATTCGCTGGTGTTATGAGAGACGAGTTCTCAGTAATCTGCACTAATGCAAGTGTTCGAAATATAATATGGAAATATTCTAAGAAATTTATTCTCTTTCATACGTGTTCAATAGTATCCGTTGAACACATCACCTAAAAAGAGTAAGGTGAGAGTAAATTTATTTTAAAATCGTCACCACATCCATTTCTTTCCATAATTCTTTGTTCAAAATTTTAATGAACATTATCACACTTACCTTTCCTTCAATATTTACTTTTTATGTTTTTTTTTGTTTTTTTCTTGTTTTCTATTTTTATCTAAAGTAGTGGCCGGAAAGAGTTCTTGGAGTTTGGTATAATTATAATTTTTTTTTGACGAACTACACAGATTGTCCAGAGAAGCTGGCCTTGACTGCTTCACCGGATTGAGAGGTGGCATAGCTCTTAGGTCGCTTAGTCTGAACCTCTATCGCTAGTAACTCGACACAAGGGTCTCCCCAGTGAGGGGTAATCAGCTTGGACGGTTACTATGTTACGCGTAAGCATTCCGATCCGAGGGTACCCGAGAGGGCCGAACCTCGACTCGGTCGGTAGCTATTTCACGGATAATCTGAGGGACATTCAAAAAGCTAAACTAACTTTGAGTGCCACTTCGGGAAGGTTTGGCGCTGGGAGAAGAAGTGGCCGAAGAAACTCCAGCAACGCTTCTAACATCTGAGGGGTGGGGAAAAGATTAGACTAGAATTATAATATATATTTTACTTTTTATGACCGACGTTATATCTTCACAATGGTCACCGAGATCTTGAATTGCTCAGCCAGTTGCTCTATGAGTAACTTATTACAAGCGAAATCCTTTCTGTAGTTTGTTCAGTAAAGGTTAACAAAATACCATTTATTTAGTTTTAATTATTTCCCAGTGGGTCTCCATGGGATCAAGCTTGAATTACTCGTAAATTGTAAATCTTAAAACAACCTTCGAACATCGAAATGTAAGCCAACGTTATTTTAGCTTATACGCAGATAACGGCATATATAACTTAATTATATGGACTTTCCTGGATTTGTTCGGGTTTTAAAATATGATTTAATATTTTTTTAAGGTATAGTGAAGGTCAGTTTCTTTTCAAGAATGGGGTTGGGTAACTTACAAATATTATGTAGGGCTCATGCTGATTGCCCGTCACGTCGGTTGTCCGTGAAATTAAACCAGTTTTTACCAACTTAACCAACAGCGACTCAATCTACAGCGTGATTGCTTTAAATTATTTGCATTATTCCGGTGCGAATGATAATATATTCGGCCAGCGGTAAAAAATACTTTTTTACGTTATTACACTTTTACCGAATGATGTTACGGTATCTATAAGTTTTTAATATGTGTACTGTTTTACCAAATTATTTCTAATATTTTACAGTCATACCCAATATACTGAGTAAAGTAAGTTTGATTTAGTGCGACTTTTGTTATAGTTCTTAAGGTACATATTATAATGTCCTTATATTTTATCGTGTAGATTTTTCATATATTATAAAGATATAAAACCAACCATTGATTTTACATTATCATGGTAATGTTTTATACATCTTCTAAATGTAGAACAGCCACTGCACGTCAACAGCAGCGCTTCAGAGCCACTTCCTTGTATAATAGGTTAAATAAAGTCTTAAAAATTCATCCTTTGTCGAATCATAAATGTAAATTAGTTTGTAAAAATATTTGCTAGAGTTGAATTATATTCAGACTGAACGCCTCCTAATTTAATAAAATTTAATATAAAGCTGAGGGACATACACAAACACAAATTTACACACACACACACATTTATAAAATATTGTTATCATTTGTTATGCTCATATTTTATTGTGCTTTTCAAATGGGAGAAGACACTGACCCCTGAAACACAGGTCCAATTGAACCTAGCTCAGGAGTCAGGGACTTCATATTTCTTTGTGTAAACATTTTCTATGGTGACTAATAAAGATTTATTATTATTATACATTAGGAGCCTCCTTGTCGTCAAGATCACATCAACTTATCACGGTACTTTAGAACTGTAATTTGCACAAAAACTGCGGCACGCACTCGAGATCGCCGTCTCTAATCTGACCTAATGACCGTGTAACAACACCCGAGGAAGGCAGCCACGTGGTTGTAACTTAAATCAATGCAGCTTTGTTGTTCGTCAAGATACGAGTATTTAATTTGAACGCGTTTTGTATATAATATCTAGTACTATTCTGTCCACTGAGGAGGGCTATGTCATTCGTGTCCATAAGAGTTATCACTTATATGTTAATTTTACAATCTAGCTTAGTTAAACATATCAGTACACTTTTTGATAAATTGAACAACTAGAAAGTAGATTCCGAATTTGTTACATAAAAACTGCAGTAATTTTCTTTTAAAATCAATTTATTTACGATTTTTACTTCAGATAAATTGATAGGTTCTGTGTCACCTTTTGTGTACCAATATGTGGCCTTTGGGCCGTGCTAAAGGGGAGACACCGAACGGTGTGCGGTGTCTATCAGCCTTTTTTTTGTTCAAGAAGAGCGGGAATTATGTGGGATTTCGTCCCTCTAAAACCCCTTCTCCCACTGGTGGCCTTCCCTCGGTACATGGTGAGGTGCTCCGGGATCCCCTCTGCATTGTACTCAAGGAGATCACATCCCGGGGGGGGGATTACTCCCTCCCCCCCTGTGCCCTCGCAGTGCAAGGCGTCCCGGGTCCACCTAGTCGGACGACAAAGGACATTTCAACCTAGCTTAAACTTGTGCTAGGAGATGGTTAACAGCAATAGTCGAATGATGGATTTTACGATTCGCTGATCTTACCCTAAACTATAAGTCTATTGACGTTATAGTAATTGATAATAACATCGCGACGGCAGTGCGAGAGAAGATGCATTTAGGTAAAATGAGATGCATATAGCGTGCGCATGAAGAGGCTCTAGTTCACCAGTGAATTAAAAACCAAAACAATTCATTTCGAAAAAAGGTGTCTCTAAGAAATGAATTGTTTTTCATTTAAAACAATCAAGCTGAAATGTTGCGGTACATGTGACCTTCATCCGTTCGTTACTCGCGGGCCAATTAACTGTCGCTCTCACAAGCTCCATTGTCTGTTGCATTGCAAAAAACCTCATCGCGAAACTGAAGTCGAGTCGAATGAAATACCGACGCAATTAACATATTCTAATTCAAGTTTGAGTGGCTATTCTTTCGGCTCTTGTACGATTGAATTTTTAATCTAATGTAGTGGGAATAGATTTTTCTATTCTGTAATGTACTCTCAACAGTAGACAAATTAGAAGGAAGGAAATATAGGCACGATTTCGTATAAAACATAAACATAAAATTTACGTAAATTTTACTAATTTTACTTTCACTTATTTTAATTTCATCAAGGCGTACTTATGCCATTGTGAGTTACGGCAGACACAATGTTGAAAATTAATAAAAGAATTCGACTTTGATTTCTTCAATCATTCTTCTTGTTCTCAAAATGTCATTCTTTAGTTATGAAAATATATATTTCAAAAGTACATATGGATTCATTGAAATTGTTTTTGACATAAAGTTTAGTCAAATAGTTCACATACTTTTAGAAATGTTAAAACTCTTTAAAGATTCATAATTGAAAATATTTTCTAAGCCCACTGGCGTTAGAGTTAGATGTTTTGTTCTTATATGCATGTTTTTTTTGTGTAACCTCTTTTTCGGCAAAAATCAGTTAAAGGATTATCTCCGTTCGTACCTTTGACTTATTTCTTTTTGAAAAATAACGCTTACCCACAACGCCGGGCGCAAATGGATCGTCCAAATCTGAAATATCTGACACGGATAGCAGATTCAATATAAAACTTGTAAACACGGTTAAGATCTACATCAACATTTTTACCCGATTGTGACGTAACTAATGAAACGGGCACATTTAACGAGTTTAGCAAGACAGTTTTCGAAACAGCTGGCTTCTTGGCCGCTCGGTTCAGAATTTTAATCATAGCAAACATGAAGTGTATGCTTATGATTCAACAAATAATTTATTCGCGAAATTAAGGATACATGAATATTTAATGTCCACTAGAAGATATGAAGAAACCAACGCATTCCATGGTATTACTCCATTTTCAACAGACTTCAAAAAGTTAGAGATTCTCAATTCGTCTGTCTTTTTGGTTTTATCTTTATTACGTCATTACTTTCGACTGGGTGAACCGATTTTGACGATTCTTTTTGACGGTTGGTCACGGTGGTCCCATCCACAATTTGATCCAATTCTCATAATGACATCCATGAGAAAACCAGTCTTAAATTTGCATTAAGTATGTGCGCGACAAATGGACGAATAACTCAATATCACGCCTACCGATTTCCATGATTAATTTTTTATTGGAAAACATGTACATCAGGGTTACTTTGATGAGAGTGCTTAGGTTCTGATTAATTCTATCTCGTAATATTTCTCTTCTGTTTGAAGTCGGTTTTTGTTTTCCTTCGTATTCTGAAATTCTTCATAAATTGAAAGTCTTCGTTAACATTAATATTAATTATTACGTTAAAATTAATTATGTAAATTTGTAGAAATTTAATAGTAATAACACTCGCATGTGATTGCTGTCCGCTCGTTCAATAAACATTTAGACGACGACCTAGCAACGTTTCAAACGATCGTTAGAAATAGCATTGTGCCAATATCCTGTTTACTGAAAGTCAGTCTCACATGCAGCGACTTCGACAAACCTTGTAACACAATGGCGTTCGTTCTATGTATATACTGTCCTTATTTAGATTAGATTTCGGCGCGGCTGTGGCCTTTGTCGTCTAAAATGGAACTGACAGGTCCCTATTAAAAACAAGCGGCGTTGCTGCCCCGAGCCAACATTCCTTGTCTAGAGCGCATAAATTGAAGAAATGAACTAATGCAGTGTATCCGCCCACTACAGGATGGTGTCTGCCTGGGGCGTAGGTATCAACATCGGGCTGAATTCACGCTCGAATGCAGTTAGGATCCTAGAATTTATTATTGTCTATCATTGTAATGAAATATGAGGTTTTGCCTTCCAATACTAATGATTATAAGTGCAGAAGCTAAATAATATTACTAAACATTATCTAATATAATACCTTTTTTATTGAAGATGTGAGCAAAAGACTACGCTCATAAACACCTTAATAAAAGGAATTGTAGATGAGTTGCCAACTTATTACAAAGAAGGCGGAACGCCGCCACGTCACTCACCAGTGCCCTGAGTCTACTAAACCTACATATGTATAAAATGAATTCATTGGCATCACTGTGGTCGACATTTGATAGTTCTAGTACTCTCTTAGTTCATTGGTGTCACTATGGTTTACCGATGGCGAACTATTAGCACCACACCAAGCGTGTGTAGTTGTTGACGTATTTAAATGATAATTGAAATGGCTGTAATAGAACGGTTTCATAATGAAACGGCACTGGCAAATGGCAAACTCGGGGCCGAGGTTAAACATCAGGAGAATTATATATATCTGCCTTCTAGTTCGAAGTTGCGTGTTCGTAGAACTTCCCAAAACTGACCCATTCGTGATCGTGTCATCATACAGCAATAACGTGATAGTGGGTCACTGTTCGGAAAGATGCTATAATATTTAAGTATAGCTACATTTTTATTCATTAATTCCGATTACTTCTTATACCCTATATATGATTATATTTGCAGTGATATTTTTTGATGTCATGAAGCCGGTATTTGTAGCTACAATATATTTATGTACTAAGCATAATTCATGATCATGGTTTTTCTCAATTTAATGGAATTGTCCTAATATTTTTTCTTTGTACAAATATGATAGCTTCGATATCGCTAGATCAGTTGGGTAAAAAAAAACAAACGTAGTACCAGTCGCGGTCTCTCGATGTATCACAAATGAGTCAGATCTAATGAGTTTGCGTCATTCGGTACGCCAACCGGCCTTACAAAGAATACACTGTGCGGCTCACCTTGCCGTATGTGACGATTATTGACCCTAAACAACGTTTTGTTATACCAATAGATGCTCTTGTTAATGCGTGATGTAAGATGTATTATAATAAATCGATTGCATCGAATTGATGATGATGTAATTCATTTATCCCTGATGGGAAAGGCAAAAGACTTTAGTCCATAGAACCATGTCTTGAATAGGAGAATTTTGGTAGTTTTAAAGGCGAATTGAGTTATTATATTTGAAGTATAATTTATTTTTAAAATGTGACACAGGTTGCCAGACACAATGACGTACTTCTTTTTTTAATGAATTATATAATAAGCACATCTCACAAATAAGCTCTGACGTCTTATCCTTTTTAAACGGGGTAAACCGCATCGTTGTCCGCTTTTTACAATTTTTTTTAATTCCCATATGTGACAGGTGTCAAGCCCATAACCACCGGGATTAGTTAGCGCCTTAAGATACAGAAAAACAGAAACTAGGATATGAGCTAGTTGGAATTTGAACCCGTTGTAGTTGTAATTCATTTAATATTAGAATAATTTATTGTAAATGTCAATTCATAGTTAAAGTTGTTAATGGCATTTTAAAATGATATCGAAGTTGACTCGGGCGTTGTATTTAATGTTACAGTAACAAAATTATGTTTGCTTCTTGTTATTTGTGGAACGTTTTTAAGACGGCCATTCGGCTGTCTCAATTTTCCTTATAACAGCTCCTCTGGATTCCCGTCAACATTCCCTAGATGGCAAGTTGTCCAACGCTCGCCCACGTCCCGCCTCGTATAGAAGCAACTACATGTTGCCTTGAAAGTTTTATTTTCAACTAGCTACGCCCCACGATGTTACCCGCGATTCTGTTTATTTAAATTTTTCTAAAATAAATGTTACTCCTTATTACATCGGCAATCTGCCAGTGAATGTCTCGTCAGAAACGGTCCAGTCGTTACAGAGATTAGCCCAAACACAGACAATTATAATAAATATATGTCATTCTGTTATATGTACCCTATAAACATTAATATGCATGTAATTTAAAAAAAATTAAACGTGCGGTTGTAATATTAAAATCACCGCGATTTTAATATAACAATCGGACGTTTAAATTTTATTTATTTATATAGATAAAAACTAATTTGCTAAATACAATACTAAAGCAAACAGTAGTAGTGGACTCGGCACAGTACTCACGACGGTCGGGTTTTCTAGTTTGAGTTATCTGATTTTCGAATTTCCTTATCCGTGAAATAGCTACCGGCCGAGTCGAGATTCGGCCCTCTCAGGTGCCCTCGGATCGGAATGCTTACGCGTAACATAGTAACCGTCCAAGCCAAGGTTACCCCTCACCGGGGGCCCTTGTGTCGAGTTACTAGCGATAGAGGTTCAGGCTAAGCGACCTAAGAGCTATGCCACCTCTCAATCCGGTGAAGCAGTCAAGGCCAGCTTCTCTGGCCAATCTGTGTAGTTCGTCAAAAAATTTTTTTTCGAATTTGTACTTAAAAATTACATGCTACATTAGGGATGGAAATGTTTCCGAAAACGATTTTAGTATCAATTGACAAAATTTTATTTGTAGTATATTCGTCATAATACCATTAAATTTTTGGATGGATGCTTATTACTTAATTTGAAAAATATAATTAAGGGGAACATCAACGCGCATTACATTGTTTTTGTTGTTACTAATTAACTGTAATTTATTTCTTTTAAGCTAAATATGTGAAGTCTTTACGTTGTTTTTTAGTCCCTATTTCTGTTTACTCCTTATTTTTTTATACAAAAAACATTTACAACCGCAACGTAACGACTCAATCATATGATTCTAAGGAAAACAGAGCTGTGATAGCTCAGTGTCCGGACGGTCGCCTTAAGTTGCATAGTACGCTAGCAATCCGAGTTCGATCCCCGGTACCGGCACCAATATATTTGTTGTTGCAATTTTATGTGCTGATTTACCACGCGCTCGGCGATGAACGAAAACATCGTGAGGAAACCTATTTGTCTGAAATTTTCTAAAACATGTTAAGTCTGCCAATCCGCACTAGGGCCTCGTTGCGGTCTATTCCTTTATACAATTTTTACAGAGAAGGCCTATGCCCAGCAATGGGACATAATATATAAAGGCTGTAACTTTAACTTAAGGAAAATTATTCCGTTATAGCTAACTAGTTAACGCTTCCGCTTGGATTGTGGAATAATTACATCAGTGCGAAACGAGATTATTTGCATTCGTTAGACACTATCAATGTCTGAGTCGTTTATGTCTTATAAGCTCTCACGTCCTTCTAACTCTGACGAGATAGACAGGATTAGCTTTCGCTGTGCGCTTCACTGAGTATATTAGATCCCATATGTAAGAGTTGGTGAGCCAATCGCATTTATCAAGTGCCTTTTTATACTTTAATAATCGAAAAAACGACACTTAATTGGTACAAACTGACTGGGATTCGAAGTCGCGACTATCAGATCGTAAGCCGTAGGCTTTCACTGTTTGTTTATTGGTTATGTTTTGTCAAATTTATATATCGATCGAAACCAAATCTAAAAACTAAACTATTATTTTTGTTTCGAACGTGTTTAAGAGGCGACAGACCTCTCATATCTACCATATGTATCAATAAAATAACCACACAGACATGAAGACACTATCACTCACACATAATATGAAACTTCCAAATCATTAAACACTAACATTGTATTGTCGCTAAGCAGTCCTAGTCATAGATTGTTATAATATCTCAATCAACAATCATTCTTTCATACGAATTTTAACAGTTCCCTGGTATATCTTCGGAACCCAAGGTCTACGCGTAATAAATTAGTATGGCTCTAACAACAACAATCAAAAATAATAAAATACGGCGCTATAAGTGAATAAGATTAAAAAAACAGACAGATTGGAAGATTCTAGAAGAAGTGAACCTTTTGATGAACTCCTCAAGGCGTAAGATGAGACGATATTTTGGACTTCGAAAAGAAGACAGAATTGACGTCGCGATGTCAGAATTGCTTGATTGATTAGGGTTTGATTTTATTTATAAATTTAGTTATTTCTGTTAACTAAATGTAATATGATGTGTACGAATCCATGGGGCAATAAGATTGACATAAACAGTGATAAATTCTCACAGGGGAATTAACGTACGCTTTATACTAATCTCGCCGGGGCCTAATGTTCAGTTTTAGTCGAGGTTCGGCCCTCTCGGGGGCCCTCGGATAGGAATGCTTACGCGTAACATAGCCACCGTCCAAGCCGAGGTTACCCCTCACCGGGGGGACCCTTGTGTCGAGTTACTAGCGATAGAGGTTCAGGCTAAGCGACCTAAGAGTTATGCCACCTCTCAATCCGGTGAAGCAGTCAAGGCTTCAGCTTCTCTGGCCAATCTGTGTAGTTCGTCATAAAAAAAAAGCCTCATACTATATACACTGTATTGCGATTTGCACGATCTAAACTCCTAGGTGTAAATTGGACGAAACATCTCATGCGTGTCATGTTTTTTGTTCAGCGTGGTTCCAAGGTCTTTAACATCAACGAATTTTAATCTTGTTTTTGCGTCCTCGACAATTACAGCACTGCCATTTAATAATACGTATAATGATAATTTACATCGTGCGCTTTTTTGTGCATAGGTAACAAGTAACGACTTTGTTTTGTTCTGACAGTATATTGTTTTTTTGTTTTTAGTAAACAGAATTGACAATTGATATTACTGACAATATATATTTAATACAGGATGATAGAAGGTTTATTTGAAGTTGCTTGGTGTGAAATAAACTAAATTGAAATTTACACGTTAAGATGAATATACAGTTAAATAATTGATTCTTATTTGATTCTATTATTGCTCCTAGACATAAAAACAAACTTACGTAAACTGCGATAAAATGCTAAATTGATTATTTTCCTTTTTTAAACATTATACTTATGTATAATGTAATACAAAAATATAAACCAACATAATATACAAAATATTATGTGGGTTTCATCATCATCATCATCAGCCTGTCACAGTCCACTGCTGGACATAGGCCTCTCCAAAGGCATGCCACCGTCCACGATCCTCGGCCACTCTCATCCAGCCGTCCTGCGTAGATCGTCGCTCCCACCTTGTCTTAGGGCGTCCCACCCCGCGTTTGCCTCTCCGAGGTCTCTCGAGAACTCGTTTCGCCCGGTTATACGTTCTACGGCAAATATGTGGGTTTATATTTTTGTATTTATGGCCTATGTTTACTTCTAATATATATATAGTTCAGTAATTATATCTTTATGTTAAACAAATTTTACTCTTATTTATTTATTCTTGACTTTTCTTGTTAACGTTATTATTTATTTATTTTACCCCGCCTGACCTACAGGGTTGCGTGGAAGAGATTGCCTTTAGCAGGCCGCCCATGCCCACATTTACGTTATATTTAGTTTTACTCGACTGTACCTACTTTATCATGAGCAATAAAGTGTTTATCTCACTTGTAGCTGTGGATTTGTCCAAAATTGTCTTATGAACCTGGTTCGAACAGTTTGAAAATAAAATATGCTGCCTATGTATTTTTTTGGATAAAACTTATTAATTTATTTAATTAATAAGATACACCAATAGCATTACACAAGCATACATTGTTGTAATAATCAAGTTTACAAACTAAGTCCTGTTGTGTATGCCAATTACAGGTGTACACAACATTCGCTATAAAGAAACGTAACTAATAATAAGGTAACGTAATACTTAAGGTAAAGTTGAGTTTATCCGCTACCAACAATTTTCTTTTCTATAAAGAAGCGAATTATACAAAGAAATTATTCAATAGAAATAATTTCAGTAACGATTCTGTGACTGGGATGGTTTTTTGATTTTGATGAGCGCTTGTGAATATATTTTTTAATTTCACTATATAATATAGTTCGCTAAGTCTTCATTCTGCTTCACTGATATGAAAAAGATACTAGAATAATCATATTTCATTGCCACCGCTACGGTTTGATGACTTTAACTGCATAATAAAATTAAAACGTAGTTGATTTTTTTATAGAAAAAACATATCCCGTACTTTTTTTCCAACCGCTATAGATTTGAGGTTTAAAATTATTACTGTTTTCCGACACATTAATATTAAATTACTTGTAATTATTACATATATACTTTATTATTCAACCAACAACGAAATATTTACAATTTAATAGATATTACAAAATATTTACAAAAAATATAACTGTGCCAAACCGTCATCGCTTGGCAGCGTGCCCAGAAGGCTGGTAGCATTGCCACGTTGTATGGCAATGCTAAGCCTCTGTGCAAGGTATAAGCCAGCCCTCTGGTCACCAGATGTGTCGACCAACTTCTTAGCTAACACATTAAAAAGGTGGTGTGCACTAGGACCCCACGGATCCAAAGTTTCTACCCCAAACGGCTCAAATATGAAACCCGTATCGAGGTTACTACTCGTATACTCGTATTTGCGCCGTTTGAGGTTTTCTGCAGATGCAGCGGCCGCTCCAGCCTCAACAGAAGATTCTGGAAGATGTGACGGCGCCAAAGTATCGACGCATGTGGCATCCCATACTAAAGGCCGTCCCATCTTCCAGGGTATAAGAGTCATACCGTCTGGTCTCTTACCATCACTACGCAATAGTCCACTTGTAATTTAATTGTAAAATATAATAAATTCAATACACTCTAACACTTATATATACTTTTTATCTTCGTGATCTTACATCTCTGTGGAAGCTTCCAATATTTAATATCTCATGAAATATCCGATGTTATTTTGTCCAAATTCTTGCATTCTGGGGTTTTTTGCATTAAACCTTAAGTTTGGGCTAAGCTATGATAGCCTAGTACTAAGCTGTTTGACTCTGATGGTCACGGATTCGTGTATCAGTTGTCTTGTAGAAAAATATTGTGTGTAAAAATAACTTGTTTAAATTTTGCACCCGGTGCATGGCGATTGACTTATGGAACTTAATATGCGTCGTGTAAAGCGGACGCCGAAAGCAGTGTGTCTTGGGTTAAAAGGACTTGAGAGCTTGTTTTATTGTCTTATGCTTTGGTACTAAAAAGACTGCGTTTGAATTCCAGGGCCACCGCCACGGCTGGGCTTGAAGGCGGCGAGCCCCGGGGCAGCGGGTGTGGACGAGGATTGTAACAGCAACACCAGCCTGGCCGGCAGCCAGCACTCCACTCACGATGATATCGACGCACACTGCGATAACTCCGGCTATCTCTGGTTCCTCGACTATAAGTTAGTATTCACACAATTTCACGTTTTACTAACCAACTTTAAGAGAATCATTTGTGCTTTAATAACTGCGTCATACCTGAACGTATTTGGATTTTTTTCAACCGACTAATAAGGAGGTGGATCTCAATTGGTCTGTTTGTTTTTTGTTTCTATATTTGTTACCCCATAATGTTAACGAGCGAACCGATTATGATGATTCTTTATTTGAAAGCTGGGTGACAATTCAATTTAGTCTCAGTTCTGATAATGGCATCCATGAGAAAACATATAAGTCTTAAATTTGTATTACGTATGTGTGCCACAAACGCATAACTCAATAACACGCCATTCATTTTCGATAATTTAAATTTTTTTGAAACTTTCATTAAACTAATCTTGAAGTATCTTCTTTATAATCGTTTCCTCAGAGCTGAGGGTCGTGACCACCAAGAGAGCTGCCTTGAACGAGCCTTCCCCACTCTTTCCTATTTTGGGCCAGGTGGATAGCCGTCTTGAAGTATAGGGTATACTAAAGTTTGGTTGGGTTCTGATTAATTCTATTTCGTAACATTTTTACAATAATTCTAGAATATAAATAGGGCTTCCGCGCGTAATAGAGTTTAACATTTGATTTGAGGTCGGTTTTTGTAATTGTATGAAAGGGTTTCATTCAATTAGGCCTTATGTTAATTTTGTTGGCATTGAACTTTAGGTTCCGTGATATATTAGAAAAATCCTAAAATTGGTATAGAAAAATATTGTTGATACAGATATGATCTATACCATTTGGTTTATAACAATCCAAGACTACGTAGGTACTCCGTAACGATAACGAGCGCGAATTAAGAAGAAGAAAGAGAATAGAGACGCAAAAACTTTGTAATATTATGATATTTCGGATTACAAGGGAACGTCCGTGCTACTAAAATACGTTAACCCTATTAGCATCCGTCACCGATGTGATTTGTAGTCGGTTTTTGTTTTTACTAATAAATATACGTGTACTCAAGAATTGGGACGTTAACTGATTGATCTATGAGAATCTTAGATTCAAACTAACCGCCGCTGGATTAAAGTCAATTGGAAAAATCCACAATTCCTTTGTCGACGAAGTCTCACAGACGAAGTCTGCCAAGCTGCAATTCTGATTCAGGAGCCACTTAAATTTTATCTTTCCCACTTTCACAACAAGGAGAGATATAACACAGGAAATGTATACAGTTTATTCGATTGTTATATCTTCTCAAAGCTTACGGGAAATGGAATCCATTGCTAACGCTCGTGTTTTGATAAGTTAAATTTGTGTTTATTGTTATTTTCTACTCAGTACGAAAACTCCGTTCTATGTTTAGTGTGCGGAATTCGTAAAGAATTGTTTAATAATGCTATCAATTGCACGCTTTAGTTGTTATTATATTAGAAGGGAAAACCTAGTGCTTAATGTTTATTACCTAGGACTTTTAGACGGTGGTTGCAGTTGCGTTGCTGATCTTTGACAATGAAGTAGACTTCTTGTTGATTCTTTCAATCTTTGATTGCCTCAAAGATCCATATCTATCCAGGCGTTATTGTAAAGAGATATTTTGTTTGTCTAGTAGAGCTCCAGCTGTACAGTGGACTCGATAGTTAGGATTTGTAAGTCCCCACCCCCTTCTTTTACGTGTAATAAAGCTTTAGTGGCTTCTTCCATTCCCTGTGCTTAGCTTGACTTTGAATCTTTTCACGGGCTATAAAGTTCTCTACCTTCACAGCAATGGAGGCTATAATATATTTCGTCACTCCTAATAAATGCTGAAGAAAACTAATTAGACTGAAGTCGTCTCTAATACTGATCTTAGTTTAGTTTTAGTATCAATCGCACCACAGAATAAATTGTGTATTTAGTTAAGTGTTTATTCCTTTGGTTCTTATTATTATATTTTTCTATGTTATCCTTTTACATATTTTTGAAAGTTAAGATAAAGATAAATGTACTAAGTACCATTCTCTTAGACAAGCTGTTTAAAATATATTGTTAAGTACATAGTACGTTGGCTTCCTATTAAATAAATAAATTGTGATAGCTATTAGAAGCATTAAGCTGTCTCAAAAACATTTTTTTTTGTGTAACAAAAGGCATGACTGCTGATTTATACATAAATTCAGAGTTGTCCTTACCCTTTGTCCTTTTTGCTCTGAGCATAGTCTTCCTATGCTATGGACTTTTTGGTCAGGGACTTTCAGTTTCCTTCCTTTCGGTTTACTTCCTTTCATTCATTCCACTACTACTCTACCTGTTAATGCTAATTTATATTTCTACTTATCCTATTCTAACATAGTTTCTATCTACAATCTCTTATTTTACAATCTGTTATTAACTACTATCCATTCTTACTTCTATTTTCATTATTCTATTTATTATTTATTTCTAATCCTTATCTACCACTCTTATTTCTAATTCCGGGCTCGTTGCAGGTATTGCTTTAGCAATACTTGTTGAGAGCACCATATTTTCTATTTATTTTTATTTCTGTTAATATCCCTCTCAAAAACATTAGGTAATGCCACTTTACCGTCGCATGTTTATATTAAATATCGTTGACCTAGTTCACTAGGTGAGACGCCGGAGCCTCCGGGGGCGAGCTTTGTCCACTATCGAGACTGGCTCGCGATAGCAATCCCACCAGGAAACATTAACCACCATTGTTAGATACGACTGAGCTTTTGTAACTGTATTTGCTCTGTTATTAACCTTGCAGCAAATATACATGACTAGAATAAAGTGAGGCAAACAGAATTGTTCTAATTTTAATATATTTTCTTCAATTTGATTTCAGAGATATTTGATTTTAATATAAATTAATAGAATACTTGCCCTAGCTAGGAATCGAATTTACAGCCTGCTGCTTTTGCCAATAAGTCTCCGTGTTTTGTTTTTCATCTCTAGAAGCGTCAATAGCCTTATCGTTTAGGGGTACGGCCTACGAATCGTGAGGTCGTGGGTTCGAATCCACCATTAGACTATTGACGTGAACCATCTCCTAGCACAAGCTTAAGCTTAGTTGGAATGGTTAACAAGAATGTTAGTAATATATATGAAAAAAAAAGATATTGCAAGCTTTCTTTTTTTAAAAAAAAAAAACTGGTATCGGTATTAAAAATTGTACTTTCACTTGATAAATACTTGTCCTGTACATACCATCACCCTCCTCACCGCTAAATGTGTTGTAAAATCTTTAGTTATATAAAAATGTAAAAGATAAATAATAATAACTATTATCTATTATTGACTTTACACACAAACTATGACTTATGTTACTTATGTTAATGTAGCAATATTATCTAGTTATCTTTTATATTTTAAGTACATTATATTTACGCACATAGTAGATAATACGATTTTTTTAAAAGAAGCAATTTTTTTTTCACATATAATAATAAAATTCTTGTTGACCATTCCAACTAAGCTATTAAGCTTTGATAGGAGATGGTTTACGTCAATATTTGATCGATAGAGGTTCAGGGTAAGCGACCTAAGAGCTAATGCCACCTCTCAATCCGGTGAAGCAGTCAAGGTCAGCTTCTCTGGCCAATTTGTGTAGTTCGTCAAAAAAAAAAATCAATATTCGAATGGCGGATAGGGACCTACGACATTAAGTTTCGCAGACCGTATCCTAAACCATTAAGCTATTGACGCTTATTAACTTTTATTACATATAGACCATTAAATAAACTCACATATCTATCTCTTTCTCTTTCAGCCCGATATTTCGAGACAGTACCTGCCACCAGACGTCCGTACTCTCTTCCGTGTCTGCCTCGTACAAGGGCATAAGCGAACTGACCTCACGCTTCGAGTTCACCTCCCGATACAACGACATCGCTCGCGACCTCGACGCCAACCTCGCCGAGGCTGACATGGAAAGCTTCAGAACCGAGGACATCCACGCCCTCCTCATGACTGCCAACTTACCGCATGACGCTATTGTTGATGGTAGAACGCACGATGTAAGTTCTTTTTTTAAAACATAAATCTTCTTTTTTTCTACATGAACTACCCTCATCAGCCAGTACATTTTCACCGTATTTTCGTGAGGTGGCACAGCTCTTAGGTTTAGAGTTAGGCAGCCTTAATCTCTTTAGAGAGTACTAGGCGAAGGGGATCTCCTAGAGGGATCTCATCTTGGGCGGTTGCTCTATTCGCGTTAGCATTCCAATCCGAGGGCGCCCAAGAGGGCCGTATAAGTAAGGCCGTGTAAGGCCGCGGTAAGTAGCTTTAATCGTAAAAGTATCAAGACATCCAACATAAATCTCCTATTTCTATTATTTTACTCGTAAATATAACCAGTATCCATTCCATATTGCAGATAAAAGCAAAGCAAACAGCGGTATATTCTTTAAAAGGGGAAGTTTATTTTTAAATTACCTACATTATTGCTAAAACTGGCGGCTTTGACTACGGAACGTAAAGATTATATAACATTAATGATCAATGTCTTTAGTTAGTAGAAGATTTCTCCTATAGATACATAGACAGTTAAAACATTTATTGCACCAAAGTAAATGTACAAAGGCGAACTTAATGCTATTTAGCATTTTCTTCCAGCTAACCTTTAGTGGTTAAGAGCAGGCTAAGGGTAGTGCCGCTAAAATATCAGTTTAAAAATATTATATAGATTACTAAATATACACTTACATATTTAATATTATACATATACATAGAATACAAAAACGACAATATATATATATACCTGTTTGTAATTTTTCATTGTTTGAATAGAAAGTATTCGGATACACGAGATTTAAAGACATTAGTGGACGAAGCCTCCTCTCTCAATCGGCAAATTATTCCATAGTTTTATAGCTTCTATGACTATACACACTTGTTAATAATTAGTTGAAACTTAACCTTGCAATACGTCTATGTCACCTGTAATGCGAAAATCTCACGATCGTAAGTTTTAAATACATTTAACGTTTAAATAAAATAAATAATGACCGAGTCGTTTCACGTTTAACCTTACGCAAGCGCCTGTACCGCGTCAGAAAATTTCGCAAGAAGGACGAAAGATAATCTGCCGTCGTAAACATAAAACTTTAAAAGTCAATATATCAACCATAAAACGAGACGAATCCTTACTGTTTACAAGCGAGATAAATAAAATTTCGTTGCCTTTTGCGAATAATTTTCGACAAACAATGTTACTCGTATATTCGCGTGCCGTTATTTTCACAGATAATTCATTTACATTACTTACTTTATAGAATGACGGTTAGTAAGTTTCTGTAATAAAAATCTTTTTGAAAAAACGTGTGCGTTTATTCAAAAAGATTTTTATAAGAATTTAAGTAAAAAAATGCTGCTTTACATTGTGTTTTGATAACAACCGTTATTAAGATGAAATCATGAAGTGTGAATAACAGAAATGTGAAATCAAACGATTTCCTTAAGGAACTCTGGTTTTTGTATTTATGTTAGTTTTTCTTGTGACGAACTACACAGATAAGTCAAAGAAGCTGAATTTTACTGCTTCCCCTGATTGAGATCTGGCATAGCTCTTAGATCACTTAGCCTGCCACAATGGGACCTCTTGTGTCGAGCCGGGGATTACGTAGGCATAAGCATTCCAATCCGAGAGCGCCCGAGAGAGCCGTAACACGGCTCGTTCGGATGCTATTACACGGATAAATTTTGAGACATTTAAAAGCTAACTTACTCTGAGTGCCACTTCATACAGCGTTGGCGCTAGCGGAAGAAGTGACCTAAGAAATTCCAGCAATGTAACATCTTATTGTAGTTAAGGAGTGCTTACCTAATTTTAGATTGTCATGAACCTTCCAATATCTCAATCGCATAAGAGTTTCGGAAATTCACTCCTGTTTCCTATGCCAACAAAATATATATGGGACCGAATTGTACTAAATCTTTGTACTAATCGTTTCATAAATGAATGGCACAACCATAATAAAAAATAAAGACGAATGTTAAAGTCGTAAGTCCGTTACTTACGACCGTAAGAGAGCATTTGAGAACTTATGAGAAGCAAAGACAACACTTGGTGGAATGGTCGAAGGCATTATGGAAGTTCTATATTGAGTGATGGATTGGATACTGGTTGATGATATAGTAATATTGTTAAGTAAATAGCGAGGAAATTTATATAAAAGTTAATTATTTTGCATAAATGTAACTAGGTAAGGTAAAAACATATAATAGATTACGGGTTAGACTTTTTCTTTTTGATTCTACTAACAGTATTTATATTTTAAAAGATTATCAAAAATTACTATCTAATGTGTCCCATATCATATCTTTTATTGTTTTGATGATCTGGTTCTTGGTACTAAATATATGTTTATAACTTATATTTTTATTTTTCATATGTATTTTATGAACGTAACTATTCCATACCATATGTTTATTTTTCAGTTCCGTATATACTAATTTCATGGTGGCTAAGATTTCATATCATGGTGTATTGCAGAGTAACCCCCGTGGCGAGATGTTCGCCAGCATCTCGAGTTCTCTCATGGAAAAGTTTCGGTTCGACAGTTCTATGAGTGGCGACAGTAGTTTTCAGGTTCGCCTCGCTTTGCTGTTCGATGTTACATTAATATACACATTAATCTCATTCTCACACCACTCACACGCAAATAAAAGTGAATGTATGTTTTTCTAGCGGCTCCGAAAATCTTTGGAATAAAGTGGACATGCATGGTAGCTGTAACCAATTCATTTTTACTGTTTATAGAATTTTCACGGTTTCAAGAGCACCGCTATTCGATGTTAGTGTAGTATAAAAATACCCACTTGAACGAAATAATTTGACCCTTTGTTAAAATTGTGTTAAGTTTCAGAATATTCAGCCCTGTAGTTCTGGGCTCTTAAGAATAAGACTACGGTATCCTCTGCCTGTCGTAGAAAGCGACTAAAGGGGCCTCGGGTTCACTGGGCGACAAGGGTGGGGCCTTTGTCGTCCGCCAAGGTGGACCTGGGAAGAAGGCGACATCGGCTGGTCCGTGATCCGTGTCGCCTTGCACTGCGAGGGCAGAGGGGAGGGAGTAACCTCCCCTCGGGACGTGCTCTCCTTCCCGGAGCCCCTCGTCATGCACCGAGGAAAGGGCCACCGGGGAGGTTTTAGTGGGTAAAACCCCACATAACCGCCGCCTTCCCCAGAAGGCGGGGTATCTTATTGAAAATTTCCTCCTCGTAAACAAAAAAAAGTTTCAGAATACATTTGGGAGAGTGTGTTCAGGAATTACATGTTCTAGTTCCCCCATCACCGTTCCACGATCGGACTTTTTGTTGTAAACGTGAAGGAGGTTTGACAAAACAGCCCGAAACCTTATGCTTCGTCTTTAATTATTCGTATGGCAAAGGACTGGAATAGTTTGCCCGCGTCTATATTTATAATATTTTTCTCTTACAATATGAATGTTTTTAAGAGTAAAGTGAATAGGCATTTACTAAGTATGTATGTATGCTTCACTATCCAGGACAGCATTTTCACTTAACATCAGATAAGCTCGTGGTCAATCACTTGCTTATAAAGAATTTAAAAAATGTGTATATTGATACACTATGTAGTTATTGTTTATGTAGGAATCATTCATTTATATCTTATTAATACTACGTATAGAGATACCGTTGGTTGGAATTAAAAACAACTGGTACAATAGGAGAAAAAACAAAACATTGAATAATAGGAAATTATATGTTTAACAACTTAGTATGTGTATGCTATATAATCTGCGATTATTGCAGCATTGTCCACACATTTTTTACTTTTAATTCGACTTGAAATCAAAATCTTTTTAACTTGAATAAATAAGACTTAATAAAAGCGCCATCTAACGTTGAATATACTATCTTATCTGGTTTTATTTGTTTTCAATAGATGGCACTCTAAACTTAAAATTATTTTCACTTCATCTACGGAAATCCCATTTAAACAATATTTTCAGATCTAAATATGTATAAAATATACAGATCATCTATTTATGATCCCAAAGGGCTTTTTTTGTTAACGAGGAGGAAATGTTCAAAAAGATACCCCGCCTTCTAGGGGAAGGCGGCGGTTATGTCGGGGTTTTTACCTAAAACCTCCCCGATGGCCCTTCCTCGGTGCATGGTGAGGGGCTCCGGGATCTCCAGTGGAATGCACCGGAACCCCTTTGCACTGTGCTCAAGGTGAGCACTTCCCGGGGGGACGGGAATAATCCCTCCCCCCCTGTGCCCTCGCAGTGCAAGGCGACACGGGCCAGCCGATGTTGCCTTCTTCCCGGGTCCACCTTGGCGGACGACAAAGGCTCCCACCCTTATCGCCCAGTGAACACGAGGCCCCTTTTAGTCGCCTTCTACGACAGGCAGGCGATACCGTAGTATTATTCTTGAGAGCCCAGAACTACAGGGCTGGATCCCAAAGGGCTAAGCGTTTGACTTACGCATTACAGTCGGTTCTTCTAGTAAGATTCCATAGTAAGATTAAGGTTTTTTCTTTTATTACCTACAAAAGATCACTTACTAAGATTTGCACTAAATGAATATAGGCTAAAAAGCGGATAGCGGATGCTATCTGGCTACCTCCTTTGGATTAAAAGGAGGAGCTTTTTTATCTTAACGTTTAAATTAAATTTAAATCTGATACATTTAAGTTTCGGTTTATTTCATGTTGTTACTGATCGTGACCATGTCTACCCAATAGAATTTTTTATCTTATTTTAAAAGCATACATATACAGTGTACCTATTTGTTAAAGGTGATTTAGACGATTATTATTAGCACTATATAACGACTCAAGAGTAATCGGAGCGCGTTGCGGGCTCGCACGTATAAATAAGTGGAAAGTCCACAATACTTGGCTAGCATTCATAACAATACTTCCTATACTGTAGTCCCATAGTACGTCGGTCCCACGGGATGTGCCCAGTAGTAAAGATAAAATAAGACCATTACCGATGTGTGAGTACGCTGTATATCGTTCACACAGAATTGCGTCAATCATTTCAACTACACTCTTTATTCCCCCGTTCATACAGTCATTCCCTCCATAATGCGTCTGTGTTGAACGTTCTATATTTATTCATCATCGGTGTGTGCGTGCGCACACTGCCACCATGTGTGCGTTACCAATGAAGTCTATTCATTGTGTCACTTCTTCCCAAACTTCACTCTCGCACTTCTGTTTAAACATCGCCGAGCTATCTGTGTAAACTAATTACTTTCACAGACATCTGATGCTTACCTACTATGTGTAAACAAACATTATTTCGTTAATTAGACCCTCATTTATTGCCCTCCCGCTTATCTAATTATAGACTATGTACTGGTGCAGTGATATTAGTCGCAAACGCAACTTTGAACGGAATGGTAGCGTACAAGTGGAGTGTTTTTTAATATTTAGCGACAGTTTGAGATCCGCATGCGGTGGCTAATATTAAATTTAGTATACCCGCTGCCCCAGTAGCGCCCTGGGCTTTCGGGACTGTTGTACTCCGCGCTCACTTGCAATGAATTCTGTAACATGTGATTTTTTAAATTTATGCTCGTGTTCAATACAAGAACTCATAAACAACTGTGTGTGCATGAGATAGTACATAGATTTGTGAATTATTATTATTTAGGGCGGTGTGAACATTGCGTAAAGTGTATATAGGGCTAAAATCTATTCGTAGCTAGTAGAAGAACGTTAATTTAGTGAACACGTTTTCTAAGAGACTTTGGACTGGACAAATTAAACATGGGTGTGACTGAATACGACTGGGAATCCTATAACGGATACAACTCCGTGAGTTTTTTGTAATATATATCAATATTTTAGTGGCAAATGCAAAAACTTGCATAGAAATTAATTCATATGACATAAATGATTTGTATTACATGTACACATAGTGTATATGATTATCTACGTCATTCCATGTGTTCTAATACCAAATAACTCTCCAAATGAATAATATAATGATGAAATATAGACATATTACATTCGTGTACTTTGCTTATAATTAATACCTAATCATTATTTATAATATCAAGCTTATCATAAGATTTTATCGAAATACCCTCACTATAATAATAATACATTTTCAAATGGTAGCCCCCTAAATAATTCAACAGTTGAAGTAAGAGTACATACAGAGTTTTTATGTACTGTATGCGTCGTTGTTTGATTTGTGACCTTATTGTAACAGGAAGGGAATTAAATTGATGATAACGCCCCGCTCGCAGCGCCGCTATATGTCGGTGGTATAAAATACCTAAAGTTATATGTTATTATATGTTTATTTAGATATTTAAATTATAGAAAGTATACTCCTAACTGACAGAGCATTAAGGGACAGAGAATAATCTGTCTTTCCCTTCGATTACAATGTGGATATTTTCAAGAGTAGAGTGAATAGGGCATTTAAGCTAATAAGCTAGTGCACCTTATCTTCCAGCACTGCATTCTCACTTAACATCAGGTGGGATCGCAGTCAAGCACTTGCTAAGAAATTATAAAACAATTACATTGACATAATTATACGCGCACACATATTTTGTTCGCCTCTGAAATGACTACACGATTCATCGTCACTCTACGTAACCGAGGAAATATTTAAAGCGCAAGGAAAATCCCACCACAGGAAACCATGTCTTCGCTACAACGTATAACGCCGGCATTAGTCGTCTAAACATGGTAGTTAGTAGTTCGAGTGATCCGAATACTGACAGAATTGACTTCGGAATAGAAGCCTTTGTAGCCGGTTCATTGCCAATATTACAAAGTATTTGGTGATCGAAACCAATTATCTTTAGTTAAATTTCTTATTAATATTGTGAGCAAATTAGTTTTCTCTGTACATGAATTGTGGAAGCGGTGATAACTTTATTCGAATCCTAGTTGACTTGTATCAGTAAATGTTTTTCGACTTCCTAAACATAACATAAGCAGTCATGCCCGTCATAGGAGTAGGAACAATCAAAATCAAGAACATCCCAAACGACCTTAAACCTGTCACACCTCTTTCACTAAATTCACATCGATACAACTCATATATTGTCCTGTCTATTTCACTGTACGTCGCCAATCTCAATCTGGTTGATATAATTCCTTCCCTATACATTTTCTTTGTCATTCTATCTCCACTCGACCATTGTATGTCTACAAACACCACACCTTTCTTAATTGTAGTCACCTCCTTCATAGATACATGATAATCGAATAAATCGAATTTGAAATATAAAGTAATTTTTTTAAACCAAAAAATATAGGTTATAGATGAGTAATCAACAATACATTCTATATTAAAACCTTCGCAAAAAGCCGAATTTTACTGTACAAGGATCATGTCTACCCCCTCGTGTCCCTCCTAATTCTTCCTAATTGAATGTATTTAGTACCTTGTGCCAATGTGCTGGAGTCAGGACCTTATTTTAGCTTTCGGTCTTCAACCGGCATTTATACGTGTTGTGTAAACCGAATGTTTATGTTCCAACTAATGCTCGTTTACGTTTCGAAACTTTCCGGGAACCAACTCAAATACCCCGCCTGTACAGATAAACACCGTCTACTTCGATATCACTCTACGAAATATAAATCGTGTATTTTCTTTATCACTAACAGAATTGAAACGATAAAACTAATACAACATTAATTTATATATTATTAGATTAATACCTAATCGACTATATTATATTATATATTGTACGTAATAATACCTTTTGTCTTTATGTACTTGTTAATACACTTCTATAATGGCCTTTAAAATACCTATTTAATAATATAAAACTTACTGTTATTTTACACGAAAACAAATCATTTAAGTCGAAAGCTTATTAAATAATAACATAATTAACATGAATGAGAAATTTTAATTAATTAACCAAATAGGGTGAAGAATCCGTCGGTTCCATCAACACGATGTCAATATGCAAATCGGAGCTTCTCTTCTCGCCCGTGAAGGAGGGCGGTCACGGCGTGCACTTCAGCGTGGACAGTCTGGACTGCGAGTTGCCAACGGAACAGGACCTCATCCTCACCTGCCAGGCCAATAAGGACAACTACACCATAGCCTTCGAGGGCAGCCTCACCACTTACTCTGAGGACAGTGAGTGCGCCGAGCCCGCCGTCAATCAAAGACATGGTAACTTTTTACTGTCATTTATAACTTTGCGGGGCAATGGGTGAATGAGCATACGGATCACCTGATGGCAAGTAAATACCGTCGCATCTCATCCAAAACCTCTTAAAGAAATTGCAGGTGGCGTTGCTGCTGTTATATAATTGTGGCCCGTCAGCACCTTATATTTCTAATCGTCCGTACATCAAAACATTCATCATCATCATAATTTCAGCCGTAGTACATGCACTGCTGGACGTAGGCCTTCTCCAACGATTTCTTAAAGGACCGGTTGTGAACGGCTTGCATCCAGACGAGACCTGCGGCATTTATAAGGTCGTCAGGCCACCTTGCGGGAAGTCGGAAATGTTTCGCTGCGCTTGCCAGTCCGTGGTTTCAAAACGAGAACTTTTCGGCCCCAACGGCCACCTGTACGCGCTTTGTGTCCAGTCCATTGTCACTTCAACTTGCTTACACCATCAAATTTATTAATTTACCAAGTTATTACTCGGATATCGTTTAATCTTGTGACTTAACTTGGATTTTAACAAAGAGCGCAATGTCTTCCTAATCTGGCTTTACTCCAAACGTGTGACCTTATCCTGAAAATCGCGTAGGTCATTACACTCTATACTCCTGTGCAGAATTATTTAAAATCGATCCAGTCAGCACATAACTGTCTATTAAATACATACAAACATTCACAATTATTTAGTAGACTGTATTAAATTGATATTAATCATGTTTTAAGAAGTATATTAAAGTGGCCATGCTTTGCGGCTTGGCGTAGTGACGTAATGTTTGGAAATCACATGACGAATCAGAATTCCTCATTATTCAAGATAAGCTTCCTGCTAATTTTGTTCATATCTTTGCAGACAAATTGGATAAGGAAGAAACTAACATAGTAATAGATAGTGATGAAAGAACGCGCAGGAATTTAGAATTATTAGAGAGATGTAAGAAAATGACAAATAAACTTACATCTATGGCTAGAAGTGATTTAGCATTAACTACGTGGAGTAAACTTAAGAAACAAACCAGTCAGTCACCATTAAGGAGGTAAGAAAATCTTTGCAACAATTTAATGAATATTTTATGTACGAATATTTGCATTTCTTCCTTTCTTTCAAGGCACCCGTCAGGTAATAATAATGAAGGCTCAAATGTAACGACTGATTCAACGAGTGAAATGAACAATTCTGTAATAAAAAGCCAAAGTTTGCCAAATCTTTATAGAAGAAAGCTCATGAATAGTTCTATCGCTTCGGTCGCTCTGAGCAATTCTACGGTACGTATCGCACTGCTAATCAAATATCTGTGTTTACCTTGCTACGGTAATTACTTAACACATTTTCGTTTTTAGGTCGATTCCTTCACGGCCAATCTAAGACTAACAGGCACATCTACCTGTATGAAGTTGTACGATGTATGTCAAAACCGATCGTCTCATGCCAGTCAACACTCGGAGCCTATGAGCACATCTTCTACTGAAAATCACACTTCATCAGACAAAAGTCTTACCAAGCAATCTTTTAACTTGGTTAAATTATTTATGAAACAGAAAAGCATTAGTAATGATGGGATAGTTACTATGGATCAGCTAGATAGATCTGAATGTTGGCCATCAAGTTCTGGTGGTGAAAGTGGGGAATCCATGGGAGAACAAAAAATAGAAGATTTGAAGTTAAAGACAGATGAAAGGCCACAAATAGATCTACCTCATGATGAATTAGGAGAAACATCACTTGTTTACGAGGAAATTAGACCTATTAATACCTATAGCAAAGTAACCGAAGAAGTACTAATTGAAGAGGAAGAAGGTGCAGATGGCGCTAAGTTGGGAGATAGTGAATCTAATTTATATGCTGTGGTAAATAAACCACACTTCAAACGTCCTAGCCTAAACGTGAACAGCCCTTCGAAGATGAGACTTACAAGAAAATCGTGCTCCTCTCAATCGTCTGCAACAAGTGTTAGTATTTCAAGTTGCTCAGAATCAGATGGAACACAAATAACTAGAATGAACAAAGTACTCGAAAAAGAACCTTGCGAAAGTAAATTTACATCTACTCATCTTGACAGTGCCACAATAGACAAGAGCATGCAAACTTCGATTATACAATTGTCAAATATATCGCAAGACCGAGAAATGTTTAAGGTCATAGAGCCTTCGTTCCTAGAAAAACTAAAAGAAGGAGATTGTGAAAAACCAGTTTTTGTTTTATACCCAAACTATACTTTACCCGATATAAGCTTTTTGAACGGTAGACCCAACATTTACTTAAATCCATTAAAAGTTAATGTATCTCCAAAATCAACAGACAGTAAGAAAACCAGAATGCAAGTTAAGGGCAAAAGACCTTTTTCATGTAATGATGTTGAAGTATTGAAGAAAAAAGGTCTCGGGCATATTAAAGATTGGGATTCCCTCAATTTTCTATTGCCAATGGAATGTAAACAATTGCTATCTGAAATGCCTGAATTGATGCAACACCTAAAAGAGAAAGAAGGTATGTCAAAATGTAGTGATAGATACTGTAGTGCCTCTCCATTCTCTAAAGTTAAGAATAGGCCCCTGAGTTGTGATTGTAACAATTTGGCAGGAAACACAACAGCAGTGTCTTCAAGTTCAAGTACAGCAACTCAACCTTCTTCAGGCTATAGAGGTTCGTCGACAATGTTGACAGATTCATCGGCTCAAAATAGTCCGGCCCCTGCTGGGAATTTCAATCCATTATTTGTATATCGATACGATTCCGCCACAAGTTCAGAAGCAAGTTGCGCCAATGCCGATGGTCAGAGAATAAATAATTCAGTTCCAAAACGGTCGCACTGTTTAGCTGATCAGACTAGATTGGCGAAACAAGGAGAATTAGCACCCCCAAGGCCACCGTTACCAAAAAGCATTTTGCGCAAATCAATGGATAAAACTCGAAAATCAAGCGCACAAGCGAAACGTTACAGCATGTTTGAGTTGGACGAATTCATGCAAGATCCAATTGTTTGTGCTACAGCTGTAACAGAACAGAAAACAAAGAGAAGGTCTCTTCAAGAACCTTACTATTTACAAAATCAACCTCAAGATTATAGAAAGAATAATGATATAGCAGCGAAGAGACTCTCGCAACAGTTCTTGGATGCAGCAGATAAAGATGCAGATTACAACGAGTATTACCAAGATGAAGGCGTCGGAACAGAAAGCAGTTTGGAATCGGGAAAATCAAATGAACTGAAATTCCATCGACCTCATACGCCACCAATGCCGAAGCCAAGAACAAAGAAGATAGAGTACATTGATTTCCCGCCACCTGGAGCATTAATAAGTAGTGCCGACTTACAGCAACTAGAGGAGTTTCTCAAACAAAGCGGTTTTAACTGTCAAAATATGGATGAATGGGACCAGAATCAAGTGCAAAAGGTAAGAAGTCAGGTCTCCAAGTTCCTTCGAATGAAGCGCTCTCAAGAAGAGAATCAGAGATCCACAGATTCTAGTGGAAGCAGCTGCAATAGCAAGAAATCGGTTAGCTTTGCACAAAAGTCAGATGCCAAAGTTGAGAGTCAACAGTCTCAATTGAAGGCTATGGACGAAATCAAAGTGGGAAACATTTCTACCCCACCAAATTCACCTAATATCTCCGTTGCATTGACACAGAGACATTATCAGGTAATATTTGTAGATTTCACTCTCCGCCCGCATTTGATTACGCGTTTAGTTCTGTGAGTATCCTTGGTTCTTTTTATTTAATTTAATTTATTGTTACTTTCCTACAACGGTACCTGTTATATATTTTTTAGTTTAGTTATTATTTTAACGTCCTACGTTGTTTTTCAGTCTTTTTTTTTGCTTTGCTGATTTGCAAATAACATTGTTCTTATTCACATTTTTGAAGTTTATGACGTGATAAAACTTGCATTTTAGGGAAAGAATTTAGCTGAGATACCTATCTGTGAAGAAGGTGAAGTAAGCCCTGATGAATTTAGTTGCCCCACGCATCAAGAGGGAAGATCGAAGTATGATGTTTTCGATGTATCACAAAAGAGAGGTATTAGCTTATGATTAAAGATTTTTGTAGTAGAATTCCGTTCAATATTTTAGTAATGTTTGTCTTTGTCTCAGCTCTCGTTTCGAATGTGACGGATGCCGTAGAAATGATAATACATCATTTCTCTCCTGCGACCGACCAAGCTGAGTTGGCTTTCTTGGGCGATTCTAAACAGTCTCCGGCGTGTGCTAAAATAGCCCTTAACGCATTGTGCCCTGCCCTGTATGCAATATTTAGGGACGGTCTCAAAGAAAACATCGAAACATCATTCGGGGCTGTTAACAATTCAGTTTGGCAAATGGTGGAAGCAACAGCAAGACAAGGTAATTTAGGTTTGATATCATTAAATTATAGTAAAAACTACCGAAAATAACTAGTTGTTTTTTTAATTTAGGTCCTATAACAAAGTCCCTCGATGAATTGGTCTTAAGAATAAACAGTGAAGACGCCGTAACGGAAGGCCTTGTCAAGTTTAATGCGTTCATACTAGGACTTTTAAAGTGAGTAATTTCTAATAAAATTTTTCGATATTCCAACACAGTTGTTAACAAAACTCTTTTTCACAGTGCTCAAACAGTGGACGCTTGGGTGTCTTACGTAAGAACAAGGGAATCTATCTTGGCCAAACATTACAGTGCAGATTCTCTTATATTAGCTGGATGCATTGGGGAACCGCGATGCAGGGCACTTTTGGATACATTGTTGGCTAGTTTGGAGCCCTTGAAACTATTGCCTTTCTCACTAGACCTCATGTTCGAAATGAGAGAACTTCACAGAAGCTTCAAGAGGATCGAAAGCGATATGCGTGCTGCAAGCCGGGTAAGTCATGGCACAGTAACTATTAAATTATCTAAAATAAGACATTTAAAATCAATTAATTTGCCTCGGGTAAGTAGGGTAAGTCACATTTGCATTGATACTACATTCTACCGCCAAAATCCGAGCAGACATCGCTTTATTTGCATTTTATTTATTGCATGTGCTTACGATTCACGAAATCACGAATACCGTTACGTAACATCGTTCATTGCCGTGCACAGCTTTCATAAAATGCAAATAAAGGGACGATATAAGACGATAACTTCAAGGCCAAGATTTTGACAAGTCAATGGCATGATGCATGAATTTAAAAAAAAACTTTGGTATATTTAACAGCCAACCACGATTAACACCCCACCACTAACACTAAATCAGAGGAATCTACTCAAGTTGGTCCGATCGATGCAGTCCAGTGGCCTATCCAGTGACGATTGTCTAACCAGCGTTATAATGAGACACAAAGAGCCTAAAAACAAGGAGCCGTCCACGCCCGACTTGTTGAACGATTCGGCCAACGTCAAAACTACTATGGAGAAAAATCGACCACGGTCGTGCGTGAACCCGACAATAATCGGTTATGATATCTGTCCAAACAACAGTAGAATCGAATTAGAGGCGAATCGGCGATGGTCGGGTGTGCAGCTTGGCTCTAAACTGATGCAGGCATTCGACCGCCTCGTCTTCGAAGACAGCGATGATTATACAGATAGCCTAGAGAATAATAAGCCTCCCGCTAAAGCCGGCAACGACTTAAAGGTAAATCCCGGGCCCGTGTCGGGAACACTTTGTGTGCTTCGTTTCGTAGCGGCTCTTTGTTTCGTTTATAGGTAACTTTAGATTTTTTTTTTATTTGCTACATGTAAACGCTTTCAGCCAGCACCGGTGTTTTTTTTTGCAGATTCTTTTAGGTATTTTAATTTAATGGCAAGACCCATTCGCACTGTGTACATGTTTTTGTGTGTTCTAGATAGTAAGACGTTTTATTGTTTTAATTGTAGGTATTCGTTGTTTAACGTACATATACACTAACCTCTTTTTAACCCATGCATACCTCCTCATTCTGACACATTAGTTCTGACGCATTTTGAAACACTAAGTATTTTCCTGTTAAATGTGATTGAAAATAATAGAATGATTTGGAATTGCCAATGATGTAGTTGTAGTGTTATTGTTTTCGTACTATTTAATATGACAAAGAAAAAACTGAAAAACAGAGACTCCTAATTTTCCATAATTAATTAATTAAATAACACAGTTTAAGCTGAGATAAAATGAAAGAGTTCAATTTGTCAAAGTCATTTGTTGTTTGGTTAATTAGTAAGAACGGTATATGTCAAGTTCGGGATTGAACTATGATTATTTTTTTTTTATTATAATTCAGATTCAATCATTACAGAATTTTTCAATTTTTATTATAGTTTCATAATTTAAGAACTACTTATTATTGACTTTAACTAAGTACTTGAAATGCAATTAGAGACTTCCTTTGAAAAGTATTAAAAATAATGAACTGTCATTGAGAACAGTTCGACCTCATTCTCATTAAAACATGACATTTAAAAAATAAAGTACATTTCTCAAACCCTGTTGCAGCATCCTAACGTGGTCTTATTTTAATGATACAGCTGGAATGCAGTGGCGAGGAATGGCGGCCTGGCTCGGCAGGAAGTTGCGCAAGTGCCAACACTGGCAACGGAAGTGGCAATTCCGGTAACGCTGGCAACTCAGGAGGCAAGTTCCGTAGATTACAGCTCAAGTGGGAGATGCTCAGCAATGCTGAGAGCCCAGTCACGCCGTCAGGTAACCATGAGACATGTTAGCTTAAATTATGTGTTTCTCGATGCACCATGCATCGTTCGACGGGATATATGTTAAGTCATACAACGTAACTGATTCTAAAATCTGGTATTCAAGGCAATTCTAGTACTTTTAGTACAAAACGTATAGAAACGACCCTAACGATTTGCAGAAAATTTTGTGTTTAGATATAGTTTTATTATACACTTTTTATAAGCACAAATTATTAATTTGTAATTTGTTTATTTTTTTTATGAAAATTAGCTCTGAAACTCATTGCACACTAGCCGGCTGCGATTCAAACTCCCGATCATAAGACGGTAAAGTTAAAAGCTTCATCTCTAGGGCAATAGGGTAAAATAAGTGTTCTTTATAGATCTACTGGCTGACCCCAAAACGTTGTTTTGCCATATAAATTGTTTCTATTAATATAATAAGAAATTTGAATAACACTACGATAGCACAAACACGAATTGAAAAACCGTTTGATGCAAAAGAAGCTGTAATTGAATATGATTGACATTTATGATATGACGTATAGTCTTAGTTTATTGGTTTATCCCTAATGGGAAAGTCAAAAAGACTTTAGTCCATACAGCCATGTCTTGAATAGGAGAATTTTGGTAGTTTTAAAGGCCATAGCCACGTCTTCATTGTTCTTGATCGTAAAGCTGTTTGAAGTTATCATTCTTTGGCTGAACAAATGAACGTCATTCCGGTTAACGGAGGATTTATAAAATCTGATTTAAAAAAAAATCTTTTATTTTATTTTACGTACAAATATCAGTACCAACCTCAGAAACCTTCGTAGGCCCATACAAAACACTTTGCTAAAGTTGATCAAATGCATAGTTTACGATTCCATAAAGGACATACAGGCAATCATTCATTTTTATATGTATAGATATATGTTTTTATGCAAGTTAGTATTTTGTTCACAATATATGACTAGAATAACGATATGAAAAATCATTGAGCCTAAATGTAACTCGTGCTGTTGGCACTATTGCCAATTTCTTTTTGTGTCAACGAGTAGTGATGAAGTCATACCGGAACATGCTACACGTCAGAGTTCAATGTCTTCTATTTATATTTCTAATGATAGGTAAATTTTATTCTAACGGAAGAGTGCTTGCATGATCGACAATAGACGACACTTGCCATATAGGGAAAATGCAAAATGACCGTTTCCTGGTTTGATCGTTTATTAATTATTTATACTCTTTACTGTTTACAAAAGGAAAAATAACACACAAAAATAAATAGTAACTCGTAAAACAATGTTCGGTCTTATCGCTTAAGATTATCCGTGAAATAGCAACCGACCGAGTCGTGGTTCGGCCCTCTCGGGCGCCCTCGGATCGGCATGCTTACGCGTAACATAGTAACCGTCCAAGCCGAGGTTACCCCTCACCGGGGGGACCCTTGTGTCGAGTTACTAGCAATAGAGGCTCAGGCTAAGCGACCTAAGAGCTATGCCATCTCTCAATCCGGTGAAGCAGTCAAGGCTAGCTTCTCTGGCCAATCTGTGTAGTTCGTCATAAAAAAAAAATCGCTTAAGAAATCTCTTCCGACCTTAAGATAGAGACGACTTTTATCAAATAGAAGCAACGTAAATAAGTAAACATATACTAAATACAGAGATAAATTCATATTTAGTGTAGTTCGTCCATTAAAAAAAGCTAATTCTGCTAGGAATACGAGTAATGTACTAATAAAACTTTTATAACTATATCTCTCTTATATATAGGATTAGTGAACGTATATAACTACTTTTTCTTTTTGAGACCACCGGTTTAACTCGTGTTAAAAAGAAAAAGTTTGACAAGGATATCAAAGATAAACAATTTCTTTGGTGCTCTTGGGTAATGGCGACAACCAACCCGTATACAGCCGTATATTTACTCGTTTGCCCCTTTTGTTATGAAAAAATAAAAGCTTTTAAATTATAGTAACAACAGAAACATTATCGATACGATAACTAATGATTCATAATTGTTTAATTATTTACATATCTAATGATCGTCTCTTGTGCTTGTGTCTTTACATCAAATTTAACTAGAAGCACAATGTAATCAACACGCACTAATTTGTTAAACAAATGTCTAGGGGAAACCTCGCCGGCGACCGCTCGGGGCTCGAAGATCCCAAGACCAGTGTCATCTCCAGTGCGCCCGCAAGAACCAACTATGCCCTCTCCGGCTAAGAACACGCAGCGGTAATTTTCGTCTATACATACCTACATTAAAATACACATTCAATAAATTGGACTGAATCATATTTTAACCGACTTCGAAAAGGAAGGTTCTTCTTTTTTTAATGTTTGTACAAGCATAGCGCCGTTATTTAAGAATCGATCTTGATATTGTTTGTATGTAAGAGTTTCAATTAGGTCCCATAGTAATTTTATTGGTAAAGGTAAGTTTCCGAAGATATACCAGGGAACTAAAAATCGAACGGCAGAATGTTGGCTGATTGGTTTACGGAACTCTTAACACTAGATGCTCTTAAATTATGATGGGCGCAATATCAGGAAAAAGAAGGGTGGAAATAAGAAATCATGACTAAGAAATCATGGAATGGACTGGAATAAAAACAGTCAAAGAACGATTCCGCTTAGCCATGCGGAATGTTGATTGTTTAATGAAGTTTAGAAGACTGACTGTCGACCTTCAGTGATGGAGAGGTACACGAGGAAGAGAAAAGACAACATGCATGAAAGTGCAAGAAAAAAAGAAGATAGGTGTTAGGACATACTATAACTACCACTATAAGTATATACACAAAAAAACTGACTTAAAATCGAATCCAACATTAAACACTATTACACGCGGACGCCCTCTTTGTATTTTCGAATAATTATATATTACGAAATAAAATGAATCACAACCTGACCAAACTCCCTTATAACTCTGGAAGTACATCCTTTCTAATAAAAAATGTATCACCAAAATCGATTTGTGTGCAACATGGTACAAATTTAACACTTGTAAAGTTTTCTCATGGATGCCAAATTATTAAATGGGAGATATTAGATGAGCAACAGCTATCAAATAAAAAAAGAATCATCAAAATCGGTTCATCCAGTCGAAGGTTTTTTCCTTTTTTGAAATTAGTTCCACTACACTATTTCTGTCGTTAACTTGGGCTTGGCTTGTTTGACAGTTCATAAAAAGGAGTGCTCCGATCGCCAGGTCAATCTGATGATTCCCTGAAAGTTTCATTGAAATCGGTCCAGTCGTTTCGGAGCCTATATGGAACAAACCCAAACCTAATGCATGTCATAATAATTAATTCCAGAGGTATACCAGTTGCTGTACGCAAAAGCACTTCACCCACCACCTCGAACCCACGATCCATTTCGGCTAGAGGGGCAGTTAACGCAAAGAAACCTCCTCAGCCGGCTCATAGGTAAGATATTTGAAAATACACAACGGTGAGAAAGAGACAAATGTACGAACGAATGACGAATGAAAGATTGAGAACGACCAGATGTGATTTTTTGAATGAAAAGATTGAAAAAGTTCATTGCATACATTGCTTCAGTTTTGACCAAAAATGTTTAGCACTGGGTGAAGGTTCGCTCTTTTTTATGCTAGAATTGTTAATTACTAGTCACTTTCCTTTTTAAATATATTTATTTATGTTTTAATTAAATATTTATGCATCTTTGCTTTTTTTTAGTATTAAATAAATTGTAAAAAGGTTCCATTGGTTTAGTGTAAGTAATAACTATTTGTATTTCTATTAAATGCGATGGATTATAGACATTTGTGTCAACATTATTGACTTTCTTTCTTGCTTCATGTGATTTTATTTCTACTTAGCTCGTCGCCTATTACACTGTATCGTTAGCCCAATTAGCAAGCTAATCAAATTAATATTTTACTAGTCATTACATTAAAATAAACACACAGAATTGTACCTATAAAGACACTGAAGCAATTACCTCTGGATGCTTGTGATGCACACACATACTCATGCTCAAACACACACCCTCTCTCACACATTAAGGGATAAACACACACGTACACGATAATTAATTTATCCCTTTTCTTCTAATAATGTCAACATTTTTTTTTTGTAAAAAGAAAGCTAGTAATATTTCTTTTTTTTTTTTGAGAAATATTACTAACAATCTTGTTAACCATTCCAACTAAGGTTAAGCTTGTGCTAGGACATGGTTCACGGCAATAGTCGAATGGTGGATTCGAACCCACGACCTTACGATTCACAGGTCGTACCCTAAACCATTAGGCTATTGACGCTTCAATTATAAGTTTGATTTATTATTGTTTGTGTCTCGAGTTGTGGGTAAACTGCTGCGACACATTTATCAACTACTGTAGCAGTTTACAAACGTTCAGTATTGTTATATTTGTTTTCTTTTGTCCAAATATTTTTTATTTATTTATTTATTATATAAGTAACGTCATAGATTCCAATCCGCCGTTTGACTTTTGACGTCAACACCACAGGTTCACAAGATTGTTAGTAATATTTGTGAAAAAAAACATGTAAAGGGAAGTAATGTCACATCACTATAATCCATCGTATGCCACCGCTTTACATATGCACACGTATCTTCAGAGCAACACAGGAGAAGCCGGCGAGGAAGTCCGTCGCGTACAAACCGCCACAGTCCAAAGCGAACGACGCTGTTGCTAAAAACACGTCCAATGCTAAGAAATCACCGTATGTATATTTAGATGGGACAGAATTAACACGACTAACTTGTGCCGATTTCCTTGCTAACTCTAACAGCATGTTTACGGGTTGTAATAAGATTTATACGAGCGTGAAAAGGTTAGCTAGGCTATAGGCTAGAATGAATTAGTAGGTTTTAGGATAGTATAGCGTACTTGCCTCACTAGAGCTTTCTATTAACGACGGTTTAGAAATAAAATGTTTAGTTAGTTGTAGTTAATAAGAACAATCTTTTCTTTAACTATTATTGAATCAAAATAATCAAATAGCCCCAAGACTAAGAAGTGGTCATCAACACGTCTTCTTTTTTGTAATTTTTACAAAACCACGTGTAACATATTATATATAAGGTTGTCAAATATCTCCCTTCCGCCTTTTTGTGTTTTGAATTTCGCGGCTATGTACAAAGCGCTACAGAGCTCGTATCTACTATACTATACATAATATACTACAATACTATACATAATTTGAAAGGTCTTGACATAACCTACAAAACGACGCTATGCATAATTAGTTTGGATATTGCGTTCAACAGTTATAGACGTGTAAACATGAAGTTCACTAACGATAGCTAGATACGAGCTCTGTAGCGCTTTGTACATAGCCGCGAAATTCAAAAGACAAAAGGCGGAAGGGAGATATTTGACAACCTATTATAATATTACCTTACAATAGCCAAGTCGAAAACCTTTACAACTCGAATATACAGAATATTCTCCTGAAGTTCTAAGTCGGAAAGATATTGATTATAAATTCCAAGGTTGTGTTGTAAATACAAAATTACCGTATTGTATTTTTACGATTAGCATTTTTCTTGTCATAAATTTTAAACAAACATATATGTTATATTAATAGTTTTTGATTTCTTGCATTAAAGCTGTAAAATCCGGCTAAAACAGCTAAACACATATCTAAAATACTTTTAAATCTACTCGTAGAGTAAACTTCGAAGTATAAATCCATCAAATCATAACATATCGTTAAGATTAACTCAAATTACATTCCGATATTCTAAATATAGCCATGGTTTTATAACAACAATGTGTGTAAATTCAAATAATACAGTATATTATGTGAATTAGACTTCGTATAGGATTGTTGGGAAATAAGCCTTCCCTGTAAAGTAAGTAATAACATTTTTTATTTTAATAACTAACTAAACAGATTGGCCAGAGAAGCTGGCCTTAAATACACCGGATTGAGAGGTGGCATAGCTCTTAGGTCGCTTAGCCTGAACCTCTATCGCTAATAACTCGACACAAGGGTCCCCCGGTGAGGGGTAACCTCGGCTTGGACGATTACTATGTTATGCGTAAGCATTCAGATCCGATGGTGCCCGAGAGGGCCGAACCACGACTCGGTCGGTTGCTATTTCACGGATAATGTAAGGGACATTCAAACTTCTGTGCAGGACGTCCCGCGTCGACGGCGCTGGCTGGAGCGCGGGGGCGGCGCCGCGGCCCTCCTCGCTGCCGTACGGGCGCGCCGCACCCCCGACAGCGCCGCGCCGTGCCGCCTCCTCCTCAGCTGCGCGCGCGCACTCCGCGCCCGCCAAGCACAAGTACGTACCTAGTACACGCGTGATATAAAGAAAAAACAATTGTAGAACTACTGTCACTGCATCAATTGTTGCTCAAGGCTAAATTAACGAGACTGTACTGGGAAGAGACAAGAGTCCTCAGCCACTCTTTGTTTATTACTAGTAAATAAGGGGACATCAACAAAATATAGTTGTACCTCAACATACGAATTTGATTCGTTACATAACCTTCCTCGTATCTCAAAGATATCTTCCCCATTGTAATGCCGTTCCTTGTCCCAAAACACCACCTCAACTGTTTTTGTCAATTGTTTTTGAATAAGAAAAACGTATTTAAAAGAATAAATACATAGTTCCGGTGTTTAGAAATTATTGTAGCGCCTTTAGAGTCGTATGCAGCGATATATTGAACGATTACTCGTATCTCAAAACTTAAAAATATATGAGACCACACTGGAAGCACCAGCTTTGAAATAAGACAAAAATAATCCAAATTGGGTTACCCCGTCCAAAATTTATGAGGTAACAAACATGAATACGAATTGAGAAACTCCTTTTTTTTTGAAGTCGGTTGAAAAGAGTTAATCTTAAAATATGCTTTTGTATAAGACTGATGTGCCTTACATGATTGAATATATAATGGCTCTTATTGTATCCGCAGGTATGTAAGAACGCTGTGGCATCGGCTTCCATCGGACTCCGGCCACCTGGCGTTCAACGAGGGAGAGCGTCTCAGGCTTATTCTCGAGGTGGACGACCAGTATATCCTGTGCTGCCGCGGCGAACAAAAGGGCCTCGTGCCGCGCGACGCCGTGCTGCTGGAGGATTTCTGATATTGGCAGCCGTAGCGCGATTGGAAGCCGCAGTGGCGGCCGGTGCGAATCACCAGCAACTTGGCGAGGCATTAGGCTACTGTCAGTGGCAACATTCGCCTAACCATCACTGTCAATCGTGCGACAGGTTATGTGAAGTGTGATGTGCGATGTATGGAACTGCAATGAGGTTTTGGAACTCTTTCAGTGCGATCCGCTCGCTGATGTGATATGATAAAACTGCTGGTCAATCGTGTTGTAAATATTCTGTTATCAGGCTCTTTTTTCTGCACTAGTACTATTTTTTTTTATTTTAATGTTTTACCCAATTTCTACACTCAACTTTTTCCATTTCATACGCCGACTTCTGTGTTTCGAATGAAATGCGCCGTATATATTGTGTTTTACATTTATATGTTGTGTTATTTTTATTGTCATTGGAACTCGTCAATATTTAAGTTGTATGTAAACATGAATCATAGAAGTGTGCCGGACGTCTAACAACATCACTGATATAATCTCACATCTATTTCTGTAGTAAAATCTAGTCTTTACGTTTTAAGGCATGACTTGTGTCTTGGGACTGTATATAAATCGTTTTAAGGTGAACACAAATTGTGGGAATATTTACTGGGAATGGGTTAAATGGAGGCATTTAACGTGCCCGTTAACAGTAAATACTTCGTGCAATTGGATGTGATACTTTTAGATAAATTATTTACTTTAAGGATAAAAATCTCGTTTAATTATATTATATAAAAAGTACATCGCCGCTGAGGGAAAGACGTCTTGTTTTTAAATAACCCATACGGGAATTGAAGTCTAGGTAATGCCGATGTTCGTAAGATAGTGATGTTAGTATTTATCGATATTTAATCAGTAGTCTATTCGTGTATCAAAATATCCATCAATAATACGTTGTATGTAGTGTGCTTAGCTTTTGAACATTATAAAGCCGCGTGGATATACTCCGCTTATCAAAACCACTCGGAAGGTTTAGGGATGTAGTAAATCGATGTTTGTATCGATGATAAATGAACGTAAAGAGAGTTAAAAGTCTATGAAGACACAGGCTCTTTATAATGGACCGCAAGCTTTAATGTATCTTGTTAACTAACAGCATGCTTCCTGTCCTGATTGCCTTTCCTCATTCGGTTTGTGGTTCTTTGACTTAGTCCGCCAAACGACCGTCGGACGTGGGAAGCTTAACTGGTCTATACATCTAACTGCATGGCCTTCACCTACTATCTCTCCTCTAGCTCTCCTACGACGGAAGATTGCAAGTCATAAGTTAGGGTGTTGGTGCGTAACTCTGTGTATTCATTAACTGCATGCACCCATCCAAATCACATCTCCTCAGCCCAGCACATAACTACAGCAATACATCTTTTTTAATCTCTGTTCACACATAAAAGTCATACATTCGTAATTACTCTTCCTTTTAATGGTACCTATCTCAACGCTGAGTACACGAAATATTGTGATATCTGAATCATATCACTGCTTTAGCAGTTCGGGAAAATAATATTTTTGGTATGTGTTATATTGCTCAAAATGATGGAGAGAACGCCATTGGATATTCGATACTAATGAAATACTCGTTATATAATCTAGTATCATACTCGTGAATAAACACAGTACTGCTATGATATCGGTATAATGTGAAATTTGTAAATAAATATTCCAAAAAGGTCGAAAAAATGTAACCTCTTTGGAATGCACGAAACAGTTCCTCTCGTAGTCCCGTCGTGCTGTCGACTCACAAATATTGGCGACAACGTAGACTCTTAGAGAGAAAAAAAAAGTATTTAGAGTATACGAGGGCGGCTTTCTCGAGGCGCGATGTCTTCACTTCGTTCGTAAAATGTCTACGGTCTATTATTGGAACGCAAGTTGGCCGTAGAACTGTTAACGGCATACAATTAGAGCGTAGTTTGTCATCAATTGTAAAGTTCGTTATTGTATTAAGTATTAAATTCGCCGCTTTGTGACTGAATGATGTATGTGGCCTTTTGTATGTCTAAATGTTATGATAACGTGTTGTGTGTTCGCTTGTTGCATCAGTCGTAGTATTCATTGTATCGGGAATGCTTCCACATGTAATGTTATTGAATTTAAAAGAAATATATACCAGATAATCGATTAGGTGTTAGTAAAGTAAACAAGCCTTAAATAATCAAAGTATTGCCTAGAGGCGGGAATGAACGACACAATCCGCTTCGGTCGCTTGAAAACATAATCGCTTGGAGATTAGGGTCTATTCACAAGGACGGTAGAGCTTATGGTAAAACGATCTTTTGATACGAAAAATTCTAAATGATTTTTCTGCAGCCATTTTCTAACTGTGACGTATTTTATACGAAATATAGTCAAAGATTCTGTTTGTTAACTGTTACATGTTCACTCAAATTTTATTTTATCGCTGCCTATTGATAAATATGACATCAGAGATTCGTATTTAACAATTTATCGCTAGACTTACGCCAAATTATCAAGCAAATTTCTTTTTTTTTAAAGAATGCTATAAATTTTTATTTTAATAAATGACTATTATTTATATACTAATTATTAGAGATTAAAGACTAGTCTCTAACGGTTCGTCATCTCGCATGTGGTTTTCGTATTCAATAGGCATTTTTACGTTAGTTTTAAAGTACGTGTGAATAGGCCCTTAGCGCATGTACTACTTAGTGAAGTTTGTTAGTGGTAAGTTTTTAAAAAGGTTTGTATTAAATATTGAATTTGTTTTTTACGAAACTGACTTATTCCTGTGCGTTCGTTTTAAGATGATAAATAGTTCGTCAATGGTGTATTAGTTGTCCTTTATTGGTACAAAAGATTTAAGTTATTTTATGATCGCTATATTATGTAAAGAAAACTATTTATAATTTATGATTTGGGATCAATAAGTTGGATTTTGAGTTGCAAATTTTATTTTCTTAGAAAAAAAAACGCAAAAAAAACTTGAAAAAAGAGGCTTTCGTTTTCCTGCGAACGTCAACGAACGACTGAAAAAGTAATTCCGAATATTGTATCATTAAGTTTATAACGAAAGTTAAAATTACGTTTCGAAGACATTTCAACATACTGTTTAATGAAATTAATTGTGTTAAGTGCCATAATTTAATGAATTAACAATTGATAAATATTATTATAATGCATAACCATGTACACCAATTAAACAATATACATTAGACAGTTGTTTTATTTAGCGCATTTATTATTATCGATCCATACAAAGATAATACAATTTTACTAAAAAAACTTATATAGCCTATTAGCTAAGTACTCGACATTACGTGATACGGACCTGTGTTCGAAACCCAGCCAACTTAACAGATGAGATTTCTCGGTTTCTAACCTACATAATAAAACCTACTAAAATCTATGGCGATGACAGGCTCGCTATTTACCTACAGGTTGATAAATAGCGAACAGCAAATGTTGTCTCTAAATATTTTTTATGGGGTATAAACTAGTGCTTCACCACGTCCAGCGGTGGATGTTTTACGGCTGAAATGATGATGATGTAGATAACATCTATGATACTACATAAAAATCTAAGTGATGTCAGTGAAAATGGTATTTGTCATCATTTATGATCTGATCACCACTATAAACAATATTCATTTAAATAAAATCAAAAAGTTAAAATTTAAGAAAAAAATTTAATGATAAATAGCGAACAGCAAATGTTGTCTCTAAATATTTTTTATGGGGTATAAACTAGTGCTTCACCACAATCCCACCTGATGTGGTAGGTAGTAGTGGTATTATAGTCGAAAGGTGGCGCTAGTTTAGTATGTGCCTATTCACTCTACTCTTGAAGGCTCCCATGTCGTACTTGACGGAAAGACTGACGCCGTCATATAAAGTGTATAAAAGTTGTGAGGCCAAAACCCCTTTGTACCGCTTATATTGGCAATAAAACTATGTTTATATAACAAATATGGGTCAATGCACTCGAAGAGGTATATGTCATGTCATGAATATACTTTATTTCAATCATCAATTTATCGTAAAAAAATCAGTTGGAATTCTGCGGTGACAGCTGTTGCTAACTATAATGCAACGAGGTTTTTCAAACCCACAAGAGTAAAAACCGAAAAATCATGTCAAATGTTATCAAACATAAAAAGCTAGTACACACTTTTATTATCTAAGTATCATAGTTATGAAGTTCTGGCGCCAATATTCCTTTTTTTCTTCCACATTTGTACTCATTATTGTAAGGAGAACTTACCTAGTCTTAGGTTGTCAAAAATCTACCAACATCAATCAACACATATTTCCAGAAAAATTTTAGGAGTTCCCTGGTAGCATTTAATTATGCAACAACTTACATCATAAATTAATGGGTAAAATTTCTCTTAAAAATAAATGACTTCTGTTCAATTTTCTGTTAATAAAATAAAAACTTCCCTGAGGGTGTTAGGTCGCGGGTGACGGTGGCAGGCTTTTGAAAAGAAACAAGAGATGTTCTTTGCTTTGCAGAGCAATTGTAGACTGACTTTATTTTATTAAAGCATTAGTTTATATATTATTCTAATACAATGGTGTCTTATAAAATTGCTTATGGTGGAAGTCTTAGTAAATATGTTAATTTATTACACTAGAGATGCTTAGTGATGAGTACATAGGGGGCTTATATGACCTAACTTGAGCGGTCACGTTACTCATAACCTTATCTCTGGAATGTATGTTTATGTCGGCTTCCTTGTTGTCGGTTGTATACCGATATAACTAGGGCTAAGATACACTTTGTCACTTGGAAATTATTTCAAATTGCATGTAAATTGCAGTTAATATAAATCCGATAGTGCTATGACCACCGTTGCTTCTGATTTTGCATGAAATGTGTGAATTCAAAAAGGTTGATATGTTAGCTTAAATAAATAGAACCATAGTGCTTTATCCTTTATTTAATCAAACCTATTTATAGACTACATGAAGTTGTTTTATAATAAAATTATAGACAATTTTTGTTATCAAAACATTAAAGTAATTAACATGCTTTGTTGATATAAAAGTAAAAAATAAATTTAGACCCAGGATCTACAATGATAAAACAATACATTTTATATTCACTTTGTGGATTAAGAAATATTATACTAATTAAAATAAATGTAATGAACATTTAGTGATATTATTATAAATTTAACTCTAAAATATTAATTATAATATTATATTGATCTCAAATCTAAGTAGTGCATTATTCAATATAAATCTGAACTTCATATGTGTTATGTTACTACAAGTGGTTTACAGTGGGTTATAGAATTTAATGTGTAAAAAATACAAGTGCAGTGAAGGAAAATTGAATACAAAACATAGAACTACTTAACTCTAGAGCTTCTTAATATAACTACAAGACCAAGTATCTTGGTAAAAAGCCCACATAAATAAAATTGAGTAAGATGAATTAGTGGCAAGCGATAATATGAAAATCCAAATCGTTGGAGGAGGCCTACGTCCAGCAGTGGATGTTTTACGGCTGAAATGATGATGATAACATCTATGATACTACATAAAAATCTAAGTGATGTCAGTGAAAATGGTATTTGTCATCATTTATGATCTGATCACCACTATAAACAATATTCATTTAAATAAAATCAAAAAGTTAAAATTTAAGAAAAAAATTTAATATAAATTGATGATAAATAGCGAACAGCAAATGTTGTCTCTAAATATTTTTTATGGGGTATAAACTAGTGTTTCACCACGATCCCACCTGATGTGGTAGGTAGTAGTGGTAATATAGTCGAAAGGTGGCGCTAGTTTGGTATGTGCCTGTTCACTATACTCTTGAAGGCTCCCACGTCGTACTTGGACGGAAAAACTGACGCCGTCATATAAAGTGTAAAGAAGTTGTGAGACCAAAACCCCTATGTACCACTTATATTGGCAATAAAACCATGTATATAAAACAAATATAGGTCAATGCACTTGGAGAGGTATATGTCATGTCATGAATATACTTTATTTCAATCATCAATTTATCGTAAAAAAATCAGTTGGAATTCTGCGGTGACAGCTGTTGCTAACTATAATGCAACGAGGTTTTTCAAACCCACAAGAGTAAAAACCGAAAAATCATGTCAAATGTTATCAAACATAAAAAGCTCGCACTTTCTTTTATTATCTAAATATCATAGTTATGAAGTTCTGTCGCCAATATTCCTTTTTTTCTTCCACATTTGTACTCATTATTGTAAGGAGAACTTACCTAGTCTTAGGTTGTCAAAAATCTACCAACATCAATCAACACATATTTCCAGAAAAATTTTAGAAGTTCCCTGGTAGCATTTAATTATGCAACAACTTACATCATAAATTAATGGGTAAAATTTCTCTTAAAAATAAATGACTTCTGTTCAATTTTCTGTTAATAAAATAAAAACTTCCCTGAGGGTGTTAGGTCGCGGGTGACGGTGGCAGGCTTTTGAAAAGAAACAAGAGATGTTCTTTGCTTGCAGAGCAATTGTAGACTGACTTTATTTTATTAAAGCATTAGTTTATATATTATTCTAATACAATGATGTTTTATAAAATTGCTTTGGTGGGAGTGTTATTAAATATGTTAATTTATTACAATAGAGATGCTGGACAAAGGGGGCTTATATGACCTAACTTGAGCGGTCATGTTACTTATAACCTTATCTCTGGAATGTATGTTAATGTCAGCTTCCTTGTTATGCCGATATAACTAGGGCTATGACGCACTTTTTCACTAGGAAATTATTTCAAATTGCATGTAAATTGCAGTTAATATAAATCCGATAGTGCTATGACCACCGTTGCTTCTGATTTTGCATGAAATGTGTGAATTCAAAAAGGTTTGATATGTTAGCTTAAATAAATAGAACCATAGTGCTTTATCCTTTATTTAATCAAACCTATTTATAGACTACATGAAGTTGTTTTATAATAAAATTATAGACAATTTTTGTTATCAAAACATTAAAGTAATTAATATGCTTTGTTGATATAAAAGTAAAAAATAAATTTAGACCCAGGATCTACAATGATAAAACAATACATTTTATATTCACTTTGTGGATTAAGAAATATTATACTTTCGACATAAATAAATATAATGAACATTTAGTAATATTATTATAAATTTAACTCTAAAATATTAATAATAACATTATATTGATCTCACATCTAAGTAGTGCATTATTCAATATAAATCTGAACTTCATGTGTGTTATGTTACTACAAGTGGTTTACAGTGGGTTATAGAATTTAATGTGTAAAAAATACAAGTGCAGTGAAGGAAAATTGAATACAAAACATAGAACTACTTAACTCTAGAGCTTCTTAATACAACTACAAGACCGAGTATCTTGGTAAAAAGCCCACATAAATAAAATTGAGTAAGATGTATTTATGGCAAGTGATAACATGAAAATCCAAATCGTTAGAGGAGGCCTTTGTCCAGCAGTGGATGTTTTACGGCTTAAATGATGATGTTAACATCTATCATACTACATAAAAATCTAAGTGATGTCAGTGAAAATGTTATTTGTCATCATTAGATACTTCATTTATGATCTGATCATCACTATAAACAATATTCATTTAAACTAAAATCAAAAAGTTAATATTTAAGACAAAAAATTAATATCACCAGAAATGTTTTTAAAATGTTGATGTTTTAACTGATGGAGCGATAGAAGCTGACATAGTTTCATATCTTAGCCTGAGCCTTTACTTTTGATCCAAGGACTCCTGAGTGGGCCGAGACACCACACATTCGATAGGTTTTATAGGAACACTAGACTGACGAGGACTGGACTTTGACATCGTTTGACATCTCATTGTCTTTGAAGGTTACCGTTATAGAAATAAAAAATAAGAAAGAAACAAGAACTCATTAACAAAATAAATAATTAATATCAGAAGGTAACGTTATTGTTTGTGCAAAGTGAATAATCTATATTTAATACTATTTATTTTACTAAACTCGGTGACAACATTACAAATTAGCTGTCTGTGAAAGTCCTGTTTAAAATTTTATTTAAAATTGATATATTGATCAACTTAATAAATAATAGCAATATTCCTTGCACTTGTGAGATTTATAATTCATTGTTTCCGAATTGAAAATTTCGTAAATTTGTAAAACGAACAATTTTTTTAGGACTATACAATTGGCCATAGAGGCTGGCCTTTACTGCTTCACCGGATTGGCGTAGCTCTTAGGTCGCTTAGCCTGAACCTCTATTAGCTAGAAACTCAACAAAGGGTGAGGGGTAACATCGGCTTGGACAGTTACTACGTTACGCGTTATTATTCCGATCCGAGGGCGCCCGAGAGGGCAGCTATTTTATTGATAAAATCTAATATTATATTTAATGAGACAATCTAAACTAAACTAACTTATATGCCACTTCTGGAGACAAACGAACAAAACGTAAATATAAACCATATAAAATACATTGAAAGCTCAAATTATAAAGATAGCATATTTTGGTTTTAATATACAGAGAATGCAGGTCGCGGTGTGAGCGAAGTACGCCTGGAGCAGGCCGACCGCGGCGTTTCTCGGGCGGTCGCTGGGCGTGCCATAGACGCCCGTCTGTCGCGCTCGTAGTGGCTTTGCACTCGCGCCTCCGGGGCGGGCTTACGTGGAGAAAGCGCGCGGGGAGTGCGCGGTGTGCGCGCGATCCGGGCCGAACGGCTCCGGGACAGCGGTCGTTCCTCTTCCGACCATTCGTTCAAAGGCATGTAGGAGTTTTCCTGTACACAAATAATATATTTTTCATTGTCTGTATCTTAGCAGATAGTGAATATAAATTATATTTTTTATTATAAACGTTATTATATAAAAAAAAACTACATAATAATTAACATAAAAGTGTAGATTGGATTGGCATCTGAAGTAATATAGTGTATATTTTTTTAAGATCATTGGTTAAAAAAACCAAAGATATTTCATGACAGCTTAAATTTAAAGCGTCTACGCCAATAAGTTATATTAATTGTTATATGCCTGTTTTTTTGTTTTAAAATATTTTTAAAGTCACACGCTTTGAATCTCTTCTTAAATATATGATTTTTTTCGCATCCTTTCATGTCCTACTTTTTTATGCAAAGTTTTTCCACATTTTTCCCCGTTATTCATGTAAAGATGAAATTCTCCTTTAAGAACCTTATTTTATGTTAGCATATCATTAGTGACTAGTCATGCGATAGGCTTATAATACAGTCACATATAAAAATTGCAAGTCAAAGCCAATTTTCACCTATTCATTTTGGAAACCTTTTCCATATTTAGACATGTTTATATTATAGTCATTTCTAATTAAATAAGCAAAATCAGTAACGACATTCTTACAATTAAATGTAATAAATAAATAAAAACCCATTAACAATTTGACAAGAAATTTGAGATTCATCTAGAATCTCTACAAAGTTAGTGATCTAAAAGGTTTCTTACGTTAAATTTACCGTTAAATAAGTTAACAGAACAAAAATGATGAAATGAATGAAGAATGAAGTATGGAAGGATAACACTTACCGACGATCTCGAATGTCATTGAATGTCCTTTGACTACGCAAGTGGTTTATCGTGGTGCGTGCAAAGTGTTCCTACGGAGTCAAACTACACTTGATCCACTTAAGGGACTTTGCTTGCGAAACATATTTGTGTAAATGAAACAATAATTATTACATTACTTTGTATTAAATTTTACATTACAAGTGTATACAGCGGTTCTTACGTCCACATTATAATGAACCCATATTAAAAGTCGATAGCAAAGCATCCTGTAATTAATCATAGATGTACGAAAAATATTAAAGATGTGATAAGAAACAAAAAAAAATTGTTAATATAGCTTACAAATAATATAAACTTTTGTATTCTTAAATCAATTAATAAAATCAAATGTTAACATTTGGAAAAAGGATTTTGTGAACAAAGAGAAGCATTGACTATTAATATGTTTATCTAAATCTAATTCCGTCTTATAACGTATTTTAATATAAAACATTTATTATTCTAACAATCTGCTCAGTCGGATCCCAGCCGGCGTTGCTCCCGACACAGCAATGGAAGTGTAAAAAATCTATAATTGTATTACAAATGCAAAATAACATTCAGAATGCTAAAGGAATAACATCCTTAGTGCAATGTAGTTTATTTTTTCATATAAAATGAGTACTGTGTCAAGAACATAGGCTATCAGACGTTTCTCACTCCAATTGAAACCTATACGATATTCGTGCTACTACAAAATACATTTATTGTAGTAAGCAACACCAGAAACGAAGCTTCAATGACTACAACATATACGAAAAAATATATATATGTATATATACGCCTGGCAAATATTTACCGCATTAAACATGTTGCAATGAGAGTGTTCCTTACATATACAAAGTGATTACTAAGTGCATAAACTGGTCACTTGCAACATCCAAACAACCATTATAAAAAATAAAAACAAATTTGTGCCAACTACAATTCTTTTTAAAAATCATATTCTAACATCGTGTTAATTATTTTTGACTTTGGTATAATGGTTGCGCGGAATCACTTCAGATGTTCAAAAATCTACTTAATCTAAGTCGGGAACCAGGTTAGTGCTATATCAGTTATACATGTAAATATTTTACGTAGGATCGAAAGCATTGGCACGCCTCATATCTTTAAGTCGATCAAAAAAGTAAAATAAGAGGAAGGTAACCTGAATGCTATAGTTTCGCTAAATCGATACGAAATGGTCATAACTACTCAAAACATTATCTAAGGGATATGGTACTACATTGACACAAATTCTAATAAATCATACGCGTTCATTCGATTTTGATCTAAATCATTTTAGATAGTTTAATAAATGTAAGGTTATTATAGAAATATTGGACACATTCATTTTAGTATATAGCAAAAGTGTCGATATTGGGTTGTAGTTAATCGAAGGTCGTCTTAACAGGGTTGTTGGTTTAAATTCTCATCCGGCTTCGGAGGTGCCGACGGCGGTACTGGACTCTATGACAGAACAAATAATTATATGTCATTGGCATGATTAAAACTATTCAATATAGTGTATACAAATAAATGCAACAAAAATAAACACAAACGTTAGAGAGCAGCAAAAGGAAATCAAACAAAAACAGTTCGTAAATGGAACGATTCGTGATTTGTTAGTCAATAAATCAAACTCAATCCTGTATCACCTGAAATATTCGTTGCTTTAAAATTTAATAAAACGTATACAAATACTTTGGCTGAAACAAAAAGAGTATCTATTTAATGGGCAATGGATTCGAAAAGATAAAAAAAACCCTTCACCAAAACAAGGAGAAGAAGCAAAAACATAATGAGAGACGGCTTAAAAGGCCTATTGAGGAAGCAGGCCTCACCTCCTGGCGGGACTGGTTGTGGGAGTCGGGAAGCGGCGATTGCCCGCCCACTTGCTTGATGTACTCTTTGTCGTCGAATATTTTAATATCACCACCTCCTGGTTTATGTTTTACGTTGTCGAGCGAGCCAACCTTGCTTTGTGCTTTGTAATCCAATTTCTGATTTTCAATCTGTCCGAAAAAGTGACTGTGCAGTATCATGTGCAATCAATATATACATATATATAAACATATAAGTGCCATATAATATTTTCAGTAAATCGCTAAAACTACTAAGACTTTTTAAAACCAATTCTAATTGTCGTAAAGCGTTAAATTGGACAAAATCTAAAGATTAGAATAATCAAAATTAGTAGATATTCTCAGATGTATATATTAAATAATCCGGCAGCTAAAGTCTTAATAATTTAGTCAAATAAATACGTAGATAAAGCGTTGTCCTGTGTAGAATCTAACTGTAAGCATTTGATAGACACGATGCAATTATGATTGTTCGTAAAAGTGCGATTTGGACTGAATATCAAGCAGGTACATAAAATGCGGCTCAGCATATTTTATGAGAGTCGAGTGAATGTGAAATCAATTAAATGGATTGTCCAATTAAATCTATAAATTCGTGACAGTCTTACGAATATCTAGCCTGATAAAATAAAATAAAATACATATTATATTAAGATAAAATAAATATATTACTGAAATTTTAATCGTATGTATATAAATGCCTTGATATGAAATTTGATAAATAAACATTGGGTTCTATATTCATTCCGACATTCCGAAGGCATCAAAAGCCTTCTTAAAGCGATACATAACAGCGTGTAAAATTGCAGCACATCTGTCCTAGGGACGTCAAATTTTTCTTCTCGCATCCAGTGACTCGATTGTTACTAAACTCATCCACAAAAGTCGAACATAACAGACCTTACCACGTAGAGAATGTAAAGCAAAGGACTTATGTGACGCCCTCCACCTTGGTAACTCCCACTTTATAAACTAAAACACAACGCTTGCTGCCATAACTGCGTAACACATAATTAGGCTCTTGTTGTAAATGTGCAAAAATCAGATTGGTACGCTGTCAACATAAATTTACAAGAAGCGGACATTAAGTAATAATTACTACTCACTGATTTTTCTCCATTCTTTGCATCTGTTGACTATGGAAGAAGATTTCACTTTGAATTTTTATCATAGTGTTCTAAACGATGCTATATTTACTTAAATAAATTTGTGCCAACAGAGTTTACGATGAGATCTAAACGGCGTCTACGTAATTTCTAATTTGACAGCAATATATGCGTCAGTGAAACAATTGATCAACATGTTTAATATTTGAATAAAGCTATTGTGCTGTTTTCATTATTTACTTCTATAAATATGACATTGAAGATTTATACTCACAGAAGATTACAATATTTACCTAGTAGCAATCTAGACACAATGATCAAATATAACGTAACGTAACATTGATTTGTATCTCAGCTTACCTTTACTGTTCCACCGCCAGGCTTATGAGTGATGTTAACCGTGGATCCCACTTTTGGTTTTGCTTTGTCTTTAAAGTCCAACTTAACAGTCTCAATCTTCTTGTCGCCACCTCCTGGCTTGTAAGCAGTATTTTGCAAGGAGCCTACCTTGGATTTTGCATTCCATTCCAACTTTGTGGTTATGATCTAGAAAAATCAACGATACATTGCCGGCTCAGCTGTCTCTCTTTAGTTAAAAGATACAAAATAATAAAAAAACGAGAAAAATATCTAACACAAAAATAGACGATCATTGTACGCCAACATGTCTACTACGAGATATTTGGGACGTTACGTTCGTATTTTTTTGTGCAGACATATTTCATGGCATTCTACCAATTGTAATATCACAGATCTGGGATAATAGATGACTTCGAAATGTTCTCTATTTTTCAACAAATATCTGTTCTAATGAATTCTCTCTAATGATTATGAAAAGGCTCCAATATTTTAAAATTCAAAATAAAATTCACTTCTATTAATGATTATCGTTCAGAGAGTACTATTACTACTAACTACTACCAATTTTTTTAGTCTTAGTTTTAATTCTCATTTATGATATGATAGTGATGATGATAGCGAGGTGTTATATTTACGATCTGTCAATGAATCTCAACTGACTGTAACTATGTTTTGAAGATTTTATTTGAATTCCTGCATAATTTTTATTCATTACAAATTCTTACCTTCTTCGAACCACCACTAGGAGTATACGCCTCATTTTTGGCAGCAATTTTTGGTGTAACATTAAACTCGAGTTTTCTATTCTCGATTTTAACCTTACCACCGCCCGGTTTATACGTAGTGTTGTCCAAAGACCCAATCTTAGATTTAACTGCTTTTATATTGGGTGACGGTGCATTTCCTACTTGAACCTTGTTCATTGGTACTTCTGAAAGTCATAAAGAATTAAATAATAATAATCAAAGAAGCAGAACAACAAAAAAGTAATCTTATTCATTAAAGAGTACTAATTACATATTCACGATCATAAAGCATTGTAACGTCTATGACGAAGATGTCGTTCGAACATCTGTAATGTTAAGCGAATGAACCCTTTGATGATTGCAATTGAAAACGATGTAAAGAATTATCGACTCTTGATTTCATTTGATAAGAATATATGTCACGTGACACTAACTTAAAGTTAAGTCGCTGCAATATTTTATGAAGAGCCGTGGTAGCTCAGTGTCCGGGCAGTCGCCTCAAATAATACGCTAGCAACCCGAGTTCGATCCCCGGTGCCGGCACCAATAAATTTGTTGTTGCAATTTTATGTGCTGATTCCCACGCGTTCAACGGTGAAGGAAAACATCGTGAAAAACCTACACGTCTTAGAAAATGTTTCTATGACATGTGAAGTCTGCCAATCCGCACTAGGGACGCGTGGCGGACTATGCCCTAATATTCTCTTTACAGAGAAGGCCTGTACCCAACAGTGGGACATATATGAAGGCTGTAACTAACTAACTAATATTTTATGGTATTATTAGGTACTTAGTATACTAGTGTTTTTCAATATCGTTAACTAGAACGCTTAATTCTTACTCTTTTTATCCGATGGCAACGGGCTTTCTGGTGTCTTAGCTGTTGCACTCTTGCTGGAAGAACGCGAAAGACTGGCCTTAAGACTGTTGCTCGATTTCTCCTTAGTGGGCAACTTGCTGGGCAATTTCTTATTTGGTGAACCAGGTGATCCATTCACGTCCTATGCAACAATTTATTAAGATGATGTAAAAATATCACTGAATATTATATTATAGTCTATAGACTCCAAAATAATGTAAGAATGGAACATACATCTAGGAAATGTACTTACATTTCCTTGAGTAGACTCATCGACACCGCTGTCATTGTCGCCATCTGAAGAAATAATCGAATGTTAATGGCGAAATCGTTGGGATTATTTTTTTTTGGAGTGGTTTGATTCATCTCAACGCTATAAAATAATCTTAAGATTATATCGTCAACGAAACTATTTTATTCTACGTTTCTTAATTACCTTTAGGACGTGATTTAGACGCCGAATTTACTTTTCTGGGAGTCGATTTTTTAGAATCGGTAGGCGTAATGGACGTATTTAACTCAGTCGGTTTTTTATTAATTGCCATAGGTTTGGTTTCTTCGACCGGCGATTTTGATGGTGTTTTCACAGGCGTTACAGATTTTTTTCCATCTTTAGGTACGTCCACCTTAATTTCGGGTTTTAGATCTTTCGGTGTTTTTGGTCTTTGCGGTTCCGGTGTAGCGCTTTGTGACTTATTCATTATCACTGAACTTTGCGAAACGTTTTTGGGTTCTGGTGAATCATCACTTCTGGTCAATGATGGCGAACGATCAGAGAGATCTGTTTTGTTCTGATTTTGGATGGCGTCGGTTTTCAAAGTCTGAACATTGTTTTGCAATACAACATCATCATCGTCGTCTACTTTCTTTTTGGGTGCTATATTAGTCAATGATCCCATGATAGATTCAGTCATTCTGGAGCCGGCTATACGCGATTCTGGACGGTCGACGTTGTCCTTATTTCCATCGTTAGAGGCCTCCGACCTTATGCTATCTTTGGAACCACGAACATTATCTCTACTATCTTTGGACTCCTGAATTAAGCCAAGCCCTGGGCTGCGAATTGTGAACTCTTCCATCTTACTCCCTACGGCACTAATGGACTTACGTCGGTCTTCATCAATCTTAAGCGGGCTTGGTGTGCCCGGAGCGGCTGCAATGCTATAACTCCTGCCTTTGGCCATTCCAGCCGCTTCCATGTTAATCTCTGTTTTATTAGCATTTTGGTTTTCATTGTTCGTATTTTGGGGTTCCAGGTTTGCTGCTTTACTTTGATTTGTATTAGATAAATCAAGGCCTTTTAAAGAGCCTTGTGACGGTTGCCTAGAAATTTGTCCTGTACCGAAAGAGGGTGCTGTAGATCCGTTTTTTGCTGTACCGTTAAATTGTGGGGGTATCTGAGCTTTAGAACCGTCTGGAGTTGTAGCGTTACCAAACTGCGGCGGCTGCCTTGGACCAAACTGAAGACTGCTTGGTGCAGGAGCTCTTTGTGACGGTTGGGCTGTTGTCGGAGACTGCTGAGGTCTTGGACTTTGTACTGACTGGGGTCCTGTAGGACGAGCCTGAGGAGCCTGCGCTCGAATTTGCGGAGACCCTGGTGTAGCGGATGGAGTTGGTCCTCGTGTCACTGGACTTCCGGAACGAGGTGCAAACTGAGGTGAATTAGTAACCGGCCCACCCGGTTGGAATTGTGGTCGTTGTTGAAATTGAGGAGGTGCTCCAGGTCTAGTGGGCGGTATAAGAGCTGAACGGGAATCAACTCTAGTCAGCGGCGGACGGACGGGTGCTTGCGTCGGACCGGTTGCCTCCTGGCCGCTGGGACCACCACTTGGAGAGCGAATGTCCCCTGGTGCCTTTATAAATAAATAGCACTAATTAACTTTTGCTAAACCTATTTTTGGAGGATTTTTGAAGTTATGCTTCTTTAGGCACGTTGTGAAAAAATGATGAGTGTGAAACTTTAAGATGCGCGCGCATCACTGTAAGACAAAAGTCAGATGTTGAAGCTGCAGTGAAAAAAATTGTGTTTATATACTTTTCAAGTGCTCCAATATAACTGAGGTCAACTATTCGTATGTATATTTATTGATACAAATTAAAATATTATTATATTCGATAATATTTATTTATTTAATTTTTCACATTTAAACTAAACTTTTTTGACTTAATATCCTTTTCCAGTCCTTTCATTATTTTATTGTAATTAATTATTCGCATGCAAATTAAAACCATTTTTTAATAATGCCAAAGAAGTACAACTTCACACACCCATTTTTGAAAGTTGAACTAAAAATAATATGTAATATGTTTTTAAATAAATTGGTTCGTATTTTACTTGAAATTAATAATTATAAATTTTCTTTGAAACCTCAATGTACCTATGTGTTGTCGAGGTTATTTTAACCAATTATTTGATTCCACTTCTATGTTAAACAAACTATGGAAAGAATCGACAGAAGGAATGATTGATAGCGTACAACGTAGGTTAGAAAAAAAAGATTATAGATAATAGATATTAGAATAAATCGTCATTTGACAAAACACATAAAGGCTTTGTCTAAAAAGATTAATGTGCTGTAAGTACTTATTGTTTATTTAACTGAAAAAAAAATCCCGTTGAAGATAATATTTTGTACGCGAACGAATTTTAAAACGATTACGCTCTTTCACTTGGTAAAATCTTAATACACTTCGTTTATTTCATCCATATACATACACGTAGACGTAACGGTTATGTAAATCGTCGCGTCAATAACCTAATGGTTTAGGGTACGGTCTGCGAATCGTAAAGGTCGTGGGTTTGAATCCACCATTTGACTATTGACGTGAACCATCTTCTAGCACAAGCATAGGCTTAGTTGGTATGGTTAACAAGAATGTTAGTAATATTTATGAAAAAAAATATTACTAGCTTCCTTTTTTTAAAAAAAAAATTCTTCAGATATTTCATTACACCGTCGACAAACAACAAAACAAAGGATGCTTTATCCTAACGTCTCTTCCGTTCTTTCTGTATGCTTTAAAGAATCGAAGCCTTATTTAACTTACATACTATTTATATAAACTCGACCATTTGTTTATGTAGCCTCAGTACAAATTAAAAGAGCAACGGCCCCTGAGATCTGTATCCATAATTGATCACGAACTCGGTCAGTAGGTCAAAGAGCTATTTGAGGATGAAAAAACTACAAGGATATATAAAAATATTGCAGTGCTTTGTACAAATACTTTTGTAATAAAGTATTTTCTACACCACTTCACCGTTCACTGACCAAATAGTGATAAACAATAAAATAAATAAAAATCATCTCTACAGCAATCTCTATTCGCATACCGAGCCTACTGGGTACCCTATACAAGCGATGAGTTCATACATTGAGAGAAAATATTAGTAAGATATTTTTTGTAAAAAAAAGATTAAAATCTATATATAGAAAAGAGATTAGTGTGTGGGTATGTTCCATATAGGCTCCGAAACGGCTGGACCGATTTCAATGAAACTTTCAGGGAATCTTCAGGTTGACCTGGCGAGTATTCCTGTAATGTTTGGTGATGATCGGAGCACTCCCGTTTTGAATTGTCGAACAAGCCATACGTCAAACTTTTATTTTTGACATTAACTTGAGCCTGATATGTTTTTGTATAAATGATAAGAATTATAATATTGTATTTACTTATTGTAGGTTTATAATAATGTAATAATAATAATAACTTGGTGTAGGTAATGATCTTCACCCGCTCGATAGAAATGAATAATTTAATATATTGTGAGAGTTAAATTAAATATTTTAAGATGTAAGTTTATTGTTTTAAATGAAATAAAGCAAAACCTAGCCTGGCGAAGAGGGCTGCGTACTCTAGTATAATATAAACCGTTTGGCATTTCCTAACATCCTAATTGTAACTATAGCGTAATACAATAACTATTTATTACGCTATACCTGTTTATAAATTAAATTACAGGTAACCTTTATCATTAGAAGGTCTAACTTAATAAGGATAATTTTACTATAAAGTCTTAATAATCCAAAATAAATTTTGTTTTTAAGGCCTTATGAAGCAAATCTTTATTAGATAGACCATATTGAATCTTTGTTATAATTATGGATTTATTAATAACGTGGAGAGCATTCATTAACAGGGCAGTTTTACTAAACATTGTAGAGTATACCAATTCTAAACGCGGTTCTAGATTTTTATGGTATAGACAGTAAGTCAATAAATGATTCAAATGTCTCCCATTCATAGACCCTATAAACCCTGATAACGGCAATAAAGGACGTAAAGTGTTACTACTTAGCTAGATTTGGTTTTCGTCATGGGGCGTTGTGGAAATTTTATGTGTTTAATTACTTAGTTCACGTAAATTGTTGTTGTTCGAATAGTCGACGGACGGACGGTCGGGTCAAGTCGATCGGAATGACCCTGATGTCTTTCTAATCAACTCGACACTTTGAGTAGAGAGTCTGCGAAGAGATGTCGGTTCTCTTTGCATTCTCTATCGCATTTACCATGCGGAGTGCTCTGAGAAATTGTTCGGAATCATTCCAGCTACCGATTTCCATTACCGCACATCTCGGCAGAATTCCAAATTCCACCGCCACCATCTTGATGCACTGTCAACCTGTGGAATCAACTATCACCAGCGGTGTTTCCGAACGTTTTGGGGACCTTAAAGAAACGGGCCGACTCCTATCTCAAAGGCCGGCAACGCGCCTGCAGCTCCACTGGTGCTGTGGATGTTATTATTAGGGTTTAAAGTCAGTTTTAGCAAAAACCAAGGCTATCTATTAAATAAATATTCTATATTAAATAGAATATGTCTCTATTTATGTATGTATATATGATGATTACACTTCTAAAATATTTTTAATTTTCAACCAGGTTTGTCTGAAAAATAATGCATTAGCATTAAGGCCGCCGTGGTGAACTTTTTTTGTTCACGCGTGGGAATCTTTTATAGACGTGTGGGACTCGGCCTGGGCAGTAAAGTAAGCCCTACCCACTAAACCTTCCGCGAATGCCATCAGCTGTTATGAGCGGGGCGCCCCGGATCTGTCAGCGACAGGACACCCCAACGACCGGCTGGTCCCGGCAAAGACCGGACTTCACCCTCAAAGGGGACTTCTTCGGCACTCAGAGAAATCCCGACGACGCCGAAGCATACTGGGGCCAGGTACCCATCCCATATATTAATATCGATGTGACGATACATCACTTAAATTTGATGAATTTTATGCTTTATAAATTTCATAAAATTAATTCCCCTTACCGTTAAATATTGAAATTAAATCGGGTAATAACGGGGCCATACGGTAATGCTAATTAGTTTTCCTTTAATAATCCTAAAATTGGAAAAGGTAATTCACCTGACTGTATATATTTGCACGTAACCAAATGTTTGTATTCCACTTTATATTTGAATACGTGTGGTCATTAATTTTTGTGTACAATGCTAAACGATAATCTTACAAAAAATTGTCTATGAAATAAATCTTTATTGGTATTAAATAAATATTCACGTACGTCATAAAGAGCGAACGGTAGAGATGAAAAAAAAATCCATTTTTCTATAAACAAGTATGGAGAAAAGATTATACAATAAAATACTAATTACATAAATCATAGCTTGCTTAATGATGCAATGCTATGTGTGCCCTACATCTACGGGTATATTATGGTGATGGGCATACACACTTGTCACATATGTGACATGTGTGATGTGTGTTTTTCTTTGTGACGAACTACACAGATTAGCCAGAGTAACTGATTGTTACTGCTTCACCGTACTGAGAGGTGACCTAAGAGCTATCTCTTACCTTCTATAGCTATTTGGTATATTTCAATTTATTTATTCATATAAAATAACACAAACACCAGTATGGACGATTAAGAAGTAACAGACAGAAATAAAATACAAATGTAAGAGAATACAATATAACGTTATCGCTAAGTTTAGCCGCCGTGCTAGGTCAAATTATTTCCATGTCTATCTCGCTAGGGATAGAAAGAGCATTACTTTATTTATTTTTTTTGTTAATGGGGAGGAAATCTTCAAAAAGATACCCCGCCTTCTGGGGGGGAAGGCAGTGGTTATGTGGGGTTTTTACCCACTAAAAACTCCTCGGTGCATGACAAGGGGCTCCGGGATCTCCAGTGGAACGCACCGCACTGTGCTCAAGGAGAGCACGTCCCGGGGAGGGAGGTTACTGCCTCCCCCCTGTGCCCTCGCAGTGCAAGGCTACACGGGCCAGCCGATGTCGCCTTCTTCCCGGGTCGACCTTAGCGGACGACAAAGGCCCCCACCCTTATCGCCCAGTGAACCCGAGGCCCCTTTTCGTCGCCTTCTACGACAGGCAGGGGATACCGTAGTCTTATTCTTGAGAGCCCAGAACTACAGGGCTGAGAAGGAGCATTACTTGTGTTATTCTTGCCCATCTCATGCTATCTTCCATATCGCAGTAATCATTTACTCAGAGAAGTTAGTAAAAATATTTAGGTTAGATAATCTTTACATACGCTTTCTTCAGTAGGTCGCCAGCCCGGTCGATATATACTCTCTAACACACTACGACCCTGTCACTCACGCAATAGAAATTCTCTGCGGCTCTATTCCGCTATTTACCTAACTATTCATTTATCAATATAACACGTGTATATAATATATAATAGCACAATATAAACGTCAATAGCCTAATGGTTTAGGGTTTGCGAATCTTAAGGTCGTAGGTTAGAATCCACCATATTGGATTGACTTCAAAAGTGACAAATAGATTCTATGACGAGCGCATACTATTGCAGACCATCAAGATAAGAAAAGTGTCGTATCTCGGCCACGTGCTTAGGCACGAGAGACACCTTCTTCAACATATTTTGATAGGCAAAGTCGCTGGCAAAAGAAGTGTTGGTCGTAGAAAGAAGTCATAGCTGCGGAACATAAGAGAGTGGACCGGAATTGCGGGTGCCGCCCAACTGTTTCGCCTCGCAAGAGACAGAAAGAGATATGGTGAACTGACTGCTAACCTTCGCTAGACGGAGAGGCACTTTAAGAAGAAGAAGATTCGACTATTGTCGTGAACCATCTCCTAACACAAGCTTCAGCTTAGTCGGAATGGTTAACTACCTAATATTTAAAATAAGAAAAAAAAATAGTACAGCTCTGATGGGGATAACATATGTACCACATGTAGACCAACTGTAGGTAGGAACTAACTAATGAGTTGATTGTAAATACCAAAGTCGCGTTGCTCTAAAAACCTATGATAACAACAGCGTAAAATTATTTTTTTAAATTTCACTTATTGAGGCACCAATTTTCTAAAAGATGGCGTCAAGTTTTAAAGTAAAGAATGAAAGTGCAGTTACAATGATTTCAAACGATAAACGATGAGTAGTAAACGCAAACGTTATTGGATTACGTAATAAGAGTTCTGTGATTAACTATCGTTATATCGAAGGTTGGCCATTGCTATGCAATAAATCACTGTTCAGAAGCAGAAAGAGTTCGTATTGGAGATATTGATCGTTGCTATAAACACATGTTCGAGAAGGCAATAGCTCAATCGATAACGTGGTTAGAGCACCGTTCCACGGTTGCTTTGTATCGCAAGTCCTCGCGTGATCACGTCTGCTTAATATCCATAATATCAGGCGATGTGATCACGAATTTTCATTTGAATACTGTAGAGTTCGCGATACCGGGCCATATGTAGTACAGCATTGCAACGCTGCAGTCTTATATTACACGAAAAAAACTTTACGAGCGTTCCTCACCGTCAATAAAACGAAAAACAAACAAAAGGTTAACTGTATACTGGAATAGAGAAACTTATTCGATTCGCGTTTGCTGTTCGAGGCGGAGTTTTCGTGAGTTATTTTAGCCGTGGCATTAAGCTTATCGCGTTCAGTCTGTTTCAATTACTTCTTACTATACATAAGGGCGCTACGAAGACGATCCCCGTTTTATTGTAAGAAATTAGAATAAAACTGACTCTACAAATTCATTTTTTTACTATAAAAACTCTAATTGAAATTAGATTTTGGTAGATGTTTTATTGCATAACATTCTAACTTACAGCTTTACTTCGAGATATAATTTAAAGTCACTGATAAGAGTGCTGTATAACTACTTGTCCGATGTTGGCCATTGCCATGCTTATGTCGTTCAAAAGCAGAAAGAGTTTCCATTGAAGATATTGATCGTTGTTATATACAATATCCTACAATACATGCAAGGGCATTATCTTCGGAATACACGTTCGAGAAAGCAATTGTCCAGTGCTCTTCCCGAAGTGGCATATAAGTTAGTTTAGCTTAGATTGTCCCAATAGTGTTTTGTCAATAAAATAGCAACCGACCGAGTCGTGATTCGGCACTCTCGGGCGCCCTCGGGTCGGATTGCTAACGCGTAAAATAGTAACCGTCCAAGCCGAGGTTACCCCTCACCGGGGGGACCTTTGTGTCGAGGTTATAGAGGTTCAGGCTAAGCGACCTAAGATCTATGCCACCTCTCAATCCGGTAAAGCAGTAAAGGCCAGCTTCTCTGGCCAACTGTGTTAGTTCGTCTAAGAAAAAAATTGTCCAGTGGATACCGTAGCTCGAGTATACGTCCCGTCCCACGGTTTCATTGTTTCTTTTGATACAACGCAAATAAGTTAAAAAGCAAAATAAGTTAAACTTTAGTCCTCCGGTGTTGTGTTATGTACATACGGTGATCACTTAAGATGAGTATAACTTACGATCGTTTACAATCGACGAATATAACTTTATTGGTAATCTTTGTACATAAATTTACTTCTATATAGTATTCAAATGTCCACAAGATTAGCAACAATACACGTTATAATTGCCCAGACATCACGCACTTAAAATAACTGGGTCACCTTCATTAAATAGACTTGCACATAATAAAACACAATGTCTGGAGTGCGGTGACCATAGATTATTAACATCAAAGTAAATGTAACAGTTGGTCACGAATTCTGACAACACGCACTTTAAATTTTTAAGTGACGCAAACCCTACCGCACCCTACGAGAATTTTTATTTCTTAAATAGCTGTCAAAGCTATTTATATAGCCAATGTAATTAAAATAAATATGATTAATAAATAAATAAATTCGAGTATTATTATTGTCATACAACAGAGCAATCAGGATAATATTTTATTGTTTTAGTCATAAAAAAACTACTATATCACTCAGTTATATTACTTAAGTTTGGTGCCTAAATATTACATCGGAATTCCCTGGTATATCTTAGGAAACCAAGGTCTCATAGGTCCTAAATTCCTACAAAATTGATATGGGACCTAATTGAAACCTTTGAAACAAAATAATATTCAAAATTGGTTCATAAATGACGGCGCTACGAGTGCACAAACAATCAAAAAATACAAACAAATTGAGAACATTTCCCATTTTTTTTGAATTTAGTTAAAAATGATGTATTTATATTTAATTCACCTTAAGTAGCAAATCACAATAGGAGTGTACGGTATATATCGATATTACATAAAATATCGCTAATAAACTCGATATATCACTTCATTATCGATATTATCGAATCATCTAATATATGCAAACGATACAATATATCGCATAGTAAATGACGGAAGATTACGATATTACGATATAGTATTTATTAGTTCATTTATTTCCGTAATATTTTCTTTAATTTAAATTTTGTCGATAAAGTGTTTTTGTTTTTAAAGTGTTGCACGTTAAAATAATAATGATAATAATTTGCGGATAATGTTGTTGGTAGTGCAGTTACATATTGTATTTTTATTATGTCTTTTACGAGTATAATTTCATTTCTGCTATTGTTTATTGTTCCAAATAAAGAGAAAAAAAAATATATCGAAAAGTATAGCGATATACATTTTGCATGAACGTCCCTAAATCACAATGTTTAAGTCTGCATACCAGGCAGTTGTTAGCGTTATTATGTAATGTACATTGAGTGGAAAGTGCTCGTGTGACTACACGAGGCTTACCCGGCTCACGTTGCTATTGGTCACTTGCTCCATAATCTCTTACGACTACCGAAAAGTTAGTTATCCTTGAAGCAGAAATATCCTTATAACATAATCTTCGTATGTAGACGAGGCGCCGCGCAGTCGCCTGTGTGCGATATCTCCTTGACTATAAGAACAATAAATTTTTTATTACCTCCATAGAACTAACACGAAATATTGCCACAAAACTGTGCTCACGTGATTTACTGCGTATATACTAGCCCACAACTACATTACGACTTACTAGGTGTTGGTATATTACAATTTACAATTACTTCATAAAATACACGTACACTCTAAAATACATAGAGCCGAGTTATTGTTATAATATACCTGAATATATATACGATGATGAAGCCACAAGAAAATGATGAAAATTATAAAAATACATTGGTTTAAGCAGTGGCTTTAAGTGTAAACAGTGCACATTTTAACTTGTGCTTAATATGAAGTGACTATGAAAAGTGATATATGCACTGATATAATAACCTGTTATGTAAAGAACAATGTTATCAAATCTATAATCATATCTCTATTCTAAGGACAAACGATTTCATTAAAAGTAATATTTTTTTATTTCCCATAAATATTCATCCATATATTCATATTCATACATATATTAATTTTGCATACCTATTTCTTGTAATTTTGTTATAATAAAATAAATAATTAGGAAGCATTAAGTCTATTTTTTTGACAAACTATTTGGCGACGGTAGACAAAATCAACGGTATAGAATTTTCAAACACGTTACCACGGGAAATTCGTACTAATACGTGTTTTTTTTTTCGTTTATCATTATCGAAGGCAGATATATTTCTGTAGACCCCCGACTGGATTATGGTTGGTTACGCCAACGTAGATCCCTGTCTAGTTTCCCGTGGGTCCCTGGGGTGGAGCCCTTGGACAACTTTGGAAATCTACGAATTAAATAATAGTATTGTCCTACTAGATAGAGCCGTGGTAGCTCAGTGTCCGTGTGGTTGGCTCAAGTTGTGTAGTACGCTAGCAACCCGAGTTCGATCCCCGGTGCCGGCACCAATAAATTTGTTGTTGCAATTTTATGTGCTGATTTACCACGCGCTCGGCGGTGAAGGAAAACATCGTGAGGAAACCTACATGTCTTAGAAAATTTTTCTATGGTATGTGAAGCCTGCCAATCCGCATTAGGGCCGCTTGGCGGACTATGCCCTTATACTCTCTTTACAGAGAAGGCCTGCGCCCAACAGTGGGACATATATAAAGGCTATAACTTTAACTTTGTCCTACTACATCTCGAAAGTGGGTGGTGGTAGATTCAAACTGAGCGTTGTGTAAGCTGCAGTAATTATCTAAACGTTTAGATCACGTGATAAAATTGAAACATTAAAAAAAGTTAACAAGGGAAGAAAGATTAAAATCAAAGCTTAAAGCTGCAGAAAAATTACGACGGCAAATATAAATATTATCCATCTCAGCGGAATAGGCACTTATATTTGTTAGTCCCGGCCGTCCATAGCATTAAAGAGGTCTGAGAAATTACTAATTTTCCTCCTCAAGAGCGGATCTCTTATTGCCAATAAAACCAGTTTCTTTTATTTAAGATTTTAGGTTAAGTGTGAACAGCCCTGTAGTTCTGGGCTCTCAAGAATAAGACTACGGTATCCCCTGCCTGTCGTAGAAGGCGACTAAAGGGCCTCGGGTTCACTGTGCGACAAGGGTGGGGGCCTTTGTCGTCCGCCAAGATGGACCCGGGAAGAAGGCGACATCAGCTGGCCCGTGTCGCCTTGCACTGCGAGGGCAGTGGGGGGAGGGAGTAACCTCCCCCCCTCGGGACGTGCTCTCCTTGAGCACAGTGCAGAGGGGCTCCGGTGCGTTCCTCTGGAGATCCCGGAGCCCCTCGTCATGCACCGAGGAAAGGGCCACCGGGGAGGTTTTAGTGGGTAAAAACCCCACATAACCGCCGCCTTCCCCCTAGAAGGCGGGGTATCTTTTTGAAGATTTCCTCCTCGTAAACAAAAAAAAAGTTAAGTGTGAAAAAATTCTTGATACATTTAATACCGGTGTAATGTGAGTGTGAATATTAGACGTATTTGTTGAATAGACGTCAGATTAAAAGGTATCTGTCATGTTAGTCAGATTATAATACTACATGGCCACCGCTACCGTATCACTTTTGTAGTGGATCAACGCTATTCTCCGGAATCTTTATCAAGCTTAGCTTGAACCTCAATTTAGAGTTATTCAGCTTAAAGAGCCTCGACAGCGATACTTAGCTATCGTCGTTGCGCGTGAGCATTTTTACTAGAGCGTTCCCGAGAGTGTGGCGCATTACATATTAACTAGTACATTGCTCAATTCTCCGTCAACGCCCGTCGACATCCCGACCTGCAGTCGATGAATCCCCGATCCCGAACGATAAAAGCCATGTAATTATTATTCATCTTTCTAATAATGCTTATGTGTTTGAATACTTACCCAATATATAATTTAATAAATGTTAACGTTCATGATTTATTCAATCAATACTGAAGGAAAAACGTAAACCAAACATAAAACAAATATGTTCATTTCATCCAAGGCCTCTGGTGTTAATTTTCCGTTCAATTATTTATCAATTAAAAAAATAACAAAACGAATGGTAAATTACGATGCAAATAGCGTCATAGTTAGTCGATAATAAATTATTCTTTTGAACGTATAAAGAAATTGTGCATTTAACAATGAAAATCACAACGAAAAAACTCATGCTATTCGTTGATATATTTTTATATAATAAATCATTGTTAAAAAATATTTAACCCTTTACAATATAAAGGGGGTAGAAAGAAGTATAATCGGAGTAAGAAGGAAAGATAAAACAAGATTGAAATAACTTAAAAAATTACCAGTTACAAGGATGACAAACTAGTTTTAAGGATGTAAATAATTTTTGGAAGACACTTAAATGGAGAAGGGCAGGATATATGCTAAGACATTAACCTGAGAAATCGTCTAGGATAATATTAACATGTTATCCTAGAAATTAAGGAAACAACGATCAAATAAAACGCTTGGAAGACTCACAAAAGACTTGCCGTTCGAGAATTACAAGAGAAAGATAGATGGACGTGTTTGAAAGAGGTCTTTGTCAAAGGACAAAGTATTGTCGTGAGAAACCGATCGTCAGTATTATTAAGTACATATATATGAATGTAGTATTATCATTGTAAGTTGGGCACAACAATAATTTAATAATTATATTGGCAAGTGACTCAAGAAATATATGTAGACGACATTTTTATTTCAATACGAAATACTTTCTACAAAATGACTGTTAGCCGTTTCGTGAAAGATACGACTGTAAGCGGCTTCACACGCAACGGGGACGTCCTAAGCTCGTAACTTTGGATTTGGCATGTTTGAGTTGAGTCACGGTTTTTCGCGAGTTCATCGGCAAAGAAATGGGCAAGCAAAATTTCTCTATTTACTTCAAAACATTCTTAAAATACGTATGTACGCGATATGTTCAGAAACATAAGTGTTTTTTTGTATCTTTTAGTCAATTTCGGTTGTTAAAATTTTTTCTTCCACTTTAGATTTTTTTCTCTTTGAATTTATTTACATTATATTTGATAAAAAAGGGGAAAAAAGAAAATAATTTATATTGATAACGGATTTGTGGTTGTGAAGCCAACGACTAGTTTTGTTCTACGTCGAATTTCTTTGTTTCGGATTGAAACCATTTTAGAAATGCCGAGCATTCTATTTCCATTGCTTTTTCTTGGTTTTCAGCTGTGGACCAGCTCCACGGTCAGACTCCTAGTCTCTGCAACGTAGGTCATAGCTGGGAAGACTTTCGACGTCAACAAGCCATTCAGAAGTTTGAGATTTTTTTGTTAATCCCGTACATAAATAAATCTTCCAAATGGCCGTTACATTTATAGTAATTAATCAATATCAAATAATCAAAACACTCTTATAATATATTATATATAAATATATTAATATTTCAATTATTATTATCATTATTCAATTCGACATCAAAAAAGCAGGATGTGTTCAAATCATTAGATTTTTTTCTTAATGTTTACATTTTTTAATATGACGAACTACACAGATTGGCCAGACCTGGCCTTGACTGCTTCACCGGATTTAGAAGTGGCATAGCTCTTAGATCGCTTAGCCTCCTTTGGGGAAGGCGGCGGTTATGTGGGGTTCTTATCCACTAAAAGCTCCCCGGTGGCCCTTTCCTCTGTGCATGACGAGGGGCTCCGGGATCTCACGTGGAACGCGTGCCTGTGCCCTCGCAGCGTAAGGCGACACGGGCCAGCCGATGTCGCCTTGGTGGACCCGGGAAGAAGTTCGCTCAGTGAACCCGAGGCCCCTTCTAGTCGCCTTGTACGACAGGCAGGGGATACCGTAGTCTTATTCTTGAGAGCACAGAACTACAAGGCTGTAGCCTGAACCTCTGTCGTAACTCGACACAAGGGTTCTCCCGGAGTGGGGTAACCTCGGCTTGGACGGTACATAGACCAACATAGTATGTTATGTGTAAGCGTTCCGATCCGAGGGTGCCCGGGAGGGCCGAACCACGACTCAATCGGTTGCTATTTCACGGATAATAAATGTTTACGCCCGCCTTCTGATTTTAAGGCGGTTTTGATTGTACTTGTAAATGTACTTGTGATATTAGTAGATGACGGTTTTTGGCACGTAATTTACGTTTGAGTTGATCGGTTGCCATAGTGAAAAATCAATGACAATAGCAGACTTAGATGTGCGGCAGTAAAAAAATAAATTTAAAAACAATATTTGGACTAATTTCATAGAACGAAAATGTATTTTAATCTTAGACGTACGTTTTGTCGTATAACAAAAGAATAATATCGTAAAATTAAATTGCGACAACTGTCTTTTATCTTCATAAATACGAAAACAGAAACTGCGTCAGAGTACCGCAGCCACCGTCATCCAACATAAACAAGACAATGCTTTAATTGAACTACACGTGGCATGTACATAGATAGATTTTTTCATCTCTCATTCATCGTTCATCTTTCCTACATGCTCAAATAACCTTATATAGTCTATCTCCATTTTAGTCACAATTGGTTGACCTCCTTCAAAAGTGTTAAACCCATGATTCAGAATAAACATACTTCTAAATAACCGCATTTCTACAATATTGATTTAACTTTCTTTCTTATTCTGCCATTTACAACTTCTATTTCATGAATTTTTTTTTTAAAGAATGCTAGCAATAATTTTTTTTTCAGAAATATTACTATCAATCTTGTTAACCATTCCAACTAAGCTTAAACTTGTGCTAGGACATGATTCACGGCAATAGTCCAATGGTGGATTCGAACCCGCGACCTTACGATTCGCAGGCCGTACCCTAATCCATTAGGCTATTGATGCTTCAAAATTTATTTATTATTAAAAGACACCAGCGTAAACAGTGTGTGTTTAAGCATCACTAAAAGTTGAAAACTATGACAATAACTTTAAAAATGACTAATTAGTGCCCGGCGCTCCCTACAATAGTTCACTCAAGGCTTTTAACGTATGTTAACGCTTTTCTATCCTTAGTTCAAGGTAAAGCTACCTTTAACGGTGACAAAGAGGAAATTAAAGCTGTAACAATTACTCACATTTGTTAAGTGCTATTGTCGTAATGGTTCAAGCTGTTGGATAAACTGATAACCATGGAATCATGGCCTGATTATCGTCTGACATCATTTATATATCTTGCTCGACTGGCCCAAAATGTTTCCTACTTAATGACTAAGATCGTTTGAACGTCTGTTACAAGACTACGTTCATTGCAACAATTATCAAGATTATATGACGTCAATGTCACATTACTCACGTGGTCTCAAATTGTTTCTTGTTAGGACAGAGTACATAAGTGATAAAACAATGAACTGGCAATATAAATTACGTAAATACTTTTACCACTACATTGTTCTGAATTGTGTTCAACTTTATGTCAAACATCCGTTTCAGACAGTTAAAGTGCAATTAAGAATTACATTTTAAACACGAACACGAATGGAATATGAAAAAAAAGAAAGACGAATAATCGTTAGTCTTTTTTTACCTCCAGAACTTAATAAAAACCTCAGTTTTTGCGAAAAAAAACCTATTGTCGAGGGTTTTACGTAGACGTAAGCCCAGCGTTGCGCTCGTGGAACGTTACGTGCTAGCGTCATTACACCCCGCGTCAGTGTTGGCTGTGACGTAGAGCTGTGGCCGTTCTTGCCAAATGAGTGATTCAGCCGATATAAAGCGGAGCTGCCCAGCCGGCCGCACACTCTACTTTGTACCCTCGTCTATCACGTTGCTCGTGCGCAGTGTCCAATGTTTGTAAACGGTGTGCAAGCGATCAGTTCACGGTTGGAAAACATTAGCTTAGACTGTCAAAGTAAGTACATTACTTTATATCTTACTTGTTACTATAGCTAAGCTACGTGTTTGCTTTTCAATAATTAAATACGTATAAGTAATTTTGATTGATTTTTTACACGGTATGAATTTTATATCTTGGTAATTATATTCGCAAGTGTTGAAGAGATAAGTAAATATTCGAAAAGGATTTAATAAGTTGTTTTCTATAATCTGTGGACTTCTATACATCCAAAATTTAAGTTCAATTGACCACTATCAATTACTATGTTCGAAATGACCCCTGATGGTAAAATATATGTAGAATACAGTATAGCGCTGTGACACAAAATGCCTTTAAATATTATAAGTCAGTCATGTTCATGTTACTTCTGCAAAAAACATAGTTATCCAATAGTCCAAGAGCCATGATTTAACTAGTTTTTTAATTAAAACAAGGCTCTTGTAAGGTTAATTGCAGTTGTAATTAAGCTGAAAACTTCAATACAAGTTCTGGTACTCATTCCACTTTAGTCCTCAGTGGTAACAAGGTCCAAAAACATTGCCGTTTCTTACGGGATCTTGATATAATTGTTTATAGGCTTTAGAATTCATAGACCATAGGGTAAATTGTGTGTTCGATTTATACCAACATTAATAAAATAGTAACAGAAATGTCAACACAGGCAGCTTTATACAAAACGATCTTGTACATTTGGCGCATTTTTCTTTTTCTAAGCCTAATTGTAATCTAATTGTCAGCTGATGTAGCTAAACAATCTTATTTTATAAACAACGATTTTGACCCGGACAATCCATCCGGTACTTTGTTAAACGCATAATGAAAGACGAAGTAGTCCGCTCCCGTAGCCCAAACAAAACGAGATACACTTAAAAATATTACCGCTGTACGTCACAATATCTATTGGTGGAAAAGGGGCATTAAATCACGTAAAATTCATTAAACTACGACAAGCCTAACCGCATATTTGTGTTTAAAACAGCACATTGAATGATACAGCTTTATGTTATAATTTGTAGGTTTCGTGGAATAAAATAGTCCAACAACTAATACACTCGCTTTATTGAGACAGCGTAACGTTGTACAAAGAATTATTATAACAAATACCGTCACAACTGCGCGTCCTCACAATCTTTATACAAAATTAATTAGAAGTCAGATTAGGAACTAATAAGGTTAAACTATTGTTTACAATGCCAAGTTCATGTGACGATCAACTAAATTATTAATTATGAATTAAAGATACAATAAGGTTCAGGTAAATCATTAAGATATCATTGGAAGTAGTTATTATGAATAACAATCGCTGGGTGTCATGTGTTGCCAGCTAACACTAGTTCAACACTTGTGTACTCTATATATCTCATAGATAATAAATATGATTGGAAAAGATGAATAAGCATTTTAATATAGAACGTACGCCGGGAGTAATAAGAATAAATCAAACATCACGATAAGTGATTCGTCCTTGTCAACGTCGCCTATATACTTTGATGGTTGATCAATCACCAATATCTGGGTACGAAGCATTGTCATATACTCTCTAAATATCAATTCATATATATGAGACCGTCAGCGCAAATGTGGCCCCAATTCTAAAATTTTCATATGACTTATCTGCGGCAAATTATTTTTTATACAAAACAAATAGGCCAGTTTGGCATTAAATACTATAGAAAAGATAAATAAATAAAATATAATCTATTTTCACAAATCGTCATCATTAACTATTTTTAATAAAACCAATGAAGCTTCGCCAAGCCCTGTACAATTTATGCGGCCATTTGCTAATAGATATCTGCGTAGAATTGACGCAAACAACTGAATTGTAAATGTTAAATGCGTCTTTATTTATTCAGGGAACATGCAGCCGATATCAGAGAGACCGCCAGTGTGCCCGAAAGCGCAGCTTCCGCATTTCCACTTGACACCGTCGGATGCTGGGCAGAGGAAGACCGACGGAAGTCCACAAGGAGCAGACAACCCATGGCTTCTTAAACCACAGCACGAGATCCCCGCGACACCGCCCCCACAAACGAACCAGCAGGCAGTCAACTTCTTCCCTCAGAGGATAGGCTAGCTCATGCACCTTTATAGAAAGATGTTGAAATAACTTTCTAATGGCAAAGTGCCATCTAGTCGGAACACGGACTTTTCGTATAAAAATACTTTACAAAAAAGCGAATACGTTAACGTCGGACGTGAACCGGCGAGACTTTAAGCCAAATCTTGAGCCAAATAATAGGAAGACAGATGACAATTTGACTGTAAGGGTACATACAGCATCGTTAAGATTTAATTTTTACTGAAATAAGACAATACTTTGATAAGATAATGTTAACTTACTAAATATTCCTATGCATGGTATGATCAAAGACAATATATGTAAATTGTAAACTAATTAATGTAAAGAGATTAATAATAAATAATTTAAGGAATTATGAGTAAAGTTTATTCACCCCCATTTTTGCAAACCAAAGGATTTTTTTTTATAAAGCGCAACCACAGACTTGTGTCCGTGCTCTCTCCGCGACCGCTGCGTCCTTGTTTCTCATGGCCATTTTTAGGGTGTACTCTAATGATTTTAATTTGTTAAAATTTAAAACATTTGTAATTTATCATAGCTTTTCACTATATTACACCAAATATGATACACGTATACCTATAACTCTGTATGTCTGTGTAATATATTGCCATCAATAATCTTTTCAACAAAGTGACAATGTGTATGCATTTAATTTGTTTTTAAAACGAAACTTGTATTAAAATAGAAGCGGTAAAAATTAGAACGTAAATCTCGTTATTTAAATGTATAATTTCAACAATACAAACAATACAAAAAGGGGATTTCATGATTTTTAATAATTTGAACGAAATAATAATGATTTAAATAAGCAAACGTTATAATGCCATAAATTCACAAAATATATACATAATTAATCTATACGCACTTCCCAGTTTAAAATGATATTTCATTATATCATTATAATTTAGAAATTCTAGAAACTTAATATGCGTTGACACGTTTTCGATAAACTAACAATTTTTTTTATAAATTACGTGACATGTGCTTATAAATGTTTTTGTACTATTACGTCATCAGATTAAAAAAAAAACGCTGACGTGAATTACGAATTGATAAATTTTATACTCATAGGAAACATGACTAATTGACATTAATATTATGACATTATTTCCAAATGTTGACACTTCAAACCGGCGCAAAATAAACGATTCATAATAAAGTAAATTTAATTTATAATTTAATTAGCACTCAAAACATAATGACAACATTAAAAAGATTTTTTAAAATAAATTGTAAGATTTTATTTACTATTCCCCGTTTTAGCGTTTCATTTAATTTCGTTTTCATTAATTCAAAAATTAAAATTAATTTGAATAAATTTCAGATTTCAAGACATGACTCATAGCGATTCCAAAGAAATACTCAAAGAAATTGATATAGTAAAATTCGTCTTTTATTAACGGCGGCTATTTAATAATACTTTCAATTCTATAAAATATATTTATTTTTTTAATAAAAATTCTAATATAATAAGTCTATACTAATTTGAGTTAAAATGCGACGTATGTAATATGGGCGGAACTGTCCTCACCAGTCAGTCAATTGCCGCAATATAGGCGGGCATGTTTGACTCACTTCCAAATATAACATCGCGGCAATTAGGGACAATGACTTCTCTCGAATCTAGCTCGATTTTTTTTATATCAATACACATTATTAATTTCTCAATAATATTATTTATCGAAATGTTCATATCACAAATTATTGAAATAATGAATTTCGAAACAAAACATTGCAAATTTAAATAAGAACGATTTTTGTCAGTATAAAGTTACCGCAAAGTATAGCAATTGATTACCAACGTATCTTATCAAATAGTCACCAAGTACAATCTCATTAGGCAAAACCCACACATAAACTACAATCACATATTTATTATTATTAAAATCTGTTAATAGTAATAATCAAGAAGTTAATAAAACTTATCATTGTTCTTATTTATAAACGCCAAAGTTCTTCAAACATTAATCCCTTGATATATCCAACTAGATTACGGTCACAGTTGTAAAAGGTCCTCTAGTTTACAGATTAGTAACAAAGTGGATCGATAAACAAAGTAGGAAATCGTATTAGCATGAATAACCTTATATACTCGAAATATGTGCGCAAACAAATAATGAGGCATTCATGAACATTTTTCCATTAAAAATGGAGGCCGACATGTAACACAGGTGAGTTGAATGTATTGGAAAAATTACAGTGTACGTATCGTAGCGAAATCTACTGATGTTACAGTGACATGAAAAGTGTCATTACAATCGATGTTAAATACGCAATTGTTTTATAATTGAAAAATTTATGCCGGCGACGTAATGGCTATCGAGCGTGAATTCTAGAATATTCCGAGTGCGATCTTCAAAGCATTAAGTGTTGGAAGTTTTGATAAGTAATTTTCACTTACCTCTAGTGCGTTGTAGGACACTTAACTGTTTTAATGTGGCTTTAATATGCAATATGGTTTATATTGAACGAGGGATGGTCACCCGCTGCTTCTAGCGCCGGCGAAACCTGATGTGCCGTGACGTTGCGGCCTCTATCGGCTTCTGAAGTGCGCAAAGAGTACCTAATTGTCTAGACACGGCACTCTCTTATAAACCAACCAAATGACATTTTGCATTTCCCATACATATATAATACATAAAATATTTTAGTTTGAAATTATAATAAATAGAATATATTCAAAAAGTGAAATATTTAAAAAAAAATTAAAATTACTGTAATTAAATTTTTACTTGTCAATTAAATTGTGAAAAATTATTCGTATTACTAAGCTACAGATTTAATATTTAGAATTATCGTTCAAAAATCCTTTAATAAGAGTGTCTGCTCATTCGTAGTTCTAGATAAGGGTGGGTCCTGCGCCCTGATAGCGTTGCGCGCGCACCTCAACCGGGCAATTCCTATATTGAGATGTAGTAGTCGCTTATGAGTCTACATAACCTACAAATATATGAACCTCGGTTACCTTTATTTTGCAAAGAGTATTTCGGATGATTCACGGACAAAATTGTTCGAAAAATTGTCTACATTTGCAATGAAATGTATTAATAGTAATATTGGCACAGACTAAGAGTAAAATTAAAAAATAACCACAGATTATATACAAAAAAATATCAAAAGCCTTAATCGACTTAACCATACAAGTTGAGATGAATCAAACCGTTCTTACACAAATACTTAATCTAATAAAGTAGTCGATATTATAATATGTAAATCGTTATTCAAACCTCTTGTTGTAAGTTTCATTGTACCTGTAAAAAATATAAATAAGATTAAAAATGTGTACACAATATCTAATAATAAAAAAGGTTAAGTTATCCTTAAAATAAATAAATCAAATCCCACGTCTTGTTGACCCTAACGAGGTAGACACATACAGCTTTTGCTGTCCAATTCACCAAGCTTTTTATGGCCCCTATATGACAGGTAGTAAACCCATCGCCATACATCGTGCACAAACCTTTAGCAAGTCATTTTTTTCTACTTTGGGATTTAGATTTCAAGGTTGGGATTCAAATCCACGATCATCTGATCATAGGTCGATCCCATCAGCCACTAAGCTATCACTGCTTTTATATATTTAAATATTACATTAAAATCTAACCGGGACTATATATAATTATATATATGATGTTGTAATAACACAGATTGGCCAGAGAAGCTGGCCTTGACTGCTTCAGCGGATTGAGAGGTGGCAGAGCTCTTAGGTTGCTTAGCCTGAACTTCAATCGCAAGTAACTCGACACAAGGGTCCGGTGAGGGGTAACCTCGGCTTGGACGGTAACTATCTTACGCGTAAGCATTCCGATCCTAGGGCGCCCAAGAGGGTCGAACCACGACTCGGTCGGTTGCTATTTCACGGATAATGTAAGGGACATTCAAAAACTAAACTAACGTTGAGAGTTTCTAGCGAATACTAAATGTTACGTAGAGAGATATTGATGATAAACCGCTCTAGTGAAAATCCCAACGATAATTCTTTTAAATTATGCATCTACCTTAATGAGAGGAGAAGAAGAATGTCACATATTATACCAATGCTTTTAAACAATTAATCCTGTACAGTGATAACAGTTTTCGGGCTAACAACAGCACCGGGGAAAAAAAACTAATTCTTTGAAGGTTTAATGAAGTTTTAGCTAACAAGTTAATATAACGCAAATTTCAGATGTCTCTTGTCTTGCTCACTTTTTCTAAGAATAACTTCCTCCCTTTTTAAAATCTCTTAAAAGCAAAGACCTCCTAATTCAGTCCCAACTTATGGTTTAGGTAATAGGCAGGTGTAGCGAAAAGTGATTCAATAATAAGTCAAATACAAAGTGTTAAAAACTATTTTTATATAAATTCTTATATTATCTACTATCTCAATTTTCTATTTCACAATCACACATGACGTTGGAGACAGTATCAGAAATCTTCCAGTATACGTATCAGAACAATATATATATATAAAGATAATCAGCGGTAACGATTACAGCAATGCATCCTTGTTTGATATCTAAATTTATCAGTATTTTACGAAAATTCGAGACATCGTATCACATTTCCTAAATACCGTGAGAATTGACTACGTATTTTTAAGCGTTTTCACCGGGAAATATTTGGGATAACACGTACAATACTTGAAAGCATTATCTCGGGCTAAAATTAGTTTCCGGTCTTGTCAAGATTCATGAACAAAGAGGAAATGACTGAGTGAGACCAAGATGGATGCTCCATATGGGGATACACAGTTCAACAGGAGCGGTCACTGACAGTTGCAGGTCTGGTGTCTTTTAAATAAGACCTATTTGGTTGATATATTAGATGAAGCACTTCCTTCCAACGAAGCCTGCTACTTTTGCACCATGAATTTTCTTTACTAATGTTTACTGCATACCCAACCTAGTATAGCATACCTTTCTCATTTCTAGCCATTTTATACTCATGGATTTCTATAGAGCACCTTTCTCATTTCTAGCCATATTATCCTCATGGATTTCTCTCGCAGTCTAGTTCCTGAAATTTGAAATCGCAGTAAACTCCTTAATGACCGCGTATCTATACTTTTCATTATTAACATACTCTCTAACATGTGAGTAAAATTATTTTATTTAACCTAACCACTTAAAAATAATAAAAAAACGCGCCATTACCACTCGATTCTTTGAATCTAACATATGATGAAATGAATTTGCCGGTGTACGCCGGTGTAATATTGTACGAAAAAGACCTACAGAAACTGGTTACGAAAGGCTCACGAGGCCATAATTTTCTCAATGTTAACTAAACAAAAACTTTTAATTGATTTTAAATTTTAAGAGTTGTATTTGTTATTCAATGATAATTTGGGTTTCCCAAGCGCCGCAGCTAGGCTATAAAAAAAAATAAAAGGAGAACATATTCTTGAAATCTTCAAGCTCATTGCTCACCTAGTTATGATGTCCCAAGTGTAAATGTGATGGACTGACTAAATAAAAGCAGCAATGAATGGGTCATCATCGGTGCACGAGTGCACGAGGAATCCATTAGGGATGTTAGTGGCGGCGTGTTGTGGGGCTTGCCACCAATACCCGAAGCGACCACGAATACTCTGATAAGAGTGTCACTAATTAAGAAGAAGAAGAAGTGTAAATATCGATACACATGCAAATAATCACAGACAAAGTATCGTTACTATATCTGCGGGGGAGCACGTCATTTAAACGACTTAGCTGCATTTAATTGCGAGGTGTACCAACTGCGTATTTACTTCCTAATGAGAGCAAGTGATTTGTTACAGACATGTACATATGGACGTCATATCGTCCAGTGAATCTGCGAAGCGTAACGTATATCTGAAGATGTAAGCTAGGCTACGCTTTCCGCTCCGAGGGCGTCCGAGAGGGCCGTACCACGACTCCGTCGGTTGCTATTGCACGGATAATCTAAGGGACATTCAAAAGCTAAACTAATTTTGAGTGCCACTTCGGGAATTAGCAACGATTACTACTTTACGGTATACCGTAAATGTCGTTTTTGGACACTATATTTATTATTTTTTGCTGAATAAGTTTTGTACTTGTATTTACGTTACTTCTTCTTCTTTTGGTGCCATCTTCTATCGAAGGTTGGCGACCATCAAGGCGATTTGGACCCTCGACACAGAAGCACGAAATAAAGAACGCGTGCTCTTATTGTACCATTGGCGTAGATTTTTAAGCCAAGATGTTCTTCACCTTCCCAAATTTCTTTTCCCTTGTATCTTTCCCTGGATTATAAGCTGTAACAAATCGTATTGCGCATTATATGCCCTAGGTATTCACTACAAAAATTTAATACTGTACTGTGTAGTATTTAGGGTACAAAAAATTAAAGAGAACAGTGTCAATCTCTAAAATCCTATTTTCGCTAATTGTTACAAGTCGTATATCATTCGACGCGCCTTTTTTTTCTGATTCCAACGACGTAAAAAAGTGAAAATGGCCATATGTGTCACTTCTACATTTTTGCTTTCCAGCGTCGATATAAAGTTACGTCAGGCTCCTGCAGGTATACCGAGATAATCATTTTAACAAAAACCTATACTCATTAGTCCTACTGGACCAATATTTTCAGTTTCAAAAAGTTACATAGAGGAATGTTTTAAACTTCTGACAAACACACACAGACACAGGAAGACTGGTGACAAAGGCAATGGCCGTATCAAGTGAGAGGATAGTGGACTACAACCTGAAAAAGCAGGGACACAGCGGTCGCGGAGAAGCTAATAGCAATGCAGCGGGGCGTCTGCGACGCGTGAACCCAAAACGATCTCTGGCCACCTCCAAATTCAGGCATTATATATATATAAAAAAAAAAATAAGGAAAATAGTAACTGTAGAAGTGGCACTTTTTAACACATGCAGAGTAAACAATTTTAATGTATTGGAAAAGAGCACGGACACAGGTCTGTGGTTGCAATCTAAGAATAAAAAAAAAAATAATACTTCTGACAAAATCGTTGATTGCCTGAAGGGAGATTTTTAAATATAAATATTTTTGTAGAACTAATGAAGGTGTCAATGCCAGAAAAACATACAATAATAATTGTTTTTGATTCATATATTTATATATTTTTCTTATTACAAACAATGTCTGAAATAGCCCACTTATGATTAATCAAAATAACAACATTAGCGAATAACTATTTCCATCGGCCTACTAAAATAGTAATTTAGCGTTAGATCAGCCATCTTGGTGATATTGTTGCGTGGGCTAGGATGATAAGTTTCACAGAACGCGCAACTGAAATGTCCTTGAAGGTTATTTGCTTGTAGGGATTCTGTAATTTTTACACTTAAATTCAGGATAGAATTGATGTTTATACATTGATATTCTTACACCTATCAATCTCCTCCAATTAATATTAAGTACCTACTTGATGTTTTAATTATATTTAATACTAGGGTCTCCACCCCGCTTCGCATTAAATATTTTATGTAACTCTCAAAATATATTAAATTATTCATTTCTCTCCGTATTCATACTCTTATATTCTCTTCTAGAGCGGGTGAAGATCATTACCTACACACATGTACATGCAATATACTCCATTGTACTTCAATATCGTTCACAATGACATAAATATACACAACGCATTGTGTCAATAAAAATTTGTGTTATAAAACAATAGAATATCATCATAGTAAATAAAAGTTGTATTTGACAGTTCAAAAAGAGGTTTGCTCTGATATTTGATAGTTCAAAAAGTGAAGTGCTTCGATCGTTATCAAACTTTAAACGCTTACTCCTCAGGACAATCTGAAGATTCCCCGAAAATTTCATTGAAATCGGTCTAGCCGTTTCGGAGCCTATACGGATTAAACACACACACACATTCTCTTTTATATATATAGATAATTAAGACAGCCATGCTATCTCTTTTCTTATAAAAACAATCAAATAACCTCTTGTACGTACGTTGCAACCCAATAACAACTGTATCTCGACGCGCTATGTCTTATATCTTTTTTAGTCGTGAGACTGTGACGTGATCGATATTCGACGTGAGACTTAATCCATTCATCACTAAACAACTATATGACACACTTATGTTATAAGTAATTTGTGTAAGGAAATAATATTCTTGGTCCAACGTCAAATCAATTACTCACTGACTAACTGTTGCTTAGCAACGATATCTACTGTAATAATAAATATACGCGGATAAAACGATATTTCCTAAAAAAAATCGTAGCTGGACCGATTTTCGCTCCCAAAACTTCCTGCATACAAAATTTTATCAACCTTCAGCCGTTTCCGAGTTTCAGATTATATACATGTATGTACAAGAATTGCTCGTTCAAAGATATTAGAGAGATAATATTTTTATTTGAAACAATACCTCATATAAAGTTGATAAGCGATTTTTTTATACATAAGAAACCAATAATGGAAACTCCCTACCTAACCGTAAGATCGTTAAGTCAAACGGTTAATAATTGCTTAAATATAATATTAAATAATACGTATGTCTGATATATCTTTTGAACCTAATAATCGAAGGATTTTAACAATATTTTTATTATTTTTTTTATTACAAATATTATTAAAATTCTTTTTAATTGATTGCATTCCGAATAAGCTAACTTGTGTTAGAAGATGGTTCACGTCAATTGTCGAATGGTGAATTCGAACCCACGACCTTACGATTCGCAGATTTCCTACACCTGTCACAGTTTGAGTTATTATAATGCTAATGTGATTTTAGAAAGAGAATAGCAAAGTCCTGCCGGATTCAGCACGGATGGAAACTATAGCGTGCGGTTTAGAATCAGGAAACGTTCCGCAATTGCGTGTTTGCTCGTTTGCGTGTCCCCCCTCGTTTGGAGTCTGCAGGGAGCTGGCGGCACGGCACCCAACGCTTCCCATGCCGAAGAATGTAAACTCCTCTATTCCTCTTTTATCGGTCAATCAATAATACTTTTCCGGGACCTTGTATTTCATTTTGTTCGAAGATAACCTAAAGCTAAATAAAAAATTGATATGTACCTATGTATATATATTTGTAGTATAATTATGTTTACTTTTGTTTCTCTCTCCAGTTGCACCAGTTTCTTTTTCTCTACGTAACCCCGGAGACCAGTCAGACCGGCCACGCGGCCTTCCCAAACGCGCTGCTTGGATGTCGTACGCGGACACGATTACCTACAAGAGGATGCCAATGCAGGAAAAAATGAGAAGAAAATCAAAGAAAAACACTGGCGCGCGTTGTTCTTAACAAAAACATATGGAAAAAGGACTTAGATACTAAATAAATTAAAAGATTTGAAAATATGTAGCTTACTAATTTTAAAAGTTTGCGCGTTTCACCAAGCTTCAATTTAATTTATAGTGTTTATTACTTTGTTTAGGTGAAATCTTGGAAGCTGGATTAAATATATTTATTTTGATGTCATCGGGCAACGACGTTCACGAAAGCATTTTTATAGATTTGTTTAAATTCACGTACCTAAATTATGACTGGACAAAATGCATTTATAAAACAGTGACAGCTTCGCCGTCATATTTAGATGATACAGAGATATGGTTAGAATCTACGTGATAAGTGACAAAAATGGGTCAAAAGAGAATTCGGAGAGAATATCATCATTCGAATTGATAAAGGTAGGACGAAATTAAGAGGACTTTATACGACGAACATGATTGGCATGATGAAATCTATGACTACTACCTACCCCTCAGAGTCACGGTCGTGACTGTTTATATTTTATTAATAGTCGAAGATATTCTGTAGGTAAAAACATGTATTAGCTATTTTAGATTTTTAAAGAAATTCATATATTTTCGAAATCTCGTGGAAATTTTTTATTCGGGACAAAGAGAAATGTTGGTCGATAACAGAATTATATTTTAGTATATATCTTAATTTTTTTTATATTTCACAGCGCCATCTGTGTAAAATTGTATATACCTCAAGCTGATCTATTTCTTACAATCATAACAGTGTGCACTTGAATTTAAGGATGGCGTTACTGAATTTACTTTTCCGCGCCATCTAGCGTCCATTACAATTAGATTTCATGCCTTATCTAACAGAAATTTAAAGTCTATGATATAGATAGAGGTCAATGGTAAAATTGTCAAATGAATCTAGATCAAAAAAAATCCATAGATAATTTAGCAAATTACAATTGTTTCAATGCGAGTGCGAAAAGTGTGTCTCACAAAAATAGACATAGCACAGTTTACAAGCCAAAATAATATTGGCACTGATGAAATTTTCGTATTCGATTCATTATACCTATCGCTTTATCGAAATGGTTTAGGTCCTAAACGTAACACCGCTAAAGGGTATTTAATAGGCGCAATTGGTATCATATGATCTTTATATATGTATAAGAATATATCAGAAAATTCCGAATCATAAGTCCAATTAAGAACATCTGGATTATTTTATATATAGGTATGTAAGAGACGACAAAGTCTCAATTACTTAACTTCCTTAAGGAACAGTGCGCACACCAATCACATTGGCACAACACGAAATTGCTTAACAAATTAACTATATTAATCGGACTGTTCAAGTCTCGTTATTTTCTTTTACCGGCGCGGGCGTTCTATGCTGTTAGTGGTCGATCAGCGAATGAGATCGTATATTATTTAGGTACGCCACAGGTATTAGTAGTGCATTGCAATTTGTCGCAGAGGAAAGCTGTTATCTATTGCTGTTAATTGTAATAAATTAAAAAAAAATGAACGGTTCCAAACTGTTACTCATAAATCAATAAAAACTGGTATTAAATGAACAAAATTCTAACCCCATAATGAAACAGCCAGGCTCTTGCAACCCCAGTTCTCAACCCTTTCACCACTTCAACTCTCGTAGGTTAATAGCTGAGGGATGGAATGGATTTATTTCACCCTAAAGATTCACAACTTGGGGTTCGTAATATCCGGTTACAGGTCGCAATTATTTGTTCCACTACCCGTACAAATTCGTCCGCAAAATTGCAAAAACGACAAGTGTGAGAGTAACTGGTGTGCTGCTGCAATTAACAACAGTTCTTGTTGATTTTGTCGTTCTAATTGTTACAATTACCGAACAATCCATTGTAACGTTAATGACGCTAAATGTAGCTATTTTCTCGTCTGCTGTCGTATAAAAACCTCTATTTGTTAGGATGAGCCTTTTGGAGATTGGGCCATTTCTTCTAACAGTGGTATCGCTTCTTTAAGTGGCATTTAAATTAGTGTAGCTTATATATAATGCGTAAATAAATTTGATAATAAAATATTACACGCCTGTAGTTTTATTTACAATAGAGAAATCAAGATGTCTTTTCGTGAAGACTAGGGGAGGAAATATATGCTACAAAAAATACGCATAAGCTTGACCTGAATATCGTCTACTTCAAGGGGATCATTCTTTATCTCGGAGAGCTTTATGATCGTATCGGGACTACCGTACATCCTGACACGACCGACCGGCGGAATTTATTCTATCACCTTTCTTCCTGATTGAATTAAATCTAAAAATAACTTTCACGCAGTCATTGCTTCTATGCAGGCGATTATATAGATAAGATGTACAAATTATTGCTATCCATAATTTATAGTATGAATCACATGATGTTATAATACTGTCAAAATGTTCTTAGTGACATAATGTATATTCACTATATGAAGGATTTTTGTATAACTTATTACCCTTCCCTGGCTAACGAACTCGTCGACCCTTTATATCTTCCCCGTAATCAATTTAAGGAGCGTTGCTGGAGTTTCTTTGGCCACTCAATCTCGGAACGACAACGCTTCCTAAAGCGGCATTGCTATTGGAATGTCTTGATAGTTTTCTGACAAAGGCTTCGTTTCGACTAAGGCTACTTTTCGGAATGCTAAGGCGATTTGAGTAACCGTTTTGCGGCCAAGGAGTCTCGATGGCCCCTGCTTGTTGGTCCTAAAAGAGATACAGGCTAAGCAACAAAGGAACTCCGCCACCTTTAACATCCCGGCAGTTTCTCTCTGTATGTGGTTCATCGCAAATTTAAAAAGCTTTCTAGATTTAAGAGGTGATCGAGGTTAACGTGTTCATTCTAACCCTCTATTATGAGCACCGATTCTAAAGCATCAATTCATTTAACGACGTAAAACTTAGGTTCCCGTAGCCCTGTAGATCTGGCCTTGCACTGCAAGGGCACAGAAAGTGAGAGATTAACCTTCCCCCGGGACGTGCTCTCCAGAGAGCACAGTGCACAGGGGTTCCGGTGCATTCTTCTGGGGATCCCCGAGTAATGACGAACTACACAACTTGGCCAGAGAGCTGGTCTTGATTGCTTCACCGGATTGAGAGGTGGCACTGCTCTTAGGTCGCTTAGCCTGAACCTCTATCGCTAGTAATTCGACACAAGAACCCCCCGGTGAGGGGTAGCCTCGGCTTGGACGGTTATTAACGCGCAAGCATTCCGATCCGAGGGTGCCAGAGAGGGCCGGCCGGATAATCTAAGGGACATTCAAAAACTAAACTAACTTTGAGTGCTACTTTGGGAAGCGTTGGCGCTGGGAGAAGAATTGGCCGAAGAAACTCTAGCAACGCCCCTAGCATCTAAGGGGTAAAGAGATCCCCGAGCCACTCACCATGAACCGAGGAAGGGCCAACGGGGAGGGTTTTAGTGGGTAAGAACCCCACATAACCCTGCCTTCCCCAGAAGGCGGGATATCTTGTTGAAGATTTCCCCCTCGTCAAGAAAATGAAAAAAAAGTTTATAAGCGTAGTTGTATATCTTGATATCTTGTAAATGTCTGAGCAATAGATAGTAGACTGACTAATGACAGGCAGAGACAAATTACAGTGCATTTTGAAAACACATTCAATTTACTCTACGTATATCGCGGAGAACTCATAAACAGCGTAATCAATCATACACAGTTTTAGAGCGGATTCAAATTAAAATCAAAACGAACAAACTCGGAACGTAAAACAAGTTTTTGTAATACATATTGCAATCCATTCCTGACGTATAATGCATAATGAAGCCTTCATATGATGTAACTTTTACACCGTCGTACGTACCTGAAGATAAAAAAAACGTCCCGATGTACTAATACTACATAAAAAATGGAGGCACTTAAGAAGTATATTTTGCATTGAATTAAAATAAATATAAGACGTTTACGGAATAAGAATAAAATAACTTTGTGTTGCTCAGTAAAAAACCACATTAAAAGATTTTGCTAAACTGTAAAAATAAATTATGACATATTCTATTTCTATTTGATATCACTGACAAGTCTTTTTTCATAGAGATCGTAACAAAACCTCCATAGACGTTTTTGGCGACTATGGAGGTTTCATACAAGAAAATAAATATTATTATTTTTTACATAAATATAAAATAATTTAGTTAAAATATTTATTTTATTGATTGAGTAAATTAAATAATAGCACTATGTGCATATTCAGAAAATGTATATCGAAATTACACAAAATAAAAAAAAACCGTTGCTAAGCAACAATATATGTAATGTGTTGCATTAGCACCTGTAACTTCGTCACACGCTTAAAACACACTGATCTGATAATTTTAAAAATGATAGACTCTTCTGGAAGACTGCATTAGACATCAATAAATAAATAATATCCCAATACTTAGCATGCACAACTCGTAATTTTCGAGAACCTTCTGTCGCCATTTGCGCTGCTACTTCAAATGTTATTTTTATTTAATTAGAATTATAGATTTTTTTCTAGGAAATGTCAGTTTAAAAATCATTAATAAAAATGTATTTAATAAATATTCTTATCATCTCTTGTCCTAGAGAAATCAAAGAAAGAATCAAATTAAAGTTCTTCGAAATTTCTTTCATTGGAACCGTCTTATTGATCAAATCCAGCGATATTTTATCGCACATTTATTGCTTCCGCAAAAGTACCATCGATTTGAAAGCGGCTATTCAAACACTGGACTATCGTGATCTAATCTAAATATAAATTATTATAATATATTTTTTGACCTTGAACAAAAACTACAGTGAAGGTAAAGGAATACTGAAGTCGAAGTAATCGAAGTCCGTCAACCTACCATGTGACGTAAAAAAAACGTAGAATAAGGCTACGGTATCAATGACAAAAAGGTTCACTAGGCGACAAGGGTCCTTCGTCGTCCGCTAAAGTGGACCCGGGAAGAAGGCGATATCGGCTCCTCTCTCCCCTCCGGGACGTGCTCTCCGTTTCAGTTCGGGCAGGCTCCGGTGCGTTCCACTGGAGATCCCGGAGCCCCTCACAATGCACAGAGGAAGGGCCAACAGGGCGTTTTAGTGGGTAAGAGCCCACATAACCCCGCCTTCCGCCCAAAAGGCAGGGTATCTCCTTGAAGATTTCCCCCCGTCAACAACAAAAAAAGTAAAATCAAAATACAAAAAATCTAAACGCTCTCTTTAATTTCCAATAATCATAGATATATTACGAAGTTGTGATTCTTACATCATTAATGACTAGTCTAAGATTGTCAATAGGGAGTTCTCTGGTATATCTTCGGAACTCTAGGACCTATATCAAAAAAAAATATACGGAACCAATTGAACGTAAGTAAATGATGCTAATGCAAAAGTACAGACGAATTGAGAACCTCCTCCTTTTTTTTGGACTCGGTTATAATGTGTATAATTACACCCCTTAGATATTAGGAGCGTTGCAAGAGTTTCTTCGGCCACTTCTTCTCCCAGCGCCGACACTTCTCGAAGTGGCACTCAAAGTTAGTTTAGCCTTTGAATGTCTCTTAGATTATCCGTGAAATAGCAACCGACCGAGTCGTGGTTCGGCCCTCTCGGGCACCCTCAGGTCGGAATGCTTACGCGTAACATAGTAACCGTCCAAGCCGAGGTTACCCCTCACCGTGGGGACCCTTGTGTCGAGTTACTAGCAATAAAGGTTCAGGCTAAGCGACCTCTCAATTTGGTGAAGCAGTCAAGGCCAGCTTCTCTGGCCAATCTGTATAGTTCGTCATAAAAAAAAGTTTATAATTATATACCACACCTTGGAATCTTCCTTTATAATAATCAAGACAATGAAAATCTTAACACATGAGATAAGATAATTGGTGTGTGAAATAAGAAGGTATTATGAATAAATTTAATTTAGATGATCAATATAAACTTAAACAAAGAATGCTTCGACTCACGACGTAATTGATCGTAGTCTTTATTAATTGAAAGTAGAGGTCAAAACGCACAACACAGAATGTTGTATATTTGATAAAATCACCTTTGCGCGTTAGCACAGACGTCCCCCTCGCCTCGACACTGAAGGGGCCCAATTGTTCCTACCACAGTATCTTATCTCTAACAAGAATGTGTTAACATGTATCAACAGTCCATAAAAGAAGATTCTTGCGAAATATAACGATACATTTTGTGTCATGGAACGCGTGGGGTAACGCTAAAAATATTCTATTTAAAACACATGGTCATAAATTTGTTAATTGCAAGACAATGAAGTAAAGTAACAGTGACATATATATGATAAATCTCTGTTGTTTTTCCGGATGATCACATATCTATATGTATATATAAAAATCTTGTGTCGGGGTGTTTGTGGTCACAATTCCCTGCAATGGCTCGACTCATTTTTATAAATATTTTTATGTATGTTTGGTAGGTATTAGAATAGGTGGTAAAGTATATTTCATACCACTAAGTGTGCTCTAAACATACAATGCTCTAAACACTTAGAAAAGCCGCATCAAGGGAGAGGATAGTGGACTACAACCTAAAAATGGCCATGAGAAGCAAGGACACAGCTGTCGTGGTGAAGCTAATAGCAATGCAGCGGGGCGTCTGCGACGCGTGAACCGGGGCGATCTCTGGCCACCTCCATATTCAGGCATTATATATTAAAAAAAAAGAATAAAAAAAACAAAAAAAAAGGAAAATAGTAACTGTAGAAGTGGCACTCTTTTACTAAATGCAGAGTGAACAATTTAAGTGTAATGGAAAAGAGCACGGACACAGGTCTGTGGTTGCGATCTAAAAACAATAAAAAAAAACACTTAGAAAAAACATTTTTTTTTATTTTCCTTCACTCACGCTCTGACAAGAAGAGGGCAAATAAGCACGCGTGGTTCACCATTGGGTGATGATTGGTTAATTGATCCCGCCGCCCAAAAGGAATATATTTTACAAGAGCTGGGTGGCCGGCAGGAGTAGCCGCCACAGGCAAACTACCACTATTTGATTTTAAACTTTTAATCTCTATAAGTACAGCTGCATTTTGCAAATGGAAACTACAGTGGACAAATTTACAATAAACACAATATAAACACTTAAGATTACCGTGCAAATTATATATTTACATAACATATTTGATTACTACAGAAATAGGAATAAGTAAAAAAACCATTAAAATACTCAGTGCCCGACTACAAAATACAAAATCCCAGCCTAAACTCCAATTTAAGTTAAAGGAACGTTTTTTTTTTTTTTCTCTCATTATATATTTTACAAGTTTTTATCGACCAACAGTGCCGAGAATATTTAGTTTATTATAATTTGCAATTTTCATCCGCGTACCAACTAGTAGAAGCAAACAGAATCCAGTCAGGAGAATTTACTTACAATTAAAGTTTTGAACCTAATAAATGAGTTGCTAAAAATATCCACTTCTGAAGTTAAGTCCTCCACGTTACAGAAATTGTTATTGTAATAGTGCAAACTTCTGATTAGGAAACGATTACTTGTATAGTTTTTTTTTGCTGGAGGTGGAACAAAAATTTTGTTTTCGGTTGTATGTTTTCATACATTTCTGTAAATGTGATTTGACTAATAATTCTTGCAGTCGTTTAATAACGTTTAACAGTAAGACTTCCGGAGACAGATTTCAAAAATATCTAATTCAAATAGCTGTAGTTAAGTAAAATCATGCTATAAAGTAATTTCATATTTGTGTCTACAAATTGGTCTTCTGCTTGCGGTTTGCCACAAGTATGAATTGAATGTGATTTTTACTCTGGTTACGTTTGAAATATAATTAATATGCATTATCATAAGAGTATCTTATACAAATGGCGACAAATGATAATCATGCATAAGTTAAGAAATATAGATAGGCGTTTAGCCAATATAATAATTAGATTTTCAATTCTCATTCAATCGACACTAACATCTCTACGCTTGAGCAGAAACTATAAGTCTATAAGAAACTATAAATCTAATCGTTATTGGAGTCGGTAATCTAAGTTAAAATTTAACCGAAACATTAACAGCCTTACAAATAAACGTGGTATAAAGATAAACTTAGGAATAAATTAAGAATAAGCAAAATTTGTACTAATAAACCAAGAATACGTTATACCTGGTATAACGTTGACGTTTTTGTTCATACAATCGTTATTCCGAAGTTATAACGACGTACACCCTTGTTTAAGTCCAGTATAACATTTAAAATACCACGATTTGTGTTTGTGTTCGCTCATTTAAATTAACTTATTATGGAATTAAGGGCAATGGAGGAAGTAGAAACAGTAAATGACTTAATAAATATCATTCAGACTCCAAAAAGTAAAAATATTTAAAAGATGGGAAAACCCTTTTGATTTATATGTCGATGATTAGTTTCGATTAAAATATCGGTTTTCTAAAAGTGGTATAATATTTCTAGACCATTTATTTGAAAGGTCTCTTACTGTGGACAAGCGTGGAAGTGGATTATCTTCTATCTATATATAGAGTATAGAATATTTTTATAACCGCCACACATTGACAGATACAATACTACACTACTACATAGACTGCAATTATTTTTTTAGTATGGTTTCTCTTTGATTGCGCTGTTGCCAACTCGTGCATTTTGACGTAAAGAAAGAATAGATAAACCATAGTTATTCCGGATTTATTTGTGGTAAACTATTCTCAGCTCATTCTTAATTGATTCCTGGTTCAACTAAACTTAGTTTAAGGGTGGAATAAATATGTTATAACTCATTTTTATTTGTAAGACTGTAAGGGTTTAAGGTTTATGGTTATTTTTCAAAAAATACAACTTTTTAAATTGAACAAATATGACAAGCCAGGTCATTATTAACCTACTACTGATATATAAATTATTATTAAAAAAGTATTATTTCAGTAATATAATAAATAGTGCTTTATTTTCTACATGAAATACAAATTAAATTAATAATATTCTCTTAGGAGGAAAGTCGACAAGAATTTAAACAGAAAAGAGAGTACAAAAACGCTTTAAAAGTCTTGAATAGTTTTAGTGGTTGGTTGGCATCATTACATAGAAAGCTTTATACTTTGCCTAATTGAAGGTCAAGATGGGTGGTTAGAGCACTCATTCTGAACCTCTATATCTTATTTCGAATAACACCCCAAGGTACTAGGACAGTTATTAGGGTAGGTGATGCGTCAATAGTATTCCATGGACCGCTCGCCGAACCAACATATCCATTCTTACGTCACTCGGAATAACGACAAGACTATCAACTCCTTGCTTCCAGCGCATACTGCAATATTTTGGACACGTTGCTCGCAGAAATCCTGATAACCTCGAAAAGCTAATGGTCGTTGGCCAGGTGGACGGAAAAAGAGCACGCGGTCGCTCACCTACACGGTGGGCAGACGCAGTTAAGACGCTCACAGGCCTGCCAATAACCAAAGCCATGAAGTCCACCGAGGACAGGGACACGTGGAAGTTAATCGTTAAGCGAGCGATCAACACTGTGCTAGACACGACCTTCAACAATGAAGGAGACGACTAAAAAGAAAGAAGATATCCTAAGACAAGCACAAGCTTAGTTGGAGTGGTTAACAAGAACGTTAGTAAAAATATTGCATGCTTTCTTTAAAATAAAAAAGATGAAACAAAACAACATTTGTGATGTAATTTTTAAAATCTGAGACTGCCATTATATTGAGAAATTATCTCTTATAATAAATATATTATTCAATTCTCAAAGATTTTTTTTTATCAAATATAACCTGTTTAAAATGCGACCATTAAAAGGACTCGGCGTATTTGTATGCGGTAAAGTTGTGTTACAAGTGAGACGGCCTTCGAGTGTCGTCACGTTTGAAAACGAACCAGTGTGATCTCTTACATCATCAGCGGGATTACCTAAACTGTTTAGCATGTTCGCCGCCACAGGTCAGAATATGTTGTCATTTCGATGTTATAAACATAGCAACAATGACTACTTGTGAGTCATTTAACAAATAAAGAAAATAATCCCCAATGGCTAGTGCAATTTAGAAGTTTAAAACATATCAGTACTATCAATTGGTTAAGACTCCCTTTTTAACCGACTTCAAAAAAGGAAGTATTAATTCACACGTTAGTTCGGGACCGATTGTGAACGTTTCGTTTTCTATGAAAGGCTTTGTAAATAAGTACTCTATAACGATAACAAACATAATGTGGAAGAAGAAAGTTTGTAATACAAGGAAATAAAAGTTATTATCCGTGCGTAGTAGTTTTCTCTCTTTTTTTACCAATTTCTTTCGAAAAAAAAAGTTATTCCAATATTTTATTGGTCCCACTTAATTTTCCACCAATATTTTTTTTTACTGGAACAGAAGGCAACGATTATTCGGCTTACCTGATCAAAAGCGATACTGCTGCCCTCCGCAGATGTATTACCATCTTGGACTTCATCAGGACTTCACTCACCATGCGAAAGCAGGTAGGCATTCTACTTAGTGTACTTCGATCGTGCCGACCCAATCATATTACAGAAGCCGTTGCCGTATAAACCTCCTTGTCCTTATCTCCTTTTCAGAAATATTATTAACATTCTTGTTAACCATACCAAATTAGGCCTGTGTTAGGAGATGGTTCACGTCATTAGAGAATGGTGGATTCGAACCCACCTTTCGATTCGCAGACCGGACACTAAACCATTAGGGTATTAAACACGTATGTCAAACCCACATGCAATTAAAATGCCAGTGGCACGCCATCGATAAACTATAGTTTAGATAACCAACCCTTTAGATGTTAGGAGCGTTGTTGGAGTTTCTTCGGCCACTTCTACTCGCACCGCCAACGCTTCCCGAAGTGGCACTCAAAGTCAGTTTAGCTTTCGAATGTCCCTTAGATTATCCGAGAAATAACAACCGACCAAGTTGTGGTTCGAACCTCTCGGGCGCCCTCGGATCGGAATGCTTACGCATAACATAGTAACCGTTCAAGACAAGGTTACCCCTCACCGAAAGGAACCCTTGTGTCAAGTTACTAGCGATAGGGGTTCAGGCTAAGCGACCTAAGAGCTATGTCACCTCTCAATCCGGTGAAGCAGTCAAGGCCAGCTTCTCTGGCCAATCTGTGTAGTTCATCATAAAACCATGGTGACACGAATCAAATAAAAGACTACTACAACTAGCAAGTATCGACCATTATGATGGCAATGAATATTCATTTTGTACACAAATAGTTTAACAAACTGGGGACCAAGATAGCGATAAAAAGTTGGGTCTTTTTTATATATAAAAGTCTTTTTTGGCAATGTTTTATTTATTTGTGTTTTAATTGGCAGTGTGATTGAGGAGGCGCACGCAATGTCGCGACTAAATTGCACTAATTATTTCCCATTGTGCCCAATAATGGTACGCAGTCGGTGCGGAGGCCGTAATTACGCCTATATTTATTTCCAATTCAGGAACCCACACAAATTAGGACAGAGTTAAGGGGTTTCTATAAGCGTTTTAATCCACCTACAGTATAGCCTAATGATTTAGGATCATCTGCGAAACGAAAGGTACAATCCAACGTAAGTTCTAAACCACCATTCGACTATTGACGTGAATCATCTCCTAGCAGAAGAAGAAATTCTGTATACATAATAACAAAAACGTACTGTAAAAATAAAGTGGACGCGCCTAAACAAGTTTTATTTCCGCAATGTAAAATGCAATATCCTCATTCGCGCTATTAAAACAGCTCGAAACTGTCGTAGGTGGGAGCTGCGCGTGCGCCGAACGCGTCCGGCAATTTACCAATCACCGTGAAGCCCTCGTGTCAGATAAGGGAGATGGATGTTAATCAGCACACGCACCAGATGTGTTGGAGCAATCTCTGTGTCTCTCATGTTTTTATAAACATGTCCGAATGTTGAATTTTTTCACTTTTCGTTTTATGCCTAAGCTAGCCTCTAGGACAATTTGATAATAAACAGTAGACAGACAATCGGATGAATTGTCAAAATACAAATAGAAAAAAATGTTTTTAAAACCAAAAATATATATTGCCTACATTTGGAACCTATATTTTTTGGTTACAAAATCTTCAGAAATCATTCTTATAACTACATGTAAATATCTTAACACAGCAATCGATATTTTTTGACGAACTACACAGATTGGCCAGAGAAGCTGGCCGTGACTCCTTAACCGGATTGAAAGGTGGCGTAGCTCTTAGGTCGCTTAGCCTGAACCTCTATCGCTAGTAACTCAACACAAGGGGATCCCCCAGTGAGGGGTAACCTGGGCTTGGACAGTTACTATGTTACGCGTACATTCCGATCCGAGGGCGCCCGAGAGGGCCGAACCACGACTCAGTCCGTTGCTATTTCACGGATAATAAACAGCAATCGAATAACGTAATCAACACTAACAGTGTTATATAATTTATTTTATTTTTAAAGTCTGAATAAAAATGAAGCCTTCACGACGGAACCGACTTAATTAAACCCGAAACTAATAAAAAATACGTAATTGCTTTTTTGAAATATTGGCGGGAATATTTTCGGGCTGCATATTTAAATACTTTTAACTTATCAAAGAAAAAAACCTACGAGTATTAATAAATAAAAAAACAGCTTGTTCATATTGACAGGCTTATTCAATAAATAATATTTAAGCGATATATCTTCGAGACACCATTGTTCAGTTTACAGTTCATTAATTGGCTTCATTGTGTAGTTTCGGGAGCAGCTACTGCCGCTCCCAGTGGGAGCTCGTACCCGTAAACCCTAATGGCCCTCCATTGCTCCCTACAAATCAATTACGAACAAAGAAAACATGACAATATATATCTTCCAATCTTATTATATTATGTAACAAAGCCTTGTCAAATGACTGATCCAAATATATTAAAAAATGTTTTTATGGAATTAAACATAGCCTGATAGCCTTATACATTATATGACCTATATTCGGCAGAATTCCAAATTCCACCGCCACCATCTTGATGATTGGCATTCAACGACTGTACGTTTTTCGCGCACTGTCAACTTGTGGAATCAACTGTCGCCAGCGGTGTTTCCGAACGTTTACGATTTAGGGACCTTCAAGAAACGAGCCTATTCCTATCTCAAAGGTCGGCAACGCACCTACAGCTCCTCTGGTGCTGTGGATGTTCATGGGCGACGGTGATCACTTAAGATCAGGTGAACGGTATGCTCGTTTGCCACATTTCACATAAAAAAAAATGACCTGGCCGGTTGGGTGACGGTTCTGACGGGATTTTTTTTGAGGGGGCAATCTTCAAAAAATATCCCGCCGGTAATCTTAGTTTGTTACCCACTAAAACCCCTCCGGTGGCTATTCCCTGGGGATTGGAAGAAGGTTCCGGGATCTATAACGGAAAGCACCGATCGCTTGTGACTTTTTTCTTTTTATTAACCGACTTAGAGGTTAATAAATTAGTCTATATATTTATTTTATATTTGTGCATTTGTCTTAAAAAACTTTATTTAAGATATATAGGTTTCAACACGATGTCTTTTCCTAAGCCGTCGGACAAGTGGTAAATCAGCACTTAAAATTTGCAAGAAACTTGCGACTTAATTGGTGCCGGTTCCTGGGATAGTGCTCGGGTTGCTGGAGTACTATACTTAAGAAGACCGCCCGGACATTGAACTACCAATCTAGTAAATTCATGCAATTTGTGTGCAGTCTACTTGGTGATAGAAATAATGGAAGCGCTGGCACCTAGGCAAAGGTCTATTTCTTATATCACAGGCTCAGTTGACTGGCTTAAGCTCGGAAGATGAGAGAGAGTCTGAAAAACCGGTCATATATAGTCTCTGTGTACCTCGATGATGATTACAAAGACTTTCTTTTATACAAACTAATATTATTTTAAAGCGGCTTTATGTAAGGCGAAACATTTATAGGCCAGATATCGCTATCGGGGAACGACGAGGTTCATTAAAATTAATAGTCTCTCATTAACAAACTACTCACAGCAGTAAGGTAGTTGATGTTTAAATCGACCTCAATAAATATAACAGTGCTCAGTTGTGCCTGAGTCTGTTACACTGGTCTATGATGATACACGCACCACCAATTACTCAATCTATGATTTAGTCCGCATTCCTACCTATTTAAGGAGACTACTGTTTTATAACATATATTTGCCACCTTCGTTGTAGTTAAAGTTTATTTACGAGCAAAAAAAACCGACATCAAATCGAATTAAACAGTAAACGCTATTACGCTCGGACTCTGTATTTCCGAATTATCGTAGGAATATTACGAAATAGAAGTAACCAGAACCTAAACAAACTTTTATCAAACTATTGTGGCGCACATATTTGTTGCAAATTTAGCACCTACATGGTTTTTTCATGGTTGCCATTGTCAAAATTAGACCTCCGTGAGTGGTGAGACCACATGGGAGCAATGGTACATCAGATTTTAAACAAAAAAAAATCATCAAAATCGGTTTACCCAGTTCGTACCATCTTTCGACTATATCACCACACAAGATCAGGTGGGATCGTGGTCAAGCACTAGTTTATACCCCATAAAAAGAATGAAAGTTATGAGGTAACGAACATAAAAAACATAGTATACAAACGAATTAAACCTCCTCCTATTTTGAAGTCGGTTGAAAATTAATAGCATTGTATAAGAACATTCTAGTTACTTCAAAGAGATCACTCGGGTGTTACGTCTTTTATAAATTTCTAGAGATAAGCAACATAATAATTCTATACTAACGGAATTCCTTTTTGTGGCGTAATGTCAATGTACTCTTTCTTATCAGTGGCATTTTTATTATGTACAAAATCTTATCAAATACCTCAGTCATAACAAATATAACGGTAATATTCAGTGTCCAAATTGGTTAAAATATTAGACACCTGAAATTCACATGAAATATTATCTTGCCTTTTAAAAAAATAATTATCTTGTATTTTTTGGTAGATGCTGCTAGCTCAAGCGCTGCTGTCATTGAACTCTAACTTAAGCCTCGAGTATGATTATTATTTGGCGCAAAGGCTATAGAAGGCAAACCTAGGCCGTTATGCTTAGAACGATAGTTCTAACTTTAGGGTTGCCCGAGAGAATCGAACCACGGCTTGATCATGCTTCGATTGGATTACAGACTACATTTTTATTTCACTTCATTAACTTCAGTATTTCAGCGCCTACTAAGCTATAATCTTATGCGTTATGTCATGGAGATATACATTTAATTACATATTTTAAATTGATTCTTCAATCAGACTTCATCTTAGTTTAATTTTATCATTCCAATAACGGCAGTCAACGCGGGGAAAGGTAGACAAAATCCCTCTTGCCAGCCCCATCCTATATATAACTAGAGATCCTATCGTGTTTGTCTTCGGTTTGGTAATAAACAATAAGACTAAATGCAAAATTATTATTTTTTAAACCAAAAAAATCCAGATGAGTAACCAACTATTTATTATATACTAAAACCATGCCCGCTGCATTTTATGGCATAAGCATCATGTTTATCTTGGTTGTCGTTTTACAGTAAATGGTGACAAAAAAGTTTCCCCATTTATTAATAGAAAAACTAAAGTTATCTTAGTGCGTATGGGCAGACTTCACGTGTCTTAGAAAGTTTCCCAGCACATAGGTTTTCCTTATACCCCGAGTGTATGTATTACATACATCAGCACTTAAAAGTAGAACAAACAAATTCATCATTTGTACAAATAAATAAAATTTTGTCTGTCTGTTTGTTTGTTTGTTAAACTGGAACGTCTGAACCTATTTTGACGGAATTTTACTGACAGATAGCTTATGTAATAAGGAATAACTTCGGTTTACTATATTAATATAAACAATTTTTAATGGCGAGAAATACAGCTAGTGTTATTATAAACATTAGAATAAAGTTTAGTTTTTGTGTAGTAAACAATTATAATCATTATTTTAATACACAAGAACGTGAAGATAAGGAAATTTCCTGGAAACCTTGAACGGGATACAGTCAGCAGGCTGCCAACACAATGCTGCGTGTAGTCAGCGTGATATAAGACAATGGAGCGGGGGCCATTCAATGAGTGCGTGAAGCGAGGGCGAAGACACACGTATTATCAAACTTAACGAGAGTAAGTGACTTTAATTGTATTTATGGCATTAACACGATACAGAGAACAAGTCATTGCGCCGCGGCCCTTACTGTAGGTACTTTGAATTTAAACAGATTGCCTTTGATTGCAGTAATGTATAAAGAATTGTGACACACTCTATGTAACGCTTTTTAAATCAAAATCTTTATATATAATCTAATAATAAACCTTTTAAGTTAGAGTTTACAAAACTAGGACAATGGTTTTAGAAACTTTATTAGTAATTATCGCAATAGAATGGTTTTCGAGCTGCATAAGAGGCTGTGTGATGTTTTACGTCCTAATGTTCTAGGAATAATATGTAAAGTAAATCTAGGAAAAATAGAGGTAAACAAAAAGAAAATTAAACGGTCGCCATAAAAGATGATGTTTTCTAGAAAATTAAATATGACAAATATGAAATAATCATTGATGAGAATAAAAGTATAACAACGAATTACTCAATGGTTTAAAATTACCGGTAAAAGAGAAAGTTTGGGAAGTTTGTTTACGGGGGGGAAAATCTTCAACAAGATACCCCGCCTTCCCCCAGATCTATTTTCTATCGTGTTGAAGATTTATGATTTATGTGGGATTTTTACCCACTAACAATCCCCCCGGCACCCCTTCCTTTGTGCATGGTGAGGGACTCCGGAATCTGCAGAGGAACGCACCAGAGCCCCTCCGCACTGTGCTCTTGCGAACAAGTCCCGAGGGTGGGAGGGGAGGTTAATCCCTCCCCCCTGTGTCATCGCAGCCGATATCGCCTTCTTTCCGGTTGCTAAAAAAATGGTTACTTTGGCTCAGGACATTTCATGCGTATAAGAAGGTCAATTATTTCTGTTTGAACAATTCCAATGGTTTTCACACTATGAATAAGAAAATTATACAAAGTATTTTATGTTGTGGTCTTTATAACTACCAGGTGATTAAATAATCGATTAGAAGACGATATGAACACTGATAGTAATCAATAAACATAGACAATTATCACGCTTTTTGCTTATCCTAAGCGGTAGTTCTTAGCGTCGTGGAGTCAAAGTTAGTTTCTATTATGTTCTTTGCATAAGAAAACGAACAATATAAATACGTGTGAAACTTGCGTCTCAGGAAACGTCAATATGACTTATTAACCCGTTCTACTACGTATGCATAAGCTAATATCAATGGGTTCTGTTTCCATTCTACTTTGTACTATGGTCTGCTTCACCACTTGTCGTCAAACTCAACGTTCTCACATCAAAGTTGTCTAATTATTGCTAGTTTTGGTAACCTGTTAGTTCAGTTGGTGCCACTATGGTGGTCCCTAAGGCTTGCCACTGAAACACAAATATTGTTTTAATTGTTGCTATTTGTTATTCCCATCCATAATGACATTATTCAAATATGCCGATACATTTCAATAATAACTATAAAATAATTATAACATAGTAACCGTCCAAGCCGAGGTTACCCCCACCGGGGGGACCCTTGTGTCGAGTTACTAGCAATAGAGGTTCAGGCTAAGCGACCTAAGAGCTATGCCACATCTCAATCCGGTGAAGCAGTCAAGGCCAGCTTCTCTGGCCAATCTGTGTAGTTCGTCATAAAAAAAAAATCACAAATTCGCTTAGTAATTAGTGAAGTAGACGTGATGGATTACTTTTAAATAACTAAGTGGGGCGTCAAACACTTCATATTCTCTCGTAAACATGAATGCTGTATAGCTCTCGACAAGCAGGAAATTAAAAACAAAGTTTTAACGTGTTTAAATTCGTACAAGTAATTTTATTCAGTCTTTTTAAGAAATAAGGTTAACTGGGTAAAATGATTAATTTATCGAGGGTAGAACATCCTTACATAATACAAAACAAAGTCGCTCTCTGTCTCTTCGCGATGAACTCAAAAACTACTACGCTAATTTTCGAGCATGTTTTCGAAGAAGGTTTTAGTATCTATTGTATTAAGTTTTGGTAAACACTACTAATATCGTTATATTTTATATATTTCGAAACATATTAGCCGCCCGGTAGTTTTTAATGAAAACGCTGCCTAAAATCTTTGAGATATAACAAAATAATGTATGGTAGAATTGTGTATATTATACAGCTCTATAGAAAAGTCCGCGATGGCCTATGTCTATATCTTAAGGATAACATACTAGATCCATATTAATACATAAAGCGGTGATTGGAGAGCTAATTACAAAAATACGGTATTATTCCTTATTATTTAAAATGCGTCAGATGGCTTGAGCATTTTATAAATATTATTTTCTCCCCTTACACCATGCAAACTAAACAATTTTTTGGTTAAAGAAGTAGCTGACACAGCCATATATATATATATAATAAACCCCTACTACGTGTAAAACATAAATTTATTACAAGTAACGAACAAAAAGTCAAACGAAGATCGTATGTGTATCAAGGAAACGATTAATCAAACAAATTAATAGTAAAATAAATGCATATCATTCTCCGATCGTCAGTAAATCATTATGAATCGGAATCGATCTTATTATACAAAAGCAATATAATTAAGTATATAACAGAATAAACCACATGATATTACCAGGTTTAAAAAAGAAACATTTCATTTATTGACAGGGTATTGATTTGGGATTTTATAGTACTCGAGGAGAAACTTGGATTTGATAGACGGAGCAATCAAATCGTTAATTATGACTGCAACATTTATCACATTGAAGGAAAACATCGCAAATATACACGTTTATATAATTTCATGATAAAATTAGCAAGTCAATAGACTTACCATGCCCTAGCTAGATACGTTGTTAGCACGCTGTCGTCGAGTGAGGAATTTTCGGATCTTAAGCACGTACGCCTTTTAAAAGCCTTTACGAGAGAAGGCCTTTTCGCAAGCTTTTCTTGTAAAGACGTAGAGTATTACAATGCAGACGTGCAATACACACTCGCGCACACGAATCGAGTAAACTGAATTCCATATACGTTTTTAATTTTACTAAATTTGTATTTATATTTCATTGTTTGGAGATGGGCGTTAATAGCTGTGACACAGTTTTTACTACTGCGGCTATTATCGAACTAGTTTGTACATGATTTTTTTGGTTTGGATTAAAAATATTTTATTATTTATTATAATTATTATAGAAATAGTTTGTAAGCCTCCGTATGTGGATATTCTGGATCCAATACCGAAAACGACATGAAAATTATTTTATATCACCACTTGCATTGATAACCACTGCTTCCATAGTAATATAGTAATTGCGGAGCCGTCCATTTCTTAAACAAATAGATAGCTAAATCCTTTATTAGACCAACATATATGCACAAAGGAGAACTTATGCTATTTAGCATTTATTTTAAAAAAAAGCTAGCATTTTTTTATGAACATTACTAACATTCTTGTTAACCATTCCATCTAATTTTAAGCTTGTGCTAGGAGATGGTCCATTTCTGGTGGATTTCAGCCCCGTAGTTCTGGGCTCTCAAGAATAAGACTACGGTATCCCCTGCCTGTCGTACAAGGCGACTAAAAGGGGCCTCGGGTTCACTGGGCGACAAGGGTGGGTGGTGATTGACGACAAATTGTAACCAGCCGAACATTGCATAGATAAAAAAATGTGAAGCAGAAAATGAAGGAAGAAAATTACGCGAAGACGATAAATTCTGCTAATTACAACAGCAATTACCAGGCTAGCATGAGAACCGAGTTCGTGCGCCCTGTATCTGGCACGGGGGGAATTCTTCTAGAAAGTGTCGTTGGATCTACGGCGACTCTATAATCACAACTAGATTAGTCACCATTGTCGCGACTGTTACCTTTTGTTACCGGCGATAATCATGTATTTGTAACTACGTAATTTACACGCATATTATAAAAATGATGAACTGTATCTATAATTATTATTTCTCGAAATATGACCTACACTTGTGTAACTATAGACACACTTCCCTCTAGAACGTTCTAAACAAACTCTACACTATAAGTTCTTGACTATCCGGCTAGTGCCATTTTAATGAACTCATTCGGAGCGCTATGACGAGAATTTTCGCTCTCTTTTAAATACTTCGGGATTTGATACAGAAAATTCGGCGCACTTTTTATCGCTCCTTATAATAAATAATAAAAAAATGTAAAAATGTTTATTTCTATACATGCTAGTCTATTTACAAATTTTGACTGAGATCTTCTAGTAAGCTTGAAATTATACTTGTGTCAGAAAATCTCGCTCTTCCATAATAAACATATCTACATTATCAAATTATGTACTCAAGGAAATATTATACAGGGTTTTTTCTTAATTTATATTTATATAATTATTTATTTATTATTACAATAATATTAAAACAAGTATATAAAATATTAAATATGTAATCTTAAGTAACTTTTATCAATGCTTCTGCGATGTCGTAATCGTTATGCCTACATCAAATAAAGATAAATAAGCGCATAAACCTTACCATACGCTTTAGGTTTTAAAAGGCGCGAAAGACCTAAAACCAATTCCTGTGCGGGAAAAACAGTATCTTTTGTACACGTGCGCAATCCTGTATCCATCTCATAAAAACCTTCGAAGACATGAGTTTTCTGGCAAAACACATTAGGGCTGCATGACGGACTATGTCCTCATACTTTCTTTGTTCCTTTTCTTAAATATATATAACTTTTTTTATGTCACTAGTAACTGCAAAAACTACATCGGTATCGACATGATATTTCTACCATATTTTTTAAAAAAAGCTAGCATTTTTATGAACATTACTAACATTCTTGTTAACCATTCCATCTAATTTTAAGCTTGTGCTAGGAGATGGTCCATCAATAGTCGAATGATGGGTTCGAACCTACGACCTTACGATTCACCGACCGTATCCTAAACCATTAGGCTATTAACGCATTTTTGTGGTTAAGAGCAGGTTAACTTACTATTATGGCTTTAAATTCATCATAAGGAAACAGGTTCCATTTACTAACAATTGAACCAGTATTTAGCGGACCCCTTAGATATTATTACACTACACTATTCCCATGTTCAAAGTAGGGATATTAAACTGGTTTTCTGTATCCATGATTTGTTGTGCGGTAGTTATTATTACTGCAAGGAATTTAAATTATATTTAAGAGTAGAAATCTTCATTTTATGCATTTTAAAATGTTTATTTCTATACATGCTAGTCTATTTACAAATTTTGACTGAGATCTTCTAGTAAGCATGAAATTATGCTTGTGTCAGAAAATCTCGCTCTTCCATAATAAACATATTTACATTATAAAAATGATGAACTGTATCTATAATTATTATTTCTCGAAATATGACCTACACTTGTGTAACTATAGACACACTTCCTTCCAGAACAAACAAACTCTACACTATAAGTTCTTGACTATCCGGCTAGTGCCGTTTTAATGAACTCATTCGGAGCGCTATGACGAGAATTTTCGCTCTCTTTTAAATACAAATTTTATACAGAAAATTTGGCGCACTTTTTATCGCTCCCTATAATAAATAATAAAAAAAATGTAAAAATATTTATTTCTATACATGCTAGTCTATTTACTAATTTTGACTGAGATCTTCTAGTAAGCATGTAATTATACTGTGTCAGAAAATCTCGCTCTTCCATAATAAACATATTTACATTATAAAATTATGTACTCAAGGAAATATTATACAGAGTTTTTCTTAATTTATATTTATATAATTATTTATTTATTATTACAATATATTAAAACAAGTATATAAAATATTAAATATGTAATCTTAAGTCACTTTTATCAATGCTTCTGTGATGTCGTAATCGTTATGCCTACATCAAATAGAGATAAATAACCGCATAAACCTTAGTATACGCTTTAGGTTTTAAAAGGCGCGTAAGACCTAAAACCAATTCCTGTACGGGAAAAACAGTATTTTTTGTAAACGTGCGCAATCCTGTATCCATCTTTTATGAGATGGATACAGGGTTGCATACACCTTCGAAGACATGAGAATTCTGGTAAAACACATTAGGGCTGCATGACGGACTATGTCCTCATACTTTCTTTGTTCCTTTTCTTAAATATACATAACATTTTTTATGTCACTAGTAACTGCAAAAACAACATCGGTATCGACATGATATTTATACCATTTTTTTTTAAAAAAAAAAGGTAGCAATATTTCTTTTTTTTTCAGAAACATTACTAACATTCCTGTTAACCATTCCAACTAAGCTTAAGCTTGTGCTAGGAGATGACGTCAATAGTTGAATGGTGGATTCGAACCTGTAGTAGGTTTACGTTTACTTACGATTCGCAGACCGTAACCTAAACCATTAGGCTATTGACACTTCAACCTTAACATGCTATATATATTGTTTATTATTCTTATATAATTTATAATTTTCTATTAAAATGCATTTCGTTCATTTATTTTAACCAATTGTTTGATGCCTAATTTGGCAGTTGGTCGAAGGAGCACACGCACACGCACTGTCAACTCGTGGAATCAACTGTCGCCAGCGGTGTTTCCGAACGTTTACGAACCTTCAAGAAACGAGCCTATTCCTATCTCAAAGGTCAGCAACGCACCTACAGCTCCCCTGGTGCTGTGGATGTTCATGGGCGACGGTGATCACTTAAGATCAGGTGAGCCGTATGCTCGTTTGCCACTTTTCAAATAAAAAAAAGGAGAACAAGGACGGTTCTCTAGTATAAACATAATTTTAAATCTTGTTCTCTCGCTTCTATGATATATTAAAAATATGTAATGACAAATTTTGGTGAGTGATAAGATACATTATGTCATGTAACTAAATAAAGCGACGGTGCGGGTCATCTCGTACGCTCGGGACAAAGATAAACTTGTTGCAATGTTACAAATAGCACGACGTACAGATAATAATATGTAATAACATTTCTTATTTTCTGTTAAACAACGTAAATACAAACAGTTATATATAATAAAACAGAATTTGCAGGAAGTAGTGGGTCGTGGTAGCTCAGTGTACGGGCGGTTGCCTAAAGTTGCATAGTACGCTAGCAACCCGTGTTCGATCCCCGGTGCCGACACAAATTTGATGTTGCAATCTTATGTGCTAATTTACCACACGCTTGGCGGTGAAGAAAAATATCTTGAGGAAGCCTACATGTGTTTGAAAAAAGTTCTAACACATGTGAAGTCTGCCAATCCGCACTGGCGCCGGAGTATGCCCTTATACTCTCTTTACAGAAAAGGCCTGTGAGACATACATTAAAGCTGTGACTTTAACTTTAACTAGGAAGTAAAGTACGAACTTCTGAACATGCGAGTTTTATGTTTTAAACGTGGATTTTCATAATTTTTCATCAATGATAATAGCAATTAATTGTTTTAGCAGCAATATGGGTGTGTCCAAAAATAGTGTTAATAGGAATTTACTAAGCTAGTGCCTTGACATCCAGGACTGTATTTTTATCTAACGTCCACCATCCTGTTAAAGCACTTGCCTTGAATTAATAAAAAAGCCCCACATGTACCAAAAATGAACTTAAAATTGATACATAAAATTACGGAAACCTGTCATGTTCAAAAGTCTATAGTCTCAAAAAGTGAAATCAAATTTTTAACTATATAACTTCGTAAAAAACTACTGACCTTTCCATGTATTAACCATAAATTCGTTAACTTCTGACTATATAATAATCGTTCATTTTTCTTTAATCAATTTCTCTAACCGTATTAAATTTGTAATAAATGGCAAAATTTAACAAATCGGTTCTGTGAGTGTATTTTGAGAAACATCGCCTACTTACGATCTATTTGTGTGACGATGGCCTACGGTCAACGTAACCTCATAATCTACTATTGCCGAATCAGATTTCAAGAGCTCGAAACTTCTTAATTTTTTTTTTGAGAATTTGGTTTTAGTTTCAGATTTCAGATGGTATAACAAGTAAATTACGAGTAAGAACCAAAAACCGACTTCAAATCAAAAAAAAAATCAAACGATCAATTCATCTGGATCAAATATTACAAGTGCTACTACCGATATTGCGAACTTCCGACCTATATACAGTTTCTTTTTTTACATACAGCTTGTTGTCGTTAAAGAGTACTTACATAGTGTAGACGATTGTAGATCGATAAATCTCCCAATATGTTAATCAACATGGAACTTTGTATATAACTTTTAGGAGTTCCCTGATATATTTTTTTCATTTTATCGACCCTTAACTATGGACGATTCGAGTCTTGCAAAAAGTCTTGGGATCTTGATCAAAGTCAAAGTGAAGCGTCAATAGCCTAATGGTTTAGGGTACGGCCTGCGAATCGTAAGGTCGTGCGTTCGATTCAACCATTGGACTATTGCCGTGAACCATGTCCTAGCACAAGCTTAAGCTTAGTTGGAATGGTTAACAAGATTGTTAGTAATATTTCTGAATATTAACACTTTATAAAGCTCAAGTCCGGTCGTGTGTAGATCTAAGAAGAAATAAACTGTAAAACTGAAACGATAACATAATATTATGTTAACATTCCAATTAATGTTGTACTCAATAAGACTCGCAGTTAATTGAGATAAATTATATTGAAGCCGATTGCGAGGGCAGTTTTGGGTCAAATTCACAAATCAATCCGTAACCGCAAAATAGAACGATGCTGTTGGAAAAAATAATTTATGAGTAGGATTTTAATGAATAGACATCAACAAATCATGAAAAGAAAAAAAAATTGTTTTAATTATTCTTATATCTAAAAATGTAGTTATTTTGACTTAGTTTAGGTAAGGGAATCACATATGTTTTCATATTTAAAAAAATATTACCGCTCTATAGATTTTATCGCGTTCCAAACCAATTTCCGAATGCACGACCACCACTGTGAGACTTTAATAAAATGTGAGCTCATTTTGCGTGGATAGGAACAAAACTTAACAATATAAATAAAAGTTGTTCAAAAAGTTTCCCGTACCGGGAATCGAACCCGAGCCTCCTGGGTGAAAGCCAGGTATCCTAGCCACTAGACCATACGGGATATAAGAGTTACTTTGAAACCGTCTACTTCTATCTGCTTATAGATATTATCGCGGTGTAATCTTGTTTTGTAAATCCTATCTTTCGAATACTTTACAGCGGTCATTATCACTGACGACCTACCTAATAAATATTTGCGTGAATATGAAAAGTTAAGAAAATTAATAGATTTTTTTTTATTGTTAAATTACGTAATATTAATTAATTAATTTGAAATCGGTTGACATAATAGTAAATACTGTTCAGTGTTTTATCCGACGTCTCTTACAATTTTGTCCAAATAAACGCACGCATGGATAATTCAGCTCAACCCTCTCGTTTCACTAATTATCTCCCTCAATAGATATACACCCTCACGCGTTCGCATCCTGCCTCTTTCTCTCCATATGGTGATATTCAGTGTGTGTGTGTTACGATATATGATGATATCCAAAGCTACACACATTGAATATCATGATATAATGTCTAAAACAACTTTTATGCAGATTACAAATGTCTACGCCTTATTTCGCCTAAAGAAGGAAGCAGTGATAGTTTAGTGATTAACAGTTCGACCTCAAAGGAGGTCGAAATAGTAATTTAATTATGAGGCTAATTACGACATTCATTTACATAACAATTTACACAGTAGTTTTTTTTTAAAAAAAAAGAAAGCTAGCATTTTTTTTTCAGAAATATTACTAACAATCTTGTTAACCATTCCAACTAAGCTTAAGCTTGTGCTAGGACATGGTTCACGTCAATAGTCGAATGGTGGATTCGAACCCACGACCTTACGATTCGCAGGCCGTACTCTAAACCATTAGGCTATTAATGAAGTATTGGTGATAAATTAATTTTTATTTTACTTTAAAATATAATTTATTTATCATTACGTAAATATTAATAAATGTATGTCTATGCTTATAAATAGGAAGACTCTTTTGTCATCGTTGAATATGTAATAATTTTAATAATAGTTTTCTTACCTGTGTTATGTTTCTCTGGAACTTTGTTGGCAGTGGCCGTTGCGCCTTTAACTTCTTCCATAGTATCACTAGGCACTTATAACCCTGTAACGTTTTGATTAATTTGATGAATTCGTTTTTCTTAACTATATACAAGTTTATTTACAGAAAAAACAAAAGAGCAACTTCAAGTCAAACGGAATGTATGACCACATTCGATTTAGTATCATAGTTGTATAACGAAGATCTGTTATCTATATTTTCTTTCACAATGTGTTAATTGTTGCTAAGCATTTTCCTAGAATAATACTGTGAGTAACCTACCAATACCATAATCAACAATTTCAAAAAACGATATAATTTTAAAGAATTCCTTATCGAAATTCTATATCTTCGGAAAACAAAGTCCGAAACCAAATCATTTCGATCGATTTTTTTTTAATGAGGAACTACACAGATCGGCTAGAGAAGCTTGCCTTGACTGCTTCACCGTATTGAGTGGTGGTATAACTCTTAGGTCGCTTAGCCTGAACCTCTATCGCTAGTAACTCGACACAAGGGTCCCCCCGGTGAGGCATTTCAAACGAAAACATTAAAAAGTCTATGCCTAAATGACGCCGCCACGTTATTTTTTCTTATGTGTTATTATACAAAGTCTATTAAAATACATTCATACCATCATACATACATTTAGAATAGGAATACCTTAGTAAATGCTTTTAAATGTAGTCATCTTCTATGTGTAAAATATACTATAAGTATTATAGCTGGCTTATTGAATTATATTCAGAGACAAAAGAGAAAATTAAAAAATTATGTCTGCGTGTAAATTCCTCATACGAATAGAATCCAGTTTTTAAGTACATTAGTATGTTTTTAAAACTGACTGCGCACTTCATAGTCCCTAAACAATAGTTTAAAACATCTACTATATTACTAAGATTTTAAAATATAAGCTATATTATAAGTAAGGTAAATTTCGCTCACTTGTATGTAGGTAAACTGATAAACAGCGCACTTTATCACTTATCACTCCACGTAAACACTGGAACAAGCAACCGACGCCGAGAACAATCGCTGTAATAAATATAAAGAACACTGCTATAGTCGCACGCCGGCACGAGACAATGTTGTCTGTAATACCGTCACAACGAGAGACAGTTGGTGTTGCCATAATGTGCTTTCAAATTTGGCAATCGTAGATTAAACATTTTAATGGTGTTTCTCTTTCAGTTTATGTGTTTTACAAATTCAACTGACATTATGAAATTAAAATACTTTTAGATTACTTTATAATTAAAGAAAAATATGTTTAAATTATAAAAAAAATTGAGTTATTATTATAAACAACAAATAAAAATTTTACAAGTACACATGTAAAATTGCTAAAAATATTTTAATAATATCCTGTATTCGACCATATCTGTTAAATTATTTTTTAAATTGTAAGCGTCAAGTTACCACAGGAGTTGGGTAATTTTTCGTACAGTTCTTGTCATTAGCAGCTTCATACTTTTTGAAGCACGAATGTTTCCGAACGTCTCCCGAACGAATCCGAGCGTTTGCGGGAAAGAGTTTCCGCGCCATTTTCTTTAGCGTTGTTGTGAGAGACAATTTGGCTTGAGAGACAAATGGGATCCTCTTCTCTTTTCTGTTTTTGAAATAAGCATATGTTTATATACTTTATAATATTAGTGCAAACACAAGGTAGTCGTACAAATATTTTGAAATAAAGTATAATACATATTATAAAGACAATGTTATTTCTTATTTCCAGTGTCGTTTATATCGCCCGTCCTTGACGTTACGCATTAGATTTCCAGCAATAATATTGCTTAATTACATTTTACATAATAGAGTAAATCGTGAGAATGAGTGTTTTTTCCTATTGTACCTACCTACCTACCTACAAGTTAAGAACCTAAGACCTTGATAAATTGAATACTTCTTGTTTTTCGAAGTCTCTTAAAATGTATAGTTTTAGCAAGTGCCACTTCCCACTTGTTGTTAAAGTGGTAATTATGGATAATTTTGCGCAGTAGCTTAGTAAATGCCTATTCACTTTACTCTTAAAGCACCCACATTAAACTCGGAGGGTAAGACAGACGCGGGTAATTTAGTTCAATTCTTTACTGTATGATGAAATAAGGTAAGCGACTCGTTTAGGTATGAGGAAAGTATGAGAAAGGGAATAAGGAAACTAACAGTGTGTCTCGATATCCGTTAGTGGAAATAGGATGGGGGAAATAAATTGTAAAATTCCTGACCACACTCTCCAAAATGCATAATATAACATACATATATTTTTTCTAATATTCAGATATTTGTTCAGATTTAGATGTAAGCGCCATCTAGTGACTGCGGGTAAAGTCGAACTTAATATCGCAACGCCATATCGGCGCTAATCATGCACACATATATTATATATTTTAACAAATATTATATACTTATTGATAGAAAACATTGCGTTTTACTGCATGAAGGGTTGAGGTTGCTAAGTTGAAGTTCAGCGCTGTAGTTCTGGGCTCTTAAGAATAAGACTACGGTATCCTGCCTGTCGTAGAAGGCGACTAAAAGGGGCCTCGGGTTCACTGGGCGACAAGGGTGGGGGCCTTTGTCGTCCGCTAAGGTGGACCCGGGAAGAAGGCGACATCGGCTGGCTCGTGTAGCCTTGCACTGCGATGGCACAGGGGGGGAGGGAGTAACCTCCCCCCCGGGACGTGCTCTTCTTGAGCACAGTGCAGAGGGGCTCCGGTGCGTTCCACTAGAGATCCCGGAGCCCCTCGTCATGCACCGAGGAAAGGGCTACCGGGGAGGTTAGCTAAGTTGAAGTTGGTGCTCGCCCCATGTAACATCGCGCTCCTAGAAGATGGAGTCAACCGCTAAACACTCTTAATCACAAGTGAAAAGGGATGTCTAGGTTTTGCACAGGCTAGACTACACTACTCAAAACGCCTATTCGGGATCGTCGTAGGTTGCGAACAATCCTATCGTGATACAAGTATTTTATGGGAATTTTTTTTAATGTAGTTCGTCCATAAAAAAAAGGATGTCTAGGTCTAAATTATTCCCAGGGCCTCGAAGCTCCTGCCACCTTTCAAAACCTGCGAAGAGGTTGCGGTCAGCTTATCTGTCCAATTAGCGTAGTATCGTCAACACAATTTATTCCTAGTACTACTTTTATATCCTACAGTAGAGGTACAGGAAGTATCCTTGTTTTTATCTATTTCTATTTAATAGCTCAAGTATTATGTAGCGATATTTTTAGTAAAAATCACCAGATCCTCGAAAATTTTCTTCTAAAAATTACAGAAGTGTTCTCAGATTTTCTTCTGGTATTTCCTTTCGCAGCACGTCTCCCAAAGTGACACTTCTCAGTACCAACTAATAGAAGTAGAATAAAAATAGAATTGCTAGTAAACAAGCTTTTGATTTAAACGAGGTTCGGCATTCTCGGTCGACATCGGTATGAGAAACACAAGCTTCAAACTTCGAAACCACGAATTGACTTTTGATGTGAACCATGTCGTAATTATATACCAAACATTAATATTATAATACGAAACTGGTATAATTAACATTTTGAAAAAAAAAATAATTAAGAATAATTTGCGACTAGCACACATAGTTCACATAGTACCGGCCCTGTAATACAGGGGCCGCTACTATGTGAACGCTTAGAATTTTTCGTTGCTCATACATTTCCAGGCGACTCAATGCGCTAAGGTAACGTTGAAAGGGGGGATACCTAATTTGTTTTTGTATTAAAAGCTTTCGTAGTCACATTATTGATAAAAGTAGCTCACATACAAACTAGTTAAGTCCTTGGTATTGTATTACAAACATACTAAATTGAAAACCTGCGTTTTCTTCAAAACGTATGACAGTGTGACCCAACATTTGTCGCCTACATATACTGATATTCGAACTGTACTTACAAGCCGTTAAATTTTTTTTGTATGCAATTAATAATAATATGTGTATAAGTCTGATTTGTGCACAATTAAATACAACAGGAGGGTAATGTCTCCTGAAACCCCACCCCTTAGATGTTAGGAGCGTTGCTGGAGTTTCTTCGGCCACTTCTTCTCCCAGCGCCAACGCTTCCCGAAGTGGCACTCAAAGTTAGTTTAGCTTTTGAATGTCTCTTAGATTATCCGTGAAATAGCAACCGACCGAGTCGTGGTTCGGCCCTCTCGGGCGCCCTCGGATCGGCATGCTTACGCGTAACATAGTAACCATCCAAGCCGAGGTTACCCCTCACCGGGGGGACCCTTGTGTCGAGTTACTAGCAATAGAGGTTCAGGCTACGCGACCTAAGAGCTGTGCCACCTCTCAATCCGGTGAAGCAGTCAAGGCCAGCCTCTCTGGCCAATCTGTGTAGTTCGTCATAAAAAAAAGTCTCCTAAAATATAGGATTTTGTAGTTTAGGAGACTGGACATCATTATTTCGTGTATCATAGTTGTATTCATTCAATAAAGATTATTATTATAGTATAAAAGTTAATAATGATTGTAAATACAACGCCTTTGCTTGCATATTTTTTTAAAATAAATTTAAAATAGTCTTAAAAGCTCGATTCATGTATTATGTTATTGCCATATGAAATTTATAGGCGTTTTTAACTATCGATCTTTTCGACAAAAAAAATCAATTGAAGATAATACACGGCTGAAATTTTAACAGTTTATTATAAAATAATTTACGGTTTTTTGTGTTTTGTCGTTATAAATGTACTTAAGTTAATAATAAAAGTTTTAAAAAGACACGTACAACGCGCGTTTAACAGTACTTCCTTTAATCTTACTTTATTTATGTACAGTCAGGCTGAGAGTTGTACAAAATGATTTTACATTATGATGTTGTCGTATAAAAAGGGGTTTGTCCGTATCTAAGATGGTGCGTACGGGGTGCGGTCATTTCAGCCGTGGGTGCGTTTAGCTTTCGGCCGGTGCGGGCGCCGCAGTCGGTGGTGTCACTGGTTTGTTGCACAATCTTTGAAGAAAACCTGCCAAATACATATCACATTATTTCTGGTATTTCATTAAGTGAACATTAGCGTGTAGTTAGTTGGTATACTTTTCCAAAGCTGTACTAATTCTCTAAACATTAGTTCATATTGAAATATGGCTTTGGCGAATATGAAATCGATTTTAATTGAATGATAGAAAGCTTAAAGTTAAGTAATTTTAGGCGGCAAGAAAATTTAGTTTGTCTAAAGTTGATGATTTTAATTTAAGAAGATGTGAAGAACAAACTAAAAAGCAGTTTCTCGTTAAAATTATCGTTTTATTCAGCAGAAAAGACTTATTAAGAGAGAAAATTGATGAATAAGAATAGCATAGACGGAGAAGAAATGACTGATGTTATTTTCAACCGACTTCAAAAGAGGTTCTCAATTCGTCAGTATGTTTATTTTCTCTTCATAACTTTTTCTTAACCAATTTTGATATTTTTTTTTTGTATTTGAAATCTGGTGCTGTCCGAGAAATGCGACCAGCATTTCACCGATTTTAATAATTTGATCCAGTGCTGACAATAGCATTCATGAGAAAACCATATAAGTCTTAAATTTGCATAAAATATGTGCGCAACAAATAGACAAATAGCTCAATATCATGCTTACCGATTTCTTTGATTCATTTTTTTAAAAAAGAAAGCTAGTAATATTTTTTTTTCAGAAATATTACTAACAATCTTGTTAACCATTCCAACTAAGCTTAAGCTTGTGCTAGGACATGGTTCACGGCAATAGTCGAATGGTGGATTCGAACCCATCCTTGGAAAGGATGTACTTCAATGGTAGTTTGATGTTAGTTTGGTTGGCTAATTAGTTCTATTTCGTAATATTCTTATTCGATTTGAAGTCGGTTTTTGTTTTTACTCGTAAATATACTTTTGATAGCGTTAAATATTAATAAAGAAGACAGATATTGCTTGAGATAACAAAAGCTTATTTTAAAAAAAAACGCGCAAATAACGCTGACTTAACTAATCCACTTACGATCTTATAACTAAAGATATGACGATGTTTAATCTTCTACGCCATGACCTTCTTCAGGAATGCTGTAAACGGATAAACAGTCAGACACGGGGACACACACAAAGGTACACTACAATAACATGCCCACAATATAAATAAAAAAAACAATGCCTCATATATCTTCTAAATGAGGTTTATGCTTTATCATTATACAGAATTGCATAAAAAAGGATCTCCAGATACATAACAGGGGCTCGAGTCTGCTATTTATCAATGACAATCGATATATGTATATAAAAGAGAAAGTGTGTGAGTTTGTTCCCTATAAGCTCCGAAACGGCTGAACCGATTTCAATGAAACTTTCGGGGAATCTTCAGATTGACCTAGCGAGTAATCCTGTAAAGTCTGGTGACGAACACTCCTCTTTTGAACTTTCTAATACAGTTTTTATTTACTATGATGATATTCTATTGTTTTATAAGCGAAATTCGTATTGACACATGCGTTGTGTATATTTATGTCATTATGAACCGTATTGAAGTACAATGGATTTTAATGAAGTATACTGAAGTATATTAAAGATAATAATTAAGGATTTTGAATTATTAAAAGTAAGTTATAGCGCCGTAAATGTATCCGTTTACTGATGCTGCTGATATGTATATGGGTGTAAGTAATAATCTTCATCCGCTCGACAAGACAATGGAAGAGAATGAATACGGAGAGAAATGAATAATTTAATATATTGTGAGAGTTAAATTAAACATTTAATGACGGAAGTTTTTTGTTATTGAAGCAGCTCGCTTACGCCCGGGTACACTAGTTCGCTATAAAACTAACCTATAACAATACTTTCGTCATAGCGCCAAAGACCGTAATCTTTTTTATAGGAAAAGGGGCAAACGAGCTTACGGCTCATCTGGTCTTAAGTGATCACCGTCGCCCATAAAACTTCGTAGCATCAGAGCTGCAGGTGCGTTGTAGGCCTTTGAGATAGGAGTAGGCTCGTTTGTTGAAGTTACCCAAATCGTAAAGGTTCGGAAACACCGCTGGTGATAGTTGATTCCACAGGTTGATAGTCCGTAGAAGAAAGTGGAACGCCAACCATCAAGATGGTGACGATGAAATTTGGAATTCTTCTGAGATATGCGATAGGAAATCGGTAGCTGTAATGATTCCGAACAATTTGCCAGAACGACTACTAATCTAGTAATTTCATTTTTTATATGAAATTTTTAATTGTATTTATTGATTATTTATGATAATATGATATTGATTAACTAATTGAAAGGTCACTGAAATCGGCATATTTGGATCATGTCAAGATGTACGAGTTTAACCAATAGCTATTAATGAAAATATATTGTAGTGTCAGTGGTCCGACCGTAAACTGATAAAAATCGACAACTATGATGTCACTGAACGTTCATTGGTTTAACAGACTCGGGACGCAGGACTGGGGACATTTTACCATACATGCATATTTACATACAATGCCGGCGTAACGATCATTGACACCCCGGATAAGAATATTGCCCGCTTGCTAGATTCATATTAACGTGGATTAATAATTTAATCTTTCCTTTAGCGTAACCCAGAGGTAACGACGTGGACGTAGAAAGTTTTGTAGCTATTGGAAGCGTGAGGGGTCACGCCGGCACTGTTCTTACATATAAATGAGAGATGAAAACAAATATCTTTTCAGCATCTCTTCTTTTAAGGAGTTATAAAGGACAAAAACAATTTTCTATTAAATAGTAATAAAACACATTTATGGATATGACAACAAAACTAGATGTTTCATAATATTCGTGGAACATTTCTAGAATATTTACAAGTACTGTATATAGCACCCATGTATGTATATTCGTGTGTCCAACTTCTACGTGTAACATAATTATACTTACATGCGTATGGGATCATGCCGTCGTCGTCTTCAGGGTCCATGCAGTCCTTTGTGACTTCCGCTACTTCATTGTCTTCTAGTTTCTCACCTAAAATGCAAAAATATTTTGGAAATGATTACAAGGTGCTACGACATGCATATGTCATATGCGTATAGAATTTATTGCGAAAATTTGTTCGAAACCGTCACACTAACGAATTATTCTCTCGGGTTGACCTTGACGTGATAGCATTCTGACTCCAGGGTATGATTAATTAGTACCTCTCTGTCTCGGTAAGATCTTACTATTGGTTTTCAAAACAATCTAGAATAAATAACTATAGTCGCTTTCGTTTTTCAATGAATGAATGTGATTTCGTTGGTTACAGATAATCGATTTTTTCTTTACCTAACGCGAGGAGGGTGTGTGTCAGCTCAGCACCAAGCATGAGGCCATTCTCGGCCTTGTCGTACAGCTTCAAACATTCCAGGAAATCTTCATAGCAACCCTGGTCTTTGTCTTTCTTGCACTGGCTGTAAATGGGAAGGAACTCTTCGAGCTGTAATAAAGAAATTGGTTAGGCTATGTGCCCTTTCTCTGTAAAGAGAGTACAAGAGCCGTGGTAGCTCAGTGTCCAGGTGGTCTCCTCAAGTTGCATGGTATGCCAGAAAAGCGAGTTCAATCCCTTGCCGGCACTAAAGAATTTATTCGCTGCAATTTTAAGTACATTTACTACGCGCTAGGTGGTTAAGTAAAACATCTAAAGGTACCTACATGTGTTAGAAAATTTTATAAGACATGTTAAGTCTTTCCCTCCGATTACAATGTGGGTATTTTAAGCTAGTAAACCTTACCATCCAGGACTCCATTTCCACTTAACATCAGGTGGGAACTTAGCAAGCACTTGCTTTGAAAGAATAAAAAAAAGTCTACCAATCCGTACTAGGGCGGACTATGTTCTAGATATATAATAACAAAATAGTGTTAATTTATTCTAAAATAAATTGCTCCCGAATTAACAATAGTATTTAAATCTCACAAAAAGTGGATCGAAATTATGATATAATTTTTCGTTGCTAAATTTTTAATTAATGTTGCTAATTTGAGACATGTTTAGCAAATTATTACCGTAAGCTGCTTCTCGCCCTTCTTCTTGGTGCCACCGAGTTTCTCGATGGTGGCAAGAGTAGGGTTGGAGTTGAGCGCCCTCAGAATGTCGCCGACATTGTACGCGTCGATCTTGCCGTTACCCTCGAAGTCGTAGATGGAGAAGGCGAAGGATGCCCCTTGATGGTGAAAAAATATGTTTAATTATATGAACCACGATATTTTATGGATTAATTGAGACTAAGAAAAAAAACTAACATTCTCATTAACAATTCCAACTAAATTAAGTTTGTGATAGATGGTTCACGTCAGTAGTCGAATGGTTGTCACATCTACTTCCTTACGTTTCGCAGACTGTATCCTAAACTTGGTGACGCATCAATAAATGTAGGTATCTTTGGATTTTTGTTTTATATTGAGTTTTCGAAATTATAAAGATATTATGAAATGTCTGTGTTTTAAAATCACCTACTACCACTACTACTGAATTAATGTTGGCAACGAAAATGAGCAAAAATTTTGAAAATTTATAGCATACGCAACGTAAAATTCCAGAAGAGTGACGATATTTGAATCAGGTGCCTTGCGAGGTGGCGAGGGCGAGCCAAGAATAATATCCTTTCCTCGTTTCTATATGTTCACTGTGAACTCTTGAGTCACATTCTAATTATATCACGATTGTGACTGTGTCCCAGTTTCGTTCGGGTCCTAAAACGTTACACGTCGCAAGAACAAATATTTTTGACAGTTAAAATACGGAAATCCAACGAATTTAAAATTCAATTCCGAACGTTAATTCATATACTGATATTACATTTTATTATCTATCAACGAAAATATATCTACGTAACAACTAATTCAGCGGAAATATTAATCTATCTCTATCACGCAACGTAGGGCGATGTGATACGTAGATAAAATCTGTTAACCTTGATATTGGCCGGTTAATTGTTGAGTGCAAAAAAAATTTAAATATGTATAAGCCTAATTCATTTTCACTATACCGCAAGCGATGCCTTGCCAAAAATCGTTAAGCCCGCGCTCGCTGAAATCTGAGCGGAGTTTCTCTCTTTGGGCGGGCGGGTGTTGGATCACGTGACGCAACTGTTTAAATTTGGAACGGCGCGGCGCATACACCGTTTGGCCGCGCAACTGGCGCCGACACCGGCATCTCTTAGCAACGCGAACCTTTTATGACTATCTGTGCTATACATAGATATTTAAATTATTTTTTTTTAGTACAACTTAAATTATTTAATATAACCATAGACATTAATTCGTCAATGAAACAAAAAAATTAAAAACTGTAATTGGGAGTTATGTTTAGACTGTTATTGCTGAAGGACAAAATGTTAATTATTTTTCAATTGGTCATGATATAAGTCGATTAATATATCGTTACTAGACATATCAGTAAGTTATGTAAAAAAAATATGGAAATAAATACTTACTTTCGACGTCGTTCTTGCTGAGGTCGCTCTGAAAAATGATTAAAATATTTCGTTATTTGTTGCAACTGTAACTTTATGGAGGATGTGTGTGTTTAAGTTTTGGTGTTGCGTCACGTCACTGCACGTGTGTGTACGGAATCATCCGGGGAATACAATACCATATTGATATTTCACTGTCTATTATGCACATCACTGTTTGAGGTACGTTAAATATTGATTCTCTCGCGAGCTTCCGGTCTGCGGAAATTTTATCACGAGTTGTTAACGCGACATAGAAATCACTTTGAATTTTAGTAACAAGGCTTTTTGCACTGAACTCCTTTTCACAGTCCCACTGGCGTCAGAGTTGACTCACCATTTTGTGTGGTGTTAGTTGGTTCCCTCCCGGTCTTCACTGGCAGACGTTCAGACAAGAAGTGGGGCTCGGGAACTTTTCGCTTGACTGTTTTAACTGGCTCAGATGGCGCTCCCGTCTGGATATTTGAGATTTAGCCCAGGAATCCGCGACCGTTCTATTTTCGGGTGGAGTAACTTGCTCTCCGTTGCGTCTTTGAACTCTAAACGTTCGCCCGAGTGCGACAGAGATGATAATCTGTTTTTAAGTCCCGTCTTTTGGCAACCAGTGAAGCGAATCTGAACGTTAAATCTACATTTACGCTAACTATTTCGATCTATTCCGTATATAATCTTGAATGTAAGGTAGCAACAGGTATTGCTTATTAAGTCTGACATCTTCCTAGTGTCCTACAATCTAAAATGAAATTTTAAAAGTCACAGAGCTAAATATACTTCGACGTGAATATCTCACGTCAATTTCATATTTTTTAAATAATATTATATGCAGTGATAAGTACCTAAAGCGTTTTCTTTATGCAGTGACTTACGATAGTTTGAATTTATAAAAAAGTATAGGGAAAATGACATATATAGATGAAGTAGGTTGCCGACTTCACATGTCTAATTTTCTACTCAGATATACAACTATGTCAGGAACGTCATATTGTCTTTCAACGCCAGGCACGTGGTAAAGACAGTACTGTAAATTGCTAACAATATTATGGTATCGACAACGATCGAATTCGGAACAGCATTTTAGCGCATTATACAAGTATATTTAGGAGAAAAAACAAAGACCGACTTCGAAATCGAAACGTTATCAACCGTTGAACGCTATTACGCGCGGACTCTTTGTATTTCTGAATTATTAAAATTGGAATGGAACCACACTGAAAGCATCAGCTTTCCAATAAAAATCCATCAAAATCGGTTCACCAAGTCGAAAGTAATGAAGTAACAAACATAAAAAACATACAGACGAATTGAGAAGCTACTATTTTTTTGAAGTCGATTTAAAAGTTTTAGTAGTAAATAGTAAGTAAAACAATGATATAGAATTTGAAAAAATTATTGAAATCAAAACAAATCTTTTGCATTTAAGTTGAATTTGAAAAAATTAATAGTGTTCGCCGTCAGGTTTTGCCTGGATAAGGTATTTGTTCCAGTGCGCAGAATTGACCATGGTTTCATTGATCGTATTAAACTTCCAGACAACAGGACGCCCGGGAGATGGCGAGCGCATAATACGATTGTCCAGGAGGCTTCCGGTACGAATTTTCGTAGAGGGAGATAGAGGGCAATGGACTCTCACAGCACCCGGCATCCGTGGTACCTGATAGAAAACATAATAAGAATTACAGCTACTTAGAGATCATTTCTTAACTCGTTTCTGCAAGACGTGGGATTCAAACCACTGGCCGTACATTGCATATTCACTCATTCACTATTTTCTAAGCGTTTAATTTTTATAATTATGGTTATGATTTTATCCTATGGTTTCTTAAACCATAGGGCTTTTTACCACATTTAAAATTTTGCTGGTTCTGGTGGATCCCCTGAAGCTATATTTCTACCATAATCTAAAAAATTGAAGTACCTTTTGAAGCTAAATAAGAATCAGGCGAAAGCCACTACATACTTTGTGTCTCCCGGGCAGCTTACGACGCCACCACCAACCGCGCAAACACGATAGAAGTCTGGAGCCCTGGAGACGGCACCGACGGACCAGACTACTCTTACGGGAAACAGCCGAGGCAGATACCGCAGAAGTCGTAGCTAGATCCTTGTAGTCCTAATGATGTTTAACGTGTATGTTTTGCGATTATAGTTACGAAATGTAATTTGAATCTATTGTGTTTCATATGTACAATGTATATTTAAGCAACCTAAGGCGTGATGATCTGAGGGATTGGCTATATCTTGCAACTATAACAACAGTGTACTTAAGCTCAATGCGGACACACAACCACAACAAAGTGGTCGTCCAACAGCTACGAAAACCACACCGAGCAGCTGTTACTTACCTCGTGATTAGGAGTTCCAAAACCGCTGTTTCCGAAATCGGCAAGATGTTTTGATAAAATATTAGTAAGGTCATTGACCATTTGATAGGAATAAATCTTTCATTATCTTGTCCAGCACTATGGTGTATTGAGAGGTTTGAGTTGAGTGCAAAAATTCAATCTTTTTAAAATAGAAACAAACAATAACCTTGATAAAATAGAGTTGTCATAAATATATATTCTATGATTCATCTTGAATTCCACTACTAAATATATAACTAGCGTCACTTTAATGCTACTTGCGTGCATACATTAGATATTATTAATAGGAACTTATGTCGTTGTAAATATGAAAGAAAATACGCCTACTATTTTATCAGTGTCCGGCAAAACCACAGAAGACCTTTTTCCACATGACAGTTCTACATCCTGCAATGCCAGGTACTTAGTATCCTGGTGTCGAATTTCCTCTTCATCCGAATATTGCTCGTAGTCTCCTATTAAAAGTTTTACGCATAAAAATTAAAAACAAATTGAGTACATTGTATGAAAATTATACAAAAATGCTTACTATTCAATGTGACATAAGCATTTTCATAAGACTCTATGTCGTTCCTTTCATTTTGTTCAATAATATTTACATTAATCTGTAAGAAATATAAGCAGCTTAATGAATAGTCGGAAAAAATAGTAATTAATATATTTCATACTTACCTCTTCGTTTTCGAAATTCATATTTATGGGATGACAAATTTCAACCTTGCTATTTGTGGCAACATCATCGATCTGTAAAGCTATGTTTCTAGCAATGTTATTGGACAAAGCATCGTTTAAAAATGAATAACTGGAATTTTGACTACTTTTTGATGTTTCAATTAGTACGACTGATGTATCGTCTAGATTATTATTCAAGGGACTTTCTTTTACATAAGTAAGGTTAAAAGCTGATTCTACACACGATGTGACTATGTTAATTATTTCTTCTGTTAATGTTTCACTCCCTTCTACTGTTCTCTGTGTGTCGTCTCCATAGCCGTGAATATATTCAACGTCACTCATGTCAAAAAGACGGTTAATGAAAGTAGACGTAGATTTACTTAAATCATTTTGCTCTTGTAAGGCATCTTGCTCCTGGGAATTATTGAAATCAAACTTATGATCTCTGACTACAAATACAATTTAAAATATAGAACATTATTACACAAAAAAATATGCAAACTCACAGAATCAATTCCTTCGTCGCCTTGTCCTATTATGCACGTATCATTTTTTGAAGTCCATTTCGTTTCATCTGTTAATTGTTTATAATTATAATAATGAGTTTTCAAATAAATTTCCTAGGTTTTTTTTTAAAAAAAATAATATTTATTGTGTATATGCCATCTTTGTCTTATACATCAAAGTCGATTTTTAAAATTTTGAAACCACTCATTATACTTCTACGGGCAATCGATGCGTCTCAGCTGCAGATTCATTTAAATCAAAGTAATAAAAGTTCCCGCATATCACACTTAGTTGACTAAAATTTAGACGTTTTTAGATGAAGAAAGATATAGGATGCTAATGCAAACTTAATAATATGATAGGGTAGTTATTCTGGAATCTACAAATTCTAACGTAATCCTCGTGCCACACCATCTTTCTCAAAGCGGCGGTTTTGGACACCCAATATATTATTTAAAATTCTTTATAGAGCTGTCATAAGTAGGTTGTACCTGTTAACTTTTGAGGAGTTGAGGTTGTCATTGTATGAGATACGTGTCTGATGTTGCCGTCGTCATTATCGCCCATTTCAATAATTAGCGATGAATTTTCTTCGTCCCCTTCCACTGATCTATTGATATTAACTTTATTTAATATCGAGATGCTCCGCCATGGCTGTCCTGAAGATTAAAATTTGTAATATTTTTAAATCAAATAAACCTTGATTTTTGGAGTTTTTACTGAAATGAGTGATTGAGGGTTTACTGAATAACTTTAGCCTTGACCTGACCACATTTTCAAAACTCACTATAACCATATTTGTTGCATAATATGCAAATAAAGATATAAGATAAAGAAAATAAGCAGATGTTTCTCATTAGTTCTCAAGACCAAGTGTCTTGTGATTGTTTACAAGCTTAACTAAATGCTTAACTGTAACTTAACACTAAGGAGATTTTTTTTGTCAGAGATTTTTATAGTAGATAATCATGGAACAAAATAAATCTATTACCTAATTCATTAGCAGCATTGACAATAATACAGGCCTCGTCTAACACTTGTCCCACGAGGTGCATAGCCAGCGTGGCTGCCATTTGTGAGCTTCTATTGGTAGCTTCAACATTTTCTTTGAAATAAACATATTTCAGGATAAAAGTAAATTAAAGAAACTACAACGAAAGTATAACGGCATAATACGCCACGCTACCCTAACAGATTGGTGCAATCCACTTGTCACAGAGAATTATCAAAGATCTGCAGGTTTCCTCGTGATGTTTTCTTTCACCGTCGAGCACGTGGTAGAAATTATAATCGGAAAATATAATAAGGCTGTAATACTGATTTTAAATCGATACATTGTTTTAAATTCAATATTATTTTATACGCAAATTTTCGCACGGATAATTCACTATTAACTTAACATGTTTTTAATGAGAGCGGTAGTATTTACAGCACAGTTTCAGTTACAAAATCTTCTCAGTCTTCTACAAATTCTTCTGCCCTAAAATTAATGACGCCATTCGTATTTAAGGTATTAGAACTAGGTAATGGCGGGGACAGTCTATTATCCAAATGGTGTCATCAGTACTTTTAGAGCAGAATCGGGTCTGTGACAGTTATAAAAACGTAAACTTCGTTGTAAGGTTAGTTTTTTTTTATAGATTCTATACTGATGATCATTATACTTATATATATATTAGTACATATTTAAAAATCCTCACCTTTATTTGTCATGCTGACAATTGTGACAATGACTATGAAAACAAAATTGGTTACTATCAAAAATTAAATTATTGACATAGTTGCTATTTCAGCCAGTATTTATTGTAACAAAGAGGGTACAACGGACATTTATCATGTCAAATGAAAAATATGAAATGAATAAAATTAATTTTAATTAATAATTTATCTTTGCAAATTAATAATATATGTATATCTATTTTATAACAGTAGTAAAACTACTTACTTTAGCGACATCGTAATGGTCTTCATAGCTTCGAATTATCGATAATAAACTCCTAAGAATTGTCTAGGACGTCTATAACAATGAGGCATCTTTCACGCCTTGTAGGTAAAGAAGATGTTTTAAAATTACTATGAATTGCGTTTGAACAAGCGAGTGAGATGCCAAAGGTCTAACCCTTGTTACCACCCGACAACGCAACAGCAACTTCTCTGGTCTAGTCGTCGTTCATGATCGGCAATGCTAACCCGATATCAGGTGAGCAACGTGCTCGATTAATTCTTTATCTATTCAAACAAATTAAATTAATACTCTTCACAGAAATGACACTGAAGGCTTTTTTATGTCCAGACGATAAGGCAGTTTTACGATCGACCGTTTGTCTAACACTAATCCACTTTGGGCTTATATTGATGTCTATAATTCTTTGTAATTGAGTCGTTAATCTCTCTTCTCTCATTTTTTGTACATTTTACGGTCACATATTAGTGAGCTAAAATACTTTATGATTTAAACAATTAGTATATTTTATGGGAATCCTTTTTCCATCACAGCTTTTATTAGATACGTATCTGATGTTGCCTTCATTATTATCGCTCAATTCTATAACTTTATCTAATTTGGGCCAACTTTTGTGTATCGTAGCGCCCATCGTCTCAGGTCAAAATTAAAAACTATTCTTAAAAATGTTACTTATTTCTACTATTTCTTACATTCTTGTTATCCATCCTATCTAAGCTTAAGCTTATGCTAGGATATGTTTCATGTCAATAGTTAATGCATTCTTACCTACGACCCTACGTTCACAGACCGTTCCCTAAACCATTAGGCTATTGACGCTTGAAGATCGATTTAATGCTTAATTATTTACAATTGTAGTAGTTATCTCAAAACGAATTACTTTGTGAACAAATAATTGGAAATAATATTGTTAATCTAGGACAACCATCGGCTATTTAAAATAACATAATTAAGGATTGTGTGTATGTAGGAAACAAAATTGCACGTAACAGCCATGAATATGTTTACGTGAAAAGCATTATTCATACAAAACAGCGTCGCTATTTCTGAAGCGGGCAGCCAATACCAATGCGTTTCTTTAACCTCGAGCTATTTTAGCATGTTTCTCGATTGTACCATTGACTATGTGGACCGATTGTGTTATACAAGTATTCTTTCGAGAATAAATATTATATATGTTAATATTAGTTTGAATTATTCCCAATTTATTTACTTTTATTTTGCCTTTAGAAAATACTTTTGTTACAGTTGCTTCGTGCGCATTCAAATTAAATGATTCGTGTTCTACTGTCTTTCCATTGGCGATTAAAAGAAAGGAAGACAAATAAATTAAAAGTGATTAAGATTGGGATTATCATGAGAGATTAGCCTTTACGTCGTATTAATAGTTATCTAACTTAAAAGTCCTCAACGGCATCCACGACCACGGGAGCAGTTGATCGGGTAAAGGAGTTATACAACGAGGCGAGGACCTATAGAGCATTGTTGAAGACACCAACGAAGACGACCTTCGGCTGTCGAAACATATAATTAAATAGTACATTATTGCACATATTACTTTATGCAAATTTACGACATATGATCTTCTCAAAGATGCCAGAACTGATACCAAATTAAACGGAACCACACTGGAAGCACCAGTTATCAAATAAAAAAAGAATCATCAAAATCGGTTCACCCAGTCTAAAGTTATGAGGAAACAAACAAAAAAAAATACAAACGAATTGAAAACCTCTTCCTCTTCTGCTTTTTTGAAGTCAGTTGAAAAGTATATAATTTCTTTAATAACTATTATTATATTTAAGTTTATTTTCTTTCATTCAACAATATACTGAGTATATGCGATGACAAAGAAAACAATTTATAAAGTAGGAAATGTTTAGTGCCGCCGCACCTTTAACGACTCTGTTTATAAAGTAAATTGCCCTACTTTATGTCACCGCCGACATGTTTCACCGTCAACAATGTATTTAATTAAACCTTTTCTACGTCGACCACATAATTGAATTACCTAAAGTGGAGATACAAATATATACCTCGGAATACCGATCTAACGGACACAGGTTCGAATTGCAGATGCATTGACGCTAGACATACTTCTAGGCTCGGTGACAGGAACAGATCGTTAAGTTCCGCTACCTGAGATGCACTATTACATCTAAATGATTACTAATGGAATTTACAGGAGGAACAATGTTACTTCTGCCTATTCCGAATGCTGAATTCATTTGCTTTCATATTCTAAAATCAAGCACATAGAAGATCGCATTCAAATTTCTGTTTGACCTATTGTGACAAAACTGACTGCAACCGGATTTGAGAGGTGGCTGAGCTCTTAGGTCGCTTAGTCTGAACCTCCATTGGGAGCAACATGGCGCAAGGATCCCCAGAGAGTATATCGTCTTGGGATGTTATGATGTTACGGCTCAGTCAGTAGCTTACCAGTAAGAATATCTCATATAGCTTACCAGCTGTAAATACCACTTCGGGAAAAGAAACTCCAGCAACGCCCCCAGTACCTAATGGGTGGAGGTCTACCCATAAAATGGCCGTATTGCGATAAGATTACTCGCAACTTCTGAGGGTAGCGGCAGAAAGCTTTGTTTTTTAGATCTAGCCTAAGCGAGTGTCGTTTCGTTATCCGTTCTTTTTTATGCAATAGACTTGAAATTAAAATTTGTAGTGTTTACAAGTTGATTTTGTTACGAATAATAACAAAAACCGACTTCCACTCCGACAACCGACTTTCCGAAACGAATTTTCAAGTTCCAACCAAACGTAATACGCTACTGCAAACGGACGCCATTATTATATTTGCGCGTCGACATTTTTGTGGAATAAATCTACTTTCACGCATTTTAACGCGGTCAGTCTTATTTTGAATAACAATGTATATTCACGTAAAATAAGATGTGAAAAATTTGAATAAGTCTGTGACCCTCTCGAGTTTGTTATATACTAATAGAATATACAGTTTATATAGGATATGAATCTGTAAAGACTCTGATCTCAAATATGTTTAATCGTATGTTCCATACATATTTACAAGCTATAGAATTTAATTCAGTAGAAATATTGGTGTGGTTTTGTGACTTACCAAAGTGCTACACATTTTGCCTTATAATAATGTTTATTAACTTCATTCTATATTTCAGCACATCTACTTGTCTACTCTGTATCCGTTACCGTGGCAACGAGAGGCTGTGAAATAGGAACTTTCTGCGCAGCCAGATCAATGTAATCGTCGAGGGTTGTCACAGCGCGAAGCTTATTACTACTGTGCTATAAACTAATTCTTCCGCTGCAATACAAATTAATAAAATATCTTTGAATAACTTTTTCTTGTTGCTGCTTTTTCAGCTCATATTACGGTGAGGCAGCAATGTATCGTATATCACAAAAATTAATTAAAACGATATGAGAATTCAATACATCATACACCTTTGAAGAATAAGTTGGATGGCCCCAGAGTCATGTAAGAAGAATTTAGGGGAAATTATACTCAAAATACTAGTTACCTTGTTTTCAACAATCTTTAAACAAATTACCTTATGTCAAAATGACAGTAATAACAGCTTTTTCATAAAAGCAAAGTGTTTTATAACCTGTAACCTCCAATTTGACAGAACATAATGAAAATACGTAAATTTGAAATTGTATTGAAGATGAATGAATATAATATTAAATATTTTTTATCATATTTATTAGCTTATATAAATGGATAAACATATGATCGGATGTATATGAAATCTGAGCGTTTACAGATGTACATTATTTAAACGGTATGTTTTCGATGGCAGCATCACTGAAAGTAATGTATTATTGTAATAGAAACTATACCACCGTTGGAAATTAAGAAAGCTTCACTCCGCTTAACAAATCATTTTGTTAATATAAAAAATTAGAGCAACTTAACAGCGACAGCCCTATGAAGATGTCTAGAACCGAGTGCGCAGTACCTCACTCTCAGCCGAGCCTGTCCCGTGTTTCTGCGTGTATGTCCCTTGAGCTCCGGGTGAAATTTTTCCCCTAACCAATGTATTAACTAATATCAGCAGTGCAAATATTTCCCAATCAATACGATATGTGTTGTTTTTAGTTTTATCGTATAGAAAATTTCGTTGAAACATCAATAATGTCAAGCGTTAACCGTGCTTAAGAGGTAAGTATTCTAATTTTATGAAATAATAATTTTTTAAAGTATTTATAATTTATATTGATATAAAATTGTGTAAAACGACTCGACTTTTGCAAATAAATCCAAATATAGCCTCCGAGAATATAATACTGAAATTAAATTAGGTCATAATTGTATAGACATCTGAACTGCCAAAGATCGTTCTGCCTTTGAATCAATTTTTGAAATATTAAGCATAAAATTAAGTGAATTCAATAAATGTGCATAAATTATTATGAATTTACATCACAACATATTGAATAGAAGCATTTATCATTCTTCGTATGTACTGTGTAATTGCGACAAAGTTCATCAACAGAACTAGCATCAGCATGATAAGTAAATTTGCTTCCGACGTTGAAAAGATTTTTCGATGAAGCGATCCAAATGATATAACGCACCTGAGAGTATAGCAAATCATTAAACAACGTAAATGAAAGTGTAAATATAGATAACTTTTCCTTTTGAACAGACAACCTTCAATACAAAATGAAGGAATCATTGGAAGATGACTCGAGCAATGAAGAAGTGATACCGATTCCCGTTCAAATATTTCTATGGAGACAAACAACGCCCTTCGTCCGACCAAGACTTGGGAAAGTTCATGATGCGTCATGCATGGTTAGTTCACCTGTTTAGTTAATTTAATTGCCTTTGTACATATGCGATGTTAATTATAAGTAATTTATATTTGTCAAATCCCTTCAGACTAAAATTAAAATTTACGTAAAGAACAGATTTAGTTCTATAAAGTTGTGTTCTATGTGCGCAGTTACTAATTGTAAAGTAAAAATGAATTTCCATCTAAATGAAAAAGATTAATAATGTTTCTATGTGTTTTGGTGTGTTTGTGTATATAATGCAATCCACTTCTGTCTGTCATCACCCAGTTCTGCCAACGAGCCCCGGGCCATCACGTAAGTTTTAAACATCGCTTTGTAGATCGTAGTTGTTTGTTTTGCTTAACAAATATTGTGTTTGATTGATTTTTACAAGCTTTTATTAGGTTTCACCTGTCGCGTTGTCTGTAATCAAATTTTGCAAGTTAAATTTGACCCACTTCTCGGTTTCTGATTTAGCTGAAATTTTTCATGCGTGTATATCGGATTGGATGTTATAGAGCTGATCTGATGATGGAGCTGGAAGGAGACAGGAACTCCGTAATTAAACGACGCAACCTGACGAGCCCGAGTTTGGGCCCATTTGATTCGAACTTTTTAGTTCATTTTAATAACAAATAATAAAAGCTTGTTTTTTTAAAAAAGTTTTTTTTTAATTACTTGTTTAGAAATAAATTAATTTGACATCTGAAATAATAACAACGTTTTCATTTTAGTATAAACAATGACTGCTATAATTACAAATACGGAGATTCTTGCTCTTTAATACTTTTAGAACAGTTTATTTTTTCATGTATTTTATCACATCACCTTAATCGCCTATATATATTATAATATATTTCAATAATCACCATGATTTCTTCTCTTTACTAAGAGAAAAAAATAAAATAATAAGATCTCACTCCATTTTAACTTTAGCTTTTCACCATTTTTTCAACTCTTCACCAAGCTTATTAGATTAAATATGTGACAGATGGTGCGCCATACACCGGGCATAAATTTAAACAAGTACTATTCTTAAAAAATATATATACTGTACTATTAACAATTACACATATTAATTACATATTTCTAATATTTTTGTGTTTTCATAAATTTCAATGCGCATCCTCAGGAACTCAAAGAAGCATGTAAGGTAAGATTAATTGAGAACTGAAATTTATACCAATATTTTCCTACTAATTAATTAACGTTATTGGCCTTAAAATTTGTTTGTTTACTTCCGGTTTTTTACCCTTCAAAAAAACCCTTCGAATATAGCTTATTTTAAAATTATAACATGGTTATCTTATTTATCTTAAACATACACAAGCCACTTATAAGTGTAATGCTTTAACTTAAAACCGACTTCAAATCATTTTATTTTGACGAACTAACACAGTTGGCACAGAGAAGCTGGCCTTTACTGCTTCACCGGATTTGAGAGGTGGCACAGCTCTTAGATCGCTTAGCCTGAACCTCTATTAGGTGGTAACTCGACACAAGGGTCCCCCCGGTGATGGGCTCGGCTTGGACGGTTACCATTATTACGCGTTAGCAGTCCGATCCGAGGGCGCCCGAGAGGGCCGATTTCAAATCAATTCCAACGTGACGTATCGAACATTTAACGCTAGTTAACTGTCCAAGCCGGTTAAACAGTCAAAATTAACTTCTCCGACTAATACACTAGAAAACCTTTTTTTTGTTACCGGGGGACGGCGGGGGTTCTTCAACACGATAGCCTTCTGGGGGATGGCGGGGTTATGTACCGGATCCCTTCTGCTCTGTGCTCTTGAGCAAGTCCCAAGGAGGTTAAACTTCGTCATGTTGAAAATGAAAGTTTGTTATTATATTCAATAATTTTATTTTTGAAATAGTTTTTATCCTTTATTACATTCGCAAGTCTAAATAGTTATTAATAACTTATATGTAAATAATAATGTAATATAATAAACACATGGTTTTTCAGTCTTTTGAAAAAGTACTGGTGCAAAACCTACGTTTTGGACTCTCCATTAGTCTCACCGATGCAATCGAATCAATCCCGAGATGGCGTCTAATTCAAGCCGCATTACCTCATGTGATGCATGCATTGGCTGCATTATTACACACCAGGTTAATAATTATTTTCTTTCTTTAAGTTTTGCATCTAAGTCTTGCTCATAAGTTATCATTAAGTTGCGAGTCCGGTTGCCCTTCGGCAAAGGCCTCCTTTAGCCTTCTCCATTCTTGTTATTCTTTTTCATATTTTGCCTGCTTTTTTTAATAATAGATATTCACGCATTCGATATCTCGAGTTGGTATCGAATGCGTGATCGTGAACACTTCTTGGGTACAACCAGCCGTTGGTCATTCGTCACTACAGTTATATAAGCCTTGGTTGAGCCGTGTTCGCTCAGTGTCTGTCATGGTTGCAATTTTAAGTGATAATTTACCACGCGCTCGACGGTGAAGGAAAACATCATTTCATCAAATTTTCGCTAATTCCACCAATCCACACTATGGCGACGTGGCCGGCTTATGTTAAATTTACAGAGAAAGCCTGTGCCCAATAGTGGGATATACTACTATATAGAACGTCTACTATATCCCACAATTGAGCACAGGCAGTGGTAGGGCTAATGCAACGGCTTTTGCTATTGCTTACATGATTCAGCACGATCGGACAAGTACCACGACTTCACAGAATACCGATTTCAAATGGAGATATATTGTACTTATGCGTTTCGCTTGGTGAGCGAGCTGAGCAACTCTTTATAATATGGTACATGCAATCCGTTTACTAGATGTTTGTGATAGGCAAGATCATTCAAGATCATATGATTGTCGTTTCTTCTCTATAATCTTAATGCATTCTTTACAGGATAAAAGACAATATGCAGTCATTAGGAAATGTAGAGACAAAGCTTCTTTACACATTACATTGGATCCTCCTTGATGCCTCTGATGAGTGTGCCGATAATGATTATGAAAATGATAAATTTTATTCCAATCCATTTTATTATCTATTCTCCATACCTGCAATGACTGTAAGTGTTCGATCATAGTCTAAATAAGTCAAATCTAAAGAGAGAACTGAAAATAATATCAAAGAAATCTGATTTTATCTATTATAATAGTATTACAATAAAACATATGTTTCGAATAACTTAGTGTATAGAATTTGTTAGTAACGATACAACTTAATATACATGTTAGTATGTACAATTTTAATTAAATCTAAATCTAAGACAAGTCAATGAGCTGCGAGTCATACCAATCTACAACATAATGGCGTTGGAACCCTCACTATGCAGAGGAAAGAGTCCGCTTTTATCGTGATGATGGCAGAAAATCTATCAGTATGTGCCTTGGCGAACATTCCGGATTTACTGCAAAACTTGACCAGCCCCATGAGCATCCTGGAGCCGTTGTTGTATTGGCGTTGATTGTCCACTGCGTATAGCTCGACCACAGACTGCAAAGCTAAACAAATGAGACTAAGTTTAATTCAATTTTTGTCAGTAGCAACACTAGTTAAATAAAACTTGTAGTACGAATCTACTTTTGTCAAAATCGGAAAAAATAGTCGTACTACAAATGTATATTTTTAAATTTCAGCTCTTTGTCTACCTTTTCGCGCCTATATCACAGCACTTGAAAGAATCCGATTTCACAAACAATTATAGATTGGAGAATGGCTTAAAAATGTGGCAAGCTCTGTGGGAATTCCGACATCCTGACGCTGCATGTTTCACAACTATAGTAAAACCGAAACCGAGGCCCCTCGGAGGGAAGTTTTCTAAGAAAACACAACCTGAGGATGTATTTTTAGGACGTAAGTTTAAAGAAATCACACAACCCGTAGCAAGTGGAAAATATGAATATAACAGACTCCTATGTCCGCTATGGTAGTAAAACGTATATAGTTTTTTTTTATGTTTGATGACAGTTTCAAGCAGGCTTTTAAAATTTATCTGGAGTAAGACAGCTGAGCTCGTAACCGAAACATATGTTAGTTGTAGCGTAAAGGCTTTTTCTCGGCGGCGATATCTTAACCTGATTTTTAAGACATCTCCCCAAAAGGCGGGGTATATATTTGGGGTTCTTTTGAGGAGAGGCCATGGAAAGAACCTTCGTAATGAGACATTTAATGAAGTTTAAAAAACCTGTTATTAGCTTGGAATGATGTTTGAAGAACTTTTTAGCTTAAGCCTAGTTGGAGTGGTTAACAACAATAGTATTATTAATATTTGTAAAAAGAAAAGAAAAAAACAGGATAAACATAATTGTCGTTGTAAATATATGTTACTATTTAGGTAAGTTTTCAAAAGAAGAAGGGGGAAATAGTGGAAGTCCACCAAGTCAAAATGTATCAGTTTCCCAGTCGGAAGTCACGTCCAAACAAGCAAGTACTGAAGAAGAGCCATGGGTGTCGTCGCCTAAAGACACTATATTCCCGGAAACAATTCCCGAAGAGAGTTCCAGCACTGAAGAGGAGCATGTTGTAAGAATCTTTGCTAATACAAAATAAATTCTAAGTATTTTAAGGCACATTCTCCATACAATAACAAAATGACCAGTAAAGAACATTCTCCGTTTCCCTGATGGGTAAGTTGTACTGAGGTCGTAACAATCTGCGTCCCTTGATAATATTATACGTGCAAGCTTCAAGTATATATTATTACAAATTGATATAGTTTTACGTTTAGAACATAAATAGGAAATTTATTTAATTCATATATCTTATCACATAATAAACTTTTACTAGTTAACAAGTAACATATATAATTTTCACATTTCAGTTCATTTACCGTTTACCATCGGAACAAAACTACAGCGGGCCATACAAAGAAGTCTATACGGTGTATGCAGCGGATCCAAGTTTGTTTCAAGTCCGTAAACCGGATAACATGAAACCTGCCCTTCCGGGGATAAAGCCGTTGCCGCAGATTATGAAAATGAGGTTCTATTATTTATTGAACTAATTTTAGTGGTTTCTTCGAGATCGTTAGTGTCTGTATATCCCATAGCAATTGTATATAAACGCTGTTGCTTTAGTATGTCTTCGCAAAGTCGGTTAGCGTAACCTTACTCCAAATGTGATTCTTTAACATGTTAACTTTGTCTTTTCCTTCATCCTTTATCTTTCTCAGTTCTATAAAAGCTGAAAAAACATTTTATCAAACTATACCATATACTTTTAACAGCTCATCAGATAAAGAGTCCCTATCGGATAGCGGAGGAGGTTATCCGGGTATGAAAGGGACACCGACATCTGCTGAAAAAACTCCTACGGTAAAACAAGGAAATGTAAGTTGATTATTCTTCCATCTCGTTCGACATTACTTTTAATTTGATTAGACAAGTAAATATTTGGCTTTTATAAGTTATTCATAACGACTTATTATATCACTCCGTTGTAAAGTAAAGAGAGCAATCCGAGTTTGATTTCGGGTGTCGTCGCCAATTAATTTATTGCAAATTTTAAGTGATCATTTACCATGCGCTCGCCAAATTCTAACACATGTGAAGTCTGTCTATCCACACTAGAGTTGCACGGCGGACTATGCCCTTACTGTCTGATTGACTTACACCTTCTGTACAGAAAAGGCCTGAGTCCAACAGTGGGATATCTATACATATTTAGGCTGTAACTTATAAAGTAGAATCTGTAATTCTTCTACAGGTATCAGCTGCAACATTTTTAGATGTTGCCGCACTGCGATGTCTTTTTACCTCTCAATGGCAAGAAGAAGGGGTTTATTGGGCCCTTCATTATCTGTATAACAGGTGTGTATTTATAAAAAAAAATAATATAGACGTATCGAAATCTTTACTAATTAAAAATAATGATTTTCGTAGACTACGCGACATATGTGATGATATATCCAAACACATTCAGCCGAGGAAAAGAAGCAATTCATTGCCGATTCCAAAAATTGAGGTCTCTATATACCAGAGCCCTGACATGAAGGAGCATGACTCATTAAAGAATTTCATGGAAGTCCCAGAATCCAAAGAGATCTCCCCAATTACAGAAATACCATTTTCATCGTTGCCTAAACTCGAAGAAGAGAACATAATGACAAGAAGAGCAAGTGAAAAGGTGAAACGGAAAATGAAAATGGCCGATCTGAAAGCGTTCGTTGAAACCAAATTACTTTCCAAATCTGAGAAAGCATTAGAAAAAATCGGCCAGGATGAACATAAATTTAGTTTCCATACAGCAGTAAGAATGATATCTGTAGATATTTTTCTTATTATTGCTTTTATATCTACGATTCGGATAAGTTTTCTATAAATTTGTCAATTTCCTTCTAGGAATACCATAGAAGTCTTGACAACGCTGATGACAGGCCAAATTCAGCTTTGGCCACCAACTTTCCTGCTATAACTCCGCGTATTACTGGAGATTTACTCCCATGTAACCTTATAAAAGGGAAAAGTATGCCAAGTCTAAGGTGAGCCTTTACACAATCATACATTTTATTTTTGTAGATCTTTAATAAAAATTCCTAATATGTATTTAGGAAAATACATTTTTATTTTTATATAAAATACAATTTGTCAACAGTAGATACTGCATTATACAAAAATGATTTTAGGATGCAATCCGAATAGGTTTTCAAAATTATAACGATAGATATAGCTTTATTGTACACTGAAATCCAACCAGTATCAAATTACAGAACTAAGGTACATGATTTTGATGTAAAAATATTTATAACTAATTTTCCAACATTTTCCCATCGTATTTCTTACTTTTACACGTGTTTTTATTGTCTATTTCAATAATGGTCTATTTTTCGATATGAAGCACAGCATGATTTTAATTTAATACACATTTTCTAAAGATTCTTACTCAAAAATATATTTCTTTTCTCTTTCTCCCGTGATTTTACTGCTTAATCCCGTACACTAAATATTGTGGACGAAAATCTCGCGTTAGCTGTTTGATTGATGAGCTAGCGTCGAATGGGTAAGTGTATAAAAAATGTTACAATGAATGTAGAAGCTTCGTCATATAGTTGCCAGGTCTTGTCTAGGTGATTGATAATTAATAATAGACCTTTTAATTGTTTGCATAGAGAACATTTTGTTTTGTGAGTGAATTAGCGATTAAAACATTTTAGAGCTTTACTGCTGAAATAGATTGACAATGTAAAATAACATGCACGCTTTTTTTGACGAACTATCACAGTTGGCACAGAGAAGCTGGCCTTTACTGCTTCACCGGATTTGAGAGGTGGCACAGCTCTTAGATCCTCTATTAAGTGGTAACCCGACACAAGGGGCCCCCCGGTGAGGGGTAACCTCGGCTTGGACGGTTACCATTATTACGCGTTAGCAGTCCGATACGAGGGCGCCCGAGAGGGCCGAACCACGACTCGGTCGGTAGCTATTTTATTACCAAAAATCTATTGGGACAATCCAAGCTAAACTAACATGCACGCAGACCTCGGTAGGTAATATTAAAATGCCGTAGCTGTAACAGTAGACGGGTTATAAATAGAAATTTAGTAGTTGCAGATATGCACTTAGAAATCAGTAACACTTGGTTCTTTTTTTATTAATTACCTATTAAGTAATCATAAGTGATACAGAGATCGCTAACAGTTTATAATTTGGGTAATGGTTGTTAATGACTCTAGACTTTTTTCGTCTCCTTTGTTTTTTTATAATTACCGAAATACATAGATATATAGCTCATATATGAAATCGAAATGTAATACAAACAGAATATGTGATAGTATTTAAATAAAAAATGTAAAAAGGATTTTAATACGACCATCTTTTAAGTACGTTGTTAAATTATTCTGTTAAGAAATAAATTAACTTTGGCAATTTGTGGGAAATGGAAATGGGGAAATGCCGCTAGCCTCTTGGGCACCCTGCCCTAATAGCGCAGTGATTTGGGGTCTATTTTTTACATAATTTAGTTTTATTTTTAGTTTGGTTTATAGTTTTACCTATTTATTAGTTTTTAAATATTAAAATTATTATTTTTTTTAGTTATCGATAGTGAAGTGGATAATTTTTAGTTTTTAAAGTGAAGTTTTTAATTTAATATTATTTTTTTAAGTTAGTATTATCAGTAAGTTTGTATACGTAATTGTAGTTAGATTCAAGTTATAATACTTTGGCAATTATTATTTATGTTTGAACATTTCCAGACTATTGTTGAGATTAGAGAAAGTAAAAATATTGTCTGGAAATTATTTCCTTAAAAAAATGCATTGAAATATGTTTCGCCGTACGCTGTATATTCTTGAACGTAGAGCAAAGACGTTAGACAAATAAAAGCTGGTTTATCCTTAATTTATTATTATAGTGAGGGAAGATTTCTTTTTTGTAGTAGATAAACTCAAAATTAATGAACCGATTTTAAAATTCACAGTACAGTAACTACAAGTAAAATATGCGATATATTAATCAACCATAAAACATCTTTTTACAATTGGACGCAAAGATTTACTGCTATTATTATGATATCTTTGTATAACAGGTGTAATATGACGCCGAATTTATGTAATAAACGAAACAATATAGGGATTTACTTGACATGTTGAGAAATAACAGTTAACATTCGTGAATCTGATACACAACGAACGAACCTTCGCATGCACGTTTAATATAAATACGAACTTATAATTACACTAACATACTAATAATGTGATTGGTGAATATTTTTACTGTCACACTTGTTTGAAAGCACTATAAATCTTAGAACAATTTTAATAGACACTAGTATCTTTCGTTAACTAATGCATGACACAAAGATAACTCATACACTTTAGGGAATCATAAAGTGGATTTTTATTACTAGAAATTTATTTCCTATTTTGAACCGTTTCATGGATCATTTAATAAACAAATGTGTAAAAGATTTTGATATAATTTCCTTTATGTACAGGTTGTTGTATATTGGAATGGTCCGTATAAATGGTGCAAATATATATGTATTTTTGTCCAAGCATAGTAGGACGTACATTCTTTCAGATATATCGGCGAAGCGAAGACCGAACGTGCCCACGGTCAGACAACCACAACACATTGTAACGTGCACAAGAAAAAGAACCCAATCATTACCGTCACAGAACACACGCCCACCCCGTCTCCTGATTACCTTTCCAAGACCAGACAAGTGAGATTATTTCTTATTGAAATTTTATTACTGACTAGCAACGCCCCGCGGTGATGCCGAATCAAAACGGAACAATAAAAGTAGCTTATACTTCTTACTACATTAGCTATCTGCCAGTGAAAGTCCCGTAAAATTTGGTGTTGCCGTTCCTGAGATTATGTTTTTTTAAATATTGCCAGAAAATATTTTCTCATATAACTGGCATTCTTGTTAACCATACTAACTAAGCTTAAACTTGTGAGATGGTTCACGTCAATAGTCTTTAGGGAAGGCACTAATGGATGAGAGTAAATGCACTAATAATATACGGCACTAGGACCCGCTACAAGTCGAATGGTGAATTTGAACCCACGCAGACAGTACCCAAAACTATTAGGCTCTTAACGCTTCAAATTATTACACTCAGACTCCAATTTCATTTATTTTTAAAGATGCCTTAACGATTTTTATTTTCTTATTTTAGTTCTACTGTTTTTTACTTTGTTTTTTTATATTAACGGTAAACTTTATGCTATAATTAAGTAGTAATTGGTAACTGTTTCATTTTTGTTGTTTTTAATGCACTGTGGTTTGCACCAGTAATTGGAGTAACACTTATTTTTTTGTTTATTTATCTTTTGAACTTTTTCTAATTGAAGTGAGTGTTTTCTTTATTGTTATAAAATAAATAACATTTTGTTATCGACATAACTACGACTAATTACTAACGCAATTATCCGTTTTCGATTTCTAAAAATGCACAAAAATCACTTTTTAAAATATGTAAATTAATTTAACACGATATAAGATTGACTGATGTCTTTATAGTTATTCTATATCGATAGTAGATATATTTATTCATCTAATAATTTTATAGTTCAAATCTGTTTAGACAGATACTTAATATGGTGTGATAAAATCAATAAACTTGTATTTAAAAATACCTCGTTTCTTTCAGGGTTCAATGGAGTCACAACTTGACTCCATAAGCATGCAAGGATCCCAACACATTCCTACTCCAGAGCGGAAACCTAGTCTGACGCGATCACAAACGGATTCAAACATTACTTATATTGTGGAGGAGATTCAGGAAGCGCCCGGTTCTAAGTATTACATTACAAAGGACGGAGATATCGATTTTCAAATAGTTCTCAAGGTTAGTTTGTTTAAGTGTCTTATCTCTCTAGGGTTTCGTTTTCCCATATATGAGGATCATGGTAACAACACTATCAGAGTTGCATCTCGGATAGTCTGTCACCACAGATTTCTGTCCGCATCTTTTACGACCGTTAAGTATTCTGACGTCGACAAGTCTTTCAGTTCATAGGTCCATCTTATTGATGAACGCTGGCGATCGTGTTCGTTCGGTGCTCGCAACCATTACCGGTTCTTCCAAACTTTCATCGCTTCGATTTACACGCACAGAAAGAAACGCACGAAATAAAGTAGAAATTAACAAAATACTAATAGTGTAAGATGCGTTCATGCATTACCATCTTTTGATTTTATAAATAGTCGCTCTGGTGTCTGGAGACATGCTCATAGGTTGCAGTGATATAAGGTGAATTTTCAGGCAGTGTATTCCGTATCCACTATGGATAGCTTCTACATCACGATCAGAGTGATGGAAGTAATGTTGAACCTAGTTGACACGCTAATGGAAATTGGGGTTCATAAAAATTGGCAAATTGATGATACTAAAGAGATTCAACCAGAAACAGTAGACCCTCTTGCTGAGTTCACTAAAGAAAAAGAAACGAAGGTAATTGTTAAGTTAATTAATTCATTTGTATTATTAAAATCTTTTCACATGTAAGAAACCTGTTAGGTTCACTGAAATTTACTAACAAAAGTACATCCGTCTAGGATACGATTGAAAACCTGACTATATATAATTTGCTAGCTTTTCCACTAAGTTATCAAAATAAAGTATTTTTATTACATCATTATGCATTAACTTGTGCAATGTTTAAGCACAAGAAAAAGCAAAGAAAGTGGAAAGTACTGGCAAACTGCGGAAAATTTTATTTCATTTATCCTAAAAATATCAAGAACTAAGCACAATGTTTAATAATAAACATAATGTTTTCCAGGAAAGAGATTCAGGTATACCATGTGCCCCAAGTCAAGAATCTACCAATGTTGAAGGAGGGGAGAGTAAAGATAAGATAAAGGAGGAAGAAAATCTTGATTGTCCTTATTATATGATAATGCATATAATTCTCAGGTAATGTCTTAAGATCAAATTTCTAACGCATTTATAGGTTTGGGTAATAATCTTGTGCATATCATGTTCCCAAAGGGACAAGGGCAACAAAGGAACAAGGGATACTTGTTATACTCGTATATCGTTATTATTTTTTCTGTTTTTTTGCATATTTTCTTGTTTTCAAGCTGTTGACAAGGGTTTTTTGAACTAACACGATTCGGTAACAACGCACCTGCATCAATTGCGATGTTCTAGAATGAACCTATCGATGTGATCACTTAACATCAATTAACAACCATGTCGCTTAGGTCCATTGTCTTGCCCATGCCACTCCTCTTTTAAAAAAAATTACTAACCTATTTAGAAACAGAAAATTTCAATTAAATGTAAACTTTTTGACAAGGAAACAAAAAATATATAGGTACAGAAAATAAACTTTTCAGGTTGCTCAGACAACTCGGTTGTTCCCACGGTTGCACGTCAGCTTTGCGAGGCCCTCAAGCGGAATGTCTCAGGGTCCAAGGGCGGAATTCGTTGCGCCAACTTAGATCTGCCAATGTCACCAAATTCAACTTACGCATTAAGGAAATGACCAAGTTCGCACCAATTAGAGAGGTGCTGGATAATTTACATGCAACTATCGGGTTTTGTGCGGAACCTTCCAATATGGTGTCGCCTATGAGTAAGTTTCTTTAATATTTCACTTAATTACAATTTTATTTCCGCCTTTTTATCATTTTGAAGATAGAGTATAACTATATAATATAATAGAGAGAATATAACAACAACAACATAAATCTATCCATAATCCAATGTATTCCACTTCTCTCAATATTACTCCTATCTCTCTTCAAATTTTTGTGGGAGTCATTCACGTTGCTGGCTTCTAGGCTGTGAAAGGTCCTTCCTAATTCTGGTTAAGTACCTACCAGTTTCTAATAACTTTCTAACGCAGCATTATTGATCAATGGCGACGGAACTGGGAATATGTATTAGTATATTTATTGATAACTTATTCACTTGGGTAGGTAGTGTAGATATTAAGTAAACGTATAGCTATATTAGTCGTATCGTCAGTTTTGTTCATATATTTCCAGACCATACAAAAGTTGCCTGGAAGATATCGCTCTTAGGCTCGGCCATTGTACAACAAATTTTAAAATATACCATAGTTCTGTAATTTACTGTGATTTTGGAGCACAATAAGTCTTTATGTGTCTATCTACTTATCGTGATTGTTTAAGAATAGCTTACAACATTTTTTTTAATTTCATAGACCAACAAAAGCGCAATTTCGCAAAGTCTCCCGAAATTAGCCATTTGCAAGCCGGTTACGCTACAAACTTTGGCAAGGGACAAGGCACTAACACTCATAGAGTCATTGAAAATTTCATCATCGAGGCTACGTTTAGGGTGCTGGTGACAAGGTTTGCGTTAATGCACAAGGAATTGAAGCTTCTAGATAATTCTGTAAGTGTAAAATTAACCTCTCATTAACCTCTTTATTACCCGATTCATTTTTTCCTCACATTAACCTTCGATGAATGGATACCGCCATCACCGCGGACAACATAGTCAGCATAGTTGCGTCCGATACCAGAGAACAATTCCTGGAATACTATGAGCTAGTGTTCTTAGCTGCAAAAGCCAACGGTTCAATAGTAGCAAGAAGAGGAACAAAAAATATCCTTAAAGGAGGAAAAATATATATATATATTTTACAAAGGGACCAACGTTGTTGCACAAATTTTAGCAACAGGCTCATAGGGCCCTAAATGGGGTCAAAAACAAAACATTTGGGTAACAAAATTTATTACATCTAAAAATACCAGGAATTTCGTATACCTATTAACTGAACAAATCTTGCGTCGAAACCTCGGATTGGGCCGTTGCTGTACGAGCGTTGCCGTTCCGACCCTAGGGCGCCCTGGAGGGCTGAAAAAACAACATCACAAAAGTTTGAGGTTTGATAGGACTGACAATCTGTTACATGTCACACATAATTTTTGTCAACTTGTGAGAGCTTATTATTTTCTAAGAAAAGGTGGAATCTGTTCCATTTTTTAAATGATTTTTTTATCAAGTAAAAATTGTAATTGTTTTCACTGCCAGGCCCTTTATATGGAAGTCCGGTTATTGCTCAGCTACGTTAAAGAAGCTCATGGTAGTGAATTTCGGCTGGTAGCACTTAGTGCGCTTCTGGATACGGCCGAGAGACCAGATAGTCAACAAAAAGAAAATAATATGCAGACTACAAGGGTTATAAGGTAAGATTTGTTTGTGGCTTAGCCGTATTTTAAGTGTTATCAATCTTATAGGTTCATGTAAAGTCTAAGTACTCATAGGTTTAAACCCGCTATTCCTCTATTGAGGAAAGCTACCTTTATGTAGGGATGATTAGTAATAAAGTCAGTTAAAATTTAAAGTATTCCGTTTTAATAAAAAAAAAACTAGTAACAGCCTTTATCTATGTCTTACTGCTGGGCCCAGGCCTTCTCTGTAAAGAGTGTATAAGGACATAGTCCGCCACGCGGCCCTAGTGCGTATTGGCCGACTGGAGGAAGGTTTCCTCACGATGTTTTCCTTCACCGCAGAGCGCTTGGTAAAGCAGCATATCAAATTGCAACAGCTAATATATTGGTGCCGGTACCGGGGATCGAACTCGGGTTGCTAGCGTACCATGCAATAAAAAGTGCGAGTAAAAACAAAAAGCGACTTTAAATCAAATCAAATGTTGACGTTCTTTTTTATTTTTGAGGTATCATACTAGATATATTCTCTCATTTTCGTGCTCCTTGTCGTTATAACTAGGTACGCTATTGTCTTGGATTATTTTAAACCTACCAATATCACGATCAAGAAGTATTCTTCCATACTATTTTTAGAGATAATATACTTGCAGACATATCCCGAGGCCGCAAGAAGACGAGCGTGGATCAGACACGGGAGCGGACTCAGGGTGTGCAGCGGACGATAGAAGCCATAAGAAGTTCACCTTCAAAAAAAGAAGCACATCATCAACTGGAGCACATGTAATACTTTTTAAAGTTTTCCTTCCTGCCAAGTATTAAAATTGTCATTTTATAAAGAATATATTTTTTTAAGATATCTGAATATTAAAAAGACACAAGTCCGCTTAACTCTAGTACTGTAGACAGAGACAACTTTCGCTGCCCATTATTCACGACGGTTGTTAAGTCCCATATGTGACAGGAGATGAACTCATCGCCATCCGTCAGAACATATTGTCAGAACTGGACCAATAAAAATGAAACCAAATAGGAAACACTAGCTATCAAATAAAAAAGAATCATCAACTTCAACCAGTCGAAAGTTACGAATTGACAACCTTTTGATAAATTGATGTCGGTTGTAAAGAGAAATGATAGCTAGTGTAAAAATTATTGTTGCTATCTTCCAGAGTCTTCTAGAAACGGAAGCTGGCGACGAATCTGCAAATGAAACCAAATGGGAAACACTAGCTATCAAATAAAAAGAATCATTAACTTCAACCAGTCGAAAGTTACGAATTGACAACCTTTTGATAAATTGATGTCGGTTGTAAAGAGAAATGATAGCTAGTGTAAAAATTATTGTTGCTATCTTCCAGAGTCTTCTAGAAACGGAAGCTGGCGACGAATCTGCAAGTCAATCCCCGTTATCTGTGCGCACGCGCCGCTACCAGCTAACGCCACGACAATCTGAACGCACGATACCAACCGCCAGCTCAGCGGATATAACCCCCCATCACATGTCAAACAAATCCCTTCACTCCAGATTTCATATCGGCGGAATAGGTAAGGCTGTTGATGCTTTATACGTTTCGTTATATTTTCTTTGTTTTCAGTTCTATAGCTAGCAGCACAAAAAAAATATAATATTGTAGGTCAATGTACACTAGCAACACGAGTTCGATCCCCGGAACCGACGCCAATGAATTTGTTACAATTTTAATTGCTGATTTACCACGCGTTCGGTGGTGAAGAAATAATTTGTGAGGAAAACTACATGTCTTAGAAGATATCATCGACTCAGTACCTCGAGAGAAACTTTTAACTAACAGTTGGATATATATGGGCTGTAACTTTAACTTAACTTTAGCCCTGTCTATCATATTTTTTTTACCCAAAAATTATTGGCACCACACAAAATATTACACATTAAAAAAGAAAGAAAAATAAAAAATACAGTTGAAAAAACAAATCAACATGCACTGTCGTAAAGATGCCACAGCACCGATTTTCTGAGATGCGTAAGACTACCCAATGTCGTCATTAAACACCTATACTACAAATCTATATATATAAAAGAGAAAGTGCGTGGGTTTGTTTCATATAGGCTACGAAACGGCTAGACCGATTTCAATGAAACTTGCAGGGAATCATCAGATTGACCTGGTGAGTAATCCGGTAATGTTTGGTGACGATTAGAGTACTCCTCTTTTTGAACTGTCAAATACAGCTTTTATTTACTATTATGATATTCTATTGTTTTATAACCCAAATTTAAATTGACACATGCGTTGTGTATATTTGTTTCATTATGAACAATATTGAAGTACAATGGAGTATATTGAAGTATAATAAATCCCTAAATGATCAGAATGGTATTGTATTTACTGATATGTACATGGGTGTAGGTAATGATCTTCACTCGCTCTAGAAGAGAATAGAAGAGAATGAATACGGAGAATAATGAATAATTTAATATATTGTGAGAGTTAAATTAAATAGGTAATGATTTAGGTTTATATTTAATAAAGTTTAGATAAAATAATTCAAAATCTAGACTAGCGAAGCGGACTGGTTAGTACATGCTAGGCTGTTATAAATATAAACTAATTAAAACTATTGTTGTTAACATTAAAACTTGCAGTGAAATGGTTCAAGACGCGGCCGCAACCAGCGCCACTGGCACGCAATGGCGGTGGGTCGGGGGAGTCTCTGCCGCAATTCGGTAGCATGGTGTCTCTGGCCCGGCCCCAGCTAGCAGCGCGCCCGGTGCACGTCAAGCGGCGCGTTGGCTACACCCTCAACAGGTGATGCTCCCACAATATCCGGCAAGTCTTTTTGGAAGTAAAACTTCTTTACACGCGCTTGACTTGTGGTGAATACGTGCGAGGCGAACGGAATTTGGAAAAGGGAGATAAGTTAAGTTCCTCCTCCTCCTTGCGTCGTTTTCCTCATTGCTGAGGTACGTGACCTCTACGAATTATGTGGCGGACGATGGCTTTCCATCTGTTGCTAAGTTAGTGAAGAAAGAAAGAGTGGGAGTTACGTTTCATATATCTAGAACTCCGTGTGCCTTCGTTTTAGAAGTCGATCGAATATCGGTCCGGTCTCGAGAAGGCCTTTGTCACCAAATATCCTCTCTTTAAAGTTTGTATTATATTGTAATTTATTTTTTTCTCCCAGAGCTCGGAAGCGCGTGGAAGATAGACTCAATAGATTTGGCTTGCGTAAGATAGGAAAGAAAAGAGATGGAAGCATAGAAGAATCTTCTGGGGGTTGTAAGTTTTCATTTTAGTTGAATATTCTATTTTGTCTATTCTAAATAAAATAGTTTTTTTACACGACTTTTAAACTCTACTTCTGTTGTGTCTCTTTAAATTTGTCTGTTGTTGGATTTCAGACATGTCACGCCGTGGGTCCGCGGAGGGTGGATCCGGCGGCGGGGAATCCGAGGTTGTGGTGCTCAAGCGGCGGAGGCTGGTGTGCGCGGCCCCGCTATATGCCGGTCTCTCGCGTCTGAGTTTCCTGCTGGATGCCACGCAGCCTGGAGCCACGCCCGATGCTCTATTTGTTGCCGCGCTACTAGATCTTGTGAGTAATATCCTATACAAAGAAAGTTGGAGTGATGTTGGCTTGTGTGGTCTACACCAGATGCACTTGTATGAGCAAGCAAGTAAATCTACAACAAGATACCCTGTCTACTGGGGGGAAGGTGGGGTTATGTGAGGTTCTTACTCACTAAAACCCCCAGCGGCCCTTCCTCGATGCATGGTGAGGGCCTCCGGGATACCCAGTGGAATGCACCGGAGCCCCACTGGACTATGCTATACAGCACGGTCCGAGGGAGGTTAATCTCTCTTTCAGCACCCTCGCAGTGCAAGGCGACACAGGCCAGCCGAAGTCGCCTTCTTCCCGAGGCCTTTTTTTGCCGCCTTCTACGACAGGCCACAGGCTACCGCAGGATACCGTAGCCTAGAACTACGGGGCTGAAAAAACTTTAAACCATTACACCAAAATGACTTTAAAGTAAGCATGGTGATAAATTATAATTTGAATTGTTTTAATTGCAGCCATTTACTGTTGTCGTAGCCCGCGCTGGTGTTCTGCTAGAATGTGCTCACTTGGTGCACAATTGCAATAAGGGTCAATGGCCCTATTGGCTTAAGTCGAATATGGTCAAAAATTCACGTAAGTAAATTCACTTTCTACTGCTTAAAATAACGATATCGTCATCAAAATCTGGATGCATTTTATTGTACTTGTGGCCATATAGTCGAAATTCGACTCACCCATTTCATACTAATCGGTCCGCGCAATTTTCGTAAACAAACACAACTTGTTTTTGTACCCCACAAAGTTTTTGCTTCACGTACTAAGATAATCTAGACGTGATAGATTATTTAACAAATAATCCAATTTGTTATTTTTTATCACGTCTTAATTTAGCATATTTATTCCAGTGTCAGCGAGTCCTCAACTTAGAAGAAGATTTGCCGGAAAGCTTTTTTATCAATGGGCTGAAGTAAGTTTACACAATATACCAAATTCTAAGAGAGAATAAGATGCTAACAATAATACAAAATATTCCAGGCCATTGGAAATAGGTTGGAAGAGATGTTAATCGAAGATAAAAAACACATGGACACTGTTGTCTCCATGGTAACGGATCCAGATGGTCAACGTGAACTATTGCAGCAGGATGAAGAGGAAGACTTCCTTGACGAAGGTATCTCAGTAAATTATTTGTACCTAATGGTTTATAATAGATAATGGTGAGAACAGGAGGGCTTTGGCATCCTCTTCGTGGGTTGGGGCTGTGGCTGCCGCACTAATAATTACACGCTTAGGTGAAAATGACTTAACATTGGATTCTTGCATATTTTCCTATTCTATAGATAAAAATCTAAACACATCACAGCTATCCCCGGTTCTAGAATATTTTTTTATAAAAGTTGCGGGACGCAAAGGACATGCCAATGTAAAAAGTGCATTAATACGCCCCACTTCTAAAGCAATTCGCTGATAAACGCCACAGTTGAAGTCGTAACTTTGAGTCACAAGATATTTAGTCGCGTTATAATATCACTAATTTTGCTAGTAACCTTATAAACTGACACACAGTAATATATGAACTCTATGTATATACTCGTATATAGGCGAAAACAGGCATTGCGCTGCGTGGCGCATTTAGGCGACGCGTAAATAGACCATTAGATACTTTTAATTAAAAATAGTATTTTAAAAAAAAAGAATGCTTATAATATTTTTTCACAAATATGACTAACATTCTTGTTAGCCATTCCAACTAAGCTTAAACTTGTATTAGGAGATGGTCCATTTCAACAGTCAAATGGTGTACCCTAAATCATTACGCTATTGATGCTTTTTAAATGTTCATGTATATAGCATATATAAGTTTTTATATAGCAATATATTTTAATAGCAAGCATACGCATACCTGGAAAGACAATTGGAGCCGAATGTCCCCGGGCTTTGAGACTAGTTGCGTGCGTATTGCTGTTCGAAATAACAGCATTCCTTCGCGAAACCTACCAAAACCTACCGAAATCCAACCGATCCTCGCTAAAGGAACGCGGTCCCTGGGACAGGGTCTACAGGTAAGTACGACCCAATTGACTCATTGCTTGAGTTATCATTTTGTTTTCGATATAAAAAAAAAATGATTATTTTTATTTTTTGCGAAGATGGATGCGAAAACGACGTTTGTTTTGTAAAGATATGTGAGTTATCGAGCTATATTTATATGAAATGATATTATAAGGAGTGCATATATTTGACGAGAGTTTTATTTTAACAGGGCTCTTAGCAGTCAACAGGCATTAGTGCCGGTCGAGTATGTGTTCAAATGAAGTAATGCATGTTCATTTGCGTTCTGCACCGAGCGTGCATGTACCTAGTGTAAAATTTAATGATATCATGTTATAAAACAATGCTCAATGCATACTAAATATTCTATTTAATAAAATTTTAGAGGTAGAGAGTTCGCAGAACAGTACTATATTTTTTTGCAATTTCATAATTTGATGATTATAATAACATTTTTTTGAATATCGGAAATTAATTTCTCCCAACGTTTCGAGTGTGTTTGTAGGGCTCAAGAGTAACGTAACTCAATATAACGTTAACATAAATCGTAAATGGAAGGTTAGATCTTCAATCCTCGGTTTTCTCGAGTACGCTATTGCACTTAAAGTCGGTCATAGTCGAGATCCATTGTAAATTGTCTCGGGATCCATCAAGTAATAAATTCTCAACTAAGTATTCCATCTCTTTAATCCGGAGATCAATCACAATATACGCATGGAACGAAAATTAAAATGTATTCTTTATAAAAAAAGCTTTTACTACAAAGCGAAATATTTCACGACAGTATTTGAACGGCGGACTATTTTTAAAAGCGCTGATTATTTGTTTAATGTGTTTATGAATTTCAGTCATAAACGCACCAATCATTTTCGTTTTTCATGTAATAATAAATTTACACAAAATTATAATTTAATTCGAAGGCTTCAGTTTCAGTCTTTTAGATATCTTTATAACATTTACCAACGGAAGAGCCCCAGTCAGTGCTTTCTACTGTTGACTCTAACAATCCAGGAAGTGTCTTGACCTAGCAGAATACCTAATACGTATACCTCTATGTTTCATTCTGTACAGATGGGCAATTCAATTACAACTTATCAGATAAGTTGCATGTTTATTGGTTGCATTACATAAACAATACCGTTCCTCCATGAAGTTAATTTTTCAATTGTACAGGGCGGGCCAGTGATTAGTTAACATTTAAAAATTACAGAAAAAACTATAAGACTTATTTCAAAAATATTTACCTATGAGACAGCCAGTGGACGGGAATTTACTTTTAAAAATAATATCGGTTAAATGACGACCGTCCTGACTTCGGCATTCTTCTAAACGAGAACGGAAATTCCCCAATACTCTTCTGCACAAAGACCGTGAGATTGCTGACATCTTCTTTAATCTTTGCTTTTAATTCAAGCAGTGTCCTTGGCTTATGGATGTACACACGATGCTTCAGATATCCCCATAAAAGAAATCTGCTGGCGACAAATCAGGGCTCCTGGGTGGCCACAGGATATCGCCTCTCCGCGAAATCAGTTTTTCTGGGAACATCTCCTTAACGACCGGTAGGGACTCATTAGTAGTGTGGCAAGTGGCTCCGTCTTGCTGAAACCACGTTCTCCGATTGTAGCCAGCAAATTCCTGTAGCTGAGGGGACAGAAACAGTAGAGTTGACAGTGATCGTACGGCCGTAAAATCCTCAAAGAAGTAAGGACCAATGATTCCTTTAGATGAAATTGCTGCCCATATAGTCACCTTAGGCGAGTGCAGGGGCTTTTGATGCTTAGTTTTGGGATTTTCGCTGCTCCAATATCTGCAGTTTTGTTTATTAACGTGCCCGTTGAGGTGGAAGTGGGCTTCGTCAGAAAACAAGATGTTGTCGAAGTTACTGAAGCGCTCTAACATTGTTTCCGCATAAAGTTTGCGTAAATTAAAATCATTAGGTTTTAACTTCTGCACCAACTGTATCTTGTATGGGTGTAATTTCAAATCTAATTTCAAAATACGGCGTAAGGATGTGCGTGATATTCCTGATTCAGCTGAACGTTTGCGCGTCGATAAATCAGGATTTTGTCGAACTGAAGCCGAAACTCTGAGCACATTCTCTTCACTCCTACAAGTCCGCGCGGCACCGGCTTGCTTCACATTTAGTGTCGATCCCGTCTCTTCGAACTTCTTAACCCATTTCTTTATTAAAACTGTACTCGGACACTGATTTAAGTCGTGTAAGTCGTACTCAACCCGAAACAAACGCCTTACAATAATGAGCGAACCATTGTTTAAATAAAACTGCTTAACGCAAAAAGCGCGCTGCGGGCCTGTGAACCGATCCATGGCGACTAAATTTCCGAGAAACGAGCTAGCCGTTTGACCCCTCCTCGCACCCCACGCTGCTTGGGTTTGCGCGGGAAATCAAATTTAAATGTAAACTAATCAATGGCCCACCCTGTATTTCATTATTATTTATGTATTTAAAAAAAAATTCCACAATACGTACTGTTCTGACAGAACCTTTACAAATGTACAGATAAAAAATATTAACGCTAGTACATCGATAATACAACTAAATATAATAACGCAAGTGCATGGATATCTTTATGAATTAACGGCACGAATACACTAAGATTTTTTTATTATTTACTAATGTACAAGTTAACTAACAAAGAATTAAGTTTTTAAAAGTCTTAAATTTTATTACGAACTCTTCCTACTGGACTTATTCCAAAACTGCTTGTAGCTTGCACTTTTAAGAAATATGAACAATTAATATTAAGGCACAAAATTACACTGATTTTCTTAGCCTCACCTTTTTAAATGGTACTAAAATAGAGTTTAGATAAATATAGCGACTAAATAACATAAGCTTCGCTACATTGGCATGTAATTACTAACTTATGAAATTTGAAAAACTAAAAAGTATCTAGAATGAAAGTTAGACGAATAGCTATGCAAGAGTGAATCGAGAATTTTTTGTTAAAAGTTAAAACTAATCTATGGTATGCAGGGAAGCAAACCGTCGTTGGAGCATGGCTCTATCGAGCATGGGCCATTCGCAGGCGTCTGCGCAAAGCCTACAATCTATTGCCGGCGCGGAAACTGAGAGGAAAATATCTTTTGTCCTGCACGAGCCTGAAAATGTTTCCGGAGGGAGTAATGTTACCGTAATATATATTTTTAAACTTCAACTTCTTTACACTAATCATGATTACCTAGTTTTGTTCTGAAAACAGCTACACAAAACTGTTTTTTTATCGCGTGAAGTTGTACAGCGTTATGTCTCACATGATTATAAGTTAAAATAAATAATAAATTCCGGTGGTCACAATTAAGTTCGATTAATTCTTTTGCCAGTGATCATTTAAAGCACGTGCATTGTCTACGTCAAAACAATGTTTAAACAATTCGATATGGAATATAATAGGAATGGCGCTATGCCATAGTAATTAACCATAATATATGGCATTAATAATTAAATTAACTATACTGTTTTTTTATACTTTCAAAGTAAGTGCTTGACCACGATTCCACCTGATGTTAAGTAGTCATGGATAGCAAGGCGCATTAGCTATTGTACTATTTTAGTCAGATCGGGCTGGATGTCGTCTAGTCTAAAACTCTGATGTAATTAGAAACGTTCCATTCCACGCATGTTTTCGTTTTATGCAGTTTTGCTAATAGGACGATTCTTGTTTATAATTCACATTATTGTTAAAAGACTTGAGTTCCTCCTCGAGAATCGTAAATACTGGGGCCAATGACCTTACACATATCACATGAATATTTAACCAAGATTCGCGGGAAACTTAGAAAACGCTGTATTCATATTAGAATGATAATTTCCAAATTAAAATTCGCTACTATGCGATATTATTGGAATGGTGTTCGCAGCGATAGTGCATGTATTAAAAATGCTCAAGACCCGTTTAAAAACACATTGTTGGTTACAGCTCGCCGACGCTATTCCAAGCTCAGCATTAGAAGACAAGAAGGGCCGCTTGGGTTCCCGTGGCAAAGCACCCATGCACCGACGCAATACTCAGCAAACACATTCCGCATACGGCTCCTTCAAACGACGATCCATTAAACTGCGTCAGAAGGACACAAGAGAAGTCGATGAATGTATGTGTAATGTTTTTTAATTCTCTTACAACATCTTAAAGTCAATGTTACAAATAGACAAATAGATTTTAGACTTTTGTCGGCATAGTAACAATACTAAATTACTACGGCACAAAATTTTGTAATAGTTTTTTCCTATTAGCGAAACAGGCAGACATACAACAATAGTAAGCAAAGTCCTAGAAGATAATGTATATAATAGTTTAGACACAGCAGACCAACCAAACAGTTAGTGGGTATAAGATTATATGTATTTATTATTATATATATTACTACATATCTATAGCGATTGGGAAGCGGCATTCTTTTTCTTGAAGTCTCAAGACGAAATGTACACATAAGACCGGCTATTAGCCGAGAAAAAGGGCAACCTATTATAATAATAGCTTTATAATAGCTTAATTATTACAAAAGTAACACGTCTTTGGTTAGAAACATGTTTTGCTAAGTTACTATAACCGATTATTGATAGATAGATAGATAAATCCTTTATTGCACCAAAGTATATGAACAAAGGCGAACTTAATGCTATTTAGCATTTTCTTCCAGCCAACCTTTAGTGGTTAAGAGCAGGCTAAGGGTAGAGCCACTAAAACTAGCGTTTAAAAATATTATATAGATAAATAAATATACATTTACATATACATAAACGATAATATATATACCAGATTGTAATTTTTCATTGATGAGATAGAATGAAGATGAGATTAACATAATTATGTCATATAAATATTTCAGTCGTAACACGAAGATCCGATTCCATACAAAGCAGGCGAAAAGTTTCTTCATTGTCCGATAGGAGTGATACATCCGAAGTTTTCCCTGCTACAGGTACAAAATATATAAGCTACCTTTCCTTTGTACACATATAAATTCTATAAGATTTTTTCCACATTGGTAAAACAGAAATAAATTGTGCATGATAGACAATTAATCATAAATAAAATATTTTTATTAATTTATTTAAATTTTATCGAAACGTGTCTTTATCTAAATTATTAAGGTCTCTATTTAAATATTATCTTTTAAATAATGAATAGTTGTCAAAAAGCCTACCAAATGTGCCCAAAGCATATATCAGTGCAAAGGTCTCTGTTGTGTCGTCATTTATTGAATACTTTTACATTTAGGCACGGTTATAATGCCGAATGAGATGGATAGTGGTGGCGAGGAGAGTCCAGGCGTGCTGTCGGACGACCATGACCATCCGCCTGACAGTCCCGACAGCAACTCCACCGACCCTCCAGACAACAATAAGGGTTTTCCATGGCTTAAGGTCAGATAAATCTTTACACGCACGCACTTAGACACACACACGCACATACAATTCAATTGTGAATTTTGGATATAATAAGTAATGTTTCCAGGTGATGGTGAAATTTTTAAATTCCTTCAACTACGTGTGTTGCCATCAAAACTTCTGCCATCCATATTGCTTCCGCCGAAATATGCGAGCGACTGTACGACTCATGAAGTCTGTGCAAAAGGTACCACTTCTTTTTTCAAATTTGAAATATAAAAAAAAAACAATTTTTAATCTGTGTACATTAGGAGCAAGACTCGTCTGTATAAAATGACCGCGTTGATAAAGTTGACAATGGACTTAAAATAATCCGGAATTAGAAATTATGAAATAATTCATATTAAGAATAAACTTGTATAATATTATACTTCACAATAAACTTTATACGTTCTCTTTGTGCAAGCCTGTGTAATAACTAAGAGGCAGGTCCAATCACCAAATGGCAAGGCCTTTTAAGGAAAAATATGTATCATTGACATAATTATGACATTTTCAAAAACTGTGACAATTATTTTATTATAATTTTATAGTTTCTATTTTAATAAATTATGTATTTAATAATAAAATAATAATCTTAATAAGGACTACAGAAATATTTTAATGGACATTATTACTTACTATGTAAAAAATGTACCATTTCTCTTTTAATGCACGCCTCCTTACTCATAGAGGTTAAGGCTTTCCTTTAACGATACTAGCATATTAAGGTCAAGCTAGTATGTGGTCGGAAAATGCCTCTGCCATCTTATTTTTTCTAAAATCTCTATATCTTCTGTGCCCATTAAAACGGGCGGGATTAGCTACTTTTATATATTCTATAGTCTGTTTCTTTTTTTAGATATATGGGGAAAAATTCGGTCCAGAATTAAACACGCAGAGTTGCGAGGAGGGGTCGGGAGGTACGCGACGGGGTCGGAGGACCCGGAAGCCCTCCGAGCATGCCACCGATAGGTTCGAACTCTACACGTAAAAGATTATTAAATATGTTTACTCGAGTAGCCACTAGATATAGCGACATGCCTTAGATTAACAGTAGAACATTTGCATGCGGTATGTAACAGATTAATAAAGTCTCATCTCGTGGCAAATAAGTGTTCATTTCAACATTTTTTTTATACCATTTTTCGACGACTTCTCGGAGGTTCTCAATTCGTCTGTATATTTTCTTTATGTTTCCTACTTCATAACTTACGAGTCGTGAACCGATTTTGACCTCAATTTAAATTTAGTCCAATTCTGACAATGGCATCTATGAGAAAACCATATAAATCTAAATAATAAATTTGCACCAAATATATGCACCACAAATGGACGAATAACTCAATATCACGTCTACCAAATAATTAGTTTTTTATTATACCAGCATACTATTGAATCGATTTTCGATCATTTATCACATATACAATTCATTGTAGAAATGTGATTCCTAGTGATAGTGCCAGTGAAAGCTTAGTGTCTACGCGGATTCGAATCCCAGTCGGCGTGTACCAATGAATTGTCTTTATCGGTTTGTTTAAGTACAAGAATCAATTTGATTGAGACTTAATAATTTTAGTGAAAAAAGGAAAATAAAAAGCTGTCTCCTATCACTAAAGCTATGTCTACCCTTTAGGTTTAAAGGGCGTGAGAGCTTAATTTGACATTTTAACGGTAGTTCTGTTTTAGATAAAAATTTGTTTCTAACAGAAAAAAAGTGTTTTTTTAAACAGACACGGACAAGACAGACAGACCCGTTATGACTGATTTACATTAGCCAAGTAGCGATTTGGAATCATGAAGTCTGTGCAAAGGTACCACTTCTTTTTCAAATTTGAAATATAAAAAAAAAAAAAAGTAGATTTCGTTAATAAAATAGCTACCGACCGAGTCGTGGTTCGGCCCTCTCGAGCGCCCTCGGATCGGACTGCTAACGCGTAATAATGGTAACCGTCAAGCCGAGGTTACCCCTCACCAGGGGACCCTTGTGTCGAGTTACCACCTAATAGAGGTCACAATAGATTTAATAAATAATAGAATAACGTCAATGAATTTGTAATATTGAGCTTGGGTCCATATATTTTTTAACCATAGTCCATAAACTTTTCAGTTGTCAATGAAGTAATCAATAATATATTATCGTAGTAAAACCTTTTCCTTATTACGCTCCATAATAAGTATGTCCCATTTAGAAATGATAGATGACTTACTTATCGATGACGAAATTCAAGAGCACAATTAACTTCATATTTCGTTTTTGTGGTTTTCTTTAATGTGATTATTTAATAATACATTATGTATTTAATAATAAAATAATAATTTTAATAAGGGATACAGAAATATTTTAATGGACATTATTACTTATTATTTTAATCCATATAAAAAATGTAGCATTTCTTTTTTAATGCACGCCTCCTTACTCATAGAGGTTAAGGCTTTCCTTTAACGATACTAGCACGTTAAGGTCAAACTAGTATGTGGTCGGAAAATGCCTCTATCATCTTATATTTTCTAAAATCTCTATATCTTCTGTGCCCATTAAAACGGGCGGGATTAGCTAGTTTTATATATTCTATAGTCTGTTTCTTTTTAGATATATGGGAAAAATTCGGTCCAGAATTAAACACGCAGAGTTGCGAGGAGGGTCAGGAGGTACGCGACGGGGTCGGAGGACCCGGAAGCCCTCCGAGCATGCCACCGATAGGTTCGAACTCTACACGTAAAAGATTATTAAATATGTTTGCTCGAGTAGCCACTAGATATAGCGACATGCCCTAGATTAACAGTAGTACATTTGCATGCGGTAGGTAACAGATTAATAAATTCTCATCTCGTGGCAAATAAGTGTTAATTTCAAGATTTTTTTTTATACCATTTTTCGACGACTTCTCGGTGGTTCTCAATTCGTCTGTATATTTTCTTTATGTTTCCTACTTCATAATTTACGAGTCGTGAACCGATTTTGACCTCCATTTAAATTTAGTCCAATTCTGACAATGGCATCTATGAGAAAACCATATAAGTCTAAATAATAAATTTGCACCAAATATATGCACTACAAATGGACGAATAACTCAATATCACGTCTACCAAATAATTAGTTTTTTATTATACCAGCATACTATTGAATCGATTTTCGATCATTTATCACATATACAATTCATTGTAGAAATGTGATTCCTAGTGATAGTGCCAGTGAAAGCTTAGTGTCTACGCGGATTCGAATCCCAGTCGGCGTGTACCAATGAGTTGTCTTTATCGGTTTGTTTAAGTACAAAAATCAATTTGCTTGAGACTTAATAATTTTAGTGAAAAAAGGAAAATAAAAAGCTGTCTCTTATCACTAAAGCTATGTCTACCCCTTAAGTTTAAAGGGCGTGAGAGCTTAATTTGACATTTTAACGGTAGTTCTGTTTTAGATAAAAATTTGTTTCTAACAGAAAAAAAGTTTTTTAAACAGACACGGACAAGACAGACAGACCCGTTATGACTGATTTAGATTAACCAAGTAGTGATTTGGAATCATTTACTTTAGATTATTTAACTTCATAATTGTATATAAGTGAAATAGATAATAGACACAATAGAAGTATTTTATGGGAAAACCCCACCCCCTCGATAGGATTAGGAGTGTTGCTGGAGTTTCTTCGGCCACTTCTTCTCCCAGCGCTAACGCTTCCCGAAGTGGCATATAAGTTAGTTTAGCTTAGATTGTCCCAGTAGATTTCGTTAATAAAATAGCTACCGACCGAGTCGTGGTTCGGCCCTCTCGAGCGCCCTCGGATCGGACTGCTAACGCGTAATAATGGTAACCGTCCAAGCCGAGGTTACCCCTCACCGGGGGGACCCTTGTGTCGAGTTACCACCTAATAGAGGTCACAATAGATTTAATAAATAATAGAATAACGTCAATGAATTTGTAATATTGAGCTTGGGTCCATATATTTTTTAACCATAGTCCATAAACTTTTCAGTTGTCAATGAAGTAATCAACAATATATTATCGTAGTAAAACCTTCTCCCTATTACGCTCCATAATAAGTATGTCCCATTTAGAAATATAGATGACTTACTTATCGATGACGAAATTCAAGAGCACAATTAACTTCATATTTCGTTTTTTGTGGTTTTCTTTAATGTGATTATTTAATAATAAATCTTTATTGGTCACCAAAAATAAATATTAAGTCACTATCGTCGTCTTTCATTTTATAGATGCAATAAAACGAATAAGTTTGTGTTTGTGTGTGTATCTCTGTGTGTATGGATGTGTGAGTGTGTTTATCTCTAACCAGTACAATATGTATATTAAATATTATGACTATTATTCTTATCATCAATATACTAAAACACTAATCAGATTTAAGAGAGTTTCAGTTTGGTAATAATTTAATTCGAGTAACCACATTTTAGTGGATTTGTGACTGGATGGAAGATAGATATTTAGGATTTTGTTTATCCTGTTATAAAAGTATATGGCTCTGAAGAGCTGTTATTGACTGATTGGTTAGGAAGTCAATTTAATTTTTCAGGATTGACCGTTCCGTTATCGAGACGGCCGGGCTAGCGTACCGGGCAGCGGGTGTCGAGAATACGATGACCAACAACGAGATGCCGCCGGTCACCAAACCCGGCACCATACCGTACCCGCCCACCGAACCACCCGCCATCTTGAAATACTTAAAGGGACAAGTTAGTCAAATCATTAATTTCAGAACAAGTTAAACTAACCAGAGGCGCACTTAATGCTTTAGTGGCGTTCTCTACCCGGTAACAATGGGTTGACAGTAATGATTCTATTGTATCAGTCTTCTGGAGGCTATAGGTCTTAAATTAGCACATCCATGAAGTATCAGCTACTCCACCGCCGAACGTGAGTAGTGTGCCCCCCTTTTTTCACCGAAGAGGTCATGAGGAATATGGGGAAGAGAATCCGCCCGTGAATCTACCTTGGTTGCGGAGGATTCATCCTTAGCCTACCAGTATACATTGAGCGGCAACTTCAATAATATCAAGTATGATTAAACCTTTATTTCTGTAATAGGTGCGTGAGGCATACCACATGCCACTAGCAACACTGATCAAAGGCGCTACAACGATGAGTGAAGATCTATTCGCAGAGGTTGCCCCCGTGGCGTGGAAGTTGTTACTGGAAGCTGATCGAGAGCTGAGCTCATCTGCCGCTGCTATGTTCATCCTTGTAGCGGTGAAGGCTCCACACGTCGCCACTGATATCATGCATAGCGACCTGAAGCACACAGACCCTGGAGTCAGGTACCACCTTTTACGATCAACCTTACCTTTAACCAACAGATACAGATGCCGTCGGAAGCCGGGGGAAGGCGGTGTTTGTTTGAATTTAACGTTCAGTGCATGGCGAGGGCCTCCAGGATCTCCAGATCACCAGAGGAACGCACAGGAGCCCCTCTATACTGTACCCTTGACCACGTCCGCAGGAGGTGATTCCCTCCCCCAGCATCCTCGCAGTGTTAAGACGACACGAGACTACCAGTGTCGCTTTTTTCTAGGGTCCACTGTAGCTAACGAAGCTAACGAACCCTCGTCGCCATTGAACCGAAAGCACCCTTTGCGAGCTTTTAATCGCCTTATACGACAAGCAGGGATATAATAGCCTTGTTCTATAGGCCCAGGACTACGGGGCTAACTTTTATCACACTGGCCTAATGTCATTCTTTTCTTGTAATAGAATCAACGCAATCTTACGTTTCCAAGTGATATGGAAACTCCGCTACCAAGTATGGCCGCGTATGGAAGAAGGGGCATCGGTGACTTTTAAAGTGCCACCACCGGGCATCGAGTTCACACTGCCATCGCCGAAGATCGGTATAGAATCATTAGCCGTCGTGGACCCGCCGTGGAGTCCGCAAGTAAAGGATAAAGATATGGAAATGACACTGAACCAGGAACGACATGTAAGTTGAGATAATGCAGTGATACAGTTTTATATACGGGACTTATTGAACGTTTTTTAACGAACTACACAGATTGGCCAGAGAAGCTGGCCTTGACTGCTTCACCGGATTGAGAGGTGGCATAGCTCTTAGGTCGCTTAGCCTGAACCTCTAACCTCGCTAGTAACAGGACACGAGGTTCCCCGATGGGGGTAACCTCGGCGGACGGTTACTATGTTACCGCAAGCATTCCGATCCGAGAGCGCCCGAGAGGAATGAACCACGACTCTGTCGGTAGCTATTTCACGGATAATCTAAGGGACATTCGAAAGCTAAACTAACTTTGAGTGCCACTTCGGGAAGCGTTGGCGCTGGGAGAAGAAGTGGCCGAAAAGTTGTTAGTTAGAGGACCCAACCTTCCCTTTTACAAGTATGCTTTTGCGCTTCTCTTCACTTCTCTAAGGCTGCTTACAAGTTTCCGATACCTAAGGTGGTGTAATATCCCGATAAAACACTACCATCCCTGGAGTCCCTTATTAAAAATATTACGATCGTTAAGCGTATTTATAAATAAAGAAAACCTGGAAAATTTTGCTGTATGAGACATACTTGAACTAATTAGAAGAGCGATTTTATTAATCAACGCTCTGTTAATTCGTTACCAGCGCTCCCTGGTGACCGCAACGAAGACGCGTAAGAAGCAACAGACGGAAGCTATTAAGCGCGCTCTACAACAACGCAATGACAAGAAAAAAGCGGAACGGGAGAGTTTCCTCATCACCACCATACCTATAACCAGGCAAGCGGCAAGAGAACCAGCACTGGACCACGCAGCGGACGACCATGTCGAACGTGAGATCCTTTTTATTACAGTATTTATAACTTTATCAATTGTTTTCTCCATTAACACTGCCCATAACGGGGGACAGTTTGATGTTCATCTAAAGTTGGCGGAGAACGGACTTGTTCTTTTTCTGTCAATACGTTCTCCACCAACACCATGAAAATGTAAATTATATTAATAATCCACTTTGAAAAAAATGTCTTTATAGCACCAGCTGACGAAGAAGTAGTCGAAGGTGTGAGGGGCTCCCATCATACGCAGGTGGCATCTCCTTTGTTCCCCTCAGCGTTGTGCTCCGCTGTGGCCGAGATCGTGGCTCTGCTAGACGATGCTGCCGTCTCGCGAGAAGGATGCTCTGTCTATGAAGTTGCTTATCAGGTAAATGTCAAAAGTCCTTTTCATTTTATTGCCAAACTAAAATATGCATAATATAACCTCATAATGTACTCTAAAATAAATTCATAATGTTGTTACCTGAATGTACAATCGAGTACAGTTTACTTATCGTAAGCAATAGGGCTGTGTTTCACAAAGTGTTTTAATCCTATATTTACCTAAAATAGGCATTTTGAGTCGGAAGAGTCAAAAATTACAATTTACAATATTTCAATCTTTTTAAAAGCCACATTTTTTTCTCGTTAACAATAAATATTACTTGCTATTTACTAAAGACATTTACAACCAAGGAGTACGCATATGGCTCGCAGGCCGCGGGTTGCCGACCCCTAAACTATACCATTTTGTTTAAATACGACTAATATGTTAAAAATTATTGATTATAATATCTGTATACAGTTTTACTCAAAGACACGTTAGTAAGAGGAAATGTGACTATCGTTACACGTATTTTATATATAATCTATTTTAAAAGGAAAAAAAATGAGTTTTAATCATATAAATTATATTAAATCATAATCATATAATTTTTCTAAAAAATTATAAGTAATCATAGGTTGAAAAAAAAACAAATATAAGATCTCACGTCATTTTAACACCTTTTTAGAGAGATTTAAAAAGACAGCCAATGCTGTCGAGCAAAAACATGTGATTTCTATAAATAACAATTGGTTTACATACATCCATTAAAACGATTAACGTCTATAGCTAATAAACTAAAATGAACTTTCATGCATAATAGCACTTACATAATAGTTTGTACTATTGTGTAAAATATTTATGTATTTAGGATCTTGCGATCAACTATAATAATTAAGTAGAGTTTGTCCGGTATGGTATATATAATAATATCTGATATTGCACGCCCGATGGGGTAACTGTTGAAACTCTTAAGTATGTATTACCTTCGTACATGTCATTTTAATACCATTGTATATAGTTATGCATTAAATGAATTTATTTATTATTATCACACTTCAGTGCATCTGGGGCTGTCTTGTGGAAGACTCTGCCCTCTTCCTCCGGCACGTGCTGGAGCGTCTGACTCGGGACCATCAGGATGAGATGTTCAAGCTGCTACGTCATCTCATTCGGTTCATCCCACGCCTGCCGCAGCAAGCCGCGTTCGCTCTGTATAACTATATCATAGGATACGTCATGTTTTACGTACGAACACCACATGAGGACGGACAGAGGCTCATTGGTGCCGCTTTGTCGATATTATGGATGGTAAACTTATAACATATATATTTACAACGATATTAAAGTTTTTTAAAAAGATCCATATAATTCGAGTGATAAAAATGATCAAGATCTAGAGGCATCTTAACTACAATATAATTCTAGAACTTTCTACGATGTTATTTACAGGTAGTCCACAGTGTACACGGAATTATGTTCAAGGATCTTAAGCAAATATTGCGTAAGGAGCAATGTGATGCCTCGATCTTACTCACAGCTAATGTACCTGCAGCAAAGAAAATTATAGTACACGGCCCATGTAAGTACTGCTATATAATTTATAGAATGTATGCATCTGAACTTTGTTATATAACTATAGTTAGTTACAGCCTTTATATATGTCCTACTGCAGGCCACAGACCTTCTCTGTAAAGAGAGTATAAGGGCAATCCGCCACGCGCACCTAGTGCGGATTGGCAGACTTCACATGTGTTAGAAAAATTTTCTAGGACATGTAGATTTCCTCACGATGTTTTCCTGCACCGCCGAACTTGTCGGCACATAAAATTCATGCGGCAAATTTATTGGTGCCGGCACCGGGGATCGAACTCGGGTTGCTAGCGTACTGTGCAACCACCCGGACACTGAGCTACCACGGCTCTACTATATAACTATAATACTTCGTAGATAAAAGAAAAAGCAACAGCGCGTAATAGCGTGCGTGCATGCAGTCACAAGCAGTAATATAAATTTAATATATCAATAAGTTCCATATCCTAATAATAAGAGTCTTTCATTTTAGCTGATAACGAGGGCAGTATACCTTCACAATTCCCAGTGCAGGAAGACACGCAGTTTTGTCAAATCCTAAGGGAATCGCTTGATTTCTTCAGTATTCCGGATAAAATGCATGATGAATACTTTCTGGTCGACTTCAAAACTCGTAAGACTTTTATGTATTACGTTTTCGTAATTAACTACTAATAATAATAAACTTTTAAATACAATGATAACCCCCTACCAAAAAATATATATTTTTATTTTTTAGATATTATTATATAACATTGTCAATTGTTATGATAAATAACTTTAATTTATCTAAATAACAAAGTTTATTATCCAATGATAACTAACAAACACGATGTAGTTTCTTTCCAGTCATTAGACGAGCATCGCTTTTTCTTTCATTATAGTGATCCGATTCCAGACCTTTATTCTTAAATATTACTAAAAAGTTTGTGTAAATAACATGTACATATATCTTACGGATATTTTTCATTTTTACATGATAGTGTAAGACAATTTATGAACGAATACTTATGAATTGTAATCACATTCGTCACACTCACTATATCACACTTTATGTGACGAATTTTGGTCGTTTAATTAAATGTAAAGAGTCTATTTATAATTATCTCATTTTACGTATAGATTATTATAGATGTTATGGTCCTTCGAGGTAGATCATTGCAACACAAGTTTAATCGTTTACTCTACACATTCTACTGCTATTGTATTATTTCTTTTGTATGCAAATAAAATTTGGTGTAGTTAATGAGAGATTTTTTCGTGCAGGTCAGATACATAACCCCCAAAGCTACGTACGCGACCATTATTTTTTCAAACGTTCCCAGTATCCTCAGTTAGGACTCGTGCACATGGAGCCCGAGGAAGCCTTTCATAAATTACAACAACAAGAATTGCTGCAGAAATTTGTAGAGATCGGCAAAGTACTTCTTACTTGGGCTATCTTAAAAAACGTTGACATGGTAAGTTTACTTGACATACATAAGTTATCGCCACTGCATGTTTTTCAGTCCGAAGGATATCCACAGCAAAGGATGGAGCCAGCCGTCCGTCAGGATGTCCGATGACAGATGCGGGATAGGTGAATTAGATCATGTAAAACACTGAAAGGCGTACATCTGTGGTCAAGGCTAGGCTAATTGATTTGAGCAACGTTACCAATTAATCTTCTTATACGCTCGTCCCCCACCATTGCAAGTTTGCATTTTGCTACTTCTTGCTAAAAGTGACAATGTAAAAGTGACGCTACACACGATCGCACCCAATTAAATTGAAATTAGAAGTGCCTGTTTGCTGTTATCTCTTTTTTGGACCGAACTACACCTGATTAGATAACCGCAACTGTTTTACCGGATTTAAGAGGTGACATATCTCTTAGGACGCTTATCCGGAACATCTAACCTCTGTGCAGGTTTTCTTTACAATATATTTTTGTTTTCAATGTTCAATTACAGGTGGTCCAACGTGTTGTTTTTCTCCACGACGAGCTAATGAAACTGCCATCGTTTCCACGGAAGGCGCTGGAAGCGGACCTAGACCTGTACAGTCGTGGGAAACTAGGTTCTACACTACTTGGCCTGGATGTTTTGCATAAATTCATGTAAGTGACAATATACCATATATGTTGTATATTTAGTATAAGATCCCTCTTAGTGACATCTTTTGGCACAATGGTCGGTTAAAGACACTCCTCACCTACTCCTTTATAATTATCTATGTTCAATAGTCTATAATGTTTCATATATTTGAAATAAAAGGAACATGACTCGGAGTATGCTAAACATGAATCAATATGTCCCCAAATAATGCGACCATGAAAATTTGCATTACACTTGTTTGCGTTACCTTACACCAGAGGTTCCCAACCTCGTGCCCGATTCGTATGTCCTCGCCACTATTCGACACAGACTGATTTTTTTCTTAAACATTAATTAAAAATGTGAATTATTACTACGTTTTGTAAATACATTTCTCTCGGTCTATGCAATTTGAGTAATAATTTTATTATTTTGAAACAGTTCTGTTTATTCTACATTAATAAATTATGAATATAAGAAAATAAATGATGGGAAAATGAGAAGTTATGGAAGGAAATGGTCGATTAAAAATACGTGGTGCCCGCCACTCGACCGATATTTTAGAATGTGCTCTAGAATACAAAAAGGTTGGGAACCCCTGCCTTACACTAAATGCAGTTGTCTCCTTCTCCAGGTGGGTTCGTCTCATTGCTCGCATGTTCGAGGCTATGGCGGGAAACTTCACGTCTTCCAGAGATATCCACTTGTTCCTGAACGTCCTTAACGGTGCACTGATGCTTCACAGCGAAGATTCACTCATACTTCGATACGTTATCGCGACTTATGTCAATGCTGCTTTCAATTTCAAGAGTATATTTTCCACTAATGGGTAAGTACAAGTTTATTTTGCTTTATATGAATTAAATAATCCACATATACGGATGATTTTTTTATGACGAACTACACAGATTAGCCAGAGAGGCTGGCCTTGACTGTTTCAACGGATTGAGAGGTGGCACAGCTCTTAGGTCGCTTAGCCTGAACCTCTATTGCTAGTATCTCGACACAAGGGTCCCCCCGGTGAGGGGTAACCTCGGCTTGGACGGTTACTATGTTACGCGTAAGCATTTCGATCCGAGGGTGCCCGAGAGGGCAGAACCACGACTCGGACGGTTGCTATTTCACGGATAATCCAAGGGACATTCAAAAGCTATACGAATGATTTATTGCTTAGTTTTCTTTAAATTCCCTGAAAATCTAACAAACAGACTTATAATTATTTATTTCTATATACTATTTAAATATTATATCAGATTTACTAAAAAGTATTAATGCGAAATAACAATCCATACGGATTGTTATTTCACATGGGTATCCATCACTGAGCAAGTAATAAATCAGCACAATCTCTTTGGTGCCAGCGCACCTGGGATCAAGTTCTCGTTACTAGCGTGATGCACTCGAGGTCAAAGATTCACTACTACTCTTAAATTACTTATTAATTTGTCTCACTCTTTTCAGATATCTCCTAATTATGCCAACTCTGCTACAAATATACTCAAACTTCCAAACCAATAAACTGGTTACCACCACGATTGAGTATGCAGTTAAACAGTTTTACCTTTTAAATAGGAAACCGTTCATTTTACAAATGTTTGGCTCCGTGTCCGCCATCTTGGATACAGACGAAGAAGCTGCATATGGCGATGCCAGTAAAGTAAGCTAACCTATATATATAAAAGAGAAAGTGTGTGGGTTTGTTCCTTATAGGCTCCGAAACAGCTGGACCGATTTCAATGAAACATTCAGGGAATCTTTACATTGACCGGGCGAGTAATCCTGTAAAGTTTAGTGACGATCGGAGCACTTCACTTTTTGAACTGTCAAATACAGCTTTTATTTTATTATTTTGCAACAGTTCTGTTTATTCTTCATTAATAAATTATGAATATAAGAAAATAAATGATGGGAAAATGAGAAGTTATGGAAGGAAATGGTCAACGTGCTGGACTGCATCAGCCTATGCGTTATGGTGGTGTCGTATTCAGCAGAGAGCATGCGCGGTTATCAAATGCTTGTAAGTGTTTCAATTGGTTAATACATCCTTATACATCGAAATGTTAAATTTACAATCTTGTTTAATTAAACATACTGCCAAAATTGGACTTCATTATCTAAAGTAAAATTATTTAAAACACGTTTGAAATACATATTTCATCAATTGAAAACAAAGCCCTATTTTTTTAACATTGTAACAACTGTAATGAAACACTTTCTCCAAAAAATGATTATCTATATATATAAAAGAGAATGTGTGTGGGTTTGATCCGTATTAGCTCCGAAACGGCTGGACCGATTGCAGTGAAACTTTCAGGGAATGTTCAGATTGACCTGTCGAGTAATCGTATTTGGTGACGATCAGACACTTCTCTTTTGAACTGTCAAATACAGCTTTTATTTTATTATTTTGCAACAGTTCTGTTTATTCTTCATTAATAAATTATGAATATAAGAAAATAAATGATGGGAAAATGAGAAGTTATGGAAGGAAATGGTCAACGTGCTGGACTGCATCAGCCTATGCGTTATGGTGGTGTCGTATTCAGCAGAGAGCATGCGCGGTTATCAAATGCTTGTAAGTGTTTCAATTGGTTAATACATCCTTATACATCGAAATGTTAAATTTACAATCTTGTTTAATTAAACATACTGCCAAAATTGGACTTCATTATCTAAAGTAAAATTATTTAAAACACGTTTGAAATACATATTTTATCAATTGAAAACAAAGCCCTATTTTAACATTGTAACAACTGTAATAAAACACTTTCTCCAAAAAATGTTTAGCTATGTATATAAAAGAGAATGTGTGTGAGTTTGATTCGTATTAGGTCCGAAACGGCGGGACCAATCTCAATGAAACTTTCAGGGAATCTTCAGATTGACCTGTCGAGTAATCGTATTTGGTGACGATCGGAGCACTCCTCTTTTTTAACTGACAAACAAGCAATACGTTGTACTTTAATTTCTGAAATTAACTTGAGCCCGGTTTGTTTTTGTTTATATGATAAGAATGATATTGTATTTCTTGATATGTACATGGGTGTAGGTAAGGATCTTCACCCGCTCGAGAAGAGAATGAATACGGAGAGAAATTAATAATTTAATATATTGTGAGAGTTAAATGAAATATTTAATGATGTATAACATATAAATATAATGTATAATATAGTTTTGTTTATATTTGTACCACAATTTATTCACAGATAATATTAGAGGCCATACTTCCATGCTACGTAAAACAAATTCAGCTACCAACTTACAATAAAGAAGGCAAAACGGAAAAAGAAATCATACAACAATTGGCTATAGCAATTAAAACACTTGTAAACAACTGCGAAGGCTTGTCTAAGTAAGTCTGCCATACAACTTATCTCTAGTACAGTATAAGAGATTGACATCATGACTAACAGCCTTACAAATAAACGTGGTATAAAGATAAACTTAGGAATAAATTAAGAATAAGCAAAATTTGTACTAATAAGCCAAGAATACGTTATACCTGGTATAACGTTGACGTTTTTGTTCATACAATCGTTATTCCGAAGTTATAACGACGTACACCCTTGTTTAAGTCCAGTATAACATTTAAAATGCCACGATTTGTGTTTATGTTCGCTCGTTTAAATTAACTTATTATGGAATTAAGGCAATGGAGGAAGTAGAAACAGTAAATGACTTAATAAATATCATTCAGACTCCAAAAAAAAGTTAAAATATTAAAAAGATGAGAAAACCCTTTTGATTTATATGTCGATGATTAGTTTCGATTAAAATATCGGTTTTCTAAAAGTGGTATAATATCTTTTACTATGGACAAGCGTGGAAGTGGATTATCTTCTATCTATATAAAGAGTATAGAATATTTTTTATAACCGCCACACACTGACAGATACATTACTACACTACTACATAGACTGCAATTATTTTTTTAGTATGGTTTCTCTTTGATTGCGCTGTTGCCAACTCGTGCATTTTGATGTAAAGGACGAATAGATAAACCATAGTTATTCCGGATTTATTTGTGGTAAAATAATCTTAGCTTATTCTTAATTTATTCCTGTTTAACTAAACTTAGTTTAAAGGTGTAATAAATATGTAATAACTAATTTTTATTTGTAAGACTGTAAGATTATATGTACGTGTTGTTGTAATTTTGTATCTTTTATGTATGATTTGATTGTTATAGTTTATTGTAACAGTCGCAGTTTAGTATTCAAAATATATTAAATTGTGAAGTTTTCAATGTTTGCAGCTAACAAGATCTGATACATTAATGGTCCTTTGAGTTGGATACAATTCAGTCGCATGATATAATATGCTCAAAAGGAACTGGGCCCGAGTCTGATATTTTCCAGTGGCGTTTCATTATAAAACCAATCTATTAAAGTCATATCAATTATCATTCCCTCATTAGTAATTACGTCACATACGTATACACGATTGGCTTGCCAGTGATACGGTAAGCCATAGTGACTTAATGTAAACTAGCAAATATCGACCACTATGATGCCAATGATAGTACATATTGTTCACAATTGGTTTAGCAGACTCGGGGGTCTAGTACAGTTATCGATTTTTGCTTGTTTTGGTAATCTCTAGGCGATTACTTTAATTTATGCTTTCAATGCAATCAATTGTGATTTCATTTGTGCTATTATGTTTTTCCGATAGCCTACCAATGACACTCCAATATTGCTTCAATTGTTGCTATTTGTTAATATCGACATCTTCCAAATTCCATTGAATCGAATATTCAACATCAAATAATCAAAAATTTCAATTGAAAAGTACAAAAAATTAACGCCCTATATAACTGTAGTCAAGGTATTAGAGGTTGTTCGCTTCCTACATGCACAGATCGTACAATGGTCCGTACCGCACTTCGCCGGAACACAAAGGGTCGTCGCAGCGCGGCTGTCCGCGGCCGGCCACCTTCGTTCCTCTCGATTTATTGGAAGACGAGTCTCACTCGCGATACGTCAGTGAGCACGCCCGCCTTCCGCCCACAGACACCGAGGACTCAGAGGTGAATTGCTAGGGAGAATTGCTTCCTTAGTTACTATGCTTAGTCAACAAACACAAGTCCCTCCATGACTGACTGACTTATCATGATAACTCCAGAACTATTGACACAATTGATTTGATTTAACTATCATCCTTTCACGATGTAGACCAGGGCCAAGAACTTGTAAAATCTTGCGCAAATCCTGTCCAAAACGGATATCTTATAACGCGATTATGCGTAGAAATTTTATAAAATGTAGTTTTATCCGAATTTTCACTGGAAACTCCTGTTCGAGTCAGATGTCCGACTATATCTTTCCCTCTTTTAGGAGAACCCATCTAATTTGTATCTAAGTATATTTAAAATTAAAAATGAATACGCTAGAAAATGTATTAGTAAAGAAACCGACATTGTGCAAATAGTTTTATTCTATTGGCGATGTTTCGATACAAAGACTAAACAAAGACTCTCTAAAAAACATCAACTGAAAAATATGACTCTTTCTGACATCTATAATAATCTAATACTAATTATTATTAATTGGAAGAAACTTACTGCTTTAACGACATAGCTGCACTAAAGCTACTTCAGTCTCTAAAAATAATTTCCAAAAAACCTAGTCATCCAAGTACTGTTTGTAATCAAAGTATTCACACTTGTAACATTGGCACGCAGCTGGTGCGCGCAGAGTACCGACGGCCACGCGACGTGTTGCTATCGCTGGTGGGTGAGTTCATCGGGCGCGCCAGCTCCCGACTGCTCGACCTCAACGGCTCCAAAGGCAGCGGAGGCAGCGAGAGGAAGCCCGTTGAACTGCTTGACTCCAAGTCCCACGCCGTGAGTCATATATTATCTATACTCATACAGTCTCCTATTATTCATCCGTTTTAAAGCAACTCTAATCGGAATGCTCACGCGTAACATAGTCACCGTTCAAGCCGAGGTTGCCCCACCGTTAAGTGTGAAGCGTCGATACCCTAATTTCTTAAGGTACGGTTAGCGTAACCTAAGGTCCACCAATGTTAAAATTCTTTTTAAAAAAAATATATTTTATTTTTCGCATTTTAATTCTAGCGTCTCGCAGAAATTGCCCACTCCCTACTAAAAGTGTCTCCGTACGATCCCGAGTCGATGGGCTGCCGCGGTCTACAACGCTACATGACGCTCGTTCTCCCGGCTGGCGAATGGGCCGAGATGGACTTGCGCCCCTCCCTTATTATGATATTAAGACGCCTTGATAAAGTATTCCTGAAAATTGCAAAGAAACCCAGTATAAGAGTGAGTATGACCCACTTGAAACAGTAATTCAAGTTTACAAATTTATTTTCGAACTAAAGTCTACGGGTCCAAATCGATCACGCTCGAAAAATTCGATTCGCTACGAAATATATTACCGTATATCAAGGAATCAAATACTTTTCTAGAAAAGCAAGATATTGGTTGGCAATACAATTATTTTATTATTTTAATATTTATTATATTTGATTTTATTTATAATTTACGTAAAATTTTTAGAGAAATACAGATTGGGATTCAGCGGCAGTTCTCTTAAAAGGGGTTTATGAAACAATGATTAGATGCCCTTACATCATGCACTGGCAGCAAGTGAAGACCCTGCTGAACACAATACAAGTATGTTCACATATAATTTACCATATTTATTTTCTAGGAATGACGGGAAATATTATGCGGGCCCCAGATGCCTGAGATATTTTTGTCTGAATTTTATGTAATTAACTTTTTTGTTCAACCCGTTGTGGCATGTGTTACAATGTCGCCTGTAAACTTTGGCGCGAATGGATATAATCGTAGTAATATATATAAAATGTATAATCTCTCCAACAATTCTCATTCTGCCAAGTTTTAAAGGCTTTTAAGCTAACAATGGCTAGTGATAGAATAGAATGGAATGGAGTGGATTGGTGTGGAGTGGAGTCGAGCGTAGTCGAGCGGAGTCAAGCGGAGTCGAGTTGAGTTGAGTGGAGTCGAGTTGAGTCGAGCGGAGTCGAGTGGAGTCGAGTGGAATTGAGTGGAGTCGAGTCGAGTGGCTATAATATTTATTTATAAACAGATTATACACATTTCACAAGTTAATCGGACATCCATGTAACCATTGTAGCACAGATTTTTCGTAGACAGTGACTCCCAAACTAAGCAGATGTTAGTATCATGGTAGCCAGAGTTGCATTGTAGAATTTTCATTGGAAAATTTTCGTCTTTTAATTTACTGTAGTTATTAAATATTTAAGAATGTATATATCTATCCAGTGAAATATACATTCTTATTTCATGGTTCCAGGCGTTAATAGTATCGGAAAACAACACCGGGGAGAACTTGTCGTCCGCGACCGCTGCGCTCATGTCACAGCCGCCACCGCCTCACTTCTGCAGCACTGTCGTGCGCCTTATTGCGCTTCAGGTCATCAACACTGGGGTCAGTGGTGATTCTAAGAACATTTACACTGTCGTTTAGGTTAAATCTTTATGTACAAGTTATATTCTGTACTTTTTAATTTTAGGATAGCTATTCATTAGAACAAATGTGCGGCGGCACTGCAATATTTCCGTCCGCTGAGAAGACGGAGAACATGTTGATGAACCTCCTAATGCCTCTGTGTTTGCGAGTTGGTAGCGGCAGGAAAGGTATGCTACATAATTACATAGAATCTTCAGCATTAAAAAGAATTGATCAGATCAAAAAGTCCTGTCGAATGGTCTAAGTCAGAGTTCCCCAAACTTTTGTGTTCGTCGTAGACCCCCTGCCATGTTTTTCCGTGTTGGGTAGACCCCCTACTTACCTGATATTGATTTCCTATAAATTTCTGACTGTAGTGAAGTTTAGTGTTAAAAACTTAAAGTAAAACACATGTTAATTTATACATTTATTAGTTGAATTTAAATTAAAACTACTCAAAATAAAATTTTGTATCTATTGTGTAAAATATATGTAACATTAAATAAACATAAAATGAACTATAAATAAAATAACATAAGCAATTAGTCAATATTTTTAGTTAAAATGATGAACATGATGCTTTAATAATAAATTATCAACAACACAGTATACACATACAATACAACACATATGTTACTGTTACTATCAACTACATTGATTTTCATCAACCCCCATTTTCATTTCATGGACCCCCAAATTTTTTTCGCTGACATAGACCCCCTGCAGGTTGTCATAGACCCCTAGGGGTCGATATAGACCACTTTGGAAATCACTGGTCTAAGTCTTCTCTGAGACAAGAAATCTCGAAAAATAATGATACAGCATTTTTATCTGTTTCTATTTATGATTATTCAAACATTGGAATGATTTTTTTAAATAGTTTTACAACTCTGTGATGTAAAATTATCGATTTAGTCGATTTATAGTATATAAACCAGTTGATGTACAATAATTTTGTGTGAGAAGATGTGTGAATAAGCAAGGTGGCGTGTGCAGACGTGCCGCCGCTGCGCCAGTCGGACGTGTCGTACGTGGTGTCGGTGGTGCTGAACGCGCTGTGCCCGCCCGCGCCGCCCGGCCAGCTCGCCGCCGTCAACGCCAAGCTGAACGCGGCCGACGCGCGCGCCAACTCGCTCACGTTCACCGGCAGCCGCGACATACGCAACACTACACGCCTCTCCAACCAGCTGTACCGGATCGCGTTCCTCGGTAACTGTGTGCACTTTCACATTAGTTTAAGTAAAAATGTACACACACAATAATATAGTTTTTGTAAAAAAATATTACGTAAATACATAACGCATTTAAAAGTAATTCGGTTAAAATGGATAATTTTTGTCACCAGCCCTTAAAGTGATGTGCGCATGCTTCACAAGCGAGCTGTGCTCCGAGTGGGGCCGCATCGCCCGGGCCATGCGCGAGCTGGGCCGGCGGAACGAGGCCGCGCACCACCTGTGGGACTTCCTGGAACACGTCGTCACCTACCGCACTCCGCTTTACGTGCTGCTGCAGCCCTTCATAGTGCACAAGGTCACTGCGACACTCATATTCAATGGCATTGTGACGCTGTCACCCTGAGCCCTAGTAAGACTTACACTACGAAAATTTGTTTTTTAAGTGAAATTTCTTTACACTCGGACGTGCTCTCCGAAGAGCATAGTGCAAAGGGGCTCCGGTGCGTTTCTCTGGAGATCCCGGAGCCCCTCACCGTGCAGCGAGGAAGAGCCGCCGGGGAGATTTTAGTGGTTAAAAACACATAACCTCGCCTTCCCCCAAGAAGATTTCCTCCCCGTGAAGAAAAAAAAAGACGGTATTTAATACTGCAACTAGGCGCATGTGTATCTATAAATCGAACTGGTAACTATAAAACAAATGAATATGTTCCTTTTACTTTGACCAGCTATCACAGCCACCGATCGGTGACCACGAGCGCCACATGCAGTTCGTGGTGCGCGAGCGCGTCCGTGGACTGAAGCTGCCCGCAGGACGCGCCCGTGGTGCCCTCCTCGCTGAACTGGCGAGGGAACTGCGCACTATGAGAGACACGCACGATCACTACAAGTTTGGTATGTAGTTGATAACAACGAAGCCGACTCTTCTTAGAGCGAAAACCGTTTTATCAAAAAAATGACATATTATGAGTACAAAAACATTTTAACAAAATACCAAGCAAAATGACTGAATGACTGAGAATTACGATTGTGGTAATTTCTAAATAAGCTTGAACAGTGGCTTATTCAAAATTGTTTTCATTTACTGAACGTATTTTACAACTACGACTTTTACAAATACTCTAAAACGTAAGCTTATTTTAAACAACGAAAGTCTTTTAAGTGTGTGATAAAATATTAATTTAAAAGGTTTGATTTCTAACTTTTTAAATTAATATAGTATTTTAAATTTACATGCCAATTGGACAAAATATGCTAGTATTAGAAATTGTCAGCATAGTTAATTACCAAATAAATATGGTATATCTATGTAAATATAGTATATGTATTTAAGTAGGGTAATAATAATTTATTTGCTGTTTACATTATTTAGCATAGTGTACCCAGACCGTATGTTATATTTGTTGATTAGGATATTGGTAGGTTTATTAAATTCAAGACTACATAAGTACTCTACAACGACAACGAGCACGTATGTAAAGAAGAAAGAGAACATAGGCGCCAGAACTTCGTAATATAACTAGAGGTACAGGCTAAGCGATCTAAGAGCATTGCTACCTCTCAATCCGGTGCGAATGTCAAACTTGGCTTCTCTGGCTAAAAAACTATGATACTTGGAAATGAATCCGTCCGTGAGTAGTAACGTTTGATTTGATATCGTTTTTTATTCTTCGATATTCTTTAATTTGTTACAGAGCAAATAGCCGAAAGCCTGGGAGCGGCGGGGGGTAAACGCGCTTCAGAAGCGATACCGCGAGGAGACAAACAGCAGCAGCACCGGCCTTCGCTGATCTCCATGCTGGTGGGCCGCGCTGGCTTGCCGCGCACCCCGACCACCCCGCCGCCACCCTCTGCGCACAGCGCGGTAAGACACTACAGCACTCACTATACGAGACACCACACGAGAAAATAAGACACCCGTACATATCCATACAGTGAATTCATTAACGTATTGCAATTTGCAAATAACCGGGGTTCATAAGATTCAGCCCTGTAGTTCTGGGCTCTCAAGAATAAGACTACGGTCGTAGAAGGCGACTAAAAGGGACCTCGGATTCACTGGGCGACAAGGGTGGGGGCCGCCAAGGTGAACCCGGGAAGACATCGGCTGGCCCGTGTCACCTTGCACTGCAAGGGCACAGTACAGCACATTATATAGCTAATGTAGTTTTAGGCCTCACAGCCGTTGTAACCTTTTCGGGACGTCCAAAGGTAGGGATTTAAAAGCAAAGAAGTTGCAAAGCAATGATAACCTAGTAGCTGAATCCAAACCGATTTATAAAAGAATATAGACCAATAAACTAATAATAATTGTATACGGAAATGGGCTCGTTATGTCAAATATAGGACCTAATAAGCATTACGATATATTTATTACATATTAATTGCTTCATAACGATGTGCAGAGAATAACAAAGAGTCTAATCTTTCTATATTAATAAATGGAGTGACTTCTTTGTTACTCTTTACTGCAGAACTGCAAAAGGAAAAGAGATGATTCTTATACTATACGGTGCGGCGAGTTTTACACAAAGTTTTGGTACATAATAATTTGATAAGCACTCATCCCATGTTATTACACAGAATCAGTATCAAGCAGTTCTACAACAAGCCAGCAGATCCCCGCGTACGACCTGCCCAGCAACAACAGCGGCCGCCACAGTGACACCAGCAACAACAACATCAGCATAAATTCACAGATTGGTGAGTTGACATGTTTGTGCTTCATCAATATTGTTTAATACGAATTACTATCACTAATCTGTTAATTTTAAATAAATTAGACGTCTTATTAATAATAGTTCGTCTAGCCAATTTACGTTTTAAGACTTCAACATCGGAGAAGTTTCTGAATTCCACACCGCCGTATCCGCCGTAGCGCCGTCATTTATGAACCAATTTTTTCTTGAATGAACAAATTCTTTCAATAAGATTCCATATTAATTTTGTTGACATAGAACCTAGCATTCCGAAAATATTATACATACTAGGAATTATTAAACTATTATATATACAGGAAAGAATTCTTACGAAAGACCTGCACAAACGTGGAAGAAGAAGGGATTGTAGACACCAGAACTTCTTCCATCCAATATACTTCGGAACTAAAAGAGAGCGCCCTCGCGAATGATACTAATCATTGTTTCGTCATATTTGATTTGATTTGAAGTCAGTTTTTGTTTTCACTCGTAAATATACTTGATTTTTTGTACAGGAATATCTGCGAACTATGTTAATGAACAGAAGCCGGCGGCCGCCGCCCCGACGTACGCACAGACTGCGGCGAGCACACAGACCAAGCTGCGTTTCGTGTCATCGGTCGAGTTCAAGCTCACTTCAGGTACGTTATCTACAAGGGATTAGTGACAGATCGACAGCAAGAATTTATGCTGCGCTAGAAAACTAAAACTACATATACATTCGGCTATAGAAAGAAAGAAAAAACATTGTCATGAATAAATTGACAGACTGAAATTAAAATAAGTAAATTTAAAAAAAAAATAAGTTTGTATTCGGATAAGGCAACTGTATTCGTATTCGGATATAATAATAATTAATAATATGCTCAATGAGATATGATTCCTACTTTGACGTCGGAGATTTTTTAATAGCTTTTACTGCAAAAACAACACAAGAGATAGACATTATACTTTGGTATGGGAGACCAAGCTATAGTTATTAAGTCCCCCTGGCAAAAGTTATGAAGTAACGACAAATATTTTGAAGGCGATACCACGATGACTCCAATGTCACCGCAGTCACCGGGCGAGGTTTCCTTCGATGAAGGTGACGATCATAGACCTCGTCTGCAACGAGCTCACGGACCTTCCAAGAAAACATTCAAGTTCAGACGCAGCCGACATGCTACCAAACCTGAAGTACGTACATTATTGAAGTATACCAGATTTCTTCGTGGCAGTATTTATCATCTACTGTCATATCGATGAACGTTTTATAATGCCACCAAAATACTATTGTTTTTTGTGATTTTTGTCTAAAGGACAACGTTACAATTTCACCGGCGCTTGAGCCTTGAGATAAGAGCAATGTTGGGGCTCCCGAGAGGGCGCGAACCACGACTGTGGAAATAGTTTTCTCGTACAACGTTTTTGTAGATCTTTATAATGATACATATATTATATATTTGTTGATGAATGATTAATCTAATATGAAATAACCTATAATTAAAATAGTTACGGTAAAAGTGTATTTTCTCGTACAAGTTTTATTTTGTATACGTAGTCCAAACTTGTTGTAATAATTTCTAATAGACGTATCCGTCTCGCCTGGAGTCGGACGAGTGCTCGTCAGGGGGCGCCGAGGGCAGCCCCCCGAGACTGGCCCGGCCCCCGTTTCTACAGCCTCCATGCAGCTCGCTGGCTGACAATTCATACGATAGCGAAATCTCGCAGACTTCCTCCACATCTGGATACAGGCAAGTTATTTTATTGTTGTTCAGTTTCATTAATATGACTGCTAAAGTTTTAACTTTATATCGTTCCGATGAGATGTGTAGTTACAGCAGTTGAGCAAAAATGTGGATGTTTAGCAAAAATATATCCCTCTCAACTTCCATTCACCTCGCCTGATCGCACTTTTCGTCACGCATTCTTATTCCATAAGTCAGGCGTGCGTAAAGAAGTTTAACTTCAAAAATACATAAACACAACATTGAACGAGAGCGAAAGATGCTGTCGGTCCAATATGCTGGCCCGCAGATTTGCACGTTGTTCTCTAAATGTTAAGCTCACACTCTTCCGAGCATACTGTACAACTTTCTGCACATGCAGTATGTGGGTATGGCTCAGTGTGACTCAAAGATCGTACAACGCTTTCCGTGTTCAATATAACAACGCGTTGAGGGTTTTGTTGCTGAATATACATCTAAACATTAATTGATATAATAATATCACAACCGCCACCACAAACCTAAACCAACTCATAGTTTCACACAATTAAATCTTAACTTGCGACTCTATGTAACAGGGAGAGCTACAGTCTGCAGGCATCGATGTCAGAGTCGCCGGGCGGGTCGGTGCGCGCAGCACTAGCCTCTCCTGAAGCGCCCTCGCAGCGCACCAGTTCAGTGACCCCGCACGCCAGCCCCGACGGTAATCGACCCTTCGTATGTACCCACACTTTACACTAAGGTACCGCGCCCGTCTTCTCTCTATCTCTTACTGTCGACCTCTTCATATCTGTGAGTAAATTCTATCGTCCTATATTATTTGGTTCGACGCATTGTTTTTTTTCTACCAAATCATTTTATTATGGATTTTGCTTCAATATGTTCTAGAGGTTATTAAAAATTTGTTCATTATAATGCTGTACTAAATTAATAATCGCGAAATTAGCGAATACAACCTTTATATTTTGGGCTAAACACATAATAGAAATTACATTTCAAAGTCTAAATAATCGAGCTTTAATTAGTTGTAACCTAAGAATCATAACAGACAATTAATTTTACTCAATCGTTTATTTAATCTATCCTATATATATCCTTTCTTTCTAAGCATGGGCTTTGTAATTAAATATACATATTTTCATTTTAATACCAGGAAATATTGTGATGACCATCTTTTCCAGCATCTCTAAGCTGCGACTCTGTGACTTCGTCAGCGGAGCGCACAGCATTGCTGGGTGCAGCCAGCCAGCGATCACTCTTACTTAGCAGCGAGCTACGAGACGAAGATACTTTGCTGTAGGTCAAAATGCTCATAAAAACATTTATGATCTATTATTTCAATTACATAGAATATCTGATGGTAGATGTGTGAATTGTTGTTCCATTAGTATATAGAAGTGATATTGTTTAGAGATTATACAATTACAAATTTATTATTACTTCATTGTTTTATTTACCATTACTAAAACTAAACTAAAGATGTTGAAAACAACATCAATAAATATATATATATAAAACTTCTTTTATTTTTAAAAATATAAGGGCTCTATTCACTTGCCACTTATTTAATTCCTTATTGAAAGGCTATAATATTGACCGCTGCTAGCAGAACTAAAACTTACTATTGTTAGTTACTAATACTAACACATACAAAATCATTCAGTTTCTTCGAAATAAATTTAAGAAAAATAGAAACTCAATGCTGTTTTTTGTTGTGTTGATCTTGGCAGATTAATAATGGTCTACTTATCAATTCATTTCTTTTTTTTACAAATAAAAAATTAAAGAACATGTTATTAAGGCAAAATATATTTTAATAGAAAAAGTAATTAATTATCAGGGTTCCTTACAAATCAAAAAAGGTTGCAGTGCCATCTGAACATCATGTTCTAATGGTATTTCATGAATATACTTTGAAAATGTAATTACAATTTTATACAAGCTTCTTTTCACAGAAGAAACAAGGGCAGTTCGTAGTTTAAGAGCGAATCCATCATTTACAAAATGTTTCCGAGGCACAAGACCTGGTTTTGTTAATTTATCCAGATTTTGCTTTAAATTAACCAATGTTGTTATCACCTTTGGGAGGTCACTTTGAACAATGCCATACTTATCTTCTTTTATTGACGCTGCTACAATAGTGGCCAAGCCTTCACAAGTCCAAATAACAGGTTGTGACTGAATCAATAGATATTTTAGTCTTGTGTCTGTGAGTTCACCAAAGAAATAACTTATGCCTGGCTTCTGGCACAGTTTTTGAAGGTAACTACTAAATTCTTTCTTTACCGCATTGTTAAAAGCGTTGTCAATTTCACGTTGCTTGTGATCTTTCAAATCAAATAACTTTGATGATTGTGCCATATTCCTTAAGGGAGAAGAATATACTGACATATTCGGAGAGGGAGTATTTGTGATATTGTTCTTCAGTTTTATGTTATATGAATTGTCCGTTTCACCATTACTCCCTTCTCCATTTATGATATCCAATTCTCTATTCAATTCATTTATTATTTCTATACAGTTTTCCAACAAATTATTCCAGTTCCTTGGATGTCCTCCAGGTTGGGAGAGTGTAAAAACTTCATTTCTTCTCTTGGCATCTGTCATGGATAATATTTTTAAATCCAATGCTGCTAAATATCTATTGAATTTTGATGCTTGAGCCAGAGCAGCGCATAATGTAAGTTGAGTATCAGACTCCATGGGAAATTTCATCGGCTCTGTAAGTACTATGTTAAATACTGTTCTCATTGTATAAACTGATATGAAGAATAGGCTTGTGTAAAACCACAGTCCAATGTAAATTCCTGACGCTAACAAATTAAGAATATTGTCCAGGGGTGGGTCATCTAAGTATAAACTGTAAACATCACTAACCATATTTCTGAGATTTCCTCCCCACAGGTAGTAGAAAATACAAAAATACAAAACTGGCATTATTGATTTCTTAAATCCAGTGGAAATTATGTGACTCACAACTAATTTAATTTGCTGAAGTTTGTCTTGGTAAATGTGAGAGAATGTCAGAACAGTTGTGCCAAGTACATGGACATTTAGGAAATAATACAACCCCATCCACATTCCCCCAAACTGTAAAAGTAAACCCTGTTCCGAAAGGCACTGACCATCATATTGTTCACATGTTTTTCTCAAAATGTTGAATTTGCTGCCCGCTAAAGACGTATACAAGCTTATAGTGAAATATCCACTAAGGGAGTATAGGACACCAAAGCCTATGTTCTGCAACGTAAACATATTTAAAAACATTGAGAACCTTGTAAAGTATTTAGGCTGCTGAACTGTATAATAACTTCCATAAACGTATGCTTGAAAAAATGATACTAGTGTCAGGAGCACAACATTCAGGCTCATTTTCCAACTGAATATATCATCAAAAGTTGAAAGCATCCATGACACAGGGTGTATTGGATCTCCTTGTATGACAAATACTAGAACCATCGCAAACAAAGTTTGTAGCACAATGTTCCATAACACTGCCTTCACTAGTCTTTGAGAAAAGATTTCATTTTTGTTCTCCATACCGGCTATTATAGGTTATTCTTCTTCTATTTTGACATAACTTCTTTTATTACAATGTTATCGCAGATTCTTCAATTGCTTTAATTATATTTATAAACCTAATTTCATCTTTAAAAAAATGAGAACGTAATTCAACAATTTCACAGTTTAAAACTGGATGTATTTCAAAATTTTAAACCAGAAACATGATGATGATAATAATTTTTCCCTAATGGGAAAGGCAAAAGACTTTAATACATTCAGCCATGTCTTGTTCTTCTCTGTATTTGTTCCAAACTAGAAACAGTAAACTTCATGTTACTTTTTCTTTTTATAGCTAGGGCAAAAGTCGAATTATTTTTATCAGAATAACAAACTTAGTTTAATTTATTCATATTTTCTTACGTCGATCAATAAAAGAAACAAAATTTTAATTATTTAAATCTACAGAAAAATAATCTAAAATCGATGAATTCATCAGAAATCGTGACCAAATTGAGTTGGCTTGGGCGAAACTCTAAAAAGGTTAAAAGAAATTGCGGAGCTGGTGATCAATCAAGTCACAGAGGAAGATTGGCGTGGCTACGATGATTGGCAAAAGAAATAACTAAAGAGACCATAGATCAATTCCTGATTGAGGTCCGCGACGGTGAGGATAGTCACATCGATTCAACCATGTGTTACAATTCTGAATCCGACGATTTTTTAGGTTTTTTGTTATTTGAAATAATGAATACAAATGTGTGATAATTATTTTGATTTTTTTTTCATCATGATAACCTAAACCTGTAAAATGGCAAAATTAAAGCATTTTTAAATTTATAGACACTCGGTATGGTCATCAATAATTATAAGTAGGTCACATGACTATCGCATTCCTGAACTCTGCATTCAACTCGCTCGTTGACTATATCTAACTCTTCTTGGAAAATAATAAAATAGTTATAAAATGGCATGTGTACTTTATTTTTATAGTAACTGGTTTGCAGTATTAAGAAATGGAATGGCTGTAGTGTTTTGGGATGGTTACAGATGATATATAGATGATATACGTTAAAAACACCTACAAAATACATTATAGGAGGTGAAGATAAATTACAATATTTACAGTTGTTATGGTGTTCAATAATAAGTTACATTTTATTGTAAATTGTTAAAATTAAGTTAATATACAGCACCATACAAGAACTACGATTTCTAAGTATATATGACTACTACATCCTAATGTATTATAATAATAGCATATGGAGTTCCAATTTATTCTTTTGAATTGAATATAAACAGGCAAAAAACAAAAATTCGATTATATTGTAAATATATGAATTCCAACAATATATAATATTACATACAAACAAACGAAATACATACGTAGCAATATTTTTTTGACTAAGTACAAAGTGTACAGCGTCTTCAAACTCGAGTTCAAAATTGCGCTAACAATTATCGAAGTGTGTAACTTAATAGCAGGAATCAGGTACTATTTTATAAGTCATGTTTCTTCGTCTTACTCTAGTCAAATGAGAAATATGGATTAAACATATAAAGAAAAAAGAACAACAATTGACGATTGTACATAAGAATGCAAATAAAGTGATTGATAATAAATTAATCAATCTTGACATCACTTAACCTACAAAATGTATTTAAATGCTCTTTAAAGAGATAAATTGTAACAACAAAAGATAAGAAAGGATTCGGACAGCCTCAAGTTGCATAGAAGCCTTGTTCAATCCCATTGTTGGCAACAACAAATTTGTTCCAATTTTAAATGCTGATTTACCATGCTCGGTGAAGGAATTATGAGGAACCTTACCTTAGAGAAATATCTAAGACGTGTAAAGTTCGTATTGGGGCCGTGTGGCATACTATGCTAATACTTTCTTTTACACTGAGAGGGCGCAACAGTGGGACATATATCGGCTTTATTTAGGATAAAAACATATTCATGAACTAGAACCAAAAATTACATGTAAACATACATACATATTAATGAGCTGTCGCATAAAAGATAGAAATTGTGAACGTTTTATTATACAATATTGTAATAAAACATCATTCTTAAATAGTATTAAAATACTGATTTTGAAACAGAGAGGGGGAATGCGGTTGTTAGCTCGAAAGCATGTCAAGTTTAATGGTCTCTCATCTCACTTAGCCTGAACTTAATGAGGAGGTAACTAAAGACGCAATAATATCCTCACTTCAAGGTACGCACGCAGAAAACAACATAACAAACATACAACAAAGAACCATAAAAAAAGGAACGGGTGAAGCCGTATTAATTAAAACCCAAATTTAAAGACAATCATTGTAAAGTCTAGTAAAGGTAATTACATTGAAATTGCTGACGCAACAGATAAAATGTTAAAAAGCAATAACGAAGCAGTCTTATAGTAAGTCTTGTTTTTGACATATAAGTAACCTATTAAGGCATAAAATTAGGCTAGTACTGGCGGATAAAACACAAAAACAAGCTAAGATTATTTTATAGAAGGAGCGACAATCATACGGCTTAGCTGAAGTTGTGATCATAACGAATACAAGCAACACTAGACGAACTTTTATGTTAGACCTACGGCCATCTCACTTTTCCTGCAGAAGTAGTCTACTTAACCTTACCAGTGGTATTTGTGCTATTTCCTCGATCGAGCCGCCAGTTTCAAGAGTGCTCACCCTTGTATATTATTTTAATTCTAGTCTATGGTTCTGTTTAAATGGAACATATAATGCGGTTCATGAATGAAGCAACTTACTTTAAATATTAATCACTGATTTTTAATTTAGTTACCTTTTAAAATTATATTTTAAATTAAAAAACGGATAACCCTCACATTTAAACTAACGGGGTGGACAGATATAGCAGTCGCTTTTCACAGAGCTTAGTACAGAGTTAATAGCTTCTATACGTGAGAGAGGTTGATCCTATCGTCATACACCGGGCACAAATATTAGCAAGTATTTTTTTGTTCATAAAAATCAAGCAATCAAGAATTCGAAACTCTACCATAATCAGATCAGAAGACGCCATGATGCTGGTACGGAGGTCTTTACGCGGGGAATGTTAGGCAGAAAGAAGAACAAAGAGAATATGTTGTTGACAGTCTGCCTGTCTCGAGCCTGTCGTCTATTATGTTGTTATTCTATACATATATTCTTTCACGGCCCTTCAGCTCTCGAGGGATAGACAGAGATGGCAATCGTCGCCAGGTTATCCTTCTATGTGATATTGTCTACAAAAAAACATCGCCTGAGGGTTATCAACCAGATTGAAGGAAACGTTGATTTTATTTATTATGTAAGTGACTTTTCTGTGTATTTGATAGTTGAAAAGATGAAATACGTACACAAATAATGCTTAGAAATACGACACCAAGTGTCTAATGTTTGTAAGTTCCAGTATTCTATGTTAATATTGTACATCTACATTACAAGGTTATGTACAGGTCTAATTTTATACGAATATACGAACATATTTTTAATAGAGATTACAAACAACAAATAAATTAATTATAAACGCGGAAATAAAATGTTTACACTTAAAATAAACTTATATTTATAAAAAAAAAATTTTTGTATATAATATTTATATCACAGATACCCGAGAGAGATACAATATCTCTCACATAGGTATTATTCAACGAAATTTTAGTTGATAAAATAAATAAAGAGCACTATACATCAAAGTGCTCAAGTAAAATAAACCCACTTTTCACAGAGCTTATCACTGCCAACATAACTATACTACGCATTTGCTGGTCACAACCTGGGGTGTAAGCGGAGGGGAGAGCGTTATATAAGATGGCCGATATACTAATATAGTTGGCGGCAATTAAATCTAATGTTGACTGTTAATGCGCAGAAGTCGAAAATAATATAGGAGAAAATAATATATAATAATATAGGATAATATCATAGGGAACTCAGGGGGCACGGGCGATACCCCGCTCGCTCCGGTGTACAGTCTCTTTCAAAATTTTATGTTAATTGACTTTTATTTCCTGTTCATTTTGAGTTTTTTATTTATTGACTGTTTAGTTTGTTTTTATTTTATTAAGTTGTGTTGTTGTATTGCATATTATTTTTATTTAATATTTTTTAAAAAAACAAATACACTTTTTTAATAGACTTAATTGCCACTAACTTCACTGTCTGCGATTTCTCATTCAACCTTCCTTCCATGAACCAAAGATAACATTTATTGAGAAAATAAATATTAAAAAGGAATTTAATATTAAAATATGATTATTTTACGTTTGTTTCCATTTACCCCAAAAAAGAGTATTATTTTAAATTCACAGCCTTTTGTATGACCACATGCTATCTCGAAATTTAAGTTGTTTTTTTTTATTCTTTCTAAGCAAGTGCTTGACTACGATGCCACCTGATGTTAAATGCTGCTCAGTCTTGGATGGTAAGGCGCACTAGCATAGTAAATGCGTATTTACTCTACTCTTGAAAATACCCACTATGTAATGGGAGGGAAAGACAGACGCGGGCAAACTATTCAAGTCCTTTTCTGTATGAATGAAAGACGAAGCAAAGCGCTTCGTTCGGGTTTGAGGGATGTTCACAACAAAAGGATGAAATACTGCAGTGCGTCTTGCAGTCCGATGGTGGAACGGGGATGGGAGAATTAGATCATGTAGTTCCTGTGCATTTGTTTTATGAGAAGAAAGGTAAACGAGAATTCGGTTAATCTTCGCGCTGCTCGCATACCTCAGGCGGTAAACAGCAGTTATGCAAGCACATTACATTACTAACAAAAGCGATTGGAACGCAGCGTTCCAAAGGATTTGACCATTGAGTTTCCAGATTTGGAGACAGATTTGGCTAACTTAAAAATAATATCATAAATTAAACCGACTACTTTTTTTAAATATCCTCGAGATAGAAGGACTTAAACTTGGAAGTAGTCACTGACGATGCCATCGACACCGCTATTAATACTGTTTTTGGGCTCCCTATTGGGAGGTACATTGATTTTTTCGTAACCGCCAGACGAGTCCGATCTTTCAACGGAGTTGGTTGCGATGTCATTGTTCACTTTCTCGTATGGCGGCTCCTTTTGCGACAGTTCGAAATACTTGACACTTTCGTAGTTGGGGTCTTTTTTGGATCGCACTGAATCATACTTCGAGTCTTTCGATCGCACTGATTCATATTTCGGGTCTTTACATCGCAACGATTCATAGTTAGGGTCTTGTGTGTTGACGCTCTCGTAATTAGGATCTTTCGGTCGAACTGATTCGTAATTAGGATCCGATTCGCTGCCTGTGTTATAGAAGGGATCGTTCGACATGGATTCGTAATTTGGCTCCGCCATGCCCTCGTCGTTGTTATTCGCGGGCCAATTGTTGTATTTAACATTTGTTTTGTTAACAGTAGAATACGTCGGCTGTACTTTGTAGTTGGGAGCGATGGTCGCGTACGGTGGTGTGGGCGGTTGATTCCTCAGCACTTCGTAATTGGGATCGGAGTCGGAGGCGCTGTTGTCAGGTTTCGTTATATGTTCATAGCCTGGATCACTGCTAATTATGCTATTAGGTCCGCTGTCACCCAGATGATTTAGCTTCAACAAATTGTTGTTGGTGAAGGTGGATAAAGTTTTGCTGATATCCTTCACGGTCTCGTACCCAGGGTCCTGGTTCTGTGAGTTTGTGCGTTCTTTGTGCGCTATCGTCTCGTAACCGTGGTTGATGGACTTCTTGCGGTCTATTGTTTCGTAGCCGGGGTCGTCGCCGCGGTATTTCAAACCGCTAGTTTCGGGTTCGTCGGGGAATTCCTTTAGTATTTTAACGGTTTCTTCAGTCTTGGTTTTAGTTTTCTTCATCACCTTCGCGTACATTTCTTCGACGTTACGTGACGGGCTCTCGGTGACACGTTGTTCAGAGTTCATGCTGATGTTGGCGTCCGCTGATGAGTAGTCGCTGTATACGGGGCCGTCAATTGAGTTGTAGAGATTGTCTGCGGCGTTCTCCTGTTGGTCTATATCGAAGTTGAGCTCCTTAGCGACTAGAGGGCGGATTAGATCTCCCGAACTAAACCTGTGCTTTTCCACAGGATAGTTGCAACCGTAGAAGTCCGAGGAACTGACGCAGCTGTTGTTGCGCTGGTGTTTCTCGTTGAGGCTCCGTCGAAGCTTATCGTGGTTGAAGTTAAGGTCACCTGGGAATTTTTACATATCAAATTAACATATATTAAGATGTTAATAATATATATAAGCCAAAGAATATATCATTCTTCCAGCTGCTGGTTAAACAAAGAGCCGTGATAGCTCCGTCTCCGGAACTCAAGTTGCACAGTACGCCTGCAACCCGAGTTCGATTCCCGGTGCCGGCACCAAAGAATTTGTTACAAGGATAACATCGTGAATAGAAAATTTTCTAAGACATGTGAAGTCTGCCAATCTGCACTAGAGCCGCGTGGTGAACTATGTCCTTGTAGTATCTTTATAAAGAAGATCTGTGCGACATAAATATATAGGCTAGTAACTTTTAATTGACCAATACATTTGTTACTCACCTGTGCTGGATATGCGTTGGTGTCGTTGTGCCTGCGAGAGAGGCACGTGAGGTGCGTGGGCAGCTTGCGTCGCGTGGGCAGCATGCCCAGCGTGTGATGCATGTGGGGCATGGGTAGCATGGGCAGTATGTTGTGGAACGTGTGGTGCGTGTGTCGTATGGGCCGAGTGTGTAGCGTACGCCGCGTGTGTGGCGTGTGTTGCGTGTGTAGCGTGTGGTGGTGGTGGCAACGGCGAGTTGGCTACGCGCTTCTCCGGCTTAGGTGAGCCCAGTGCACCCGTGGAATTCGAACAGGATGAAGTCGATGCTGTACACGAAAAATAAATCGTAAGGGACGGAGCCCGTATCGCATGATCTAATCTACATTATCTTTTATCTGTTATAGCTTCGCGGAAGAAGATCACGTTTAAGACCAGTTGTTACCTGGATATGGAGGCACTAAATTTCTATTAGAACTATATCCTTTGTAGGCAGGTGACCTAAGATAATAGCTTTGAAATGTTTCAATTTAATGTGACATTCATGGATCATCTCCGATTTACAATATTCATATTCCTTTTCCACCTACTTATCGTACCTTGTCTGGAGTGTGTCGCGTGTGATGTGGACGCGCCAATTTCCGGAGGAGCGCTCCTTCTGTGGACAGGATAACAATTATGTTTACGCACTGATCCGGATTTGGAATGGAAAAGAATGGCTATGGCCCCTATGTCGTAATTCCACCAAGCATCGGTTTACTTCTTCTCCTTTTTCTTTCCCTCACCACTGAGGATCGTGACCACGTATAAGCAGTCTCCATTGAGTGCGGTCATAGGCGGAGTGGTCCGCACACTGCATGCTGCATCCCACCGTCTTCGTGATTGTGTGCGATCATTTTGTAGGCACCCTTCCCTGAGCATGTTTCCCGTCCATTTTGCCTAAAATTCGCCAGACAGTGCTTTGAAAACCGCATAACCGATCCAAAGGAGCTGACGGCTTTTTTTATATTTCAGATAGCCGTGTGGAGATCTTAAGCTCCTTCAGTATGGACTCGTTGGTTCTCATGGCAGTCGACGATATACGGAGCAGCTTTCGCCAACTCCACATTTCGAAGGCGTCAATCACACGACTATGCCGATTTCTCATAGTCCAAGTCTCGGCACCGTAAAGAAATATGGTATTTATATATCGGTTTACTAGCAAGGCAATATTAGTAAATTGTGTTGATATACCTGGCGGAAAGGTCTGCTTGTGAAGCAGCAGAAACGGAGACAGTAGATGAGACGGAGGCCGAGGTCGCGGCGGGAGAGACTTCGCGGCGCCGCGGCTCGGGAGCGATCTGCGCGTACGTGTCTGACCCCTCGCCGACGCTCGCCTCCTCTATGGCAGCGTACATCTCATCTGAAAATTAAGAATACTTTTGTTGCATATATCATCGATAAATCAATCCTGCATATTAGCTATATATACTAATACCATACAAAATTATTTGTATGTTTTAACTTTTTTTTTGACGGAGGGGAAATCTTCAACATGATACCCCGCCTTCTGGTGCGGTTATGTGGAGTTTTTACCCACTACAATCCCCCCGGAGGTCCTTCCTCGGTGCATGGTGAGGGACTCCAGTGGAACGCACCGGAACCCTTCTGCACTGTTCTCTTCGGAGAGAAGGTCCCTTTACCGTTACTTCCACGGTTCAAAGAGGCGTTACGAGTTTATTTATTTATTAATATCTGAACTCATTGATTGGCTAATTGCATTGAAAATATTTACTACAGGTAATAACATCTATGATTCATGTAAAAGGACAAGTTAGCATCATGTTAGTACATGTGCTCGTACCAACCCGAGTCGTCGGAAACGGTGGCGTAGTGCGGTTGGGTGGGCGGCTTCACGCTTTGCGCCCGGATGTTACTCAGCGGCTCCCGTACCGAGATGCTGGTGTAGCCCTCTACAAGATAGCAACAAATAAACACAACACTGTATTATATCTTTTATAATGTATATATGTATTGTATTATAATAGCGGGAAAATACCTATTACCACCCGAGAACTACAGGGCTGGAAGGAGTACTTATCTTTTTTTTTTGTTGACGGGGAGGAAATCTTCACAAAGATACCCCGCCTTCTGGGGAAGGCGGCGGTTATGTGGGGATCTTACCCACTAAAACCTCCCTGGTGGCCCTTTCCTCGGTGCATGACGAGGGGCTCCGGGATCCCACGTGGAACGCACCGGAACCCTTCTGCACTGTGCTCAAGGAGAGCACGTCCCGGGGAGGTTACTCCCTCCTTCCCTGTGCCCTCACAGCGAAAGGCGACACGGGCCAGCCGATGTCGCCTTCTTCCCGGGTCCACTTTGGCGGACGACGCAGGCCCCACCCTTGTCGCCCAGTGAACCCGAGGCCCCTTTTAGTCGCCTTGTACGACAGGCAGGGGATACCGTAGTCTTATTCTTGAGAGCCCAGAGCACAGGGCTGAGGAGTACTTATCTAGTCTAAGGAAGCTTAATTATTTATGGAGGATCACGAAGTAAAACCTGTGTAAGTGACTTACTGGCAGAGTCTGTTGAATCCCCGCTGAAGTGAACCGGGTTATCTATGTGCGGTCGGGGCGAGGGCGGAGTTATGTACGGCAGCTCCTGGCTCGACGGCAACTGTCCGCTGATTGCCACTGACGCGGATATCACCACTGACTCTGAAAGTATACATGCTTCTAAAGTGGTTATATGGTTTATCTATACCAGATTCAACTCTAAGGTAAGTCGACTTGAAGATTATTGCCTTCACAAGTTTGGTTTTTGCAGACTTCCCCACCCTGGTAAATGGCGGTGGGCTCATATGAAATATAATATTAAATTAAATTGACAAACCTCGACCGGGTTGACTTGCTTCACGTTCTTCTATCTGTATCTCCCTCTCCGACTCTTGATCTGGCGTAACCTCGACCGTGCTTAAAACAAAGAAAAAATATATTGAAAAACAATTGTATGAAGTGATATGGTGACGTCACGCTGTTACTCTATATCTGATGGGTTTCATATAATCTGTCCCGTATTTTTAACCCTGGCCGGTTAGACAAAGATAGCTTTTTGCAGTTGTAGTTTGTAAGCGATCGCCGCAAATTTTTATCAAATGATTTTTTTTGGAATAAAAAAACCGAAAAAATCGGCAATTCATTAGTACACTGGTATTCGAAACCGAGCCGTGGTAGCTCAATATCCATGGTATGTCGCCTAAGTTGCATGGTACGCTAGCAACCCGAGTTCGATCCCCGGTGCCGGCACCAATAAATTTGCTGTCGCAATTTTATGGCCTGATTTACCACGCTCTTGGCGGTGAAGGAAAACATCGTGAGGAAACCTACATATCCTAGAAAAATTTTCTAAGACATGTGAAGTTTGCCGACCCGCACTAAGGCCGCGTGGCGGACTATGCCCTTATACTCTCTTAACAGAGAAGGCCTGTGCCCAACAGTTGGACATATATAAAAGCTGTTACTAAGTAGTAATGCTACTTCGAACCCGCGGCCTGATAGATGGCGATAGTCACTCGGAATTAATACGTCCCAAAAATATTTTTGATACAGAGATATCTTAGAGAGGGAACATCTCTGTTTTTTTATCATATGTAGAAGAACGCACCAATCTCCTCCAGCTATGTGTTAAATAGTTGTTAGAAGTAACGCTACGAGCGTTATTCTGTTATACCCCGGTACTTTATCATTTGACATTCATACTTTGAAGATTTCATCCATAATTTTCACGATTTCTAATTCCCTTCACTCAATCTGCAAGACAATACTTCCATCGTTAAAAACCACATCAAAATTTCTACCATTCTAGTCTCGAATAGTATTTGACTGTTCTAATACTTTCGTGTATTTTTTTTATTTATAATTATTATAAAACTTTTGTTATGTCGAATGTAATGGATATATTATGTAATCAAAATGATAAAAACGATGTCTGACAAATCGGTTACAAGTTATACAATTAAAACGTCGTTTAAAAATTTACCAATCTAATTGTAACTTATTATTTCACTATCATATCCTCTTACTTAACCGATTGAGTTAATTCAATTATTTTGTTATAATTGTCAATAAGACGGTACACATAGAACTGGTCGAAGTGTTTTTTTTTTTTTTTTTTGTTAACGGGGAGGAAATCTTCAAAAGATACCCCGCCTTCTGGGGAAGGCGGCGGTTATGTGGGTTTTACCCACTAAAACCTCCCAGTGGCCCTTTCCTCGGTGCATGACGAGGGGCTCCGGGATCTCCAGTGGAACGCACCGGAGCCCCTCTGCACTGTGCTCAAGGAGAGCACGTCCCGGGGAGAGGATTCTCCCTCCCCTCTGTGCCCTCATAGTGCAAGGCTACACGGGCCAGCCGATGTCGCCTTCTTCCCGGGTCCACCTTAGCGGACGACAAAGGCCCCCATCCTTATCGCCCAGTGAACCCGAGGCCCCTTTAGTCGCCTTATACGACAGGCAGGGGATACCGTAGTCTTATTCTTGAGAGCCCAGAACTACAGGGCTGAAGCGTGGGCTAACCCATTCGAACACGAGTCAAAACGCTGCGGCTGCACTCTGTTAGAGTTATGGCCCGAGCCACGTATTCACTCCTCGCAATCTCTTGGGACATAATAGAGGTCTCGACCTGTACCCATTGGGTCATCTCTTAAGCCGGTAAAATCAAAATCTCATGGTTAACCATGGTGTGAGAACTATTTTCTATAGAGCATTTACGAATGCAATATATAAAGTATCAACACATATTTTATATACATTATTATATAGAATATTATATTGTTGAAAAAAATGTTGTCTATACTAACTTCTAAAAATAAAAGTAACAGAGAGCTTATTTATTTTCTATATGCTTACAACATCTCAAGAAGGGGACAATAGTAAATAAACTATATTAGTAATAACAGTAGTCCTTATAGTATGTCGATAGACGGACGGACAATTCTACCCGGTTAATACAAAGAAATATATTAAAAAATTAATTCAGCATTGAAACGCACATTGTCACAAAGTGTTTAAGAATGTTTATGTTGACGTCAACAAATATGTCATATTGTTTATTATAAACGATAAAATGTTTGATGTCCTGTTGTGGGACAAAGAACTTCATTTAATTTATGATTACGACTGTCATAACCTATTATTTATGACAATTAATGTGCTGGAAATAAATATTTATTATTCTGTTTTACACGGAAATATCCATTTTTATACGTATTCTACTTAAAACGCAAAATTGTAAGAATGGCGGCCTTTACACGTCTTAAAAAAATCTGAGACATGCAGTTCCTCAGTTCTAAGTCAGGCAAGACATAAACTATAGAAAAGATGATACAAACAGTGATTAAATATTAACAATAATTCTTTTTTTTTTTGGAGCGTCAATAGCCTAAAACTTTAGGGTGCGGTCAGCGAATCAAAAGATCGTAGGTTCGAATCCACCATTCGACTATTGACGTGAACCACCTCCAAACACAAGCGTACCCAGAAGTGCACGAGTCGGTGTTGCACATATTGACAGAATTTAATGTTAAAAGATACTACAAATCCACAAATCGTCCATTCGCGACCGTCGGCGTTACCGCTATTTTATGGGCAGGCCCCACCCCTTAGATGTTAGGAGCGTTGCTGGAGTTTCTTCGGCCACTTCTTCTCCCAGCGCCAACGCTTCCCGAAGGGGCACTCAAAGTTAGTTTAGCTTTTGAATGTCTCTTAGATTATCCGTGAAATAGCAACCGACCGAGTTGTGGTTCGGCCCTCTCGGGCGCCCTCGGATCGGCATGCTTACGCGTAACATAGTAACCGTCCAAGCCGAGGTTACTCCTCACCGGGGGGACCCTTGCGTCGAGTTACGAGCTAAGCGACCTAAGAGCTGTGCCACCTCTCAATCCGGTAAAGCAGTCAAGGCCAATCTCTCTGGCCAATCTGTGTAGTTCGTCATAAAAAAAAAATGTTAAAAGATACGAGTGTGAAAGCGAGATGAATGAGAGAATAACTTTAGATAATATTAGAAATTTAATTAGCGATAAGAATAAGATAGACATATTTATAAGGTTCTGTAGAGATGTAGTGAAAAAAGTAATGGCAAGAAACAAAACATAGTGTAAATAGATAGAAAAATTAGAAACAAAAATAAGAAACGTATGTATATAGAAATAATAGATATAATAAGGAAAATGTATAAATAGAAATAAGGAATTAGAAATTAGTTAAGCGTCCATCCGCGACCGTCGGAGGTTGCGAATAATCCTTGCGCGATACAAGCACTTCATGGGGAAACCCCACCCTCTCGATAGGATTAGGAGCGTTGCTGGAGTTTCTTCGGCCACTTCTTCTCCCAGCGCTAACGCTTCCCGAAGTGGCATATAAGTTAGTTTAGCTTAGATTGTCCCAATAGATTTCGTTAATAAAATAGCTACCGACCGAGTCGTGGTTCGGCCCTCTCGGGCGCCCTCGGACCGGACTGCTAACGCGTAATAATGGTAACCGTCCAAGCCGAGGTTACCCCTCACCGGGGACCCTTGCGTCGAGTTACTAACTAATAGAGGTTCAGGCTAAGCGATCTAAGAGCTGTGCCACCTCTCAATCCGGTGAAGCAGTAAAGGCCAGCTTCTCTGTGCCAACTGTGATAGTTCGTCAAAAAAAAAAAAAAATTAGTTTTATATAAAAGTAGTAAACGTAACTTTACATTACGTAAAGATAAAAATACCCCCAGCCAAACGCGCTGAGGAACAAAAATTGTAAGAAATCATCAATCAAAAAAAAAGTAAGCTTATTTGGAATTGTTAACAAGAATTTTAATAATATTAGCGAAAAATAAATATTGTTGGCATTCATTGAAAAAAAACATTCATATACACGACTAGTAACGAAAGTATTCACACGATAACAAGATACAACGTTAATTGTAATAATCATGTGTAATTTTAGCTTAGCTTAGGCATGTCATCTGAGTTACTTAACATAATAAACACTCAGGTAACATGATAAACAAAACACTCCGTCACATCCGTTATAACTTGACCACAGCCGATGCAACAATTACGACGAGAGACAGAGGAATGTTATAATATTGAATTACATTCACTGTTCTGATAACACTGTCGCATCTATTTGTGGTTTAAACAAATTACATTTCGTTTCTGAATTCAATTTGTTGTATGATTCTCTTCGAAAAAGTCGCCTAATGAATGATTCGCATACCATGATGCCCAAAACCGTAATTTACTCATTTCACTATCGGTCAATTATTATGTATTGAATTTTATTTATTTAAATTATAACACCGTTACAGATAATACCAATATGATGTTGTAAAAACTTAGTTAAATATATATTATTAAAATTAAAACAAATAAAAAGCTGCTTGATGTATTGAAAATAAATAAATAAATATAATAGAGTCAAACACCTTTTACGCATTTGTTGGTAGCTTCGATAAAAACCGACTGAGTGCAACAAAATATATCAATATGCAGTGAGATGGTATTAACAAACCCAACCGCGCGCGACAGCGGAGAGTTCCTGGACAAGTTAGTCCTGGAGACAGTAGGAACAATGGTTGACGACGGCGCATGCACACGTAACTGTGAGGCGTCCGCAACTGTAGCGCGGCCAGCACTTCTGGGTGATGAACCCAGCCCCGCAGCACCCTCCACACTTATTTAACCAGTGCGACGTCTCTCCTCACCTGCCTGCTGTACCCGACCATGCCCAGTACAAATAGGCTCGGGTACATCAGTAGAAAAATATAGAAATCTACAATTTTTTTTTGTATCTTCTCCACCATGAGACAATATTTGTCTTCATGAGGATTCCATATGGTTTGGTTCTCTTATTTGATCTTACAAATGTAGTGACACATTTGAAAGATCTCACAGTGTACGAGATTACCAAATGCATACTCACAATTAGAACATTACAATCTGCATCAAAATCAACAATTCCCTCAAACCCGAACGTAGCTCTTTGTTTCGTCTTTCCTAAATCGTATATCAAAGGACTGAAATAGTTTGCCCGCGTCCGTCTTTCCTAACGATTACAATGTGGGTGTTTTCAACAGCAGCGTGAATAGGCATTTACAAAACTAGTGCACCTTACCAGCCTGCATTTCCACTTATATGGGTTCGTGGTCAAGCACGTGCTTTGAAAGTATACAAATTAAAGCGTTGACGTCATTGAACGGTTATTTTTACACAATTGTAATTGTGGCATAATACTTGAGGTATATCACAATCAAAATGCTATTGACGCTTTACTGGCACATTGTATTATTTTATTAGACTTATTGGTACATAACAAAATTTTATAGTCATATACTCACATATTATGGTTCTCATTTTGAAGCTTAGCGTACGCATGTTCATAAGGATGGTCTCGGCTCGTGGATGCTGTTGCCGGAGCCTTACTTCCTGCCGATTAACAATTAACCCATTATCAACATTATAAGATTGATAACAATTAATACAGACATTCGATTCCTGGTAGCGGCACTTTCAAGTAGCCATATTATTAGATTTGTTGATTAGAATATCGAGACACGCGATTAGATTTGCAGATTGGTATAACTAATCCGGTAGCTTTGATTTATCGTAGCAAAAACAAATTGAAGGACACATTCACAACTGCATTCTCACATATAAAGTACACGCAATTTACACTGTAAAGGAACATATTTTTTTGTCTAATTTCCAAATTATTTTTTTAATTTTGGACTTACAGCTGATTAAACTTGATGTAAATATATATAGATAATAATGTTTATAGATACTAGAACCCTGCGAAAAAAAGGGAAGATCGATATATCTTCTCTATATAGAATTCAAAATGCAAATGTATAATTTCTTCTCTCTTCGTTCGATTTATATACGTAGCTGTTTTTGTAAACATAAAATCTAAATTGCGCGTTATTTTCGGATACATGTTTCGCAGTGGCACTAACGCTGCATTTACGGCACGCAATATCAACTACTTGTATGGACCAGGTACCGTAAGTGAAGGCGCGATGTGTTTTTGGTTTGATCGCTTCGGTTCTAGAAATTTTGATCTCAACAATGCCAAGTCCGGCCGGAGACGAAAGTCGATCACGATGACTTGAAATCTACAGCGGAAGCAGATTCATCTCAGACCACGTCGAAATTAGGAGCAGTTGTATACAGCTGATAAAATTTATATCAATCATTTACATTAAATTTAAAAGATCAAAAGCATGAAAAATGGTTCTTAAAAAGCAATTAAAATGTCCATCGCATTTGTTGAACACACGGAGAGGAACCATATTCAAACAATCCAAAGAAGCTGTTTGTGAGTAATATAGACATGTAACTTCATAGTGCATTACAACTTTATTTGAACGATAACGTTTGACCTCACATCAAAGGTAAACTCTTCGTCACCCTTTCCCGGCCGATGCAAATATTTTGATTATCCGTTTTTGGCGTTGATATCAATCGATCGACGATCAATTTTGCAATAATTTCGAAGGTAAGGCTAATTTTAAGCATTGGTTTCCAAACTGACATCAAAAAACGGTGGCAAAACGACGACTACATCTTGGCAGGGGTTATTTACAATCACCTGATAGTAAATAACCAGCTGCTATATGTAGACAGCACGATTTCATGTGTTTCGAATTTCACACAGATAATTTAGCTTTATTCAAATTAATACTAATTCAAAATAATGATTCTCGGCCAATCACAGTCCAAATGAGTACGGAAATCTATAAAATAACTTAGCTCAAGCTTTGCAATAACTTGGCTTAACTTTGCTACTGCTTTTTCTTACACAGCTCGCATATCAATCCCTGTATCTCTGGTGTCATAAATGTATAAAATTGTACCACCAATATAATAGAGAATTTAGATATAATATGGAATTATCAAGATTGATGCGGTAGTAATTTTTGGAAATGATAAAAATCAATAACTGTTGAAGTGCATACACGATGTTAAAGTTATTTCTATGAATTATGATAAATGTATAATTACGACTAAATTGCTAAATTCTTCCAATCTTGATTGCGCCTTTTTAAACCATCAAGAAATTAGAATGGTTTATAACGATCGCATAGTACTAGCGCGATGTGGAGAGATGGTATACTTCTAAATACGGTCGGTAAAGGTGCCGTTACTGGGTGCTTCATAAAACTTGTTCACAACCATCTTACGAATCTCTTACCACGTGTTTGTGGGTGGTATCAATTAACATTAGTTGTTCCACACGCTCTTGTGTCCCGTCTAGGGGAAAATTCAACATACTGCCTGTTTTATAAGACTTAAGAGTGTTACACATTTAGTTGATGTAATAGAAATCTCATGGGACAGTCGTGAGATCCTTTCAATTTCTTGGGTGTCGGTGAAAATGATATTTTCGAGGTGATAGACGTTTTTTTGGCCTTAGGATGAGAGTGAAGTGTCTACGGAAATAAATCGTCTAAAATAAATGCGGGTGAATTTTTTTGTACGGTTGTTAATATTATTGGCATTCAACATGTCAATCAAAATTTATGTCCCCAGGCACAATGTTGGTGATTTTAATACTTTGTCCACGGTCCATCACCATAACGATAGACTTTATTTTATTTATTTATTCTTTTGGAATACGCTAAACTAATCTTCACAACGATGGATTTAAGGCAGTAGTGGCTCTACCAGCTCAACCTTGGGGAGAGAAAAACATATTGGCAGATGTAATCATTAAAGATATAAGGAAATATCACAATAAATACACATACAAATACATACGTGACATACTATATTCTAAGAGTACACAATTGATAATAAATAGTCACAACAGTGGCTATATTATTTGCCATCAAGTAATGGCAATGAAATGTCTCTTAAAAATAAGCTTATTCGGTGCTCTTTTGACATAATTCGGTAAGGCATTCCAGAGATAAGACAGTACAGTGGTACCTCGATCTACGAGTACCTTAATATCAGAGTGTTTTGAGATACGAGGACTCGCACACTACACCGCTCTAACAGTTTCTTCCACCTCAGACTAGACCTCAGTCTGTGTGTTTGATAAGTTGGGTTGGCATTTAGTGGCATGGCAATTCAAATACTTTAAATGGGGAAAATTTCTTTGAGATACGAGCAAGGTTACGGAACGAATTAAACTCGTATGTCGAGGTACCAATTGACCGTGAACGAAGTATTAAAGGCAACAGCATTGTGCCATGTTGAATCCCAATAATATTAACGAACGAACAAAAAAAAAATTCACGTAAGTTCAACAGAAAAAAAAGAATTCACATTTCAAATCTCACACGGATAGATTTTAGACGATTTATTACCGTAGACACTTCACTCTGATACTAAGGCGAAAAAATAATCTATGACCTCGAAAATATCGTTTTCACCGACCCCCAAGAAATTGAAAGTCGCCAATTCAGCGCGTATAGCGTGAGAGAAGATGATGTTTTTCAATTGCAATTGGAGCACTAAAGAAATGGATTCAACATAATCTAATAAAAAATAATTCTATGTATACTACGTAACTTATATAATACAGCAATCACGGCTCTTTGGAAATAACGTGAATTGACTATGTAAGATGTTATACATGGGAGCCGTGGCAGCTCAGGATCCGGGCAGTCGCTTCAAGTTGCCAAAGTACGCTAGCAACCAGAGTTCGATCCCTGGTGCCGCTAATGAAATTATTCTTCGCAATTTTAAGTGCTGATTCACCACGTGTTCTTCGGTGAAAGAAAACATCAATAGGAAACCTTTGTCTCAGAAAATTTTCTAAGGCATGTTAAGTCTACTACGCACTAGGGTTGCTTGGCTGACTAGGCCATACTCCATTTATAGATAAGATCTGTGCTATATATAGCATATAATAGCTTCTAAACTAACTAGAAGCTTGTATCTTGCCCGAATTGAAGTATAATATTTGCAAATACGGCGTAATTAGTGCAGTATTATAACTAGAATATTAAGGAAATAAATATATATACAGGCGTGAGTGTGGTGTGTTTTGTTCTTTTTAAACATTGATAACAAATGAGCCCGATAATAAATGTCCCGGTCTTTGTGTCACTAACTATTAAAGTGCATTGTGTACTGTACCTTCATCTAAATTAACAGTAGCATATATTTCGGAAGCTGTGTCGCCGCTGTCGTGTCTCCCGACGGGATGCGGTATCTCCGGCAAGCTGCGCTGTGAATTTTGCGTCGAAGCTCTGTGTAACAACAAGTATATTAATTCATGCTCTTAAATAGACTATTTATATTGTATACATAAGAACGTGATTATTGGAGTAATCTCCAAATAAATATGAGTAATATAAAACAGAAAAAAAAGAATTCACATTTCAAATCTCACACGGATAGATTTTAGACGATTTATTACCGTAGACACTTCACTCTGATACTAAGGCGAAAAAATAGTCTATGACCTCGAAAATATCGTTTTCACCGACCCCCAAGAAATTGAAAGTCGCCAATTCAGCGCGTATAGCGTGAGAGAAGATGATGTTTTTCAATTGCAATTGGAGCACTAAAGAAATGGATTCAACATAACCTAATAAAAAATAATTCTATGTATAGTACGTAACTTATGTAATACAGCAATCACGGCTCTTTGGAAATAACGTGAATTGACTTTGTAAGATGTTATACATGGAGCCGTGGTAGATCAGAATCCGGGCAGTCGCTTCAAGTTGCAAAGTACGCTAGCAACCAGAGTTCGATCCCTGGTGCCCCTAATGAAATTGTTCTTCGCAATTTTAAGTGCTGATTTACCACGTGAAAGAAAACATCAAGAGGAAACCTTTGTCTTAGAAAATTTTCTAAGGCATGTTAAGTCTACTACGCACTAGGCTAGCTAGCTTGGCTGACTAGGCCATACTCCATTTGTAGATAAGATCTGTGCTATATATAGCATATAATAGCTTCTAAACTAACTAGAAGCTTGTATCTTGCCCGAATTGAAGTATAATATTTGCAAATACGGCGTAATTAGTGCAGTATTATAACTAGAATATTAAGGAAATAAATATATATACAGGCGTGAGTGTGGTGTGTTTTTGTTCTTTTTAAACATTGATAACAAATGAGCCCGATAATAAATGTCCCGGTCTTTGTGTCACTAACTATTAAAGTGCATTGTGTACTGTACCTTCATCTAAATTAACAGTAGCATATATTTCGGAAGCTGTGTCGCCGCTGTCGTGTCTCCCGACGGGATGCGGTATCTCCGGCAAGCTGCGCTGTGAATTTTGCGTCGAAGCTCTGTGTAACAACAAGTATATTAATTCGTGCTCTTAAATAGACTATTTATATTGTATACATAAGAACGTGATTATTGGAGTAATCTCCAAATAAATATGAGTAATATAAAACAGAAAAAAATAAATTACTTTTTCAACCGACTTCAAAAAAGGAGGTTTTCAAGACGTCTGCATTTTTTTATGTTTGTTGCCTCATAACTTTTGACTCGGTGAACCGATTTTGAGGTTCTTTTTTTTATTTGAAACCCGATACTTCCAGTGTGGTTCCAGTGGAAAGGACGTAATTCAAGGGCATTTTTGTGAGAATAATTCAAAAATACTATGGATATAAAATTTAAAAATTGTTACGCATCGCTAGAAATTAGGAGGTCAACGAACGATTTCAACCGTCTTCCTAACTTTTAACTAAATCACAAATTATTTTCTGTCGCCCTTGTGCAACGACTAATTATTACATTTGACGTCTTTTATCGAGGTTTCATTGGTAAATTCTACACTTAAAAATCTTAAATTGTCAATTAAGGCATATTACACACCAATTACTTAACCAATTAAGTGGCAATTGGTATTACTTACAATATTTTATTGTATATCAGCGATAGCTTAGTGGCTTAGTGTTTACGATCTTACGGTCGATAGGGTTCGAATCTCAGGTGACATGTAACAATGAGTGTCGTTTTAAGGTTTCTTAAGTACAAATACATCATTGTCACATGCGGGACCTGATAAGCTTAGTGAGAAGCGAAAACAATTTTGCTAATATTAAAACACCGTTGGAGCTAATTTCTTTATATAACACTATTGTTAAAGTTAAAGTGAAAATACTACTGAAGGCTTTTCTACGGATTTTTAAATTACGAACTACACAAATTGTCCGAAGAAGCTGGCCTTGACTGCTGCAATGGATTAAGAGGTGACATAGCTCTTAGGTCGCTTAGCTTGAACCTATCTATTACTAGTAGCTCGACACAAAGGTTCCCCGGTGAGGGTAACCTCGGCTTGGACGGTTACTATGTTACGCGTAAGCATTCCGATCCGAGGGCGCCCTTACTAGGTCTGTACCAGAGAGGGCCTGAACCGAATGACTCGGTCGGTTGTTATTTCACGGATAATCTGAGGGACATTCAAAGCTAAACTAACTTTGAGTGCCATTTCGGAAAGCGCCAATCTTTTACGGAATTAATCTACCTTAGGTTTGATGTCATACAAACATATGGCAATACGGTATGTCGAAATATATCATTTCGTCGCCTCATAACTTTCGACTCGGTGAAAAGATTTTGAGGTTCTTTTTTTTATTTGAAAGCCGATACTTCCAGTGTGGTTCCAGTGGAAAGGACGTAATTCAAGGGCATTTTTGTGAGAATTATTCAAAAATACAATTGAAATAAAATTTAAAATTTGTTTCGCATCGCCAGAAATTAGGAGGTCAACGAACGATTTCAACCGTCTTCCTAACTTTTAACTAAATCACAAATTATTTTCTGTCGCCCTTGTGCAACGACTAATTATTACATTTGACGTCTTGGTAAATTCTACATTTAATTTTAAATTGTCAATTAAGGCATATTACTACATTACTTAACCAATTAAGTGGCAATTGGTATTACTTACAATGTTTTATTGTATACCAGCGATAGCTTAGTGGCTTAGTGTTTACGATCTTACGGTCGATAGGGTTCGAATCTCAGGTGACATGTAACAATGAGTGTCGTTTTTAGGTTTCTTAAATACAAAAACATCATTGTCACATGCGGGACCTGATAAGCTTAGTGAGAAGCGAAAACAATTTTTGCTAATATTAAAACACCGTTGGAGCTTATTTCTTTATATAACATTATTGTTAAAGTGAAAATACTACTGAAGGCTTTTCTACGGATTTTTTTTAATTACGAACTACACAAATTGTCCTGGCCTTGACTGCTGCAATGGATTAAGAGGTGACATAGCTCTTAGCTTGAACCTATCTATTACTAGTAACTCGACACAAGGGTCCCCCCGGTGAGGGGTAACCTCGGCTTGGACGGTTACTATGTTACGCGTAAGCATTCCGATCCGAGGGCGCCCTTACTAGGTCCGTACCAGAAAGGGCCTGAACCTCTATTGCTAGTAACTCGACACAAGGGTCCCCCCGGTGAGGGGTAACCTCGGCTTGGACTGTTACTATGTTACGCGTAAGCATTCCGATCCGAGGGCGCCCTTACTAGGTCCGTACCAGAGAGGGCCTGAACCGAATGACTCGGTCGGTTGTTATTTCACGGATAATCTGAGGGACATTCAAAAGCTAAACTAACTTTGAGTGCCATTTCGGAAAGCGCCAATCTTTTACGGAATTAATCTACCTTAGGTTTGATGTCATACAAACGTATGACAATACGGTATGTCAAAATATAACATTTCGTCGCCTCAAACAAACTGTACCAAAGTAAAAGAGAGCTTTATGTTAGTTTTACATTTTTTGCAATTTTATAAGATTTTTTAATGAAAGAAAGAAATATTTTAGAGTAAAAACTATATCCGAATTATAGAAGGAATATTATGAAATTTAATTCCCCTTTCAAGTACATCCCTTTCATAAAAAAAATACAGACGAATTGAGACGGCTCCTTTTTTGGAGCCGTCTGAAAAGACAAATCCCAGCAGTCTGAGACTATTGTGTTATTAAAGTTATGTTCCGAATTGACAGTTATAATTTAATACAACATCGCTAACTACACTATTTTAACTGAATAACCGTTTTGTATTCATTATCTTAACGACTTTTCTCACGGTAATATGAACATGTCGGACGGTGAGGTCACACAAACTGCGGCTTTGGTGCAAGTGACTTTGAACAAGTAACGATCGTAAGAAATTGAAAATTAAGTCTGAGGAAGAAGGTTTTCCTCAGAGGTCCTCTACTTTTTATGTGTGTATATAAACTTTAACAATTATTACAATTCACATAAACATAATTTTAATATGATTCATATCTTAGGAAATAGGAAAATTCAAAAATAATATTCACGTAATTCTTACCCACTCGGGTTATGCTTGTGACCAAGGCATGAAGCCCTAGAGTGTACAACAGATCAGCCGCTGTAATTCTGTAGAATAAGACTACGGCATCCCTTGCCTGTCTAGAAGGCGAGTAAAAGGGGCCTCGGGTTCACTGGGCGACAAGGGTGGAGCCTTTGTCGTCCGCCAAAGTTCCCTGGGCCGGTGTGCTCCCCTCCGCCCCCAGGACGATCGGGAGATCCCGGAGCTCACCATGCACCGAGTAAGGGCCACCGGGGAGGGGGAGGGGGTTTAGTGGGTAAAAGCCCTACATATTCCAGAAATAATTCCAGAAGGCGGGGTATCTTGTTGAAGATTTCCCCCGTCAACAAAAAAATACACCAGATAATAATTTTAAGGACACTCCTTGGTACAAACTTCGAACTACGGACCTACGGACCTAGTACATACATACGTACGTCGTAAATCTAGCTTATATCAGTTTGTCACCAATGGCAACCAAGACTTTACGACCTTATGGTCTGGAGTTCGAATCCCCTCAGTTCTGTCAAAACGGCCAAAAACTAAGCACTTAATAAGCTAGGCAAGCAGACAATGTTTCTGTCTCTGTCTACACCCCAAAAAAAAGTTAAAAGATCGTGATATCTTGATTATAAAAGGGTATAACAATCCAAAATTAGAAGAAAACAATAGAATAATATAATTGACCTTGGCGAATAACAAGTTATTCTGTATTGCGCCATAGAATAACAATTGGCTGATTCATCAAAGTAAAACAACAACTTGCTTGTCTAAAAGATTTCAGTTTGCTTCTAGACCAGTGATTCTCAACCTTTTTTTGTATACATATTTAACGATTTCAAAATTTGTCGGCACACAAAGAAAAAGATAAAAATTATTTACTTACAACACACTGCATAAATAGTTTATGACAAAAATTTTAAATATATGATATAATAATATATATTCATGTCAAAAATATTTTTCTCTTTAAATGATATAATTTAATGATATTAACATTATTATATATTTGCAAAATTTGGCGGCACACAAAAGTGCCGCGGCACAGTGGTTGACAATCACTGTTCTAGACTAATAGAACTCTCCAATGTATCATATAAAGAGTGGCATGTTCTCACAAAGTGTTTAAAAAATCTGGGCTTCTGTGACATGTTTTTAAGGATCAAGAAAAGCTCTCAATAACTTCAAAAATAACCATATTCCCCTAAAACTGACTTAAACTAAACTCAAGAGAGCCTACTTTCATCAGACCTTTATTTGGACCAATGTAGTAGGTAGTAAAATACCATCATCTAATCCATGCCTGGGGCAAGGCATCTAATCCAATCAAGGCACCATGGCGACTACGGAACGATTTGTATATGCTTGCCACTATTCAACACAGACTGATTTTTTTCTTACATTAATTTAAAATGTGAATTATTACTATGTTTTGAAAATACATTACATACACCCGTATGTAATATAAATAATAATTTTATTATTTGAAAACATTTTTGTTTATTATTTATTAATAAATTTTGAATATAAGAACCCCTGATCTTTTATTCATAGATAAAAACTACATCTCCTAAAAACATATTTGTTTTTAATGATAAACTACACAGATTGGCCAGAGAGGCTGGCCTTGACTGCTTCACCGGATTGAGAGGTGGCACAGCTCTTAGGTCGCTTAGCCTGAACCTCTATTGCTAGTAACTTGACACAAGGGTCCCCCCCGGTGAGGGGTAAGTAAATAACATATATACTACTAATTTAATTCTCTATACACTACCAAATCCTCCAGTAAAAGTATGCACCATATTAATGTTTAGTTCAGTATAATTTAGAAATAAAATTTCAAGGGACAATTTAAGTTAGACAACCATCATATTATTGTGAATATTATTGCTGATAAACACAAAATTGAAGGCTGAGAGATGACATAAAAACAAAGCCTTTTTTATTACAATATTTAAAGTATATGTTTAACTCTAATTGTTAATTTTAAAAAGGGGGAAAAGCTAAGCTCTATTTTAGTGTAAAGATAGACACCAATTAAATGTTATTTAAATTATCTAATTGAAAATCAAAGCAATAAATTCATAATGATATAACTAAATGTATTAAGACATATTATATAAAAAGCCAATATTATTCATGCATTATCACATCTAAATCATTTTACCTTACTTAAGAGCAGAATAATATTAAAATAAATTGTCTTTTAATGATAAAATATTATAAAATAATTACCATACTTCATAATTGAATCTTCAATTAAATAATTAAACCAAATTATCGCCAGAATAGTCTTTTCCATGAAAATGTACCAATTAAATTTAACCCGAATAGTGTAAAGTTTATTCCACTAAATACTTAAAGATACAATTAGAAATTATCATGAAAAAGTAAGTCTGTAACTGTTGCTACCTTACTTTTGTTGGGCACATGTTAGCCGGATAAGCTGGCTTTTATTCCTTGAATAGTTTGAGTGGTAGAATACCTTTTAGACAGCTTAGCCTAAACCTCGCCACCAATCTAGACCACATACAATTTATATATTTAACATTTTAATTACATATTAAACAAACGATGGTAGCATTTAGATGTTAAATTAAAATTCAGTGATACAAAGCTGATGCTAATATAAATAAAAAACACTGAACAAATAAAAAAAAATATTTAAAGTATGCAGGGAGATATGGAGATGTTATATTATGGTATTTAAAAGGAATGCTTGTAATATTAGAGTATAAATGTATGAATTACAAATAGCATTAACCATTAAGAGCCCATATGGGTTAAATTTATGAATATAAATTAAAAGTATACATATATTTATAAAAATAAAAAGCTCATATCGCATATCACAGTAGGTTTGTTAAGACTATGTTAGCCCGTAGGTAATATGAAAATTTTGGGGCATGCTAACTAAAACAAACCGCTTGATGGAAGCTGGAGTGGTTGGCGTTGGAGATGGAACCTCCTCGTCTATGTGGATTTTGACCACACCGGCGGTACCAACCAACTCACTTCTGTTAAATATAACATTACACTATATTAACATAAATATGACAAAATACAATCAAACAAAATCTTTTTGTAACAATATCATTAAGAAATTATAACACTTGTTTTAAAGAAAGTAACAATTGTACTTTTGATTCTTACAAGTTTTTACTTAATGAAGCAGCCAGGAATAGAATTAGCAAAATTAACTGGATCTGCTATTCTGTTTACAGCTTATTTGGACTATAATAACAGGTAATATCATCAGATCATAAATGTGAATATCTGTATAGTTTCTCTCTAGTATGTATGTATAATATCTAATGTCAAATAGTTTAATATTTTACTATTAAGATTTTATTTTGTTACTCAATACTGTAAAAAGTACAGAAAACATAGACATTGACAACAAGAAACATAAACCATTGCAATGTGTTTTAAAAGAGGTTTTAGTATATATTTATAGCAATATATTACTCATCTGAGACCTATATTTTATAGGTTTAAAAATGATAATTTTCAATAGATTGACTTGTAATTCTATTTTTTAATACCAAATTTAATTAGTAAATCAATTATAAGCTCAAATAAGAGGCAATGTATAATAAGGGTGGATCTCTAGTTTAAATATATTTATATTGAATCAGTAAGGATTCTAGATGAGTCACAGAATGGTTGTTGAAAAAGTCATATTATTGAAATGAAATTCAAATTATCATTGTCAAGATTTCATAATTATAGAGTTTAACCCTTAAGATTCAGGTTCACCTGTATCAATTATTAATAAAAAATAGTAAATAAAAAAATATGTGTCATTTCTTAACTAACACTATGGTTCATGAGTAAAATAGATATGTGTTTTTCGTAATATTATTCACATACTATAAAGATGTACTTACTTCTGATTAGAGTTCTTGCAACCACAAACACATGCTGAAAGAGCGGTGATGAGAGTGATTAGCACCCCCACGCTTAATGCAATTTCAACTATAGTATACATAACAAGAGTTCTTAATTAATGTAAATCCAGCAGAAAGGTGAAAAACATTCCATTACAATTTAATTATTAAGTCACGCCTTTAAAAAGGAACGCTACTAGTACACAACTTTCTTCCATTTGAGCTAAAGTATAGAAATGTAGGACACTAGTATACACGACAGCTATATCGATAGAAAACTGAGACGAAACCTCCTTCTTACATTTCTGTAATAGGAAGGCCAATCACCGAACACACATTTTTTAAATTCATATTAGAATTTTGTTAGAATATAATTTTTTTCTAAATTTATACTATGCATCTGCTCCTAATAGAATTCTGGTTCTACAAAAGTCAAAATTGCAAAGCTAAATAAATAATACAATTAACAAACAGATAATACAAATCTATTGATAACGTCAAAGACATAAGTAATGGTAGGTACATACTATTGCTTTCATTCTGCTAAGGAGTAAAAAAAGTTACAAAAATTCAATAGTATATTAAAGTACTTAATTCAACTTTGAAACAGTTTTATGTAATTAAAATTATTTGAAATTGAAAAAAAAATCAGTTTGGTCCAACGAATTACAGTTTAAGGTTTCATACACACCAAAAAACCTCGTGTACGGAAGTGTATCTTTGTTTACTCCGCATTAAAAGTGAGTTAAAAATAAAAATTAAATCCAATTCAATATTCTTCTTAAATTTATTTACATACAAAATTTTAGAAGAATATTGAACGAATTTTTCTGTCAATGTCAATGTAATTTACAATGTCATGTAATCCCTTACAACTTGGCATTTTCTGTCAATTTAATATAAATAAATCGATCTTTAGGATTGAGTAAAAAAAACTTAATATTTAACAAATTTGTACTCTGCAAAATCTCACTTATCTGTGTATATTTTGTAAAAGTTAGATACCCTATTCTTTACATATGTAAAATTAATATTAAACTTCTAGTATAGAATAAGAAGTTTACTTTCAGAATGGCTGGGTACGGCAATCAAAATGATTACTCATGGCAACCTCCAAATAATGGCCAAAATTACTCTTTTGATACCTCAAATAATTTTGGCGATCACGCTCAAACTTTAGGTAAGTGTTTGTAATCTAAACTACTTCGAATATACTTTTTAAACGCTTCGAAAAAATTGTTTACCTCAAATTGTTATTTTCAGACTTTCAAACTTTTCCAACAGACCAGAGTTTTGCTTATGATCAAGTGCAAGCTTCACCAGCTCCAGCTAATAATAATCAATATTATAACCCTAGCATATTCACACCTGCACCAATACCAGGAGAAACAAATGCAACAACAACAGAATACGATGAACCACCCCTATTGGATGAACTAGAAATATACCCTGATAGAATATTGGAGAAAACTTTAGCAGTTCTTAATCCTTTCCACGGCCAATCAAAAGCAGATGATGCAAACTTTTTACTAAGAGATACAGATATTGCTGGTCCTATAGCCTTTTGCTTAGCCTTAGCTGTTTGTCTATTTCTTTCAGGAAATAAAGCACATTTTGGGTATGTTTATGGGCTATCTGTTATGTCTGTTATTCTAATGTATTGCCTATTGTCACTTATGAGTCGTAGTGAAGGAGTTTTTACTATTTTAAGTGTTGCCAGTGTTCTAGGATATTGTATGTTGCCAATGGTGGTACTCGCTACCTTAGGAATATTTTTATCTCTAGAAGGAACCATTGGACTTAGTCTATCTGCTGTTGCTGTAATTTGGTCTGCACTGTCAGCAAGTAGATTGTTTGTTACTATGTCAGGTGATGCAGAACAGAGACCCCTCATAGCATATCCATGTGCACTAGTCAATGGTGTGTTTGCTTTATTGGTACTATTTTAATAAACATTAAACATAACAACCACATAACATATTTTCAATAATCTGAATTTTGTTACCTTTACTCAAATAAAATAAGCAGATTTTATCGATCTATTATAGTTATTTGAATTATCTCACTTTCTACAATTTCAAGTTTTATGTTTAGTGTTATAATAATATTAAAAAAAAAGAAAAAAATTATACATGTTAAAATTTTATTATATAGATTTCTGATACTATTATTACTATATATTGTGTATATTTAAGAAAGTAAAATACAATATACACTATCATTGCAAGCTGTTTAAATTTATTTGTTAATCCTCTCAACAAAGGTTTCTATATTTTGATGCAACTAACAAAAGCTGAATACTATATTTAACATTTATATAAATAACCCCCCTCTCTAAATAAGTAATTTATAAAAGAGGTTTCCCTTTCTCTGAAAATAGCACACAGATAACAGTAAACATTACATGTTAAAAGCTGGCCTTGTTTTATTTCCTGTATGAAGATTTCTCATGAATTCGATAATTACAACAAAACAGACCATATTGCTATGGTTTCTGATTTTCTATATTGTATTTTGACTTTTAAAGTTGGACACAGTAACAACAAAAGCCAACATTTTATCATAGTTTGGTGTTGAATGTATAGACATGGTATTCACTTTACATCTGGTAGTAGTTAGATCAGAATGGTAGCCATTTTTGGAAATGGATGGACCAAAAAAGTTTCCCGAAATGTCGAGTTGACGCCTTGAGGGTGTGAGCTTTATGAACATATATACCTCATTACCACATTGGAGCATCCTATCGAACCGATTGTACAGGTCCAGAAAAAACAGGGATTTGATTATCTTCCGATATTAAAAACTGATCTAAGAATGGTCTAGTGAAGAACTAATTATAGAAATGATCCCATGAAGTAAGGTCTTGATCTAAGAATGGTCAGTTTTTTTTACTATCCATGTCATATGTGTTGCCCGTGGTTTAATTCGCTCGAATTTTTTAAATGACGATAGAGAATCACGCTACAACTAAAAACAGGTTGTAGCAGAAACTTATTTTATTAAACCAGGGAGCGATAACGCTTACTAAAGACCCAACAAAAACAGTATGCTATTGCTGTATCAAGTCAAATAAAATCAGATAACTGGTAACTGATCATTCTATCTTACACCTCAGCGTTATATATGGATGTAGATTATAGATAGATATTGGCTGCAAGAATCATATTTCATGGTCTAGCAGAACATGCTGTTTTTCCATAAAAGGATACGAAACTTGTCATACTGTGCAAAGATATAATAAGATGTGAATACCCCACTCTGTAAGCCGGCTCATCACCATAAATGTATAGTCTCACAAAACTATATTATATACCAATAAAATAGCTACCGACCGAGACTTGGTTCGGCCCTCTCGGGCGCCCTGGGATCGGACTGCTAACGCGTAAAATAGTAACCGTCCATGCCGAGGTTACCCCTCACCGGGGACCCTTGTGTCGGGTTACTATGCCACCACTCAATCCGGTGAAGCAGTAAAGGCTAGCCTCTTTGGCCAACTGTGTTAGTTCGTCCAAAAAAAAACTTATATTATCAGAAGAAACGCACCACAAAAATATATTAGACCACTACCTGCCCAATTTAATTATTGAATGAGATCGGTCGCCCTTATCATCTAGGAGTTCGAATGCAGGAGTTCTAGGTAGTATTTGTAGTGCGTCTCTAGCGCCGTCTTCGCGCGTTACGCGGGCTTCCTACTCGCCTTTCCTTTGGAGAAATCATGAACTCTATTGTGATTAACAGCAAAGCATATGTAAAAACTTAAGATTCCAAATGATTGAAAAGTCTATGGTTCATGTTTCTGCGAACCCAGATTCTTGTTTTTGTATCAACCGTTTACTTTTTTATTAAGTGAAAGGTGTAATATGAAGTTGTAGTTAAATTTAATACATAGTAAAAATAAGTTGTTATCTATGTCTAAGGTCATCCACTTCGAAAAAGCATAAAATGGTACTTGTAAAACAAGTTGTACCAATCGGCATTTTACCACTATAATTCAGACACAATTTATGCAATACGTAACCAAACTAACATTTACTTTAGTTTAATTCTAGGGTTCGTATTTTAACGACTGTTTATCTTTTGATAAAACTAAACATGTTTCGTTGGCTCGTTGACAGCGTTTATTTATTATTATCGATTTAAAATATATAATTAAATGATACAAAACGGGATTCAGCAATAGCTGTTTTTTATTTCCAACCCTACCCAGGTCAACCCAAACATATCTTTGGTATCATATGCATTGAGATATTGAGAGAGATTGAGTATTTAAAGTAGGGTGGTACTGCTATTAGTAATTCCCTTTTGCAGGTTCTGGCATCAGCGATAGCTGTTTTTTATTTTCAACCCAACCCTGGATCAGCCCAAATATCTCTTTGTTATCATATATATACATTGAGATTTGAGTATTTAAAGTAGGGTGCACTAGTATTAGCTATTATGTATCTAATATGAGTAATTATTATTCATATAAATTGTCTTTAATAATAAATAATACCATAGAACTACTTAATTGTTACCTACTAGCATTCGATTTTACCAAGGAGAGTGCAGCTTGAAGAGGATATTATCCCCAGAATACAGAAATATATATATTTTCTTTGTATTTTTTTTAAAAAAAAAAGAAAGCTAGCAATATTTTTTTTTTTAGAAATATTACTAACAATCTTGTTAACCATTCCAACTAAGCTTAAGCTTGTGCTAGGACATGGTTCACGGCAATAGTCGAATGGTGGATTCGAACCCACAACCTTACGATTGGCAGGCCGTACCCTAAACCATTAGGCTATTGACGCTTAAATGTATGTATATGTTTCATAGATTTAGGCAATATAGATGAAATTAATTGGCCGTGGTGAGAGTTATTGTGTAACTAGCATTCTTGTGCCAGCATCATCTGAAATGGAGATCAGGAATATGCATGTGAGTGCTTTTATATACCATCAAATATAACCGTACCATTAAAATATATATAACCATTCAAAATTTTAATTTGATGCAATATCTTATATTTTTTAATGTGTTACCATTGTTAATTCTAGTAGCAGAATATGTGTAATTAAAAACTTATGTGTAACACTTATGAAATTGATTATGTTACTAGTAGAGAGTTTATTTGAATAAATGATGTTTTGGTTGACTAAAAAAAAATTAAAATAGAAAAAATATATTTAATGAGACTTACTTAGAATTAATTGTATAATTTAAATTCACAATAAATTTAATGGTACTTTACAATGCATTACAAGATTGTCCACTCTTCTCTTTGGTACTGGGAATTTACAAAATATACTTTTTCACAAAATGACTTATTTTTATGTTTATACTTATAACTTTGTTTTATTGATTGAAGTTATTCCCACCTACCCTATGTTAAGTTAACAAATTATTATTAATTAAACAATCTAGCATTGCATTTGGCATTTAATTCACAAATTAGAGGTAAAAAATAAAAAAGCTAAACTTGTTATTGAAACTTAAGCATATACATACATTAAGACTAATATTTTTATATGTATTAATTCAATTCACAAACCTAAATAAAACAAAATTTTAAACTCATGAAATATATTAATAAATAAACTATCAAACTTGCTATTACATTCGATTATATAGAGTTGGTCGATCACTAAAGAAGTTCTTTAAAACCATAACCTGCGCAAAAGCGACACACACAATTGCCAGTGTCTCTCCCATGGACCACCAAAACACTCTGTCATTGAGGTCGTCTGCTCTTTTGCGACTTTGAGCCTCTCTTAATCTGTGGTGGGTTTGATGATCAATAATTCTATTAAGTACAGAATGTATTTCTTCTGCAGAAGTTTCCAACTGAAAAACAATAATTAGTTATCACAATGATTATTTTGTTAAGGGCATTGTTTACATCAAAATACTAGCTGCGCTCAGCGGTGATACCCGCATTTAAAAACAATTTCTTTTATTTTTCCAGATTATTTCTTAATAAAAATTTTAATAAGAAAATTAAAATTCATATTTTTTATCACTACTTAAACATCTATAAATTTTCACCATGTTAAAATATTAGGTAATATTTAAAATGATACCATAAATGAAGTTACCTGTGTAAGTACTGTAGAATGGTCTCCAATCCCCGGAAGTTGTTGTTCAGGTCCAACATTCAATTCCATATATACAAGCTTATGAGAGAAAGTACTGAATTCATTACTGAAGCATACTTTGTAAACACCTAAAATGTTTATGGTATTATATTAAAACATCATAATAATAACTTCACCTTAAATACTCCACTAAATGGAAATTTACTGGAATATTTTTAAATAATAGCACTGATAGTGTAATGGCTTCATGTACGCAACCTTTATGATTTTATGGTTGTGGGTTCAAATGCTAGCGGTTTGTACCATTTTTTTGATTTTCAATGACTTACATACAAAAACTTCATTTACTAAAATTTGTGCCCAGTGTACAAATTTTAGTAAATGAAGTTTTGCTTGATGTTGTCTTAATAATTGGACAGTGACTTTCTTTTTTGTCTACTTAGTTAAAAAGGGTTTAAAGGAGGTGAGAGTTTTAACTTTATGAATAAATAATTTTATAATTACCTGTATGAAGAGCTGTAAACTGATGCGAATCATATTGCATTTTGTTTTGTTGGTAAATTATTTGTTTATTCGGACCCTCAATTTTAACATCAACATCATACTGTCCACCAGTAATAACCTGAATCACAGAAAAGTTATGTTAAGAAATATTACGACGATTGTGTGTTTTGTTGAATTTGTGTTTTTACTTGTTTTGTAGGTTACAAAAAAAAAGTTGGTAGTTTAAGCAGTTTGAATTAGATAACTCATAAATCAAATAAAAATGGAATCGGTACAGTAATTAAGTGAATAATATTTATTTAGAACCATTTTTACCTGATATTCTAATGAAGCCGAAGTATTCTTTTCAATATCTTGATAAAAACATTCTATTGCACTATCAGGGAGCTCGAAAGTTAACTCTACACTTTTAGAAAATATTCCAGCTATTAATGTGACTAGTATAGTAACAACGAAAGGAGAGATAAACATTTTTTTATACTATACTTTTATTCAGTTTTCTAAAAATACTAAATGAGAACGTAATGCAAATAATTTATCTCATTACTTGACAGTGACAATGACAATATACACGTACGTGATGGTGTTAAGTGGCGTTCAAAAAGTTCTTAAATACTTTAAGATAATATTTCTAGAATTTTGCAGATATATTTTAGTTACTTATATAGTAGTGAAATAATTATTATGCAACTTGAACACAAAAAAACATAACAAGACAAGTTTATTTTTTGTGTTAATGATGTAAAGAAATATCTTTATAAATTTCTTTAATTAATAACGACGTTACCACAATTGCTCTCCTCACCTTTCTTCAATCATAGGAGCTTGCGTCAAAATATTTAATCACTACCATTGTCCCGCTCAAAGGTTTAAGAGACTAGCTAGCTCCGGAAGAGAAGCAGATTATTGTCCCCGAATGATAAAAAGGAATAAGTAATTAGTTAATTTGTTTTATATAGAACAAATTAACTATTTATTATGTAGCAATTTAAATAACATGGCTATTTATTTCAAATATTAGAATTAGCCTGATATGTGAAAAATTATTTATGGGATAGAGGTGATGATGATGATGTCCAGGCCGATGTCGGCCATGGCGACTGTGTCGAGCTTGTTGCTAAAAGCACGAGAGCACTTCTCACAAGTCAAGGTTCCACCAACATAATTATAGTGGATGGACACTAGTATAGAGGTATTTATGTTATAAATTACATATGTATCACACAAAACCAGCCTTGTAGACTGAATTTAACTTATAACTAAAGGAAATATTTTTTTTAAAATTAGTAAGGGGATCAAGGTGGCCTAATCTAGGCAAATATCTGTACTCTGGGTAATCTATTCACTTCTTCTTACTCTTTACCTATCCTTCCGTTACTTTGGTTAATAAGTGGTTTGGTAAATGTGTGTAATTTTTTTTTCAATCATCTGTTTTGCAGATGAAAGGATAAAGATATGTATGTCTTGACTTACTATTACTTCATTATTAAATGTGTAACACGGCATGCAGCAGTAATTAAAACTTGTGTTGCGGCATATTTTAACTGTCTGACATTCTTTAAACTTTCAAAAACGGTTACCTGGAAAGTTCAGTACCTGTGTTCAACATTTTTATTGCGTTGACAGGGCGTTGCTTTGCTAATTTTTAGACTATTTTAAATACAGAGCGTTGGGAACAAGTTTAGGCAAATAAGATTATAATGTTCTTCCCGAGACCGTAAAGCAGCAAGATATAAAAAATTGGGACCAAAATAATGAATTAAGTATTATTTATTAGCAACAGCTCTTACTATGTACAGGGTATTAGGATCCGAAAACGAAGATAGACGATAGTACTAATGACACCTTTGATGATGGGACGAAAAAAATCTATTCTGATTAAAAAGCATATGTTTTCACAACGTTTTATATAGATTATGAGATATTATCGTGTTAGTATAGATAAATGAAATGATAATTTCATAAAAAATACATTACTTAAAAAAAACAGCAGTGAAACACAAAGTGCAAGACAGCTGATGCTTGTGACAACGAACGCCGGGGCGACCATCAGCTGTCTTTGAGTTGCATTGCAGTTTTCTTTAAACATTTGATTTTATTTAAACCGGAATCTATTTTTTTTCCGTCCCATCATCAAAGTTGTTATTAGTACTATAACCCGTCATCTTTTTCGTAAGCGGTCTCCTAACACCCTGTGTATGTATATATTTTGCTTTCAAACTCTATAAGTCAATGTTCTTAACAAGTTGTTAGAAAATAGCGTTTTCTGTTTTTTTAACAATATTTTTATTGTCTTACTATATTACGGCATTTGTTTGTCTACTATAGCGATAGCCGAATTCTCCACTATTAATCATTATCTGACATTATTTTCAATAATTTAATAATATAGTTTAAAAAAGTAAATGTAAAAATAAGATTATTAGGTTCCATAAACAGGAATGTTGATTAGGCATCGCCAGGCCTAAATTTTAGTAAGCGATCATTATATTATTATTTTAGCCATAGGACGTCCATTGCTGGACACATGCCCTTCCCCAACAATGTCTAAAAGGACCGGTTGTAAGCGGCTTGAATCCAGCTTCGTTAAAAACTTAAACTCATTGGTACAAGCTCGCTGGAAATAATTAACCTCCTATAAGATAAAGTTGCTTAATTGCTATTACTGCTAAGAAAGGGTTACAAGGATGTGAGAGCTGTTTTTCTAAAAAAAAACATTGAGTAACAGGTAAAACAAGTTTTATTTAATTCAAGACGATACAAATTGAAAATAAAATTTTCACTTAAAAGTTTAACAAAGCTATTCTTAAAATTAAAACGCCATGATTTCAAAAACGAAAAAATACTGTGATTATAATGTCTTAAAGAGTTACACGGAGTGCTCGGGGAAACTATACGGAGAGTCTATGAAATGCAGACAATACTTAGAAATGGTGAATGCGATTAGAACGCAAGGCCTGCATCGGCGTACGTTGTGAATATCTTCTCGATGGAGTTGGCGTACGCCGCTGTTCTCAGATCTAGGCCTAGGTTGAACTTCATTGCTGTCTTCATAATAGCCTGTTGACAAAAAACAATTAGATAATTTAAGATGATATACAGTCCTAGATCTTAAGACGCACTAGCTTAGTAATACCTATTCACTCTACTCTCGAAAACAGTCACATTGAAAGGTATTTGCTTTTTCGGTATGGGAAAACCTAGAACGTACGAGTATTAGTGAAGTGAGAAAAAGCTTCTCTATATCTATATGACTAGATATATGAATGAGTGATTCAGGTTTTATTTATTTCATTAGGTCTGAAATTCGTGATCTCATGAGACGTAAGAACGCCGCCACTAGGGCTTACGATTTGAACCCTACCGCCTAGAGCCGCTTATAGGAATGAACGGTGGAACAATACGTTAAGCGACATCCCGCCCATATCACATTTGGCATTTTGAAGCTTACCAAAATCGCTTAAACCAAAACCCCAATGCGGGGATGCCACCCCTGGATCGTCCTAATCTCCCGCCAGCTTCAATGGACAAGGAGAATGCCGAGTTAGTGCTTCCCCAGCACCCTTTCCGTCGACCCCGCTCACCTTCTAAAGGTAGAGAGCGAGGTCGATCGTAGGATGAAAGACCCAATCTGTGTAGTTCATTATTAAAAAAAAGTGAAATTTTCCTGTGATATACGGAATGAACTGACTCCAACCGGTAAGGACTACGCATCCCAATGAGTATAATAAAGCCACCCAAAAGGAGATACACTGTCATACCACGCATGTGGAAGAAAACTACTCTACCAGAAGTGGAAAAAAATCACTCTCTTATCCATTGCGCTGCCAAAGTTAACAATTAAAAATGAGGATATAATAGTGATCAATCTTATTCTACTGGCATTGAACAAGTCACGTGAATGAAAATCATCAATCAGTATCAAGCAATAAATTTGTTGGAACACCTAAGTAGTGGCAAGAATTCAATGAAGTCAATATCGTAGCAGCAGCACTTTCAATCATAAGCATGAGATATTCAAATGTACTTTTTCAAATAACACATTTGATTGTGATAAATATAGTATCAAATGTATTCGAAATAAAAGTCAATATATATATGTGTATATAATGAAAAGACAACAAGGTTGGGCATTTATATGAGTATATAACTTCACTAACACAATTGAGATTTAAAAATTTTCTATTAATTTTATGTGAAAAAAGGGGAATTAAAACCATCCTTTTTCCATACTGTAATGAAATATAATACTTCATTTAGGAAAAAAAAATATTTGTTAGCCTTACTCTTTACAACTCTACCATAAACTAACATTTAACGGTGGGGAAATTTTCAACAAGTTACCCTGCCTTCTGGCGGGAAGGCAGGGTTATGTGGGGTTCTTACCCGCTAAACCCCCCCGGTCATTCCTCGGGGCATGGTCAGGGGCTCCGGAGGATCTCCAGAGGAACGCAACGGAGCCTCTTTGCACTGTGCTCTTCGGAGAGCACGTCCCGGAGGGGTGGGGAGTGGGGAGATTAATCCCTCCCCTCTATGCCCTCGCAGTGCAAGGCGACACGAGCCAGCCGATGTCGCCTTCTTCCCGGGTCCACTTTGGCGGACGACAAAGGCCGCCACTCTTGTCGCCCAGTGAACCTGAGGCCCCTTTTAGTCGCCTTCTACGACAGGCAGGGGATACCGCAGTCTTATTCTACGAGCCCAGAACTACAGGGCTAATTGTACATAGGAATCATTACTAAGCAACAAAAATAGTTTCGTAAAAAGATTCGGACGAAAAACCCGGTTTTAATATAATTAAATTGTTATATGAAATTTTTAAACCATAAAGGTTAGAACATATATTTATCTTTCTGTTCTCATATTGACAGATCTTAACAAATTAATATTTCAAGCTTTTATGGCCTGGTCACAAGACCTTTAAGCCAAGTCTCATTAAAACACATACACTTCTTATGTCTATGATGAAAATGAAAATTAGATGATCCCCTCATGAGTCCCTGCCCCATTTTTGTTTCCTAACGACTTACTCTAGCAGATCTCTCCATAGTGTAGTCAAGGCCAGAGTGCACAATATCTTTCTCGGAAGCGCCGGAAATCTTCTTTTGGAAGGCTTCAGACGGTGTCACCGGAATGCGACCACCAACGCGGCCGAAGCGCCTTTCTAGGGATTCTTGTACGGATTCTGTGTGGAGCAAACAAATAAATTAGTATAATTAATGAAATCTTCTTTTCTACCCTATTCTTATACGTATTATCCCAGTGAAACTATTCACAAATAATTGTTTTGGGTAAATTTTAACAATTATTGTGGTTTGTATCATTTTTTATCCTATTAACCCTGACGATATAACCAGATATGGCATAACATTTTTTTATGTAAAAAATCCAAAAAGGAAACCTCATTGGTTCACTCACAAGCCAGCTGAGATTCAAGACTATCAGATCGTAATAAACTAAAATTTTATAACAAAGCTTACTGGATAGAGCTACGATAGTGCTACGAAAACCAAACATAATGAATTACAGATCAAACAAAATAAGTGGTAAAAAGTTTATTCCAATATAAATATTTGACAAGCACTGACAAGATCTATAAAAGATCCAAAATAATGACTATTAATCAACTATATACCTACAGAACATGCATCATAATTAGAAAAATTATAAACAAACAAATTATCACTAACATATCATTTGCAAAGATCACAGATGAATAAACACAGTACTCGGCGAGCAAGTTTATTTGTTCTGCCAACAAACTATGGTTCAAAAAACATTACATTCGAAGGAGCGCAACTTTACAACAAGTTGCCCCCTTTCTATTAAAAATGTGAGCTCATTTAATATATTTAAATCTTTGTTAGCACAATATATTTTGGAAAACTGTGTTAAAATTAGCAATTAATGAATACCGGCGACTAGTTATAGTTATAAGTTAATATTATTCTCATGTAAGTGACTTTGTAAATTCTTTTTGAGAATCAAAATCTTTAAACCTTATAGAGGTGGCGACTTTGTAGTAATGTGCATGAGTGTTTTTATTATTAATATTATATTGGATCGATAACACATAAACAACTGAGCTTATACATTTTGCTATATCAATTATAGACAAAATGTTATGATTACATTATTATAACAAAAACATATTATATTTACATTTATACAGCATTTACTACTTTCGTATCACTTTTATATATCATTTATGACAGAAACAAGAAACGAATTACAAATCAAGACATTAAAATATTATACTTTATTATTAGTTATTAATTGCAATGAACACAAACGATTGCATTATAAGAGATCTTAAATGAGGTCAATTAACATTGACCCGACATACATGTTATATTAAAAAAAAGATAGGTGTGTGTATAATTTTTTATATATCAGAAAAACATTTGGACCATGCGTCGTGCGACGTGCGTCGCCATTAAAAGAACAGGTTCTTTCCCTAATAAATATCCTACTTGTTGCTTAAGGGGCCATCTATACGTTTTTTTTATGTTTAACTTTCGATTGGGTGAACCGATTTCGATGATTCTTATTTTATTTGAAAAATGATGTGGTCCCATTTTAATTTAGTCCAATTCTGACAATCTATGTCTTAAATTTGCATTAAATATGTACGCGAGCCGTGGTAACTCAGTGTCCAGGCGGTTGGCTCTTGTTGCATAGTACGCTAGCAACCCGAGTTCGATCCCCGGTGCCGGCACCAATAAATTTGCTGTTGCAATTTTATGTGCTGATTAACCACGCGCTCGGCGGTGAAGGAAAACATCGTGAGGAAACCTACATGTCTTAGAAAATTTTTCTAAGGCATGTGAAGTCTACCAATCCGCACTAGGGCCGCGTGGTGGACTATGCCCTTATACTCTCTTTACAGAGAAGGCCTGTGCCCAGCAGAGGGACATATATATTATATATATAAAGGCTGTAACTTTAACTTTTTTAACTTTATGTACGCGACAAATGGCTGAAAAACTCAGTATCATGCTAACCGATTTTGATGATTCATTTTTTATTGGAAAGAATGTACTTCAAAGGTAGTTTTATGAGATTTTGGTGAGTTTCTGATTATTACTATTTCGTAATATTCGACGATAACTCGGATATACAAAGAGGGCGTCAGTGCGTAATACGTTTGATTCGATTTCAGAGTAGGATTTTGTTTTTGCTCAATAATATACTGGTGTTATAGAAGTTTTCATAAATCACGGACTTACCCAACAGGTGGTGATTGGAATCGCGCTCGTATTTAAAGGTGAGGCGTCCGTACGACACATGGTTGAGGTTCTTGAGCCACTCGAAGAAGGAGACGGTGACACCGCCCGCGTTGATGTACAGGTCGGGGATGACGAGGATGTTGCGGTCGATGAGGATCTTGTCAGCGGCCGGTGTGGTCGGGCCGTTGGCCGCTTCGGCGATGATCTGAGGAAATCATTAATCAATTTTATTGCTGTCCAGAGGCCGCTTTCGTTCCAAATAGCTTTGTTATCGCTGTTGTTTCGTATTTTCAGCATTCTTCAACATTTATGAAGCTTGCACTCTTAACTAATGTATCTAACAATTCAAAATGGCAGACGCTTAGCATTTTTGATGACAGTTCATAGGACATAGGTAATGTAATATAATATGACCCAAAATTAAAACAAAATCAATAAAAATCCCAGATAAAGTAGGACCCAAAGAACCAATTGGCTTAATCCATAGTTATGATATTTGTACACACACAGCACAAAGACATATGCATACACACGTTCATGCAGGTCATTTAGAAGTCTGGAGGACCCAGGGCATACGAGTCGAGTGGAAGCGTCTCTGTCTCCAAGAGTCCCTTGCCCACGAATTATTTTTCGAAATAAAATTACCAATTTATTCACAAACATATATAAATATAATTAAAAACGGGCTTCGAGCCTCAGCTTCAGCCTTTATTTTATAAATTCTTAAGAATTATTTTGAGAAATGACGGAGAAAGGATTAACCCCTAAGAGAGCTTACGCTAGTTCGGGAGTTAAGGGACTCGCTTTTTTATTTATTGTATAAGTTTTTTTAATGATTATAAATTCATGTGAGGGTGTTGTTGGTATTCGGTTTTAATCACCAATCATACCAACTTTATTACATTTTGTAAACGAGTTTAAGTATCATCGACACACAATCGACCAAATACGACGTAGGAGCTTTCAAGAGTAGAGTGAGTAGGCAAATACTAAACTAGGGCATACCATCTTACGAATATATCACCACTTAGCATCAGGTGGTCAAGCACTAGTTTATAGCCAATAAATATCATGGAAGTCAGGTAAAAACTTAATCTAGCTTAACAACAGGTAGTTATTGCTATCTCACAGATTTGTCTTCATAATTTCTTATCCGCTAAGACATTTGACCGATGCAATCGCAATTGGATACAGTGGGGAAAACAATAAAATTTAAGATAATGACACATACAAGATAAAATTACTGGCATATCAATAAAATGTTTACGCTTGTGTTATTTAAAAATATTTTGTATGAATTGGCGCGGAGTGAGGGCGTTGTATCTTATCTTATTAGTTTAAAATGCATTAAGATAATTTTTGGTTAGCAACACGTATCGATGACGCTAGAATCATATTACTTTCACATGGTGCGATTAGCATGGCGATTAGTTTTACAATTGCCAGTCTTCATAAGATTAAGCCAGTATATTGTGCTACCTTTGTTTAGAAACTAGACTTAATAACAAAGAATTTTATATCATTGTTTTGATTTTGATAGCGTGCTACGATTTTACGTTTCCTTTTATACAATTTTGTTAACCTTCAGGTTATTCTCAATGTAATTGGTATTTATTATGCATTGTAATGTAAATTTTTCAGTATTTATTTTTATTCCATATAAAAATATATAATGAAACTACACTATTGTATGGAAGAAGCAGTGATAGCTTAGTGGCTAGGCGTGTGACTTACAAACTTTCAGTTGGGGTTTGAATCAAGACTAGTTTTTAGATTCTATGATAAATTTTGTATCCGATGGTAGAGTGGACTCATTCTTCTCGTGTATGGGTCACGATAAGCTCGGTTATAAGGATTTTTTAAGATTTGTAAGGTTGTAAGTAAAAGGACTTACCATAAATTTTTAGCTAAGAAATTACGATCGCTGATTTTTAAAGATAAAAATGTAATGAAATATAGGTATCAGGAGGGTCGACCGATTTACTGTACTGCACCGTCACAGATAAGATATAACAAAAATAACGTTATAAGACTTCATACAAGAGATAACAATTCCATTTCATAAGTAAACTATCTGAACATACGATACGATAAAAATATCGGTTATATCAATATTTTATTAATTAACGTATTAATTAGGTCGAAAATATTTTGTTATTCGCCTTCATTGGAACACGATGTTTTTTTTTTTCGAAGTTAAATTATGAACAAATCTTAAAAACTAATAATTGTCCGTCGTTTTAGAAACATATTTTTAGCATCCGTTTTTAAGTAATATAAACTAACCTTTGCCTGAATTTTGTGAGCATTTTCCTTGTGTATAACCTGTTCAACGGCGGCGGGCACTAAAATGTCGCACTTTTCATATAGCATGTTCTCGCCCTCGTACGGTTTTGCGCCGGGGAAACCGACGATCGTGCCATTCTCGATCCTGTAGTCTTCCAGAGCCTGTAATAACAATATTTTATATAGCCTGTGAATATTAATTGCTGAAAACCCCTTGATAGAAACATATTTATAACAAAAACCGACCTCTAATTTGACGGATGAAACGTCAACATTTATTTTCGAATATTATGTATATAACGTATATAATAAACGGGATATAACGAAGTTCTCATTTCTATATAGTCTTTCTTCTTCTATTTAATTTTGCTCTTTGTCGTTATTAAGAAGTTGCCTACAAGGTAATACCAACATCACAGGCATTCTTTCAAATGTTTTAAGGAGTTTCCTGGGTCCGGGATATGGTATTTGCCAGTGAAGTTTCATTATGGAACCAATCTATTACAGTCATATCAATTATTATTCGATCATTACCAAATACGTTAAATACTAACACACAGACGATTGACGTACCAGTAGTACGCCATCGGTAAACTACAGTACGATGCCAATGAACGTTCATTTTGAACACAAATGGTTTAGAAGAGTTAGGGCCCTGGTATGTCTTCGAAAGCCAAACATTCTAAAGCAGGATAATTCAAATGGAACCTTTTAAATAGGAATTGAAACAATATTTTAGAACAAAAAAATCGAAATTGGTTCATAAATGACGGCGATATGACTGTATTTCTTTGAAGTCCGTTAAAAGATTTATATGCTTTTATTATAGTATATTCTTAATTACCAGGATTTATTTTTATCACAACTATTCAAATTACCATGTCCGGATCTGGACTACTTGAGATAGTTATTTCGCCATTAAATTTTCTTAGATCATTATAGCTTAGCATTGAATAAAAGTTTATTTATGTATCATGTGTTAGAATACTGGGCTGCTTTTGATATGTGTGAGTTTAGAAGGTAAATTGTTTTGACCTCTAAACAATTCATTAGGGCAACACAAATGAATAATTTGTTACTAGAGTACCATCCAATTAAAGGCACATATACATATAACCTTAACAGCAATGTTGAAATTGTTTTTTACACAAATATGCTCTCTCTATGTTATGCTGAGATGAGAGACCTTTTTTTTTGTTAACGGGGAGGAAATCTTCAAAAAGATACCCCGCCTTCTGGGGGGAAGGCGGCGGTTATGTGGGGTTTTTACCCACTAAAACCTCCCCGGTGGCCCTTTCCTCGGTACATGACGAGGGGCTCCGGGATCTCCAGTGGAACGCACCGGAGCCCCTCTGCACTGTGCTCAAGGAGAGCACGTCCCGGGGGCGGGAGGTTACTCCCTACCCCGCTGTGCCCTCGCAGTGCAAGGCTACACGGGCCAGCCGATGTCGCCTTCTTCCCGGGTCCACCTTAGCGGACGACAAAGGCCCCCACCCTTGTCGCCCAGTGAACCCGAGGCCCCTTTTAGTCGCCTTCTACGACAAGCAGGGGATACCGTAGTCTTATTCTTGAGAGCCCAGAACTACAGGGCTGGAGATGAGAGACCTACATCATCGTATTTTGTGATATTATTATTTTTTTATTCATTGATAACAATTTGTTTTTAGCCAGTAGTATAATAACAACTTGGTATTCGTAAGCACTATCGTTATAATCTAATTGTTATTATTTTCGTAAAATGCTTACGTCACAATATTCAGCTGACGTAATATCTCCAAACGTAATTTGCAAACAATTGTGTTATTAATGTTATCATGTATTATTATAATGTTATCATATGAATAATAATCTCACAACTTTTTCTTATCTTAAATTATTAAATAAAAGGTTTGTTAATTAAAATTTGAAAATAAAAGCTGTGTAGGATTATATCAAAATTGTCTTACTTATGTTACATGAACAGGAAAATAATGAATTGGACATTGTATTCTTTGGTCCTTCGAGTCTGCTAAAATTTATGTCAAAATGAACGTTCAGTGATATAACATTGTCGATTTTTATTACCATCTGCTATTTCACTTGTGCCACTTTGGTTTCCCAAAATACCACGGACACTCGTATATAATGACATTTTGAAAATAAGCCGATACAATTCAGTCAAATAATTATAAAAATCAATTGAAAATTACATATCAAAAAATTAAATTAACAGGTTATGGTTTTTAGGACAATGACAACTATATATTGTAATTGGTTGGGTTCATAGAGCAATGTCATTGGCAGATAGCAGATTCTAGAACTATCGATGAGCTATCAAACCAGCAACTTGTTTACGAGGAGGAAATCTTCAAAAAGATACCCCCGCCTTCTGGGGGGAAGGCGGCGGTTATGTGGGGTTTTTACCCACTAAAACCTCCCCGGTGGCCCTTTCCTCGGTGCATGACGAAGGGCTCCGGGATCTCCAGAGGAACGCACCGGAGCCCCTCTGCACTGTGCTCAAGGAGAGCACGTCCCGAGGGGGGAGGTTACTCCCTCCCCCCCTCTGCCCTCGCAGTGCAAGGCGACACGCCCCATCCTTGTCGCCCAGTGAACCCGAGGCCCCTTTTAGTCGCCTTCTGCGACAGGCAAGGGAAACTTCTTAGTCTTATTCTTAAGAGCCCAGAACTACCAGCAACCTATAGATACGGACTTTTTAATGATACAAAGGGTTGAAAAGACAAGCACGTTGACCTGGTTCCAATGGGCATGCGTTGCTTAAACGCCTGAAAAAGGTCGAACAATTTTGTTTCAATTGAGTCTTTTATTTAGGAACAAGCGAATGGCGTGACCTCGCTCACATGAAATTAGGCAGTTATGATATACGTTTCATATGTTGTAGCAACGGAGTGCTCAAGGTATTAATATTTCATTGTACATATGAGCACGCTCAATCATCGTGTAGAAATATATGAATTGATTGAAATAAATTTGACTTTTAGATTCCAGAACAGCGATTTCATCCAAACCTGAATATTTGGCATCACCTAAATCTCGTTAATATAAAGTTAAAGTTACAGCCTTTTTTAAATATATTATATATGTACCACTGTTGTGCGTACCCGTTCTCTGTAAAGAGAGTATGAGAGCATAGACCGCCACGCGGCCCTAGTGCGGATTGGCAGACTTCATATGCCTTAGAATTTTTTTCTAACACATGTAGGTTTCCTCACGATGTTTTCCTTCACCGCTGAGCGCGTGGTGAATCAGCACATAAAATTGCAACAGCAAATTTATTTGACACCGGGATCGAACTCGAGTTGCTAGCGTACTATGCAACTTGAGCCAATTTTTTTTAAAAGAAAGCTAGCAATATTTCTTTTTTTTTATCTTGTTAACCATTCCAACTAAGCTTAAGCTTGTGCTAGGACATGGTTCACGGCAATAGTCGAATGGTGGATTAGAACCCACGACCTTACGATTCGCAGGCCGTACCCTAGGTTATTGACGCTACGACACTGAGCTACCACGGCTCGTTAATATGAACAGACTTGATTATACATAATAATTTACAACAAGTAAGTAATGTATATTTAACTACTGCTAATAATTCCCAAAAGATTTTGTTTGGGATTCTTAGTGACCCTGTAGCCTTTATTAATAAATAATTTGGTCTTTTCATTAGCAATAGCTCTGTATTTATGTAACGCGCTTTTTACGTCCTCTGCTTGGTCTATCTCTCTCCCTCTAGATTTGGTCCCTGATGTCTGAGAGTGGTGATTACCATCAGAGTTTCTTGTGGAGCAGATGATCTGCTTCCGCCGATTTCTGTCCAGGGCTTCTATTACGACCGTGTCCAATTTGGAGCACTAGGTGACTTTAACTCGGTCGGTATAATGTGGTGGTGGCCCAGTTTCTCTAGGCTTTCGTCACATCTGCGCATTGTGTGGCATTTTTGCTAAGTAGCCTTAGAGAAACACACCTGTTTTTACAACTGTTGCAATGTTAATATGCATGGAATATAACAGGTATATTACTTTGGTTATTTACGAACCAGAAAGAGTGCTTTAGCCAGTCATTGATTGTCGTTTCTGGGTTACACTTGGATAAAAATAACCCCACCGTCTATTCTATTCCTAGCGCATTCAAACTGTAAAATAAGAACACCGTAAAATTCCGACAACGAACTATTCAGTTCCAATTATTGTGTACAGTATTTTCTTCGAGTGTTAAAAGTACAGTCTTTTAATACGTGATATACGCATTAAATATTCTATTTTATTTACTTATAGTATAGTAATATACTTTGTAAGTAGCAGTAAGGAATTTACGTACCTTAGGGTCAATGCCTTCTGGGTTATGTATGGCACCATCATGTTCAATGACTCCGATGCATGTGGCTCCAGCCCGTACGAGATAGCGGCAGGTGTGCAGCCCCACGTTACCGAAGCCCTGCACGATGAACGTCTTCCCGCCCCAGCCAGGAGTTGTGCCTAGGGATACAAGTATTTATCATTTACCTCATGTATGCGCAAGAAGAAATGAAGCGAAAGAATTGTGCCAGGATTGTACTACGTGAATTTAGTGATGTCTGTCTACCGCTCTGGGTAACCTAACTATCAAAAAATGTCAAACATCAAATGTTTGAAATAATCTGACAGAGCTATTCACGTTTGTTTTTATGATAAGTACCTATATAAGAGTAAAGATTTATTAGGTATTCACGAGACTAATGTGCTGTTACATCTATACCACATCTCACCTTCACATAAAATGGATCTGCAGTCGAGTACAAGCTTGTGGAAATATGTTATCTAAATTCAATTCAAGATAACAAATAAAATGTGCAACTGATGATCACATAATATAGACAATTAGTAGACAGACGTCAAAACCATCAAGGATGAATTGAGACGCGTTGTTAATCTTATGGAAGAAGCAAGTAAGAATATTTTATATAAAAACTTTTTCTCTACGAATCCATCACTGACTATTTTCGTGAACCATCCTTTTTTAACATGGGAGGAAATGCTTTTATTCATACGTACCCCGTAAAGGGCAAGGGACATGTCGTTGGAAATCCTGAAGCCCCACATAAAGCACCGACAAAGGCCAACGGGATGTGTTAGCAAGTAGAAATCTCATAGAAGCCCAGAAGGCAGGCAGTCTTTTGAAGATTTCCCCTTGATAATAAAAAATATAGCTTACCAATCATGCTCATGTAGTTGGCTTCATTGATGAAGTTTTCCAAACCGTGGAACACTCCCCTGCCAGTAGCAGACACCCTGCCGTGAATACCTCCCTGTGCAAGGAAAATTACAGGTTAATTCTAAAAACATTAGATATAATAATGCTCTAGTAGTTGCTTTTGCTCTGCAACTTGTGTAACTGCGTCTAATGCAAGGCTCTCTTCTAGGGTTCATTACTTTCTACTATTTTATAATACAAAAATCAAGACTTTCGGGCAAATTCCAGCTGCCAAAAGCAGGGTTGGCTGCGCACTCAATCCTATACTTGAATCGACTGTATTCTGTAGTACTTGACAATGAACGTAGGGTAACAAGTTCATTAAAATCACGCTCGAGATCTGAGTGCTTTACAAAAGAAGCATAGACGAGAATTCGTGCCAACTTTTTTAACTGACCTTAAAGGAAAAGGTTTTCATTTCTCTATCTGTTTATTTTATTTAATGTATATAAAATTATAATTAATAATATTTAATACATAGCACTGGCTTTTATGGATTTGAAATTCTTTTTATTTGGAAGGGGTCTTTAATAGTTACCACAGTTAGTTACAGTTATTTTGTTGAGTTAAAAGAAAGAACACCTAACAACCCCCCGCCTATTAGGTCGTCTAAAATATTACCTTTATTTAAAAATAAATTGAAATGCTTCTTAACTGAGTCTCAAGGTAACCACGCCAACATCAACTACGACAAATCGTTTATATAACACTATATTTATGTTATTTATTATGTAATTTGTTTGTATATATATATATATATGTAAAGAAAGTATAACTATATATGTATATATATATATATATATATATATATAGCAGCTTTTTAATATATACATTTATGTATCATATATATGAAAGTTTATGTAATGTACACCATATTAATACACAACCGAATCGTGCCCGCCTTAATCTACACAGGTTTTTTGGCTGAAAACCAGCGCTGTGCTACATGTGTGAGCCAACCCCTTTTCGGCAAAATTTCTATTTTGTTCTTTTTTTTATGTTGTTTCTGTTCACTTTTGTTTATGTTGTTTTTTGTCTTGTTTTACCTGTTGTTTCTCTGTTCTTGTGTCGAATAAATGTTTTTTCTATTCTATTCAAAATCGAATAAGGTTTAATGATTGAGATTTTTATGACAATTTAAGGACTACGTATGTACTTTAATGGCAACGAACACGAATATGGAATAAGAGAATTTAGGCGACAAAACTGCCTAATATAACTGTGATACTTCGGAAATATCAGTGCTTTATTGAAGTTGGTTTTTGTTTTTTTTTTCGTAAATTGAGGTAATGTGGATATATTAACTAACATTAATTTGTAAGTCGTTAAGAAAATTTTCAAGGTAGATTCATCGTCACGTCCATTCTAACATGTATCAATTACAGTCAAAGAAATTCTATGTTAAAAATGTTTAGCGCAGCGTTCTCCGATCTACGTTTGAATAATAGCTAAGGCTTAATATATTCGTCAATAGCCTAATGGTTTAGGGTACTATTGCCGTGAACCATGTCCTAGCACAAGCTTAAGCTTAGTTGGAATGGTTAACAAGATTGTTAGTAATATTTCTGAAAAAAAAAGAAATATTGCTAGCTATCTTTAGAAAAAAAAATAATAAAAAAATTAAACACATAGTTAGTTTAATTATCACTGATAACCACAGACATCAATTATAGTAATTTAATATGTTAAGGCCTTTACGTGCACGTTAATAGATTTAAAGAAATTAAAGAATATTTCTACGAACACATAACCTACCTAACTTTATACCATTAATTGTAATAATAACAGCACACAATATATCACAATAGAAGACCATACTAAGAGTCGTTGTAATTCCATGTAGCGTTACTATATGATGTAATATGTAGAGGTTAGAAAGAGACCTTAAATCTAAATCTTATGTAAATTTGCTAGGCAGTGTTGAAATTGAATTACGCCAAGATCACACAATGATATACATAGCTATCTTGTTTGCGTTGAGTGTACCAATCCAATTATGCGGAATGAAGTATAGGCCAGGGTGTATCCAATGCATATTCAATACTTGTATGTAGTACAGTATTAAATATTTATATACGATCAGTTACCATTGATTTATAGAATAATAGGCGATAAAGTTATGTGAAACACGTTTAAGATTGTACTTGTGAAGCACAGTCCCAAACGATATACCAGATAACATATAGAGTCGTCTATCACCCAGCGAAATATTCTTTACTTTTTTTTTTATTATTCTTATATTGCAACCACAGACCTGTGTCCGTGCTCTTTTCCAATACACTTAAATTGTTTACTCTGCATTTGTTAAAAGTGCCACTTCTACAGTTACTATTTTCCTTATTTTTTTATATATATATATATATATATATATATATATATATATAATGCCTGAATTTGGAGGTGGCCAGAGATTTGGCTATTAGCTTCTCCGCGACCGCTGTGTCCCTGCTTCTCATGGCCATTTTCAGGTTGTAGTCCACTATCCTCTCCCTTGATGCGGCCATTGCCTTTGTCATCATATTCTTTACTTTGTGAATGATAACCGAATGAATATTCCATCATTACTATTTGTGTAGCGTTAAAAAAAAGTGTGAGCGAAATTATATTTGCGTATTGGCGATATTTTTAAAATGTTGAGTCAGGCGAACTAGGTTGAGATCAATGAACCTAAAAGTATCTTTTAGCTTATTCTTCATTTTGAATCGTTTGTAACTATTAATAGTTTTGTAGTGTCATATTGGATTGCCGATAAAACGTGTAATACACACACATATTAATATCAATTATTGACTTGACCCGCCTCCTAGGTCACGCTTAAGCATGGAAGTAGTTAACAATATTGATAGTTATATTTTGTACTAAAATATACTAGTTTGAACCTCGTAACCGTTAGCCTATTAGTGCTTATAGATGAGTATTTGTATATTATTAACAGTCAGTAGTATTCGTGCAACAATGCCCCCGCCTGCGACTCAGGACGTTTCCCCCTCACCGCCCTCCAAGCAAGGCGCGCCGTAACATAAGACGCGCCTTCCTCCACGACCTCCGTAAGCAGGTGATGTACTCCCCGATTCCATCACCTGGAGGCCTTGGGAGCCGGGATTACGAGCTGTCACCTCGCCCACCCCGCCTCCACCCAAACGGCCGCAGCAGGAGAGTCGCCCTCCGCAGCCCCACCCCATGCCTCATCTGCGGTGCGGCACCGCTTAGTCGCGGGGGATAGTGAGAGTGGCAACGAAATACCAACATTCCTCTCTCCCGCGACTCCTTCCGCTATGAAAGGCAGATAAACCGCTTCCCACGACCCATCGGCACACCTTCGGCGGGCTTCAAGCCCGCCTAGTAACGCCGCCTCGGCCGCCCCTACCTCGCAGGCCAGCGTGTGGGTTCCTCTTCGCTTCACCGTGGGGCGTGGCCCTGGCGCCCGTAGGAACCCCGGCGAGCTAAGGCTTAGTAGCCGTGGGGGTGCTCTGGTACGACAAGTTGAGAACCCGTCGGGGGGTTACTACGGGTTACGAACTCGCTGTGCTAAGGCGACACGATTTACTCCCTCCCGGTTCCACGTTAGCAGCGTTTGGCTTTAAGCCAGCACTCCTTTAGATCAACAACTAGCAACACATCTAGTACAGAAATATTCGATCAGCTACTAGAAGACGTAAGCCAAAGAAAGAACTTGAATTTACATAAAGGTGTAATTTTTGTATTAAAATATGTATCTTTACGATTTGTTTGAGCTAACAATCATGTGAAGTCATAAGTATGCAAACAAAGATGTGACTAAAGTACGTGAGAAGCGGTAATTTATATAACAACAATGAAGTGACACTGGGGATAAACCGAAAACATTTTCAGGTCATACATTAAGTACTAGCTAAAAAGAGGTAAATATGTATATATAAGTATCACCGAAACAAATAGAAAGCTTGCAGATTTACTGAACAAAACCGACAGTAAAGCAAAAACGTTAAATCTTAATGTTTTAGGAAGCAAATATCATGAAAAGGACATTATTTACCACACGTACATACAATATTACTTATCTTTCTTATTCTTACGACAAAAGGTCGATAGTGAGCACTTCAATTCAAACAATCCCAATTATAACGACCTATAAATACATTAGATTTTTTTTAAATTTATCTTCTAAATAAATCGAGGCAGCTGCAAGGCTTTTCGTATTCTATTTATTGGTAAATAACAGTCATTATAGATATACGTGATCGGTGTAAAGTAAGATTATTGTCGTAGAAATTAGCTCTTTTTTGTGACGAACCTACCTTGATTGGCTAGAGAAACTGATCGCAATGTTTTTACCGGGTTGAGAGGAGGCAGAGCTCTTAGGTCGCTTAGACTGAACTACTATTGGGAACAACACGGTAAAGACCTCCGAACCACGACTCGGTGGGTACAAGAGTACGAGACAATCAAGACATTCAAAGAGCTATCGGTTTTGGGTAATTAGATGTATGTTACGTTTAAAGAATAGAAGTGTAATAGAAATGTACAGTCCTTTACAACTTTTCCAATTGGAGAATTAACCGATCTTTCACCACATTCAGTCTGAACATCTATGATTAACTTAAACGTGCTAAATGAGAATTAAAACGCCTGCAATGTTTATCTTGACATTGTTTCAAATTTAATAAAATCTATCAATTATCAAAAAACATCCGTCACCGTGTGTTGGTCTATAGGAAGGTGAATGATATGTGATTTTGATGATAATATGATAACACGAGTACATTAGTCATCTCTATAGCATCATGATTCGAGATGGCGATGAAAATTAAGACATAATGTGAATGTTATATGGTATAATTCTGCGTTTCGCCCGGTTAGTGAACCCGAATGCCTTACATTCCTTAAGTAGGTCAGCATTTCTAGGTGGCGGTAATTGCAGAATTTCAGGTCAGCCGCATCATGCTCGTTTCTCCCTTTTTCGTAAAGAAACAAACTTCAAGTATTTTAGAAGACCATAACAAAAGTAACTATTCTACTATCCACGTAATATAAACAACATATAAGCTCTCATGTCCTTTTAATCCTAGCGGAGTAGGCAGAGATAGCTTTCGCTGGCGATCCCATGGCCATATGCCGAGTGCAAACCTTTAGCAAGTGATGTCGTGTACTTAAAAAACCAAAAAAATGGCAAGCCGATTGGGTTTCGAACTCACGGCCGATCAGGTCGTAAGTCGAACCGCTTAGTCACTGGGCTATCATTACACCAATATAGATACATACATGAATTCATTACAAATAAATTTTGTTTCAAGTTGCTCGAAGAAGGGTTTGATAGTCCTGATTTTTTCTGACGGTAGACCGTATATAATAGATCACTAGATAAATACTTGCTTATCCATTTACCATGCCATTATTAATAAGTCTGTGACTGATGAAAAGGCACAAGACAAGGATGCAGGATTGCTTTAATCTTTACGATTAATTGTTTTATCGTTACATTACTCTGGACTTATTACAATTCACCTGTCACTGGCCCAAAAACTGTAATCTACTAATTTATTTTTTTGATATGAAATCGACTTCTGTGATGTCACTGAACGTCCATTTTCACAATTGTTGCAGTTGACTCGATGCCCTATTCAATGTGAGATGTTTTTTTAATTATCGCATTTATAGTCCTGATAAACTTGTGTTATAATACATAACAACTGATACGGATAACGGTCACCTAACGACCTGATTATAATAGCATTTTCACGTGTCATGTATGAGGCAAAATTATAAAACATTAAGTCAGACTTTTTCAAATAACATTTCTCCTTGAAATAAATAAATTTGCCTTCCGACAAAATCTGCCGGCCAAGTCGTGGTTTGGTTCTCTTTGGTGTCCTCGGATCAGAATCAAGCTGAGAAATAGTTGTGAACCCAAGGCGACTAAAAGGCGCCTTGGGTTCACTGGGCGACAACAGTGGGGGCCTTTATCGTCTGCGGATGGGTTTAAACTCGCCCCCACCGAACACCCTTCACCACGCATTAAGGAAGCGCTACTGGCATTTTAATGGGTAAAACCACACATAATCCCGCCTTCCTCCCAGAAGGCGGGCTATCTTGTTGAAGATTTCCCCCCGTCAACAAAAAGAATTTAAGTCTAGACTTAGACATCATCGTATCTTTAAATAAGGTTTGGTAAAAAATGCCTTAAGAAGCTTTCATAACGTCACATATTCTAAATAATTGTCTTTGGAGTCATAAAAGATGGTATCAAAAACGTTCACATTGCAATCTAACCTTCGTGTACTCTTATTATTATCTATGGTCTAGTTGTTTCACATAATATATACATAGGAGTGTGGGCGAACGAGGTTCTGTTTGCGTGGATGATTACGTCAACAAGTAACGTGACGACTAAAGGAAGGGACATTTAATCTCGTATGCCATTTGCGATCACACTATCGCAGCAAAAAAAATTATAACGTATAAGTACAATAAATACTTATATTTATACATTAGGTACATTTAAAATAACCTAAATAGTAGCTGATTTTAATAAAGAGAACGCTCGAAAGAAGAGCTGACGCTCTTAAATTTACCACCATCTCCGATAACATTTGATTGTGATTGTCTTTTTACCAACCGGTTTCTTTCTCAAGTCTACTGCATCGGGGTAATACTTATGCTATTTTAAAATAAAATAGGTTAGCTTCACCATATTTAAACGACATATTTGTTGTGATTTTATACCATTTTGAAATAATTTACAATTAATTTCAATTGACTTTAAAAAAAATTCTCCCCCTTTTCCGAAGTACCATTGTTATATTACGAAATTCTGGCGCCTGTACACTTTTTCTCTTTCCGGGCTTGTTGTGATTAAGAAGTGCTTAGTCTGATCCCTGATATATCTGCAAGACCCATGGTCTTATATGCCCACATAATATGATATCTAATTGAAAGCAAATACTTTTACACAAAAAAAAAGTGCATAAACATAAAAAAAAGAATTGAAAACCTTCTTTTTTAAAGTCGGTTAAGAATCGCGTTGTATAGCGTAAATAATAATGTACATTAACCGTTACGTTCTATTAAGCAAGTAAAAATCCGAAAAACCGTCATTTTTTATGATTTGACGCCACAAAACTTACCTGATTGATCGGTTTTCCCGTTACGCAGGCGTGGGCGTTGATGTCTTGGTAACCAATGGTCTTGGCGTAAGTGTCGGCGATCCAGGACATTTCTCGCTCGCCGGTGCCCATGTCGGGGGCTGGCACGTCCACACCGGGCCCTAAGATTAAAAAATAACATGAATACATAGTAATGGGCAATGGCCAGAGAGCATAGAGCCGTGGTCTAGCTCAATGTCCGGGCGGTCCCATCAAGTTGCGTAGTACGCTAGCAACCCTAGTTCGATCCCCGGTGCCCACACCAATAAATTTGTTGTTGCAATTTTATGTGCGGATTTACCACGCGCTCGGCGGTGAAGGAAACCATCGTGACGAAACCTACATGTACTAGAATTTTTTTCTAAGACATTTGAAGTCTGCCAAACCGCACTAGGGCCGCATAGTGTACTGTGCCCTTATACTCTCTTTACAGAGAAGGCCTGTGCCCAGCAGTGGGACATACATAAAGGCTGTAACTTTAACGGCTAATAAGCCTATCGCAGCAATCAGTTCCAGAATTTTCTATGGTTATCTGTTCATAAGAATTTGAATACTCAAAACAGGTTTTAACATTCCCGCTGCTATTCATATCTATGCCTGTGAGTCACCATTCGGTCTGGTAAATAATAGCCAGAAACATAATATACAAGCTTATAAATCCATTTACGTGATATAAGTATGCGGTGGTAAAAAGTGTAAATTGTTACTTGGGTATGTATTCAATAAGCTTCATTGCCTTTTCAAATAAAGTCAATTGCTTTATTTACTTTTGGACTGAACTGAATTCTGATGAGGATTTGGTTTTTTCCCTATTTTTTAGGTTATATGTATAGGGTATTTTCGACCATTGCTACATTATCAAGTTAATAATAGAATTCCGAAACTGAATACGGTGTAGAGCTGTTTATATTTCCTTAATTCAGGTATTCCGTGAAATAGCAACCGACCGAGTCGTGGTTCGGCCCTCTCGGGGGACCATTGTGTCGAGTTACTAGCGATAGAGGTTCAGGCTAAGCGACCTAAGAGCTACTCGTATGTCACCTCTCAATCTGGTGAAGCAGTCAAGGCCTCTCTGGCCAATCTGTGTAGTTTGTCATTAAAAAAACTTAATTCAAGAAAATCTTATGTCTATATAGATTAGTTACACAGAGAATATAGTTCCGGTGAGGTCAACACAATCGAGAAGATAGATAGACCAAGACGGTAGACATGTGACACTTACAATGTGTTTTTGTTAAATGTTCTTTCAATGGAAGTGCTTGACTACAATCCCACATGATGTTAAGTGGAAATGCAGTCTTAGATGATAACGCGCACTAGCTTAGTAAACAGATTTAAAAAGAAAGCTCAGCAATATTACTTTTTTTCAGAAAACATTACTAACATTCTTCCAACAATTCCAACTAAGCTTAAGCTTGTGGTAGAGGTAGTTCACGTCAATAGTCGAATGGTGGATAAACGCTATTGGAAAAGAAATGACCCCAGGATTACACCCCTACGATTTCAATATATTTAATGCAATTGTACCAAGGGTTCACGACCTTATGGTCAGGGTATGCCAAACAACTACAAGTATTGCGTCATAGTATCAAATTGAATAAATTTGACAGAACTTTCTGGGAAAACTGATAAATCAATCATGATTTTGATATACTCAATCATTTTTGATAATCGTAACACGAAAATGATATCATACTTATTGTTTCTAAAAATAAACAACATTTGCATCATTTCTTTAAAAACCAAAAGTAAATAATTAAGACTTTGGATGAGAGTGTTTTAAAATGATTACAATAGATAATTGTTTACATTATTTTTGCTATTACCATTCCATTACCATTCAGGATGTTTTGATCAGAGGTTGTTTACTTTTAAACCACCACAGGCGTGATATGAGAATGCTGTAGTATGATTTTTTTTTTTTAATGACGAACTACACAGATTGGCCAGAGAAGCTGGCCTTGACTGCTTCACCAGGATTGAGAGGTGGCATAGCTCTTAGGTCGCTTAGCCTGAACCTCTATTGCTAGTAACTCGACACAAGGGTCCCCGGTGAGGGGTAACCTCGGCGGACGGTTACTATGTTACGCGTAAGCATGCCGATCGAGGGGCGCCCGAGAGGAATGAACCACGACTCGGTCGGTTGCTATTTCACGGATAATCTAGAGACATTCAAAGCTAAACTAACTTTGGAGTGCCACTTCGGGAAGCGTTGGCGCTGGGAGAAAGTGGCCGAAGAAGGCATCAACAACGCTCCTAACATCTAAGGGTGGGGCCTGCCCATAAAATAGCGGTAACGCGCAAGGATTATTCGCAACCTCCGATGGTCGCGAATGGACGCTACAATGGATTTGTAGAGATCTAGCCTGTGCAATGGTAATCGCGTCGTCGGATCGTCAGAACGTGTCTCGGCCTCCGGGCGACGCGACGGAATTTATTATAGGAAGGCTTATAAGTGGCGGCACTTACAAGAAGTTTGTTAAAATGTTTGCTGGCACTCTGAAAAAACCGTCGAGATGCCTGCTTAAAAAGTTGGGTTATTTTCTGTAACCCTGTATGAACGTGGAGCTCGCGATTACGTACGAACCACGACGCACCCGTGGCTCGTCGCAAAAAACGAATCTGAATTACTTGTAGCCCATGGATATGTTTATGGGCGGCATGCGCGAAGACCGGGCTCGCGTACGTCATAACGGGACGTATAACTGCTTTGTAAAGTGTCACCTTATTACGGAGGGACATTTTACTTTTCTTATTAATGAGGTGATATAGGCGACCCATAACGTAGGCCGCCCGGTTCCTAACTTGATCTACGTGAGGGCCGAAGCAGAGTTTGGGATCTAATACGACACCAAGGTATTTGGTTTGTGTAACCCATGGAATAGGGGTACCTAGAAGTTGGACGCAACGAGGTGGAGACTGAAGACGCCTCGTGAAGTACATGGCTACGCTCTTGGCCGGGTTGATTTCTATTCTCCATTTCCGAAACCAATCCCTAGGGCATCGGCCGCGGTCTGGAGTTTTAAGAATGACTTCGGAGAACGCCCGGAAGCATAAATGCCGGTATCGTCGGCGAAAGGGCTAGCTCTGCTCTACGTGAGCGCGGAATATCGTTAGTGTAGAGCGTGTATAGGACAGGACCGAGTACGGAGCCTTGTGGTACTCCGGCTCGAACGGGACGGGGGTGGAGCGCACTCCCTCGACGCGGTACCTGAAGGTTCGACCGGTAAGAAAATCGCGCACTATGCGCACTAGATAGTCAGGCACCCCAAGCTTGTATAGTTTGTATACAAGCCCGGCGTCTCCAGACTTTGTCAGATACCTTCGCCACGTCTAGGAAGATTGCTCCCGTATGCATGCCAATAAAGGATTTGGGTAATTAGATGTATGTTACGTTTAAAGAATAGAAGTGTAATAGAAATGTAAAGTCCTTTACAACTTTTCCAATTGGAGAGTTGACCGATCTTTCACCACGTTCAGTCTGAAGATCTATGATTAACTTAAACGTGCTAAATGAGAATTAAAACGCCTGCAATGTTTATCTTGACATTGTTTCAAATTTAATAAAATCAATCAATTATCAAAAAACATCCGTCACTGTGTGTGATTTTGATGATAATATGATAACACGAGTACATTAGTCATCTCTATAGCATCATGATTCGAGATGGCGATGAAAATTAAGACATAATGTGAATGTTATATGGTATAATTCTGCGTTTCGCCCGGTTAGTGAACCCGAATGCCTTACATTCCTTAAGTAGGTCAGCATTTCTAGGTGGCGGTAATTGCAGAATTTCAGGTCAGCCGCATCATGCTCGTTTCTCCCTTTTCGTGAAACAAACTTCAAATTACATAGTTCGATCGAATATTATTTTAGAAGACCATAACAATGTAACTATTCTACTATCCACGTAATATAAACAACATATAAGCTCTCATGTCTTTTTAATCCTAGCGGAGTAGGCAGAGATAGCTTTCGCTGGCGATCCCATGGTCATATGCCGAGTGCAAACCTTTAGCAAGTGATGTCTTGTATTTAAAAAACCGAAAAAATGGCAAGCTTCAACCCAAAAAGATTGGGTTTCGAACTCGCGGCCGGTCAGGTCGTAAGTCGAACCGCTTAGTCATTAGGCTATCATTACACCAATATAGATACATACATGAATTCATTACAAATAAATTATGTTTCAGGTTGCTGGAAGAAGGGTTTGATTGTCCTACGAGTTCTGATTTTTTCTGACGGTAGACCGTATATAATAAGACCACTTAAATACTTGCTTATCCATTTACCATGCCATTATTAATAAGTCTGTGACTGATGAAAAGGCACAAGACAAGGATGCAGGATTGCTTTAATCTTTACGATTAATTGTTTTATCGTTACATTACTCTGGACTTATTACAATTCATCTGTCACTGGCCCAAAAACTGTAATCTACTAATTTATTTTTTTGATATGAAATCGACTACTGTGATGTCACTGAACGTCCATAATCACAATTGGTGCAGTTGACTCGATGCCCTATTCAATTTGAGATGTTTTTTAATTATCGCATTTATAGTCCTGATAAACTTGTGTTATAATACATAACAACTGATACGGATAACGGTCACCTAACGACCTGATTATAATAGCATTTTCACGTGTCATGTATGAGGCAAAATTATAAAACATTAAGTCAGACTTTTTCAAATAACATTTCTCCTTGAAATAAATAAATTTGCCTTCCGACAAAATCTGCCGGCCAAGTCGTGGTTTGGTTCTCATTGGTGTCCTCGGATCAGAATCAAGTCGAGGGCCCTTAAAGAGGGTTAGATTACTTCCTATGAGCTCTCAGCCCTGTAGTTCTGGGCTCGTTAAATAAGGCTACGGTATCCCCTGCCTGTCGTAGATGGCGACTAAAAGGCGCCTTGGGTTCACTGGGCGGTGGGGGTCATTATCGTCTGCTGAAGGGATTAAACTCGCGCCCCGCCCCCCCGAACGCCCCTCACCACGCAATAAGGAAGCGCCACCGGGGGGGGGGTTTTAGTGGGTAAAAAGTCCACACATAATCCCGCCTTCCTTGAAGATTTTCCCCCGTGAACAAAAAAAAACATTATAAGCCTAGAGGACATCATCGTAACTTTAAATTAGGTTTGGTAAAAAATGGCTTAAGACGCTTTCATAACGTCACATATTCTAAATAATTGTCTTTGGAGTCATAAAAGATGGTATCAAAAAAGTTCACACTGCAATCTAACCTTCGTGTAGTCTTATTATTATCTATGGTCTAGTTGTTTCACATAAAATATACATAGGAGTGTGGGCGAACGAGGTTCTGTTTGCGTAGATGATTACGTCAACAAGTAACGTGACGACTAAAGGAAGGGACATTTAATCTCGTATGCCATTTGCGATCACACTATCGCAGCAAAAAAAATTATAACGTATAAGTACAATAAATACTTATATTTATACATTAGGTACATTTAAAATAACCTAAATAGTAGCTGATTTTAATAAAAGAGAACGCTCGAAAGAAGAGCTAACGCTCTTAAATTTACCACTATCTCCGATAAATATCTTTATTCCTTAGGATTGTGATTGTCTTTTTACCAAACGGTTTCTTTCTCAAGTCTACTGCATCGGTGTAATACTTATGCTAGTTTTAAAATAAAATAGGTTAGCTTTACCATATTTAAACGACATATTTGTTGTGAATTTATACCATTTTGAAATAATTTACAATTAATTTCAATTGACTTTAAAAAAAATTCTCCCCCTTTTCCGAAGTACCATTGTTATATTACGAAATTCTGGCGCCTGTACACTTTTTCTCTTTCCGGGCTTGTTGTGATTAAGAAGTGCTTAGTCTGATCCCTGATATATCTGCAAGACCCATGGTCTTATATGCCCACATAATATGATATCTAATTGAAAGCAAATGCTTTTACACAAAAAAAATGGTATTAGTTTAAATACATATAAAGCACTAGGATGTCTAGGAGAGCATAAACATAAAAAAGAATTGAAAACCTTCTTTTTAAAGTCGGTTAAGAATCGCGTTGTATAGCGTAAATAATAATGTACATTAACCGTTACGTTCTATTAACCAAGTAAAATCCGAAAAACCGTCATGTTTTATGCTTTGACGCCACAAACCTACCTGATTGATCGGTTTCCCGTTACGCAGGCGTGGGCGTTGATGTCTTGGTAACCAATGGTCTTGGCGTAAGTGTCGGCGATCCAGGACATTTCTCGCTCGCCGGTGCCCATGTCGGGGGCTGGCACGTCCACACCGGGCCCTAAGATTAAAAAATAACATAAATACATAGTAATGGGCAATGGCCAGAGAACATATAGCCGTGGTAGCTCAATGTCCGGGCGGTCACCTCAAGTTGCGTAGTACGCTAGCAACCCGAGTTCGATCCCCGGTGCCCACACCAATAAATTTGTTGTTGCAATTTTATGTGCGGATTTACCATGAGCTCGGTGGTGAAGGAAATCATCGTGAGGAAGCCTACATGTACTAGTATTTTTTCTAAGACATTTGAAGTCTGCCAAACCGCACTAGGGCCGCGTGGCGGACTGTGCCTTTATACTATCCTTACAGAGAAGGCCTGTGCCTAGCAGTGGGACTTATATAATATAAAGGCTGTAACTTTAACGGCCAATAAGCCTATCACAGCAATCAGTTCCAGAATTTTCTATGGTTATCTGTTCATAAGAATTTAAATACTCAAAACAGGTTTTAACATTTTTTTTTGTTGAAAAAGAAAGCTAGCAATATTTCTTTTTTTTTTCAGAAATATTATTAACAATCGTGTTAACCAATCCAACTAAGCTTAAGCTTGTGCTAGGGACATGGTTCACGGCAATAGTCGAATGGTGGATTCGAACCCACGACCTTAAGATTCGCAGGCCGTACCCTAAACCATTAGGCTTTTGACGCTTCAATTCATATCTATGCCTGCGAGTCACCATTCGGTCTGGTAAATAATAGCCAGAAACATAATATACAAGCTTATAAACCCATTTACGTGATGTTACGTATGCGGTGGTAAAAAGTGTAAATTGTTACTTGGGTATGTATTCAATAAGCTTCATTGCCTTTTTAAATAAAGTCAAGAGCTTTATTTACTTTTGGACTGAACTGAATTCTGATGAGGATTTGGTTTTTTCCCTATTTTTTAGGTTATATGTATAGGGTATTTTCGACCATTGCTACATTATCAAGTTAATAAAAGAATTCCGAAACTGAATACGGTATAGAGCTGTATATATTTCCTTAATTCAAGTATTCCGTGAAATACCACCCCACCGAGTCGTGGTTCGGCCCTCTCGGGGGGACCATTGTGTCGAGTTACTAGCGATAGAGGTTCAGGCTAAGCGACCTAAGAGCTATGTCACCTCTCAATCCGGTGAAGCAGTCAAGGCCTCTCTGGCTAATCTGTGTAGTTCGTCATTTAAAAAAAAACTTAATTCAAGAAAATCTTATGTCTATATAGATTAGTTACACAGAGAATATAGTTCCGGTGAGGTCAACACAATCGAGAAGATAGATAGACCAACATGGTAGACATGAACTTACAATGTTTTTGTTAAATATTCTTTCAATGGAAGTGCTTGACTACCATCCCACATGATGTTAAGTGGAAATGCAGTCTTAGATGATAACGCGCACTAGCTTAGTAAACAGATAAAAAAAGAAAGCTCAGCAATATTACTTTTTTTTTCAGAAAACATTACTAACATTCTTGTTAATTCCAATTAAGCTTAAGCTTGTGGTAGAGATGGCTCACGTCAATAGTCGAATGGTGGATAAACTATTACGCTATTGGAAAAGAAATGACCCCAGGATTACACCCCTACGATTTCAATATATTTAATGCAATTGTACCAAGGGTTCACGACCTTATGGTCAGGGTATGCCAAACAACTACAAGTATTGCGTCATAGTATCAAATTGAATAAATTTGACAGAACTTTCTGGGAAAATTGATAAATCAATCATGATTTTGATATACTCAATCATTTTTGATAATCGTAACACGAAAATGATATCATACTTATTGTTTCTAAAAATAAACAACATTTGCATCATTTCTTTAAAAACCCAAAGGAAATAATTAAGACTTTGGATGGGAGTGTTTTAAAATTATTACAATAAATAATTGTTTACATTATTTTTGCTATTACCATTCAGGATGTTTTGATCAGAGGTTGTTTACTTTTAAACCACCACAGGCGTGATATGAGAATGCTGTAGTATGATTATTACTATTATATCAGTGTGATCATTGACGGATCACTGCATTCAATTATCACCAAAAAGTAAAATACGTGTTTTTCACACAAGCACCAATATGTTAAATAATGTAAAAAAAATCTTGCAATGGATTTCTGGATCACATCACAACCACAAAAAGTAAAATACGTGTTTTTCACACAAACACCAATATGCTAAATAATGTAAAAAAAATCTTGCAATGGTTCTGGATCACATCCACAACCACAAAAGTAAAATACGTGTTTTCACACAAGCACCAATATGCTAAATAATGTAAAAAAATCTTGCAATGGATTTCTGGATCACATCACAACCACAAAAAGTAAAATACGTGTTTTTCACACAAACACCAATATGCTAAATAATGTAAAAAAAAATCTTGCAATGGATTTCTGGATCACATCACAACCACAAAAAGTAAAATACGTGTTTTTCACACAAGCACCAATATGCTAAATAATGTAAAAAAAATCTTGCAATGGATTTCTGGATCACATCACAACCAATCTCACAAAAAGGAAAATACCAATACCCAACGAATACGGACTAATATAGGCTAAATGAATCCGTATCTTTCGGTGAACTTCACATGTTTGAAAAGTTTTGTTAAGGCATAAATGTATCCTCACAAAGTTTTCCTTCACCGCCGATCACATTGTATATCAGCACTTAAAATTGCAATAAATACATTCGTACCGGCACCGGGAATAGAACTCGCGTTGTTACCGACCTGTGCAACATGAGGCGACCGCCCGACACCGATTTACGGCTCTGTTACTATAATTATATAAAAGTATAATTACAATATAATTAAAAAGCTTAAAAATCCTTACCAATGAAACCCTTCTTGGCGAGCTCGAGTGCGAAACGGCGGGTGATCTTTTCAAGTTCATGTTCGGAATATTCCTTGGGATTGATCTTGATGCCAGCCTTAGCGCCGCCGAAGGGAACATCGACGCAAGCGCACTTAAATGTCATCAAAGCGGATAGAGCCTTGACTTCGTCCCTGGTGACGTCAGTTGAGAATCTTATACCTATACAACGGGACAAACAAACAATTGTTATGCATTTCATTATATGAAAACACGCTAAGAATATGTTAAACAATATTTACGTATCGTGTGTTGAACATTTTATTTATTATACACATTATTCTATCGTCATTGAAAGTACAGAAGCACTATTTAATGTATAAAATAAACATAAATATGGTCACAGATTAAGCTGTACAGATAGACTCGAACAAAATTTTTTTAGCATGTTATAAAACTTTATTAATTATTATTTCGATAGAAGTCTGTTTTGTGTGGCACTTTAAAAAGGCGGGGGAAAGAAAAAAAAATGGCGCGGGGACTCATGGGGACGATCATCTAACTAACATTTTACCATTTTCATCTTAGACGTAAGAAATAAGTGTATGTGTTTTAAAAAAAAGGCTTAAAGGTCTTGTTACCAAGCCATAAAATATTCATCAACAAATCAAATAAAAAGGAGGTTATTAATTAGTTTATATTTTTTTGTTTTGAAAATTTATTATGAAATACTCGTATATTGTTACAGACGTCAAAGCCAGTACATTCAACTGTTTCTATGATATTTATAGCCATAAGGAAAAAAGTATTACAACGAGAAATAACGCGATAAGTTTCGATTGTAATGTACAATCTAATACAATATCTATCAATCAGGTGACATCGGCGACAGGCAGACGTGACGTCATATCAGGTAGGTGTGCGAAAACGTGACTCCCGAGTTCAGCTAAGATTATTTGTACGTGATTATTAAATTCACAGGTGCTTTTGTTGACTTGTCCTCCGTTATATAATCGTGTGGACATTAAATGTGTTCAAAGAAACTTTCGATTACGCAATGCTGGCGCATGACGTCACGGCCACGCCCCCTGTTGTTGCTATAGGCGTGTTGCCAATAATTGTAACATTTTTATCAAATTGCCGAAACGGTGAACCAGATAAAATAAATAAGTTATGTGACTATTATGGGGTTACCTTTCAAGATTATTGCTAGCAACTGTCTATGAATATCGATTTTTTTATATAACTAAACCGCAGAGTTATTTATATTTATTTGAATTATAGTTTTACAGCTATAATAAATATAACACAACTAAATTCATGTATTGTATTTACTCAAAGAAATCGCATGTTCTGTGCATTCTAATTTAATGTTAGTTTTCAATTCAATTACATTGGATCATAAAAGACGCATTTAGCGATCGTTGTGTCTAGAATAAGCTTTTATCACTCACTAAATAACTACCGACCGAGTCTTGGTCTGGCCCTCTCGGGTTGGAATTCTATCGCAAAATAGATTAACCGATCAAGATGAGGTTCTCGCCGACTCCCTGAGAGACAACCTCTTAAAGAAGTTTAGACTGTGGGGCCTTAGAGCTGTGCCACCTCTCAAAAGACCCGGTGAAAGTGTAGAGAACTCATAGCTCATAGCATCATGAGCGTTCATTAAGAAAAATGTAGACATGCGGGAAGTAATTTTAAGTGAATATTGTATTATACTAACATTTTATATTTATTATATACGATTTTAAGTGGCACTACTTTTAACCTTCTCTTAACTAGCAAAGGTCAAGTAGATGAAAATGCTAAATAGCATTAGGTTAATATAAAAAGTAAGTATAAATTTTGATGCAAAAATTATTTCGTTATCTATCGATAGTACAAGTATACGCGTCAAATGACACTAAATTGCTTACATAGACAGAGCAATAATTTAGAAATATTTTTTGACGAACCACACACATTGGGCAGAGAGCTGGCCTTGACTGTTTCACCAGATTAAGCGGTGGCATAGGTCTTAGGTGGCTTAGCTTGAACCTCTATCGCTAGTAACTCGACTCAAGGGTCCCCCCGGTGAGGGGTAACCTCGGTTTGGACGGTGAATATGTTACGCGTAAGCATTCCGATCCGAGGGCGCCCAAGAGGGCCGAACCACGACTCGGTCTGTTGATATTTCACGGATAATGCAATTTAGAGTATCCCTCGTTTACTGCGGCAAGCGGTTATGCGCCAATACAGAGAATTAGGGATGGGTGTGAAAAATGCGTCGTGTATAGTACAGTACCGAATGGAAATCAGTAATTTGAGGCCGGCGATTCTTTTATTATTTATTTACTTCTGTTTATTTTGAGTTATAATTGATTTACCAAGGGTCAAATTAAAAAATAAACAATAGTCCATCGAACGGAATGAATTTTATGGTGAAAAAATCTTATTTGGTTTGAAAAAAATTTTTTTCGAAATAGCCAATGTGCCTTTATTATGTCACTGGTCGAACATTTCCTGTGGAACTTGGAACATGTTTTGGAAACTATAATGTTATTTGCCCCAATAAAGACACAGCTAAATGTTATATTATATTTGAATATAAGATGGAAATTTATATATTTTTTTGAAGCACACTTCTTTCATTGTTCTTTGTAATAACAATCAATTTAAATTAAAATTTTTCATAAAAATTTTAAAAAAATTATCATAGAAGTAAAATAATTAGTAGTTTTTTTGGGACAACCCTACACAAAGTACCCAGAGAAGCTGACTTTTACTGTTTCACCGGATTGAGTGGCGGCAATAGCACTAAGATCGCTTACCCTGAACCTCATAATTAGTCGTATATGTCAATTAATTTATATGCAAATAGCTACACTAAGCAAGCTCCACCGTTTCGTTTATTTTAACAAACGAGACAGTATTTTTCATCTCGCTACCATATTTACCACTGAAAGCTAAAGCTATAAAGCCTATGGATATATGTCATTCAAAACGAATGTTTTTTGACTCTCTTAAATTCACCTACACTCTTTTAAGTTACACGGCAAATGTTATATGTTCTAATATTTTTAGTGTAATATAGTCGCAAAACCGTGTCGTTGCGGTTACCGGAATTACCAATTGTGTAATAAAGTGCGACAATTATAATATGCTCTCATTGTTAAGTGTTTCGTTAAGCCAGTTAAACTACCAGTATTGCTAGTATAGCATTTATAGTACGCAGGCAGTCGGGTGCGTTAGAATTATATCGTATAAGCTATTCATATCAACTATGCCCTAAGTACGGGATTATAGTTACGTGAAAATGAACGTTCATCATTATTGTCCATTTTGCTAGTTTCGTTTATCTGCATACAAAATTGTGCCACTATATTTATTGCTATTGATACTCGAATTTTTTTAGTGTCATGTATGGAATTTACACGTTTTTTCATATAATTGAATTACACTGTTTTTAATATTATGTTACACTTAAAATAGCATATTACATTCACTTCAAGCATCTAGCCTTCTAGGGCATTCTCGAATCAGAATATAATGGTGGCTAGTGTAACGTGTTGAAACCCAGGTTCCCTTCTGGGACCCTCAGTGATATATTAATCGTAATAGATATTCAAGATGAGTGACCGTGAACTCAGCATTCAATGTGAGGCCATTATTAGTGATCATGTTATCAACGACCGTCAGTCATAAAAAGTCTGTCTTTTGTTTTTTATTATTTCTTTCACATTCTTTAACATCGCTTAAGAAAGGCAAGGAAAAGTGGATTCGAACCTACGACCTTATGATTCATAGACTGCACCCTAAGCCATAAACTATTGACGTTTAAAAATTTGCATTATACTTTAATGATATAGTGAAATAGAGGCTACTCGGTGTAAGTGATAAGGTAAATGTTGCCATAGTATAAAAATCACTTTTCTATTATAAATATTTAATATTATTAACAGTAAATAGGATATTTTTTATTCAATTTATTTTTTACTACTCTTTTCTTTCATTTAAGCTGTAAAATAAATTAAATCTGAGTTGATTGTCATTCTTTTAACCTAAATGTGTTTCTTACATGTAATTGTTAATATAATACTTTGATATTATTAGATTTTTTTGGCATCTATTGAAATGATCATAGTTATGACAATTGACAATACTGTAACTTAAATTTAGAGAATTTTCGTAAACAACACATTTTCGTATAATAAATTACGGCAAATTACAAAATTAGTTTACGGAAATAATTTTAATCTCATGAATTTTTTATCTATTCTTAAAACTGGAAAATGTGTTTTTAACAAGTTTAGGTTTAATAAAGGATACTATGCTCTGAGATTTCTTTTTTATGGCGTCATATTAGATACACATAGTGACATGAAGTCTTTTTCAATTAGGAACAAAATAACGGCGTAACAGAATTATTACCATAGAAATTATGTATTTAATTTTGATCTTTTAAAGATGGCGAAGTAATATTTTAAAACAGTTTTGTAAAATATAATATTTAAATTTATGATATAACAGAAGTCGTAGTTAAAGAAGAATAATTATAGGTTATACGCGCGGAGATTTTGGTTACAAATCTACGTAACGCTACCTACGGTCATTAATATCACGTGTCTCTAGCGCTATAAATAAAAAAAAATGTTTGTTCACAAGATTTTTTCGCGTTGTAAGGAAAATTTTCAATAAACAAAGTAGATAGTCCTCACCTCCTTTGGTCGGGGTCCTGTGCGAGGAATGTTGAGCCCTGTACCCAAGAATCATTTCATAATCACCGGAGTCACGTTTTAGTGGAAATTGAATTTCCAGGATATGGTCACATGGTTGCATTAGTTTCAAGATACCGGCAACTTTTTTTTTCTTTTCATCTATTGAAACTCTAGATTTCATATCTTCCACCAGTTTATCTTCAATTACTTGACATGCTCTGTGAAAGAAATATTCCACCATATCAAAAAATCTTGGGTTTGCACTCGTCGGTATATCCTTGAGCCTATCTGGAATTTCATGGCTTGCATAGGTTCGGCAGCAAACGTTAACAGCTGCGGGCGCAATTCTGAGCATATTATTGACTGCTTCATTTTGTACAGAATTTTTTAGGGGCGTAACCACCGTTTTCGCAAAATTCTTTAAATGCAACATTGTCAATCAATAATTAAGTACTCTAGTCGGGTTTGGAATCGGGTCGCCCTACACTAAAGTTAAAATACACGACTTGATTATTTGTGTAATTTGATAAACCGCAGAGACGACCCGGCCCGACTAACTACGAGTCTCCGACTATACAATTGTGATTATACAGCGGCACAGCGAACCAATGACGTTTTACTGAACTTGTTCACAAGCGTGAACATAAATGCAGATGGCGCCTGCGGCCGACGCAACGTAACAATTATGCTAATGCGGAATTTTTTGCTACTTTAATACACTGCACTATATATTATATTACCCCAATAGCAAAAAAATTAAATACTTTTAATAATATAGGGTAAACCTTTGAACAGTAGTAATTATATAACTAAATTTTACAAGTTTGAGAATTATATATTGTGCGTGAGGAAAATTAAAATTTTTGCTTGGGAACATTGCCTCTACAATGATTGTACTCTTTGGTCATATATATCTCTATCTGTTTGTAATCTAATTTATCTGTGGGAATTAATTTAATTTGTTTGTCTTGGACTTGCACTTCTTAGTTAACCATAGTTAAATTTACTTGCTCCGACTGTGCGTAGTACTTTAACCTGCTAATTTACATGATTTAAAGTGAACAAAATGGCGAAGGTGAATAGCCAAAATCTTGAAGGATTTCAAGTATTACCGGAAGAGTTACTTATTTCTATCTTTAGATATCTATCGCCTGAAATGTTAGTGACTTGTGAAAACGTGTGCAGACACTGGAAAAAAGTTGCCAACGAACCTGCTGTCTGGAGAAGTATGGTCGTTACTTATTCAGGGAAGCGGGGTGAAAGTGAATTATATAAGAATAAATTGAAAATAATACATACTCATGGTAGCCGAATATACAACTTAAAGCTTAACTATATACATAGTTATCAAGATATAAAAACCCTAATGGAAAAATGCGGTAATCTTGTATCTATTGACTTGGTTATGTGCATCATAAGAAAAGAATTTGAAGACGATATTAAGAAATGGCCAAATTTAAAAAGTATTAACTTGAAAAATTCTCTTTTATTTACTGATGATGACTTGATCATACCTTATGATTATTTTAAAAAGCTTAATTTCTTAGCTCTATCTGATCTTGGTCTCTGTTCCATAAACTGCAACACTTTATTACAATGTCCAAATCTAAACCATATTTTGATTGACGATGTTCAAAACTTAGAACTGGATTTTATGAAGGAATTAATTACATCTAAGCAAAATACACTAATTACTTTACATATTTATGGTGGTGATTCAATTGATGATCATTGCTTACAATTGATATCTCAGTGTTCACAATTGACAAATTTGGCAATAAATAAAAGTGAAAAACTGACAGACAAAGGTTTAATATCTTTGCTAAATTTGAAAAAGATTGAGCATTTAAAAATGTGGAATAATTCAAATTTTTCGGAAGTCGTTTTGCTTCAGACATTAAGTGGCCCATATATGCAAAAATTACAGACCTTATCCCTACCTCGGATAAAAAATGTTTCACCAGCAATTGTATATTTTATTTATGAAAATTATAATAAACTCAAATCCTTAGAATTATAAACAAGTTTAACTGACTAGGGTCTGCGATATTGATGTGACTTACAGAAATAATAGTACTTGAATTAGTTGGTGCTCTAACAATTAAATATTTGTATTAAAACAAAAATTCAGAATTTGCATTTTAACACATAATTTTATGAAAACAATATTATTTTACTTTAATAGTGATCAAATCCATATTCACTAATAAAAACTGTGTACAATTGAATTTGCATGGGTTGCATTTTTGATAAAAGTGTAATTTCTGAATAAAATAATTGTTTTAAATAATCTGGGCACAGTGGATGCAGCATTTAGATTGATAAACCTTATTTATCAACACAACTTGTACAAAATTAATTTTGATAGGAAATATATCAAATAATACAATATATATTCTACAATACACAATTTTATATGAAATGTATTCCATGTCACAAGATTTTCTAGCGTAAATTTCTTGTACTAAAAGATATTCCAATGACACATTTTTATATTGTCTAAAATAGTATAAAGGACTAAATGATGGGTTTGGTTTTCTTCAGTTTTTTATTTGCATTTTGTAGGTGCATGTTCATATCAATCAATGAGTATTTGTTGCCTGTTTGCTTGCACTTCAATTTACTGACCAACTTAACGCCATATTTGCTTTACAAGTAACAAAGAAGAGTTTTTTGAGTTTAAATGTAAACAAAAAATGTAAAAATTCATACCTCTGTGTGAAAATATTGTCCAAACACCATAATTTTTTTTTCAACATATAATTTAATTATTTTAGAAAATAATATTCATATAACACATTATTTTGTGCACAGTAATATTATTAATATATTTATCAAATACATGTCTAAGCTCATTTTTCTCTTTGCATTTTATAGAAACTATTATTCTAGTTATAGTGGGTCTAACTATTTTGATATGACTACATAAAAAATATTGTATAATGCATTTATATCTTAAAATACATAAAAATTGAAAAAAAAAGCTATTTTGTATCAGCTCTTAGAATTATTATTTTTAAATGGGTAATATTAAATATATTATTATAAGACAAAAGAAATATCATTCACATAATAACAACTGAGACTCATCTACCACCAACACTCGCTGTTGGGCCAAGGATTGGAGCATTTAGGGGCAGATAATTAAAAAGAAGTCAATCTGCACCAATGTGTGAATGAATTTGGGAAGAGAAAAGATTGTGTAAGTTAAATCAATAGTGGATAAGAAATAATTTTATGACTTCAAAAAATGTTTTCCCTAAAATCCCAATGTTTAATTCAAAATCTCGTCATGTTTTAAGAATTTTTTTTAAATTTAGTTGTGAAATGTTTTCACAGGGCTAGTTTGTAGAGTAGCATAAAAATAAGGTAATATAAGTTGATTCTTATTTTGAGATAATGATTAGAAATATCCCTTTACTAATTATGTTAAAGATTACTATGTTTTATGTATAGACATTTTTGGTTACAGCTCATAGTTTTAATCCTTAAGTAACAATGTGTGAAAGCCTAGTTGGCTGTGCATTAATTTTACGATCTGTCGGGATTTTTTAAATATATTATTTTGTCTTTTATGTAATAATATACTAGATGTGGAAGTGGCTTAGATTTGTAGCGATAACACACACACATTTAATGGTCCTTTATAGACCTATATAGGTCTTGGTAAACCTTAATGATTCACCCAAATGTTTTAAATCTCAATTATTCACTTTGTACACATCATTGTTTTTTACAGATATATATATATATAGCACATACACTAAACTTATCAGTCGAGGTTTGTTTACTAGCCAGTTGTTGTGGATTACACATAATGTCACTTACAGAACAAATTAAAATTATAAGCTTCATAAAAAGCAAACTTATCGCTATATCCACTTACCTAGCTATGGTTTTATAGGTCTCAAGAGTTTATAGATATATTTTTTAGGCCTAATCAATAAATAATATAAAAGAAACTGTAAATTGTTGTATTAATCAACAAATAACATCATAACAATTACAATCAATCTTGGGTCTTTACATGTGCCTGTAAATTAAACAAAAATGTATTTATATTACTAAAATTGTTCTTAAATTCTTCTTCATGGAAATTTTTTTTATATGTAAATTGAAATATTCAAATGTATCGTGCAGAACATCTTTGTTTGTTTAACAAAATTAGTGCTAAAAAACCAACACGTAAAATATTGTTAATTTTAATTATGCATTTAATAAATATTAAAGTTACACATGTGTTTTATTCTTAAATATATATAATTGTGATAAATACTATTTTTTTATGGGATATAAACTAGCGTTTAGCCACAATCCCACCTGATGCTTAGTGGTGATATAGTCGAAAGATGGTACGCGCTAGTTTACTATACTATGTTATTTACTGTAACACTGAGTTTTATTATTCATGAGTATTGGGTTTTAGTTTTTCTAGATTGTCTAGCCTCATCTCCACCATTCAATTAGCAACTTATTATAAGGAAATCCTTTTTTTAGTTTTTTTTTTTTATAAAAGAAACCTAGCAATATTTCTTTTTTTTTCAGAAATATTACTAACAATCTTGTTAACCATTCCAACTAAGCTTGTGCTAGGACATGGTTCACGGCAATAGTCCAATGGTGGATTCGAACCCACGACCTTACGATTCGCAGGTCGTACCCTAAACCATTAGGCTATTGACGCTTATAAAAGTTACACTATTTAAATAATTTTTGAAATTTGAGCGACGGCTAGTCATTCTTCTTAAGGTAGTGCTCAGCACCATATAATAAAATAGCAGAAGCTATGAACAATAGGTGGAGCATTGCTGCATGCCGCGAGAGACATGCGGTACGCGTACCCACTTGCTGGGGAGTTCCCCTGCACGTACAGGGGATCTCCCCAAGTATGCAAGTTTGGCCGTTACCTACAAATCCATCCAGTAATTTCCGAACAGCTACCAAATTTATCTATCTTACGTCTTTCCTCCCTCGTTGTTTTTCCATCATATCCTAAACAACGAGGTATAAATAAAAAATAATTTATAGTTCATTACCGCTCTGGCTATTTCCATTTCGGTACCATCACTTGTGCAAATTTCTTTTACGTTAGTTTTAGTCCGACAGGTTAAGTAAAGTTCAATCAGAAACAGTAGACTCAGATAGGCCAAAAACTCGCATTTAGTAATATAATTGCAATCTCTTTTCATGAATAATCATGACGGATCGTCTGTAACCCAATATATTAATTAGTGCATGCAACAATTTTGTCAATCAATGCAGAGTCAATAATTTTACTTATAGCTTCCAATTCGATACTTACATTTCTTGCATAACTTGTAGGCCCGGGTCTCTCTTTAACAATTTTTACGTTTTTCGTTTTTCTATAATTGCTATAAGACATTCTACGCCCCCTGGTACGCTGATCTCGGCGAATATAACAGTCTTGATTACAGACACACTTTCTCCTATCGCGTCAATCTCGTAATTTTCTGGAAGCCTTGTTCATATTCACTTTCGATATATTTAAGAAATTCAATTTTTCTTCACTTTCCCCGCTTCCATAAATTTCTCCATCGTCTTCACTGCCAGACTCGTTGAATATTTCGTCCACTACTATCTTTTCGAGTTCAGATTGAGTTAATTTTCTGTTGTTGTACAAAGTAGTTCTGTAAAATAAAACCTTCTTTGCAAGTCCGCTGAAAGCACTTTTAAAACCCAGGCTATAGTACCGCAATAACAGACTAGAGTCTTTGGAGTCGGACTAGAGAGCGCAATTTTGGGGAAGTCTTAGTTCTTTATCATAAAATTTTATGTTTTCATTTAATTAACATTAGTTGTATAAATTAAATAAATGTTAGTATTCAAGGTAAAAGACATACTGCATTCACATCGCTACTCATAGCCATCAAATATTAGAAATTATTATTATCAGTTATGAAGTTGTTATTCTATGTAATGCTAAGTGTATGATAATACTTCTACTATTTATAATGCATTAACAGTATGTCTATCGCAAATCAAGCTAATCATCAGGTCAGATAGTAAGTGAAACACTTAACTATTAGCCTGGTGAGATTATCTTAAATTAAGAGGTAAAAATATATGATATTTTGTTATTGTTGAATATTTTATGGTCTGCTAACAAGACCTTTAAGCCAAGTCTTTTTTAAAACACATATACTTATTTCTTACGTCTAAGATGAAAATGAAAATCTAAGTTAGATGATGGGGGAGCATCACCATGAGTCCCTGCCGGGAAAAAATAATAATATGATATGACAAATATAATATGCAGATAATAGAGCAAAGATGATGGTAAAATATGTCAATTAAGTTAATAGCGTCTATTTTAATCATAAGATAAAAGTACTTTATTTCTGCCAAAAACTAACATGTAAAATAAAAATAATTACTGAACAAAAGAAACATATTTTTCTTCAAATTTTATATTAAAAAATAAAACTGAATTTATAATTTGGAAAATTGGTATGTATGTAATAGAAAAAGAATAAGTAGTTAATTTTGGGAAAATACATCACATAAGGAAAATACTAATTTTCAACTAGAAACATTGTAACTGTCCCGATATCTGGTATGTTTTTAATTTTAATTTATATGAAAATAATCTCCGAGGACAGATTTAGATTTGTTATTGTAATGACTTGCACTTGTAAGATCGACGCAATTTACATGATATGTGTTCTTAATAATCTTTTAGTAAGTAATACTTATTTAATCTACGCCTTTTCCTTAGTCTCCAAAAGTCCAGTTGTGTCCAAAATACAGGTAAGACTATTATTTTTATAACGTTTTAGCTGAATTTATAGAGATATATAGTTATTATTATACCCATTATTATGTTTTACTATATTTATATTATACGTAATATTTTGTTATGTATTGCTTATTATTAAGTTAACAGAATGGCAACATGGGAGGGTCAAGTATCTGAAGGGACTCTACTATTACCGGACGAGTTACTATTCTCAGTCTTCAAATATCTACCTCTTGAGACATTAATGACTTGTGAGAACGTTTGCAGACACTGGAGGAGACTTGCCCGCGACCCTGCTCTGTGGAGAAGTTTTCTCATTGTCTATTCAGGGAAGCAGGGCCAAAGTGAATTTAGTGAGAAAAATTTGAAAATAATATGTAGTCATGGTCAGCTTGTATTCCGCCTAAAGCTGCAGTATGTAAATAGTTATCAAGTCATAAAATCAATTATGGAAAAATGCATGAATCTTATTTCTATAGATATAATAATGTGTATAATTGAAAAAGATTTTGAAGATTATATAAAGAAGTGGCCAAATTTAAAAAGAATTAATTTGAAAAATTCTTTATTATTGAAAAATGAAGACTTAATAATTGCTTATGATAATTTTAAACAGCTTAATTCTTTAGCTTTGTGTGATTTTGGTCTTTCTCCAGTAAACTGCAATACAATTTTACATTGTCCATATCTAAGCCATATTTTTATGGAAAAGATTAAAAGCTTAAGTTCAGAATTTATGAGAAAATTAATTGTATCCAAGCAAAGAAGTTTAATATCATTACATATTTATGGTGGGGAATCTATTGATGATCATTGCTTGCAATTAATATCTCAGTGTCCAACATTGAGAGATTTGGCTATAATAAGATGTGAAAATCTAACAGATCAGGGTTTAAAATCTTTGGTATGTTTGCAAAAGATTGAGCATTTACAAATATGGAATAATATGAATTTTTCGGAAATAGTATTGCTTCAAACACTAAGTGGTTCATATTTGCAAAAAATACAAACCTTATCTCTCTCTCGTATAAAGAATATTTCACCAGCTGTTGTAGATATCATATCTGAATATTATAATAATCTCAAATTTTTAGCTTTATATCAGTGTCCTAGGATCATAAACACAGATTATGAAAAACAGTTAAAATCTAAGTTTCGCAATATTGATGTTGTTTTATATTGACTGGACTTGCAGAAATAATGGTACTTGTAAGTTAGTAACTTTCATACATTGTAAATTTTCCTTATAGTACATAATTTTATGAGATAGTTACTATTAAATTTAGTTTGTAGGTTAAGTTTAAAAAAACAATTTATAAATAAAAGTCACTAGAAGTTATACAATAGTTTTCATAAGGTTAATGAAAAGTCATTATCCAATTAAATTAATTCCCATGTTTTCCAATGGATATAAACAGTTGTGTACAATGATTAAAACATGTATATTTTCCAATGTAACAATATATATATTATCTGGATAATATAGGAGAACAATGTTTTTGGGTGTTAGTGATAACATAAATTTATCAATAAGGGATAAAACAATTCAGTGTCAATTTGATAATACATACTTTGTGGAAAAACCTTATTTTTCTTCTGTTGCTGCAAGCTTTTTCAGTGTCAATCCACTTTTTAATATAGTTATGTGGTAGTTGATAGTTGTTTATTACTTATATGACATGACTTTGGTAAGTCAAGAATAATAAATTTGTCTGGTTTGAATAGGCTGTTTGGTTAATTTTCTAATTTCTTCATGTTAACAGCAATTTAGAAAGTATAAAAAATGTTCACTACCATGTGTAATAACTTTATATGATTGCATATACTGTAAATTGTCTCAATATTTACATAAATAGTTTAGTAAGCAGAAATAAGTGAGTGATTTAAATCATTGTTTTCAATAAGTTACTAAATATGTTTTAGTACTATTTTAAGTAAAAGGAGAAATAGAACTAAATGTTGATTCTGAGTAATTTTAAGAAATATGCCGAAGTCGAAGAAGATTATTGAGTTTTTCTCTTTTAAATAATTTAATATTAATCTGTATTCTTTTAAAATTTTGAAGTGAGATTACCATCCAAATACCAGAAGAGTATAATTGGCATCATATACTTGAGTTTCGCAAGGGGGTAGTAATGATGCAGTTGCAACCAAAAATATTTATCTAAGTGTATTAGATATTCCTACATGCCAAAGGTATTCAGATTTCAGTTAATAGAGGAATATAAAAAGCAGATTTTTGTAGTTATGTTATTGGTATTAAAATAGTTTTTTTTTAAATCATTCCAATTAAAAATTATAGACATTTCTTTTTGAAGTAATGCCAAAGATAGGTAATGTGTACTCCCTAAGTTTAAAATTTATAAAATAATGGGTTATAGCCTAGTTCTCTATGCGTTTAACTTACAATCTGATGGGCAGGGTTCTAATGCCGACTCAGCCATCCAGTCTGTAAGCAAATAATTTCCGTTTTTTTATAAGAATATCATCTGGCTTTTAGCCACACGTGAGACCTATCTCTGGTTACTTCGTTACGGTTTTAGGCAGAAATTTCTCTATTTTTAATGTAATATCATTACAAGTGAAAACTACGTTTGGATAAAACTTAATTATTATATTGATACTATATAAGAAACTGAAAATTATGCTCACCTGTATTATTTAACAAATATTATCTTAACGACTATAACTAAAGAATATGACGTGAGACATGTCTCCAACTTAAAACTTTGTACTATAATTAAGATTATATTTCTTGCACAGGGATATTATCATATTATATGTAGTTGGTAGTTTTGAATATAGTTTGCTAACGTATTTTGATAACTTCTAGTAAGAATTAATTAGTTATGCTAGAAAACATAAGTTAGACAAACACCAATTAATGTGTAGATAGTACCATTAATATTGTTTTTATTAAATGTTAAAGAAACTCTGTTTTTTTTATTCTTAATATATTTGTATCAATGTGATAAAAACTGTAACAATTTACATTTACTACTATAATATAACAACATATATTTCATTATTCACACATCTTGTAAGTCATTATGGTATAACAGCAAATAGAAAAAAATAATTCTAAAAAAGCATATACTAATATGTACAGATTTTTCTACGAATACCCATGAAACATAATAAATAAATGGTTCGTCTTATTTCTGATACAAAAAATGTTTTAGGAGAATAAAACAACTCGGGAAATTTTGTAGAACCTTAATATAAATGTTCGAGTAGAAAATCTAACAGCACAAACCTAGTAAAAGAAACTGATAATTTTTTAGTTGTGAAAAAAAATATTACAAGAACTTTTTTATTTTCAAAATGGTCTGTCCGGAACTTTACACGAGTTTTGAATTTTTTTTCACATACCTGTAGTAGGAGCTAGGCAATGGTTACAATAAATTCAATCCTACTCGAAAATCGCGTTAAAATAATAAAAATCCAAATGGTGGATCTGAAAAAGTTAAATTCCATGAAATTCGTGATATTTTCGTCGTCCATATAACAATTATGTGGCCGTCTGAGACCGCTATTAGGAAAACCAACGCGTATTCGACGGGGTCATACAAGCGTTTTTTCGAAAATTCGATTACGGTCCTGGAAATCCGGTTACGGTCAATGCATTACGTTACTAAATTAATTTTGGCCTCTTATTGATGATACGGATATCGTTAACATATGGTTTTAACAAGACGGTACCACAAGTTACACAGTCAAATATAATGAATTTATTTTAATTCATTTGTTTTACATTCATTGTTTCAAAGTTCTTGTTGAAAAACCCATTATTTAATATTGCCTACAACGATCTTCATGTGTTTTTGTTTACCCTACTTGGACAAGAAAAACAACATGGACGGAAAATTTTTACTTTAAAAGATTTACTGATTCCCAAACATTTAACTTTAAAAAAAAATTATTTAGACCTGTTAAACAATAGTACTGTACTTTTTAACCTGTAACAGACAACAGCTAAAACAGTTTGAAAGATATTTTTTACTTTTCGGATACTTTGCGTTAAAAAAAAATTTGTAATTTTTTTAATGTTGTACTTTTTCAACATACTTTATATTATTTGTATAAAAATACGTCTCTGAGTGTCTTACAAATAAATCATCTGATTATCGAAAATAAGTGATGGTATTATTATAAAATGATAAGTTATGTAGTAATAAATGTGTAGGCACACTCACAATTAAATCTTTATTGTAAATAAAGAAAAAAAACATTTAAAAATTTGAAACTATACTAACATTTCATACTAATTGTCCTAAACAATTTTATTTTAGTTATTTACAATTTTTGGTTGCGTTCAGGAACACAAATTTAGCTACATATGCTATTAAATTATATACAATATTAAACTATACAGTGGTTAATTACTATTGTAATGAAACTTCTATTGTAATATTTCTTTAGCGGCGTAAGTACAAAGCAACAATTAACAATGAAATAGCATTATGACGCTTTCCTTCGACCCTTTATTTAAGTCACCATGTGCACACATCTGTCATGTGTATATTTAATGCAGTTTGTTGATATATTTTATAAATAAAATTCATACGCACCGTTTCTTGTTATTTACTTTTCTTTTTTAATTTTAATCATATCGTGATGTATTATGATCCGTAACCGCCCCAATTCCAGACACTCCGTTACGTACTTTACACACGTCTTTGTAGGTCAGATCGCGTTGATGAGCCTCTTTTACAACAACTTGGATGGAGATTTATTTGAGACCTAAGGACGGCTAGCTTTAATATCTGTGCAAAAAATTTTGGGCAGTTACAAAAGGCCTGATACCATTCCGATTAAACTTAGCGCGTTAAAACTTCAATCGGATCAAAGAGTGTCATAGTTTTGTACAAGTTTTACTCGCCTATATTATAAAACTTTTCTTAGAGTACGTAATTCTCGCTACATACCTAATTAATACTACCGTTTACGATAACCTGTACTGTTACGTCGTACGATTGTTTAGTGTTAGTTTTTACAGCTATCATTTTTTTTCTGATACCTGAAATTATTTTTAAGATCAAGGCTATTTTTTCAATAAGTTTATCAAGGTTGATCTACCAAATCGATGTGTTCACTGATGCTATACGGATCTGTGGTAATTCTAGATTCGGACAGTTTCATTACTACATTTGAGTGTCGGTTGTGTCTGTTTTCCATTTTGGATCTATTTCTTCTACCTAGCGATTTCCCACCCTACCGCTAGTATCCGCTTTCTTGTTTAATCTACTCCATTTTGGATAAACCGAAAAAACACCAATAAAAGGTATGTCATGTTAAGTCGACTGGGATATAAACCCGCGATTATTAGCTCGCTATCACTGCATACACTCAAACATATATATATATATGTATATAACACTTATTTAAGGATTAAGCAAGTGGTATATAATATAATCAGGGCGTTGGATGCAGGGATTTTACATACTGTTTTTCCATAAGTCACCTTGATTATTGTAAGGTGCAATTTATCTGTCATTTAAGTTGCAATAATGACAAAATGTCGTTTTAATGCATGAATTATTTTAATTACTATAGACTTATAATTAATATTTTCAAATTAAAGCTAATGTGGCATAGGTGTTAGATCACTTAGCCTAATATTAAATGGTAACAGTTTATGTTGTACGTAGGAGTATAAAAACAATTTTGCCAATAATTACCTTGATATTTTTCGTTGGTTTTGGTTTTTTTTTTATAAAAAGAAAAATTAATTATCACCTAAATTAAATTTCATTCATGGTGTTCCTAATAGGTGCCTGTATAGGGGACTATAGATTCTCAATAGAATTTTAATCGAGATTTATTCGGATTAATGTTAATTTATATAAAACATTTTCCTAAATTCTGACGAATCAGATAAAAAATAACAATTATGTAATAGATTAATTGTTAAGTAGTTTGGACTCAGGAATGATCCAATGACATTTCTGCACTATTAAGATTTTATAACATATACTTCTATTTAAATTATTTTTGTTCTAATTTTCCTAATTAAAATTGTTGTTATAAAAAAGTCTTAAAATATATAATAAAAAGACATATTAACGATTTTCATTCTGAGAAACATAATTAGAGCAGTTTGTCTTTTTCTACAATCTTTGCCCGACCTTAATGTTTACAAATACATATTTCATATCTTTATTCCATTTGGTCTCTTACGCTGTTTAATATAATTAATTCAATAAAGTTTTGTGATGATATTAATTCATTGTACATTAAGGGAATTGCTAATTAAAGTCTACAAATATGCAATATCATATACTCCATTATATGAAACTGGTTATCATCGTTTGCGCCCTCTCATGAATTGCAATGCTTTTTGCATTAGGGGTGCTTTCTTCGGTTTGTTGAGGGAAGAGGTGGACACTGAAACGGCTGGTGGGGGGCGTACTGATCCCCCCCGTGCGACATTGGGGCCAGAGGCTAGCGAGGCAACTCTTGCGGCCGGGCTAGCTGATGATGCATGAGCTGTCCCGTGTTGGGCCTGTGAAAAGAATAATGTTGTATGAGCAAAAAAGAAAACCGACTTCAAATCGAATAATACGTTAAACGCTATTACGCGCGGAAGCTCGATGGTTACAGGTTGACCAAATTTCTTAAAATGACCATAATTTTCAAAATGCATTTCAACTGCATTTTTTTTTTTTTTTTTTTTTTTTTTTGTGCTAGGAGATAATTATTTAATTCCGTAACTAATTGGGTTATTAATATTTCAACCTTATTGGAATTATTTTCGGAAACAATTGAAAATGATTACCATATACATTTCTCTCCACGTTTCCATCTCTTGTCTCTGTTTATTGCGGAAGTGTTTCTCACAGAACTTTTGCCATAAATGATCCGTGTCATCCATGAGGTATGGGTTAAAGTGTTCAAGCATGAACAGTTGTTGAGGCGTTGCCATATCCACAACTGGCTTTAATATTTCATATGGCACACCACCGGTGAATTCAAGAGCTGAAAAAATATAATATTCATGTGTCTATTCACCGCTGGAAATAGGCCATCCCCAAAAAGCCTTCCACCAAAAACAATCCTGCGCTTTCCACATACAGCCACTTCCGGCTGTCCTTATAACGTTGGTCAACCTGGTGGGAGGGCGCCCCAAGTTTCTCCGACATGTGCGCAACCTCCATTCCAAGACTTTCCTAGCCTAACCGAAATTTGATGGAAAACAAAGGTTGACAAAGGAAAAATATGTGCTATAATTTACAATTGTACTATAATTTTTGATTCTATTATACGAGTACTATACAAGCGTACCCAGCCCGTTTTGCCGGGCTAGATATTGCTTCATTTCATTTTAAATAATAAACTTACATATTAAATTATTCATTTCTCTTCGTATTCATTCTCTTCACGAGTGGGTGAAGATCATTACCTAGACCTATGTGTCAATCAGTAAACATATCAGACTCAAGTTAATTTCAGAAATAAAAGTAAGTATCGCTTGGTTGACACAAAAGAGGAGTGCTCTGATTGTCACCAGACTTTACAGGATCACTCGCCAGGTCAATCTGAAGATTCCCTGAAAGTTTCATTGAAATCGGTCCAGCCTTTTTCAGACCTATATGGAACTTTAACAATGTGGATGTTCTCAAGAGTAGATAGAGTTAATTGTCATTTACTTACCGAATTCCCTTTACCATGCAAGACTGCATTTCTATTTAACATCATTAGAAAGTAGATAGAAAATATTTTAATTTTCAACCGACGTCAAATAAAGGTTATCAAATTTTTAAGTTTGTGTTTTTAATATATTTGTTATTTTTTTTTTTTTTTTTTTTTTTTGTGCTAGGAGATAATTATTTAATTCCGTAACTAATTGGGTTATTAATATTTCAACCTTATTGGAATTATTTTCGGAAACAATTGAAAATGATTACCATATACATTTCTCTCCACGTTTCCATCTCTTGTCTCTGTTTATTGCGGAAGTGTTTCTCACAGAACTTTTGCCATAAATGATCCGTGTCATCCATGAGGTATGGGTTAAAGTGTTCAAGCATGAACAGTTGTTGAGGCGTTGCCATATCCACAACTGGCTTTAATATTTCATATGGCACACCACCGGTGAATTCAAGAGCTGAAAAAATATAATATTCCTGTGTCTATTCACCGCTGGAAATAGGCCATCCCCAAAAAGCCTTCCACCAAAAACAATCCTGCGCTGTACGCATACAGCCACTTCCGGCTGTCTTCGGTCGTTGGTCAACCTGGTGGGAGGGCGCCCCAAGTTTCTCCGACACGTGCGCAACCTCCATTCCAAGACATTCCTACCCCATCTACCGTCACCGACTTTGGTGGTCAAAGAAATTTTATGGAAAACAAAGGTTGACAAAGGAAAAATATGTGCTATAATTTACAATTGTACTATAATTCTTGATTCAATTTAGTATACAAGTGTACCCAGCCCGCTTCGCCGGGCTAGATTTTGCTTCATTTCATTTTAAACAATAAACATACATATTAAATATTAAATTATTCATTTCTCTTCGTATTCATTCTCTTCACGAGTGGGTGAAGATCATTACCTACACCCATGTGTCAATCAGTAAACATATCAGGCTCAAGTTAATTTCTGTAATAAAGGTAAGTATCGCTTGGTTGACACAAAGAGGAGTGCTCTGATTGTCGCCAGACTTTACAGGATCACTCGCCAGGTCAATTTGAAGATTCCCTGAAAGTTTCATTGAAATCGGTCCAGCCTTTCGGAGCCTATATGGAACTTTAACAATGTGGATGTTCTCATATGTTGAGTAGATAGAGTTAATAGTCATTTACTTACCGAATTCCCTTTACCATGCAAGACTGCATTTCTATTTAACATCATTAGAAAGTAGATAAAAAATATTTTAATTTTCTACCGACGTCAAATAAAGGTTATCAAATTTTTAAGTTTGTGTTTTTAATATATTTGTTATTTTTTACCACGTCTAATTTTTTCTATAAAATTTTCTTTAAAAAAATATTTTTTTTAAAAAATTCTACAAAATATAAAATGAATTTTGTAGACTTACCATCTATATGTTCTTGTAGAATGTGTACACACATTTCATACAATGTTGGTATTTTTCCCAGTACTTTGTTCCCAGAATATACCTTTGTTCTGAAAATTAGATAATACTATTTTAAGCTATTATTCATTTTATTATTATGAATAAAATATTATTTACAATAGTTTAGGTTACCTTTGATTTTTAGAAGATATAACATGGTTCATGGCATCATCGTCAGTAAAATGCTGCATAATCTTTTGCGGGGGTCTAGGTTTGTAGTTTGGAGAGATTTCTGGTAATGCGGATATTTCCAACGCCGGTAAAGGTGTTAGCTTTGCAGTCGGAGCCAGCAATGACCCAGGACTTAACTATCAAAATGAAAGTATTGAAATTTATATGATATACTTATATTAATTCCTGCAGATGCTGCTGTATAAAGATATTAATTGACTTTATGTTTACTATATCGTTGTCACTTTAAGTCAAGGCAACCTAAATGACAAACCGACATTATGTGTCTTAACAAATCCATGAAGCATTCAGTGGCAAATTTTTTCCAAAAGTTCCCCATGGAAACAGTATGGAAATATAGTAAGTAATAAAACCCGTTGAAATTAAGAAGGTCACCAACCCAATCCACTGATGTGTAGCCTGACATATTAAACATCTGTATTCATGCTGTGGCCACACATTAGATTCAAGTATGCTTCATGGCCATTATTTAACCAAATTACTGCACCGTACATCGCCTTGATACTAATACTGTGAGTTATATTCTATCCAAGATGCTCTTTCCTCTTGTCTTTAAACTTGTTTCAAAAACTGCGGTTCGGTATTGGACACAGGACGGTGATTAGACGCATTCACATTGTGTCAAAGACTGATCCACACATTGGAGTATTGGCCGCAATGATGGGCGGTGGTGGTGGTGAATAAAAAAGCTATATTGGTGCAAATATAACCAATATGTGACCACGCTATAAGATAAGAATTTCGTACTTGAGACATAAAATCAGTACATAAATAAAGGTTCCATTAAGAATGTAATATACTTCATAAAAAAATTAATCCATTTTTATTTGTTTAAATTTGAATTGATTTTCAAATGTATTTAATGCAAATGGTCTACTAATGATATTTTATATCGTCCAGCTGTGCTAGTTACGTTTATTATTTAGTTTGTTATCATTTGGAACATGATAACTATTATGTTGTGGTTTACGAAAACCAACATGTGTGGGAGTCATACAGAGATAGCAACCATTGCATATATTCGTGATGATATTTCTATTGTAAAGTGAATAGCATTTTCAACGCTTTCAGTTGAAATTAGGAAACAGATTCCTGATGCGATATATACATGGCAATAAATGGAACACAAAAGATTAATCTGATCACAATTTTTAGATCATTCAGCGTTATCTTATGTGCTGGATGGACCATTATTCAAATAATAAAAACTGCAATAATGTATAATTTCGAGTCTTACACTTGAATTGCCATTTTTTTGGTTTTTTTATATAAAAAAATCATTTGCTAAATAATTGTTGCCTAAAACCAGCTATGACCTATGGTGCAGACTTGGACCAAGTCTCCACAAGCTGAAAGTCGCACGATCGATGGAAAGAGCTATGCTCGACAGATCGGCGGTATTTTTGCGTCGAGCTGCCAATATTAATTTTTTATATATTGCAGAGAAAAAAATATATTACTTACATCTGGAAATGCATTCGGTGAGGTAAAATCTTTTAGAGTATTAGATTTCTTCTTAGGTTTAGCAGGACTAATCATTCCTAATGCTTCAGCAAAACTCGCTCCTGTAATTTTAAATAAAAATCAAATAAACCAAGAAAACCGTCACTTCAGTTTTTAAAGAAAAGAAATCACTTCCTAATAATTTGTTTACCTATTGAAATTTGTTAAATAGCACATGTTTCAAATGATACCTGTATTATTCGAATATTTAAACTTATATAAATGAATCCTTAATAGTGAGTGTTGTGTTGTTTGTATTTATTAAATTTCTATCATCCAGGATTAATAATCACAATCAGAATTTTACATGAATAATTAATTATGTATATTTCATGACATGTGAGTTGTGGTAGCCCAGTGAATGCATTGTCACCTCAAGTTGCTTAGTACACTAGCAAATTCAGTTTGATCCCCAGTGCCAGGCCAATAAATTTGTTTTTGCAATTTTATGTGCTGATTTACTACAGGTTCGGGGGTGAAAGAAAACATAGTGAGGAAACCTACATGTCTTAGAAAATTTTCTAATACATCTGAAGTCTGCCAATCTGCACTGGGATGGCGTAGAGCACTGTGCCCTTACACAGAGAAGACCTGTGCCCAACAGTGGGATATGTAGTATATATCGACGCTGGAAAACAAAAACTTAGTAACCCACAAAAATGAAATTGTTCACCAGAGCCGGAAAACATTTCAAACATTTAAAAACAAAATTAGAACTTTCGCGTTTGTGGACGTAGAGCTGTCGAGACACATTTTGTTATTTTTTGCTGAATAAGTATTGTACCACGGCATTAACCTCGAGTTTTCTTTATTACATCGTTTTACGGTTCAAAAAATAAAAGGTGTCAACTTTGAAAATCCTATTTTCGCTATTTTTCATCTAATTATTACATGTCATTCGACGCGTTTATTTTTTTTGATTCCAACGTCGTAAAAAAAGTAAAAATGGCCATATGTGTCATTTACTAGGTTTTTGTTTTCCAGCGTCGATATACAGGCTGTAATTTTAATTAACTTTAACTATAGTTGAAAGTTAAATGGTAGTTAATAAAATTTTTAACAATACATCAATATCAATAAGTATATACCTGATCCACAGTCAATTCCATCATCACTGTCCTCACTGTTACTTATATGTGATTTCTTCTTCGAGAACTTCCTCTTTTGTCTTACTAGAGCTAGAGTTACTACTCCTTGATGAAGAACTTGTATGTTTCTTTTTCTTATCACCACTTTTTTCAGAATCTTTTCTGTCTTTAATATGTTTATCATTCCGACTACTCTTTGAACTACTGTCAGAAGAATGTTTTTTGTCAGATTTATGACTGTGGTCTGAGTCTTTTGATGAAACATGTTTTTCTTTAGATCTATCTTTACTGGAAGAACTGTGTTTACTGTTGCTAAGTTCTTTTGATTTATGTCTATCACTCGACGATTCCTTAACTGAAGAACTTTTTTCTTTAATTTTTTCCGAGCTTTCATTTGCATTAGTTGGTTTGTGTGACATACTAGAATGTCTCTCGGAAGAAGTTTTATGTTTTTCGCTTTTACTTGAATTTTCTTTTTTGCTGTTGCTGGTGGCATGTTTACTTGATGAATCATAACTTTTTTTTTCTTTCTCTATAGATTTATGACTTGATTTATCTTTTTTATTAACTAGTGTTTCCTTTTCTTTGGAGCTCAACTGTTTGTCTGAGCCACTTAATTTTTCCACATACATAGATTTCTCTGATTTTCTTGAATCCGATCTATGTGTTGAATGTCTATCAGAAGATTCATGCACTTTTTCTGAGACAGAATGGCTTGTATGAGATCTATGACTGTTATGTGATGACTGCTTAGAGGAATAAGATGATTTATCTTCTTTTGGTTTCTCTTCTTTTACTGTAAGTTTTGGTTTTATGTTTTCTTCTGAACTATGTGACATATCAGATTCACTGTCATCTGTGTGAGATATATCTGTGTCTTGCCTGTCACTTTCACTTGGTTCCTTCTTTATTTGTTTTCGTTTATATCTGTCATCACTATTGCTTGAGTGCTTCGATTTTTTTATTTCAGGTTCTTCTTCCTACAAAAAAGATATGTTAATAACTATACACATAATAAGTCATATTTTCAAAATAACCCAAAACATCTGGGATATGGGCTGCACTCAATCTAATGGACAAATTACACCCAATGATTTTCCATTTTTTAAATTCATAAACAGAGAGATAATTAAGGCAAAAGGCAATAATCACTCACATTTGGCACTTAACAAACTAAGTGAAAAGCAGATAACAATGCAGTGTCCCAGATAATTTTTTTTATTCTGAATTATTTTTATTGTAAATCGATTGAATTATAGAATAAATTTTTATGACAAACCTCACTACTTTGATGTTTTCTTTTGCTCCCACTGCTGTCACCATTCATATGTTTATGTTTGTGGTGATGTATAGACGATTTACTTGACTTTGTTAAGTTCTCATATTGCTCATCTCTACTTTTAGATTTAGATGCTGTCCTCACTATCCCTTTCACTTACATGGCCATTGTAGTTTGATGCTGGTATAAATAAAGAACTAATATTTAAAATACCAGTTAATAAGTACTGACTTCTCTTTGTAACACAGTCTAAATTTGAGTTTTTAAAAGATAATATATATAGCATGCAAATTAAAATAAAAGCAAACATTTTTCGGCAAAGAAATGTCTGCATTGATGTTTATATATATAGAAATTACTGATGTATTTCAAATTCAGTGATTTCAATAAATCAACACAATTTTCAATTAAATATTTTATTTTTTGACATTTAAATGTCTGGTACATGTGTTATATTAAATAAGAGACATGAAGAAAAGCAAATAAAAAAAAAATTGTATTATAAAAATAATTTGAAAGTTTATTGAATACATGCAAATTAAATGTTTTTTTTCAACTTACAAAGAAATGTTATGATATGAGGCACACATTTTATTTTTAATTACTAGCTAAACAAGCTATTGGCTAAGTGTTTTTAGCTTAAAATACCAATTCAATTCCTACTATTTAAACATAAAAACAGATGCAAGCTTTAAACAAACAATAAAATAATTGATGATTATGAAAGCTCACTGTCATTCCTGTGGTCACCTTCCTGATCACTCTCTTCTGCTGCTACCATTGTCTTCCATTTGTAAACAAGGGCTCGGGAAGCTTGACCCACATTACCAGGCTCTTTGCGTAATGCATTTACTGTTCGACCCACACCAGTCTCTTGCAGATGTTGGACAGTCACATCAAGTTTAAATAGCTTGTCAATGCATTTTAAAATCTGAAAAATAAAAAATAAAGGAACTAACCGTTAAAAATCAATTGTCTTCGAATTATATATATTACAATATTGAATTATTTATTACAAATCATAATAGCAAGTGATATCACATCAATATTATCAGTATTAATTTTTTGTTGCTGTTAAACTTATTAAAACAAGAGACAGATTAGCACACAAATAAATAAACAAACCACACCATCTTAGTTCAAATAAGCATAATATTTTGAGTGTTTTTTTAGTCAGACTAAAAGTCTCGTTATTGTAAATATTTCTTGATTATGGAGATATCCTGGTGAACCATGTGGTGATTTGCAATGCAAATTCAATGAAAATAGACAGTATCCACTTATTAAATTTAGAGGCATATTGTGACAGATAAGCTAAATGGGTCTACTGTTCAATGTTAAGATGTAATTATAAAATAATATAATATTATAAGCTTTAACATATTACCTGATTCCATTGATAGGTATGGGCTGGTCATGAATATATGCAAAGTTGTTTTAGTTGTCAAGCCACAATATTTGACCATTCTTTACTTTTAAAAAAACCATAGATATGTCTAGTCCACAATTTAATCAAACCATTCATACTTTGAGGCCGATCTCATAGCTAATGTAACACATAATGATAGTAGCATCAAATGGCTAGACCCTTATACTTTATGAGAGTATTATGTATGTTATTAAACAACCTGCTACCATGTTATATATTAAAATATTTGTTATATATAAAATTAAAATCACTAGTTTTTGTAAATATAACTTTATTTAAAATACGTTAGGTCCGAATATAAACTATTTCAATTAATTGAATAATTAGAATACAAAGAATAAACTATAAAAATATGGTGAAGTTTGACAGATACATAGCTATGTGGCTCATTAGGGAAATTCGGGAATAATTATGTTGTGCCTTTGTAAAACTATTCAGATTTCATCAAAAGAAAGTGAATAGGTAACTTTTATATTTCAGTGCACCCATTGGCATTATTGTTTACGATATATATGGAATATAAAATAAAAAAATGCCGATCGATATAAAAATTAAACTTACTTTCTGTTCATCGTTTGGATATTTTTCAATAGCATGCTGATAATGTTTGACCAAATCCAAAACGGACGCCATTACCTTATTTTTATCAAAAGAAATGACAGGTTTTGTAATATTAGAAAATGAGTGCCAGCTGGTGTAGGGCCACCATTTTTGTCACACACATGTCAATGACGTATAAAGTAGTGATGGACTCGATTCATATTTACTAAAGAGTGACTACAAAAGTAAATCCGAATGAATTAAAACTACTAAAGTCAAGGAACATTAGGGAGGCGTTACTGTTGTTAGAAAGTAAATCTTAAATTAAGCGCCGAACATTATTGGTTAGGGACAGAGAACATAAAAACAATAAATATTTCAACTAAACGCATTTTATTCCGTTTTTTCGTCCGGTAATTCTTACTGGATTTTTAGATTTTATTTACTGCTTCTAGCTGAACACTTTTTAAATTTGTCATCACACGACTGGGTTTTTATTTACCTACCTTAAATGTGAAGCATTTTGTCAGAAGCAGACAGGAAGTATATTACAAAATGGAAAATAAAATAATATAGAGTAAGAGTCTCGTTATTTTATAAAAAAAATATATAAGTTTATTTTAAAAGGAACACCCACATAATTATGTCATTTTGTTAGTCCACGTGATGAAATGGACTGTCAACCAAAGAATTTAAAAATTTAAGGGACAAATAACGATTTACGGTTTGAAGTTAGCAGCGATTTATGACACTAGGAAATTTGAAGATAGGTTCGAGGAACCTATCTTCAAATTTTTGATGACGTAGAGATGTGGTCATTATTTATTAACCTACGCTAAGAGTGGAAGGGTTAGAAACTGACTGATTGATTTTTATTAGAACCTTTTAAAGGTGCGCTTTGGCGGTTGCGACACCTATATTGTATGTGATTTTACTACTAATACTACTTTTACACTACTCTACTACTTAAGTCCTTGTACAATTCATGATTCTTAAATACATTTTCCGATCTTATGCTCTGAGGTTCGAATCCCATCTATGACCAAAGTGATTGATATCATTTTACGTTTGTTTACACACAAAAAAATTGTTAAAATTTGTGCTCGGTCTATGGAGATGGGATTACCACTTGGCACATATGGAGCCTAAAAAGCTTGGCGACAAGCGGACAACATTTATAGATTTAATGCTTTATTCTAAACACAACAGTATAAGTTGTCTGTGCTACACATACACATCTTTCATTCAATTTTTCCTTTAACTTTGAACGGGCATTAAAAGTAAATTTCTAAAGAAATTTCTTAAATGAAATATAACAAGCGTCGATAAATAATATACATACGTTTGTCGTAAATTGAATATGTTCATAAAATTACGTATCAATTTGTACGATTGTCACTTCTGTGAGTTATGACACTGTGCTGTGGATAACGGCATGCGGCAGGTCATGAGCCTGTGACTACGCCCCGTGACCCGTCTTAACAACTGCCTACAAACCCCATACTTTGGCTATACCACCGCACCTACCCTATGTAATTTAGTTAGATTTGCCAAGCGATCATTGGTCTTTGATCTTCGGTACCATTTGCTAATGTCACGACTTGATTAGAGTAAACAAGTATAGATGTAGCGAGAAATTATTTTCCTTCGGGACAACTCGGAACTTTATCGGACTTTAACTTTACTGCCCATAAAATAGCGGTAACGCGCGAGGATGAGTGACATTTTCATATCCATTAATATGGAGCTATTTGAGAGAGTACGATAAATACGAACTTTACGTTTCCATCCCAATCCCAATAATCCAAATCCCATAAAAAATGAACATTTAATTATGGATCCCTGTTAATTTTATAAAATATACATTTTGTATGTTGTATGTAACAAAAAAGTTTTCAATGTATAACAATTGATATAAATCAAAATTATTTGCGATCATTGGCACAGGGTATTGGCTTCCCACGCAAGTCCGTTTGACCCTGCTTCGTGGTTATGCTTGCCTGGTAGACTACGACACGGCGGGCCTTATGTACTTAGTCAAGAACACGATAAACGTTAATGTCACCGTTATATGTCCCCTTCTACAGGTACCTCGGCTTCGCCATGTGTCACGCTTTGTGGAAGCAAAATCCTTAACATTTCCTTGTCTTAGCATTATGTAAATTTATAATATCTAACATCATACGACGAGATCGTTTGCGCAGTTAAATAATTCGTGTAAGGTATGACTGACACATTCATAAACACCCCATAAAACATTTCCTATTTTCTGACACCATCCTCAGTTGGGCTTGCATTTCTAAATTTGTAAACGCTTTTGTTCTTTGTTGTTCGTCGATTTTTTTTAATGAGCGTTATTTTTCAAGAAAAAAATGTGTTATTTTGGAGAAAGGATAAAAAGTCTATGATGTTTGTTTTAAGTTAATGTAATGAAAACAATTGATTGAATCTTAAATTTTCTTTGCTGACATATGGTACATTACGCTGAGGTTTATTTTATTTATTTTATTGCTAATGGCTGTTGGTATCCAAGGGCTTTATCTAGGCTGAGGTCCTCCCGATCGTCAATCCGGGCACGTTAGCATTCTGATTCGAGTTGAAGTCGAATCAATTATAGTTTTTTATATATTTTTTATCGTCCAACAAATAACAAGTAAAGACAAAGAAAGAATTCAGATAGGGAATCGATTCCATAAAATTCATCAAGTAGAAAAAGTCTGGCACGCGATAACCTGTTGCATAGCAACGATTATAAGCTGTTTATATATAGTTATTCGATGCTGCGACGTTTTCTGTTGTCCCTCGTAATTGTTTTACAACTCTTACTCGGAGGATCGTTTATTAATTTAACGCGCCTGTTATATAGCACTCCTATACAGTGCAACAATGTAACATGTACATTTTATAGCAGGCGTTTGTGAGAAACTCACCGTCCTTACATTTTATTTAATCGTGGTTTACGTTGGAGATTATCATTACTGCTTATATATTAAAGTGGAATTTGAATGTTAGTATCACAGATTTAAATAAGATTAATCTTTTGACAAATTTCTATTCTTCTCTTCTTCTAGAAAAATCTTTAGTTGTTTGCAAGAGCAAATAGATTGAGATTAAGCTTGTGCGCCTTAGCATCCAGAACTGCATTTCCACATGACATCAGGTGGGATCGTGGTCAAGCACTTACTAAGAAAATATAAAAAACCTATTTACGATCATTCGCACACTTATTACGCAAATACAGACAAGCAATGCTAAATGTTACTAAATGATTTTTTACTTTAATTTTTTTTTAATTTATGCAAGTAAAAATATATAGATATGTGCGCAGGTTTCTTCGTGATTTTAGTGCAATTGTTAAACAGGAAAGATCCCCGAGGTGAAGCGAATAGACATAGAATATTGATATGCGGAAATTACAAATTTCCAAGTAATAAATAGTTTAAGTGATACCAGCAAGTAAGACGAAGTGATAGCGCTAAAGAGCAATGCGCTGGGATATTTCAAGTTGCCACGCCGTGTTCAGTGTACGCAGCGAGATCGCTATCATTTGGGAATCACACGAACGTGTACCAGCAATGGGAGCCCGGGAACCGTTGGCTCCGAATTCAATACGGCGCGGAAGCGTTACGACTGTAATCTGCTTCACGCCCGCAGATCGAGATTATTTACTTGTATGCTAATGGCGGCACTTGTGAAGACTCAATAGCGCCATGGTTCAGAGTACGGTCTGTGAAACGTAACGTTGTAGGTACGAATACATCATTCGACTATTGACTCGAGCCACCTCTTGGCACAAGCTTAAGCTTAGTTGAAATGGTTCTTTTTTTACGAACACATGTCGGCCAGAGAAAGTGGCTGCGTCTGCTTTACCGGTTTGAGAGGCGGCTAAAGCTCTTAGGTCGAGAAGTCTCTAATAACTTAATTAATCTTCAGAACTATAATAACACTATTACGTATTAAAATAGTACAGAAGTTTTTTTGGCTATTGCTCATACAACAACTTTGTTTAATATGTAATATGATACAATAATAATATGCTAAGAAGTTGGTCGACACATCTGATGACCAGAGGGCTGGCTTATACCCAGCACAGAGGGTAAGCATTGCCATACAACGTGGCAATGCTACCAGCCTTCTGGGCACGCTGCTAAGCGATGACGGTTTGGCACAGTTATATTTTTTGTAAATATTTTGTAATATCTATTAAATTGTAAATATTTCTTTTTTAGTTAGTATAATACTTATGTTTTAATTTTATTTAGCTTGACAATTATTGATACAATTACATACTAAACTTTAATGAATTTATTGAAATTTAATGTACCTAATGTGAAATGTTTAGCAAGAATGTTAGTAATATTTGTTAAAAAAATCTTCTTTTTTTAAATATGTACAAAACTAACATGGCGTACGACTTCTATAGTCCTCTTTCATGTGATAATATGAACATCTCTCTTGTGATGCAGATACTTGTGTAGATAAGATGCGCTGACATGTAGTAATAGAGGCGAAGGGATAAACCTGTGTGGTGATGTTGCACGAGACTTGGCGGTGTCCGCAATAGCCCTATTATCGTTTAGGTCGTCGTTAAGATATATGCGGTTTAAGGGTCAATGTAATGTAGTGCTTTAAAAGGCGAGCTCGCTTACGCAAATAAAGTAATTCTCGATTCCAGTTTCACTTCCTGCGAGGAACGAGAACACAGTACAGGACAGGATTGCTATTATAGTGCTGAAGGATTTGCTATCGCAATACCATTAATATATATCGATGTTATCGATCAATCGATTACATTGGTAAGGTGTTCTAAAATAAGATTACTGTAATATTCTGTAATGCAATCGATTACCAGCTGTGTCATAAATAACACGCGCCTTACTCGATGTAGATAATTTATTAACGACTATTCGACCGTCAATCACATTAATTTACTGTTGATACATTTAGTTCACGTTAAATGTAAAATAGATTATATATATATCAGAGAGGCCGTATAGCTTGCTTCCATATCTGAATACCCCTGGCTAGCCCATCCCAGAGCCCCGAATCTGCTATTGCCATTGCCAAGCCAAGCCAAACTAACCGACCGACCGAAGATTCGGGACCCTGGTTATTATATCCTGTATTAACAAGCCGTTGCGAGTTATGTACAATAAATTATCGGTTAATTGACATGACGACCTATAACTAATAAATAAAAAAAATACCGTCATTCCTTGGATCCAAAGGGGCGGCGGAGATCACAGATTTCCATGTCTCTGGCACACTTCTCTCAATACATCTACTCACATATGCTCGTCCTTTACGATTGATCTTAACGTCGCCCTTTATTAAATAAGGCACCAATTAGTTATCAGATCTCAATTCCTAGGAATGGAAAGCGGAACATTCTCAAAGCAGAAACAATGGTATTCAAACTCTTTTTAACCGACTTCAAAAAAAACCTTTTTCTCGTTTCATCTGTATGGTTTTTACAGTTTCTATTTTTACTCGTTAATATACATATGAGTGACGTGGTTTTATTTATATAGGTAGTGTTAATAATGCATATAAATTAAAATTTAAGCAAATATTGTTTCAAACGCCCGATAGTGGTTGTATTATTGAATAGCGGTCTATCGTTAGAATTTATCTCGTAATAGAATACGGGGAGTCGGCAACCTGACCCCTCGCGACTCGACAATATTGTCTCGATGAGAATATAATTATGCATCGTAAATTGTCAAAGATTTACTCAAGTTAATAATCTTTTTTTCGATAATGGACGAGTTATGATTAATAACGAAGTAAGATGATAGAAAATATGACAATTACGATGTATAAAAATTAAAGTTACCGCTTTTAAATTTATGTAAATATCCCACGGTTGGGCACAGGCCTTCTCTATTAAGAGAGTATAAGGCCATAGTCCACCAGGAGGCCCTAGTGCTGATTGACAGACTTCACATATTTTAGAAATATTTCAATATTTAAGACATTTAGGTTTCCTCTCGATGTTTTCCTTGGCCTCCGAGCGCGTGGTAAATCGGCACATAAAATTGCTACACCAAATTTATTGCTGCCGGCGCCGGGGATCGAACTTAGGTTTAGGAGGCCGCCCCGACACTGAGCTACCACGGCTAAGTTACGTAGTTTATTTACTAGTATTAATAATTAATAATAAGATTAAATTAGTAAACATACAACTTTCTTATTAACATCAAACGCTACTTCGACGCTCTTTTTTCATTCCAAAGTGTCGTAGTAAACTAGTTCTGCTAAAATTATCGTGAACGAGTACTTACCTAGTCCTGAATAATCATAAACCTACCAATTCCGTACAATTGTTAGGAGTTTTATGATGACAAAATTAATACTGTTTAATTGAAGCAAAGAAAAAAACAATCGAATTGAAATCCTCGTTTTTAGAGGCCGGTTATAATAAAAGTCAATCTACGTGGTTCTCTAGACATTAGGCTCAAAAGTTAGGTTACACGCAGCGTCCCGCGTTATCGACTGCGAGTTATTACGCTGCCATCAAATTGATTGATGCGCTGTCCACAATTGAGCTGTTTGTTGTCATGTACCGTTGTCAACTATCCTTTAATCTAGTCACTGCCTTCTCATAACACTGAAAAGGACGCGACGTTTGCTTTTGAATAATATAGGTTGTGGTTTGATAGATAGATACAATATTACTCACATTTCAAACATTAAAATAGGTACAAATTTAAATAAAACTAAACTAACCTGAACGCGAGCAATGGCGACCTTCTTCTTCCAGGCAACCCTATAGGACAGGAGAAGCAAAATAAATAAATAGCAGTAGTAAGAAAATTCAAGAATAAATAATTAGGAACGAGGATTGTTTTTAATAAAGTTATAATCACTGAACCCTATTTATATTGCAAAAGAACGTAAGCAATACATACAAAAACATAAAGTTACATATTATATTATATTCAAATTCAAATTCAGATTTTATTGGTAACATAATAAATTACAAGTCAATTATTTATTTTACAAATTATTACAAATTATTAGTATTACATTAGATTATTAAATTAAAAAAATAATAATAATAATAATGAAAAAATAGTACATCGAAGAAATAAAATTATTTAATTTGTAATTTCATTAGTTAATTCCTCCACACTGTAAAATGCCCTCTCAACCAGCCATGACTTCAACCTATTTTAAACATTGCTAGACTGGGAGCTTCAGTTACAGTTATACTAACATACATTGCACAAAAATATGTGAAACAGTACATTGATGAAGGTAAAAGTTACATACAATACACGTTATTCCAGAAAAATAAACTATAGCTTCAGTTAACCTATCCACAGTAAAGTAACATTTAACAATGTGTTATAGAAGCCATCGGTAGTACATAGTACACAAACTCACAACAGACGCCATATCACATAAAACTAATACGCTCGATGAAAAGGTTCCCTTAGATGCTAGGAGCGTTGCTGGAGTTCCTTCGGCCACTTCTTCTCCCAGCGCCAACGCTTCCCGAAGTGGCACTCAAAGTTAGTTTAGCTTTTGAATGTCCCTTAGATTATCCGTGAAATAGCAACCGACCGAGTCGTGGTTCGGCCCTCTCGGGCACCCTCGGATCGGAATGCTTACGCGTAACATAGTAACCGTCCAAGCCGAGGTTACCCCTCACCGGGGGGACCCTTGTGTCGAGTTACTAGCAATAGAGGTTCAGGCTAAGCGACCTAAAAGCTGTGCCACCTCTCAATCCGGTGAAGCAGTCAAGGCCAGCCTCTCTGGCCAAAAAAAAATATCGATGACAAGGGGACAACCAAAGTTAGCTCTGTCTATCCCGCTAGAGTTAAAGTGCGTGAGAGCTTTTTTTTGTACAAACAAACACAAAAAATCATTAAATCGTCGATGACCACAGATGACAATTTTGATACATTAGGATCTAAAAAATATGAAAACCTGGTGTATGGAGTAAATAATTTAGTATTGTATATCGTAAAAGTGCTGTTTTATGTTAATAAATTAGTAAATATATAAACATTATGTAACATATATAAATATTCATTTATTTAATCTAGGAAAACTTACAGCTATTCAATACGATTATATTATTTAAAGATATATTACTATTTTAGCAGATAACAAGATTTTACATAAGTTTTAGGAAAAAAAAGTAAAAATATACAAATTTTAGGTAACACAGGATTGGAAAAACGCATCATGGTCCCGAAGACAACTTCACTAAATAGACTCACTGACGTAGAATAGTTCGACATTAGTGTACTTCTTGCAAAGGTTATTGAATTCGTTACATGCTCTAATAAAGTAGCTATTAAGCACTAGGCGGACTACATAATGGACAGTAATCGTAGACTTTGAGAAGGGATAGAAAAGTGCAACTTGTTAAGTAGTTCAGGACAATCCATGCATCTATAATTACTGTGAGACATACGTTAGGCAATTTTGCAGCGTAACGAGGTTCATTAATGAATTTCATTACCGGTCGACGGTTCGCGACCTGCTCTAATTACCCTGGATGCTTATGATCAAATGGCTAAGTCACGACTACTCGATTTACTACCAGAGCGGTTTTGTCTCGATACGACGAACATCCGTCAATACCGCACACTTACAGATATGGTTCAACCCAATGAGAGCTTACATATCATCGGAAGTGCCTCGTGATGTTGAAGATGCCAATTTACTGGGAGGTGTAGTTGCAGTTTATGCTTACATCTGGAACCCTCCGGCCTTACTATCCTACCCTGGAGATCACGATCTTCGCTCTTGTTTACGTAATAACTTTAGACTTCAGGCGAGTAGTGGAGAAATGTATGATTATAACCGAGGATCCGCAACGTCGTGTTAAACTGCGTTTATTTAAATAATAAGATAAACAAGATGATTTTACAGTGTCCATCATTAAATATCGATAGCGTGTACGCGTTTAGGGATTGGAATTGCGAGCGCAATTTACGCTGCAGAAGCCAGCTGTGGAAACGTGAGAGGTTACAAGTTGTCCCTTTATCATTTCCCAATCGATTGTTAACGACTGTTTATTATTTTAGATGGAAACTCGAGTCAATACAATTAGTTGCAAACACATTTACAGGGAGACATAAACATTGAGAGGATTACAATAATAAAGCTTAGCTGTTTATGATGCAGTCAATTCAAGGGTTATTTTCGTATTTGATTCTTGACTACCAATTACAGGTTAATTGTACGTAGTAGATAAGATTGATTGGTAAATGCTTTATATGTGTACCGTTAGTTCCGTGCGAATGTGTTACCTATATTTAAATGTTCTAATTAGTTGAGCCGCCTCGAGTTATAGACACTAAAAGAATCTAATTACCTTTGATAAAAAAGCGTTAACTAATTGACGCTGGAGGGGATGCTTTGTGTGGCGTTCTTTTAAACAATAAGAAATGTATACTTTTGTTTTATTCTAGTTATTAATTTATTGAGAATAGGCCAACGTAATACTTCGCAGTACCACAGGGGACGGGTGCTCGCTTTAAATTGCGTAGTACGTTAGAAACGCTGGTTCGATGCCAGTGCTGGCGCCAATGCAATTGTTAATTGCAAGTTAAAGTGCTGATTTAACGTGTGCTCGGCGGTAAAGGGAAACATCATGAGTAATTCTGCATGTCCGAAATAATTATCTAAGTCATTTGAAGTCTGACAATCGCATTAGAACACTGGACCCAGATTTAGCTTTATTTTATTTAAACAATAAACTTACATCATTAAATATTTAATTCAACTCTCACAATATATTAAATTATTCATTTCTGTCCGTCTGTGTTTCTTTTCGAGTGCGTGAAGTCACTACCTACACCCATGTACATATCAGTAAATTCATTCTTATCATTTAGGAATGTAACACATTCTCATTATACTTCAATATAATATGGTTCATAATGACATAAATATACATAACGCATGTTTCAATACATATTTGGGTTATAAAACAATAGAATATCGTCATGGTTAATAAAAGCTATATATGACAGTTCAAAAAGAGGAGTGCTCCGATCGTCACTAACCAACCAGGAACCAAAAACCAACTTTATAGAATTACCCGCTAAGTCAATCTGAAGATTCCTTGAAAGTTTCATTGAAATCGAAATAATAATAAAATTGAATTGTAGTATGTGTAATTTTTTTTTACATAATATAAAATGGATTAGTTATAGTGATATTTTGTAGTATGTCTCCATCTAGGTATCGCACTACAAGAGTATCGCAGTACTTCAACCGTTATGAAGCGCAAAAAATTAAAACGAAGCAAATGTAAATACATACCTTTATAGTATTCAAAACTGTATAAATTTCTATAAAGCATCGCTCTGAGGTAGGTTGAATCTTTCCCTCTAGCCTTCAGTCGCCCTTTGTCTATTCTGAATAAGATTTCCTTTTCATTCCAACCACAGTGAATTGTCCAGTTGACAGCCATTTACAAAGAATGTCGCTTTCACATTTTTATTCCCTTCAATAATTCAGACGGATAAAGTTGGAGATATTAAACCTTTTGGAAGTTAAGAATCATTATAACCTATAAGTTAAATCAAACGTAATAAATTTTTATGTCAATTTGTAAGAATGTACCCGATATTTTTATTTTTGCACACCTGCTTTAAGATTTAAATTGATCGTTAAATTTTAAATGCTCAAAAAGGGTTCAAAAATAAACCAGGGCTGTTACAATAAATTGAATTTAATTAATGTAACGTTATTGATTAAATTCAATATAAAATCTCGCTTCCGACATTTCTCTTTTTAGTATGTCAGTAGGCAAATGAAGTACAGGGCTTACTGGTTGTAAATTTCCTTCTTATTGCAACGCTTTACGACATATTTGTCATTTCACAGCGTTAAGAGATACAATTCTTTATTAAACATTTTAGATTACCATTATGTCTATGTATTATCGTGTGGTATTACTAATAATTTCCTTCGTTATCGCTTTGTAATGTTTTAAGCGTAAATTGTAGCTCAAGCATACATACGAATGTATTTTTAAACACAATCGAATAGACAGAAATCATAAAGTAAACAGTTGAGTCTATTTTTATTTTTAGAGACGGTCTCCCGCCGAGAATGCCTTAGGTTAATATATCGTTTTGAGTAAAAAAATTGACATGCGCTACTAATGTAAGACAGTAATGGTAGGACGATTGAAAGTTTCCTGTGCCTTATTCTATTCTTAACAAAGTTGGCATTTAATATTTTTTGTACTTTTTCAAAAATGGTGGAGATTCCCAATTCGCCTGTTTGTTTTTTTCTGAGTCAAATGGACGAATAACTCAATATCACGCCAACCGATTTCGATGATTCATTTTTTATTGGAAAGGATCTATTACATGTACATTAGCGATAGTTATTCTGATTAATTCTATTTCGTAATATTCCTATGACAATTCTATACAAAGAGGACATTGTTTTTTTTATTTAGCCGAAAGGGGAAGTGGTTTTCGACGAATCATAATATCGGATTAAAATTTTTCATGTGCAAGCATTTTGATTAGGTAGCTTTTTGTACTAAAAATATGAAACAAATAAACTCATTACACCAAGCCATCTGGGAATTGAACCTCCGACTATTAGATCGTAAAGTCAAATGCCATTAGACTATAACAGCCTTACAAATAAACGTGGTATAAAGATAAACTTAGGAATAAATTAAGAATAAGCAAAATTTGTACTAATAAACCAAGAATACGTTATACCTGGTATAACGTTGACGTTTTTGTTCATACAATCGTTATTCCGAAGTTATAACGACGTACACCCTTGTTTAAGTCCAGTATAACTTTTCAAATACCACGATTTGTGTTTGTGTTCGCTCATTTAAATTAACTTAATATGGAATTAAGGGCAATGGAGGAAGTAGAAACAGTAAATGACTTAATAAATATCATTCAGACTCCAAAAAAGTAATAATATTTAAAAGATGGGAAAACCCTCTTGATGAAAGTGGTAAAATATTTCTAGACCATTTATTTGAAAGGTCTCCTACTATGGACAAGCGTGGAAGTGGATTATCTTCGATCTATATATAGAGTATAGAATATTTTTATAACCGCCACACATCGACAGATACATTACTTCACTACTACATAGACTGCAATTATTTTTTTAGTATGGTTTCTCTTTGATTGCGCTGTTGCCAACTCGTGCATTTTGACGTAAAGGAAGAATAGATAAACAATAGTTATTCCGGATTTAATTGTGGTAAACTATTCTCAGCTTATTCTTAATTTATTCCTTCTTATCCTTATATTTGTAAGACTGTAACAGTTCACGCGTAATGTATATATATATATATATATGTTAGTAATGTTCTCGAAATGTGTACGTTTTCATTTTAACGAATACTGCAGATTTGCAACAGTTACAATTATATTTAAACTTACAATAAGTTTACCTAATAAGCTTGGTTAAAAGACAGCTTGAGTCTTTGTCTACCTTGCTAGACTTAAAACGACGTGAGAGCTTATTTATATTTATTTTTTAAACTTACAGTATGAAGATATTTTTAAAGAGGGCGGCAATTCGGGTTACATAGCAAAAACCACGTTCACGAAGTGTCCGGAAAAAGCTAAAAGCTTAATACGATTTGTATGTTATCTTCACTTTCCGTCTGTCAGCTATGATTGGTTTGAAAGACAACTGATCACGTTTCATCACCGATACGGCTTCAAGTCGACTTTCTAAAATCGATATCTGGCTCACTAGTTCAGATCAGCAAGTAAGTAACGGATTTACATTCGCAATCGATTTCGCACGTAGAATTGTTATTGTTTCCATTCGGTTATGTAGGCATTTTCCATCAGCGACCGCGTCGAGATGCTGCACGCTTCATGTGGCTTGTGGTCTACAGTACTGCCGCCATATACCATGATTTTGGCGGGACATCACTTGGATCGATATTTCGATATCATATCGATATTCACACACACATCGATGTGAGACATCGCCTGTTGTCCTTCTGAAATCATAAAATATGCTCAATATTTTTGTTTAGATAATTGGTCGAGAATATAATAATTGTCCAATAGTTGTAGCCTAGTAGAGAGCTACTTATCTAAACATAGTCACTATCGGAAATGACGCGTTTAAGGACACAGTGAGAAGTTGAAATCCCTTCTGTAAGTATGTAGTCAAGACTTGTGTGTCATCCTTTTGATCTATTCCATCAATAGATTTAAATAAAGGATTACAGACAGACAATCTTCACATTTGTTCTTGGCTATAAGACATCAATGTCAAATTTGGAGTGCAATCACTATTCAACTATTATTCTGAACAATCTTCTAACTTCTTGTTTCGGAATGGTTAAAAAATAGTAAATTTAGTTTAGAATGTGTAGAAAAGAAAAAAGGGAAGTAAAAGAGTAGAGAAATTATTAAACTTCGGCAGCTTCTGCTGATGCTCCACTCACGGTTGGTACGATCAGGGAAGTACCACGACCTTATTGAATATCGCGGTGTAGGGAACTAGGGAATGTTTATTGTACCTATACCTTCATAATAAAGGTTGGTAATCTCTGTAGGCGAGATCACTTAACATCAGTGAGCTCCTATGATCCCCTTTCGTAAAAAAAATGTAGCATGAATAAAGTTGACCCATTAATATCTAAAAGAAACTTCTTTTATCGAACACGATCTTTGTCTGAAATGTTCTGTTGCATTTTAAAACCTTTTTTATCATTCCGTAATTTTCCAAATGTTGAATTGGCGACCGTATCGCAGACGCACTTACTGTGACCGTGTCGCGACGGAGAGCTCTCCACACGTCCGCCGGCAGCCGGACAAGTGCTGCCGAGTGCCTTCACTGGGTCACCGCGATCGCTTCACCTGTCAATTATCTGCTCCTCGACCCCCAGTAATTACTACCTAAATATCGCACTCTATAATTACGACGCCATGTTCAATTTGCTCCCAATAATAAGTTCGCGCCGTGTTTTTGTCAATAGAAAAAAATTAAATAAAACGATGTGCGAATACTGTTACTCGTTTCGTGTATCGGTTTCGGCGCGGCCTATTGATGGACGGGTCCTGACGTGCGCATCGCCCCGGCACAGATATCAGATATTGGGTCCGTCCATTAGAGGAAAACATAGCACCTGTAATGATGAGCGCTGCCTACGTCCGTCAAGATGCTATCTGCGAGAAATAAAATAATGAACACATACCCGCATCTGTACAGTTTGGCGAACCGTGACGGTGCAAATAGCACCAACCTATTTGATGCTCGTACGTCGAGGTGTTTGATGAAAATACGTCCGCCACTCACAATAGAACCTCGCTCATTGTTGAAACATTATGACCGCATTTGATCGACGTAAATTGTAAATATAGGCTTTGGCGTTCTTTTTTTGTGTGGGTAGACAGAGATAGCTGCTTGTTCTGGCCGTCTGAGAATGCAAATATCGTAAAGTTTAATTAAAATTTATACTGATAATAATAATTATTCACTTTTTACTGCGAAACTTTGTACTTCAGAAACCGAAAAAAAGGGAATTATCATTAATAATAAGCTAGATGAACCCCGAACTGCTCGCAAAAGGTATGCTTTAGCCGCAAGGCTATTATGTTATTCGTTGTGAAGCACGTAGGTATAAAGTGGTTCGTTGGTTCAAGTAATATATTTCTTCCGGGTACGTCTGGAACGTTTGAACTAATTGGCCGTGTAGTGGTTCTACTACGGTAATAAGCTTGTGGACCATTAAGACGACACGCGCAGGCATGAATCGTCCGTGGCGGGTGTAACCAACCTTCATCGGTAAATTATCGGTTCACTTTGGTCTGTCTCAGTTTATTTTAAAAATAACATTCTAATATTTTCAATTGAAAATAAGCTATATCATCTTCTTTACCCTAGCTTGGTAGACTGAGATATATATTGGGCACAAATTTTAGCATGTGATATCTTTGCTCTCGGAACGGAAAGTATTTGGAATAAGTCGGATTTGAACGGCTATCGATCAAGTCGTAACTTAAACCGTTTATATATAAAAATCCTTGTTGTAAAGACTTGTAACTTATAAATACATCGGCCATAAGAACGGGGCCAATGGGAAGTGTGCTTTATTTTTTGGTAAGTTATTAAACCCTATTCGGGTCACGTAATACAGTTGTAAACGCTAGTCTGCCATTAGTTATACAGTATCATTTTGTATTTCCTCTACTCATATATTGTTAGGAAAATGTATTTTATTTTGCTGCTATGCAATTGCTTGATGTCATTTATCTGTAAATAAATAAAATAAAACAAAAGAATATAATAGTAAATGTACTCATTTATTTCGCATATTAGATACACAATTCATAAAACAAACATTGAAGAATATAAAAAATACACACGACAAAAATAGCTTATTAAAGTTCCTTCAAATTTTGCACAACTAAAGTCAATCGCAATGTCTCCAATTGTTAAGACCTATGACATTTGCTCGAATTTATTGCCATATAAGAAGGCGTATACACAACCATTAATCTATTGTTGGTCATTTGCAATATTTTTCCAGGGTAATAATGTAGATATTTCAAGGAAATTTGTGTACATATAGTAGGTGTATATGTACATATTTTTTATTCCCACATGCCCTTATCAAAGGAAACAAAAGCAAACTAATGGATGACCAAGATTTTTATAGTCCCGAGACCCTGTAGTGTGTCATTGTGACCAGTTTTATTTTACAGTTCAATTTACTGATATCAGTTCATTTGTTTAAGCAAAATTTAACAATAATAAATAGTCAATTAGCAGCTTTGTTTCTAGTTTTAGTTTAGTTTGCTGTGATAGAGTGTTGTAATCGAAGACTAAATTATCGTAAAAAGAATAAAGTCTCTGAAAGTAATTTTATACCACGATCACATATATAAAAACAACTCTCAAGTCCTTTTAACGCTAGCGGAGTGCACAGAAGTAGCAACCACACCAATCGTTATATTTAACCGATTAAACCGAACGATTTTTTTTTAGCTCGCGAATGTGACAGAATGAGTTTATTTTTTAGTAATGTTATTAGTTTTTTGGTGCACAAGAAACGGAAACCTCATTGGTGCAAACCGGATAGGATTCTAGTCGGTATTGCTATTTTCCATACTATGTCATATATTACATGGTGTTGAATTTATAGATTGCATCGATAAGGTAGTTTTGTAAGCGTTTATTATTTTCTTATACTCAAATTATGTACCTGTGTATAAGGTTATATAAACAATAAATTTGTTTTTAAAAGTATATTTCTCGATCGAATGATCTATCTGACGACTAAATAAACTTTCAGAAAACGAAATTTCGAGAGAGTGAGACGAATTCAAAGATGAAGAACCAGGAGATAAATAATTAAATAGAGTTTATTTATTATTATGTTATTATTAAATAATATTGTTTATCTGATATAATAACTTTAAATGTTATTTTCTATTTTATTCTACATAACTATACAGTATGTCAGCTATAATAGCTTTTCCAGAGAATTCGTAATAGGGACACGATCTAGAACCAGAACAAGTATTAAGTTCTGCAATTTTGATCGAAAAAATATACAAAAGGAACACATTTATCTCACGCTCATTCTTTCGCAAGCTTAATTCACAGATATATGTGTTTCTCTTTTGTCACCTTTTCGTTTAGTTTAAAATCACAGCGGTACTAAAAAAGTTCATACTACAAAAGTGTTTTCTACATGTAAAGCTTCTCTTAGTTCGAGTGTTCTTATTTGTAGTATAGGAAGGTCATGTAAATATCTAATTGCTTGTTAAGTGTTCTTTGTGTGGATAGACATGGAATTTACTTAATGTTATAAAATAAGTATAAAAATGGTGGAAAACAATTTATTTATTGTGATAAGTTGTTCAGCAGATTATCCTCATTAATTTACTATGACTTCTTAATGTTAAATTAATTACTATCTGTCGTTTCTTTAAATAAACATATTAACATAGTAAAAATATTCTATGTTTATAATTTATGTGCGACTTAATGATTAACGGAAGAAATATTAGCCGACTTCTGCTGTTGGACAAATGGTTCAGCACGATCGGAGAAGCATCACGACCTCACAGAATGCCAACATGAAGCGGAGATAGTTCCAAATCTTTCATTAGGTTCGCAATGCACCTGCAATGCCTTTAGTAGGTGTTTGTGTGAGGGCTCCAGGATAACTTAAGGTCAGTTGAGCCGTATTGCTTGTTTTCTCGTCTCCAATAAAAAATGCATGATTGTTTGTTCCCTTTTAATTCCATTGCTTCATTTCGAAGAAAATTTATAAATCAACTAAATGCGTCGTTGTACACTGTATTGTTCACATTGTTCATTTAAAATTTCATTACGCTTCAAAAATAGGGCAGGATATAGAGTAAAGAACAACTGAAAAAAAAAAAATTCTAATAAACGTGAAAATTGTTGTCATCCTAATCGACACGGGGACGTTATAGGTGAAACGTCGTTTTTATTTTTGAAACTATCAAAACGGTTCTTTTTGTCCCGTTAAGTAAATATTAGATTTCAACTTACTTCAATATACTGCATACACTCACATTGCCTATATTGTACTACACAATGTTTTTCACTTAATGCGGTTCATACATTTTGCTGGTAAAAAGGCGCAAGTTACTACAACAGAAACACTTACCGACACACTAATTGATAAATTTATCACATTGTTAATTTTTATTAATGTCTGTCACATAAAACGTATTTTAAATAATTTGTCCGTTATGTGTAGTTGAAAGAATAAAATTAACGTAGAAAACGTATCATAAAAGCTGTATATTCGTGTATAATTAAGACAACATTCTGTTAATAAACTTACAACTAATATATAACTTATTTGTATTTTAATAAAAAATATATTTGATGAGTGAAAAATATAATTTAGTAAGTACTTTTACTGGCTTGTAAAAGAGGATTATTTTCCATTATCAATTGAATGATCAAGGCAATTTTTTTATTAAGCAAAACAAACTAAAGAACAAATCAATATGGTGGTCATCTGTGATCATATTTTATTATTCGGATTTATATTGTTACTTCAATTTTTTTTATGCATTTTAAAATTTGCTAGAATTTTATTGAGTTATCAAAAATATATTACCGATTTTTTTTTATCTACTAAGCAATTTTAACAATATAGCAGTTTCAAATTTTATAAATTTATTCCCAAATGGAAAAAAAAATATAATAAAAAAAATATCACATATTTTAAAGGTTGAAAACACGTTTAATAGTCGAACTTTATTGACTAGATTAAAAGGCTCATGAAATCTACAGAAATATGTACAGTCAACCCTCCTATAACGCGGCACTCTCAGAACGCGGTTTCCATATAACGCGGAGCTGAAATTGCGACAGCCCTCCTATAACGCGGTACTCTTACAGCGCGGTTTCCGTTCAACAACGTCCCATCAGTTCTTTCCGTGCACCCAATGAATGGTTTTAACTGCATATGTTTATATCAGCGTGGTTCACGGGTGGGGCTCCTCATGCGCTATCTTCCACTTCTATTAAGTAAATAGTTTCGCATCGACAGCGTGCCATGCGTGTGTGTGTCTAACGAAACTGTAACATGAAAGATATATATGTGATCTTTTGACTGCATTGTCGCGTGAACTATAGAAAAACAACGTTCTGCTTATGTTGCCATTTTCGACAGATTAGAAAATAGTGAAAATAAAACTCTTACTCAAGTGTGGATGGAATTTTCTTTTTAGATTGTATTAGAACCGTGTCATCGGCTTGCGCGGAAATTAAACCATCAACGCTTAATGCGTGTTGGAAACCTCTTTTACCTCAAATGGTTCAAGCAATACAAGATGATTCTACAATTTCACTCCCAGTTACAGAAATAGTAAACATTGCTTCTCGTTTAAACGATGAAGAATTGTAAGAGAACTAGTACTCGGGGAAGAAACTTTAGATGAGGAAGAACTGATGGAATTAATTGATGGACACACCTCAAATGCATTGGTAAACGAAAATAAGGAAAACGAATGGGTGCCAAACCTCGATTTACAAGATGTGAAAAAAGGGCTAAATTTGGCTAAAGAATTAGAACTTCATTTCATTGAAACTGATCATTCAACCGTGCGCAGCGCAAAGTTTAAAAGAGAGTTAAGAAATTGCTTAGCTCCCTATAGAGAGATTTTAGTGGAGTTAGAAAAAAAAGCTACAATCGAAAACCAATGTGAAGATCAACCAAGTGAGGAAGACATTTTGCCCATTAAAAGAAGGCGAGTTAGGCGACTCATATCTGACAGTGAGGATGAGTGTTGAAAGATTACATCATTTTACAAAAGTCTTTCTTTTGTTTTTGTTGGAAAACAGTTTTTTAGTTTAGTTTTTGTTTCATTTTTTTTCATCATTTCCTTATATGAACTCTTCAATTCAATAAAAATAATTTATAATTTATCTTGTCTTTTGTATTTATTGGTCTCCATATAACGCGGTACGAATGATGTGATTTGTACTTATTCTGAGTCTCTTGTAGCGCGGTTTCCATACAACGCGGTAGACGGTTTCCATAGAACGCGCTACGAATTAGCCTGGTTTGTACGGTTAAATCCGAGTTTCTTATAGCGCGGTTTCCATATAACGCGGTACGCACTCACCGCGTTATAGGAGGGTTGACGGTATACCTGTCGTGCATAAGTTGACAAATAAATTTAAATTTATATAGAATGACATGTTTTTCCTGGCAAGAAATTTACGGTTTACGTACGTAGAGAGACGCGGCGCCATTTTGCAATACTACGCAATGGCAGTAGTTACGCTATTATTAGCCGATGCTAAGGTTAACGAAGCGTAATTTAAACAGCGGCGCCGGATTAGGTCTTTTTTCGATCAGATTCCATGTCCCGTCGCCGTCGCAGCGGTTTCGGGTAATTAAGCGGTCGGCTATACGTGTAATTGCATGTGAAAAATAGCGCTTTATAAACGTTGCGGGGGTCAATGAACTGGCGGATGGAAGTGAAAAAAATGGCGGCAAAAACTGGCGCGTAAAAAGCAGCCGAGCGCGTCTGTCAAAATACACGTCACGGGATTATGGATGTGTCGCCCGCGGCGGCGTGTCCGCGAACGCTTCATCGTGTACGGTGTTTGTCGATCTTGCGTGACGCTCGGTATAGGGATAATTTTTGCTTATTTTTTCTCTAAACTAATCCCAAATTAAACTGGCAGAGAATACCTTTTGGCGTTAAATCTGCCTTTTTGTACACTTTTATTTTGTTCCAATAAAGATTAAAATATTAAAAGGATACAAGTAAAATATAGATAATTTTCTTTTTACCCAATACTTCTCCTTTCGATACTTTTAATAGATTAAAATGTGTAATAAAAAAAACTCGAATGGACATGATTTATGTTTTTTATTCATAGGTATACCTTTACCTTCAAAACGGTTTAAAAAAATGGCAAAAAGAGTAAAATGGCATCAGGCTTGATCACGTAGTTCAATACTTTTTCGCTGCAATGAGTGTTACTATTTAATATACTTTAAATATGAAGCTATATCGATATTAGCATATCGTCTGCGTACAAGTAAAAGTATCGGTAGATGCTTAGCATCGTTTGATCCCTGGTTCTGTATCGGAAGCCGGTGCCCGATCATTGTTTGCTAATGAGTCGCGATCGCAGGTGGCCCTCCACCCGCTAACTTAAACAAATATGATGTCACGTTGACAATAATAGTGGGCCATTAATTTATCGCTTATTGTGCGTAGGATTTTGAAACGTCGCGGCCACGATGCGTTATTGTAACGCTACTCTAAATTGGCCATTTAGTTTTTCCAACATCTATTGTTGGTGGACGTATTTGAAAATGTACCGTTATTTCATTGTATAAACGTTTACAATCAACAACATTATAACGTTATATTAAATATATATATACATCGACTATGCTCATCATATCATCGACGATTATCACACAAAAATATAACGGTTTGGCAAAAACTATAAAAAAAATATGTACAGTAATGTTACGTTTACTTCGAATATCTAGCGTTTTTTGCCAAACTACACACATTGAACATTTCTCCGGTCACCAGCAGGAATGACATCGAACTGATATATAAAAAGTTAGGCATATGAAAGGCTAAGAACACCGCTTTTATGTATTTTAAACGGATAATATTATTTTTATTTCACAAAAAGTTCTTACATTAAACTGTTTTATTAAAAAAGCGTAAAGCGTATTTTTATAACTGTATGTACCCATCACAGGTGTTTAAGCACCTCTTCATTACCTTTACACTTATAATTTAAAAAAAAAATATGTATTTACAAAAGTACACGATAAAATGAACAGCGAAGTTTTGTGTACGCTGACGTACAAGCGTGTAGTATTACAATAAGATTAAGGCTAATATTTCAATAGCATTTCATGTTCGAGTATAATAGAGTTTGTAACGTTCTCGTCGACGGCCACCTACGCAAACCGATTTAATAGATCGGTACTGATTCCTCGTAGGAAGTCGAAAACCTCGCCAATATCGCCATCCGCATTTTCCTCTTCACTTGTGCGCTGCGAAAAGAAATTACTTATTTTAGTAATGAACAAAAACATAGTCATTCTATGTTAGAACTAGTGAATAATTCCCATCATAAACAATAATAAGAAATGGTGATATCTATAGACATAAATATTAGATTTGTAACTTATTAGTTATCGTTGTTTTTTCTGTCTTTTTATGAATAAATTAAAAATGATCAGGAATTTTTGAGTTCGATCTCTGATATGTCTCAGATGAGTAGCATTTTCTTCCAGCTAACCTTTGTCTTCTAAATCTGTAGATATAATCAATATAGACATAGACAATTTATTTAATGGCATCATAATACACAAACACATTACAGACAAAGCATAACACACATTAAAAGATAATGAGAAATAAATAAAATACAGTTAAAGTTACACGGACAAATAGTACATAACATGTGATGCCAATATCGGACACCGTCTCAGCATATGCTGTCGACAGCGATGATTTTCAGCGGTGCCCGGGACTACCTAACGACGTGGGCGCACGATACTATTTTTATAAAGAATTAATACAGACAATAAGAGTCATTTTTCATCTATTATTTTACATACAATAAAATAATAGATGAAAAAAAATAAAAATAAAATAATAAAATATAGATATAAATATAGTTATTATTTTATAAATGTATGAAAAAATTTAATATTTATAACATCGCTTACATTGTAAACACAACATATAAGAACCGTACGCAGTAAATAAGTAAGGAACTTGTCAAGTCACAATGATCACTACAAGCATTCAATAAATACATGTCGTCTGTCGGTGCAGGACAAAAAATATGCACCACATCCTGTTTGTAAGTTAGGCTTAATTTATTAAACTAAACCGAGCTAAGATACCATCTATAAGGTGTTTAGTTACGGCTAAACAAACTGAAATTGATACGTTCATTGTGGGGCGACCGTTATTAGATGGTTGCCGTATATTTGCACACGGCGGCGCTATTTCAAACAGACGCAGTGTCCTGAATTTAATTAAGACGTTTGAACAATAATCCAAATCACTGTAACTGTTAATAATCCGATAGGTCTAATATCAGATTGAGAACAGTTATAATAATTTGAATTCTAGTTTCGAATACGCTTCACTTATTTTTATTTAATCATATCTTTAATGGTTTTCTCATTGGATTGATTTTGTGTTATTATGTTATTTTAACTGATTTGAACTACAGGAAAAAATCCTGAGCAAATTCTGCTCAGTTATAGCGGTCCAGAGCCGTGGTAGCTCAGTGTCCGGGTGGTTAACTCAAGTTGCATGGTATGCTAGCAACCATAGTGCGATCCGCGGTGCCGGCACCAACAAATTTGCTGTTGCAATTTTATGTGCTGATTCACCACGCGCTCGGCGGTGAAGGAAAACATCGCGGGGAAACCTACATGTCTTACAATTTTTTTCTAAGACATGTGAAGTTGCCAATCTACACTAGGGCCGCGTGGCTGTCCATGCCCTTATACTCTTCTTACAGAGAAGGCCTGCGCCCATCAGTTGGACATATATATAAAAAAGGAGGTAACTTTAACTATAGCGGTCCAACTTTGGAATGCTCTGCCAGAATTTATAATTCTGACTATTAAAATACTTGTTTGCTTTAAAGAATTTAATATGTAAGCACTATTTTCATTTTGTATATGTTTTTCTAATTCCTTAAATTTCAATTTCTATAAAAGGAATTTCAAGAGCTGTACCTTTAAGAATCATGAACCGGTCTTATGAAAATCTAGAGGAAATGTGCATAAAATGATGGTAGAGATACAGTGATAAGAATAAAGTATTAAGACACAGACGAGACATTAATGCTTCTAGGGTGGACATACAATTTAATGGCCCACTAAGTGCATGTTTATAGGCCATAAAGTTGGTAACATTAATTAGGAAACCGCCTACTCATTCTATTTACTGTACCGTATTTAGTTAACATTTATTACAAAGATTATTAAATGCCATTGTTTACCATGGCTATGTAGAATTGTTAACACATTTAGGTTTAAATTTCATCTCGCGAAGTGAGATTATGACCAGACATTATCTTCTATACATATCGTCTATTGGATAGAAAAATGACATTTTTCAAAATTTTAAAATTAGATTATTACTAAAAAGAACCTACTGTTAACAATATTTTTATATAGAAATACACTTTCTTGTGACATCTAGTGAGCTTCACGTTTTCGTTCTTTATCCATATAAAAATATTGTTAACAGTAGGGTCTTTTTAGTAATATTCTAATTATCCGAAAATTTTGAAAAATTTCATTTTTCTATTTAATAGACGATATATGAAATGGTTACCACCAAATGAAGGGATGATTTTTACTATAATCAAAATATATATTATGATTAGATAATAGGGAAATAAAGTAAGGTAAAAAACAATTTAAGTTTTACCACGTTCTCGGTGGTGAAGATAAATTTTGTAAGAAGTCCTTGATTTTGAGATTTTTTGCATAGGCATGTGAAGTCTGCCAATCCGCAATGGGTTCGAGTAAGTATGTATTGTCCTTATATATTTAAAAAAATATTTTTGATATAATCCTACTTTGTCTTGAGTCAATTCGTCACTAGAAAAACCAATTTCACGCCCTCTTCAACTTGTCACGCCATCTTAATTTCAATGCTGTATTTATATTACCATTGACTAGAATCGTATAGAATGTGCCAACTTATGTCTGCTTACTACTGGCTACTATTCTATTCGATGATTTTTTTAAACTTTTTTTTCGGTTATTCACATATGTGTTATTAAAGGGTTAGCTATCCAGTAAGTACTCTGCCTTTACCACTCAATATCAAGGTCAAGATTTTTTAATGAATTTCTAAGGTAAGTATATTTATGAGTAAAAACAAAAACAGACTTCAAATAGAATCAAACGTTACGCAAGGACGCCCTTTTTGTATTGACGAATTATTGTAAGAATATAAATTATATGCAGTAGAATTTAAGTATACAAAATTTTATAATAGTAATATATATTATAATAAAATTAATCAGAACCTAACCGAACTTTCATCAAACTACTCTTGAAGTACACCTGTCTAATAAAAAATGAAAACCGAAATCGGTTGGCGTGATATTGAGTTATTCGGCCATTTGTGTCGCACATACTTGATCCAAATTTTTAGACTTTTATTGATTTCTCATGAATCCCATTGTCAGAATTGGACCAAATTTAAATGGGACCTCACGGAAAGCACCAGCTTTCACATAAAAAGAATCATCAAAATCGATTCGCCCAGTCAAAATGTATGCGGTAACAAACATAAACAAACAAACGAATTGATAACCTCCTCCTTTTGAAGTTGGTTGAAAATCAAGTGTGGCTAGTGGCTATTTTAATCTAAGAAAATTTGACAAGATGTTTAATTTTTGCACATTTGATACGTAATGGTGTTTGCAGCCCTGTAGTTCTGGGCTCTTAAGAATAAGACTACGGTATCCCCTGCCTGTCGTAGAAGGCGACTAAAAGGGGCCTCGGGTTCACTGGGCGACAAGGGTGGGGGACTTTGTCGTCCGCCAAGGTGGACCCGGGAAGAAGGCGACATCGGCTGGCCCGTGTCGCCTTGCACTGCGAGGGCAGAGGGGGGAGGGAGTAACCTCCCCTCGGGACGTGCTCTCCTTGAGCACAGTGCAGAGGGGCTCCGATGCGTTCCTCTGGAGATCCCGGAGCCCCTCGTCATGCACCGAGGACAGGGCCACCGGGGAGGTTTTAGTGGGTAAAAACCTCACATAACCGCCGCCTTCCCCCCAGAAGGCGGGGTATCTTTTTGAAGATTTCCTCCTCGTAATCAAAAAAAAAAAAGTAATGGTGATAATAAAAAAAATACAGTTCAACGTAACGTGACACCAGGTGACGGTCACGATGACCATAAACACTTACATTCTCGATGAAAAATCAAGATGTAGGTGCGCAGTCACCCTGATGATTAAGATAAAATGCATCGTAATCGACTTTGTGCTTACTGTTCCTTACCGTTCGAAATGGAGTTTTGGTAAAAATGCTCGAAAAAATTTACGAAAGTAAAGCGTGGTAAAAAACTACATGTATATATTGAAAAGTAGTAATTCGAGACGCTTTCCGAAGTGGCACTCAAAGTTAGTTTAGCTTTTGAATGTCTCTTAGATTATCTGTGAAATAGCAACCGACCGAGTCGTGGTTCGGCCCTCTCAGGCGCCCTCGGATAGGAATGCTTACGCGTAACATAGTAACCGTCAAGCCGAGGTTACCCCTCACCGGGGACCCTTGTGTCAGTAACTAGCAATAGAGGTTCAAGCTAAGCGACCTAAGAGCTATGCCACCTCTCAATCCGGTGAAGCAGTCAAGGCCAGCTTCTCTGGCCAATCTGTGTAGTTCGTCATAAAAAAAAAAATGTAATTCGAGTATTCGACGTCAAATCTCAGCTGGCTTGTGCCACGGAAATTTAAGATTTTTCGATTGGTTAAGGACACATAAATCATTTGTTTATACTACTACTACTACCAGGTAGTGGTAAGAATGAAATCCAGTTTAGCGATTATTATCTCTTGCGCTACGGAAATTTCAGTTTTCAATTGGTTTAGGTCAAATATAAACATTAAATACATTTGTATGTACTTCTACACCGGATGGCGGTAAGAATGAAATCCACTTTTGCGATTATTATCTCTGTCTACCTTTCTTGGGTTAAAAGGATGTAAGTTCTAGTTAATTTATAACATTTGCAAGTATGTTATAAATTCAGGCGCCAACGATACTAGCGCTATGTGATATGAAGCAGATTACGCTTAACTGCTATCAAATTGAGCTATATAATTCGGTATAGAAAAACGCGTGAAGATAATTTTAATCACTTACGCTCGAGGGCTGGTTTCTCGTTAGTGCTCTGCATCATTAAATAAAAAGTTGACACACATTGAACTAGGGTCATGAAACAAAAAGCTAAATGAATGAGGCAAAGGCAATGAGGGTATTTCGTGCTCATTGTTGTCGATTTCTCAGACCGATTTGCTAATAACTGCTATTAACCCGCCTCCGGTCAGCAATAGTGATGTTGCGTGAGGACTACCGGCCTTACTGGCACAAAAAAAAACATAATTATTCCTAGAACGGTAATTTTAAATTGGTCTATGTGTAGGTGATTGTCTACGGTTATATTAATGCCGTGTCAAGTGCCGATATTTGGTGGTACTTCAAGCTTCCGTTACAACAGTTGTAATTAACGTTAACCAAGGTAATTAATTTGCATTTTTACCAGCTACCGTTAGTTATTAAGCAGGTTGAAAAAAAGTGCTTTGTATGGAGCCATTTAGCAAAACCATATGGATATGAAATCTTAACAGATGCATTTTTCGTTTAATTGATTCTCAATTTAATAATTCATACCCTGTAAAAGTACATAGGTAACAGACACACAATCATCGATTTATGTATTGTATATATTGAGAGAGATTGAACCAAAAAATCTGTTGATCCGAAAGTTTGGTATAATTTCAGGTCAATATGAAGATTTCCCGAAAATTTCATCAAAACAATCAAGCCATTTCGGAGTGCACAGGGAACATACATCCACATCGTCTTTTATGTATACAGATTAAATTATTTTAAGGCTTTGTTAGAAGCTACAAGTTACGTCAACGACACATATGCAACGGTACAGGTATTACGGCCTAGGTCTCGACCATAAAGAAGAGTATAAACGCGCAAAAAGTTAGACATTCAAACGGCAAATAGGTAAGATTATGAGTCCAGTTACATAAAGCAAGCTAGATATGATTAGTTAATCAGGTTGATGAGGCGATTGACGAGCGTCTTGCGGTCGTAGAATGTGCCCGGTGTGTCTCCGGCGAGCGTAAATGCGATTAAGATCTGAGACGTCGAGCGGTGAGGTCTGCGACTGCGTCGGTCATTACGCCAAATCTTTGCTCGCTCGGCCGACTCAGCAACGGTATCGCCACGCCGACACTCCGGAACACTCAAACGCAATTTCAACACCGCACTCGTATTGTCGTTTCGTACGAATACGAAACAAACGGCGCACACCGCACGCGTCAATTAAACGTCAATAATTTTCCAACTTGTTTGTTACACCGTTACCGTCCCTGTTTCTGTACACCGAAATGTTTCCGTTTTGAAGTGAACGAGCGACGAATGAATTAACGATGTTCGAGTGGCTGTTAAAATTGCTGACTCTCGTACGGTAGTGGGGAGATATGCTTGTGGCAACACAAGTTGAACTGTATTTTAAAACGTTCGTATGTACGTTGTAACATTGTGTCTTTATATCAATTTCTAATTACGAATACAAAAAACATTTCAAATTGAATTACATTGTGATATTTCTTTAGGTAACATATTCAATTTAAATGGCCACGGAAGGATGTCTAAAACGAGAGCAAAACGCCCAACTATAAACACTTAACATGTCCCCCGGCGGTAAACGAAAGCGGGGCATCATTGTGGAGATAATAAAAGTAAAATGCTGATCACGTACTGAAAAGTGGACTATTAAATTTTCCGCTTCATTTTGGCGACAAACGGTTCGTGAACGGTCCACCGCGTGTCGCGAGTAATCCAATCATGCGAAAAGCGAAACGCGAGTATCAAAAGTTTTTCGACGATGTCATGGAATAATACGCCGACTTTGTTCAAACGTTGTTCAACTACTTAAATTATTATAGTTAACTGACGTAAGATTTGCTAACATTTATTCCACTTTTTTTGTAACTTTATTTATTAAAAAAGTAGTTCTCACGTCCTTATAACCGTAGTGGGTTTAACAGAGATAGCTTGTCACTAACCTCCAAATATATGTACATACACCGATGACATTTTTTTAAAATAAATAGGTTATTTTTACTAGTAATATTTTTGATTATAGCTTGTAGGAATGATTTTGTTTGTAACGTATAAAAAAATCACTTTTGCTGTGTGGGCTCATCACCAATGAGCTTGGTAAAATGCGAGTACCGTTTAGCGTTTCTTTTCTCCCTGCTATGTTTAAGGAAAATGGAACTTCCACTTGTTTACATAAATTAATGAAATATTTTATACCTTTTTGTGTCTTGACGTGTGTTTTACAGTTTTAATACTAATAAGTGATTTGAAGTTAATATTTGTCTTCGTTTAAAAACTTTAGTAGAAAGTAAGCATTGCATGTGTCCGCTATATGACAAATATACAAATTTAAATTTCGTTCTTCAAAGGTTTCCTTTTCTGAGGATCGTGGTCACTAGAGCCCCTCAAATGAACAATCTGCCTCCATCGGTTTTGGTCCGAGGCAGCTCGCACCAGCTGGTAGAGATTCGGAGAGGATATGGCACCTTTTAATTGGTCAGACCATCGTGATGGCGACCGGCCTCTGGTTCTCATGCCTCTGTGTTGCCAATGATGACCAGCTTTTCAAGGTTGCCATCGCCTCTACGCTTCAAAGGTTATCTTTATAATAGATTAAACAATAATAAAAGTAAGAAAAAAATAGACATAATGTTATAGACTCTTATTAAAGATGACCCGTTTGCCGTTGCTGCAGATTCATGTCGCCAGACAACATGACCGGAGACTCCATACATAAATTCATACAAAAACTCAACGAAAGTCGAAAGTCGAAAGCGCTTTCACTTATCGGCGGTGCTGTATTGTGCGTCATTGCACCGGACCACTTCTTTTTATGTATCTAATGGTTGAATTATCGTCAGATGCCTGGATGATTGGGTCAGCATCTGTTATTACGGTGAAATTACAATGCGGTAGAGGCATGTCAGTCAATGCTTTGCATGTTTATTAGCGAATCTATAGAGTTCCCGTTAAGTTATTATTGCCTGTGGAGATGCGCTTCTATTAACAACCAAAATATTAGATTACGATGTGTTTTATTCGTGAGGTCATTATTGTTTTGTACGGTATTAATGGCTCTAATTTTGATAAATTACATTTTGACTGCTCTGTGTAGATTACTTTTTGCGATTTGATATTGAATAGAGTTCATACAATACGCTTTTCAAATTTATTTAATTCAATACCTACACAATTACCTCTTCGTATTTTAGGGGAGGTCTGCATACAGCGGCGGCCTTTCTAGTCAAAAAAATAAGCTCAAGTCATTAGTTTGGCCTTTCTAGATTGAAATAAGGAGGGCAACGATTCTCTTCTGTGCCTTTGCAATCAAAGTCTAGCATTTAACTTTGATTACAATCTCGAATAGCGCTACATTTATAGCATTAGGGAAACGATTGAGGTTTAAGGTACAAAACAAATAACTAACTGACTCTTATTGTATTTATAGGTTGAAGCCCGGTATTTAGGTTACGTAAACAACGGCACAGTTTAATGGGTAGTTTAAGCAATCTGGTCGTTGCTCTGGCTAGAAAGGGACAAGTTCAGTCCGAAAGGACGAGCATGGCAGAATGTATGAATTATATGTGTATCAAATAGTACCGGATTTAGATTCAGAACTCTAAGGGTGGCTTATCCCAGACTTCTACCACAAGTATTTAAGTTATTTAAGCAAGAAGGACCTTAGCTGGGTGAGAATTATTATTCTAGAATGAGCGGGAGGGCCGTATCCGAGCTCGGTCATGAGTTTTGAACGGTAACGACGTCTCGTGGGTGAAGTTTTACGTCCGGATAAAGACTTTTATTTCGAGTTATTTTCATGATAAAAGTAGAGTGGATAGCCAATAAATGTGATAATACGTTTTGTAATTCAATAACGTATCATCACATATGAACAAATTTCAGTATTCAGTCAATCTTTGGTATTGGAATTATAAAAAAATATCAAAATATGTTATCTATGCAGTATAACCTTATGACGATAGTAGCCGTGAGAGTCGATTTTATGTAAAGTTGCTTTCCTGGATTTACCGTAACAATCAACAAAAGGCTGCTTGAGTTCTGCTACATTAGCGATAGGCCGACAACTTGTCGCGACAACCCGATATGGTTGGTCTCTTGACCATGTAAACATTGTCAACGGTTGCAATAAGTGACTTTAAGGCCTTTGATGTACTTCCCACATGGCATGGGAATATAAACGAAGGAAAGCTCATAGACATTCCTAATTCGGAAAGATAAACTCTGCGGGTTATGTGCAGGGATGCCAATTATTTTTTAATTAAATTATCCGTTATTGTGTCAAGTCGTATAGTAGAATACTTGTCTGTAAGTATACAGATAAAGTAAGATATTTAGTTTTATAAATTGGACAAAAATTCACCCAACTCCAGTAGTAATGTTTTCCTAGGAACAAAAGATGTATTAACAATAAAATAAGATAGGAGAAATGAATCCTACATCTCTTTTTCGATTATACATTTCCATAAAACTGCATCCATTAATGTTATATGAAAATATGTTTTTATTTTGAGGACTTGTTACACATTTTAATAATTCACAGTTCCTTAAACACGTATCAAATGTTTTTAAATGTAATGCACTATTCGATCTTTGTCTATTCTACTATACTGCAAGAATTTAAAAGACGTACGAACAAATTGTACAATAATATAAGAGAAATAATAAGAAAGAGCACCACGCCAAACACGCTGGTCAAAACAATTAGTAGGAAATCATCATATAAAATATTTTACATCATTGAAGTTTTTTTTTATAAAAATTAGGCTTATGTTTGACCTTCATCTCGCTTGATAGAAGGCGAAGATGGGGCCTAAGATGGAAGATAGATAGATAAATCCTTTATTGCACCAAAAAATGTACAAAGGCGATAATGGTAATTCTAATAAGCATTTTCTTCCAGCTAACCTTTAGTGGTTAAGAGCAGGCTAAGGGTAGTGCCGCTAAAAATAGCGTTTTAAAACTATTATATAGATAAATAAATATACATTTACATATACATAAATAGATACTTCTATATAAATATAATAATATAACATACACATGGAATATATATAAGAAAAATTATTCTTTAATTTAATTATGAGTATTCTAATAAAATAGTAAATAATAATAACGGTGGTAGCCCTTGGCCACGTCTCATCGCTGGTGACCGTTGACATGCAATCATTTATAAAACGTAAGTAAATAACATCCTACCGAACAACTGTAATCATCTGATTTAACCTGCTGTAACGCAATTACAGAGATTTATAAGCTGACCACAAATATGGTCTTAGTTAACTATCGTGTCAACGTATTGATTTAGCGTTTTAAAATTAATTGATTTCTTAAGGCCTGTTTAAGGATGGCACTATAATATGTACGCAAGTAATTGAATACTTACATAACCTATTTTTGCTCCAGTTCAAATACATTCTTCCGTAAGTTTAGTGCGATTTTAATTGAAAAAGTGCAAATCAGTAGGTAATTTTATGGGTGACAAATAATCTACATCTCGTCTCCATGTTGGAATGGATGTTTATGCGCGACAGGATCACGTATGACTGATGATATGCGCAGTGTGTAAGTTTGTTATCACTTATTTCATTTCACAAGGCCAAGCATGTTTTACATTTTATTAAGTGAGCTGATAAGATTATGCTAAGCGTGGTCAACCACTTGCTTAGAAAGTATAAAAAGTAAAGAGTCCAAGAAGACCCCTCCATAGGTGCACGAGGATCGGTTACCGGGGCGAGATAAGGTCGCGTTAACATTCTCCATGTCGCCCCGATGACAGATCCAGCCCATCATGGCGGTTTATACTTGGAAGGGAATGCTTTTATTTATATGACGAGGAAGCAGGCTAGTTATGTCGAAATACTATAATAAAAAAAATAGTCGAAGAAATAGTAGAGTCAAAGTAGTATTAAGGATGTTTGTCTTGTTAAAATTAATCCCGTCGTCAGTGTTTCTTCAATAGATAACAAAATCCATCGCGCGCTAGCATGATCATAGCTTAGAGAACTGGCTAGTAAATTTCTATTAGAAATTGTTTTACGGTCTGTAATAATCCCTCGTTATGCTTAACCTAGAACGACATCCTACCGCATTGAACGTTTTTACAGCACACGCATGTACAAAGGCAGTATTAATGACTCGTTCGAGTCGACTGTACGGGGGTTATAGTTGACAGGGTATACTCTAGACACATACGGTTGCCGCTCTAGTGCGAAAACTCCGCCCACCATAGTCCGTGTTTTTACATTCATAAACATAAATCATGAAATGCAAACCGCTAGTCTCATGTCCAGCCACACTCTTACAAAGTACCTTCAACTTAATCCTTTTTTTAACTAGAATGTAAGCACTATCTCTTTTATTATTGATTGAAATACATTAATGGTGAGAAGCTGGCCTTTACTGCTTCACCGGATTTGAGAGGTGGCACAGCTCTTAGATCGCTTAGCCTGAACCTCTGGGTTTTGAAGGGAGGCAGTTATTCGCGTCTCCTACGCGTCCATATTTACTCATACATATATATATAGAGCATTTTTTTTCTTATTAGTGATATAAGCATTTAACAGATGCCTAGATATAATTGTCCAAGGCCCAAGAATCTTCATTCTCACCAAAGGTGATGCCGAAGACCGGTGGAGCACTTAGTACGAAAGTGGATTCTGGTAGTAGGTCGGGAAATCGGTAATAATAATAGTACTCTCTCTAGAATTTCCTATCTCTGTTCACCATGCTTGGATAATGAAAGTTATTAGATTATATATATTTTTTATAATGCATTATTATACATTGGCAGATTATAGTAACCTATTCGTATAGAATAATTCAAGGAACGGAACTCGTTGGTTCAAGCAGGTTGGGATTCATACCCGCGACTGTCAGATTATAAGTAGAACGTTTAGCCACTAGGCTATCACTGCTCACTTCATGAATAACACCGTAGAGATAAGTTATTAAGCTAAGGTGCCTTAGTATCTCCACAACAGCAGATGCAGTACTTACAAAAAAAGTTAAAGCCAATATATAAATTTAAATTTGACCCAATACTGGGCACAGACCTTCTCTGTAAAGTATAAGGGCATAATCGGCCACGCACACCTAGTGGGGATTGACAGATTTCGCATGTCTTTATTTAGAAAATTCAAATTCTAAAATTTTAGACAGCACCGGGAATCAAATTCGGCCTGATAGCGTACCATGCAACTTGAGGCAACCGCCCGGCTACTGAGTTACCACGGCTATTGGAACTTGCATAAGAATATGTTATTATTTAACGGACTTTTATATAGATAGTATTAGAAATTATTCACATGTAAATAATACAAGAAGTTGGAATAGCTAATATGAATGTGTTTCTTGATTATAACAAAAAAATACGTTACATATATTTAACACCGAAATGTAATTGTGCTTTACGATTATTACACGTGCAATGAACTTCATTCTCATTGGTCCGGACTTAATTGAATATACATTTCAGTCTGATTCCTTAATCGCCGCATTCACGCAATGCAAGGAAGACGTTTATCTCACAAGGTACACTCATGCGAGTGATGTAATATCACCGCGTGCAATTAATGTTAACGATTGCGTTGAAATTTAATATTGCTTTGCACTTCCAGCAAAATTAAGTAAATAAAACGATTACTAGTGTAGATATATAATAAATAACCAGTTTTGTTATCTCTCTCTCTAGTGTCGGTCCCTCATGTCCGAGGACCGTGGTCACTATCAGGGTTGCATCTGGAGCGGATGATTTGCCTCCACCGGCTTCTGTCGAGCGTGTCTCTTACAGCAGTGTAAAATTTGGAGGACGACGAGTCTTTTACCTAATTGGACCACCTTGTTGATGAACGGAGGCGAGATCTTTTACCCAACTACGACCAGTTTTTCTAGACTTTCGTCACCTCTGCGCATTGTGTGTCCGAAATAAGTCAAGATTCGTTATCGGCATATGCTAGACAAACGAGTCTTAATTTGTAATTGGCTTAGGATAGATGCATTGGTGCGTTTCGCAGTCCAGGGTATGCTTAACATTTTTACCAAGTTTTGTTATAAACTGCACAAAATAACACATTGAAATTCGTGGCCGGTATGCGGTGATTATCACATCGGAGCAATTTTTTTGCCAAACATATGAATATTGGTGCTTCACGGCACAGTATGCCCATCATTTTTTTATAGAAGGTAAAGGAGTATACGGCTAACCTAATGTCAAGATTTCCTCGCAATCTACAAAACCAGACGGATCGCAGGTGTGTAGTCGATCTTTTCAACCAACTTCAAAAAGAGATTCTCATTTCATCGATATTTCATTCATACATATATTTTATACATATATATATACATATATATATATATACATATATATACAAAAGTTATTCGTACAAATTGTATTTGATTAAATTTAAAAGTCAAATAGCCCAGCCACTAGACTCCAATCCGTTGTATTGAGATAAATAGTAAATAACATCTTTTAGTTCCGGCGGGGTACACAGGGACAGTTTTCACTTTTCACTTATGTTGATGACAATGGCTTCTATTACAAAACCCTAAATACCGCGTATTAACGTTTAACGTTCAATTCGATTTGAAATAGGTTTTTGTTTATGCTCGTAAATATACTTGTGTACTTAAAAAATCCGAAATAAGTGCAATTCATTGAGACACGCCGACTGGGATTCAAACCGGCGACCAGTCAAATTAAGTTGCGCCACTTAGCCACTAGGCGATATTTTGTTCACATTCTTATTAAGCCAATACACGTTTTCTTTAGATGTTTTATTACTGCAATACAAAATATTACCCCTCACCGGGGGCTTGTGTCGAGTTACTAGCGATAGAGGTTCAGGCTAAGCGACCTAAGAGCTATGCCACCTCTCAATCCGGTGAAGCAGTCAAGGCCAGCTTCTATGTGTAGTTCGTCATAAAAAAATACAAAAATTTAAAAACAAAATAATATAAATTACAAAGTAAAATTAATCTAAACGGCATATTCATTCTTTAAAAACCAATACAATCGGTCAACTAAAATCGAGTTTTAATGTTGTATGCTAATGAACGGTAGTTTATAAAGATATAGATGGTTAAATAAATTCCCTTTGTGGTATATCTAGTGTTATTTATTGCTACCTCCATATCTGTTATATGTAGTAACCACTAAAAACTAACTGTTGTAGAAAACAATCTGCTTTCTATTTATGTGGAAAGGCCGAAGTTTTATTGGTATGAGTCAGAAGTTAAATTCATTGCTTGATACTAAATTGCTATGTAATTTTATTGATGTACCTGTCACTGCTACTATAGAGACACAATTTAGAAATTAATTTACTGTTTTGGTAAATTAAAGAAATTTGGTAATCTTAAAGACTATTAATATTAATTGAAAAATTCTAAAAGTATATAAAAAAATATATAATCTCTATCTTATTATTTCCATTGATATAATTTTTAAAATCAAATAAGATTTCAGCATTTCAATTTAAGCTTACAAATAATCTTTTAGGTGAAGCTGGTACAACAGTGTTATATATACGAGGGTGAATCAAAAATTCTTGGAATCAATATTAAAAATGCAAAGATTTAAATAATAATATTTTATTTTTCTACATAATCTCCCTCCAATGCAATGCATTTAGAATAACGCGTTTCTAACTTCCTTATTCCTTGTGAAAAAAATATTTTCTTGACTCTCGAAAACTCCTCTACGGCAGCTATAACCGCGTCATTATCGTGAAATTTTGTTCCACGAATTTCCTCTTTTAATTTTGGAAATAAGTGAGAATCACTTGGGGCTAAGTCCGGAGAATATGGTGGGTGGTCAAGGAGATTGAAGCCAGCACAGCGGATTGCGTTGAGCGCAACTTCCGATCGATGAGCAGGAGCGTTATCTTGAAGGAACAACACGCCCAACGACAGTTTTCCACGACGTTTTTCTTTAATCGCTTCACGCACTTTCGGGATTAAATTTGCATAATAGGTTCCAGTAATCGTCTGGCCTTTTGGCATGTAATCAATAAAAAGGATTCCTTCACTATCCCAGAACACAGAGGCCATAACTTTGCCAGCGGTAGGAGCAACTCGAAATTTCTTGATGGATGGAGAGGATGGCCGTTTCCAAGACATGCTTTGTCTTTTAGTTTCAGGATCAAAATGGTGAACCCACGTTTCATCCATGGTGACAAGACGACGGCAAAAATTATCCGAATCACGCTGGAACATTTCGAGATTACGCTTGGAAATTTCCAAACGTCGCTTTTTGTTTTCGTCGGTTAACATTCGTGGCAACCATCTTGCAGACACTTTTTTGAACCCCAGTGAATCAATTAAAATGGATTGAACGCTACCAAAAGATATCTTTAGGATCTCAGCTATATGCTTTATAGTCATTCTTCTGTCTTCCAAAACCAGATTCTCAACCTTTTGACATATTCTTCTGTAACGGAGGTTGAAGGCCGCCCAGAACGCGGGTCATCTTTACAGCTTGATCTACCTCTTTTAAATTCAGCCACCCAGTACGCAACCGTAGAATAGGGTACAGCATCACCCTTAATGTCTGCTGAATGTCCAAAAAATTTCCTTCGTAGACATTTTTTCAAACTGAGATATTTTATCACCGCACGTAACTCACTTTTATCCATAATTTTGACTTTTTAGCAACTCGTTGCACAAAAAATTTATTACATGCGAACGAACTGACAAAACAAGTGACAGTCTGCATAAATATAGTGTGACACGACACTCTTTAATTTGAATATCAAACTTGATCCAAAAGGTTTCATATATATGCACTTCTAAGAACTTTTGATTCACCCTGATATGTTCGAGAATTGAAGAAGAATTGAATTTAACCAATGGTTAAGTTCATATACAGACAATTGTTTCCTTTATCCAAGTACCTGCACGAGAGGCGGCGGCTGCGGAGAGTGGTCCCAGGCCTGTCACAAGTCCCCCCAGACGAGCGCCCGCTTGCCCCGGTCAACTGACGCTAAAAGCTCGGACTGGGGTTGCCATGATACTGCTGTAACTGCAGATCTATAAAAAAAATAATCTCCAGTCAACGTACATTAACCATAAATCCGTGTATGTATATGAAAATTTATATTTATTTATCTTAATCACCTAAATTTATCTGGAAGAAAATTGAATGAGAATTGAGTGTAGTTGTTAAGACCCGAATACTTTTACAAATTCCGTGAATTGAGAGGTGCGCTTGAAGGCGTTTAGCCTAAACCTATAATGACTATCGTACCGTAAGGGCTTTCAAGACCTTGGCTTGATAAAATGCTTCAATGGGATTACTGGTCAACTAGCATATACAGTGTATATGTATAGTGTATGGTGCAGTGTAGTCGATAGTATTGATTTGTAATTACATATTTTCACGTAATGATATCAGTGAAACGAGTTAAGTTATAACAAAAAGGTATACCATTACCTATACCTTTAAGTTATACAGGTCATAAGTAAGGGAACTGCGTTACTAAAAGACTCTAGTGTATAATAAAAATGCATAAAAGCTTTAAAATGGCCTTTCTCTAAAGGATTACTCTCCGAAGTCCCTCATTATATGAGATTATGCCCTGCAGTAGGTTGCATATAGACCAAGATTACTATTATAGCAAAACTATTTTATCTGCCCAGTGTGAACTTTACATAGTCCGCCAAGGTTCACTTTAACGCAGTTAAAGTTTATTAAATTACCGCGGCACGAATTAACAACACGTGATTTAATCTGTGAGGGTTTGATACATTTTAAACTATTTTTAATACGATTTGTATGAGATAAAACAACGAGACGAGCAGGTTAATTGAAGGCTTTAAAAGCTTTGTCGTGTTCATCATAAACTTTAATCATCGCGGCAGATATCTTGCAAATCGCAATAGACTCGTAAGACATGTCTGTCAATTCATATATTAACTGATCACTGATGGTTGGATTCAGAAACTTATTATAGCACAGTTGTATAAATTAATACGGCCCAAGTTTAATTTTGATATGATTTTCTTTATTCTGTCTAAACTAGTGCTTGACCACGACCCCAAATTAAGTGGAAATACGCTCCTAGATGGCAGCGCACTAGCTTAGTAAATGCATTTTCACTCTAAAGTGACGATTGAGACATTCAACGGTGACTGAGACTACAAAGCGGACTAATAAAGAGCTTTAAAAAACAAAATCCTACAGCTAGCTTAGGCTAGCCTTTAAACATCAGCCCTGTAGTTTTGGGCTCTCAAGAATAAGACTACGGTATCCCCTGCCTGTCGTAGAAGGCGACTAAAAGGGGCCTCGGGTTCACTGGGTGACAAGGGTGTGGGCCTTTGTCGTCCCAAAAGTGGACCCGGGAAGAAGGCGACATCGGCTGGCCCGTGTAGCCTTGCACTGCGAGGGCACAGGGGGGGAGGGAGTAACCTCCCCCCGGGACATGCTCTCCTTGAGCACAGTGCAGAGGGGCTCCGGTGCGTTCTACTGGAGATCCCGGAGCCCCTCGTCATGCACCGAGGAAAGGGCCACCGGGGAGGTTTTAGTGGGTAAAAACCCCACATAACCGCCGCCTTCCCCCCAGAAGGCGGGGTATCTTTTTGAAGATTTCCTCCCCGTTAACAAAAAAAGCCTTTAAACATGATATGGCAGTTATCGTTAACGAAGTGATTTTAAAATATGGCTTGCCTTGCCTTGGGGTCTCTAGAAACAAAATAAAGTAACCCATACTTGTCGTTAAAAGGCGATCCAGAGGTTAAGTAGAAGATTGGATTCGACATGCTCATGAAAGTGAACTCAATAGGAAGGCAACACGTAATGTAATTGTGATTGTGAATACACAAGGCAGTCAGTCCAGTCAACGTCCAACAAATTTTGCTATAACAAAATAGTTACATCTGGGTAATAAATAGAATTTAATAAACTGATACAGTACTGTTTGTCTTACCTTAATCTAATTATCATATAACAATGATGTTCCTGTTTTCGGATTTAAAACAAATTGCTTTTAATTATTTGTGACTGTATATATTAGTAATAAAATGATAATATGAATGATGGATTGTTTATGTTAAAATCATATGTATATTACACTTTTTTTATGGGGTGTAAACTATTGCTTGACCACGATCCCACCAGACGTTAAGTGGTGATATAGCGTGTAGGACATATACACAACAATTACACGTAACTAAAGTCGGCAAATTGTAAAATAAATATATGTATATGTCTACAATAGATAGTTAAACTATTTTTTTAAAGAAAGCTAGCGATGTTTGTTTTTCTTTATTTTTCAGAAATATTACTAACAATCTTGTTAACCATTCCAACTAAGCTTAAGCTTGTGCTAGGACATGGTTCACGGCAATAGTCGAATGGTGGATTCGAACCCACGACCATACGATTCTCAGGCCGTACCCTAAACCATTAGGCTATTGGATGCAAAAGAATTGGATTTCAAATTTATATTTCGTTCTTTTTTCATTAATGTATTAAATTTTCTAGAAGTACACAATGCTTTATGAAGTAGACAGTCCCCAAGATAACTCGTGCAAAACATTAGCACAGTGCGGAAAGCTTTGTAAAGTTAATATACATGTTTTGACGTTTCCATGCCATGTTAGAGGTAAGTACATTAGTTACAGTCTAGTTTACGATAGAAAACGACCTACGCCAACAGGCGGGACCGCTAGGTGGCTGCAGAGTGTTTCCAACACGTTAGTATGCATACAAGTGAGAATATATTTCTAGTAATTTTGAATGAGACAAAAAGTTGGGTGTGAGAAAACTAAACTTATTCGGCCGATAGGTTAGTCATGCCTTTTGTCAAAATAGGAATTAAAAGACTTTCACTAAACAAGCGTGGCATGAAATTTGAGATAACATCACTTTTTATAGCGTAGGATTTATTTAATAGGAATATAGGGAATCGAACCATAACAGATAGCATATTTGATTAAGTCCGCCATCTTTAAACATTTGCCATATTAGAAGTTGCCTTGTGAGTCTCGTTGTTGTAAAACAATTTTTTTTTAAATTACATTAAATACGTCGGTTGACATTTTTTCTAATTCACGCAAGGTCTTCCGCACATTAGTGTTAAAAATTGTGCAGTAATTTTGGCTAATTTAATTAATTTAGTAGTGATATTTCTATTACTTTATCATTGTTTAAATATTTTTGTAAGTATTAATTATAAAATCGTTACGTTTCTTTATAGCGAATGTTGTGTACACCTGTAATTGGCATACACAACAGGACTTAGTTTGTAAACTTGATTATTACAACAATGTATGCTTGTGTAATGCTGTTGGTGTATCTTATTAAATAAATAAATAAATAAATAGGGAAATGTGATAAAGTTTGTATACCGATAGCATTAAGCCTATTCTTTTTAAATTAATAGTGACCGAGTGATGTAGTCTAAAGGTCTGGTCTACAAAACCATCATACGACCGGTCCTTATGTATGGCAGCGAAACATGGACCGTGACTCGGAATAACGTGCATACCATCCAAGTTGCTAAAATCAAAATGCTGAGATGGATGTGTGGCGTAACCAAGCGTGACAAAATTCGCAACGAATTTGTGCGAGGAAGCCTGGGTGTGCGCGACATTGCCGACAAGATGCAGGAGAGTAGGCTGCGATGGACACGACACGTTAAGAGGCGGCCCCCGACTACGTAGCGCTACAACTTTCCCTTCCCGGTCGAAGATCCAGAGGAAGACCCAAGACAAGATGGGAGAGTGTGGTGTCGAGAGACATGAGAGAGTGCAACATCACCAAAGACGATGTCGGGGACAGAGCGAAGTGGAAAGCGAAAATCCGAAAAGTTGACCCCACCACCATGTGGGACCAATAGCAATGAAGAGAGAGAGAGTGACCGAGTGTTGTAGTCAATATATCAAACTCGGGCTTAGAGGCCTATTTATAGATGTATGATGTTGTTAGGTTGTTTGGCCGGCTTGTATTAAAGATTTTCTCCGGTTTCTCAAGCTATATACAAAGCATTTGCACTCGCAGCTCCTATTATTAATACAAAATCTTGATATCTTTGTAATGAAAAGATTTCAATAATAATTATTGTAACAAGTGTCTGTTTGTAAAATAACCGCTTTCGGATACATGTAAATAAATATACATATAATCGGTACATATACCATAATAACAATTTTGATCTGTCTTTCTGTTTGTTCCGGCTCTCTGCAACAGCTGGACCGATTTTGCCAATACTTTCACTGGCAGTAGGAAGTGTTTTAGTAATAAATAGTAACTTAGACTACTTTTATTTTACAAAAAATTAAACAGATAGTTTTAATCGCGAGTAAAAACGCAGGGCACATCTAGTACTAACCATAAACATGTATGTGAAACATATAGTAACTATAGAGTGTGCGCGCGGTCATTGCAAACGCAGTGAAAACACAAAACTGACAGCCTCCGGTCGTTAGAAGCGTCTCGTCGGGAATAAGTCGATCCAGAAACCTAATCTACTTTTAGACCTAGTGTTCGCTAACTAGAGAGAAATCGTATATTTTTTTTCATCGATTAGACAAAAAATACATCACTAATAGATTAATGTCTCATTGTTTCCGTTCGTAACGATGCCATGCTGTTAAGTTTACGGCTGCAGTAGTTAGAAACAAACATAAATATCGAAGTACGAGAACGAGCAAAAAAAAAACACGCAATTCTTATAAGCGGGAATGTCTTAATAAAATTTAAAATTCAATAAAATAGTGATTAATGTACAACAAATACGTTCATTGATGAAATAAAATATCATTTTCCGAATCGATACGCAGAAATAGTTTTCGATTGCTTTTGAGACGGTCACGGATCATTAGGTACGAATCTTTGGCGATAAATGTTTTTTGAATAAATAATCAAGTAAATATAATATGTAGACGTAAACTGGTTATAGCTGTTTTACGGTTTGTTTAGTAAGTTGGGAATTAAATAGCGAGCCCCATTCCACGATCGCATCCTGCCGTTTCTACGATTTGAACAGGAGCGGTAATTGGCGTATTCCATTCGCCAGCGCTTGTGTATTGTAGGTTAAAGAGCAGAGCCGTGATTAGAAAACTTAAATACGTTACGTTCCACAAACTATTTGAACTTGAGACCTTCGCTCAACTGGATATCTCCATAGGAACGAAAACCACTCGACAGACGTGACGTCGAGATAAGCTTGATGATTCAAGTTGGCAACACATACCGTAGCTATGCTTCAGTATAACGTTATCGTAACAATAATTCGTTTTATATTCGAGCCGGCGTTAGTACGCGCAATAAATGAGCGGCGAACACACCGGCTAGAGGTTGCGACAAAATCTAAGTTCATAGGGTCATAAAACCACTCCGACTACATGCTATATTTTATTACAAAACTGGTGCATTTTGAGTTGGACTCCGCTCGGACCGTTACATTTCTCGGAACGTACGAGGTGACTATGAACGGTATCACGCGTTATGCGGACGGACATTACAAATATTATGTTGGCGCTTAAATCTGTGTCACTGGCACTTAAGAGATACCCATCGTGACTTTTATTAATATACGAGCGTTTAATAAGGCCGACAAAAAAAAGAGCAACAGATAGAAACCGACGCAGCGCTGTCGAAAATGCGGTGCCGTAGTAAGACGATCCGAAAGCGGTCAAGATGTTTGAAATCTCTTTACCGCATTACTGTATTGTGTATGTGAATGGTGATTCAACCGGTCCATTTAATTTCGAGTATAAATGTTGTTTATGTGCCGCTATGATTGTCGTTGGCTGTATAAGGATTAACAAGGTATTAGACGTGGCCTCTCATAAACAAGAATTAGCGTCGGTTCGGTTCGTTTACACATACCGCTCCCGGTTGCGAATAACGAGCGGGAGAATATCCTATATGGGGTCTAGGAAGCGCCGTAAATATGAATTGAGTGGGGACTCGCAATTGTTGTCATGTTAAAAAGCGCTTTTAGAGTCGTGGCGTCGTAGATATCCATGGCCTGTGAGAAATGCGGTATATATTCCGTGTAATTGAATGGAATACAATAAAACTTTTTTGAACATAATTATAGACATTGTAGCTTGCGTTATTAACGGCTAAGATTAAATTAGTGATACGATCGATTCGTAAGGCAGCCGTGCATAGGCGGTAAATAATCAAATTATTCGTAAGCGATCGGTTCACGAGTTCGAAACCGGATTTGATGCAATAGTATTAATTTATGACATAAATGAACATGCATTTAGTATGTGTAATCCAATCAGTTTTATATTGCCCTCGCGTCCGTTCATAAATACGGAAAGCGTAATATATTTAATTCCAGTCACGTCATGATTCATAACCGCATTACACGCCTACTATGTTCGGGAACAGGTTACCCAATAAAGCAATTTCAAGAATCTATTCGCGGCGGTCGATAGCCTTTCTGCTACAAAAAGCATGCACCGCGATAACTCTGTAATGATGCTCGAATACCTTCCAGTACCCACTTTGTTTCAGCACCATTTTATTGTAGGTTCCATATATTCTTTAAAATTGCATGGACCCCAGAATCTGAACAGTCATTCAATTTACATTAGAATTAATAGTTTATTATTAAAGACTATGTAAAGCGTGCTTGTGATTGACGAATGTAAATGTCTCTTACGAATTGAAAGTCTATTCATTTGTCTGAACAGCAGCCGCTAGGTTAAATATTTTATGTGAGTTAATAAAAAGATTAACTCTAAAGTTGTTTTACATGGTTCTAACTATGACTAGTCTAATCAACCGCCACGGGAAACATAGATTGGCAAGAGGTTCAGGCTAAGCGACCTAATAGCTATGCCTCTCTGGCCAATCTGTGTAGTTCGTCATTAAAAAAAATATATAAAATAATAGATTGGCAACACTAACGAAAATTTCCATAGAGTACCGACGTATTATTGTTATTATTTTTTAATTTTTTTAACTAAAAATTAAATATTGTTGCGATATCATACTATCGTAACGTGATCGTAATATAATATATACAATTGTTTTACACAATGTCCAACATTGAAGAAGTTTGTTCTGAATAAAGTTATCAAATAAAATTTCAAATAAAATTAATAAAGAGAAAAAAAATACAAATAATAGATGTACAGATAGATTAAGAACAAAAGAAATATTTTTTTTTTAACGACGAACTACTCAGATTGGCAAGAGAAGCTGGCCTTGACTGCTTCACCGGATTGAGAGGTGGCATAGCTCTTAACCTCTATTGCTAGTAACTCGACACAAGGGTCCCCCCGGTGAGGGGTAACCTCGGCTTGGACGGTTACTATGTTACGTGTAAGCATTCAGACACGAGGGCGCCCGAGAAGGCCGAACCACGACTCCGAAAAAACGAATATCATTACGAACTTCGAATTGAAGTCGGCATTTGTTTTTACTCGTAGATATACTTCTATTAAGGGCAATCAGTGTAAAGGAATTACAGTAGTTAATGCGATTAGTAGTTCAATGGAAAGCCTAAGCATCTACAGTTACAGGCTTGAACTGTTTTATACGCGAATCGTTTTTCGAAAGGTTTATTAGACAATCGCTTCATAAACGTCCGAGTGAATCACTTCGGGTACGGAAATCGTTATGTGGAGTTAATTGCACCGCACGCGAGGTAGTACTTAACTATAATATTACAGAAATGAGCATAAGAACTCGTTGTACACTTTATTACGACTCACTTAATGGCAGCTTTTTAATAGCAATTAAATTTGATGTTTGTACGGTTGAAATCGCATTAGGTTTATTGCAATTTCTCGTAGTTCCCGTTGATATATCGAATGATAGGGCCCGTCGATAAGCCCGTCGCAGTCGAGCAATAAATCATGACGTATGCGGTGACAGCCATAAGTATGTGTCGCAGTCGCGAATGTTGTTAATTTCCTTGGCGGGGCTCACGATGTGTCGGTCTGTCGTGGGGCAACGCAAAGATAACGTTTATAGAGAGGAAAGCGATAGTCCTTGACATTGGCGTTCTATTGTACTCGTAAATAGCCGGAAACGTCCGCCTCGGTACGTGTTTCGTCAAACGTAGTCGTTGGAAAGCGTACGATTATTCGAGTCAATTACGTGTGTGAGCTTACGAGTACTTACTAATATTATAAACGTGAAAGTTTGTCAACTTGTTATTCTTACAAACAGAAAAATACTGGATTTTGATGATACTTTACAATAAAATAGCTTATTCAGAAAAATAACACATAGGCTATAATTTATAAAGATTTTTATTTATACATTCTAAGCAAGTGTTTGACTACGATCCGACCTGATGTTAAGCGGAAATGCAGTCCTGGATAGTTAGGCGCGCCAGCTTAGTAAATGCCTATTCACTCTACTCTTGAAAATACCCACATTGTAATCGGAGGGAAAGACAGACGAGGGCAAACTATTCCAGTCCTTTGCTGTACGAATAATAAAAGACAAAGCAAAGCGCTTCGTTCAAGACATAGTAAGATTTATCCAAAATATAATTATAAGTAGGAAGAAATCTGCCATCTGCAAGCTATTCTGGCATGCGTCGCAAACCCGTAGGAGTTAAACCTTATATTATAAATAATGGAAATGTTCAAATTTTTTATGTGTAAGCCATTATCGCCAAATAGCTTTCACCCACTAAAACCTCCCCGGTGGCCCTTTCCTCGGTGCATGACGAAGGGCTCCGGGATCTCCAGTGGAACGCACCGGAGCCCCTCTGCACTGTGCTCAAGGAGAGCACGTCCCGGGGGGGAGGTTACTCCCTCCCCCCCTGTGCCCTCATAGTGCAAGGCTACACGGGCCAGCCGATGTCGCCTTCTTTCCGGGTCCACCTTAGCGGACGACAAAGGCCAATACGAACCCTTGTCGGAATAGCTTTCACGTCCTAACTATTCAACCGATCATCATGTAATTTTGCACACAACGGCTAAAGACACAACAGAAAGCAGATTGTCTTAACTAGTAATTCAACTTAGAATTTTTTATTACGGGGGAAATTATGAAGGCGGCGGTTATGTGGGATTTCTAATCACTAAAACCCTCCCGGTGGTTAATTGAGAGACTTCAGGATTTCCAGTTGAACAGCACCAAACTTTTAACTTAACGCCCCGTAGATGTTAGGTTAAAATTTGGCATAAACCCTGTATATATGATCGTATTAGCAAAGTCGAAATTTTCGTTTCTAACTTGTTATATACTAAGTAAAAAAAGGTTTCAAGTTCTTTTAAAGCAACCGGGATATGTATTAGATTATTATACGGGCCAGATTCCATCACCATATATATCGTAAAATTTATAAGTGATATTTTTGTAAGTACGAAACAGATAAACGCAAACTCATTGGTACAATACTACTGGTGTTCGATTCCCGGTCGTCAGTAACAGTAAACCGAACTGAGTTACTGTGAAAATCAAAACAACGGAAATTCAAAGACATAAGACATTAATTTGTGAACTAAAACAAGATTGCTAAATATTAACTATGAGTCTAGGAATGCTATACAATCTCCTGTGTATCGACTCATAACCTATAAATTATTTAGAGAAAGCAGTAATCGTTAAAAGTAAAATAATAAAGGAAATATGCGCAAAAATCTTATCAAAATTTATTGTAAAACGCATTTAATATTGAAATTATGTTCAATTTAAATAGATAGCCAATGAAGATGATAAAACTGGAGTTAATTTCAAAACGGTATATCGGAACGTAAACTCAAGAACCGTAATAACGTTTGTTCAATATTGAATTAAACTCGACAGCGCTAAGTAATAAAGTGACTGAGCGATACCGACAGGTGTATGGGGCCATGATTACGTGGAAGGAATTTGAAAACAACACTTAAAGCTTATTTAAACTTTTTTTTAAATAGATAACATATAAACTGTGAGCATTTAACCTCAAGTCTGAAGACACAGCAATCGTAATTGATTTCCGACTTATGTCACAGATGTCATGACAGGATTTGAGCCAATCGGTAATACTCGGCGCAAATTTATAGATTTTTTTAAGTTAAAGTTACAGCCACAGACTAAATAAACGCATATCGGCTGTAACTGTACCCTACTCTTGGGCACAGGCCTTCTCTTTAAAAGGAGTACAATGATTGGTGGACTTCACAAGTTTTAGAAAATCTTCCAAACATGCAGATTTCCCGGTGATATTTCCCTTCACCGCCGAGCGCGTGGTAAATCAGTTCTTAAAATTGCAACATACAAATTCATTGGTGTATGCGGTGACAGGCAAATATGGAAAAATAGAATATAGGCACTATAATTTCATAATGTTAGTAATATTATGAAATTTAAATAATAGATAATAGAAATCATATTGAACCTTAGGAAATAATAGAGATCGTCCGCGAAGCAGCGTCTAATGTTTGACTTCAAATCAAATCAAACAAGACGGATGTTTATTCGTTTATGATATAAAACGCGAAGAGTTGGGTAGTACGTGTTCTAACTTCTACACTTCGGAATGTAGGTAACAATCCTAGTCCTAGTATAATCCTGGTCCTAGTATACGATTAAAAGTTTGGTTTTCTTCCGCCTATTATTGTACAATGGACATAAAATGTGGCTTTTAAAATAATACATAAGGTGGCCCTCATAGATGTTTCCTTTTGTTTACATTGTTCCACAGATTGGCTGCGTGGGGAGCCCACAGCATTTATGACAAGATTCTGCAGGATCCAATCGTATCGGCCGCCATACAATACAATGGCGGTCCACGTAGCGAGGCACTTCGCAAACCCCTGTCACCTTAACAAAAGCCCATTGAAAACAAAGGACTTATCAATATTCTTCCAAATGGCTTGCAATTTTATCAAAAAAAAACAAGCCATTTCATGTTATTTGAATATTAGTTTGATGAGAGTTTCGTAAAGTTTTGATTAATTCTATTTCGTAATTCCTATTCTTTTCGAAGTCGGTTTTTGTTTTTACTCGTAAATTTACTTGTACAGTTCAGCTTAGAGCACGTTAGACAGCCGCGAGAGTGCGAATGCTACCAAATAAATAAAAATGCGGTAGTTGTTACGTGTGGGAAAGAGAAATTTGCAATTGTGAGACGGCCCGGGCCAATGTTGACCTCACGATTTCAATTGTTCATGAAATGTTACGAGGAAACTAAACGATGTCACGAGGTGGGCAATTCTAATTCTAAATTCAAGGTCGGAAATGTGACTGAAACTTTATTTGATGTCACCGGGGTCAACGTGAGACGGAATGTTTTGTGATTCCCGATGAAACTAGTGTCACCATACTGTTCAATTCAAATAAAGAATGCAATTATACAGAAGCATAAAAACTAACATCACATACATTGGTACTTAGAATTAATCACAAGTGGAATGAAAAAAACTGCGTATGTTTTAAGAGTTGATTCATATCAGTTGAAGATTTTTATTTGGTAATCCTTGAGCTTATAAATTGATTAATTACACTATTAATATTTTGTATGAATGATTCATCGTCTTAATACCACTAATTCGAAGATTATAGAGCCGCTACTGGATATGGTGTTGCTATTTGGGAATGGTGAATCAAAAAATACTTAATTCGATAAACTAATAAAGTAACAATCTAAATATTTACTTTGGTCATACAATGCGTCATAATAAATACGAACTAGTTCAACTTATCATAGACCTGGAAGAAGCAGCCCTGTAGTTCTGGGCTCTCAAGAATAACGGTATTCCCTGCCTGTCGTACAAGGCGACTAAAAGGGGCCTCGGGTTCACTGGGCGACAAGGGTGGGGGCCTGCGTCGTCCACCAAAGTGGACCCGGGAAGAAGGCGACATCGGCTGGCCCGTGTCGCCTTGCGCTGCGAGGGCACAGGGGAGGAGGGAGTAACCTCCCCCCGGGACGTGCTCTCCTTGAGCACAGTGCAGAGGGGCTCCGGTGCATTCCACGTGAGATCCCGGAGCCCCTCGTCATGCACCGAGGAAAGGGCCACCGGGGAGGTTTTAGTGGGTAAGATCCCCACATAACCGCCGCCTTCCCCCCAGAAGGCGGGGTATCTTTGTGAAGATTTCCTCCCCGTCAACAAAAAAAAAAAGACCTGGAAGAAGACGTATTTCGTTGCACAGAAATCTCCGGATAAGGTTCAACATGAGCACAGGATCCTTGTTCCAAGCCACAGCATTAAAATTAAAATAGCCTTAAACATAGCCGACCTCCGGTAGGAGATGGTACAACAAGGAGAAGAAGAAGTTGGACACTTGGCGTATTATGATATAATACGCCAAACGGTGCTGATTAAAATATATATACATATGTTCGAATTCTTCTGCATTTTAAATCTTTTTTGAAGCGCCAATCCTAATGGTTATCGGTACAGTCTGCAAAACGTAAGGTCGTAGGTTCGAATCCACGGATTGAAATTTAGCAAGAATGAGAAAGATTATATTATTAGCATTCTATTTATAAAAAATCTTTTTACCCAGATATGTAGGTTTCGTCACGATCCGATAAAAGCTTACGGCAAAATCTTGGTTCATCCTTCACGGGCCTCCTCTGATTGGTATGATAATGTGATTAGAGTAACTTGCAAACTGAGTTACTCCCAATAGAGATTTTGACTAAGCGACCTATGAGTTCTGTGACCTATCAAATCTGATGAAACTTGGTCAACTAACAAATTTACATAGGTTCGTCAATAAGAAAAAAACGGAGAAGGACAAAAATCACGAGTACGTAGTAAATCTAGCTAGCCTTTCGGTTTTCTACAGATTGCATTTTGGAGAGTGTGCTCAGGAACTACATGATCTAATTCCCCCATCCCCTTTCCACCATCAGACTTCTAGACGCACTGCGGGATTTCATCCTTTTGTTGTGAACATCCCTCAAACCCGAACTAAGCGGTTTGCTTCGTCTTTCATTCTTCGTACAGCAAAGGACTGGAATAGTTTGCCCGCGTCTGACTTTCCTTCCGATTACAATGTGGGTATTTTTAAGAGTAGAATGAATAGGCATTTACTAAGCTAGTGCTCCTTACTATCCAGGACTGCATTACCACTTTACATCAGGGAGGATGGTAGTCAAGCACTTGCTTAGAAATTATAAAAAAAAATCGATACTAGAAGTTTGTAATTAATACTACGTGCCGGCACCGGAGTTCGCACTAGGTGTAATTAATTTAGTTACAGAATTCAGAGTGTCCGGAAGTTGATCTTAATTAAAATCTCATCCTATAATCCTATTTATTAAATAGTTTGTGTATAATATTTTTTTTGTTATTTTTGCGCAGTTTCAAATGGTTTTGTTCCTATTTATATTTAGAAATCAGCAAGAGAAAGCTGATGAAAAGAAAATTGTATACGTTTTATGTCTGATATTTGAACTAGAATTTCTTAATTTTATAAACAAAGACAGTCTCACGTCTGAAATGTTATTTTAGGGAAAGTGACGAATTGCTTTATAAGTTTCACGAAGTACATATTTCACGTCAACCGAAACAGGTCGCCGTACTAAGGTTTGGTATTATGTACAATATTTATTACTTATCAGTTTTAGGTTTAGGTTTAACCACGTTGCGATACCATATAAACTTTGAAATGAAACATTACATGTTGATTATCAAAATAATAGAAATTGTGTTGTATACTCACGTGTGATCTTTCAGTATCGCTTCGAGTTTTCCGGTGTGTGTGTTCCATACGTATACAGAGCCGTCGGCGGCGCCCACCGCCAGCAGACGTCCGCCGGGACCGAAAGACGCCCGCGACCAGTCACACCCCACTTTGAACGACTCGTGGCTGACAGTAACAAATAAAAAAATAACTTTTTTTTTAAAGTAAAACTTCTTTACGTCCGCTTGACTTAGAGAGTAAGCTAGTGAAAATTAAAACTATTAGGTTATTGACGGTGAAGATTGAGAGAGTTACGTTTCTTACATTACTGTAAGGAAAAGAAAACAGGTGCGAGCACACATTTTCTTTCTCTTTTGAACATTCGTGTATATATTGTAAATATATATATACATATATATGTAGCTAAGGAAGTTTTATTTCAGTCGTGTGGCCCAAATCACACTGATTTTTCTTACTATCTAAATTTGCTACCTACCGTCGTTTTGATTGATAATTTCACTAATTTCAACAGTCAATTATTAAGGTCTTCAATGTAAAAGATAGAAGATAAACGTACAAAATTAGTAGTAAAAACTTTAGTGTAAATAAAAATAAATGCAAGATGTGAAGCTTTAGTGAGTAATACAAATGTACACTGTTTTGTGCACTAAATTTATCGTTTAAAACTCATAGGTCAGATGGGACACCAGAAAAAAAATTCTACCTATATCCTCATTGGTGCCTGCCGGGATTTGAGTCACATCGGATGATAATGTTGTTACAGCTTTTAAAACACTGAAAGGTAATATGGTCTGCCCATAATATTTTTATTATAGATATATATATAATAGTTTCTTTGACGAACCTACACATTAGTCAGATAACCTAACTTTGGCTTACCGATTTAAGAGGTGGCATAGCTCTCACGCGAAACTATATTTGAAAAATACACGGGGTATTTTTTAATCTTACGGTAATCTCACCCCATACCATATATTAGATGTAATAAGTTTGGTTAAAAGATTTCAGCGAAGGCTATCTAAGTCTACCCCGCTAGCCAAAAGGATGTTAGAGCTTATATTATTATACCATGGACTGCTTTTTTAACGTATAAAAGAACAGACAACATAATTTAAAACTTTCATCAGTCACGTAAGATAAATTATTCAATTGGACAAATCGTATACTAGTGGGAAAAGTAGTTATTCCATTTCAATTTTTATCAGTTTTTAAACAGTTCAAAGGTCACGTGAGCTTTACACAACCGTATATATAATAGTCAATTTTATTTATCACGACTGTCATCAGTTGAATATATTAAATATCTGCAAATTAATGTTAATTCATCTAATCAAAGTGACATGCTCTGCCCATAATATTTTTATTATAGATATATATATATATATACATATATATGTAGCTAAGGAAGTTTTATTTCAGTCGTGTGGCCCAAATCACACTGATTTTCTTACTATCTAAATGTACTACCTACCGTCGTTTTGATTGATAATTTCATTGATTTCAACAGTCAATTATTAAGGTCTTCAGTGTAAAAGATAGAAGATAAACGTACAAAATTAGTACTAAAAACTTTAGTGTAAATAAATAAATAAATATATATAATAGTTTCTTTGACGAACCTACACATTAGTCAGAGAACCTAACTTTGGCTTACCGATTTAAGAGGTGGCATAGCTCTCACGCTAAACTACATTTGAAAAACACACGGGGTATTTTTTAATCTTACGGTAATCTCACCCTATACCATATATTAGATGTAATAAGTTTGGTTAAAAGATTTCAGCGAAGGCTATCTAAGTCTACCCCGCTAGCCAGAAGGATGTTAGAGCTTATATTATTATACCATGGACTGCTTTTTTAACGTATAAAAGAACAGACAACAGAATTTAAAACTTTCATCAGTCACGTTAGATAAATTACTCAATTGGACAAATCGTATACCAGTGGGAAAAGTAGTTATTCCATTTCAATTTTTATCAACAGTTCAAAGGTCACGTGAGCTTTACACAAGCGTATATATAATAATCAATTTTATTTATCACAGCTGTCATCAGTTGAATATATTAAATATCTGGAAATTACTGTCAATTCATCTAATCAAAGTGACATGCTCTTAATTAATAGATGAAACAGATTTATTATAAATAATATATAAAACTAAATTTATCGAAGTGGAAAGGGCTCAACGTTTTCTGATTAAACTAATTCATTTTAAACCATTCAGATTCCCAACAAACCTTTTATATCCCCTTAGTAAACTTTTAACTGTAAGACAATTATATATCCTATTTATAATTTTAAGAACACATCAAAATCTACAATATGACTCAAGCACCCTATGTAAACGACGCAGAGACAATGATGTTCCATCTTACTCCATTAAAACTAATTTTGCTACACAACAGTTTGCGAAACAATCATGTCAGTTATATAACAAAATATATAAGAAACTTAAGATTTACCCCATGAATAATTATTCAACTAAAAGAACGCTGTTGATATGGTTAAGAACACTCGATTACGACATCACGGAAGAATTAATAAAAGTCATTTAAGATTACATGCTTTAAAAATACTTACACTAATATTATAGTAACAATAAATTAATAATTATGTAAATATATATATATGTGTGTGTGTGTGAATATATATTTAATAAAAAAAAATAAAAAAAACCTGTATAATAAAATAAGTTTGATATGGAAGAGCGAGATCTTCTGACACAAGCATGTTTCTTGTTTACTAGAAGGTCTCAGCCCAAATTTGTAAAAGAACGCATGTATCGAAATAAACATTTTTATTTATTTTTTTATTATTTATTATTTTTTAATAAAGACAGCTAGCAATATTTCTTTTTTTTTTCAGAAGTATTCCTAACATTCTTGTTAACCATTCCAACTAAGTTTAAGCTTGTATTAGGAGATAGTTCACGTCAGTTACAACACTAAAACAAAAAAAAACATAGTTTACAATTGAATAATACCTGAAAGATCGCACTATAGTGTTCATCCGCAGGTCTATTAATTGTATGGTGTCGTCTCGTACACATGCCAGCAAGTAATTACTATCTGAAACAAAGGAATAATATATATAATCATATATTAGGTAATAAATAAAATACGGATTGATAAAATCTATACTTATAATAGCAAAGACGATGGTACACTTCCCCTTATCATAGTGTTTTGGTAGTCTTCAGTTAAAAGCTACTGCCTGCTTACAGTAGCCCTTGCGCCGAGTTACTCGTATATAAATGATGAGATATATATTTATATATTTCTTTTTTATAGGACTGTATAAATTCCATGTAAATGTAGTATTGCGCGCGCACGACTTTAGGTAGTCCTGGGCACCTGAAAATCAGCACTGTGGCATCCTTGCGACAGCGTATACGGTGTCCATTGTTGGCATCACATCCTATATCCTATTTGTATGTTTTTTCTTTCTTTAACTGTGTGTGTTTTTTTTTGTATTTTTAATATGTTTCAAATTTTGTTTGCAATGTATTTGAATGGTGCCAATAAAGAATACGTCTATGTCTAAATGAGGTTCTGGCAAAAACCTGAAAACCTGGTGAAACTGTAGAGGCCAACTGGCTGAACGGTGTAGTTCATTACAAACAAAAGCTAGAGTACAATTGATTTCAATAATACCACCATACCCATACCATATATAATGTATACTTAACATTCGAGCGTGCGCGCTTTAATAATTTACATTTAAGTACAATTAGGAGTACGTATTTAGTGTTTATTTAGATTTCAATAGAGGGAACTTGTTGTTTATGCGTTTTGGAGATAAAGGTTCTCTTTCATCAGGATCAGAATCACTGAAGTTTCAAACGTAAACTAGGCACTAGTTTAAATAAATCTAAATGTATTGCCATTTAAATAATAATCGTTCATGTTTATTATAAATAAATATAAGTTTTTATGTTAATTAAAGTTATGTGACAAGTGTATTTAACACATTTCGTCTGCAGTACATGTGTATTTTGCTCCTAACCTAATTCATCGATTTAAAAAAAATTGTGGGAAGTGAGGTTATCTTTAGTTAGTATATGAAGCCTATTTAATTGTTTCCATTATTATTAAATAATAATTTAAAGATGACGATGAACAATAAAATATTGATCATCGTAATAAACAGAACCGTTCTTTTGCATTTAGAACATATAATATCGCCTACTTAAAATCGTTGCCTGGCAGGTCCGTCATAAAGTGAATTTATACGCTGAATAATGGACACTTAAAATTATTTACGATTAAGATGGATAAAAGATTGTAAAATTATACGGATTCGAATCCGGTGATTTGTCTTGCTGGTACGTTACCCGCGACCCGGCCCGTATTATTATTACATTGCCTAGTTTCCCAATGGTCGTAGAAAGATTTAACCTTTGACGATATAAGGTAAAACGCTATTGCCATTACCATGATCGTACAATATAATGGTATTTTATTAAATTAAGTGGGTATTGGGTACACGGAGGCATCGTGGTCTCGTTTGAGGTCGCCCATTCGAACAGTATCGGAGGTTAAACATTAACCCGCAGATATGTTCCCACCATTATCTCAGATTTAAATATGTCGGCAACAATCGATAAGATAGGATTTCACGCTGAGCGCTGCGGTCGCGATCTGTCCGATTACTCAAAGAATCCTCGCAATGGATAGTATTGATGGATTTGGACCGAGCGTGACGCTTAACTGTGAACGGGCTCCCTATTCGTTTGTCCGACGCACCGGCCGCGCTCGGTGGCGACGAAATCGACGTGATTTAATCAGTTTTCCGAGGTAGTGACGTCCCGATACACCGATTGATTGAAGGTATCAATCTCACCGTTTCGTGCGCCGGCCGGACCGTTACTGACAAAAAAGGGATTGATCGAGACACGCGTAACGGAAATGGGCATCGTACTCCCGTCACGTTGTTGTACTGACACGAATACCGATACTAATAGATATGCTGTGCATTCAATTATCTGTGGATATTAGTTTTTGGAACAACGGAAATTAACAAGCCCGGAGCCTTCAACGGTTTCATTACACTGGTACCGCTAACAAGCCGACAGTGAGGCTTTTAGGCGTTTGCTTTATGTGACAGATTTATACTGCATCAAATCTTACGAACGATTAGTAAGTTTCCATAAAAATCACACATTATAAACACAGTTAATGCGAAGGGTGAGACTATTAATCGAAGCAAGTATTCCCACATAGTCATAGTAGAATGGTGATGCATGTAATAGTAAATCCATTTTAATGCATACAATCGTTCAAGACATATGCAATAAATTTCTATAAAACATGTAATAAATACTAAGAGTTAATAGAAAATTTCTAATGATTATGTTACAATTGGTGTCTCTCATTTATGATGAAAGTATGATTGATGAAAATTGTGGAAACATAGAGATGGCTTGGCGGCCTAGCTGATCTCGTAACATATCTAACACATATATAACAGCATATGAGCACTTGCAGCTTCTCGCGTGGTACGGATGTTCATGGGCGACGGTGTACATTTAAATCAGGGTGCCGTAAACTTGAGAGATTAGACTGTCTGTTAACTTAACAAAGTTAGTATTAAATAAAATATCTTATTCTGAAGTATATGCTTTTTATAAAAAAATGAAATTATTACGATTCCTATAAATAGACGTAGAGAGGCGAAATAAAATAAGGGGATCTCAGTTTCTGTAGATGGGAATTTGTTAAAAAGTTAATATCAAATTTTGAGCAGGTGCAAGAATTTTTAATGTTGAAGTATATAGATATATATTTCTTACCTCTACTTAGATCCAGCGAGGTTACTTTGCCTTGCAGCATAATATGATTGGCTGACATCTCTGTGCGTATGTCCCAAAATCGGATCCTTTTGTCAAAGTGTCCTGAGATGATAGTAGAACCAGCACCGTCTGACGTCACGAGATCGTTACACGACGATCCCGCGAACTTTGTTTCTGTACCTAAGCAAAGTTTAAAATTAATAGTGTGACTCGATTTAATATGGACAATCACAAAATTATATCCAATTAAATCGGAAACGATTATTTAAATAATTTTATTCCAATCAGCTTCTTTTTTTTTAATGACGAACTACACAGATTTGCCAGAGAAGCTGGCCTTGACTGCTTCACCGGATTGAGAGGTGGCATAGCTCTTAGGTCGCTTAGCCTGAACCTCTATCACTAGTAACTCGACGCAAGGGTTATTATGTTACGCGTAAGCATTCCGATCCGAGGGCGCCCGAGAGGGCCGAACCACGACTCAGTCGGTAGTTATTTCACGGATAATCTAAGGGACAAGCTAAACTAACTTTGAGTGCCACTTCGGGAAGCGTTGGCGCTGGGAGAAGAAGTGGCCGAAGAAACTCCAGCAACGCTCCTAGCATCTAAGGGGTGGGGTCTACCCATAATGTTCCATATTAAGCTTAGTTAAACGATAAGGGATCAGATATAATATGAAGAATATCGCGTTTTTGAGCGCGCAGTGTGATTAGAATCGGGTATAGGTATACATAAAAATTCCTATTAAACAATTTTAAACTCGGCTAGGCTTCCGCTGAGTGAGACACTATGATATGCGAAACTAAGAAATAAAATAAAAATACCAATGAAGAAGCACGTGAAATCGCTTCTCTCCTTGCAAGAAATACAATAAGTACTAAACCCGTGGTCGTAAAAGAAAATTATTATGAGATATGATCTAAATTGTTATTTTCTCTCTAATCTTCCATAGGGATACGTTCTAAGCAATCTGACTGCGTTATAAGTAAGATTCTTAAAGACCCCATATGCAACATAATACTATGATGTGTAATGAATATAAAATTATGTACAAAATACTATCTACAAGTACTAGTATATAAGCATATACACACAAATAAATAACACTTTAAATATTGTTTTTATTCTAAGAAAACAAAATCTATTTAAGGATCAAATTGGAAATCTGACTCTAATTTCATTAGAGGGTAGTCGTTAATAGCAGTGACATAATATTTTTTTATTAATGTTGCTATTATCGTATACCAGAATTGTTCGAGTATTTTATGTATAATATAAGTTGTAAATTGTCAGTTGTAGGGAGTAATAGCAGTAGAATAGGTCGGCTTCGGCGTACGATTTAACAATGCGGTTTTAACATTCACATTAAAAAAATATAAATATTAAGGAGCAGCTTACACATTCTACTTCTGAGGTCCCAAATTTTGAGAGTTCGATCATGGCTGCCGGTGATGACTTTGGTGGGTTCTTCTAGAAATTTGGCTGCCATCACCTTGCCGCTGTGACCGGTTAACGTGTGCTGAAACAAAATCCAAAATATATTATAATCTGTCAAGTTATGGGACGAATATTTAAACCTAAAACTAATAATGGTAGAACAACAGCTTGAAGAAAAGTGTTACTGTCTACCTCGCTTAGCCCAAAAAATAAAGCTCTTTTTTATTGAAATTTAGGTTTCCAGAATAGACAACAAAACATTTATTCAACACAATAAACATAACATATATAAAAATGACATAAAATAACATAAACAACAGAAATTAACAATTATTTTTTTAAATCAGTCTTTACTAACTTATGGTATCTTATGGTTAGAAAAAGTCTGATTTGATATTGTGTCTGTATATATGTATGACCGTCAGACAGATTATTAATAAAGATATCATTTATTTATAAGAATATAACATTATGTAGAAAATCGCGCGCGAAAAGTCGCTACCAGAAATACACTTTGATCTGTTTTCCCAAACGCGTTAAAAGAAATATGAAAACATTAGCACTTTAAACTCGATTTCTCTTTTAAAATTAATATATTAAAGGAAGCAAAAATTAAAATCCAATAAGGAGAGTATCAAACATTGCCATTTAAGTTTCTTCACTTGACCATCGTGTCAGGGGATCAGGTTATAAAAGTTTTATCTGCGAAAACGCCGCGTCAATTACGAAGCGTAAAAATGATTTTGACTCTCGACGGTATGAAAAAGATTTTAATAATTTAATTATCACCGAAAGATGGCATAAAAATAAATTTAATTTTGTTTTAAAAGGAATTAAAATTTGCCGAATGACATCCGCTAGCAGTGACCATGCTATACATAAAATTCTCTTATGTTAGTTACCATACGCCTCGAAATAGCTTAACCGATTTTTATGACATTTTATATGCCTATTCAATAGGTCTGAGAATCGGCTACTATCTATTTTTCATGTGACAGTAAAAAATACATACAATCCTAAATTTTCACCCTCCTATCACCAACCCAATAGGGGTTTTAATAGTAATTTAATCATTTTTCATTCCGCTCAATATGTAATCAATTGATCAATGACTGTTTGATACTGCAACAATAAACATGATCCATGACCTATGCTGTAATCTGAATCGTTTGACACCTTGCATGGCCGATGGAAAATGTCATTTTTTATATTTTCACTGCCACAACAATTACTAAAAGAAGTTTTGATGGCAAAACAACGGGGTCGGGTAGTTAAGTTTTAAAAATATTTATTACACGGTATGTAAACAATTTCAATTTCGTACCAATGCAGTTTGACTATTGATGCAACGATCTTTTATTTTCATAATTTTTGTTTAAATTTGTAATCGTTATCGTTGTATCTTAGTTGAATCTAGCGGCATTTCCAATGACACCTGCAAAATTTAGAGCGATACTTCTTGTCCGGTATTTTTCATTAACATCTGATACTTTTTTAATATTAATTTCACTGTTTCTAAATTAAAACACAAAAATATAAATAAATTACTATCTAACGAGACGGGAAGCTAGTTAAGCGAGTAGAACTTTAGAAAAAAAGTGAAAAATCTTGTTATGACTGGCGCAAGTAAGACATTTAATTATCTATGGGATGTCAACGGTTGTGGGAAATAAATAAAAAATTGTAGCGCAACGAAATTTGTCCATTAAACGAGAGAGATTCGTCTCAGAGTGGGGTTAAAAAGAGGAGTTAAGTAATAAAATGCCACGAGTTGTGCTGCCGGTGGCGGCCGCCTGATAGCATTGCACTTAGCTCCCGGCTTCCACGATCAACGATTATTGTACCATGTTCACGGCGTCGTGATCTCTTCAGTCAACGGTAAGCCACTGACGCCTCACGAATTGTCTCATTATACGTTGCTTATTTGCATTCAAAGAGTCTATTAATTTAATCAGGGGACATGTCGTGTTAGACACTTAGGCAGCGCGCACACTGCACGCGACTTAGCGCATGCTTTAAGCGTTGTTACGTTGACAGAAATTACACAAGGGCATTTCGCTCGAGGCGCGAAACCTGACTCGTATAATAAATTCATCTCAATGCGGTAGGATTTCCGTCAGTTACGATACGTGGGACGTCGCGCGTGTAAATAAGTACATGACTTCGTTACTCAGATATTTTCGTTATCAAATATTGTTAATAAAAATAATAATTCGGGTCTAAAATTAAATTATTATAATAAAGTAAAATGTTGAATATGTCCCACTTTCGGGTAGTAGTCGGTAGTAGTAGTAGGTAGTCCACATAGCCTTGTCTCTTAAAAGATTATTAGGACTTATACATATAAAATAGCGTCACACTATTTTATCACTAATTAACCTAATGTGCGCCTACTTAATTACATTTATTAAGCAGTGGTAAGTTCATACACGGATCGTCTAGTATGTATGTACATCCGCGGTGACTATTTCTTCCGTCAAGCTCTAGTAAGGATCTATTACCTACCGTGTTGGGGGCTGAAGTACACCTAGTAACAAGAATTTTATTCTAGTAGTGGTAGGCAAGATAGTGATTGCCATCTCTGCGTAGAGATAGCAAACACTATGTTTTTCTAACACGCTCACGCTCACGCAACATTAATAAACTTATATCTTATATATTTTAGTTAAAGGAGATGAATTTAATTTAATTACTTAATACGATGAGTTTGCTCGAAAAACTGCTTAATTTTACGTTAAATTCTGAAGTTTTGATGTCGAAAAGCGAGCACCCACAACGCTCCACGGGTATGTAAAAACTATAAAATTTTATCTCTATTGTACAGTGAGATATTTACACTGCATGTTTACCATGTAAACATGACGCGTGTCGCGGCGTTGGATGGCGAACGCAGTGGAATGTCTCCATAGCTCGGCAGGTAACGTGCGAGGCGACGCCTGACCTTCTCTCGCCGTTCTTAATTACCAGTAAAATGCTCCGTTATCAGGTCTGGCCAACGACTCTCATTCCATTTGCGTACAATGAACAGTAACATAAACAAAGGCCAAGGAGACGCAGAGCAAACACCGCGTCGCACTCGCCTGCTCGCCTAGTGAGCCCGTATGCCGCATAAATTATATAGGCCTTACACTTTTATCGACTAGCTAGAATATGATATTTGTTATAGAAATACATGGCTTACGAGGCATGTTCATTCAGTTATAAATTTTATGTCTACGTAATTTATTGCACTTGAAACAATAATTACCAGCACTACATAAATCCATGTTTGCTTTGAATGGTGAATTTGAATGCTCAACTTTACTAACTACGTTAATTGAGTAATGTAAATCTATTTCAGGCATAACACGAATATAAAAGAAAATGTGCATTGTAATAAGGTACTTCAATGTATTTTTTTTGGACGAACTAACACAGCACAGAGAAGCTGGCCTATACTGCTTCACCGGATTTGAGAGGTGGCACAGCTCTTAGATCGCTTAGCCTGAACCTCCATTAGGTGGTAACTCGACACAAGGGTCCCCGGTGAGGGGTATCCTCGCCTTGGACGGTTACCATTATTACGAGTTAGCAGTCCGATTCCAATGTATTAAAAATAAACACAATAATATTTAACACACAACTTGCGGAGTAGACAGGGGGGCGATTTCCGGTAATACATACTGTATACTAAATACTGTATACGACGTAAAGAGCATCCTTAACTTAAGCATATGTTTTCTGTATGTAAGAAATTAAACGGAATCTATGCTACAATATTACCTCATCCATCGAATCGAATGTTCGAATTATATTCGATGGATAAGGTAATCTTACATTATACATCCTTTTCACTAAACAATTACAGCCTTGTTAACACCAAATATACCAATTTTATTTTTATCTATACATTCATCCCATCAATCGCCTATTGTATGAATGAATGAATGAATATTCTTTATTGCGCAACAATTAAAAACAAAATACATCACAGAAATAGTAATTACAATTTTCACATTAGACAAGGTCATTGCATGCGCAATGGGCGGTTTTATTGCTAAGAGCGATCTCTTCCAGACAACCTTTGTATGGACAGAAACTTTGGTCTAAAAATATTTTAGTGGGTCTGTGATTATATTTATTATAATACAAAACAGCAATATACATATATATAAATGCTGTCAAGGATTCTGTGCTTTGTGGCAGAGCATTCCAAAGTCGGACTGCTTCCACTGAGAAAGATTTGCTCAAAAATTTTGTAGCATGCTCTGGCATTTTGACTGCCATTTTCTCCGATGATCTTAAAGATTGTGAATTGTACATCAAAAAGTACCTTGGTTATGTAATGCTTTTTGTTTTGATTTTGGTGTACAATAAAGTTATATCAATATATCTATCATCCCAATATGGATTTTAAGCTAACTTAATTATATTTCAGTATATACAACTCTATTCAGTATATATAACCTATTGATGTGAAATATAATATCAATATAAATACAAAATATTCATAACAAATCTACTATGAAATACTGCAGACTTAACTAATACATACCCAAAAATACACGTTGAAGGTGTTGAACCTTCTCATACCGCGGTCCGCTAGTATGAATTAATTAGAATTATCCGCGAGACGCCGTAAGAGCGCAGTGTACTAGCGAGTAACCAACGGGACCTTATCATTGCTTTTAAAATTTATAGTATAACGGCTAATTAAGAGTACACTCATTTAGTTCTTACCCGCGTCACGAATGTGGGGCGCCTATGTACTGTTTAGGGTTATTGCGGCGATAGAACGTCCGCGCTAATTGAAAGGGGGGTTAGGCGATATAATCCGGACAAGGGCCACAACTCTAACGAGCTATAAACCGCCATCGCATCTCTACCGGGTCTAGATTACAAATGAATGGACCCACCGACACAATGAGACCATATAAAAACGTTATACTCGTATGTACGCCGGCCGCGGTACTGTCTTGTTCACTAATTTGACTTTAATGCTGATTTTAGGACGACAAGCCTCCACGCTGCTGTGAGCGTATTTATAACTGTTACAATACCATCATTATCCTCGGTTGCTTTTATTGCGATGTTGTGTTTGATAATAGCGGCCGGTTTCCTGATTTACCTATGTGAATATGTGGCTTTGGCAAACAAATCGCCCTAGTAATAATCCAAAGCACAAACCCCCATTGTATAATAACATAAAATTATACACAGCTCTTGTAATATTAGTTATGATATTCATTGCTTATACCGTTTCCAACCTTATTTTTTTTTTACAAAAACGATGCTCGATAGTCGTTTTTATTTTTGTTCGGGGCTCACCCGATGTCGCCTACGAACATCCACACAGGAGCCGGTATTCGTCGAGGTTGTTGGTATTTCCTCGATCCAGAAAACCCATTCTTGCAATTGGAGAAGCATGACGGCAACTGCAGTACTTTCAAGAAATTTATTAATTAATCAAAATAAGTAAGGGGTACAAGTCAAAGTTCTATGCCCCACTGTTAGCCTTTTCTAAGAGACTATCAGAGCAATGTCCATGGCCCTAGTTGCAAATTTGCAAGCTTTACAGAAAGAGAATGAAAATTGTTGGCACGGAAAAATTTTCTCAGACTGTAGGTCTTAAAGAGATTTTCCTTCAGAACCTAGAACATGATAAATCTTACCGGGGCTCGAGCTTTGGCTGCTAACGTACTCTCCATTAAGTTATTAAAGTCGATTTTTTTTTTAATGACGAACTACACAGTTTGGCCAGAGAAGCTGGCCTTGACTGCTTCACCGGATTGAGAGGTGGCATAGCTCTTAGGTCGCTTAGCCTGAACCTCTATCACTAGATACTAGATACTAATACTCGTATGATAAGAAAAACAGAATCAAACTCGCTTCAAAGAAATATATTGTACAAGGAACGGAGGCCTTTAGGCTGCGCAACATGCGAGTACATTCGTTACACTTATCTTTGTGCTATGAATTTGAATATCTGAGTGCCTGTTAGAATATATAAATAAAGTTAGTGTTCAAAGCGAAATAGTTCATTCCTAATAAATTTAACTGATTTGAATTGCGCTCTCACATTAGTGAAACGAGTTGAGGCACTTTGGTCAGAAGTACACAAGTTATTACTTCGACTATTCAATTAGAAGAGAGTGTTAATTAGTTCTTCTGTGTTCATAAATCATTTACGACCACTTTACCGTGAATGATATTTTTTGTAACTATATCATAGTTGATGTCTCTCCGTAAGAGCTCTCAAAATGCATAATATCCTACACTGCGACGATATTTTAATGCTATAAATAGCAAGATATGGACGGTGTCACGTAACATAATGTTATACACATCTTGATCGTTTAGGCCTTTAACCATAAAATCGGAATATGTGTTAGGATGGACGGAATATGTGATGTGAATTACGTTTTAGGATCATGAAAAGTAAGATTCTATACTCTGTTTCTAAACACATTTAACTTTATGTTCAATGTTGTGCGTTAAACTTTATGTTTAACGTTGTGGTTAATAGACAGAGTACGATCGCAAATTTCTAGACTTCCACTGAGTATGTTCCTGGCACATACCTATATATTTTTGTTCATTCACATATGCGTAAACACAATCGTCATTTAAGGCTAGTCCTTAGCTGTCCCTTTTCAATACACCGCCAATCTGTAGATATTTCTAATATCTCAGACATCTTGGACGCTTCCTTTTTTTTGTTAACGGGGAGGAAATCTTCAAAAGATACCCCGCCTTCTGGGGAAAGCGGCGGTTATGTGGGGTTTGACCCACTAATGTGGTAGCCCTTCCTCGGTGCATGACGAATGGCTCCGGGATCTCCGGTGGAACGCACCGGAGCCCCTCTGCACCGTGCTTTAGTAGAGCACATCCCGGGGTGGAGGTTACTCCCTCCCCCCTGTGCCCTCACGGTGCAAGGCGACACGGGCCAGCCGATGTCGCCTTCTTCCCGGGTCGACCTTGGCGGGCGACAGAGGCCCCCACGTTTGTCGCCCAGTCAACCCAAGGCCCCTTTAGTCGCCTTCTACGACAGGCAGGGGATACCGTAGTCTTATTCTTGAGAGCCCAGAACTACAGGGCTGCTTGGACGCTTCCTAGCGGTCACTTCCACAACTCACGTTTATTTATCATTGTGACTAGAATGAAGAAAAGTAACTGATAGTCGTTTTTATCAACGAATTAATAACGTGGTCGTTTATACGCGATATTAAAAGTTATGTATTAAATTATGACTTTTTATGTAAGTCATTTATAAAAAAAGAAAAATAAAATTTTAGTTCAAATGTCTCGAGAACTTCGTTTATTAATATAATGGTATTTTATCTTCCCGACACCTTGAATTTCGAATGCGATTTGTAAAATAAACGCGTTTATATTCGTCATATAAATAATCAACATAAGGCTTGAATGCCACGGACAGCGTTATTCAATAAAATTAATCGATCCCATAATAAGGAGACGTGGCGTTGAAAACGTTTATTAATTTACATTTTGTTCAGTCGTACAGATGGTTTATTTACAAAGACAGGATAAAAATCGGGGTCATTGCGCCACGTGCGAATTTTTTCATAAACGATTATATTGTAGGCTTATGTTGTACAACGCATACCAGTATCATTGGGTAATATTTCACATCATTCGTAGGGTAATGTAACACTATGTAGGTGCTATAATTAATATTACGTTTGCAAAAACTTTTGTGATACATCGGCCTGGTGTCTTCATATTTTAATAGATCGTGCGTCATTATACAGGGAATAGTTTAAAATATTTTTAATTTTAATATTAAGCCGTCATAGACGATCGGATAAGCATTTACGATCTGACGGAGATCAAATCTAAGCCATCTTTGGTTCTTGGTGTATTACGATACATTAATTAATTCTTGTCATTTTGAAGACTGAATAAGCATTAAGAAAAGCAGACAGCGATCCTAGAGGGGTATTATTAAAAGACATGCCTGAACTTCTTTACTCAATATTTATCTGAATCTTTCAATACCAAATTGAAATGTTTAACGGCATTTGCATTTCATTAATAAAAACATATTATAAGTATACGATGAATTTAATAATTAGGAGTGCAATAGATGACCTAATGGTCTTGAATTCGAATAAAAGATGGCTTGTATTAAGTTCCGGCAATAACACTTATTAAAATTTCTATCATGCACCTATTACTTGAGCTTATACTAAGACAAAAAAGTTATGAGACCTTATATTTTAAACATGAAATTCAAGTAAAACAGTTTCGGCAGCGGTATATATCGAAATATTTCGAGTATTCATGATCCGCGCATTTAAAAACAAATACCGTTCACGATAATTAGCTTAAGTCAAACCTCTTTAGTAAATAAAGACAGTAAGATGTGGAACTGGTCGCAATTATTGAGCAAAGTATTTAAACTGAAAACGTAAATGGCCACCCACCAGACCCTAAACCCTACTTTCGAAATGGCATTTCAATTGGACTTGATCACTTTAATTGCATAACAGTTAAAGATAACCATGTTGACGGACATTCCGTGAATCGGTAGAAAGGTGGCTCTGTTGATGTTAAGAGTTATTAAATTAAAATAAACATAAAAACTAAATGCAAAGTGCCGTTGTAAATAAAATGCAATGGAAAGTATTTGAATCCATTAGTAATGTTATCTATTCATTATTAAGCGAGAGAAAGTAAGCTTCATTGGACCATCGGTTATAGGTAATTTGATTTTATTATAACATACGCACTACTTTTTTTTTGATAACGAGATGTATTTAGCATCACAGATTTATGTTGCAGCAATAAGTGCAGTAAGCGACTTTCGATATAACGGTCGGTGGATCGATCCAAGATGGCTTGTACCAATGTTTTTTTTGACGAACTACACAGATTACGCCAGAGAAGCTAGCCTTGACTTCTTCATCGGATTGAGAGATGGCATAGCTCTTAGGTCGCTTAACCTGAACCTCTATCACTAGTAACTCGACATAAGGGTCCTCCCGGTGAGGGGTAATCTATAGACGTTCTAAGTACAATGAAATACTTTTTAAAATTTGTACGCGACGGCGATAGATTCACCTTGTATCATTTATGGGTCTTAATAAGCTTGGAGAAATGCGAATCAGGATTGTCACTGCCGTCGCATGGTTAAAACGACATGAGAGCTTTAATGCACATAAACTATAAGGGCATATGATATAAAAACATCTTTGCCGTGCAGCCAAAAGATTGTCTAAATTTACACCTACTCGTAAGTCTGAGGATGTCCAAGTTCCCATCTCTGCTATTTGCCAGTGACGTTTCACCAGATGATTTTACACCGCGGAAGTGAGTAGTGAAGTAAGTAAAAAGCGCTCTAGAAGGAAGTATATCTACAAATTTAGCGATGTATTAAAAAAGAGACAAATAAAAAGCGTAAATAGCCTAATGGTTTAGGGTACGGCCTGCGAATCGCAAGGTCGTGGGTTCAAATCCATCATTAGACTATTGACGTGAACCATCTCCAAAAAAAAATTTGCTAACTGTCTTTCAAAAAAACTCCTTATTAACCCATAAACAATTATATATGCTGCGATTCATAATCATCATCATTTCAGCGGTAGAATATCCATTGCTGGACCTCCAATGATTTCCAAACGGACAGGTTGTAAGCGGCTTGCATCCACCTGCGGAGGGACGTCGGGAAGTCGTACGCTACGCTTGCCGGTACGTGGTCTCCAATCGTCGCCTGTCCTCCGCACTATGTGCCCTGTCCATTGCCACTTCGTCAGCTTCAATTTTTTCATCAACAGAAAATTCAATTTGGGTTAAGTACATGCATATTAAAAATTGGTTTTAATGTGTGATTTAGTATTTACAACAAATAATAAAAAAATACTAAAATACACGGCCGCACTTTTAACTTGAGGGCTCCGATATCTTATTTAACTTAATTGGTTATCAATCAACTTAATTATGTATGTTCTCAGGTTCGAGAAATGTAAAATGTTTCATGCTATAAAATTGATTGCCGTTTGATGTACGTCCAGATTTTAATGGTAACATTCTTCTCTTTGTCACAAATTCGAACTCAGTTAAGGACATGACGAATTAAAATTTTATGTTATACCAGGATATCGATTTACATTTTTTTTTACACAATAACAATTTTGTTTTACAGATATTACAAACATTCTTGCTAACTATACCAACTAAATTTAAGCTTGTGCTAGTGATGAATGTTCACGTCAATAGTCAAATGGTGGGATTCTGCATACTGCTCAGAATACTGCTGTCACATTTGGGCAGGCGCAGCTAAATGCCATCTCGCAGCTTTGGACTCGGTGGAGAGGCGGGCTAAGAGGCTATTTGGCGACGCAGCTGAAACCAATCTGCTCAGTCTTGAGCACAGGCGTAAGGTAGCTAGCCTTTCGGTTTTCTACAGGTTGCATTTTGGAGAGTGTGCTCAGGAACTACATGATCTAATTCCCCCATCCCCTTTCCACCATCGGACTTCTAGACGCACTGCGGGATTTCATCCTTTTGTTGTGAACATCCCTCAAACCCGAACGAAGCGATTTGCTTCGTCTTTCATTCTTCGTACAGCAAAGGACTGGAATAGTTTGCCCGCGTCTGTCTTTCCTTCCGATTACAATGTGGGTATTTTCAAGAGTAGAGTGAATAGGCATTTACTAAGCTAGTGCGCCTTACCATCCAGGACTGCATTTCCACTTAACATCAGGTGGGATCGTAGTCAAGCACTTGCTTAGAAATTAAAAAAAAAAAATTCGAAACTTCGACCATTAGGCTAGTGAAGTTTTAAACACATATTTGCGTCAGTTAGTTTAAAAGTCAGTAATCAACTCAATTTCAGGTTATGATACTGGCCGAGATTATATATATATAGCACAAGCTGGATTATAAATACATGGTATTTATTTCATACCCAGAGATGAACCAACGCTCGGTGTCTTTGTTTTATCAGTGTACTTATTTTACGAAATTAAGTTATTTTTTCCTAAAATCTATCTGAGAAATTAGTTTAGAAAAGTAAAACGTTCATTTATATATATTTTTGTCTGTATGTACGTCCATAAGTTTTGAACTACTGCATCTAATTGGGTGATTCTTATAAGGTTGTGTTTTTCAATTTTTAGGATAAGGTTGATATACAAAATATATATTTTTTAAATCAGATTTTATAAAACCTCAATATAAAAGTCATTTTGTCTTATAGCGAATAAGACAAAATTACTGACGTTCAGTTGTTCAGCTAACAAATGACAACTTCAAACAGACCATACGTCATATCATAATCAATTATAGAATTCTGTGAGGTTCCAATCAAAACCTACTTCTTACTACTATCAAAAAATAAAGCGGTACCAAATATGCCGAATCAGCTAGTTTAATATAACTTTTGATGCGAATAGAATAGAATATTGTATAGTAAAAAAATATAAAATGCAAATGGTATTAAGTTTTGTGTCTTTTCACGAAAAACACCTATATACGATAAATTTACCATCCAAATCTTATCTAAATAATGTGAGATGTTAATTTAATGAAAGGTTCAATTTCCATGTTAAATGCAAGTTATATGATATTGCTTTGTACACAGACGTCTAGTAGATATACTCGTAACATGATATAATACAGTTTTACAGTTAACCTCCTGCCAATTTTAACTATGATGACTTCTTTATGGTTATGACAAGAGGATGTTAACTATACAGGATATAATTATGGTATCGTAAGTGTTCGCGCTAACATAAAACACATCTATTTGTTCGCCTTCCTTACACCCATGTATCAGTTATGGGATAAGGAAGCTGATAAACTAGGATGCGATGGAAACATCGCGGTAATACAATAATTGCAGCGCCCAGACACATGAGATAAGATTATGCATGTTAGATTTAATTAAAAGAATCTTAGAAACACACGATTGTATTATGCTATAAAAGTACTCGTTGTGTGATTATTTACATAAATAAAGGTAAGATCAATTTCAGAGGCCTGGAGGTGGTTCTTAAGGAATTAATATTTTCCCGCGATGGTTATTAAAAAACAGATAGTAGCAATGTTCTCGGCACTTTAAAATCAATCATTATAAAACTAATCGATAATTCGATTCGCGTTTTGCGGACCAATTCGAACTTGTTCAACAACGACGACAACTTCCGGTTAGTTAACAAAGGCCGTAATCTCCGCAGGATGTAAGAGCTGAATATATTTTTAGTTAATCTACATTGTCGACTTTATTTATTTCTCATCACTAAAATAATGCGTTCAAGTGCGCGGTGGACAAGACTAACCAAATGATCTCTAAAATGGTTGAATTAGGATATTACTATAATAATATAATTACTGTCAGCTAAGAGCAGCTAAGAGCTCTCAAGAATAAGACTACGGTATCCCCTGCCTGTCGTATAGGGCGACTAAAGGGGCCTCGGGTTCACTGGGCGACAAGGGTTTGTCGTCCGCTAAGGTGGGCCCGGGAAGAAGGCGACATCGGCTGGCCCGTGTAGCCTTGCACTATGAGGCCTCCCAGGACGTGCTCTCCTTGAGCACAGTGCAGAGGGCTCAGTGCGTTCCACGTGAGATCCCGGAGCCCCTCGTCATGCACCGAGGAAAGGGCCACCGGGGAGGTTTTAGGGTAAGATCCCCACATAACCGCCGCCTTCCCCCCAGAAGGCGGGGTATCTTTGTGAAGATTTCCGTCCCGTCAACAAAAAAAAAAGGATATTACTGTGCTCATTGCCTGTACTGTGACGTATTTAAACGTTAACAACAAACTGGCCGCACTACTCTGCCGTCATACAGTATACAGTTCTTGTTACTAGTACGGGGGTAGTTATCTGCAATTGCAAAACTAGCCAAACATTAATAAAAGATACCAGCAAAATAATATTCATTAACTCAATTCAATAACTTACTTTACAAATATTTAATAAATTATAAATATTTTGTACAATATTTTACCTGTTTGCATTTTCGTTACGAACATTAGTTAGGGTAGACATTAGAGATACATATTACATAGCATCTCGTGCTCCTTTTGCTTACTTGACTATTTCATCCAGTATAAATATTTATGAGAAAACTTGTATTTACACAGAGTATATACTACAATAAAATACTAGATTACAATATATTAACTTATTATAAGGTTCAGAACCATTTTACGATCGTTGCCATGACATCATTATATCATTGGTACATGTTGAAAAGTCCTCAGTCCCGTAGCACTGGGCTCGTAGAATAAGACTACGGTATCCCCTACCTGTCGTAGAAGACGACTCTCTCGGCACTGGGCGACAAGGGTGGGGGCCTTTCTCGACATCGGTTGGCCCGTGTCGCCTTGAACTGCGAGGGCACACGAGGAAGGGGGGGACGGAGTAACTTCCACTTCCCGGGACGTGTTCTCCTATGAGCACAGTGTAGAGGGGCTCCGCTGCGTTCCTCTGAAGATCAACGAGGCCCTCAGCACCAAGGAAGGGCCACCAGGGGGTTTTAGTGGGTAAGAGCCCTACATACCCGCCGCCTTTCCCCCAGAAGGCGGGGTATCTTGTTGAAGATTTCCTCCCCGTCAAATAAAAAATATGTTGACGAATCCTACATAACAAATCGTCAGTTAGAAACACGTTACTGTTTTTTATACATTTAAATCCGTATCATAAGAAACACATAATAATAAAATAAATACACGGAAAAAAGGTCTACTTACAAGTTTTAAAGAGATATTGTTTAATTGGTTGTAAAAATATTTAAGTAAGCCGTGTGGCAAATAAGGTATTGAAATGCAAAGTATCAATACAAATAATCAAAGTGCACTGGTTTCGCTCATTTAAACAAACGAGGCTTTGTTTGTGATCTGTAATCAAATTTGAGAACAAATATAGAGAGCTAACGAACAATCAACCTCAAATAACAAAGTAACACATTGCACTTGCCTGCCAGACTTTCTCACGTTTAATTTGTTACCAAGTCGCGTGGTTAGTTCGCATTACATACTGAATATAATCTTCAAACTATGGTAATGGCTTCAATAGAACATTCACCGGCGCTATTTATGCACGATAAAATAATAACATTGTATCATCTGCGTCGGCTTCTAGATACTATTGAGGTTAAAGTCGCAATTACAAGTGTCAATGAAACACGACCTACAGGTACGTCTTCATCCAGTGTTGAAGATAGCCAGTGTCATAGAAAATAATATATAAGAAAAAAAATTATCTTTCTGTGCGTGCATCTCGTAACAATACAAAAAAGTTCTCAAGTTCTCCCAACGGGGTTGACAGAATTGGCATTCGCTAAACCCTTATCGCTTAACTTACACATTCATTCACATTTGTGACATACAAATATACGATAGATAGATATTCAGCTACTATGTGTATGTTCTATATGTTATAAGGAAAATATTCATCATCACCATCATTTCAGCAGTAAAACATCCACTGCTGGAAATAGGCCTTCCCCAACGATTTCCAAAAGGACCGGTTGTAAGCGGCTTGCATCCAGCTGCTTTCAGCGGCCTTTATGAGGTCGTCAGACCACCTTGCGGGTGGACGTCCTACGCTGCGCCTGCCGGCCCGTGGTCTCCAATCGAGAACTTTTCAGCCTCATTGGCCTCAGTGCCCTGCCCATTGCCACTTCAACTTGCTTATCCGGTGAGCTATGTCGGTTACCTTCGTTCGTGCACGGATCTCCTCATTGCTGATATGGTCTCGTATATAGGAAAATATTATTATGTTAAATTATTTGCACTTAAAATTTGTAAATTATTACCATTGAAATATTAATATGTACACGTATAATACATTACCGTAAATAACATATCACATGCTTATTTTGCTGCCGCAGGGGCAAACCGTGCAGACGTACATTAAGACCTTACTACTCATTTCGGTATATTGCTTAAAATTTATTGCTAACATAAAATATTGTTCGCTCCCAAAGTATGTGATAAAGCCGTTAACTGATTTCGCTTCATTACAACCAATTCCGTCTGCGTAATAATTTATTTTATCTGAAAGAGCGCTTCACAATGCTACTTCAGAACATTTAACGCGCTAACTGATCGGCGTATAAAATCAGAAATAAAATTACAAAAATATGTTACAAGTGTTAACTTGCTAATTGACATCAATATGAGACATAATTTATATATAAATAAAACCGTGTTAGAATGTTTTATGTACTATTGTAATAGCATTCTTCCATTTTGTAATTATTAAACAAGTAGTTGATCAGAATTCCATCAGACGTTATTCTTTGACGATAAGGCTAACTAGCCTAGACAATGCTTTTCATTAAAATATCATTATATTGATGGTAATAGATATACCTAATTTATCCTCCTGTTAGTTGTAGTTTCAGTTTGTAGTTCTAGCGTAAGAGGAGTTTGTGAGTCTAATATTGTACTGCGGTCATCAAACAGTGTTGATAACAGTTTACGTATTTCGACGGGTTTGTAAATGGAGGGCAACAAACGAACTACAGTAGCTAGTACGTTACGCTACAATGTCAGCTATACCGGCGGGACGAAAACTTTAGGTATTATGATAGAAAGTCCTAGAGCGATGTACCATAACATCCGGTATTTTTTTTTAATAATCATCTACGCTGATCAGACAGGAGACTTCTACAGTTTCACCGGTTTTTGGTATAAGCTCTTAGGCCCCTTAGCCTGAACCTCTTTAAGGAGAAACTTGGCTCAAGGGCCCCCGAAAGGGGATCTCAGCTGGGCGGTTATTGTATTCGCGGTAGCATCCCGATCCGAGGGCCGAACCTCGATTCGGTCGGTAGCTTTCATCGAAAGCGATCAAGGCTTTGCAAATGTTGCTCTAACCATAAACCGATTTTGGATTAACTGATGCTATTGGACGACCAGCAGAGAGGCTCCCACAAAGACCGGGCATGCATACTTCATGACAGAACATGTGCTCTACACACAGTTCATATAAACTTTTTTGGTTTTTAATTTAAGAACCTCTTTTTTTTGTTAACGAGGAGGAAATCTTCAAAAAGATACCCCGCCTTCTGGGGGGAAGGCGGCGGTTATGTGGGGTTTTTACCCACTAAAACCTCCCCGATGGCCCTTTCTCGGTGCATGGTGAGGGGCTCCGGGATCTCCAGTGGAACGCACCGGAGCCCCTCTGCACTGTGCTCAAGGAGAGCACTTCCCGGGAGGTTACTCCCTCCCCCCCTCTGCCCTCGCAGTGCAAGGCGACGCGGGCCAGCCGATGTCGCCTTCTTCCCGGGTCCACCTTGGCGGACGACAAAGGTCCCCAACCTTGTCGCCCAGTGAACCCTTAGTTTAAGAACCTAGAACTAGTTTTAAATATAAAATGCTTTTCTGTTTATTGTTTGTGTCATGTGTGTTACAATAACATATAAACAATACTAATAAATGTATCAATAGAAGTTCCTTGCGTGATGATAATTAAAAGTACAAGCAAAATATTACTAATTAAGCTGTCAGCGAGCATGACGAGCCTACTGACAGCTTGATGATGGTCCCTAGAATAAAACTTATATAAGCATTAAGAAAGCCTTTGTTTAAGTATTATTATCCATATCATTTTGGTCCGAATAATGCGTAATACGAAAAACCTGTCATGTGAGTGTGAAATAAAAATACAAAAATATGTTACAAATGTTAACTTGTGAAAATTTTGTTTTGTTTGTGACATTGTGAATGTTTTAAAGATAAGAGAGAATAGGCATTTACTAAGGTAACCGACATCCACAACCGACGGCCACCGTGTCCGTGTGAGCGAGTTGAAGTGGGGCCGAAAAGTTCTCGATTGAAGACCACGGACCGGCAAGCGCAGCGTAGGACATCCACCCATAAGTTTATCTGACGACCTCATAAAGGTAATATAACCGGTCCTTTTGGAAATCGTTGAAGGTAGTCTATATCCAATAGTGGATGTTCTACGGCTAATGATGATGAAGCTAATGCGAATTACCCACGATTACAGATTCAAGACTGCATTTCAACTTAATATCAGGTGGGATCGTGGTCAAAATATTTTTTCCATATCTTAGATATCAATAATTCCATAGAACAGAATAAATATCAATACACTATTATATTCCAAAAACAAACATAACCTCATAGCGATAAAGGGACTCATTAACCGTGTGTTTAAATTTATCAATTTGCGCATAATTATAAGAACTTTACTAGTACCGTTAGAAGTTATGTAAGGAAACGGTCGGTTAATTAAAGAAATTGCTTCGTAACGAACTGGAAGTTTTCGAATGTTTTTAATTAGTTTTAAGTTGATTCGATATACGCGATAAGTTTTGTTTTACTATATTTTGTGATGTACAAAATGAAACAGATGTATTTCATATTCATTTTAAATAGTGAAAATGATTTTACGTTTGTAAACACGTAAATTTTTGCTACCTTTATTTTCCATGTTATGCCAAAAATCCCAGTTTGATCCCCGATGACTAACCATTATCTTCAAGTGTCTATCTAGGTGTTTGAAGTATTTTTATTATGGTTATTTGAAGCTTAATGTTGTGATTTCAGAAATTGGTTTCCTTAATCAGAATCACGTAATTACTTAAGCAAAATATATTATAACAATAAATGTAATCATGCTAACGTAAAGTTATAAAATAATTTTAAATTACAAGTTTTAAAAGACAAATCAAACGTTAAATTATGATAGAAAAATGTCGTGGCGATAAGACGAACGTAAGAAATTAATGTTGTTTATTTTAATATGTTAAAACTTTTTCTACTAATACAATCGTATATAGTTAATAAATCCATAAGCTATTCTTTCGTGCGTGCGTACGAAACGTTAAGATGCAGACGCAATAAACAGGAGCGATGTTCAGACATGTTCAAACAGGTAACCTCCTGAGACGGTTATAATTAGCTTTCATCAATTTATCACACTTCTTGGCTTTAGTAAGACTAGTAAAACAATATATAATAGCTTTTTTATTTAATAAAGCCCAACCACAGACTTGACTGACACGGGCCAGCCGACGTCGCCTTCTTCTCGGGTCCACTTCAGTGGGCGTCAAAGGCCCCCAGCCTTGTCGCCCAATGAACCCCAGGCTGTTTACCAGGTGTTTGAAGTTTACCAGATCTTACCTCAAACCATAACGATTGTTTATCATCTTAAATTTTAAATATAATAGTTTTAAATTGTTATGACGTTAAAATTTTGTTACCCTGGTAATAATACATACACCAAAAAGATTAAAAAGTCTATAACAACTTGAGATACCTGTCTGATTTTATAACATTAGATAAATTTTTATGGCATAGACAGGTCAATCTTTTGTGAACCTAACCGGTTTTTTTAAATTTGCAATCCATGGCGAGTCCAATGTATTTTATCGGTTTGATTGAAAGAATTCCGAGCATGGCAAACGAGAAAACGTCAAATCACTTCCGTCAAGCCATATATCGATTACGGGTGCCTTAAATTGAAAACTGTATATTCAATTATCGAATACGCAACGTAACCACGCCTCGACTGTCCGGTCGGATCGTTTAGAAACAGTTTTCGCACGCTCATATGAAATTCACCGGACAAGAAGAAGAGTGTGAGCGGTAAAAAACAAAATTGGGCGGGCGAGAAATGATGTGACCGTGTTAAAGATGGCAGTAATGCCTTTATGGCGTGCCAACACCATCTCTAATGCGTTTATAATGACGATATCGGGCAACGTGTTAGGTGTTAAGTAATTGATAGAGCAGCTCGCCTAGCCTGCACTATTAGATCGCTAATACACTGGATCACTTTAATGAATAATGACTTCATTTGTCACGAAATTATTTACTGCTAACGTGCTATCTCGAACGGACGACGTCAAATCTTCGCGTAACTAATGATCATCATAACGATGTTATAACCGAGCAAATGTTACAGTTCGTATAAATTGACCATTTCGTAACGCCGCTTATGAAGTTGTTTATAATTCATCACATCAATCACATGACTACCTAAAATACTGCGCTCAATTTCATATTCTTCCTCCATTTATTCGTCGCGAGGCAGCAGACATAACCTTTTTTCTCAATATTATCAATGGTAGCATGGACTGTCCCTCTTTTCTCTCAAAAATAAAATTTAACGTGCCCAAGAAATCAGCGCGCTACCATATTCCTATCCACCTTTGGCATCTTCCAACTATCGTCAAAATTCATTTATGTGGCGCGCTGGTTAAACGCTCAATAAATATTCGAAAACGACAGAAGTAGACATCTTTAATACTACAACTGTAGCAATAAGACGGGCATTCTATAGAAATTTTTTTAATTGAAAAATTGTTAGTAGGCTTTTTTTATTATTAATGTTTTTGCTCACGTAAAAAAAAAATTGTATAGTTTTTCGTATTCGCGAAGATCTGTTATTGGCAGTCTGTTTCTTAATTATTATTATATATTTTTTGTAAATTTTATTGCTGTATATCTTCCTATAAATAAATAAATAATATCAGACAAGCTATTAAGCATTAAGGAAATTCTTAATACAGTGTCTACCAGCCACCATGACAATATAAGCACTGATGTTGTTTGTTTATTTGTGTAAAATAACAGCGTTATTTATGAGAAAGGTCTATACACCAAAATATTTAGAATGTCTTGATATAAGATAATCTACGAAAATTTCTGTATGCGATTTTGTTTGGGTGCATTTAGCCTCTGCCTTGCGATTTTGAATTACAATCGCTTGTATGACTAGCGCAGGACGACTTAATTTGTAACTGACTGTGATGTTAAATATATTTGTAAACATTAAACATGTTTGAAAAATACAAGGGCACATAGTCAGTAACGAACAATAAAAAAAAGTTGAAGCAAGCTTTCTATTTTAGACGGTGTACCAGTAAAAGTGAACTTTTGTGCATTATCATTACTACAATTACTTGAATAGCCGGCGAAGATCAATGGGCAGACGCATAGAACGATAAGCTTCGATTGTTTGCTTAAAGTTTGTACGTATCTATTTTTAATGGGCCATTCACTAAATTATACGTTTTCATCGCGTGAAAGTTTCGATTGGGATTCAAATGCGTGCTGTAAATTGTTTCCATGGCGGGTGAAAGTATAAATTCTTTCTCGTGCCTAAGCGACAGGAAGCGCCTTATTCTTATTTTTCTTGAAAAGCGTACCGAAAGCTTTTATTAAGTTATCTAAGTTGCTTTGGAATGAGTATAGTGAGAAATTTGTTTAAGTTCTTTGCTACAGCCGCATGCACGAATGATTCTCTATTTGTGTTAAAGCAAATGCTACATCAGTAATGGTATTAGCTCCGCGTCTCGAAAGTACGAATATTATGTTATGTGTGGGCGAAGTATTCGAGTGGTTAGTGTTACAGTGTAGGCAAAGTGTAGCGAACAAAGAATCGTTCGGATTTTGCTTGGAGTGTGAGACAATGCGCAGTCCGAGCGCCCAGCGAGCGTAACGTGGGGTGAATGAATTCAGAATCAGTTCACGCTTTAACCGCCATAACGCAGCAACTAGACGCTCTAAGTTTCCTTGAACAATCTGAAATATTAAAACTGAAACTCTTTTGCATTGAATTGCACAGATTTACAATTTTAATAAATTAAAATATTACCTGACATATGATTAAATAATTTGTTTATTTGATTGTCTATCCTTGTATTAAGTACTAAACGTGATTCGATAGCGTATCTCCTCCGTACATAATGAATAAATATATTTGTTGTACATAAAAGTCAAAATAAACGGAAACGGATTAAACACGCCGTGATCTTTTCTAACGCACCAGATCGTTACTTTTTCTAATTTACATCAGAGGAGTTGCAGGTGCATTGCCGACGATTAAAGACGAATAAACGAACGAGAAGTCGTGTTAGGCTTTCGGTCACTTCACTCACCAGAAGAATAAGGGATGATGGAACTTTCTTAAAATTGCTGGCCGAAAAATAGTTGTGATGGCTCTAGATGAGGCCAGTAGTAAACATGTCTCCTTCCGGACTGCGCTGTCTTATACTGACTTGTTTTGGACTCATGTAGCCAATTGAAGCTGTCACTGCTGTGTAGTTAATGTTAATTTATTATGAAATACCTAATCACTTCATCTTGTAGATTAGACACAGTAGTCTACGATTGCGCAGATAACATCAATTAGTGGCTCTTAATTGAAATAAGCGTAGATAAGAAGGCGTCAGTCGCTACATTCGTCCACTTTAATGTCTACCCACCTTTGTAAATAATGTGTCTTAATTTGATTGCGATCTATAATTGCATTCATTTTTTTCATTAATGCGGCAGCTTCCACGGTATACATTTTGAAGACATTTTAGGTAAACGGGGTCCAGTGATGTGCTGATAAGCAGTACCTGACACTGTTGAACCGTCGGAAATGTATGGCCATAAACGTTATCTCACAAATTGTTACTGTAACCAAATGTAAATTAACATTAGTCTCACAATTTCTCATTTATAAACGCTCACGACTTTCATAGCAATCGGTGTAAAGCAGTCAATACGTAGTTTTATCAAGCATGCTAGGCCTGAGATGCTACAATTTACCCTATCGCCGTATACTAGGAAATTATTTGAAGTTATCTTATTTGCATTTTAGAATCAGCTTAAACAGAAATACACTGCTAAAAGTCTACTGGGTTAGTCTAACCTGTTAATTCTTTAAATAATGTATATGTACATACATACATATCAAATAAACATGAAAGATAAAATAGGTAAGTAATAAGATACGACGTAAAAAGTTCGTAACAAACATACAATACGCATAGTAGAGTTAAATTTCATACAGTGATTTTTAATAAGAAACTGATTAACCACGATCACATCCCATATTGAGTGGAGATACAATATTCAATGGTATGTTGCACTTTCTTCTTCTCAGTCGTTTCATTTGTTGCACTAGCTTAGTAAATACCTATTTACTCTTCTGTTAAAGACATATTGCAGGAAAGACTGACATCTATGTAATATATTACTTCTTCTTTTCATTTGCCTGCGTCCTCCTGCGTCTGTCTTTCCCTGTCATTTAATGTATGTGTTTTCAAGATTGAATAGGCATCTACTAAGTTAGGTCGCTACCAGGTGGGATCGTGGTCAAGCACTTTTTTAGAAGATCGAAAGTCCGAGACTAAGTAACAAGGGTATCGATATATATTTTTCTCTTTTGTCGCATTTAAATCGCAATATCATAAAAAGAAAAATATTTGTTTACAGAGTAACCTGGATATTTATTATTGGCTTGTGTATACTCGTTGTTTATATTGAAACATTACGTCGAAGAGTCGAGTCTCTCGGTGCCTTCAAGCAGTCACGGAATAACGTTTGCTTCATGTTCTCATGTACGAAGCTCTCTTCAAGTCATGTACATTTCAACATTATCACAACTAGTCTATAATGGCTGTATTCATATTATTATGAAGCCGTTGTATATAGATAACAAAAAGTGGAACTATTGATTGAATTTTAGCCACTTCTTAAAAAAAGTGTTAATGGACCTGTAGCGAAAAATGTCGCTTATAGTTTATTTGTATTATTAACCGACTTGGAAGCCTGTAATCTGTAACTTCGATGGCGTCTATGCTTTACTTATTTAGTTAATAAACAGACAAGAACGTAAAGAAGTTGCATGCACCTTTCATTGTAGCCAACTGCTTCAGCTTCCGTACGTTTTTTTTTATGTCGAACTACACAGATATGTCAGAGAAGCTGGCTTTGACTCCTTCACCGGATTGAGAGGTGGCGTAGCTCTTAGGTCGCTTATCCTAAACTTCTATCGCTGGTAACTCGACACAAGGGCCTCCCTGGTGAGGGGTAACCTCGGCTTGGACGGTTAATTCTCTTCCGTAAGTATAATTCTTATATCCATAATGTTTGTGCACTCGAAGCACTGTCATTTATGTTCTGATTGAAAATTTCTCTTGTTTGCGTGTTTGTAACTATATCTCATTTCAATATAGTGGACATAAGGCCTTGCATTCCGAAAATATGACAAAGAACTCCTTAGAAAATCATCGTATGGAAGCATGCTTGGGCCATAGAACGCAAATGAGTACAATGAAAGATAATATAGGCGCTAGAACTTTGTAACATAACTATAATACTACGAAAACGCCCCACCCCTTAGATGCTAGTAGCGTTGCTGGAGTTTCTTCGGCCACTTCTTCTCCCAGCGCCAACGCTTCCCGAAGTGGCACTCAAAGTTAGTTTAGCTTTTCGAATGTCCTTTAGATTATCCTTAAAATGGCAACCGACCGTGTCATGGTTCGGCCCTCTCGGGCGCCCTCGGATCGGAATGCTTACGCGTAACATAGTAACCGTCCAAGCCGAGGCTACCCCCCACCGAGGGGACCCTTGTGTCGAGTTACTAGCGATAGAGGTTCAGGCTAAACGACCTAAGAGCTATGCCACCTCTCAATCCGGTGAAACAGTTAAGGCCAGCTTCTCTGGCCAATCTGTGTAGTTCGTCATTAAAGAAAAAAAAACTACGAAAATAAACAGGAGCATCCGCACGTAGTACCGTTTAATATTTGATTCGTAATGGTCTATTGGATTTGAAGTCAGTTATTGTTTTATAGTAGTATAATTGTAATTAAATAAGTTATATAGCATTGTAATGAGAATAAGAAAATACGTCGTAAAGTTTTAAAATAAACACGTCTTCTCACTGAGCCCACCGAGTGGTCTCCAATACTGGACGTGAATTTAAAATTTATAAATATTTTTAAATATTTCACGCAAAACGAATGTTCAGAAAAGCTTAACTTAAGTAAGCAACGTCAACAGGCCGTTGACAACGTTTTGTTTAACGAGGCGCCCCGAGCTTGCGATTAGTTAGCACGCTTGGTTACACAGGCTGTAATTGTTTTACATCATAGTAAAGTAACAATTGTAACCGATGTGCATTGACCTTTAATGTAAACACGTAGTTTAAATTTAACATAAAATATTTGATTTTGAACAGTTTCACCAAGTACGTACGTTAAGATAAATGTATAACACATTGGCTCCGTATTTTTTTTTCCATTTTCAAAATTGTTACTATATGTCATTTCATCTGGTATTGAACAAAAACTATATCCGTTTCTATTTTTTCTTTATTTAGTAAGTTTTAAAGAGCCGCAAGATTTTACTCCAGTTTAATTTTTAAATGATTTATTTGCTTAATCTTTTTACCTAACTCTTGGCCTTTTTGAGTAAGTCATACAATTTTGGAGCTCTCTAACTACCCCACCAGGTCAATGTCGTCAATGCTTTACTGTAAAAACTTTTTTAGCCGCGTTGAACTTGGCTGGTGAAAATCTCCGCATGCTGATTGCATATTTACGAGTATATCCAACGTATAGTTATAACACATACTGCATGGGTGAAATTTTAATTTAGTTATCATATATTGTACTAATAAATATATATTTATTTAGCGATTTGAGTCATCGTTTATCGTGCGTACAGCAAAGGAGTGGAACAAGTTGTCGGCGTCAGTCTTTCCGTCCAAGTACGACGTGGGAGCCTTCAAGAGTACAGTGAATAAGCACTTACTAAACTAGCGCGTACCATCTTTCGACTGTATCACCACATAACATCAGGTGGGATCGTGGTCAAGCACCCATAAAAAAAATCATATCAGTTAATTGTCATGATCTTGTTCAGCCCGTAATATATTTGAAAGATTAATGAACCAAATAAACATGTATAAAATTGTAGCTCGGAGTGTCAATAGATGTGAAAACCAGATTCATTTTACTAATTTTAATTTAAACATTATAAAATTCAAATTTTAACACCAAAGTTCTAAGTTTTCGCTTCTATCGACAGTCTCTATGACTGTCAGTTTGTTATGATACAGAAAAGATAAGAAAATCTTGTAGTTACAAATGTCTATAGCTAGAACTAATTAAAGAGACGTGAGGATGTTGCACGCGCTTTCCGTCGTAGCCGCCGGCTTCAGCCTCCGTACATTAACGACGTGAAACTAGGCCCGCTGGGCGGCTACACGACGAATTTCGCACCTATTTCCACCGCGTTTATGCTCGATCCACTTGCGGATGTTTACACGCGATCGTTCACCCGCCCGAGACGAACTACGAATGAGTTGTTTATGCTGTACTGCTGGTTTTTTTTACATAGTCAAATTATGTTAGCATTGTATATTTTATGTTAATGTTCGCTTTGGTTGTGGGTCATGGCGACGGTAAGTGAATCATTATTATCAGTTAAAATAATCGTAAAATTACTGACGATGTTTTAGACGCCAAAATTACGACATTGACGGAATGGTTAACAGGAATGTTTGATCTGTGTCACACAGGGATCTAAATAGTGCGATGAAAAGCGGATAGTCATTGCTACCTCAGTCTATTCCCCAACTGTTCAAAGGACGTGAAAGCTTATATTTTTAATTATATTTAACCTCATTATTTAAGAGACAAGACTAAGCTGTTCGATGATAAAAAAGAAAGGCACAAGTGAAACCTTTCACAATGAAATTACGGGATCCGTAATATTGTTATTGGGAAATACAATTACGCACGACACTTTAAAGACATTATTATCATATCTTTATATTAAATAATAATAATATTAAGATGTGGGTTAAATTGACATTTTAGGAGAGCGGATTTCACACGATGCTGCGACCCAAAAAGCTAATCGCTTTTATCTTTTTTATACATATTGCCGATGGACAAGAGCTGCCGGATAAAAGGAAGATTGTTGTTAAGATGCATCAATTGATAAGATTTCCTCCACTTCTGTAGATCTTTATTACTTATTCATATCTTGTTACATTATGGCATATTATATTATTATAAAATGTATATAGAACTAATAATACAGCTCTAAAACATACATAGATTGCCAAACGTTATTATTAATAGTTGGAACGGCAGCACCTCATTCATAGCCCAAAATATCGAGGTATATATATATATATATTTTTGTGACGAACTACACAGATTGGCAAGAGAAGCTTTTTTTTTGTTAACGAGGAGGAAATCTTCAGAAAGATACCCCGCCTTCTGGGGGGAAGGCGGCGGTTATGTGGGGTTTTTACCCACTAAAACCACCCCGGTGGCCCTTCCTCGGTGCATGGTGAGGGGCTCCGGGATCTCCAGTGGAACGCACCGGAGCCCCTCTGCACTGTGCTCATAGAGAGCACTTCCCGGGGGAGGTTACTCCCTCCCCCACGAGAGCTGGCAAGAGAAGCTGGCCTTGACTGCTTCACCGGTCAACTCTTTTGGTCTCTTAATTTTTTTTAAACACTTATATATAATATAATTGTACACTCTCTAAAATTTGAACGAAATTATTAGTTCTGACAATAGGGCTGCTACTTTAAAAATAGCCCTTTGACGAGGATCACTCCGAAGCCATAGCTGTCATGTTAGAACTAATTAAAGAGACGTGAGGATGTTGCACGCGCTTTCCGTCGTAGCCGCCGGCTTCAGCCTCCGTACATTAACGACGTGAAACTAGGCCCGCTGGGCGGCTACACGACAAATTTCGCACCTATTTCCACCGCGTTTATGCTCGATCCACTTGCGGATGTTTACACGCGATCGTTCACCCGCCCGAGACGAACTACGAATGAGTTGTTTATGCTGTATTGCTGGTTTTTTTTACATAGTCAAATTATGTTAGCATTGTATATTTTATGTTAATGTTCGCTTTGGTTGTGGGTCATGGCGACGGTAAGTGAATCATTATTATCAGTTAAAATAATCGTAAAATTACTGACGATGTTTTAGACGCCAAAATTACGACATTGACGGAATGGTTAACAGGAATGTTAATAATATTTGTAAAAAAAAATTGTTAGAATTCTGTTTAAATAAATTTTAACGGTTTCAGCTAGTATTAAAGTATTTTGGTGAAGTTGTTCTTAAGTAACAAAAAATATTCTTGCTACAACACACAACATTGATATGTGTCACACAGGGATCTAATTAGTGCGATGAAAAGCGGATAGACATTGCTACCTCAGTTTATTCCACAACAGTTAAAAGGACGTGAAAGCTTATGTTTTTAAATTATATTTAACCTCATTATTTAAGAGGCAAGACTAAGCTGTTTGATGATAAAAAAGAAAGGCACTCAAGTAAAACTCAAATAAAATTACGAGATCCTTAATATTGTTATTGGGAAATGAAAAAAAACGCACGACACTTTAAAGACATTATTATCATATCTTCATATTAAATAATAATAATATTAAGATGTGGGTTAAATTGACATTTTAGGAGAGCGGATTTCACACGATGCTGCGACCCAAAAAGCCAATCGCTTTTATCTTTTTTATACATACTGCCGATGGACAAGAGCTGCCAGATAAAAGGAAATTTGCTGTTAAGATGCATCAATTGATAAGATTTCCTTCACTTCCGTAAATCATTATTACTTATTCATATCTTGTTACATTATGGCATATTATATTATTATAAAATGTATATAGAACTAATAATACAGCTCTAAAACATACATAGATTGCCAAACTATATTATTAATAGTTGGAACGGCAGCACCCAAAATACCGAGGTATATATATATATATTTTTTTTTTTTTGTGACGAACTACACAGATTGGCCTGAGAAGCTGGCCTTGACTGCTTCACCGGATTGAGAGGTTGCATAACTCTTAGGTCGCTTATCCTGAACCTCTATTGCTAGTAACTCGACACAAGTGTCCGCCCGGTGATGGGTTACCTCGGCTTAGATGGTTACTATGTGGGGGTGGAGTTGCTCGCGTCCGTAGGAGATACTTGAACCATGACACCCTACACGTGCCCCCGGGTAGTGCTAAACGAGCAACAAGTGCCGGTAGGCTTCGGCCTAATCCGAGGAGGTTTTCTGGGCGTCCCTCTGATAGCAGAGGGCGCGCCAGAGGGACGGAGGGCGGGCCCGGTGTTCACTAACCCTGTCACCGGGCAGGTGGTGTGACTACCCAGTCGCACTGCCACCGCCCAAAGACCGTAAACCGGGTGGAGTGTCGTTGATCATGTCTAGCGGCTCTGCCCGGAGCGAAGTCTTGCCTTAATTGGCCGGGCCGCGAGGAGAGTACCTCTATAAAAACTCCCCAATCCTAAGCGGAGAAAACAGCGCTATGGGATGCATGGTTGAGGGGCTTGTCAACCGCTACTGTAATGTCCGCGGGCACCTGCCGACACCCGTGTGTAGGTATACCGAGAGGTATACCAAGGCTTACCGTGGGTACAGGAGTCTCTGCCCCGGTGGACTTTTATTTCCTCCATACTCGTGGGTATTAATATGGATTCATTCACAAATAAAAATGAGGGAGCTAGGAGGAGGAGGCCCGTTTGGGCGGAGTCGAGGTGCCGGTCTTGGGGTGTCGCAGAGCGACCCCAGAACCGGCGTAGCGGAGGGAGCCGGAGCTGGGGTGTCGCAGCGCGACCCCAGAACCGGCCGTTTTGCTGCGCGCTCAGTCGCGACACGGAGGGAAAGCGGGGGAGTCAGACTCCTCCGTTATGTCGGTCGCCTCGGTAAGGTCTCCGACCTCCGGGGCGGCCAAGCTGGAAGGAAGCAAAACTCCGCCGCCTGCCTCTGCTGAGGAGGACGACGAGGCGGAAATCTGGGACCCGACGGTGGCCCCAGCTAATCGGAGGTCGAAAGCCCATCTCCCTAGGTCCCAAGACCTAGCTAGGGAGATGGCTGAGCGGCCAACGGAGGACCTGTGCAGTCGCATCAGGGCCTCCATGTTGGCAAATCAGCGTCTCGGACGGGTCGCAGAACCTCAAGGGCACGTACGTGCAGTATTTGCGCGTGGCGGCCCTTGAGGCGGAGGCGGCGAGCTCTGAGCTCGCTCGGAGGGTGTCGCAGCCTCCGGCTGCGGACGCGCTGCAGCGTGAAAACGCGCAGCTGCGTTCCCAGCTCTCCGACCTGACGGCGAGGGTGGAGCGGCTGACGCAGGAGTTGAGCGCCTTGCGAAATCGCGAGGCGTCTCACCCTCCGCCAGTCGCGGGCCCGAGCCGGGCTGCGGGTCCCAGTGGGTCCCAGGAAGCGGGGCCGAGTAAGGCCGCTGGTGCCAAGCCAGCGGTCTTCAAAAAGCCGCTGCCGCCAGCGCTGGCGGAAGGGCGTCATCGGAGAGCCGGTTGATGGAGCGCATCAGCGCTCTAATCGACCGGAAACTCTCCAGTATGGCGCCCGCACCAGCGGCTGCTGGCAGGGAGGGGGCCGCTCAAGCGCCACCGGCCCGACGACCGCAGCCGAAGGCCAGGGCGCCTTTGGCGCAACAGGCAGAGACCCAGCCGTCTCCCGTAGGAGAGACCTGGGCCGTGGTCGTCGGCCGGAAGGCGAAGAGGGCTGCGGGCAAGGCCGCCAATAAGGCGGCCCCAGCACCGAAGCCCCAGCCTAAGAAGGCGGCCCCCCCGAAGGCGGCGGCGAAGCCAAAGCCCAAGGCGGCGAAGCCGGCAAGGCTTCCGAGCACGGCGGCCATAACAGTCACCGTGCCGGAGCACAGTGACGCGTCCTATGCCGCAGTCATGTCAGCCGCTAAACAGCGGATCAAACTGGCAGACTGCGGCATAGAAGTAAATCACACGAGGGCCGTCACTGGGGCCCTAATCCTCGAAGTAGCGGGCGCTGACTGCGCGGCCAAGGCTGATACGCTGGCGGCCACAATGAGGGCGGCTGGTCGACCTGGACGTGCATATTGCACGTCCAGTGAGAACCGGCGAGCTGAGTGATGGACAGACGGTCCATCACTCCAGCTGAGGTGGTCGCAGCGGTGGCCGAGCAGGGTGGCTGCCAGGCCTCAGACGTGAAGGTGGGCGAGATACATCGCTCACCTTTGCGTCTGGGGTCGCTGTGGAGTGCAGTGTCCGCTCGGTGCGGTGCGTAAGCTGGCGACAGCGAATCGCATCCGCATCGGGTGGACGGCCGCGAGGCTGGTGGTGCTCGCCGCGAGACCACTGCAGTGCTTCCGGTGCCTGGAGCAGGGACACGTGCGTAGCACGTGCACTTGCAGGGACCGAAGCACGCGGTGCTACGCTTGCGGCGAGCCAGGCCATAAGGCCCGGCAGTGCACGGCAGCCGCGCTGAAGTGCCCGCTGTGCGCGGACCTTGGTCGCCCGGCCAACCATCGGTTGGGGACCAGGGCTGCGCACCGAAGAGGGAAAAAGGGAGAGTGACTCCCCTCCCAGAACCCACCAGTGCCGGAGGCCATGGAGGCCTCACCTTCGGGGTGAAGGTGAGGATCCTCCAGGGCAATCTGAACCACTGCCGAGGGTCGCAGGACCTGCTGATGCAGACCCTCGCGCAGTGGTCAGTGTCTCTGGCCGTGGTGGCAGAGCCTTACCGAGTCCCGGACCATCCTCGCTGGTTCGGTGACGACGGAGGCTCTGTCGCCATTACTGGGGTGGTGGCGCAGAGGACCCGCCCTGTTCCTTACTCGTTAAGGGACAGGGCTACGATACGGTGCAATGGGGTCCCCTGGCAGTTGTGAGCTGCTACGTCTCTCCCAACTGTACCCTCGCCGCTTACGAGGCGTACATGGATGCAGTGGGCGACTGCGTTCGCAGATGCTCGCCGCGTCCAGTGCTTGTCCTGGTGACTTCAACGCTCACTCCAGAGCGTGGGGTGCCAGGACAGCGCGCGAGAGACCGTGCAAGAGTGGGCGGCGGGACTGGACCTCCGGCTACAAACCGGGGTCCGTCAGCACCTCCGTGCGTTGGCAGGGGGAGTCGGTCGTCGACTTGTCGTGGGCGACTTCCTCTGCCGTACGCATGGTGTCGGGATGGAGGGTGGCGGAGGAGGTGGTCACACTATCCGACCACCTCCACATCATGTTTGATGTGGCCCTCCGTCCTCCCGCAGGTGCTGCCCGCCGGCACGGTAGCAGCCGACCGCGGCGATGGTCCCTCAAGCGGCTCGATGCTGATATGCTCGAGGCCGCTGCCATCGTCGCGGCATGGACAGAAGGGTCTTGCCCGATCCCGAACAAGAGGCGACCTGGTTCCGGAGCACAATGACGTCGATTTGCGACGTCGCGATGCCGAGCCGGGTCCCCAAGCTCCGGGCGGTGTACTGGTGGTCGGAGGCCATAGAGCAGCTTTGCGAGGACTGCTCCCGGGCCCGACGCCGGTACACCAGAGCCCGTAGAAGAAGGCGAGCCACAGCCGACGAAACGGCGAGAGCTTATGCGGGGTATAGAGGCGCCACGATCGCGCTTCAAAGCGCGATCAGGGAAGCGAAGGCTCGATCCTGGAGTGAACTCCTCGAGGGGCTGGAGAGGGACCCATGGGGGCGCCCGTACAAGATTGTACTGGGCAAGCTCAGACCGTGGGTCCCTCCGGTGACGGAAACCCTGGATCCTACATTCGTGGAGAGTGTGGTAGACACACTCTTCCCGAGGATCAGGGACCAACCTACACCCCAGCGATGCCGTCGGACCGTACCATCTGGTCCGACGAGCTGGGGTGACTGCCGAGTTGGATCGAGCCACGGGGCGCCTCAGGGCCCGCAATACAGCACCCGGCCCAGACGGGATTCCCGGAAGGGCTTGGGTGCTGGCTCTCGCCGCCGGCCTGAGGGGGAGACTTAGACGGCTGTTCACCAGCTGTCTGGAAGTCGGAGTCTTCCCTTCGGGCTGGAAGGAGGCTAGGATGGTGCTGATAAAGAAGGACGGTAGGACCGCGGAGTCTCCCTCCGCGTACCGACCCATATGTCTGCTGGATGAGGCGGGCAAATTATTCGAACGAATAATTGCCGCCCGCCTCAACTCGCACCTGCGGCAGGTAGGCCCCGACCTGTCGGAATGCCAATATGGCTTCCGGCAGGCGCGGTCGACCGTTGACGCGATCCTCCGGGTCCGTCAACGGTCGGGGCAGGTAGTGACCCGGGGTGGCGTGGCGTTGGCCGTCAATCTTGACGTAGTCAACGCATTCAACACGCTGCCCTGGGGAGCGATTAGAGGCATTGGTGTTTCACCACGTGCCTCCCCTACCTGCAACGCATCGTCGGGGCGTACCTGCATGGCAGGTGCATCCAGTACATGGGTCGGGACGAGTTCCATCGGAGGGAGGTGAATTGCGGGGTTCCGCAGGGGTCTGTGTTGGGGCCCCTGCTATGGAACCTCGCATATGACGCGGTCCTTAGGGTCGGTCTCCCCGCCGGCGTGAGTGTCGTTTGCTACGCAGACGACACGCTAGTCATGTCCGACGGGGAGGATTTCGATAGCACCATCCGGCTCGCCGAGCTTGGGTGGCATGCGTCGTGGACAAAATCCACGAGCTGGGTCTACGGGTAGCGCCTCACAAGACTGAGGCGCTATGGTTCCACAAGCTCCCAAGAGCTAAGGAACCGCCCAGCCGGTCGGTTCGCGTAGGTGACGTGTTGGTCGGGTGGGGTCGGAGATGAAATATCTCGGCCTCACCCTGGACAGTCGCTGGGGCTTCGAAGTGCACTTCGACCGCTTGGTCCCCAAGATCGATAAGGCAGTGGGTGCTCTGCACAGACTGCTGCCTAATCTTGGGGCCCCAGGAGGAGTCCGCCGCCTCTACGGAGGTCTCGTGCGATCCATGGCCCTCTACGGGGCGCCCGTGTGGTGTAACCGCTTCACGGGCGTCCGGCGCTACAGAGCTAAGCTTCTTAGCCTGCAGCACCGTTCGGATCGCTTGCGAGTTCAGACGGTATCTTATGAGGCGGCCACTATCCTGGCTCGGTTCCCGCCGCTCGACATTTTGGCGGAGCTGGACGCGCGTGTGTAGACGCGCGTCTTGGCAAATCGACGGCGGGGCCGGGCCGCCCCTGGATGCGGGAGAGGTGCGTCGGCAGGAGCACAGGCGGGCGATGGAGGTCTGGCGCGAGCGGCTCTCGGAGCGTCGTTGCTCGCGCCAACGCATCGTCTGTGCCTTCCTGCCGAACTTCGAAGCCTGGCTTAAAGGAGGAATGACGCGCACGTCACATACCGCCTGACACAGGTACTCACCGGGCACGGGTGCTTCGGTGAGTACCTGAACAGGATAGGGCGCGAACCGACCGCGCAATGCCACCATTGTGGCTGCGACCGGGATTCCGCGCAGCACACGCTAGCCGTGTGCTCCGCGTGGGAGGCGGAGCGGCGGATCCTGGTCCAGCATATCGGGCAAGACCTCTCCCCGCCGGCGGCAGTGGCGGCTGCGCTGGTGGGGAGAACTAAATGGAAGGCGCTGGTCTCCTTCTGCGAGTCAGTAATGACCCAGAAGGAGACCGCAGAACGGGATCGGGAGAGGGCCGATCCCGTTCGAATAACAGGCGGGCCGGTGGGAGACCGGCCCGCAGCCTATAGTTCTGGGCTCTCAAGAATAAGACTACGGTATCCCCTGCCTGTCGTAGAAGGCGACTAAAGGGGCCTCGGGTTCACTGGGCGACAAGGGTGGGGGCCTGAGTCGTCCACCAAAGTGGACCCGGGAAGAAGGCGACATCGGCTGGCCCGTGTCGCCTTGCGCTAATGAGGGCACAGGGGAGGGTAACCTCCCCGGGACGTGCTCTCCTTGAGCAACGTGCAGAGGGGCTCCGGTGCGTTCCACTGGAGATCCCGGAGCCCCTCGTCATGCACCGAGGAAAGGGCCACCGGGGAGGTTTTAGTGGGTAAGAACCCCACATAACCGCCGCCTTCCCCCCAGAAGGCGGGGTATCTTTTTGAAGATTTCCTCCCCGTGAACAAAAAAAAAAAAAAAAGATGGTTACTATGTTACGCGTAAGCATCCCGCTCCGAGGGCGCCCGAGAGGCCGACCTACGACTCGGTCGGTTGCTATTTTATGGATAATCTAAGGGACATTCAAAAGCTAAAATAACTTCGAGTGCCACTTCGGGAATAGAGGTATATTATACTCCTACTTCTACTTCCACTTATATTGCCGACCAATTCGTGCAACAGTAGAAGGTCAACTCTGTTGGTCTCTTAATTTTTTTTAAACACTTATATATAATATAATTGTACACTCTCTAAAATTTGAATGAAATTATTAGTTCTGAAAATAGGGCTGCTACTTTAAAAATAGCCCTTTGACAAGGATCACTCCGAAGCCATAGCTGTCATCTTAGTAATGATAATACAAATTCAACTGGAGTCGAAGAAATGCATGAAATACATGATATCACATTAATAATTCGCATGTAATACATGAAATGTTTTCTAAGAACCCATTCTATTGATTCATAAGATACGAAAGCCCACCGTATATAGTCTGATAAAGATATTGTCGTATAATTTAAAATTCGCAAAGGGCTGCTTGCTGTCGTTTTGTAGGATAATGCACTGTCCTTTTATTTCAGCATGCGTGTACTTTGTTGGTTGGCGAGGCCAACACAATAAAACCGTGACACCAACTTGCCAGACTAGATAAACATAAATCTGTGCAAACTCTGTTAACTTTGACGATACAATCGTGGGAAGAGAGACGTTAAACTGCCACATAATTGTTTGAGGTTGTGAATGGTAAGGGAATGCGCGACGTCAACTCGCCAAGTACTTACTAAGAAATGGGTTTCTTTGACCAGGCGAGTGTTATATATTTATCTTAATGTCACTGTGGCTGATAAAATAACGAGACTGTGAGTTTTTTTTAATGTACAAAGACTTGCATTTTATTGTTAATAAGCGTTAATAGTGCGATAACGATTTATTTAGCGTGTTTCTCACGTGACTTTTACAAAGTTTTTGAACAAGGAACATCAGCTGGGTGTGATATTTTAGACCGTGTCCTTTACTAATGATATCTGTTTATCTTTATGTATACGAATTATTCAAAAGTGGAGGTCATAACTCAACAATATTTATGTAAGGGTACGGTCTTTTGCGTTTATGTTACCTTTGATGTCTAACGAGCTCAGTGAAACAAGTCATAGTTTAGACTAACGCATGTGAGTGCGCTAACTTTGACATATATACTTCCTTATATATAATATACCTCACCTCGAACCTTCTTTAATAAATTTCTAACTTTCCCCGAATGCCACACGATTTTTAAGGCAATTCTTTTAAGATTGAGTAAGCCTCCCCTACTCAACTAATGTTTTTTAATCGTGTGTATTTATATACAATATTTTCTACTCAGACAACGAAATATTAAAAACTGGTATATGTATATTGCCGTTCATGTATTCCATGTAAATGTATATTATTATATTTCTTTATCTATATAATATTTTTAAAACGCTACGCTTTTTAGCGGCACTACGCTTAGCTTGCTCTTAAGCACTAACGGTTAGCTAAAATGCTAAATAGCATTAAGTTCGCCTTTGTACCTATACTTTGGTATTTCTTTTTATTTCAACGTAGACATCTGTTATAGCACCATCTTCGAGAACTAAATGAGATGCATTGTTAACACTGAGACAACTAAATGCACAGTGATATCAGTCGCTCAAATTAAGGAAAACGTAAATTTTTAAAAATAAATAATACCAAAATGTAATTTCGTGGACCGCTCAACTTTTGTTCTGGGGTCAATGAAATAATATTTTTTTTATTCTTATAGCAACAGGTTTATTGCAGGTCAATGGTGTTTTTGCCAAAAAAAACTACAGACGGGTAATTCATTCAACACAATAAGTTTATGATATTTATATTATGGGCAAATTTAGTTTTATAACATTTCAACAGTTCTTCCCAATAGCCATGATGATACTTTTTAAAGACTGTGTTAATTATATTTTATATATAGTAAATAATATTAAGATCGGCAATTGATATATAGATTACGATATATCAATAATATTTTTAAATAAATTATTTTTTTCGGGTCCACGTAATTGGTATCCAGAATTACTCCAACAAAAAAATGTGTTAAGACACATTGTGTGTGTTAATTGTGATTTAGATTGATATATATTCTTAAAAGTTCAGATTCTACCCATAAAGTGTTTTACTTATCATGTATCATCTAAGTACTGATGTAATTGTAAATATAACAACTTGCTTTTCATGTCCCGTAAATTGTATTCTATTATGACAAAAAAATATTAGTACGATTAATGTGATTAAAATTTAATTAAATATACAGATAATCACCGTAACAATTAGATGACTAACGGAATTCGTTAATAGAATGCCTTTTTTTAACTATAAATTTATCTGATAATAAAATATTGCATAAGAATAATAAATGCGACGATCATTGGCCGATAACGGGGAGGTCAGTATAGGACAATAACCATAGGTGCGGTGGACGAACAATAAAATCTCTACATCTTGTCAATAATTCATCATAGTTTTTGTCGCGAAACGACCACGCCCGGCTCTTTAGCTCCTCTAACTGTATTTAATGAGCTTATTTTCGTGTTGCAGGGAGGCGCTTTATCATCTGAACATAATTGACCCGGCACTTTATAACTGCCCAATGTATCATTGTCATGATAAGTATTTACATACAGGACGTCAGTTGAAACTTATCTTTGCTATAGATACTTTTTTGTATTTTATCATCGTTCATGATCTTAATGTACCTTATAAGCTACTATTAATTGATTAAATACAAACAAATGTTTTTTTTAATTACGTGGGTAAACATAGTGGTCTTGAAATAGACTACACTTCAACAGTTTGTGAAATATTTAACCGTGACGATCTAATTATTATATCTTGAGTGGTCACGGTTGTTAAGCATTCGTTTTCTTTGATATTTTCAAAAGAAATTGAAATATGCTACGGCCTATGTAAAGAAAATGTTGCCTATTGTTATTAAAATAATTAATCAGATGAAGTTCAGGAATTAATAGTTCCGTGTTGTAAGAAGGAAATGAAGTGTTAATTTAGCGAAGACTGAGCTTAAAATCTACAAATTATATGATGTTTTAAAATATTATGTTCCATTAAGTCCTCCTTGTACACTCTTTGTGTATTTAAATAAAACTCTGTCCACATATAGTTATGAGGTATTTGTTCATATATTGCTGTTTTAAGTGCGTCAATAGCCTAATGGTTTAGGGTACGGCCTGCGAATCGTAAGGTCGTGGGTTCGAATCCACCATTCGACTATTGCCGTGAACCATGTCCTAGGACAAGCTTAAGCTTAGTTGGAATGGTTAACAAGATTGTTAGTAATATTTCAGGAAAAAAAAAAGAAATATTGCTAGCTTTCTTTTTTAAAAAAAAGGTGTATAAGTATCTCCAGGATGTTACTTATGTAAGTTGCCATAATGATCTTCCAGGTTTTTGTTATCCGAGCCTCAGTCTCTATAGACCCGACGGAGATTTCGGAATGAATAAAGTTATAAATGTTGCACTAATACAAGGAAGTTGTATGCAGTTATATTACATTTTTATTATCAAAACAAATAGTAGATAACTGCAAGGAGACAGAAATGAAAGTGGAAACACAATTTATTTTAAAAGATCTCGTCAAAGTGGACGGCCGTAAAGCGCGTTGTCACACACGATAATACAAATTAAGCTGGCACTGATCGTATCATGACGTCGCTCCGGTAATTTTCTTGATAAGCGGTTACTGCCCACTTTAATAGCATCCCTCGTGGACACAGAGGGCAAAATAAAAGGACTCTTAAATCTGTTCGATGCTTAGAACGATGCCCGAACAAAAATAAAAAGCAATGTAACAGGATATTACTATAAGATTGCATTTCCTTTTCAATGGAGCTTGCGATATAAATTCTAGAATCTACATAGTGAATAGTCATTTATAAATTGAAGTCAAGATTTTCAATACAAAGAATATGAAATGGTAGAACTACATACAAACGCTCACGGCCGTCACACAAATGGGTAGGCAGATAACGTCTACTTATTACGTTCCTGGCACACCTTTTTTGCATACTTCCACAAACAGAATGGGCGGGTAATAGAACTCCTTTCCTGCATATTTAACACTCCGCCTATCTTGACGATAGCACCCTCTATCGATCCCATTACTTACGGTGTTAGCTTTACGACCAAATGACGAGATAGTTCTCAATTCCTCTGCATGTATTTTGTTACCTCATAACTTTCTACTGGGCGAACCGATTTTCATGATTCTTTTTTACTTGAAAGCCGGGTGCCTTCCGTGTGGTCACTTCTATCTCATTTGGTCTTCATTTGGTCCAGTTCTGACAGTGACACCATATAAGTCATAAATTTGTTTGTATTAAGTGCGCGACAAATTGAAGAATAGATCAAAATCACGCCAATCAATTTCGATTATTCATTTTTATTGTAAAGGATGTGCTTCAAAGATACTCGTAGTTTGGCTTGGGTTAGTAAGTAGATAGATAGTTAGGTTCTGATTTATTTTATTTCCTAATATTCCTATTTGAAGTCAGTTTTTTTTTTTTTTCGTAAATATACTTGTTAACACGCTGTTTGGGTAGTTATTAAACTTACGCTGAACCTTTTTTTTTTGTTTTTGTTGTCGGGGAGGAAATCTTCAGAAAGATACCCGCCTTCTGGGGAAGGCGGCGGTTATATGGGGTTCTTACCCACTAAAACCTCCCCGGTGACCCTTTCCTCGGTGCATGACTTACGCTGAACCTAGGTTAATGCGTAACTTTGTTTAACCTGAGGTTAAACTCTGGTAATTTTTTCAATTGTCACCGAAAGAGATGTGTAGTGCGAGACTATATGGGTAATGCCCTGTAATAATGTTGGATATTTATTTATTAAATCTTTAAAGCTAAAATCGTGTATAAACACAGTAGGAATAAACAACATCAAAAATATTATCACACATTTTTCTAAATACCCGAACGAATCCTGCAAACCACGCGCTTTACGTTATCAAAAAAAGCTTTTTAGTAAAAGCAGTTATAATATTTTACTACATCATAAAATGGAATAAAAAACTCAATAGATGTTATTAGCTTTAAGCTATTGATTTTTTTAAATTGAGGCAGCTTTTTTTGGATCAGCGGTCTGTCTGGCGATCGTCCACTTGGGTGGTCGTGATACCACTGCAACACGCACGCACCTAATTATTTCCACTTCAATGTAAAAAGATTAGACTCCAATTCACCAGATGATAGCCAACTCGGTTCTTGTTATGTGGCAAAGTATGAAGCATTTGTGGTTATTTTTTAGTTAACGTAAATGAGAAATTTATACATCTTGTTTATTTTATGACATGCAATTTTTAAAATTAGATAACATTTAAACGAGTACAAAAAAGCAGAGTCTATTTGTAACCAATTTAAAAAAAATCTAGGTTCTAATTCGACTGTATTTTTAATGTTTGTTACCTCAGAACTCTCGATGAACCAATTTTGATGATTATTTAAGCTGGTGCTTCCAGTGTGGTCCCATTTCCATTTGGTCAATTTCTGATAATGGCATTGCATTCGTAAGAAAATATATGCCTTAAATCTGATCAACGTTATTTTCGATTTGAAGTCGGTTTTTGTTTTTACTCGGAAATATTATGTTAATTAACATTAATACACTCATAGCAGCGTCAATTATGACACGATTTTTTTTATTCTAATTGAATTTATTATGATTTGCTTATAAAGCAAATCGTACTCAAATCAATCTATGTTTTCATTTGAATGGACTTTACTTACCCTGGTTGTAACTATGTTGGTGAAATCATTTACTTTAAATAGATAAGATTTTCTGTTCTTACAATTTAAATACTATACGAATCCTTACGAAATGTATTTAAATGATTGTGTGTTTACCATGACAATAACTACAGTATTTGAAATGCAAGCGGTAAATAAAATTTCCTCTGAAAAAAAAAAGTTCCCGCAGATTTCGATAAGGAGCGCGTCGGCAGGCGGAAGAATCTGAGACAATGCGTACGAAGTCGGCTAGCGTGCACATCCGCGGGATATTTGTACGATAGTGTTTGCAATTAGGGCCGTCTGGGAGGCTAGGCGACGCTATCGCGGCATCCGGCGTCGCGGCCCGCTATCGTGTGAGAGATCGAGCGCCCGCCACAATCGGCCGCCTTTACTGTCGCCCAGCGCCGCCTCGCGCCGCCCCGCAGCGGGGCTAATGTGGCCGCAGATGCGTTTGCGTGACGTTAAGGGTACTGCGATTTATTTGTTTGCCCGCTTGAGTGCTTTATAGCGGACTCCGGCGGACTGGCTGCACAATGTACGTGCAGATTTATTAAACAAAAGAACATCAATAAGTGGGAAATTAGTGATGTCCTATTTGGTATGTGCGTGTGTGTTCTAACGGTATTTTTAGATAAGCTATACATTACTCTAAATTTGAGAATTTATGTATTAAATGAATTGATAGTATAAGATCGCAGCGCTTTCGACTTACAAAGTTAGTTAATTTTTCAAAGTTGAAATAAAAAAATTGTTCTATGAAGTAAAGTATATAAGCCTTTATGAAAAATTTAACTAAATGTTAAGTACGGAAATGTTATTTTTTTAATATAACTTTTTATTTGTTTTTTTGTAATTTAATTGTTTTTCCAATATTTGCAATTATTGAATAATATGCGAAATTCAAATTCATGAATTTAATTGGTAAAATATCTATATAGTATTATGTTTTATAAATGCTTTTTTGAATTCCTCTCAAATTGTCCATTAGTAATGAATATATGGAAGATGCAAATTTAAGTTCTGTAGCGTAATTAGCTCTGATAAATTTGTGTTTGTCCGACAGTGGAACCTACTGCGCAAGATGTAATAAAAGTGTCGGCGTACAAGTCGTAAGCCTTGATTATCTCCCGGGAGAAATGTTGCTTAGGAAATGTTAGTTGGCGATATATTTTATGTAATACGAGTGAATCAATTTGTGTCGTTACATACTGGCTGTCTGTCTACCGTAAGTCTGTCTACCCCGCTAGAGGCAAAAAGAGACGTGACAGTGTATAGCGCCAGAATATTTTTTATTTATGTGTTTTGTGGTTGTTACACCTGAAAAATAGTTCAAACTTTTGAAAAGGCCTTTTACAGCTTTATCTATGCTAAATCTATCTGCCAATTTATTAGGAAATTACAAAGAATGTAAGCCGTGATACGAAGCTGCGGTCTTAAAACTTGGCTGATCTATAATTTTAATATTTCCTGAATGAGGGCAATAATCTTTGAAGGAAATATTGTTAATTCATGTAAGCAATAAATAGATAAGACTATTGGATTGCGGTATATAGTATTGGTACAGTAAGTTAGGGTCTATGTTTTGACAGTTGCCTGGATTCAAGAAGATACTTAGACCTAAGCGAAATCCTTGGGAAAACTTAATTCGGTGTATTTAATTATTTCTAAAAAAGATCAATAGAAAATTTTACATAAGAGCTATGATGATCGCAAACTGACAGCCAATGATAGATCTTTGCAGATAGGACAATCTTTATAATTATATTGTAGTGTGAAAAAAACCAAATACTCTAAAAACACTAAGAGTAACGGTTTTACTTATTAATAAAATACATTACGATAAAATGACTGTCTTACAGATAAAATTGTAGCATTAAAAAGGTCTAGTTTTAATTTTTAAAGTATTTATTAATTATATAAATGCCAGTGGCTATATAAATTAATTTTATCTTTGCCGATAGAAGATGACAAAGGGAGATGGATAAGAATATGATAGCTCGCGGATTTCTTGATAATGCTAAAAGTGATTGATTGTGTTGAAAGTGAAAAATTTGAAGTCTGAATTAAAAACAAGAGCGTTTCGCTCTTAAGAGACAGGTATTTTTGGAACGAAGTTCCTTACGGCAGGCTTGTAGGAAATAACGGTTTTATTGCGCGACCGAACCGAAAAAAATTGGAGGCTAAAACCAAAAGAAAAATATATAACGGAAATGCTATAGCCGTATGCAGGGCGGCCGATAGCGTGACTATTAAGCATGTAGTTCAACTCTCTGATCACAGGTGTCGCTTTAACGAATTTTATTATTTTAATAAGCATTAATTAATTATTTATGTAATTTTATAATGACGGCATTAAAATGAGACATTATTTTTATTATCTAAAATACTGAATGTCCTAAATACTTTTATGTACTTACATAAAAAGTAATGAGAAAAATGAAACAAAAATCAAGAAAATATATACAAATTAAGCAATATTGTTTTTTGGTTATATTATTCGAAGCAACTTTGTCCCTACCTGGTGTCCCATGACACCACATCATTTTTTTTTGGCACGTATACATTAAAATGTGAGATTCGTGTAGCGAATTGAAGGATCACCTTCAGTGAGCATCAAAATGATATAGTAGTGTGCCCGTTGATGACCTATAGTGTCGTGTCGCGAGACCGGCGGTCGGTGTCTAACTGTTGATAATTAGGAGTGGACGTTTAATGGCCGATGACGGTAACGGCGAGTGTGCTGATGCGAGCCGCTTCCGTACTACACCCATCCACTGCAATAAATACGACGCCTAGTGTGTAATTCGTTTACGGATCGATTTCTTGTAATACGTGTGGGACAGCGTAATCGTGCCTCTAGGTGCTAATGAGGAGCTCAGCCTACTGTTTCTTGCAAATAAATGATTCTAGTATCTTTGAGAAACATCTTGAAAGGCAATACTGGAGTTGTTTATTCTAATTCATCTATTTTGAAATATGTCTTTGTACGTTTAGCTTGATTTCTTTTCTTAATTCATATTATGCTAAAATAAACATTTTGTGTTAATCGATCATTATTTTTTTAAGAATTTTTTCGTTACTTTTAAGTTGTTATAAATTTATTGGTATTAAAGTAGCTGGACTTCCTGCCACTTCTTCTCTTAACGCGCTAACCCATCCCGAAGTTGCAATTACAATAGTAATAGTACTAGAATTTCTAGTAATTCAATTGAATCATATGATCGAGTTGTGGTATCAAGGTATCATTTTGGGGGCTCTTGCGCTAAGTTACTTATAATAGAGATGACTAAGCGATCTCAGAGTTCGGCTACCTCACAACCCGATAAAGTTATAAATAACAGCAATAAATCATAAAGTACCTGCGACTGTAGACTTTACACTAATAATTGCAGCTTCTTGGTCTAATATTAAATCAAGAGTATTTTTAAATATAAACAAACAAAAGTTAATATACCACACTCAAGCTTTGTTCTAAAAAGACAAAGAGCTTTTCCTGGACACTTTTAATAACAACATTCTTTACGTCTGAGCAATCAATGAGGCAAGGCGTGCTTAGAAACGACCCCTTAGTGTTAAATACAAATAAGAGTAAAAAAGTATAAGAAGTATTCTATTTTATACATGAATGTAGAATCATATGTTTCGCTTCATATCACGAGTAAATTACTTGAAGATTTTGTGTATTGTAAGCGATATTGCATTTCTTTTAAAGACTAATTTTTAATAACTCCCAACGTGACTTGTAATCAGTTGCAACGCCTTATTCAGCGGATGCTTATAAGTTAGAAAACAAATTATACGGTAACACCAAAACTTTTAGGTTAATACATAACAGTACAGTGATTACTGTGTCAGAGAGAAACATAGAGTGTCCTCAAAAATATTCCCAGTTGGGGAATTCATGAACAGATTTTGATTTTTTTTCGAAACAGTTTCAATGACGTCCCGTATTAATTTATGGCATGGCTTTGCCGATAATTTATAATACAAGAGAACTCATAAAAATCTTGAAATTATCTAGAATAGTTTTAATTGAGACACTACTAGGTAAATAAATCTTAGCGACAATAATCAAAAATATGGAAGAAGAAAGAAGGAAAGCCAAAACTTGAATAAAAGGTAGAAATAAAACAGAGCGCTCGATTCTAATAACATTTAATATTTAACCTGTCACGTCTGACTTTATTTCGATTTTTGTTTTTAGATATAAACCTTAACTCGTAAATATATTTGTATTTATAATTCTTTCACTCTAAAGTAACTTAATACTATCAAAATATATTTGTCCGTGTCCGTTGTACATACATTTTAGTCCGTTAACATTTCACTATAAATGCTGTACAATCCAAAATGCGTAGATGTGACAATGTAGTACGATGAATATTGATGCGGAGACATCGCAATTTATGGAGATTTCTCTCCAGTCTAAGGACTGACAATCATATGTAATGTCTATGTTTACAGCTTAGAATTCACTGGTAACATGGTTTCCGACATCGTTGGTAGGGAATGAAAGGTGTGCAAGTAGAAAATCAATTACTTTGTCTTAAAATATTAAATTTCTACCAATGATTACTACAACTTGGTAAGCTACATGATTGCTATTGTTCGCAATGTTTACTTTATAAAGATGGAGAATATAGGTCAGTTAAGAAGCAGCATGATACTTTGTTTTAACTTTAAAGCTTTAGGTTCCTTATCCTTGATTTTATAAAAATTAACGGCAGCTGATTTTTATCGCAAGTAAATATTATGTAACTTTCATTAAATTTAGAAGGACTGAACTAGAACATTGATTTAAAATTAGAAGGACTTGTACAAACAAATCTCGTTACAAAGCACTAAGAAAAAGATAGAAAGATTTCAATTTACAATTATTAGATATTTAACTTAGTAACGGCTCATACACATAATATCACAAATAAAACATAATTTCACCAATAGATGCTATAAAACAAATGATTTCAAATCCTATCCAAAATGGCGTTTTCTTCCACTATTTCTATAAATATCGGTTGAGAGATCTCAAGACAATTTGTGCTGGTCTTACGAAGCCGGGATTGATTGTTTAATATATATCTTGTAACGCCAGCGTTAATCACATCCAAAGCCAAATCTCTGCAATGACTTCCGCTATCCGGTGACGTCACAACGTCATGCATCCAATTGGGACAAGACAGTTTTTCATACGGGATAAGACAACGTTAGCTCTGTTAGATCTAACCCATAATACTAGTGTTTTTATAACTAAATAGTGTTTTATTTAAATTCTGTGAAAGTGTAATTAATTTCCGTGATTGCATAAGTGCCATAATTCGTTACAATTTTTAGTAATTGGAATTGCGGCAGAAAGAACAGCCTGTATTGTCGATCGGTACTTTATTTGAAATAAATAATCGATAACTAAATACAAGCGATGCAGGTGCGCCGTGGCAGACGTCGCTGTCGGACATTTGTGTACACGCAGCGCTACAAAGGCCAGGTAATTCTTATGACTAAACATAAGACATAGATCTGGAGACCGGCGGTACGTACATTTGACATTGAAAAATAAGTGACGTCTCCCCCCGCGGGCGTAATTCAAATGGCTAGCTAAATATTTATAACGTATCTCCATTCCGTTTTATGTTAAATACGATTCCGTATACAATAAATTTCGCGTCGCATATAAATGAGTGTGCTTTCCTTATGGTCATATTACTAGGATGAATTTATTCCGTGAAGATGCTGTTTAAATTTAGTGTTGTTTATGTAGAAACCGGCCAGCATTCAAAAGCGTTCTTCGCTACAATTGTATGATTATATTCCATTATGATATTTTAATAATTAAAACTACTCGTCTACTCTTGAAGTATATCATTTCCAATAAATCGAATAAGGTTGAGTTATCCGTCCAATTTGTGGCGCACATACTCGATGCGAATTTAAGACTTACATGGTTTTCTCATGGATCTCATTGTCAGAATTGGACCAAATTTAATTGGAACAGGAAGCACCAGCTTTTAAACAAATAAGAATCATCAAAATCGGTTCACCCAGTCAAAAGTTACGGGGTAACAAAAATGCAGACGTATTGCGAACCTTAAAAAAGGTAACATTAAAAACATGCAGACGAATTGAGAACCTAAAAAGGTAACATTAAAATGCATGCAGATGAATTGAGAATCTCGTCCACAAAAACTAAAACTAATATGTAAATAATTACGCACTACAATACGATTACATTTCTATGTCTTATTTTTAAATTAGTAACCACGCACGTAAGTTTCGATTCAAATTACTTAACGCGATTGATCAGAGATTTTTGTCTAGACGTGTTTACTGGTGAAACGGTAAGAGTTCCGGGAGTTCGGCGCAAGTGTCGTTGCCGTATTTAAATGTACGAAGTGCGTCCAATCCATTAGTCATTAACGTTACAAGACAAATGGTAGCCGTAGACAAGGATTGTCTACACTATTGTCTACAATATACACAAATATAGTTGTTTGACGTTATTTAATTGGTAGGGTACATTTTAAATAATATATAATGAAAAATTAGCAGTCATAGGGACTGCCGATAGAAGTGGAAATATATAATTTAGAATTTTAGTACTAAGATTTGAGATTTCATAGTATTTAAATTAAAATTATCAAAATCAATTTGGTTTTCACATATTTCACACTCCGAGAAACAATTACACCCATATTTATATGGTTTATTTATTATTGATATATATTACGGACTGTACAAGTATCTACTCTCTGTATCTACTCTGGTAGAAGACGTCAATGTTTAATTATTTACACTACTAACTTCAATAACAACTATGCATTAAGCATAGCACAGGTTAATATAGTCATATGTATGCGACAGCCCTGTAGTTCTGGGCTCTCAAGAATAAGACTACGGTATCCCCTGCCTGTCGTACAAGGCGACTAAAAGGGGCCTCGGGTTCACTGGGCGACAAGGGTGGGGGCCTGAGTCGTCAACCAAAGTGGACCCGGGAAGAAGGCGACATCGGCTGGCCCGTGTCGCCTTGCGCTGCGAGGGCACAGGGGGGGAGGGAGTAACCTCCCCGGGACGTGCTCTCCTTGAGCACAGTGCAGAGGGGCTCCGGTGCGTTCCACTGGAGATCCCGGAGCCCCTCGTCATGCACCGAGGAAAGGGCCACCGGGGAGGTTTTAGTGGGTAAGAACCCCACATAACCGCCGCCTTCCCCCCAGAAGGCGGGGTATCTTTCTGAAGATTTCCTCCCCGTAAACAAAAAAAAAAGTCATATGTATGCGAAAGAAAAAACATACGAACAAAATGCTTCCGATCTAAAGTGTCAAAATGTTTTTTCATTGGCCAGCGAACTGATCTAAGGAGGGGTTGAATGGAGTTTACTTAGAAACTACATAAGAATGATGGATGTTCTTCACAGCACGCAGAACACAACTTTTCTATAGATTTTTACTCCTCTACGCCTGTCATTTCCTGCATGTATAAGTTTTGTTGTCTCTATGTATAATATCGACACCAGCAATTTTAACTATTTAACTCATAAAAGTGTACTTTACAGTAGAGGGAAAAACGTGATATATTTTAATTTATTCATGACAATATAAATTTTTTTTATAGTTTTTCATAGCTTAAGGTAGCGAAATATACACGTACCTTGAGTAAACGTGTTATAAATTGTTAGTGTCGATATGTTAACGATGATTTATAAACATGGTAAGGAATAGGCATAAAAACAAAGTACGAATAAAACGTATTTGTGTCATCGAGGCCTTTGGCTGCACCCGGATTCCGCGAGCGTCACGAGCTCTTCGATACAAGTATGACGCGCGACGTTACTCAGATAATGCTAATGTCCACCGATACAAAGATGAAGAGGCGCCCGATACCACATTCACATACAATAAGCGTATCGGTTAAATGGCCGTCAAGTGGACTGAGCGGATTGTATATGCCGGAATACATAGCTTCGATTGAAAGATAATGATTGGTAAAGCTGTCGATAACAGTGACGGAGACTATTAGTTTAGATGTTGTACAAGGCTTTAACGGTGTGATTATTACATTTACTATATACAATATACCAATTTAAAACGGTATATGCCTATATAAAAATGTAACATAAAATTGACAGGCGATCATCGATATTGACACACTAATCTCGCATCATTTACGTCTACTCTACGTAGCATGTTACTTATTTACGAGTTCGCGTCTTTTTAAGCGTCTTAAGTAAATTTCTAACCTAGTTTTACACATTTGCAGTATCGACAGTATTGACACTGCCACTCACTTCCACCTTGATAGGCAAAGGTTGTCTAGGGCTGTGACCATCGCAGTTAAGCATTACAATGACTATTGAAATTACTGGCCTAATAAAGCTATCATTATGATCATCATTATCAACATCATCATGTAAATACTACTTGAAGTACCCAGCAAATTTTTAACTGACTAAAAAAAATCTGTGCATTTTTAATATGATGCCATTCTGCTCGATATCTCGATATAACTCCCTCCCTACTTCTACCTACGGAGCGTTATACCGAACAAACGACATATTTCAGCGGTATAAATATTCTTTATTATTGTTACCTCCTTCATCTTTTCTATAAGTCCGAACCAACGAAGCATACCTTTCTCGATTCTCGACCTCTTTAAATCTGATAAAAAATAGTACAATGATAAAAAAACAACGATTCCGAAAATTACATTGGTTGCCAGACTAAAATGTAACGCAGCGTTGAACACATGGCTAATGGGAAGTACACCGAAACTATATAATTACTAGTCCACGCAGGCCTGGAGCGTTTCGCTCATCCCAGACACCGCTCGTTCCACAATCCCGCTCTAGCTTTAATTAACACAGTACAAACGCGCGAGTTTAAAAGGAACGGACGTGATGTACGCCGGAAATTTATTAAAACCATACACCGAAGAAAGCGATTTGTAACAAAAAGAGCTTTATGCAACAGAGCATCGCTTCCCGTGAAAGATATTGAGCAGACACCGTTCGTCTTTTTGCGTCTATTACAATTCAAAGCGTAGCACATTTGTAACGTAAAGAAAATTCAAATAAATAATAGAAATGTGTGCTTAATCTATGTTGCGCGCTGAGCGCCGGCCAACGCAAATAGATATACGCGGGGCCGGGTGATATATTTATAGTGGTATATTTGTATGCGGGCTGTAAATGTAAATACGTCTGTCTGTGTACCGAGATGAGGTGGCCGCGCCGGCGGGCGGACAATGCATGCGAGCGCTCCGTACGTGATCGACCGCCAAACCTACTCGATTTAATCACATTAATTGATACAACCGTTAGGACGTAATGATGATGTATTGTGAAAATAATTTGATATTTTGAAGTATAGCGTGCAGTGTGTAGAAAAAAGGAATTCAGGTACCGCAAGAGGATGAGAGTGGATGGTCCATTCTGTCTCGCTAGAGGTATTTGACTCCGGTTTGTACTTTGCGGACAATGCTGTCAAACATGACCAATATAATTGAACCCCGCGCACTGCGCTCTGTAATCTCAGGTGAATTACACATGAGATATGAGTTTTTTTACGAGTCGAATTAGTGTACCTTATACGATTGGTCTATCTACGTGTGAATAATGCAATTTTTATAATGGAGTGAAATCAGAATAGAAAATATTTATAGAAATAAACATTCTATAGTACAAATTACTATATTAACAGTAATGACCCAGTGACTGGAAGTACGATTTAATAGTAGTAAGATGAAGTATAGTAATCTAATTAAGTAGAAACTTGCATACTTAAGTACAAGAAGCTAAGCCAAGATTTAAAGGCGGGTTACCAATGTAAACAAAGAATGCGAAATTTTAATGACATGCGTCCTTTGAATCCAAGCGTGGTACACAGAGACCACTCTGGCCGCTTTTCAACGAGCTTATTAGGGGTTATGATATAAAATGGGAGTTTAGCAGAGTAAAAAGAGAAATACCAGGCAGAGGGTAAAAGAGAAATTTATAGTAAGCGGGTTTATGTACTTAAGAAACTGAAAAGTAGAAGTAGAAGCTAACCAGGATTCGAACTTTTTTGGAACAATCATGAATCGGTTCACGCGTCGCAGACGCCCTGCTGCATTGCTATTAGCTTCTCTGCGACCGCTGTGTCCCTGCTTCTCGTGGCCATTTTTAGGTTGTAGTCCACTATGCTCTCCCTTGATGCGGCCATTGCCCTTGTCATCAGTCTCCCTATGTCGTCGTCACAGTCATCTGTATAATAGACACAGCTGACGGTGTACCGGATATACCATGCCACTACAGCATGTTGGACGCTGTCGTTAAAATTATTGACATTGTAAAAAGTGTGTTACCTAATTATTTTATAAAACAAGTAATAATTACTAGTAAGCTGCTAATCGATAAGGTCTTAGTTATAAATTAAAAGCGCACCCAAGGTAGCTTGTGACAGAGTTAAATCTTATCTTAAGAAAGCACGTGCCATGACTTTAAAGTAATTTCTGTCTACCTTAATGAATACAAAAAGCATATGCAAATATGCACACAAAAATAAAAAAAAAAACATTAGCTAGTTACATTAGGCGCGAAATTAAGACGGAGCTTAACGGTAAAAATATAACAAATTCCTACATGCATCCATCTAGAAGGTAATTAGGTACTGCGGTCACGATTACAGGCGAAGTGATAACATTAGACGTGTGAACCCATAATTTGATACAAAACTTATAGTGCAATGAACTTGAGGTAATTTGGTAAGAGGCCAGAAAATGATCTGGCCACTTAAGTAACTAATTCTCTCACTAAATTGAGAGCAAAATAGCTCTCCGGCTCTTTACTTGTACGTGACTTAAGTGTAATTTAAATAGGGGAGTGTTTTTATTGGCACTAAGAAGTTAATAATGCTTAATGTATCAATATCATTTTGACATTAACGGTTGTGTATGCTTGTGAATAAAGTTAATATTAAGATTGGTCCAAACTTGAGAGAGCGTGCCCCGTTAAATCTGAATAAGTAACTGTAGCCGGAGATAATGTAACAGAAACTTGACGTGTAGCAACAACAATACGATTATGAAAACAGTTATAGGACATTTATTGCCGTGACTGAGTTACTGTGACCCTGCAGCACGCTGCAAGAGTATTGATATTTAATGCGGTCGTAGCAGTAAAACGTGACGTTCTGGGACAGTTAGTCGGGATGATTTGCTGTTCCTGTTTCAAGGGACGCGGTGGTCCTGAGGGATCTCGCTTTCGACAGTATTTATTGGTCTGTTGCAATGAACCTCGATACCATCATTGCGACTACAGAATTAGTATCAGGTCGTTGAATTTATATCTAGCGACGCTTCATGTGTCGATAGAATCAAGAATGGATAGGCCCGATCGGGAAATGTATGTACGTATGTAGAAACTTGACGTAAAAATAATTGTTGCTAATATTTCTGGTTATTAATCACATCCTTCTTTTAGTGACGTAATTAATCATTTCTTTGCACTATTCTAACCCACATAAAATAATTAATGCAACAACAGTTACGTTATATATAATTTCAAAACATTAGGTAAGAACGCAAGACATCTGACCAATTAACAAGCATTATCATTGCAACCAAGTGTAATTTACACTTGCGGTATGTAAATTAAAAACGCATATTACGCTGACCGTGACTTACGTGTAAGCGCGCAGCTGACAGCTAACAGAACGAGAATAACTGAAGTGGCCCACAATGTGTCGTTACGGTTAGGTGGCATTAGCGGAGTCTGGCGCGCGGCTAACGCGGGTTCAATGCCAACGAGCACGGCCAAACGGATTTGTACGACTTCATGGAATAACAGGGCAGTTGGGAGCCTTTCGCGTGCCCGCTACCAAGATACCGACAATCGTCGCGTGCGAGTTACGTCGGGGCAAGAGAGCATGGTACGTGCGTTAGATCTCGCCACACGATAATAAAACAATAGAACCGTTTTGCAGACACCGTTTAATACGCAATCGAGATCAGATCTACACTAATGACGCCTACTAAATATAAAGCTTTATTTATTAATAATTTTATAGAATTTCTCCATAAACTCGTTATCTTTAGCACCTTTAAGAATGTAGATAAGAACTATATAGTAGATATAAAATTCCAAAAAAAGTACAGTTAGGTGATAGATTAGACAGACTCCATTTTCCACATTTTGCTTGTTTGTAAATAATAAAATTAAATCATAAATATAGCAAGCACATCAATGCAAAAACTTCAAGATAAATAATGCTCATTCTGTGTCGTTCAAAAACGAAATAAAGAAAACAATGATTAAAATTAGACAGTAGTCTTAATTTTTACTATAACATCGGAAAGTCAATGCTTTAAGTTTATTTTAATTCTCTCTCTTATTTTAATATGTAATTTTTTATTATTACGAACTTAAGGCATGGAGCGCGTCCTTCCCCCTCGAGACGTGCTCTCCGAAGAGCACAGTGCAGTGGGGCTCCGGTGCGCTCCACTGGAGATCCAGGTGCCCCTCACCATACACCAAGGAAGGGCCACCGAGGGGTAAGAACCCAACATAATATACATATCTTGTTGAAGATTTCCCCCCCGTCAACAAAAAAAAGTTACGAACGTAAGACATTTGTTTTTTTTTTTAATTACCTACCTCTAAATAGAATTAGAACAATTTTATATGAAAATATAAAAGAAATTTATTTCTTAATTATGTACACTTATGATTACTTTTTATTACAATACCGTAGAATTTACAAAAGCCTAATGAAAGAGTTTGCATGCCACATTACCAGCGCCAGGGAATGCTTCTCATAATGAATTTAAATTACAGCCTATGACTAAGCTCAAATACCTATAATCGATTGATCGAGCAATTTTATTGGCTACGTGATGATTTTATAGCACGCACATGCCTCTATGTGCAAAATCAATAAGGACGAAAATTATTTGAGTTAACGATTTAGCAACCTATAATAATCAGACATGTTAATACAGGGCTGCCTACACTCTGTACTCGGTATAAAATTGATAATTCACAATGCAATGCTAATTATGTTTTTAACTGACTTCAACAAAGGAGGTATGTATTTTATTTTTAGTACACTCATTAATGAACCTATGTTGATTGTGTTCGAACCTTAGGTTCCGAAGATATACCAGGTACCTATTAACTACTAAAAATTGCACAAAGCAAACGTGGTGGGAAGCAAGACAATATAAGACTAGGCGACAATAGATTATATTGTTGTAGATTTATATGGATATATGAAGCTGACATGGTATAGACCAATCACATAAAAATCCGAAGCCGGGCAAATTCAGTAGAAAATCGGGCCCTGGTATTAGGCCGGGTAATCGCTAGGCAGAAGAAGAAAACATTGACATATAAACGAACAATGAATTTTTTCTTCAAATCAAAGATTAATTATAATAAGTTGTAATCAAAGAAGTATTGTTTTAATAACTTATTAGTGTATATCCCAAGAAAATCATGATTCACTATCTACCTTAAAGTTAACCGATGAACCTAATGACTCATATATACAAGTTGTAAGTTAAAAATAGCGTTCGCATGGCCAGTCATGTCACTTGAAACTAAAATAACACAGAACAAACTCGCCCTTAGTTATGAATTATTCATGGAAAAATTAATAGTATAAGACTATTTATATTAACATACTTGTTAAATGAACATATCACACTACTTTTAACGGCCTACGCTATTTTTAAATTAAAACGAAGCGAAATGTACGATTATTCTATGAAGCTAGTGGGACATATTTGTTTTGGGTTTAAAGAATTTATTTCTCATAAGAACATAAACAAAGTTCACTTAAAATGAGATACAAGGTACTTAAATAATATAATTAATGATGTGCCTCTGGGTCGCAGGTAGATGTCGTCACATATGTGTCATCAATTCTTTTAGTTTGTTTTTAAATTGTTGGAAAGTGTCGCACTCCTCCACTTTATTTGGCAGGCTATTATATAATTGTGGTCCTTCGTACAATATCGTTTTCTTTCCGTAATTGGTACGTGGGGTGATTAGGTCGAGCTTATCTTTGTTCCTCAAGTTACCAGTTCTTTATTTTTTATGCAATTGTATATTTGTGTGAATTGAATTTGTTATAATTTTCCTAATTAGCGTGTAAGTTTGTAGTTGTGTGATATTAAATAATTGTGTTCTTTTATACAATTCATCTGTTGGCGTTAGGTAGTTATAGTGATTTTTTGTCTACACTTACCGTAAAAATTAAGAATTGCATTTATTATTAAACTTCAGTTTTAAAAACAGTTAATGTACGAATTACTGTACTGACACTGACAATTTGTACGAAATAGATGTCGCAGCCTTCGACTTTATATCTGCGAGCGAAGGCTCGCACGCCATCAAATTTACCAATGAGATTCCATTTTAATTTGTGTCTTGTGTTATTATCCCTTACCTGAAGTGGGAAACAAGCTGCTAACTTATGAATTAAAGAAAATAATCTATAGATTAATAATCCGATCAAGTTCAGGATTTAATAAATACTATTTTATTTACTTATAGGGGTATTATACCGTTTCCATGTGTCTTCACCGTGTCTCAATCAAAAGAAATGTTCAAAGAATATAGCTTAAGCTTTAAAGGTCATGGGATAGTCATACACAAAGGTCTTCATAAGAACCAAAGACGTATATACGATAAGTTCATTGTATTAGCACCATTAGTTCTACGCACATTGTCGAGTGTAATCGATACCATGAATTTGTTGTGCTTACAGGTGTAATACTTTAAAAAAAAAAGTATATATTAATGTTTTAAATATATTTCAGAATCAACTGATTTGGCATTTATCTTTGATTGACTTCTTTTTTAATCTTAACTAGTACTCTTAGGAATAGAGAAAGGGCGCTTACTAGATGGACGTAATACTTCAGAATAGTTCCCGGTCAGAAATTCCACGCTATCCACCTGTCCTAAAATAGAAGAGTGAGGAGTACTGGTCATGAGCTGCTTTCTTCATGGTCACGATCCTCAACTCTAACGAAAGTATACGAAAGAAGAACTGTAAAGTAAATTGCTGAACGTGCGAATGTGTAAATAAAATTATTTAACTGAAATTAAGTCAAATTTTAATTCAGTGTGTATTAAAAGCAATAGTAAATTTGTGGATAAGTTAGTTTCGAAGTAATTTGACCAAAAGGAAGTATAGTTGAAAAGGAAAAACTTACCAGTTAAAAATCTATCTGTGTCTCTGTCTCATATGGAACATTATAAGCTCAGTGAAAAGCGAAGAGCAATTGGCGTCTTTGTCTATATTTTAATACGCGATAAATTTTTTATTATAACTTCGAAAATAAGAATCGAAACGATAAAATAAGTGTTAGCTGGCAACACATGGCATCCAGAGATTGTTATGCATAATAACTACTTCCAATGATATAATAGTGATTTACCTGAACCGTATTGTATCTTTAATTCATAATTAATAATTTAGTTGTTCATCACATTAACTTGGCATTGTTAACTTTAATAGTTTGTAATATGAGTTTTAATTAATTTTTGTAAAAAGAAGATGGCGAGGACGCGCAGTTGTCATAGCATTCGTTAAAATAATTCCTTGTACAACGTTGCGCTGTCTCAATAAAGCGAGTGTACTAGTTATTGGACAATTTCATTCCACAAAACCTACAAGTTATTACATAAGCTTTAAAATCTAATTACTTAAGCAGGAAAAGAAAGACTCGTAAAGAAATGTTGAACTCATTTATTATGGAGGCGTTGAACGCAAATTAACGGCGCTCCCTAATGTTAATACTTATTTATCATTAAGTGAAGGTAGCGGCGCATTAAACTGGACCACATGTTTGGTCTTATTGGATTGGGTCATTACAACACCTGCATGTTCAGTATCTGTAAAAATCATTGACCCAAAAAAAAATCATATATCAATCTACATAAATTGTGCGTAAATAGAATACCAATAAATTATCTTCTTATCTGAATCTATCGTCTTATATGAAATTTCTTCTATATTTACATGCATTTCTATGCATTTGATTACAAATCCGTCTTCGCTTAGGATAGAGTAAGCTGTTTCCTTCTTCAACTTTTTTTATACTAAAAGGCTCACGTTTGGCTTCTACCTTGCTTGATGGAAGGCGAAGATGAAGCCTAGGATGGAGCACGTGAGCCTATAAGGTGTCTGTTCACATTGGACTTAAAGGTGTCCAGATTGTTCCCGTGAGGAAAGACTGAACGCGGCAGAGAGTTCCATTCCTTAGCCGTCCGTTTAACTATTCATATGTTATGAAATATTAAAGTTAAAGTTACAGCCTTTATATATATATAATATATATGTCCCACTGTTGGACGCAGGTCTTCTCTGTAAAGAGAGTATAAGGGCATAGTCCACCACGCGGCCCTAGTGCGGATTGGCAGACTTCACATGCCGTAGAAAATTTTTCTAAGACATGTAGGTCACGTTGCCCTACATGTCTTAGAAAAATTTTCCCTCACGATGTTTTCCTTCACCGCCGAGCGCGTGGTTATTCAGCACATAAAATTGCAACAACAAATTTATTGGTACCGGCACCGGGGATCGAACTCGGCTTGCTTGCGTACTACGCAACTTGAGCCAACCGCACGGACACTGAGCTACCACGGCTCGAAATATTAAAGGAATGCAACTTATTTAAATATTTCGTATGTACGTCGACGTACCAAATCTCCCGTTACCGAAGTAAAATTAATACCTAGCCTCCGGACGGATGGCGTCGAACGTATTTTTAATAGTGAAAAATGATCGCTTACTAGAGGTCCGTTTATGATCTCAAGATCCCAATTTGTATATAATTATGAAGTTAAATCGCTTGTTTATTTCGGTGTGTGTTATTAGGGAATGCCAACATACGAAGATTTATGGCGTATTACGAAAGGGTTATCGGAAACGTGTTAATTAATCAATGTGAGAGGTTTGATTAAAATTTTTGTACTTAGAAAAGTAGACTATCAGTGAAGACTCAAAGTAAATACGTCGCAGCGGGGTAATGGATGTAATTAAGAACAAACATTATTAAATCTATAAAAATATCACAGATAAGTAATGGAGTTGGTGTTTTATTGGCGGAAGCAGGCGAGGGCTGCCGCAGTTGCGAACAGCGTGAGAAATGCGCCTCAAGACTTTGTTCAAGCGTGCACCTCCAATTTCTGATGCAAATGCGCTAAAGCATCTCCCACAATACAAGTAGAAACTGCAACCGTGTTTCTACATATCACCTCTATTTCCTAGAGAAATAAAGTTTAAGGTTTATCAACTAAGCGCACCAATACGTACATAATCAGGCTGCAAAAGAGCTTTTTAGTGCTCTATTGGCAATATTAGCAGAGGTCTAGACGATGTCAAGATTTTACAGCGCGTCACAACATTAAGGTTAAAAACGACAATTGGGTGCTCGTTACGAGAACGAGGTAATATAGTGTAATTCCGGAATATCAATTTTGTCGTTAAATGAGATTAAAAAGTTATAAACTGGACCGTGTTATCACAAGCTTTTAGGTAAATGTTTTGGCGCCAAGTACGGCAACCGTCTGCTTGTTTAATTAAGTTTTTTTTATAAACAATTTCTGTGATGTTCTGTAAGCCCCTTTTCAAATGGTTATGTTGTAAATACATCAACATCAGTTACAGATAATTACACACCGCACTGACCAGTTGCACAAGTAATCTCAACGTGTGAGTAATTGAAAATAACGAATACCGGTTGTTAAAATTGACAACAGACAGATTGTTTGTTATCGTTATTTGCGTTCGGACAAAGTGGCTCGTAACTAAATAAGCTATAGACCTCCCGCATATTTAAAATGGTCTACATTAAGACACAATGTGCTTACCGCTATATCCTTATTTTTTTGGCAAAGGAAATTAGCGGGACTGTGACCGATAAATTTATATTATTTCAAGTTGATATCACCGATAATTATCGGAATGATTGATGATCAGGAAATTAAAATGTTGTAGCCCCGGAAGCCTTTTTTCGAATTAAAACTTGACAACACAAAAATAATTTGTAAGTAAATTGTGCCAACAGAAGAGGGAAAAGGCAGCGAAAAATATTAAAGCAAAAAAATGTCAGGTCAAACTAATCTGTCCGTCGGGCGGACGGGAGGATGACACGAGGCCGGGGCCAACCAAGAGTAGATTGAATCGGACAGGCGGAATGATATCGTTGGAATTAAAAGCGTTTAATCACGAGAATGAGCGCGCGTCGCGATGCTCGACCAGCACCGACGCCGACAATGGCCGGCCTGTCATGCCGAACGTTGAAGACCCGCGCCCGATCACGACCGCGACATCGGAAATCAATAATCGAATGATTTAGCCACCGCGCCTCGTGCGAACCTGATTAGGCACGATAATGTCCGCCCCGTCACCGAAAGCTGTGCCGATAGGTTATCTTCATAGCCAGGTAATTCACACAACCGTATTATTTCTAGACGTGTAACGGTCGGACACATATTTTTCAATGATACCTATCTTACGAAACCGCGCACGACAATCCGATTTACAGTAACACACTCGATATCAATGGCAATAAAGCGGCCTTATAGAGCTAAGTGGCTAGGTCTCCGGGTACACAATACTATATGTGTTTGATAACAGATTCGTGCTGTTTTGCGAGTGATGTATTCATGATAGAAATGAATAATCCGTAAGTGTCGATTTCATGGGCGGTAATCAAATTGGACGTTCTCATTAGATAGCGTAATGTGGATAAAATTGTATTAGAAAGGCATGTTTCATAGATATGGGTCTTAAGAGCTCGAATATATTTGCTTTCACTGCATTTGATATTCAATGATTAATATTAAAAGAGATATAAAAGTAAGAAAGTGGACCAGCAGACGCCCCTAAATTTGGAGACTCGAGATCAAACCTATAATAAAACTCGTTGAATGAGGGAACCTCGTTGAAGGAAAGAAGTAACTGTGCATCCCCTGATGAATAAATTGAAGTGAAAAGAAAAAAAGAAAAAAAAGTCTAATCCTTTTCTAGCATCGCAAATCCTAAAAAGCAAAACCAGCAAATGGTGTTTGTCATCAGGTGTAAGGTCGTTTGCCCTTTTTCTGACAAAAATGAAATCTCTCGTATGCCTACGCGTTATGACGGTATCAAATGGTAATATTCTAGGGGTATTACTATACCAATTTGTCGATAAGTAAATAATCGTAAATCGAAGGCGGTGTAGTGGGTGTGTGCCCGCTGGTTTTAATCAGTTCTAACATACCAAATAAACAAATGACTGTGAAATGAATTAACAATTTATTCATGAGTTCGTCTTGTTTGATTATTACTTTCGTCATCAAAGTTATTTGTGGTGTAATGGAGGTGGTAATCAGTATAAAAATATTTCTATAAGAAAACGGTAATATTTATTTGAAATGCCTCTAAGATATTATTACTTTTTGAAGGAGTCAAGATAGTGGTATATAATTCAAGTGATAACGATTTTAAAGTACATTTTGTAGTGAGAGTAGCTCCGTTACGTGCAACCTTGTCATTTCTTATCGTCGACCCAGCCCCTATAGCTTCATTTTTACCATATTACATAAGTTAACAAAAAATGTGAAGATTAGATCTAACTATAAAAACTATATGTTGTACTGAACTATGCAAGTTTTTACAAGTAAGCCCTGATCTTTTTAAAATATTATTTGCCTACATAGGTCAAGTCAAGCTAACATTTCAGTTCTTTACTATCGAAAGTAGATAAATTTTCGTGGCTTACGAATTGTTTACCACCATTTTTTTGTTACGCTAACTAAACCACCGTCAAGTCTACCGTGGACTCCTCCTCCACCTAGATCACTTCGGAAACTAACGTTTTAGATAAAACATTTGTAACAATCGCAATCAATTTACCTTTTTTCCAATTTTGTTAACACCTACACTTTGGTAGTTGACATGAAATGTCACGAGCTGCATATTTTACGGAGGATAAATGCAGTTATTTTGCGTCGAACAGTCGCCAGGCAAACTCGTTGCTAAGTAATGACTGATATCTAGAGACTAAAGTCGTGCAATGTAAAGTTTAATTAGTCGGAATGCATCTACTAATTGAACTTTACATTGCAGTCGTGAAATATCATTTACTTGATTATTTCGGGATGCAAGAGGTCTTCGACCACCTTTGGACTAGCGGCTTACGTAACCGTTTCGTTTAATTATCCCAAACAAATGTTTCTCTTCTTATAAAAATGAAATAGCTACATATGAGTATTTTAATCTTTTTCACACATTTTTTATGAAGACAGCATGATATTGAATCTAAGCTGTAAAAATTATATTTATTATTCAAATTTGTATCACCTTATAACTACCTAAAGAATAGAGAAGACTGACGACGACGACTAGAAGTTGGACTGATAAAAATAGGTTGTATATTAGAATCACAGAAGAATTACTTTCTTGAATACATAGCTACAGTAGCTTGTATTATCTGAGACTTAATTGATCTACTGTTGAATAGCAGATAACGATATCAGAGCAATTTCATCTATACTGACCAAGAGAATTTCTGTCGACCGCAATTACTATCTCTGCACAGGAAATACGACTCTTAGAACTTTAAAGCAAAACCCTGTCTTCAGGAGTCTCTCTTTGCATTAAAGTCGACTCTGCACGACAGAGGGAACTTACCGCATGACATCCCAAGGATTGAAAATTCTATGGGATATAATAAAATATATTAAAATAAGGATTGAATATCGGAAGCACGGTGTCTACAGAAATCAGTGTGCAAAGCACTACACTAGACTAGACTATCGCTTGCTTGAGACCGAGGGCATCCCTCTATGGGTCATTGGGCTGCCGCGTCTATTCCGCTACTCTCTTAGGTATATTTTTAAAAGCAGTATGAGAATTGATTAGCATATTCATGCAAAGATATTTGTAACGCAACAAAAGAGACCAGATAACTGATATAGAAGTGATTTACGTTGCGAATGGCACACTACAAATTTATATATTACTCAGCTAAAGCCACATATATTATAAAGAACAAACAAATTGAAAGAGGCTCAAATGCATAGCTTTCGCGTCGATTGAATTATAAATTATAACTATTAACCTACTCCAAATAACTTTGTAATATGTATTTGTAATGTCACTTATAAATTGATTCGACTACATTTTATATAAGTTACAGAGATATAATTTAGAAACTTCACAAATAATTTGTGTAGTAAGTTTCAAAATACCACTTTACACAGTTATTTATAATAGTAGCCTACATAATAGCTGTACCTAAATCAAATTAGGTAAATTGGATAAACTTGGAACAAGGAAAGCCACTGCTAAAAATAGTGATATCTTAGAGGCTAATCGTTCAACTTTATGAAGATTTGGTTAGAAGTTCGAATCCCAGGCGACACATATCAAAGAGTTTTGATAACTTTTATTACTTTTTCAATCAAAAAATCACTTGCTAAGATGTATGCCCAGTCATAACCTTTTCTACCTTGAATAGTAAAATACATCGAAACGTCGGACATTGAAAACGGTGTTACATGCTCAGATCCGACATTTTGGTACAATGTCAAACGACTACCAATCGACCAACAAGAAATACTAAATACAGTTATCTATGGAGAGTAGGATTACAACATACAAGTCACATCGATGCCTTCCAACAATTTGCATATTAAGAAAAGAGCAGTGAACTTTTAATGCGAAATCGTATATATTTTGTTAAATTTAAACATTCTCATAAATCATTTGTATTCTTAAAATATTTGCCTTTTAAATAAAGATATTATTGGGATGATGTCAGTGGCCTTCAAATTTTATGTAGGGTTAAGCACCAAAGATAAATAAAGTTCGTCGATAAGCTTTGACACCTATATTCTTCATAACTGTAAATAATAATGGCCACAATTATTATAGAAATGACGCGAACAAATTTACACTTAAGTCAATTTAAAGTTGGCCGAGACGAAGAAAAGTCATGATTATAACGAGTTTCGCGAAATAAAGCCGACTCATCTCTCTCTTGACCGAATAAAAATGGCGCAATAGAAAAATAGCTAGGCGGTGCAGGCTGGAACAAAGTGTAATTACAATTCGTGAGGTATCAATGAGTGGTGCAATTACGTCAGCGGGTTCTATATAATCGGTACTGGGAGCGTATTTCCCGGGTGTTTCGCCGACGTCTCTAAAATAATCTGCCATTACCATGATTCATATCGGAGCGATCATAGGAGACTTAATGACGGATCATAGCCCTCCCAGCTTTGCGCATATGCGACGGCAAAGGAGGGATGGCATGTCTAATAGCGTATTTACAGTTATAAAAGTAAACTTGAAATTGTTTTACAATTGAATAATTATTTATATAACAATATTACATATAGAACCACCGCATCATTTACGATCGTACAGCTAGTTGCAAATCTACCCAATAGATGAACCATCGAACAGCATTAAATATGAGGGTACATAGGGGGCAAGTAGAGTTTACTTTAAGTCACTCACTCTTTTATGGTTAATTCCCGTTGTTACCCTTGAAGCTTTTACAACTTAATCGGGTGCGAAGTGACCAAGCTTTTACAGCGCTCTCTCTATTGCACTATGGTAATATGTTTAGAGCCTAAAGTCCAGCTCAGCTTTCCACAGATTTTCAAAAATGACACATACAATTTGGGGGCAAGCCACTTACGAATCAACTCACGGGTTGAAGTAAGTCTGATGCTTGCCCTAATGTCACTACAAAATATTTTTTTTAACAAATATCAGATATGTACTACTATGTAGTTATTTAAATATAAGTTGAACTGAAAATTAAACTAGTACCGAAAAACCCACCCGATTGCCTGTAAATATCGTTGGCCCATACATTATCTCGTTTTACATGTATGATACTGTTATTCCTATAAAACAATCGATTGAAACACACATATACTGATAGCTTATCCCGATAAAATATATAACGAGTTATCTGAACATATGCACAGACGAAGTTTTTAGCCCACACTGCATAAGTTATTTAAAATCATATAAAATAAATCATGTCGCGTTCAATACCTTTCATTTTTATCTTCTTTTTGCATTAAATAAAGTCAGAGGAATAAAAGAAGTCAGGCTCGTTTAAAAATATAAATAGAACGCTCCCGTTCACTGAGAAACGATAGGTGTAAAAGGAATAGCCACGATGCTATTCTGAAATTCAATTGTATTGTCACTTGGATAGCGAGTATTGTGCTGTTAAATTATACGATAAATAAATTGTATTTTTTATAATATTGAACTGCAGGCACGGGATAGTGATGAAAATATCTGGGTAACGCGGTGGCAGTTAAATACACGTGATCGGAAATAAAGGGTCGGTTAAGAAAGTTTAAATATCTCGTAAGATAAAGTCGCTAACTGAAATAAAGTGTGTATGATAGGCAATTAAATATCCTTGAAATTAAATATTTTAATTAGTTTATTTATATTTCATTAACACATAAACTTATTAATGAAAAACATAAACTTATTATTTCAGTTAGCTAGTGTCTTTATGTTCCGAGATATTCAAACTTTCTTAACCGACCCTTTCTTTTTGTTCACGGCTATATTAAACAATAGGTAAACTTTAAGCATGCTTTGAAAGTATAAAGAAATAACATTAAGATCCTAGATGAGCTGAGGTCGTAGGTGATATAAAATGTATGTATTTAGTTATCAACTAGATTATTGCGCTTTAGAGCAAGCATTAAAAGCGTAAAGCCTAAGCGTCGTCCCATATGCGTTGGGGTGATTTCTGACGCAAATTTTAAACAAATGTACTTGAGAAATTGTTAATGCGATAAATAAACTATCACTGCTGACCAAATATGTTTCTGCGTATACCTAAGTTGCTTTGTATTTATATTGATACTCCCACTAAAATTAAAATAGTTATATCAAATATTTATGTTTCACAATAGATATGACTTTTGCCATCGGTTAAATTGGAGCAATTTTACATCAACACATATAACGTCAAAAGAGAACTTGGTCTCTTTTTAATTCAGAATCAATTCAATACTAACCATTGATGTAATTACATCTTAGTAAAATGAATACCAGGAAAAATACAAACGTGCAATTATCACTTAATGGAACTCGTTCCGGCCCAGGCGTTCACTTTTTATCGAGTTTCGAAATTTTAAGTTGTCAACCTATATAAGTTTCTTTCAAAATTCTTATCAAGTATAGTTCTTGACATGGCTTTAATTAAAGTTAAAAAAAAAGCATTCGGCCAAACACTTATTTTTGCACATTCATAACCAAACGGATAAAAATTCATTTTTTAAATATTCTTTATTCATTCTTCTTCTGAACTTCTTACGCGATTGTCGCTTATTTTAAAAGACTACTTTTCCGACGCGTTTCTGGTCCTTGACAGTGCTCATGGTTATGACGAGTTGGTTGGATTTAAGGTAGGCTAAATTGCTGGCCAACGTCCAAAAATATCTACCGTAGAAATTTAAAACAAATGCTGTAAAAACAAGGGTCGAACCCAACAAAAACAATATACATTATATTTAACCATATTAAGTCACTCTACTAAGCTTGCTACCAACACTTGAAGTTATGTCCACGATCACACTGTCAAGCTGTGATACCAACGAAGAAGAAGAAATCACACTAGAAGTTGTTTAATAGTGTGATATCAAGTCTGAATTTAAGACCTAATGTATCGGTTAACCATAAACCATTACGCTATTGATAAGTTCATATAATTGAAAGCTCGTAATTAATTCAATATTTTAGTAACCGATCCTTTAAAGTTTGTTGTTGCAACGTACTAAAAAAGCCAAACATAGTTTTCTTGTTTAAAAACCCTGTTATAAAACCAGCTTTCTTTATGGTAAAGAGTTAATCTGATGACCGAAATGGTTGCTCGTTATATAAATTATTCCCATAATTCTTATTTTTAATTAATAATCTTCAAACAATACTTATTTTAATTTATATTATTATCATAGTGTCTTAATAATTAACATTCTCGGAGTATTCATGACACCTGATAAAATAACGGGCTCTGAGTAGACGACGTAGACCAGCTAGAATAACAGTAATGGTGAATTTGAAAAAAAATACGTCCGACGTTATGAATTTGTTATTAAATTCGTCGATTAGCATAAACGTAAAAAATAAAATGTAGTAGCTAGTTTTATCTTGGAGCCACGCAAAGCTTCTACGAGTGACATCATCGGTGTCGCTGATTTGACTCTGGATTTTACACTGACGTATTATTATCATAAAAATACAAGTCCCGTATCATTGATTACGACATGAATGGCATTCATTAATTGAAATTCATTGGCAGTTAAGGAATTAATATGTTATACCTTGTTACGGTATTTTTGCTTATAAAAGAGTGCGGAAGGTACTGGCTATATTATTACCTGCGTACTAATTATCCAATCTGATGGAAGTTTGATGTATGTAATTTAAGAAAGTGCTACTTGACAATGTTTTATACGAAAATAAAGAGGGCCTTTGCGGTATCAGATATTTAACAAATGATTCAATGAATTGGAACGATTTTGTAATGTATGTCAGATCCATTTATTAAAATAATAATAATTTTGACCTTGACGACGATAACGATGATGTTACTAACTATATAGTACTTTTTATGTTCCTCTTGACACTAAACGAGGGTTTTATATAGTATTTCAAAAACTCGAGCGTCTTTTCATTCTACTTGTATATCGGTTTCATTGTGTGTGAGGCCATAAGTATTATTTAATTTATTTAATACATTTTACAAATAAAATTTACACAATAAAGCGCATCCCAAAAACCCTGGGATAGGCTTGTCTAGATGCTCAGCATTCAGTTCTCGTCCATTTTTATAGTATTAGTGATATAAAAAGAGAACACCGCAACACCTCGTCACGAGCCGTTTTTTTAATTGGAGAATTTATGCTACATAAGCTTAGTTATAGATCCTTGCTGAACTATAGGTTTAACTACCAATCTAGACCATGACAAGAGTAAGCAAAGAAATAAAAGAAGTCACGAAGTTTTCCGTAAAACAATGTTAAATATTATTACACTGACTGAGTAATCACGCGATAATGTTTATCATAAGAGCTTTTCTTTTTATATATTTATATGTTAGAAGAGAATGTTTATTTTATAATAATTTTACATTAATTTTAAAGCAAATTTTGTGTGTTACTGTAATTGGCAAAAACAATAGTGTCGTTTTTGTGTATGCTGTTGGTTTACCTGAAAATAAATGAATAACACATGTGATTTTGGCCAAGCATTTGGCTATGTAGTATAAAAATTGTTGTCATAGCAAGTTATTTGCATACTTGTACCCCGCTAATACTTGTCCTGCCTAACACGTTACATTTCGTTTGTGATAATGGGATGAAAAAAGTCGCCTAAATCACCGTTAGTTTCGACGATACGTTTTATAATTGACAGGTGAGGTACACACCAGCGTCCGTATCAGACGTTTAGCGGTAATGATTATAATTTGCTACTAATTTGCGTATACTTGCTCTATCATAATAAGCGATCTTAACATATTAAACGTCCAGCTACAACAAAAACTATTCTAAAGATTTGAACAACGGTTATTAATTTGGTGGTTTTTTTTAATGTCTTGAAATATGTGATACCATGTTATTATAAGAGTGTATGTACGTACGTCATTTTTTACTGTTTAATTAAATATACTTTTTGTTAGTATTTTTTGTCAAGTCTGATCGATTGAAATAGAACAGTTTTAAATACAGTGAAGCGTGATAATTTAAAGTCCAGGCGAACGACTTACATTCTAATGTAAAGTCGTCACCCGAGTTTTATGCCAGATACCGGGAACAATAAATTTGTTAGCAAAACAAGTTTCGCGACAGAGGAAAATACTTTCACAAGTAAATAATGATTTCTTATATTTATGCGAATATTGTAGGAAACAATACTAATTTCAAGGATTTTATCGCGACTAATAATTCTCGAATTTTGTAGTTTTAAAAGAACCTACGATAATCGACTAGAAGCCCGTCATTTTCCCCGGGTTTTGAGAGGAGACAGAGCTCTTAGGGCGTTTCAGTCTGAATCTTTATAGGAGTCGATCAGTGCAAAGGTAATAATATTATTTTATTTAAATTGAGAGGATTACTGTGTTTCTGTGGACCAATTTGAAGGTGTGTGAAGTCTGCAAATATAGTAATATTAGGGCACAGGCCACGTGGCGCGTTATGCCCTAGACTTTTTTTTAGTTATAAACAACTTTATACAATGAAGACATGATGCAAAATAAATAAAAATATACTACAATATTCCATTAAAGAGAATAACTAATCCATCTTCGTTTTGATTGTTGAAATTGATATGAATTGTATAATTCTTTGATACTTGAAATAATTAAATATTTTGAACTGGCTGTTCCTTTAAAAAAAAATTACTTACTACATAACCAAAGAATATTTGATGGTAACAAGATTGTATGAATTGATGTATCGTGCTTACTCGAGTTAATGTAATTAAATATTCTGCTCGTGCGTCGCCGTTTATTAAAGTACCGTACAAAAATGTTGTAATAAATGCGATCGATGCATTGAAGGAGTAACATTATTTGGTGAAGGTATAAATCAAATGGCGCTTATAAATGGTTACAGGTTTATTCCTGAGATCTAAGCGACAGTATAAAGTCAACGGATTAAGATATAAATAACTTGACTGCTTGTGTAAGTAATCATGTATCTTTAAGTTACTCAGGTAAGCAAGGTTTCTTAAACTTATTTGGATAGAATTTGTGGCAATGTAGAAGTGTGTCATTTTTTTTTTTTTTTTTTAAATGAAAGCTAGCAATATTTCTTTTTTTTTTTTCAGAAATATTACTAACAATCTTGTTAACCATTCCAACTAAGCTTAAGCTTGTGCTAGGACATAATTCACGGCAATAGTCGAATGGTGGATTTGAACCCACGACCTTACGATTCGCAGTCCGTACCCTAAACCATTAGGCTATTGACGCTTCGATTATTGATTGAAATAGCCACTCGAAAAGTGCCGTCAAGTACATACATATTAAGAAACCGATAAAGGTACCAAGGGTTGGCAACGTACCTGCAATACCTTTGGTAGATGTTTTGCAGGCGGCATCGATCTTATCGATTTAACATCTATTGAAACAGCTTGCCCCTCTATCCTATTTATTATTAAAAACGTTGACAATAACAAACGCAAAGGGATGATGATGGATGCTAATAATCGGATGCCTAATCAAATTACAGCTTGTATTAAAGCAGGTGAGGTTGGGAATTACACGAGACGTCATCACACAACACGATATCATATTGCGTTCCGCCCCTACGCAATAGATGTTTAATTTACCGCATCGTTCGCGTCGTCGCTTCGCTCGTGACTCTTGCTTATATATCCAGAGCGACACGCATAGCCGCCTTAAATGGCGTGCTCGAAGGCGTGCAGTCATATAAGGATCTCGGGCCCTCGCTTACGGACTTAGCTACGAATGCTGATGAGTTTACCAGCTAGACTGGATTGACAATCGGATGCTTCGGCTATTCCAGTTCCGATGCCCGACGGCGAGTATTATTGTCGGATAATTACAACGACTTCGATCCATTTTGGATTGCTTATTAAGATGTAGTTTGAACAGAACACCGCTCTAAACTATTCTGGGAGCTTTTTCCTTCTCTTTCATAGATCTTTATAGAAAAATGATTCTGAGCACTGAGTGAAACTCAATTTGCTAGCGTCATATATGTTCAGATTCCACCCTTTTGAATATGTACATTGATTACGCGAGCAATGCGGATAGTTATACAAACATTTATTGCAATTCTTATCTTATTATTTCTTGACTTTTTAATCAGCGGATGTAGTGCGGTCGTGCTAAATAGCAAAACTATCATTATTAATCAAGTTATTTAAATCTTAATACATAATTACATCAACCTATAGATTGACGAAAGCTTAGTATTATTTTATATGTTATTAATTTATTATTATAGGTCGGAATTAAAAAAAGTAAATTAGGTTATTCAGCGACGCAAATGCAAACCAATCATTGGATTTCAACCCTCCTACGTGAGTCATTGCGTTTATTCATTATCATGTGAGAATATCTAGCATTAAAGGTAAGCAATGTCATAAATTACGCCCGTATAATGAAGCCATAAAAGTCTTTTAGGTTTTTTCATTGGCAATTCTTAAAGTTTTTTTTAAGACCCATTATAGTTAGGGGCGCCTCATAAGTTGTTTAAGTTTAGAGCGTAATTGTCACACTGAGAGGTCCTTTAATGTTTTTCTTAATGTCAGAGGAGCAGCGATGGGTTAGCTAGGAATTGATTAGCCCACATAGGCGGTTAATTATTCATTGGAGCGTAAATAATCGACTCTCGAGGTATTCAGGGTGTAGGACGCAAATAGACGAGTTAAACCATCGTCAAAGGGACTTATCTTTGCCAACTAACCTACTAATTTCCATACACACATTTTAATTATGGGTTTGAAATGGTTTCATTTTTATTAATAGCGAAACATGTAAGAGTTGATTGGTTATTAAATAGAGTCAAGGAATAAGATTCACGGAGGTTTTATGTGCGTTATATCTGTGATATTGTATATTATATGTTTTATGACTTTGTGAAATGTCTATCTTAAAGTTAAGTGACTTGTATGGCCATAAACTACAGAGGTAACTAAATTCTAATACGTTGCTCTGAAATATCATTCGACGATTCCTTAAATAGTGTTAAAAACAATTAAACCACTACTTGTATTAGAAGTCAAATCACGAAAAGTTTTAAAGTAGAATATAATTAAATTAACTCTCTTACGGTTTGTTATGTAAAGAGGGTGCATCTGTTTTAATTGTACCGAAGTTCGCGTTTCGAATATCAACTACCTAGCTCGAGTCATCGCATACAATTAGGTATTTTCTAACACTGCCTGTCTCTAAAAGGGCCTCCCTCATTAGACGTCTACACGGTCGCCCACTGTCGCAGTCTACGTACCTTTATGAATATTCAATAGCTGGCAAATTGCAAGAAGAATAACTTTTCTGTCATATTAAAATATCCATAATAAAATGTATCACTTATGTACGTACCTATTCTTTTGTCTGGCCGATTAACTGATATTTCTTAGCTACGCGCTCTCGCAAAGGTATAATAGCAATTTAAAAATAGAATCGAATGACAGTTTCACTAGATGTAAAAAATGCAGTTTTAATAATAGACTTTATATGCCGATATATTAAACGCCGTTCAATGGTAAATAAAAATGAAAAGATCGTGAGTAAACTTGTCCCGTGAAACGAGGCGAGGGCTGACGTTTGAAGCGATTTATCACTCGGCAAATCGGTGTAGGGCGGTGAATGTTGATGGAGAGGAATAGAGATATGCTCACGACGGCGCGTGAGGGAGACGGATGAGGGTTCTGTGGTTGGCAAGGACGCCGCGCAAGGCCGTTCGCAACTCGTTAGCTAACCCGCGATATCTCTTCCCTTTGATCATAGGATCCTGTCAAAGGCCAATCAGACAGTGTTGCAATGTTAAGGCTTTATGCCCCTTGTTTGTGGAATGTATGCGCATTTTTGAATATATTTTACTGGAGAAATTTTATTGGTATTTTAGATATATATTTTTTAAGAAATGCAAAATTATTGCTACTTATTATCATAATTTTTTTTTCATAAATATAAGTAACATTTTTGCTATACAATTCCAAATAAGGTTAAGCTTGTGTTAGGGGATGCTGCACTCGAACTTACGACATTACGTATCGCAGACCGTATCTTAAACAATCGACAAAACCTAGAGTAATTTGGACACACCATTTGTATTACATCAATGAATATAATGTTACTTTACATAATAATACTAGTTCCCGGCGATGTAAAAAATACTGTACATGCAGCCGATAAAAAGCTTTTAAGCCGTTACGGAATTATACTGATTTATAACAAGGTTGAATTTATGTATAGCGGAAGCGCTGACCGTACGAATTCAAATCGAAAAATTATTATTTCCTCTCTTAAGTGAATGACCTGAGTTGTAACGAAGAAAAAATAAAGTAATTCCAATGTAGTAATTTGTTTTGGGTCAGGAGATTCTTTTAATCAACCATTTTATGAAGACGTAGGAGGGGCGTGAAGGTTTCTTGAACTTCGAGAATGCTGTAAACAGCAAAAGCAATGTTAAAGAAAAGCAAATTTAATGGTGTAAACATGGGATATTAAAAAAGAGCATCATCATGACTTGGGATGGTGGTTCTTGCCTTTGGTTAAAGCTTTCTGGTTTTAGTATTACGTTTCGAAAGATGTTCTGGATTAGCCCTTTTTCATACCATATATTAATATTTTTTTAAAGACGAAGATTCTCTACGGATCAATAATTAATCATCAATATCAAGGAAGAAATTTTCCAAGAGTTCGGAATAGATAGATAATGCAGATAACATGTTTTCAAGGAGTCTTCCTAACTTTGTTCACTCTGTATTTCTATAGTCTTCTTTGTACGAAAAAGAAAGGGAATATTTTTCAAAGTATGAACAATAATGTACAAGAAGGAATAAAGAGATTATTCCTGCGAAAAAGACAGATAAAATTAGTGAAGTATGAGAACAGTGCGCTATAAAAACTAAGACTAAGACTGCATCTATTTGATTCAGCGAACCGATACGATTCGGGATATTCAAGAAACAAACCTACCCCTTACGCAAAGGTAGGCAACGCACTTAGCTTTTCTGATGTAATTGATGTCCATGGACGATGCTGATCAAGTAAGATAAATTGAGCGGTATTGTTTGCCCCTTTGCTATTAAAATTACTGTATGTATTTTATAATAAATATGAGAAGACATTTGGCAATCATATTAAATTTATATTATAATATTATTAAAACTGATTTGATTGTGCACATAACAAATAATTACAGAGATTATACCTGAGATTTTTAAAAGACTAATGATGAAACTGTCCACCCACCTGTCTGAAAACTAAAATTACCTGTTTATGCACATATAATATTACGCTGTGGATGAAATTAGCTAAGGTATTATCCAATGCGTGTAGCCGTTTATAAGGATTATGTGATTCCAATGGTTCTAAGTAAATTTAAGTTAACGATTGACGATTCAACAGATAGATGTGAAAGTAAATAATTTACACGTTTCTTAACTGAGACACAATAGATTTAAATGTATATTATAATTTAGTTCTGCAAATTGAATAGACAGAATATATAACTAGGAAAACATTTTCATTCATTTCAAATAATGAAAAAGCCAAGTGCATGACCACGGTTTCATAAACCACAACAATAAATTTGTAATAGATAAATATTGATAGGCAGCACCCATTAATTTCCATGCAGAATTACACACGCAGTCAAGTAATAAATGTTCCGTTAACAATAAAACAACAGTGGTCGATATGGTAACTTCTAGCCGCCGGGCAGAGGCTACGGCGACAAAATTAATGCTAACACTCGGCGTCCGAACCATAAATCTCAAGGAGTCCTGAATGTCAGATTCAATACATGTTAAGCGGGGTATTAAGATTACACAAGTTCCGCGGCAACGATGCTATGTCCCACGAATAAACAGATTCCGCCGGGATAACAAACGCACGCGGGCTCGATTGGAATTCAACAAAGGTTAATATGATAAAACGAAGCTCGTGTTCGTAGAACGAGGGCCCGCTATAATCACATTTGCAGCGCTAAGTGAATGAGTATGGATCGTTCGCACAGTTACCACATACATTATTTAAAAGTGATGTCCTTCTGGCCGACTTGGAAGATACCGATAGATAATATAACCCGTTCGGCATGTTGCAGTAGCAACGTGTTCGTTTACATTGCTATGTTGTATAAAAAAACTGAACGACAAAATGTGGAGAACATATTTACGAGGCCTAATTACGTTGATTCGTGTATACATCTAATTCGGTTAAACAGCAAACAATTTGAAAATCCTGTTAAGTTCCATTTAAAGGTTTAGGTCGGGAATATAACGTCTACTTTGTACCCATGAAATGCCACGTTGATAGTGGCTATAAAAGTGATAAGACAGAGAAGCAGGGTTCAGAGGCGAACGTGATGGCCCTTTTGTTATTGTAAAAGTTAACCCGGAGTAGTTACGTGTTGTCTCAGAACAGTGAGGGTGTTGATAAAAGAGTTTCAGGAGTTATAACTCTTTCATCACAGAATGTATTGAGTGATGCTGGTGATGCACATTAATAAGTCTGAAAACTAATTGATAAATAATATAAAATTTATTTCGAAATGCTATTATTGAATTTACTATTTGACATCGTATCTCTTATGTTCATATACATTTTGCAATTGTGTAGAAATAGATGATTTTAAGTTATAAAAATTATCAAAATAGTATAAACTTCAACATCCTTTTACCCTAGTAGGGTAGATAGAGAAAGCCTTCGCTAACCGCTTCACCAAACTATGTGACAGGTGAGCCTATACACTGGACACAAATTTTTAGCAAATGATTTTTTGTACTAAAAACAATATCAAGTTATATATAGATAATAAATAGATACCATAGTAATCAAAATAAAATAACATAACAAAAATCATTTACAATCCGTGGACTTATTGAATTCTCTTTTACAACTTATGAGTTGGTATTTGATTGAGGCGGTCATTAAAAAATAACAGGAACTTTCCTTCGATTTGCATAGCGTGATCTCTAAGCTGATAATGAAACGTTTGCACGCAGACGAAAACTTGAATTAATGCCACATGTAATTTGCAACAACGGTTAAAACATTCTGTTTAAATTCAAATCAATTTTCATGCAATAAACAGTAAATGACTGAATCCTTTACAAATGGATTTTTCGTTTTGGTAAACTTCTGTTTTTTACATTTTACGCATTATTAAAACGTCAAATACAGTAGATAGTCGTAAAAGATTTAGAAAAAACAGTATTTATTATTAGCTATACAGTTTTGCATGGACACTTTGTAATTATTTAAATACTATGAGAGAATTTGAAAATTAAATATACAGTAACTTGGTCAGATTGTTTGCATAAATATTTTAATGAGAAATTATTTTATATTATTGCAATCCACGTGATTACACCACCGATTGCAATTGAAATTGCTTTCACACATTGTCGTAAATTGAACGTAACCGTGTTAAACGTATGAAAGTTTCATAGCTAGTCAGTAATAAAAGCTTCATAGCACATCTTTCAATTGCAACTTTGTTGAGAATGAAATTGTAAAATTGGCTCGATTACTTTATAGCCCTAGTTATAAAACATCCTTATTACTATACAATATTATATTCAAATGTAATAAAACCTATGTTTTCTAATTAATTTAAAATTTTGTATTAATATTGTTCATACTTTAGTAAAAAACTCTACCCCTCTAGTGTCGGTCCCTCATGTCTAGGGATCGTGGTGACTATCAGGGTTCCATCTGGAGCCACCGTCTTCTGTTAATCGCGTCTCTTACGACAGATTAAAATTTTAAGGACGTCTTTTATCTGATCGGACCACCTTGATGGTGAACGGTCGCGAGATCTTTTACTTGCGACAAACGAGTCTTAATTTGAAATTAGCTTAGGATCGATGCATTGGTGCGTTTCGCAGTCCTCTTTCTGCCTGGGATTGTCCACGTTTCCACTCCATACAGGTTGATAGATTTTTTTCCAGATGTTCTTTAAACGTGTCACAGTATCTTTTGCCATCCCAATCCGCGTTATAATTTTTCCATATTATATCTTAAATGCTCTTTTAATTTTCTCCATACATTAATGTTTATATTTATAAAAGTGATAGGCAGTACTTATTACTCCGATATGATAATAAATATATAAAATATCGGCGGACGAAGTTTCGACTTTTAGCCGGCTCGCATTGATGTAATGATGTAATTCAGAAATCAAATGCTAAAATTTGTGCTGGCTATCACTGTCAACTCCCCTAGGGTCAAAGAGACGTGGGCTCCTTTTCAATTAACTATTTGTCTTACGTTCAATTGTTTTTTTAAAAAAACATGCACGAGTGCTTTTAATGATTACCAGATTCGTCGTGCTTAGATGTTCCATTTATTTTTTCTCGTCGTGAAACGGGAAGGCGTGTATATAACTAAGTGTCTCTATATGCGCACGAGCACCTCCCACTCTATTACACTTGAAGCTGTCAGCCCTGCATGGTCGACGACAGGTGCACAAAAAGATATCGCTTGGAGGCCACATCTATTAAATTGAAACAAAAAGTTATATAGCAAATATTTTGCAACGTTAGTTTTTGATAAATCATTTTATTTGTGGTTGTTGTCAAAAAGAATATAGATACATTGTTTATTGCACCAAAATACAAAGGCGAACTTAATGCTATTTTGCTTTTTTTCCATCTAACCTTTGGTGGCAGCAGACTAAGTGTAATGTCGCTAAAAATCGTGTCTTTCCTATTTAGACATATATACATACGATAGCGATATTTTTTTTTAAATTATAAAATTTTTTCTTCACAAATAGTATTAACATTCCTGTTAACCACAGGTTTAGACTTGTGTAAGCAGTTAATTCACGTTAATTGTGGAATGGTAGATTCGAACGCACGACCTTACGATTCGCAGACCGTATCCTGAACCGTTAGGCTATTGATGTTTCAAATGTTAATGTACTCGTATATAAGGAAACAAATTTAAAGTAAAGCATCGTAAAGAAACTCTAAACTATTTATAAGATTTAATTTACTTTCGAGAAATGGAATATAGTAGTAAAATTAATTATTTTTTTGCCTTCGCAATAACAAACGTTGGATAAGATGTACGTGGAGTACTAGGCCATGTGGTCGTGGCTTTTTATGGGTTAAAGTAATCCTAATTACGAGCCGTCTAAAAGAAACCATTGCGGCGGGAGGCATTTGTGTCGATAACTATGACAAAAAGAATAAAACGTTTGTTGTGACTCATGTAACTTGCCCAACAGGTTTGGGACTATCATCGTATCTATTAATGCGTACCCTGTATTTATAATTAGAACTCTGTCTAGACCTATATTATTACTTCATGAGGACCTATCATTGACGCCTAAATTATTTCAATTATGCACATGTTAACGCAAAAGAATATATTCAAGTGGTTTTTATAAATAGCTATGAGAAACGTAGCAACTGACAATAATCCGATGGAATCCCCGATACTAAGGCGAAATGCCTAAGGAACAGGTTCAATTAAAAATTCCATTATGCGAGTATGGATGTGGTACGATCGAGTTTACGAAAAGATATTGACCTCGGATCAACTTGGATGGCGCATGATCGATGATGGAATTAGAGTTTGTTCTATAGACGTCAGCTGGCGCCAGATCGAGTTCCTGTGTGGATTTAATGCGATAGTAATTATTAATTATTTCCTGTCATCTTTGTTATCTATGCAATAAAAAAAAGATAGTTACGAATATTGCAGCCTGATGTATTACACATTTTCTTTACAGTCATATTCATTTATCAGTCTCACCGGTAAGTGATGAGAACTCTTATTTATTCTTACCATTTGATTAATGTAATTTACTAATTCTACTATATTAACAATAATTGAGTCTACTAGGTTGGTTGGGTCGGTCGTGGTTCTAAAGTTTGATTATCAGCTGAGGTAAAACAATTCACAAATGTTTGATTTTGGGAAGGAATAAATTGTGTATATTACATGTCTTTTAAACTGTGTCAATTACTTACGAACCTTCCTCTTTTTTGCAAATTGCTTGTTTTTGTTACAGGAAATTCTTTTAACTTTGCTTGTCAAAATTTGATTTAATAACAACCAGAAGAATTTATTACATGATCTCCCAAGTTTTTCCAAACCCGGTTTCCGAATTTTGCTATTTAGATTTTTAAGTTCCATATGTGACTAGTAAGTAACACGGCCGTATTTTTGAATTTCTTTTTGTGTAGAAGAAATTAAAATCAAACTCTTTGGATACAAATCGGGTGGAATTTGATTTCCCAACCCCCATTTAAGTTATTACTGAGTAATCTATATATATATAAAAGAGAATGTGTGTGTTTGTTTGATCCGTATAAGCTCCGAAACGGCGGGACCGAAATATATTAAAATTAATAATTAAGTATTTTGAAGATCTCGGCGAAGCAGGTAATATATAAATGTCGTAAAACAAGATTTTGTTACAAAATTAATTTACAAGCATTTGTTAAAGGCAATCCTAATCAAAAGAGATATGATCCTAATACGATTAAAAGTTAAACACAGCTAAATGGCGCGAGATATAAATCAGTTTGCAGACAACACAAAGCGTTCGATGTAAGTAAAAGTGTGGCGAGCGATAGACAGGCTTCCACCTCCTACTTATTTATATTGAAACATGAGCTTTGAATTGTGAGGATGAATGCTTTTTTCCGAGCGCCCCAGTGAGCCATGCAAATGTGTTTTAACGTTTAACAGCATGAGGCCTCGACAGGCGTGCGGATTAACGAGGGGGCCAATAAAAATACAATGCCCGTATTATTGCGCGGCTACTCTCATTACTGACAACCTTAGTTCATCTTCTCAATAGCAGAGATGTTATTTGAGCTCCGTCGATGCTTTTTGCGGGCGAGACGAGATTTGTTTTTCGTGTCTTCGACCGCGATCATCTTGTGGCAAACAACAAGTATAATAAGCTTTTTTTATATTCAATGACAAGCTTATTTGCATTCATTTAATACATGGGAAGGTGTGGGGGCGTGGGGTTGAGATGGTCGATAGCGGTGATGGTGGCGAGGGAACAAGGTTCTCATTAAGTCGATCGAGCGCGAATCAATCGCCGCACGGATTTCCATTGGCGAAATTAATTCGGCGGACGCGAGATCGAGTAACGGTGTCGACGTGCCAATGACATTCGTCAGCGGTGGTCGCGCACCCACGCCGCTGACTTTATCCGCTCCATTGCGTCCGAGCCTTCTGTTTCGGCTGTCTTTGTAAACAAATTGCTTTGACTTAAATTGATCATTGAAACACAAGTCATCGCTTCCAAATGTGTATTGGATTGATACGGACGGTATCGTATCCGTGCCCGCTGCGCCGGTGTAACGTTTCATTAAATAACGAAACCGCACGTCTACCAGTAATGAACAAGTCGCCGATCCACCACAAAGTTCGGTTAGCGGTTTTTTTTGCCCACTGCTCTCTTTATAGATTGATTTCTATTATTGCACTCCGAGGAACTGTGAACGCTATTACGATGCAGTAATTGGCGGCTGCAAGTTCTATGGGCATATCGATATCGCACGTGGACCCACTTTCTTTTTAATGAATATACGTATTGTGGCTCAAATATTACATTAATATGTTAAAGTTGGTCAGAGAAAGCAATGAGACATCTCGGAAAATAAATGGATTTGCATATAACATTTACAATATGCATGAAGAAAAAAGCATGTGTTATAAACATAAATGAACTTCAATTATAACATATATCTTAAGAGATTAGCAGCCATTGACTGAATTATTTTTCACACTGGGTCAAGCAGTAGCGGAGAGAGAGATTTAAAAACCAGTATTCATGAGATTATTATTTAATGTTTATACCAGATTGAGAGTATTAAAATAAAGCAACGCATTCTGCATACACCCGATGGAATTGCATTTTAAACCCATTTTATGAAGATGTTTCTATTTAGCTTAAATCCACCAATTTTTAGAAATCTTAACATCAGAACACAAGTTTTAAGCACTGCAATAACAAGAACGGTTTATTAGCAACAGGAAAGTATTGTTCTATCAAAAAAGTAAAGTCGAATGCAATTGAAGTACTCACAGACCGACTTGCTTAAATATAGATTCAATATGCAAAAGAGATACCAAGTTATAAAGGGTTCCTCGCATTACATAGGTAGGCAAATAAAATTATAATTTATAGATATGAATGTATGGACTGGACATATTCCTATTTCAAATTTGACTTTTTTATTAACCACCAAAGTCGACTATGCGACGGGAGCGATTCATTTCAACGTTTTCTTGTACGAGTTTAATTTAAAAATGTAAATAATGACCAGCATGTTGTCCCTTATTACTGTAACGGATACATTTCTTTTGGTTCTTTGGACTTTGATGCCCCGCCGTTTTTTGCGTTTAATCTAAGTTGTTTTGTAGCATTTAGCTGTTATGGTGTATCGATGCGAACGATACAGCGAAATGTATTTTCATTAACCATTCGTTATCCTTTCTTAGGAATAAATAAGTTTCTTTATTGAATTCGTGTGTGTATAGTGTTTTTACAGGTGGCCGTGGTTTGTGGCGGCTCGCTTTCTTTTCTTTTGGTGTCAACCTCAGGTGCATGATGTTTCGTGTCACATGCATCTATTGTCATCGTGCGAGTGGCATTCAAGCAATGCGTCCCAAATACAATAAGCGGTATGTTAATTTAACATGAAATGTTGAATTTGGGTAATAATATTGAGAACATGGAACATCCTCTTAGCATTTTCGTATAAACATTATTATTTTGTATGATAAACGTTATCTTTTTGCTGGAGATGTTAAAAAATAAATATTTGTTGTAAAAAACATATGTTAGACTATACTTTAGGTTCTAAGGAATTATTAATTGCCGATGGCAAATAGATATCTAAAGAATTCATGTTGAAAAATTAATTGTCGGTATCGTCGGGGATGCCTTAAGTACTGTATTGACAGCCCTGTAGTTCTGGGCTCTCAAGAATAAGACTACGGTATCCCCTGCCTGTCGTATAAGGCGACTAATAGGGGTGTCGGGTTCACTGGGCGACAAGGGCCTTTGTTGTCCGCTAAGGTGGACCCGGGAAGAAGGCGACATCGGCTGGCCCGTGTAGCCTTGCACTGTGAGGGCACAGGGGGGAGGGAGTAACCTCCCCGTAAACAAAAAAAAATACAGTACGTATTGAATAACGTACGTGCACTCTGCTTATCTTACTCTGTCAAGCGCGTGAATGCTTTATGAATTGATTATAGGTTAAGTTGTTGGGATAAATAAATTAAAACATTTTTGGCGCTGTATAAAGTATTAGTAAGGAATTTTAAGGAAGTCATTTAAGTTTGGTATATAATGTTGTTGTGCTATTCTATAACAAAAAAAGTATTGTAATCGACCGCAGTACTTTAGTGTCAAGAGTAGGGATTAAGAATTAAAGTAAATAAAAATGTTTTCATCTGATGAAATCAAAACTTTTACAGAAGCGCTATGTAGGCCTTAACCTTAGCAGCAATGGCGCTCCACATTTCGTTCCGCGAATCTCGTCAACTTAAGACGTCTGTCTCCAAGAAAATGGCCTGTGAAAAATGGAAAGTGGAGTAAATTTGTCTAGTGCAGTATGTTAGCGGCCACACAGTAACGGTACGTGTCACTTCGATAAGGGTACATGCGCATTAGGTGGTCGAATTTAACAAAACCGTGGGAATTGTTATCACGGGCCGAGTGAAACTTCCAGGCTCATGATCGAGATAAATTTCTCGCGGAGCTGAGCGCCAACAACGTTATTACCGCAATTAAACATGACGATATTACTGCCCATCAACAGGATGCGGGTTCAAATCCCTTTACATTACACGCTGACTTGGTCGTGGGCGCATTTACTAAGCTTTTAATCTCGTTCCTATATTATAAAAACGTTAATGAAAAAGGGCATTTTTTGTAAAACGAGTTAATTTTACATAATAGATAATAGTGTTAATCCTTTTAACTATTTTTTTTAGTAGTCGGACTATAACTTTTGACGGGATGGGATTGATTTTAGTCCATCTTTTTTTTAGACAGGCAGACTTTAGACAGGGAACAGACATTAAGGTATACAAGGAGTTGTTGAATTTTCTTTTTCCTGTTGCTTCCCGAAATAATAATAATAACCGGAAAAAATAACGGAAACAAGGTTCGTCTCTCTCAAGATCCTCTGTATTAAGTAACTTTTTAGGCTCAGCACTTTGAAGTTGTACTTTTGGCTAACAACGGGAATTAGTCATTAAAAAAAATATCACGTTTGTCAAGCCATCAGGCGTTCATTTGATACTACAGTAAAATAATGACACATGGAACGAAATTGATTTCTTTAATTAAAAAGTAATCAATTGTAAGTAAAGTTAGTTCAGACATATTGTTTTCACAAAACAAGAAGTGAATAACTGTTCTTGTAATAAACCAATTATGTATTCCGGGTTTTATTATAGTGAATCGAAAAGAAATATTGGCATTTGCGAACTAATCAATCGATTATCATTGCTTCTAAATTACAGCAATCATAATAATTAGCGTTATTTTAACGAAATATTTGATATAAAAACGTTATTATCAACTATTAATATTTTATGAAGGTATATACAGGTACATAAACATAATTACATTTAAAGTATTAGGAACAGAAATCCTCTAAGTTACGTACGATTTTGACAAATCCAAGGACCTTACCTTATTCTCTGTGACATGTTACATTACCATATGATTAGAATAACGGTAACATATGTCCGTAATGCCTACGGCAACTTACCTGAAAATATAAAAAAAAGACGGTTATGACTGATATCACCTTTAAGAATAATCTTTACTGCTACTGCTTACTATAAAATTAGTATTTATGACGATTTCTGAGAGAGATTATAACAAATTGTCGGGATTATACCAGATTAAAATTTAAACCGATATAAGCTTTTACGAAGTAAAAAAGTAACTTTTTCCCTTTTTGTTAATTTTGTATGTGATAGTCTAAACGTACACAATTTATACGATACTCGAAGAAACATTCTTTTGAATTGATCGATCTCTCGTCCCTTTACACAATAATCCCACCGTACTATAAAGGGATGAATTATCCAGACGTGTTGCAAACAGAACGGCATAAATTATTAAGATAACCTAAGTAAGTGTAATCATATAAAAGAATTTATAGATTGGAATGGGACGATTGTACAAGGAGAGAATAAGAAAATAACGTCTTCTCTACAATGTTATTTATTTGCATAAAACTTATTACAGAAAGCTAAAGCTCGCAGTGTACAATGTTGTAAAAGGTGAAGCAACTATTTATACGCATTTGCTCGAAATGATACGTTCGTAAAATAGGCAATTTTGTATTTCTTTTTGCATATATCTGTAAGTAAACCAAGGCCATGCACACGTGAATAGACAGCCCGTAATAATGCGTTTTGTAATCCTTGAAGTGACGTTTTCGCGACGAGTCAGGGATAGCTTACAATTTTTTAATACAAACCACCGGCACTGTAAAAATAAAACTGCGGTAGCCTAATGGCTAACCGGTTCGACTTACTATGTGATGCTCGCGGGTTCGTATCCCAGTCGGCTTGTACCTATCTATTGCAAACTTTTCGTTTTGTAAGTACAAACAATCATTTGTTAAAAAATTGGGTCCGTTGCATAGCGATATCGTTCACCTCTTATTATCTATACGATCTAATAAACTTGTTGAAAAGCTTTAGCGAGAGCTTTAAAAGGATAAGAGAGCTTGTATTTATTTATATATATTATATCGTAAAACTAAAAGCAATATTGTTTTATGAAGATTCATAAGTGCTTCTCATCAAAGTTTAATAAAGATTTAGGTAAACTACCAGTTGTAGGAATTAAGTCTAGAATCGGATAGGAAGATTGCACTACCAGTAAACGTTGTAAAAAAACAAATAGCTTCTTTACGCGCTAGATACTTAAATAGTAAAGCAAGATAGAGGTGAAAATGCAAGTCAATTATAACAGCTTCAGTGTCTTGACTACAAAAAATCATTAACTAAATTTGGCACAAATTTGGTGACCATTACACTAAGAATTTTTTTTTATACTAAATAGGCTCACGTTTGGCTTCTATCTCGCTCGAGGGAATACGAAGATGAAGCCTAGAATGGAGCACGTGAGCCTATAAGGTGTCTGTTCAAATTGGACTGAAAGGTGTTCAGATTGTACCTGTATGGAAAGATCGCGGCAAATAGTTGAAAGGGAAATCTTCAAAAGCGGTCTGAAGCTGGTATGTGACATTTATATTCACCCTGCTCGATGGCTATCCTTGGTGCACTGTGAGGGGTTTTAGAGGATTCCAGTAGAATGCACCAGTGCTTATCTACACTGAAAGTTCCATTGGAGAAGTTCCTCTATCAGCACCCTCGATGTAATAACACTGAGACCTAGTGAGCTATGTATCTGCTATAGCAGATAGCGATTTCTATATCTGTCTATCTCAGTTAGGTTAAATGACGTTAGAAGTTATTTTAAATTTTCATACGTATTTTATGTGTATTTGGCACGACGTAGCGAGAAAATTCGCAGAGAAATCGACTTAGATATAATGATAAATAATAAATTAACGCGCTCATTAAATCAAGTCGATACAGTTAAGCAACGGAGGTTCAATTTCAAACTCTAAAGCAATAAACCATTAAATACTTTAACTGCCAATTGAACATACGTCTTCGCTCGTAAAGCGATTCCTGCCTTCCTGCCGTTTATTGCATAGATCCTCTTGTCTATGCGCAACAAATAGAACCCACACCGGACCTTGCTTATTAGTACTAGCTAATAAATGCCTGGATTCTGCTTTAAACTAATAAACAAATTCAATTTTTATATGAAAGTAAAATAGGAACACTCCGTTCCTATAAGGATATAACTTTTCATATCCTCTGAATCAAATCTTTACGTATATATGAAATTCGATCTCGATATAAATAAACTCCTACCATAGCCGAACCTACTGTTAAACTGAGCTTATTTAAGCCTATACCAGATAAAACTGTAGAGGCCTTTTATGGGTGAAGTTATCTGATCAAAAAATTTTTCACCCTTTTAACTCTAGGGGTTTCGATAGAGATACTAATCGCTTTTCACCGAGCTCATTATGTACCCTATGTGATAATTTGAGCCTATCTACAAACTCCATAATCTCTGTAGTATAAGTCTAGGCGGGATTCAACCCCCGACTGTTAGATTGTAGTTAAAGCGCTTAGCTATTTAAAATGTTTAACCGTGGTCTTAAGACGGTGCCGCTAACTATATGTCTATCATAACCATTGATTGGTAAAGATAATTTTCTCATAAATAAAAATCAAAGTAACGTTCACCTTTATTACTTCGAACTGAGAGCGTTAGTTAAAATAAAAATAAACCAGTCTTACAGAAAGTGTATATGATTTGCCGGACATTGAGGCTTTTGTCTTTTTTTATTCACCGCAGCGTTAAAGTGAAATGTTATTATTTGTCCGCAGACATGCTCTGAGGAAACAACGGACATGTGTTCTCAGTTAACACGTGCGGCCCCAATCGTGATACGAATATTACCGCCCCAGATGGGGGGAAAAAGTAAAATTGTTATTCTTAAAGTTGTTTCTAACCACTTTCAACAGGATTTTGTGACAATTTCTCCATGGAAATATGATAAGCTGAGATACATAGATATACATTAAGTGAGTGATTTAAATTTAGGTTACAATCTAGTTTAGATCTTTTTTTATTCGTTCCCTCACTATTGAGAATCGTGACCGAAGCGGAGTGGACCGCACGCTGCATGCTGCCTCCCACCGTCTTCGTGATTGTGTGCGACCATTTTGTAGGCGCCCTTCCCTGAGCACGTTTGTCGTCCATTTTGCCTAAAACGATCTGCTTCTCCAGACAGGGCTTTGAAGACCGCATAACGTGTTCAAAGAAGCTGAGGGTTCTTTGGCGGCATATTTTAGATAGCCCTGTGCAGATCTTCAGCACCTTCAGTATGGACTCGTTGATTGAGTCCGCGGTATACGGAGCAGCCTTCGCCAACAATTTTATATATGCCTTAAAATGTACTCAGTTTTTACGCCCATGTGCTGGAGAAGAACGTACCTCGATTCGCTGTCATACAAATATTACTAACCTAAAAAGGCAGTTTATTATCCGATTACAGTAACTAAGATTGCAAGTATAGAATATCTTAGTAATGCACAAAAAGAAAAAACCGGTATGCGATAAATGCTAAAAGGCAGGATTAAGCTAGTAAACATAATGCTTGCCCACTGCTACTCTGGCAATTACACTCGCATAAAAGCTTAATACATTACAATATAATACGGGCTGAACTATTAACAGAACAAAAAAAACTTTTACGACTGCAGTAATGTGCTGATTACGCACACATCTGATCCCATTTTCCAACTCAGTTTAATTGGCCAAATGCAATCGAGCCCCTTACCATTTAGTAGCAAACATTATATACCTCTCCGTACTCAACTTCCGGAAAAAGCCATATATTTAATAGCGGATCTATCCTTATTGTAATTATCCTACTTATTTTGTAGTCACTATTTAATTAAGTAATACGATCTTTAAGTATAAGAAATATCAGAATAAGGTAAATTAAAAATAACTATACTAAATTATGAATTACTAATAATTTAATTTGATGGACAAAATGTGAGATAAACAAAGTTGGCATTCCTCGTAAGATTATATTTTGGTCGAGAAACTAAAAAAATCTACGAGGCAAAAATAGGTAGATACGGAATATCCCTCAAACCCGAACGAAACGCTTTGATTCGTCTTTCATTGTTCGTAAGCAAGGGACTGGAATAGTCGCGTCTGTCTTTCTTTCCGATTACAATGTGAGCATTTTTAAGAGTAGAGTCAATAGGCATTTACTAAGCTAGTGCACCTTACCGTCCAGGACTGCATTTGCACTTAACATCACGTGGGATCGTAGTCAAGTACTTGCTTAGAAAGTATAAAAATATCGCTAACAGCTACTCTTGCGAATGTATACGCCAGGATATATATACACATATTGAAGAAGAGCAACGTATACGAGTTACTAGCCATAGAGGTTCAAGCTAAGCGATAAATCCGGTGAAGCTGTAAAAGTTAGCTTCTCTGGCTAATATGCCACATCGCTACAAAACAAGAGCAGCAAAAGAAAACAGACATCCGTTGCTGCCCATCTCTCTAAGTCATGGCTTGAGTACTCTAAATACATGTATTTAATGTAATACTTATATATAAATAAAAATGTGACAGCAAATATAGTGTGCGAGTAAGCTGCATCAAAAAAATTATATTCCGGCGAATTTAAACTAGATTCTCTTTTATAATTTTATTTTAACGTATTATAAGAATTTATTGCGAAACCATGGAATCGCTTTGCCATATAAGTAGTAGTTCAAGCTTTAAACCGTCGCACGAGTAATTCAATCCCTTTCGGTAGGATTTTTAATTACGTATCTGGTAAATAATGGTCGGATTCCAGAATAAACATTCTATGTCCCATTAGATAGATTCAGTTGGTAATTGCTCAGGCGGTGTGTTTAAAGCTATAAAACGAGTTGTGTTTATGTCTTAAATATAGTTCGACATAACGATAAATATAGTACGAACTTGAACTTGTTAACATCAACAATTTTACTCGTCGACGGGTGATCTAATGGCGTCTGCTCAACAAACCGGAAAAAATTACAACACTTGTCATATATGTGAATCTTAATAGTTCGTGTTACTCTATGAATAGAAGAAGACCATGGATAGAAATAGAAAATATTTATTAACACATTTAGTTACATGTATATACATTTCACTAATGAAACGCACATCGGAGTAATGCAGCAGTAACCATTACAGCACACATTATTAGTAAACAGTAACTCCCTCCCCGGTGGCCCTTTCCTCGGTGCATGACGAGGGGCTCCGGGATCTCACGTGGAACGCGCCGGAGCCCCTCTGCACTGTGCTCAAGGAGAGCACGTCCCGGGGGGGAGGTTACTCCCTCCCCCCCTGTGCCCAGGCGATGTCGCCTTCTTCCCGGGTCTGCTTTGGTGGAAGACGCAGGCTCCCACTCTTGTCGCCCAGTAAACCCGAGGCCACTTTTAGTCATCTTGTACGACAGGCATGGGATACCGTAGTCTTATTCTTGAGAGCCCAGAACTACAGGGCTGAAACAATGACTCCCAAACTAAGCAGACGCTTGTCTTGGAAGCCAGAGTTGCATTGTAGCATAACAGCATTATTTACCACGTGCCAGGTGAAGGAAAACATTGTGAGAATCTAAGGACAAACAGGTTATGTGAAGAAAAAAATTCTAAGTCATGTGAAGTCCGCCTGCGAGTGCGAGAATCCACGGTAGGATTGTATGGCGGATTACTCGTAAAATAGAGAATAGTTGGACATCCGTAGGCCATCTGGTAACATAGTAACCCGTCCAAGCCGAGGTTACCACTCACCGGGAGGGCCTTGAGTCCAGTTACTAGAAATGGAGATTCAGCCTAAACGACCTAAGAGCTATGCCATTTCTCAATCTGATGAAGCAGTAAAAGTAAGCTTCTCTGGCTAATCTTCACGAAAAAAAAGCTTTTACATTAATGGTTTTTAGTGTCGAATATCGATGAGGTTTATATTTATACTTATTACTATAAATGATTGTTCATTGTACGCTTTTTAAGAATGTGGAAGACCGAGATTAGGCGTCGGCGTAGGTAGGCGAACGTTATTAAATGGTATAATAGGGTGGTAATTAAAAATAAACATATTTTAGTGAATTATAAAATGAACAAAAACGAGTGATCTTATGCATTCTTGTGTATACATTACATTGTTTTGATATTGGTCGATGTAAGGTAGATAAATTAAAGAGCTAACGAGACGTACACTATTTAGAAGTGACGAGTGCAAACGCGTTTAGAGCAATCAAATATATGGTTTTAAAACCTGACTAGCAACACTTTGTTATGGGCAGCATCACTTACCGTTATGTGAACGTCCTGCTCTTAGCTTCTTCTAACATCTATATAAATAAAAGAGAAAGTGTGTGGGCATGTTCCATATAGGCTCCGAAACGGCTGGACCGATTTTAGTGAAACTTACAGGGAATCTTCAGATTGACCTGGCGAGTAATCCTGTAAAGGTTGGTGACGACCGGGGCACTCCTCTTTTTGAATTGTCAAATACAGCTTTTATTTACGATGGTGATATCCTATTGTTTTATAACCCGGATATGTGTTGACACATACGTTCTGTATGTTTATGTCATTATGAACCATATTGAAGTATAATAAACTATAATAAAACACTAAATGATAAGAATGATATTGCATTCACTGATATGAACATGGGTGTAGGGAATGATCTTCACCCCGTCGCGAAGAGAATGAATACGGAGAGAAATAAATAATTTAATATATTATGAGAGTTAAATTAAATGTGTTTACTTTAAAATTTATTTTAATGTAAAAATTTAAATAATGATGTAAGTTTATTGTTTATATAAAATAAAGCAAAATCTAGCCCGGTGAAGCGGGCTGGGTACACTTGTACAAAATAAAACCAATCAAAAAATCATTTTCGTTTGATCCACCTATAATATTCGGATTGCGCCTACTTAATGCCTTTTTTGAAAGATATGAACGAAAAAGTATTCTCATATAAATAAGGTCTGTTAGAAAGTAGGTTCAGAAGACGTAAGTTGACTGTCTGTGACTATGACATCAGGGTAATACGGTGAAGCCAGTGGGTTCATCTGTCCGATGAACACGGGGATTAGCGGCCCTGGACTCCACAGCTGTCACCATTTATTCCTCTTATCCTCTCCGAATGGTGACAATCCCATCCCTCAGGTCCTTTCTGTTCAGTGGGTTCATCTGTCCGATGAATGCGGGGATTAGCGGCCCTGACTCCACAGCTGTCACCATTTATTCCCATCATCCTCTCCGAATGGTGACAATCCCATCCCTCAGGTCCTTTCTGTTCAGTGGGTTCATCTGTCCGATGATTACGGGGATTAGCGGCCCTGGACTCCACAGCTGTCACCATTTATTCCCCTTATCCTCTCCGAATGGTGACAATCCCATCCCTCAGGTCCTTTCCGTTCAGTGGGTTCATCTGTCCGATGAATACGGGGATTAGCGGCCCTGAACTCCATAGCTGTCACCATTTATTCCTCTTATCCTCTCCGAATGGTGACAATCCCATCCCACAGGTCCTTTCTCCAAATTTCGTTTCCTAATTCCCAAAACAGTGGTAGGCCACCGCAGCAGCTTTTTGCTGCTGTACGAATGGGTCGGCACAATCGGGGAAGTACCACGACCTCACAGAATACTGGCGTAAAGTGGAGGATTTTATGCCTCCGCGTTTCGCAAGGTGAGTGAGTGTGCCGGCGGCCCAACTCCCTCCCCCTTCAGCAACATGGCAGCGGCAATTCAAAATCATTTACCCCAGGGGGGTACCAGTACGGTTGGTGCTGGAGAATCCCCCCCCGTGCGTCAATGGTTGGGTCACCAAGTGTTACCTAAACATGGATGTACGGGCTGCCCTGCGTATTCTGGGGGGGGCAAAATTCCGCTCTGTTCTGCTGTCCGAGGCAAACGAGGCAAAGCATCATTGGCTCTTCCTGACCCATTTACCGTGGACCTTTGCAACATCAGGGGCCTCCATTCCAACTTGAGTGCCGTCCACTACCATCTTGAGACGGCAAAGCCGGCCTTACTCTTTCTCACCGAGACGCAGATATCTTCTCCATCTGACGTCTCGTATCTCTCTACCGGGGTACAAACTGGAACATTGCTTTGTGCCTCGCGCGGAGTTTGCGTGTACGTCAGAAAAGATATCTGCTCGACGCCTCGACAGCCTTGAAGGCAGGGACCTCTCCAACCTATGGCTACGCGTAGACATCGGCGACCATCCTCGTGTTTATGCGTGCCTGTATAGGTCCCATAGCGGTAACACTGAAGTCGATCGACTCATCAGCCACATCCAGGTGGCTGCAGATTCCGTGCTCGAACGTATCCCCTCCGCAGAGATCGTGATTCTTGGTGATTTTAATGCCCACCACTCCGAATGGCTTGGTTCACGCACTACCGATCATGCGGGGAGATCTGTGTACGATTTTGCTTTGGCATATGATCTTACACAATTGGTCACATCGCCTACGCGAATCCCAGATGTGGAAGATCATGCACCTTCCCTGTTGGATCTTCTGCTGACCTCCCATCCGGACAGATATGTCATTTCAGTTGAAGCCCCTCTGGGCTCCTCTGACCACTGTCTGATCCGGAGTGCTGTGCCACCTTTACACCCACTGCGGCCGCGCATTGCAGGCCGCCGACGCGTGGCACTACAGGTCAGCGGATTGGGATGGAATGCGGTCTTTTCGCATCTTACCCATGGGGGGAAGTTTGCTTCTCGCCGGTGGATCCCAACGCCGTTGCAGACTCTGTTGCCGATGTAATACTACAGGGAATGGAACTTTTTGTTCCATCGTCTGTGGTGCCCGTCGGTAGCAGATCACGGCCTTGGTTTGGTCGCTCTTGCAAAATGGCTTCACGCCATAAGCGGGAGTGCTATCGAGCTTGGGCTGCGGCATCGGCGTTGGAGGATCCAAAAACCAGCGCACTCAAAAGAAGTTCAACTCTGCCTCCAGGTACTTCAAAAGCGTAATTGCCAAGGCAAGGTCGGAGCATGTGTGCAGAATTGGCGAGAAACTGGTTCGCCTCCCTTCGGGAACACGTGCGTTCTGGTCGCTCGCCAAGGCTGTTCAAGGAATTTCTGTCAGACATCCCTTCCACCTCTGCACAAAAAGGATGACTCGCTGGCCCATGACGCAAAGGAGAAGGCCGATCTTCTGGGCGCACTCTTTGCGTCCAACTCGACTCTGGATGATAAGGGTAACTCACCGCCGACCATCCCGCGGAACGAGTAATTTATGCCGGAAGTAAAGTTTCTGCAGACTACAGTACGCAGAACACTTTTCTCTAGACATCCACAAGTCGAGTGGACCTGACGGGATCCCTCCTATTGTGCTGAAGATGTGTGCTCCGGAGTTGACACCGGTGTTGACTCGACTTTTCCGGTACTCCTACTCCCAAGGCGTTGTCCCGTGTTCTTGAAGACTGCTTTAGTGCACCCGATCCCAAAAGGGCAATAGCTCTGATCCATCTAACTACAGGCCTATTGCCATCACTTCTTTGCTCTCAAAATAATGGAATCCATTATAAACAGCCAGCTCCTAAGGTATCTGGAGGATCACCAGCTGATTAGCGACCGCCAGTACGGTTTTCGTCACGGTCGCTCAACTGGTGACCTTTGGTTTATCTTACACACCGATGGGCTGAGGCAGTTGAGAGCAAGGGAAGGCCCTAGCAGTTAGTTTGGATGTGGCGAAGGCTTTTGATCGGGTTTGGCACGGAGCGCTTCTTTCAAAGCTTCCATCGTACGGGCTTCCCGAGAGGTTATGCAAATGGATCACCAGCTTCCTCGAAGGCCGTAGCATCAAGGTCGCTGTTGACGGTGCATGCTCGACTCCAAACCAGTGAACGCTGGTGTTCCGCAAGGCTGTGTACTGTCTCCTACCTTGTTTCTTTTGCACATCAATGATATGCTGCAAATCAGCAACATTCACTGCTATGCAGACGATAGCACAGGTGATGCAATGTACACAGGCCGTGCCAATACTTCTCGGGAAAGCGTCGAAGAGTGCCGGAACAAACTTGTGTCCGAAGTCGAAACTCTTCTCGACAGGGTCTCAGATTGGGGAAGACTAAATCTAGTCCAATTTAACCCCACAAAGACACAAGTATGCGTGTTTACCGCTAAAAAAACTCCCTTTATCTTCTCCCCTCAGTTCGAGGGCACTCCCTTGGTCGCATCCTCCAGCATTGGAATCCTTGGCGTCGATATATCGAGTGTCGTTCAGTTTCGTGGTCACTTGGAAGGCAAAGCCAAATTGGCCTCCAAAAAACTTGGCATACTCAGTAGAGCAAGACAGTATTTCACGCCTGCCCACCGTCAGCAACTTTACAAGGCACAAGTACGGCCTCATATGGAATACTGTTCGCATCTCTGGGCCGGGGCTCCCCAATACCAACTTCTTCCGTTTGACCGTGTACAACGTAGAGCTGCTCGAATAGTCGACGATCAGGGTCTTTCCGATCGACTCGACCCTCTGAGTCTGCGAAGAGATGTCGGTTCTCTTTGCATCCTGTATCGCATTTACCATGGGGTGTGTTCTGAGGAATTGTTCGAAATCGTCCCAGCTACCGATTTCAATTACCGCACATCTCGGCAGAATTCCAAATTCCACCGCCATCATCTTGATGGTTGGCGTTCAACGACTGTACGTTTTCGCGTAACTTTTCCCACGCACTGTCAACTTGTGGAATCAACTGTCGCCAGCGGTGTTTCCGAACGTTTACGATTTAGGGACCTTCAAGAAACGAGCCTATTCCTATCTCAAAGGTCGGCAACGCACCTACAGCTCCTCTGGTGCTGTGGATGTTCATGGGCGACGGTGATCACTTAAGATCAGGTGAGCCTTATGCTCGTTTGCCACTTTTCATATAAAAAAAAAACGTTAGTGCTCGTTTATTTTATTCGTGTAATGAAAAAAATTCTACCGGATATCTCATCTTTATCTATACTCCTGTTCCATATTAATTAAATAAATTAGCTCGAAATCACTTAAGCTTAATACATACTAATTGCAAAGGAAGTCGTTAAGAATACCGACATTTACACCGAAGTATGCAAGCGGGTGAACGGTTATTGTCTATGCTAGAAATCACTAAACAATTTACACAATGCAAATATTTATTGCTAATTAGCATGTAGTGGTTTAAATCCACAGCATAGGTTTATTTATTTACGTTCCATACAATTATCTTTTTTCGTTCACATAGAGCGTTTAACTTAGAAACTGGTTTTTTAATAGTAGCAAAACACCGAGACGTTCATACTGAAATTAAATATATTAAGACACTCATTAACATCAATAGTGTTCCAATTTCGACAACAAACTAACTCATCATACTTTGAATGTAATAGACTAAAATGGCCATTGCACCTCAATAACCGGAAGCTTGAGGCAGGATTTTTAACATAGATTGACAGAGAAGCTGGTCTTGAATGCTTCACCGGATTGAAAGGTGGCATAGCTCTTAGGTCGCTTAGCCTTAACCTCAAGGGCTTCTCTAGCCAATCTGTGTAGTTCGTCATTAAAAAAAATGGTAAAATTGAAACATAACTATCAGAATGTAGAACAGTGAAATTAGTGACATGTGTCGAATAACTTAGTCGACTTTGACGCAGACGTCTGCGTAAAATATCTTTTCATTCTTATTCGACAAATTTGCAGTTACATTGCCAGTATCATTGCTTGTTAACGACGACTAAGCAAAAAAAATGCAGTAAAAATGAAAGTCACAATGATATTTGTGACCATAACTATAAAAAGAAACGAACGTTCTTGCGATCATTTAAGACTGGTTTTCTGTTTATAGAAATGTATCTATTTAAAGAGCCATAAAAGAGAATTCTTTTTTCAAATACTACTTCAAAATTATTGGATTACGGAAAGTTGATGTCACCCTTATAGACCAAAACGTATTGTGTTTTGTTTTTCAAAATGGTAGTTACGGTAGACAATATTTATCCTGATTTCCAAAAAGGTATTCCAATTTAATAGAATATATTATATTATTTATATTTGAATTTGATTTTATAATACATAGTAAACAAACTTGGAACCTGTGGATCCAAGTAAATAACGAGTTCGCAACTGAAAAGATGGCTGAAAATAATCCTTTTTAAAAATGCTGGCAATCCAATTTTGATGGTATGGTGTTTGTGTTAATAATTGGCAAAGAATAATTATTATCAGGAGCATCGTTTTTCGCAACAATAAATATAAAAATATCTGACAGAAATTATAGCAAAAAAGCCTTTCGTATCTGAGAATCTGAAAGATATCAAAATTAATGGGAATAAAATATCAGATTTTAATTTGTATCCAAATGGACGGACTATGACCAAAATGTGTATTGTCTATAATTCATAAAAACCATAAGGCACGTAGTTTAGACTTTTCTACATTTTGGTTTCACGTCACATACTCTGACGCATTTATTTACCTAGCGGACACTGTTATTCAGGTGTTCATTATTGGCACTATCTAATACGAGAAAGTTAGACAAAAGGCTCCGTGCTCTGGCATAGGTCCCAGCCACCGTGTTCCGTGTTCAATAGACGATAATTACGAGGCAATTAGGTGCAATGAAAGCTTGTAAGTACCAAGTTTGAGGTTGTAAGCAATAACGATCTTTAATACAAATAAGCAAGGGGTACATTTATTTTTTATCATTACTAAATGTTATGTGGGTAAGGTCCCTTATTGTAATTACACAATACTATAATTGCTTCTAATCCTTATTGGTTTAACAACATGTCTTCTATATGTTTCTTCGCTTCAATTGCTAGCGGCTGAGTCTAATGGATTACGTGTTATTAAAGAATAACTACTGCTCATAGTCATAAAACGCAATCTAACAGGCTCAGTAAGCGCTTAAACAAGATATACAACATACGACTCCACTTTGGCATAGTAATAAAACCAAAACAAATCAACATTTAGAAATTAAAATCATACTTAATCGGTCAACACTGATTTGAATTACTTGCTAGGAAACCTTTCGACTGGAGCCAAAAGCCAACGTATGTAAAATTGTACTCAAGTCTTTGAACTTCAAAATTTCACACAAAAGGTAAATAAGTACGCAAATAAAAAATCACTATGGTTTAATTAGAGGCAGCCGCTTTTTATACTAAAAAAAAACATTCGATTTGGTTAATTTGAAGCCGCATATCAATTAATTTTAAATAAACAGTAATTACGTCGGTCTGAGGTCATAGAAGATTGATGAGTTTAAGAATTAAAGTAACATATATTTCTATGAGTTACGCCTTAATAAAAAATTGATAGTATCAAATCATTTCTTAATACTCATCTATATTTTTATGTACTTATACTGTAGAAGAGCCGCGTATTTTATTTATACTGAATTAAATATAACAAAAATTGAAAATAAGAAAACAATATGTATGGTGGTTACAATAAGAAGTTGAGAATAAAATTAAGTAGTTGAAAGAAGAAAAAACTCTTTGAAAGCTTTCATTACAGTAAGGCCTTATAGTGTGATAATATAGACTTCATCAAGGAAATCGAAGAAGCAATAAGTAAAGAAATAAAATCAAGATATAATATAAAGTGAAGGATGCAAGCGGGGGCAAGGACCGTGGGCGTGTTCCGTAAATAATGACAGATCTTATGCAACGATTTCTAATACCAGTCATTAAAGAAGATTAGATATGGGCAGATGTAGAAAATATTTATAATAAACCATCGTTTAGTGTTGACTTTAGACGTTAAAAGACAATAATTGTCCAAGTGAGTGGAAGAAAGAAAAATATGAAATACTTTATCAATACTTAATCGAAAGTATTGCCATACAAACATGTTTAGTACTAATTTACTTGTCTATGTTTTTGACGCAGGTTCGGAATATAAGTTTTAAGCAAAATGATAACAGAAATGTTTTATATTTACATAGCTTTTACACTTTCTTGTTAAAGTATATTGATATGTTTTTGTACAACAATTAAATTTACCTCGGTAACACTATTTCAATAAAAGAGTAAGTTAACCATGATTACAAAGTAAGACTCTCATAATAAAATGAAATAGGGTACTTTTGGATATTTTGCTACTAGTCACGAGATTCTTAAATGAAATTTATGGGTAAATAACTAGACTTAACTTTTCAATAGATTTTGCTGCGTTATTTTAGTTGGAACTGGACTGGATCTGTGGACTTTTTCTTACCCATGCAGAAGTATGCCTTGCCATGTTTTCGTCATCACATCCTCTTTCAAGATATTTTTTCAACATATAGTTAGCAGGATGTCCATCTATTAGTAAATGATTAATGACTTCCTGTGCCCAGCAATTTCACTAGCTATAATAACCATTAAAACAGTAGAAAATAATGTACGAACACTGCCGATTACTTGCAATTAGATCGGTATATTAGTTTTAAATATCAAGGCCTTGCTTACAATACTCAGCAATAAATGCAGTTAAAACATACACATAACAGCAAAGGAGTGGAACAAGGTTCCGGCGTCAATCTTTCCGTCCAAGTATGAGGCACTTACTAAAATAGCGCGTACCATCTTTCGACTATACTAACACTTAACATCAGGTAGGATCGTGGTCTACCCCATAAAAATATATAAATATTACCACTTTGACTTCCGTTTGATGATTGAAGCAGCTTTTTGCCCCTGTTCCAGCCAATACGCTATCGGAGTTGATCTTGAAGTCGGCTATCAGTACGATCTGTCACGAGGCGGGTTTTATATTCACATCTCGCCATATGGAATGCTTAAAATTAAATTAAGGCCGTTATAAAGAATGTTTACAACGGGTGAAGGACGTTAAGAAGATTTTTTATAGCAAATTAATTTCGTTATTATCATGTAATTTGTTTCTGCGAATTTTACAGATTTGCCTAGAACATACATAACGACGAGCTTGCAGGTCTATGGATGCAGGTGGCTAGAGATCGTGTTTTTTGATTATCATGGACGATCTATAATGACGAGGAATATTTTTGTAAGGCAGTTAATTAGAGAAGCATACAATTATATCTGTCTCCCTTTTTGACCGACTTTCAAGGTCCCAGGTTCTCAATTTGTGTTATTTTAATTAGGTCCTATGTTAATTTTGCTGGCATTGGACCTTGATGTCCTGATATATACCAGGTAATTCCTTAAATCGTATAGAAGAGTCTTTGTTTATTAATATATTCGATATATCTATTCGTAATATTGGAAAGATCTACACCTAGATAGTCTTGAGCACAGGCGCAAGGTGGCCAGCCTTTCGGTGTTTTACAGATTACACTTTGGAGAGTGTGCACAGGAATTACACGAGTTAATTCCCCCATCCCCATTCTACCTTCGGACGTTTAGACACTCGGCGGGTCTCCACCCTTTTATAGTTGATGTTCCGCGCGTCCGAACGAAGCGATTTGAGTCATCGTTCATCGTGCGTACGGCAAAGGAGTGGAATAAGTTGCCGGCGTCAGTCTTTCCGTCCAATTACGACGTGGGAGCCTTCAAGAGTAGAGTGAATAGGCACTTACTAAACTAGCGCGTACTATCTTTCGACTATATCACCACTTAACACCAGGTGGGATCATGGTCAAGCGCTAGTTTAAACGCATAAAAAAAAAAATAACAGATAGCCTTCATAGTATTGACCGTCAGACTAATAATTTTTAGCGTACTTTTGATTTGATATCGGTTTTTGCTTGAGTTTAATTTACTTTATACACAATATATCTATTTTGTGATTATTGAATTAAGTCTGTTTGTATTATTAATATAACATTATCCGCGTAGAATGTTCCGTATACCATTTTTTTTTTTTTTTTGTTAACGCGGGGGAATCGAGTTATTAACCATCCTCCGGTACCCTGGGTGGGCCCGGAGGATGTGGGACTCGGCCTGGGCAGCCCATACCCACTAAACCTACCGCGAATGCCATCAGCCGTTATGAGCGGGTGTCCCGGATCTGTCAGCGACAGGACACCCCAACGACCGGCCGGTCTCGGCAAGACCGGACTTCACCCTCGAAGGGGACTCCTCCGGCACTCAGAGAAGTCCCGACGACGCCGAAGCATGCTGGGGCCAGGTTCCCATCCTGGCCCCGCTTCGATTACGGGCAGCGAGAGGAGGCGTTTGAAACGCCTCCTGCGCACCCCGATTCGTCGCCTGCGGAGGGAGGGAGCCCCACGGCTCCTCCCTGACCTGCTGTCGGCCTCCTTCTGGGACATGACTGTCTCGCAGAAGGAGGCGACCGCCGACAAGACCTGTCGCTCCGTACCATCGCAAGTGCGAGGCTCGGAAGCGACAGGTCTACTCCACCGATGGCGGCTGCCAAGTCGCAACGCTGCGCTGCCCATCTCGGGCACACCTCCAGGGTGTGCTGGGCAGAGTCCACCGCAGCGCCACAATCATGGCACCGCTCATCAGCCTCCCGTCGGGCCGTCCGACACAGGTAGTCCCCGAAGCAGCCATGCCCCGTGAACACCTGCGTCAGACGGAAGGTGAGAGGTTTGCGCTTCCTGCGCATCCACCGCTCCAGGACCGGGCGCAGAGCACCCGTTGTACGAGTCCCGTACGGGTGATGCGCCAGGTCCTGCTCCCACCTCCGGCAAAGTGCCACTTCACCTAACCGACGGATCCGCCGGACCTCTTCTGGCAGAGGGTTCTCTCCGAGGGCCCTCCTATCCGAGACATAGTCGGACACCTCGGCTAGAACCCCGCCACGAGCTCCCACGGCGGATCGCCGGCAAGCGCAGTAGCTGCCGCCCACGAGACCGTACGGTACCCCGGATGACCCTGATCGCGGCAATCCGCTGCGCTCTGCGCAGCTGTGCGCGATTGCCGCGAGACAGGTCATCCGCCCAGATGGGGGCACCGTACGTGGCCATACTCCGACAGACCCCAGAGTACAGCCTCCTGCACACCGCGCTGGGTCCTCCGAGGTTCGGGAGGAGACTTCCCAGCGCGGCTGCCGTCCTCAGGACCTTCGGCCCCAACTGTTCGAAGTGGGGTCCGAAGGTCCATCCTCCATCGAGGGTGAGTCCCAGGTACTTCATCTGGGAACTCACCCTCACTCTATCTCCTCCAATGAGGAGGGTGGCACCCGGAGGGTCCTTTACGTCCGGTCCTGCGGAAGAGGAGGGCTTCGGTCTTCTCCAGCTTTACCCGAAGCCTAACCTCTCTATGCGGCTGACCACGAGGCCTACACCGACCTCGGCCAGCCGCGCCGCCTCCTTATACGCCTTTCCCCGGAATATGAGGGTGTCATCTGCATAGCAGATGACACCCATCCCGGGAGGAGACGGCCTGCAGGACTCCAGTCGTAGCCGATGTCCCACAGAATCGGCCCCAACACCGATCCTTGTGGGACACCGCGCTCGGCTTTCCTCCACCTGACTGACCCCTCCGGTCCTCGAATGCCACCCTCCTCTGGGAGAGGTAGGCGCCCAACAGCCTCCTGAGATACAGGGCACCTGAAATATACGAGTGCCGCCTGTATCACCGCATGAGGGAGACTGTTGAAGGCATTGGCGATGTCCAGTGACACCGCCAACACTACCTCTCCCTGACGCCCCGCCTCTTCCGTCACCGCCCGCAGGCGTCGGAGGGCGTCGACGGTCGACCGGCGGGCCTGAACCCGAATTGAAACTCATAGAGTTTCGGGCCCGGACCTTCCTCCATGTGCCGGACGAGGCGGCTAGCCACGACCCTCTCCAGGGCCTTGCCAGCCTCGTCCAGCAACACAACCGGTCGAACCGCCGAAGCCGAGTCCGGGGGCCGACTGTCCTTCGGGAGAAGGCACAGCCGACCCTCTTTCCAGGCCCTATGTTCCGTATACCATGAACAGCAAAGTTTATCTGTCTTCAGACAACCAGATCTCCTGATGATAAACTGGAGAAATGGTTGCTGTAGGGAAAATCAAGGGCAAAAGATCACGAGGCCGATCACCTACCCGCTGGACACTATGCCCAGGACACGAGGACAGAACGGTGTGCAGGCAGTTTGTTGACGTTTCAGTAAAGGCGCTTCAAGATTAGCACGACCTTCAGTAATGATGAATACGAAGAAGAAGATTATTCATATGTTTTAATTAGATTTTAAAATAAATTTTGATTGATATCACATTTTTATATCTTTTAATAATTATTGAATCGTAGTTGAGAGAAATAAAAAAGTTCCTTTTAAATTATGTTGTCTGTCGAAGCAATAATAACTCCTGGTCATCATGATATATATACTTATGGAAGTGGGATGGTAACGGTAACCACCTGTGGCATTGAGTCAAATAAGATTTGGTGAAAGATGGTTTCAAACAATTCAATACATTTGCACCCGATCGAATTGTTTAAAAGTGGACGTTAATGATTTATCATGATAAAACAGAGATTTTTTGTCTTTAAGTCAAAAAAATTGACATAAAACTTGTTATGAGAGATACAAGAATGCTTTAACTTTACACAATAGATAAAAGGCAATTTAAACTTCGATATCAATCATTAAACTCGGGAGAATGATTATTTTTACTTTAAAGTTTTTCTCTGCCCCGTTCCCGTCATTGTTACTAACACTGCAATTAGAATTAAAATGTATGGTCGCCTTTTAAATCGGAATACTGAAGCTAGGTTTGTCCGTTAAAGTTTTCTCTTGGGATTCAAGGGATAATTGAGGAAGTTAGAAATGCGATGCTCGCGATAACGAATTAACATTCGCCACAAAGGAAAGAAAGTCCCAATGTTTTAACATTAGAAATAGGTTTCAACTGGAAAGTATTTTTGATGTTAAAACACAAAAAGTATAATCAAACTTTTAATATACTTTTCGATGACATTTTTACTAAAATAAAAATACATAATCTATATGTAATTCGCTCAAAGAAATAAATGTGTGAGAAATAAACGAAACTAACATATAGTGCCGTTTTGTCCATTTCCGGTATATTATTCGTCATTATTTCCTTATTTACATATTTAAATCTTGAATGCATTCTTTTTACAATTCCCAAAATATCTTTCAGATAAAAATGGAATTAACACAGCATTAATTTAAAAATTATCACAAAGCTAAGTTTGATTAAATATTTATTTATTTATTTATTCTTTATTTGCACACAATACAAAAAAAGGTACAAATAGGCGGACTTAATGGCAGTAGGCATTCTCTGCCAGTCTACCTTGGGGTTGTGTAGAGACAAAGTAACGGGTGCAAACTATATGAGAAAATAATAAATAAAAGAAAACTATAATAAATGCATGCATATATAATATACATACCTACTAAATATTATTACATATGTTTTTAAAAAATGAAGACACAAAAAATAGAATACACATAAACAGAATTTTTGTGAATGTAATTATTGCTTATATAATACTAACAGCGTGTTTATATGAGAACAGACAACAATAAAGTTTGTTGTAATAGAATACGGTAGAATTCTATTAGACGACAAAATATTAGTGGACAGCATTGCACTATATTATACGCGGATATGGTCTGGGTATCTGGAACAATATGTCTGCAACACCGTCAGAAGCTAAGCGGTGCGCTAGGGTATATCAAATAGATAAATTAGGCATTTTATGCGAGAATTCTAAGCGTTTCATATCAGCCGCATATACTTACGTTGTCATTGGAATGCATATGATATTTTCACTGCAATAAATATCCAAGAATAGAACGAAAGTTCTAGTACTTCCTTTAAGAGTAATTGCAAAGTTATGTTAAGCTGTGGATATTTATAATCGTTAAACGAAATGAATTAAAATATAAAATGGGAAATTAGAAGAGTAGAATTTACGATCAGTAGTTGAAGGGTTTTAATATCACCGCGAAATGTATAGACAAGAAATGAAGATTATAAAACGTTAACACACGCGGAGTTCAACGTTCGTTTAGCGTGGAGCATTGTAGACCAAATTTTCGCACATTTATATATGCTACGGTTGTGATTAAATTTACTTGGATGTTTATAATGTGTAGACAATGTCTTGATTGCAGGGAAGAATGAAATCAGAATGGTTATATAACAAAAAAAGGCTCTCGTGATATATGCGATTATTAGAAAAATAAATGTGTAATTTTTTACATGGGAAGGGGCAAATGGGCATTCACCTCACTTTATGTTAGAAGATCACCGTCGTTTATAAGCATCTAGATCACAGTAGAGCTTCCAGATGTGTTGCCGACTTTTGAAACTTTGAAACTTTTCAGAACACTTTTTTGAAGGTTCTTCTTAATCACGTGTATTAATTGCTTTATCAGTCGATCATCGAGCGGCATTGATAACACCTATTTCTTCTGCCAAACAGTAGGGTTTTCTGCGATGACCCAGAGGATATCATCGAGGCATTTTGGCTTTGGCTGTTACTTTGACACAGTAGCGTTCTGACCCGAGGACGTCCACAGCACGTCTCATTCAGTAGCTTCAGTATTATTCAATACTGTGCAAACGTTAATCTGTTTTGACTTTTACAGAGTAAACACTAGTAGTATACATATTCACGGGAACCGCTATGATACGCTTAGGATATTTTTCTAGCTTATTTGTTAATTTATAGAGAATAACGCTTCAAGCGCTATTAATACTACTCGTATATTGTCAGAGAAAAGCGTGTATCGCTTACCATAAAAACATAATACTCGTACTTCTGGCTGGGGATGTATTGACTAAAACACCGAGGCCGATCGGCAACATGTTTTAAAGTTATACAAACGATAGAATTCTGACATGAATTTGTACGTCGTATCCAATGATCTTAAGTACCATCTTTAAAGTTAAAAGCATAAAGATATATTACAGTGAATATGTTACGTGTGAAAAACAGTTTCGTTTCGTATCGAAAATGTAATAGGTGCGTACGGTCTCCGGTGAAAGCAATATTAGCGTTACCACTGTAGTGTCTGCAGTATTTTAAGATAATAAACCGAATAATCAGGCGTGTCCTTCTGACCCGTAGAAAGCAGGGGTCATCTGCATAACCGATTCATTGTAGGAAAATATGCCGATAGTCGAAACGTCGCCGGCACCGTTGACCTACTTAAAAGTGAAATGCAGTTTCGACATAACGCATAGGATAACAATGTTAAGGACGAAAAAAACACAGATCATTGTAAACAAAAACAATACAATATGAATATAAAAAAATATATTTATTCATGATGAGAATATATTCGAGAATGAATAAGTGATATAACACATGTGCGAAAAGATCGAATGTGCATGGGAGAGTGGGCACGAAAAAGCGTGGAAGCGTTGCAGCGCGCGGCCGGACCGCGGTCGGACAGTCGGCCGCTCGGGAAGCCACTAGCGGCGTCCAGTGCAATCTCTCCCTTTCTCTCGAGCTTATCGCTCTCTCTCTCCGTCCTTCGGCGGCTCGTTCCTCTTCTTCTTGCAAGGTTAAGGTTACGTCAGACGTGTTATGTTATAACCGTTGGGGCGCACTCTGGCAAGTTCAGTGTCTCGTGGAGAGTGGCCGCGACACTAAGCTCGTGACAACAGCGCGCGCGTCATCCGTAGGACTGTGCGCCCCGCCAGTGATATACGACCAGTGAAAAGTTCATGAACTGGGTGTTGAATTTGTTTGAACTATATCACGTGACGCCATTCCTTAAATATCCCGACTTCCGTGAGACCTCTTTATAAGGTACGTATTCACGAATAATAAAAAAAAATTAAGACAATTTTTTTAATTCGGATCAGAGAAAAAAATTAAACATTCCAGAGAGCATAAACCTATAATCGGTTGATGCGTCCTGTTCCATAAACTGGTCTATAAATATTTTACAGTGGCCGCAGTAACTGGGGCCATGGACGCGGTTGCTTCTTCTTTGGCATGAGATAATTAATCCCTATCTCTGGAACACCGAGCTATGTGATGTTTAATTAAATGTGAACCTTTTTAAGTACTCTATTAGTATAAATAAAAACCCTGATATAAGTGATAAATATAAACCAGAGAAAAGTGATCACTAGATATGTTGATAATGTTTACATTAGGTAAAAATATTTTTATTCGAGTTGAGCTCATTTTCTGCCATATTTAGAACTCGACAAGTGACTGGAAAAGTTGATAATAATTGCTGTGACTTACTCGTTAAGCTTAAATGGACTCGAGACCTCATTTATTAGATTATATATCAAATCAAAAATGATGAAAATACACACAAAAATACCGCAGGGCAAATAAAGGAGATAACAATAGTTAATGCGACATTCACTTCCCACGCAAATTAAGGCGGGATTGTTTTTATTATAATGCTCGTAATTTTCTTGATAAAAATCTATGTTAGCTCTGCACTGTGATTTTCCCAGACATCAGTCACACGAAGAAATCAAAATCAGTGTGGAAAAATGAACAGCTCGTGGTAGAACCGTTAGGGTGCCGATAGTAGAAGGTTTTTGCGTTCAAAGCGGGCACTTCTCTGTCTATATATATATGTGAGCGATAAGCTCCGGTAAGCATACAGCAATATATGTATTGCGCTATATTTAGACTCGCTTCGTTTGATTCCTTATCTACTGATATATATTTTATATATATAATATATAAAATTTTTTTATATTCCTTTACTCCGAACGAGGATTTTTTTTTTAATTTCAAATTATTTATTTGAAATATAAAAATAATATATTTCATGAAATACTACAGTTCCGCCCCGCTTTGTTTTATCATTTTATTTTACCTTAAAACTTATTTACCAAGCGTCAAATTGTATAATAAAGAATATTCTTGTATATAATTCAAGTCGATCAAATAAAAAATGTATACCAAAAAAATATAAATTCTAGATCAGTAATCAGTAATATACTATAAACTAAAACCTCCAATACATTTAACGCCTTATGGTACCAGTCCTATATCTATCCCCTTTGTAGTTTTTGCTGTAAATGTTAAAAAGAAAAGTTCATAATTTATATTCATATATCCAAATTTATTATTCGAAAACGGGAATAATTTTCCTTAAAAATAAGGAAAGCCATAAATCATTATAAGCAGAGAGGTGGTTAAGGAACTTCACTCAGTTTTCTAATTTTGTCTGAGGTGTTGTGTTAAATAATATAAGCAAAAGACTTCAACGGACGCGATAAAAATATCACTCGATCCCGACGAACCGCGTACTTATAACGAACCGAGAACATGAATATGCTATCCCGTCAGGCAATTATAAACAGATTAAAAATTCTACTATTACAGAAGATGACGTAGGGCTTTCGAATCAAAGAAAATCTAAAAGAATAACTTAACACCTGGTAATGAAAGCACAAATACGGAATGCATTCCATTTAGTGTCGGCACCTGATGAGATCAAATGTACATGTACCAATTATTTTGGACCTACGAATAACTGTTAATATTAATTACTTAGATTAACAACGATAGTTTATATAAGATTTTAGGAGAGTTGTGATTTAAAAAAAATGCTTACCATAAATATTTTTTCACAAATATTACTAACATTCTGGTTAACTATTCCAACTAAGCTTAAGCTTCTGCTAGGAAATGTTGAAATAGGAATTCACGTTAATAGTGGAATAGTGGATTCGTACCTACGAACTTATGTTCCGCAGACGGTACCCTAAACGATTAGGCTATTGATGATTGAGCTAAAGAAAAATTATTTTTTACAACAAAAAAATACGTATTTTATTAACTTCAATATTAAAAATTGTGTGGTATTGTTATACCTCGAAAAAAAAACTATTATTAAGATAGGTGAAAATTAAAATGACAATTTAAATATTGTTAGTAAAAATAAATGCGTAAAATTAATTAGAAGTACTTATTTAACTAAATCTAAATTCGTAGGAACACAAGGAAGAGAAACGAGAAGTATTTCAAGTAGGTACTTAAGTGCAATTACACACGTAACAATTGGTATGGTATTGGTAGCGGTAAACGATTGGTCACAGACCAGGAACGGACTCTAGTGCACGATCGCGGTCAGGGGTCAGCGTCGTACCAGCCTTTGGACAACGACTGGGCATTATCGCACCGGCTGTAGTACCACCTCTGTTCACTACCGTTGGACCTAGATTCAAGGCCAAAGACGTAGTAATATATCTCTTGACTGCTACTATTTTATACACAAGTATATTTACGGGTAAAAATAAAACAAAATCCTAGGACCTACTCCTTTTTTGCAGTCGGTTGAAATTGAATTTATAGCATAATAACGATTGTAAAGGTTATATATAAGTTTGATCGTAAATAGCTTAAAAGTCGTCAACTTATAACTTATTATTTACTAGTCAACAGCCTAATGGTTTTGGGGTAAGTTCTGCAATTTGTAAGTTGGTGTGTTCGAATCCAAAATTTGGCTATAGACGTGAACCAACTTCTAACATGATTGTTAGAAATATTTGTGAGAAAAAAATATTGTTAGGATTATTTTTAAGAAAAAAAATTTGCAAGTGATCGGTGATGAAAAAAGAAGTTTATTTGAGAAAATTATACCACGTAAAATTCAACCTATAAAAATATTTTTGCCGCTTTAAGAGTTTAGCCCTCATAAGCGGCGAAACTATACTTTCTGGCCGTTCAGCGTAGATGTTACATCCAAAAAAAGGAGGTATACTTATTAAATTTCGAAGTAAATAAAAGGATATAAAATTGACATCTTAATCATACTTCTAGTATCTGTGTACAGATGTGATTATCCTTTCAATTAGTAAAAGTTTTTATTTTTAGACTCATGACCGGACGGACGCCCACATCCCGTTTGTACAAACAGGTGCAATCTATTCCTTTGACATGGACTCGGTGACTCATATTATATATCGTCTTGCCTTGAAATTAATTTATCCAAATTCCATATTTGAATCCGACCGAATTTTTATTCGTTCGCGATGGGTACTAATGTTTATCACCCTTATTCTCATAAAAAATGTTAAATAAATTGGACTACAAAATACCTAAACGAAACTTTTTGCAGAATTTTATAAGAATTAATAACCTCTCACATTTTATTAACGATACGGAATAGTAATTTGTTTACATATATTCAGTATTTAATAAGCTTTTGTGTTTTGTAGCTTTGACAAATGCGGATGTAAAATATCGAAAAGAATATTAGATCGCTTTGTAAAGATGAAAGAACCGTACTGTAATGAAATTCATACAAATTTAAATAAAAAACATCAATATGTATGATTCATTAGTAACATGCCAGAGTTCGATAAATGCTTGAAACAAGGAACAAAAAAAATATCGAAGTGCAAGTGGCGTGTATTGATCTTGAAATAAGAAAAAAAAGTACAAGTTATCAGAATTCTTCGTCACAAGAAACTTATGATGTGTCCAATAAAATATTTAATGAATGTTATATATGGAATTTTAAAATTCTTTAAGCCAGGATAATACTAAAATTGGAAATGTAACAGGTGGATACTGTGTATCTACTATACAACAGGTGTTCAAATGTAACGGAACTGAGCCTGAGAGTAAATGTTTAATAATATTAGTTATAGAAACTTTTAGCATGAATTCGGTTCCAAGAACTTCAATTATTATGATAGCTAATGTGAAAAATGCAGGAGAGATGTGCCAGGACCGTCAAAAATGGACATTAATAATCGCTGTGTATCCCTCTAGGCCAAAGCCGTGAGTGAGTCTAGGCTTGGTTTAACAGATTCAAACGAAGTGTAGTCGTTGTATTGTTGGCAGAGCCGATTTCTGTAAATCTCACGATGCAATTAATAATTTTAAAAACAATTAATTTTCATAAATAATAAAATTCGAATATAATAATAATTTTTAACTACATAACGTAAGCCGCGGTAGTCTCAGTGTCCGTGCGGTCGCTGTATAGTATAATACGCTATCAACCCGAGTTTGATCCCCGGTGCCGGCACCAATAAATTTGTTATTGCAATTTCATCGTGAGGACACCCATATGTCCTAGAAACATTTTCTAAGACATGTGAAGTCTGCCAATCCGCACTAGGGCCGCGTGGTGCCTATGCCTATACTTTCTTTAAAGAGAAGGCCTGTGCCCAGCAGTGGGACATATAAAAGGCTGTAACTTTAACATAACGTAAAAAAGTAGTTTTAAATATAAAAAGACAATTAAATGGTCACGTCCACGTAAAACTAAAACCCTTAAGCAGTTATTGCAATAAAATGGCAGAAAATTTGAGGATCTTTAGATGGTAGAGATGCTCCTATTTATAAAATAACGTTTAAAGGACGGGTACGGTGTGGTCAGGACGGATTCCATCAGACGTGCTTTCCATGAAGGATTTTAATTACGCACCGAGGTGAACGACCCGAGTACGTTTATCCTCACATTTGGTTACCATTGACTAGTACTAATATTTGTTTAATAGTTGTAGCATTAAAACTGTTATTCTAATATCTTTTTTATTTTTTTTTTAAAAGAAAGCTAGCAATATTTCTTTTTTTTTTCAGAAATATTACTAACAATCTTGTTAACCATTCCAACTAAGCTTAAGCTTGTACACGGACATGGTTCACGGCAATAGTCCAATGGCGGATTCGAACCCACGATCTGACGATTCGCAGGCCGTACCCTAAACCATTAGGCTATTGACGCTTTTTGAAGTCACCGCTTTGATAAAAGAATAAATATTGAGACTTACGAGTGATTTGCAACAGACTTAAAAAAAATGTAAATATTTACGATAGTAATGAATAATTGTTAATGAATGTTAGATATCTAAGTTTATTCGCATGGGTTTATTGACACGGCGATTGACAATATTATTCTTTTTAAACTGGTTTGACTTGCTAAATAATAGAAACCAGCAAAAATTTCGCTTGAATGTGTAAAAAACTTTCATCGTTGACCTGATTGTGTTTAAATAACTGTTAATTCGATACTTTTTCCGTTTACAACGAAAGTTAACAACACTCGAGTCCGTTGATGGCAAACTGTGTGTTTTACAAAGCTTTATTTGGATCATTTTGCGTGGGAGAAATCGTTTCGTTTGAGTCATTAGGCATGGTTACCACGGCCAAATACTGAGATGATGGCGTATGAACTCAAATATTTGGTAGCAGACCCTAGAAGAACATGTTTGTTTCATTTAAGATTAGGGTTAATGATGTTATGAGCTTTTAAAGCTTTGCGGTTTTAATTTGAAATTAGCATACAATAATCGTTAGTGACGCAGTTTTAAGTTATTTAAAAATCTTCTTTAAAAGGGCGTAAGGAAAACAATGTAACATATAAAGATTTAAAAATTGCGGTTTGTGTCGTTGAAAGTCATTGATAATTTATATAGGTACATTTACTGTGAGTAATCTTTCTGATAAAGACATTTAAATATAAGAATCAATTGTTTGAGTTAGGGTCTGCGAAACATAAAGCCGTAGGTTCATATCTGCCATTACACTAAACATGTGAATCACTGCTTAGCATAAGCTTTAGCTTATTCGAAACAGAGATAGCATTTTTCATAAAAAATCTACGAAAAATATGTAGGTTGCATGTAGATTTTTTTTAGCATATTTGTAGAACATGTTGTTTTATTCCATTTCCAACACAATATAGTGTTGCAAAGCGTTGTAGTTTCCGGGCAATAAAGTGTTTTGCTCCAACAATACTACTCATATGTACGTGTAGTGATCGTTAAAATGGTATGAGCCACTTGCTCAAATTGATTACGGAGCGCTACACGCGGATCGTCTAATAAAATCGCTATTGGAACGGTACTGGTGGCGTGCGTCGCATAACGGCGTCGATCTCGGTGGCTCCCACGGCCGGTGTTATGCAACCTGCGACGCGACGCCGCAATGTATTGGCTGCGGATCGCGATCGAATTCCCGAAGAAAAATCATTACGTGAAGGTACATTTTGTTTTGTGTTAAGTGATTACTACTCATGTCTATAATACTAGTAGTTTAAATTAGATGATTAAGATTGCTCTTTCAAAGTAGCTTAAATAAAAGCTAAGTCTATAGGGTAAGGTACAAATAAAGTAGAGAAACTTATCTCTAGATAGAGAGGCTAGTTATTGAAAAAAATTACCCGCTACAGATATTAAGATATTTTAGACCGAATTGGGACCAGTGATGAAAAGGGGACGAAGTGGAGAAATCAATACCACAGTGGTTGAACTCGGATAAAACGTTAGAACAATGCAATGATCAGAACCTTCAAGTACAAAGATCACTCACAGAAAAATCATGGTGTCTTTTTGATTATGGTAACAGTCTAATAGAAACCGTCGCGACTCCTTACTCGATCTATTTTATTCTCTTATTTCCTGTATAAGGAAAATTTTGTTCCGGTTAAACGGTAGTCAAAATGCCATTTGATTTTGTATGTGATAGCAGAAATGCATAAATAATGAGCGTAAATACCTTCATTAAGTAAATGTATGTTCTAAGAATAGAATTGTATGAGTTTTAATTACAAATCGACAGCTTAAACCTATACAATAATTAACATAAAACAATTATTCATTAAAGTATAATTAAAATTAAATACTACTAAAAACCAATCAAACATCTCTAAATCTTTGGTCATAAACACGAACACCGTCTTTTATAATATTTATTTACAAAATCTAGTTAGTCTTAATCACCTTGCAATTTCCAATAACCCACAATTCAAAACAAAATGTTGATATTGTTCTTGGACGTTATAAACCTATTATTATTTTATAAACATATTACTAGAACTGTAGCGCTTAGCCTAAAATTGTATATTTGTGTATTTTCTTTAAGTAAGTGAATTTTTGTAATTCTTATTAAGGAAATAAAATTCTCTCAAACCGTAACATGTATGTATATAGGTGTACACCACTATGAGATGCGGAAGAGCGCTTATAATAAATCCTTTTCAAAAGGAATATAACGTTACGGCAATTACAAAGCAAAACGCAACTCGTCTAAAGAGCTTAGTAGATCTATAAGTAAACAGATAGAGAGTTGGAGATTACACGTTCGAAGTTCTTTATAGAATTAGATGGATCGACACTACACACTAATCATGTACCCGACGTAAGACTTGATGTAATGGCCGACGGATGCATAGAATCGAACGGATGACCGATCAAAATGTAAGTGCCCTCGACTTCCATTAGATTATAATGGACGACGTTGTGGTTACGTGTGAATTAACCAAGCACTAGGGGTTTAACTCAAGAGTCATTTTTCACGCTACTGATTTTATAATTGCAGTAGCTTCACCATAAACGCATAAGCAAAACGAAAACAAAAAGTTTATACGCGAAAGAATATGGGGCTGTTGATTTACATTCAATTATGAAGTTAATTACGATGTAACCCTGTTCATTATTTCTCACATGAATAGCGCAATGTGAAGAGCTGAATGATAAGTGAATTAATTATAGGTAGGTTAGGATAATTACGAGAATTGTAATGATAATGTTGGGATTTTACTGACACACGCAGTGGACAAACGTGTTCTAGTTCGTTCTAGTAATTCTCTTTGTTTTACTCTAAACTATTATAGTAGTAAGAGGACAAAAAAGACTAACTATTGACGAACAGATTGTCAGCCGTTGTAACGCAATAGGTTACTTATACAGACACTTCTTACTTCAAGTTCTGATGGATCTCTAGAAATAGGAAATAGAAATAGATTTGGTTATTATATAAGTTATGAGCTGTCACGTCCTTTTAATCCTAGCGGAGTAAACAGAGATGACGTTCACTGTCTGCTTTTTATCCTAAATGTGACAGGGGAAATGGGTTCACCTCATCGCAGTACACGTGGCACAAATTTTAGCCCAGTGATTTTAAGTGCTCAAAAAACCAATAATTCTTTGGTACAAGCCAACTGGGATTCAAATTCGCAACTATCAGATTGCAAGACAAACCACTAAGCCTGATTATATAAACAATGTTAATTTGGTTTTCATTACTATGACTATTTACCAAACCAAATAATACTAAAAACCAAACAAACATCTCTAAATCTTTGGTCATAAACACGAACACCGTCTTTTATAATATTTATTTACAAAATCTAGTTAGTCTTAATCACCTTGCAATTTCCAATAACCCACAATTCAAAACAAAATGTTGATATTGTTCCTGGACGTTATAAACCTATTATTATTTTATAAACATATTACTAGAACTGTAGCGCTTAGCCTAAAATTGTATATTTGTGTATTTTCTTTAAGTAAGTGAATTTTTGTAATTCTTATTAAGGAAATAAAATTCTCTCAAACCGTAACATGTATGTATATAGGTGTACACCACTATGAGATGCGGAAGTGCGCTTATAATAAATCCTTTTCAAAAAAGGAATATAACGTTACGGCAATTACAAAGCAAAACGCAACTCGTCTAAAGAGCTTAGTAGATCTATAAGTAAACAGATAGAGAGTTGGAGATTACACGTTCGAAGTTCTTTATAGAATTAGATGGATCGACACTACACACTAATCATGTACCCGACGTAAGACTTGATGTAATGGCCGACGGATGCATAGAATCGAACGGATGACCGATCAAAATGTAAGTGCCCTCGACTTCCATTAGATTATAATGGACGACGTTGTGGTTACGTGTGAATTAACCAAGCACTAGGGGTTTAACTCAAGAGTCATTTTTCACGCTACTGATTTCATAATTGCAGTAGCTTCACCATAAACGCATAAGCAAAACGAAAACAAAAAGTTTATACGAGTACGCGAAAGAATATGGGGCTGTTGATTTACATTCAATTATGAAGTTAATTACGATGTAACCCTATTCATTATTTCTCACATGAATAGCGCAATGTGAAGAGCTGAATGATAAGTGAATTAATTATAGGCAGGTTAGGATAATTATGAGAATTGTAATGATAATGTTGGGATTTTACTGACACACGCAGTGGACAAACGTGTTCTAGTTCGTTCTAGTAATTCTCTTTGTTTTACTCTAAACTATTATAGTAGTAAGAGGACAAAAAAGACTAACTATTAACGATCAGATTGTCAGCCGTTGTAACGCAATAGGTTACTTATACAGATATGTAATGTTCTTACTTCAAGTTCTGATGGATCTTTAGAAATAGGAAATAGAAATAGATTTGGTTATTATATAAGTTATGAGCTGTCACGTCCTCTTAATCCTAGCGGAGTAAACAGAGATGACGTTCACTATCAGCTTTTATCACGCTTATTAGGTCCTAAATGTGACAGGGGAAATGGGTTCACCTCATTGCCGTACACGTGGCACAAATTTTAGCCAAGTGTAATTCTTTGGTACAAGCCAACTGGGATTCAAATTCGCAACTATCAGATTGCAAGACAAACCGCTAAGCCTGATTATATAAACAATGTTAATTTGGTTTTCATTACTATGACTATTTACCAAACCAAATAATAATCAATTTCGGAAAGACAAAATTGAAAATTACATTGAGATATTCAATTTCGAGCGTCATCAATTGATTTTTTTCACGTAGTAATTATTAGTTAAATTGCTTTAAGAATTTGCAAACGCCAGACAAAAAAAATACAATAGTTCTAAGGAGCGCGATTAAAAAACAGTAGTTTGATTCAAATAAGATCATATTCTATTATATTACAGTTATCAATGTAATTTGTTTCTGAGAATTTTGATAAGCGACTTGCGGTGCAAAACAAAAGGAATGTCCATTATTGATTTATTTTACGGCCAGAATTTATCAAGTTCCGTTACGAAAGAGGTGCTTATGAAACAGATATAAAAATCAACGGCTTTTTAAAATTGTAATTGAGATAGGTCTTTTTAAATCCAGCGAAAAGAATGATAGAAGGTAAGTTTGTAAACTTCTTCTTGTTACGTTTGGATAAATCAAGAAGGCTTTTAGTAGTAGTCGTTCTTACTAGTAGTACAGTAGAGAGTATGTAACAAATTAAATGATCATTGAACTTAGCGTAATGTCTGGAAGATTGCGACATTCGTAGAAATAGTTAGGGCGACGTCTCACGTACCGGTAGCGGAATTCGGTTGCGGCGAGCTCGCGCGTGACCGCAGCCCGAAACGCACGATCTGCAAATTAGTCAGAAGCTTCTTATGTTCATACCAGATTGCTTGCGGTGAAACTTGCAGTCGCTACCAACGCACTTCAATTATGTAGAATCAGTATGTGACCCAAATATGCTCGCCGGCTGGTGCGCTGCCTCGATGTGGCATCAACGCGGAATGCCATTTGCAGCGCCGCTACACACACCGCAATGTATATCTGTTTACGAACATAAGTAAACACCTGTCTAATTTTATTTCTAATACGATCGCTACTATACGGAACATACATTTTATTATTTAAATTTGTTGGTCGTTGTTTAAACTACTACAATTTATTACAAACTAGCTGCGCCCCGTGGTGTTACATGCAAGTAAAAATCTTATTACATCAGGTAACCAGTAACCAGTGAAAGTTCCGTCAAAATCGGCCCAACTGTTTCAGAGACTGGCCGGAACAAACAGACAAAATTGCAATTTTTTATTTTGGTATATGTACCGAAAACGAAACTGAAATATGGCAAAATTTCCCGGATTGTAAGGTCACTAAGATCACTTAGCCACTAGGCTATTACTACTTTTATACGATTATTAGTTGTTCTTACACAAAATCAGGATTTCAATATTGAGGGACGAGTTACTTAAACAATTTATGTCGCACGATTCTATTGAAAGATGTTTAATTTTCAATTAAAGGCCAATTAAGTAAAGGTTGTTTAAGGTAAACTTAATGAAGCATCCGTACTCTGCGGTAAAAAGTGCAACGCGAAATTCCCGGAGTCCAGTCGTGACGATTGGAGGAGCGGGTGTGTTGAGAACGACTGCGATCGCGGTAACGAGTGCTCGTGTGGGCGCTTTACATAGATCCAATGCAAATTGAGTAGCGAATTACGCTTGCATAAACCACTACACACCACATTTTGTCAATTAACATTTATATGGAACGCAATAAAACCCCATGTTATGTAGTTTCAGTGAATGTATTCCCATGTAGCCTCCCACAGAGGGCGCTGAAAGTGCCTCTATATTTATAGACTATTTATTTAACAACACAAAACATGGATAAAGTTTTCAAGAACGAATTGCAGTGCAGGTCTCGAATCCGCCCTCGGGACATTGCTTGTTCTAACTAGAAAGTGAATTATAAGCCTGGAATAATTTGTCCGGAGCGGCTGAGTGGACGCACGGGTTAAATTACAGGGAGAGATCTAGAGAGAGCAAAGTGTGCAGCTCGGGTTTTAATCGTAAACATTTCTGCAGTTAATGCGATTTTTCAATCTTTAAAGAAGCTTTATATGAAACAAGATGTTATCAATTTAATGACAAAACATGGAAGAAGTTTCACTTGTCACTAAGGCGAGCCTTAGGTATTATTTATTATCTAACTTAGGGTTCTTTTGGGGTAACTAAAATTATAGGATGCGATTCATCAATCACATGTGGTAAATATGGTATATCCAGGACGCACTAATGAAAGAACTCTCCGTTTGCGCGCGTGCTTTTATTTTTGAAATGTTTATAACATGTTATTTTTTTTCTTGTATAAAATAGTATTTAGTTACAGCATTGCATTTGTTCGACTGTAATGTAAATGCTGTAATTTTGTCTTATAAATATATTAATATTGATACAATGGCAATATTTGAACGAGATCCTAAACAAATAGTGTTATAACATAATAAGGGCAGATTTTTAAAAACAAATATAAAGTCATATTTTTAAATAACGGTTCTTGTATTAATCAAAATTTTACTCAATTAAACATATCTGTCGACGTGCAAGATATACTATCCATGTTAGCAGCGCAATAATCATTGTCGAACCAAGTAGATAAGTAGTCGGAAGTGGTGACTTTAGAAGCTAAAGCATTTCGAGATGTGATCGTAGCGAGGCTTCTATAATTAATGAAGCGTTCTCGTGTCGTCTAGTCTTGCGTAACTAGACGCTGAGTACTTCTCATTGCTAATGAGAGGGACTTTGTCGGCGTCACGGATTAGGGCGTGATCGGACTGCGAAGGCCGATAAATCCTTTATTGTGGAATACTGGTTGATTTTACCATTTTCAGAAAGCACCGACATTAATTTAGAAATTGTACAGGAATGTCTTGTTTTAAGGATATGCCTATATAGCAAGAATATAAAGAAAGGTAATTTATATAATATAGATTTTATAAATAACGTGGTTGTTTCCATCTTGAAAGATGTTATTAGTGTATGTAGTGACATTAGTTCGTTTACCGCGCCGATTATTTTTATATTTAGTTCTATTATATGACATTAAATGTATATTAAGACGAAAGATAAAACACGATATAATACGATAAAACTTTGTTCATAGGTCTTAGTCCATATTCATTTCATATACGAGTATATAGATAAATTTCTGGACTAAAATAGAGATTTATCAAATAATAAGGAAGACAGAGGAAGTTATAATTAAAGATTTAAGCAGATTTTAATATATCACAGACAGACTATTGCATTTAATTCAATGCAACATACTTATGTTTTTAAGTGTGTGAAAAAATGAAACGGTAGCCTGCAAACAAGATGATACTGGATCAAATATGAGTTTTCCCTCTGTGACCATGGTCACTGTAAACTATTAAAAACGTCATAATTTAACACAAGAATACAGCGAAATTAATTCGATGTAAGATTTTATTGAGTTGCATATCGGAGATTAAGGTGGCTTGCTCAGCTTTATAACAAGCAGGCATCCCTTATCGATTGTTTGTTTTAGCGGTGTAGATTGTGTTAATAGATGTCGAGAGTGCGTTGGGTGGTGTAACCGGGTCTTGGCGGGTGCTGAGCTATCTAATCGGGCGTCACCTCACAGGTGGGCGTTGATCAGGATAAAGCCAATACCGCGCCCACACGCCAATTATGTGGGAAGAGGTTACGATGCCGGCGCGATACCGATGCCAAAGCAAACCCAGCTGCCGATCGCGAGGACTAATCACCTTCCTATTACCCGTTAAATCAACGCCTTTAGGATTAATTAGCGTAGAAGTAGCCGGAGCCATTCGATGATCAAGTTAGCTTCGATAAGATATTAACTGGACGTGAACTAAGTTACTTAATCAATTGTGTCGTTATGGCGGGTACTTTGTATTTTTTGTTTATTTGGTAATATCATTAAATTATCGTATATGATTGAAGGCATTGAGTAATGCCTATTTCTAGCAGTGATACAGATAATGATAATTAAATGGAATTATCAGTCACCGATTAATAATAAAAGTCACGAGATCAAAGTAGTTCGATTTCGCCTGCTTGGAAACTGCTAGTTCAAAGTCCTAACGATGAGCTTTTTTGAGACTTACAATGTAAGTTGTTGGCTTAGCAACTAAAATACAAGTATATTTACGAGCAAAAGCAAGAAGCGACTTCAAATCGAATCAAACGGTAAACGCTATTACGCGCGGACGCCCTCTTTGTATTTCCGAATTATAGTAGAAATTTTAGAAAATAAAAGTCTTTTTTTTTTAGTTGTATATATACTTGTTTGTGCAAAGGTATCGTGTACAATTAATACCGTGGACGAAATTATCTCAAGTGATATCATAAAAACAATTTGAACTGACACATGTTGGACAACATGATAAAACGTGTCCTGACCTACGTATGTAAATAGACTACGGACGGCGGGCGACATAATTACAATAAATACGGTACGGCGTACAGGAACCGTCCACGCTCCATCATTTTATAGGATCATATCCTTGCAATTATGCAACACCTTCGAGAAACCTGGACAATACAAAAAGAGAAAACAGTACAACTGGCTCTGGTATTAAATATTGTGGAGTAGACTATGACACAATTTTAAATAATGCGTAGTTGCCGACGTGAGTCAGAAAATAAATATAGACTTTGATTTCATAGTTTGAACGTAAAAATAAAAAAAAACGAAGACTAGGGATAGACTCGTAAGTCGAACATTTAGCCTAACATTATTTATTTATTTGTAAATCTAAACAAATCAAAAAAATAATAAAAATAAATCTTTTAGAAATTAAATACAAAGCTGTTATGATTTAAGATTGTTACCAAAATTATATTAATTTTAACGATGACAACTGAAGGATAATGGTTCATAAAACTGATAAAATGTCAAAACAAAGAAAAAGTTCATAAATTCCATAGAAAAGTATGAGTACCTAACGACAGAAGGGCCGTCGGGTATTATTACTGTAATATCAGGTTACTGCATCTTTCTTTGAGAGCGTTACAAAGATCTGTTACAGTGTCAACGAAACTAAAAAAATAAGCAAAAATAAGCCGGCTTGCCACAAACTCTATTAGATTTCCAACTTATTTTTTGCAGAGGTTGTCGCCGCCTAACTCGGTCTCGATGCGAACGTGAGAAAATTGTTAATCTTATTTTGTTACAACAGTTTGTGAGGAGAGATGATAAAGCGTCTTTGGAAAATAATGCAATGGGAATTATATTCAAAATAAGCTTTTGTGCATAATGCAAAGTATATTAATATCTATTTACGTTATATGCAATGTTATTATGTTATAACATTAATTGTTAATAATTATGCTATTTCGACGAGTAAAGGTCCGATTTACAATTTCTACATGGTTCATACCAACCGATTTAAGCCACCATTTTTGTGTTTTTGTATGTATCAATCACTTAATATAATTAGGATACTGGGCATGAAGATGGCGATGTTAGGAATGTAACGATGTCGAAGAAAATTTAGGCTAACTTATGTTTGTCTACTTTGCCCGGCGTTATCAAAATGTTATAGATATATCTTTATTTGCGTGCTAATGCGTGATATATCGGTCGCATAATGACTTGCGTTCTACTAATTCGAGCTATTTAGAAAGGAAGAGTGCAGATGTCACAGTATGGAGTCGTAAGAGAGAAAGCATCATGCCATATCATGAAAGGTAAGTTGAACATCAATCTTCAAGCTACTTAACCACATTATTGAGGATGAGGTGGACTCTACGAACTAGAAAGATGAGCACTTTCTTTCTGCAGACATTTAGCTTTTTCAACGCAGTACAAGTTTTCTTAGACATTCAACTCGCATGTTTTATCAACGTACAAGGAACGGAGTTATTTGTTTTTTATTATCACTAGTGATGTTTACAGTGTTGACTTAAGGACTCGCCAATTCCACTTTATGCTTGAATGCTTAAGCGATCGGATTTCCTGTTTACGATCATTGCCTTTCTTTATTTCGCATATCGTTCTGTAGCCACCAATATCGGTTCTTAACGGTTCTTAAGCATGAGCATTTGCATGGTGCGCCCATTATAGCGGTCTCCCAGGGGAAGTTATTAAAATACGTTTAAGATCGTAGCGCATTCGGCGGTAGCGATAAAGAGTACAGTGCCGAGTCGTGAGTTGGCTCCGAGCTTTATTGCTTTCGGGATGAGATCGAAATCCACGGGTTAGAACGGGCCATCGGGAACAAAGGCTGGATTGAGGTGTTCCACGTAGCTCTTTACCATCCGCCGCCCTGTCTCGTTAGCAGTGCATTGTGTCTCTGCAGCCGCTTGTTGACAGCGACATGGTGCCCAGGCAACTTCCTAATTGGTTACACAAAATGCTTTGCAATGTACAACTTTATTTACGTATAAAATCAAAAACCGACTTCAAATCGTGCGGATACTCTCTGTGTATTTCCGAATTATCGTAGGAATATTACGAAATAGATTTAATCAGAACTTAGCCAAACTTTCATCCCTCTCACTGAACTACCCTTGAATGCTTTCTAATAAAAAATAAATCATCGTAATTGGTTGGCGTGATATTGAGTTATTCGTCTATTTGTGGCGCATATTCTTGTTGCAATTTTAAGGCTTAAGCTTTCAAATAACAAAAGAATCATCAAAATCGGTCCACCCTGAGAACTCCCTCCTTTTTAAAGTCCGTTAATAAAATGATATAGGTTGTATTTAAAGGACAATATATGTTCGAGACAGATGAATGGTGAGTGAAATCGCGTGACGAGACGTGTTGCTGTTAACATTATCATTCCACTTACGACGCTAAACCACTTATTCGGCTCGTGGCGACCGTTATACGGCGCACGCACGCCGCTTGCATCAATGGCATATTTTTCCTCAGCGACTCTCCTCCACGCACATCTACCATTCAAGGTTAACCCGGTCAGCGTGACTCTTTGTTTACATGAGTAGGTGATATGTCTGGGAGCGGATAATCTGTCGCTAAGTAAAGTTAATTCACATGTAAACAAAATCTATCAATTTAAAAATGTTAACGATATATGGAATACTTAAATGATACAATATCATTACACAATTGTTTATAATAAAAAGATTACAAATTACAAGACAGTGCATCTGCACTAACATTTATTATGGCTATCTAACAGCGTTATTTTTTTGAAATAAGTTGAAACAAAATACTTCGAAATAGACCACCGAATTGAGAACCTCCTTCGTTGTACAAAGTGTAGTAATAAATAAGTGGTAAATGTGACTGAACCTACTCTAAGGTAGTCGGTCCAACTGGAGGGAGGGCGCGCTACGCTTCCCCGATCCATACGCGATCTCCATTACAAGAATTTCCTCCCCCATCTGCGGTCAGTGACTCGGCAGATGAAGCCGGCCCACTGGCCACCTTTGTTCTTCGTCGAATTTCTTCGTTTCGGATTCTATCCCTTGGAAAAATTCCGATTGTTCGTTGTGCGACTTTAAGTGTGTGGACCAGCCCAACGGTTAGAGTCCAAGTCTCTGTGTCAACATATTCGTGTCCATACATTGAGGTATTTGCGAAAATATTTTGTGTGATGTTTTACGAAACTTTAAAATTGATTTCTTTTCATATTTTAAATTGATATCTTCAGCAATTACGTCGTTAGTGGGCGTGGGTGTAAACGTCATCAGCAACTCCGTACCATTCAAAGAACCGATAGCGTCAATGTGTGCTCAGCACGTATTACTTCCTCAATTATGGCCTGCGGGCGAATACACTGCGTTTATTGAAAGTCATATGCAGTCGATTAAACCCTTCAACTGTTTCACGTACAAACATTTGCTTATAATATATAAACGGCAATAGTTTAAATGACTTGAATCACCTAAGGCCAAAGCTAAGGCATAACTTTTTAAGAATGGTTAATAAAAATGTTAATAATATTTGTGAAAAATAAATAAAAATAGCATTCAATAAGTAATACATAACTTTGTGTTACATGTAATTAGTTAAATTTTAAGCATTAAAACAAGTGGGAGCTAAGACCAACAATACAAAACCATGTATTTAAAAAGTATTCAAGTATTTGTTGTCATACAGGTTCAGGCTATGCGACCTAAGAGCTATGTCAACTCTGAATCCGTTGTAGCAGTTAAAGTCACTTCTCGTGCTAATCTTTGTAGGTTTGTCAAAAAAAATGTTGTCACAATTAGCTATACACAGTCGTAACGTTCCACTTTAATATGCAAATAATTGTATAATGTAATATCTAATACGTTTTTTTGGCGTGAGCATCTTTGTCACATGCTGAAATTACACTTTTTCCTCGCATCACTCAGTATCCTCCACAGCAAATGTATATGAATCTCTCTTCTCTCTCTTATTATATTGAAATCAAATTATGATACGGATTAAGCTGCGCCCCTAAATTTACTTCTTAATAATAAAGTGAACCTATAATTTAGGGCGATATGAACGGGATGTGCGCTCATTAATGTGGAAAGTATACCGTAGTCCGCATCCGTGAATGCGCTGCGTATGTGGGGTTGATAAACTTGTCCCGATCCGGCTGACCATACGCCATCGGTTTCTTTACAACAGGTTTAGCTACGAGCTACGTTTTTATTAAACACCTTGATTTAAAAGTACTGTATACTTTAAAGATATTTGCATAAAACTAATGACATCTCCTAGGTCTGATTTTAACGGTATCTCTTTATAAAATGCATTAAAAGTAAGAATTAAACTACATAAAATATATCATCAATTAATTTAGTCTTCAATAGGAATTATAAAGTCAAATAGATAGATAGTATATCTATGCAACTCAGGGTCCAACGTAAACACAATCGACGTAGACCTAATTCAATGCACACCTCTTCAAACTAAAAAAACAAAATCGTTTCATAAATGACACGTTACATGCCACGTACAAATATTAAAAAAATAAACACATTTAGTGCCTCTTTTTTTGAAGTCGGTTAAGAAAACAACATTTTTATTGAAAAAGGATCCATAGTAAATGAGACAGTGCAAGCTAAAAATAGACTTAGCGGACCTTTCAGTGTGATATGTGCTCGCGTGCCGGTCAGCATCGCGCCCAATACGAGCGGCCGTCATGCCATCCGTACATTTTAACGAGAGAACGATTACCCCTGCTGATAGCGACGGCCTAATGAAAACTCCGCTGAATAATGCATTAATAGCGGCGTTAAATCGTGAGCACCCACAATCGATGTTACGAGGACGCAAATGCTAGATGCAAATTTCAGTTCACTCCCGACTCTGATAACGTACCGGATGCATTTAGAGAAATGCCAACGAAACGGTAGCTCGGTAGGAAAATGTAAGCGATCGTTTATTCGTCGATTTCCATTCGTGAGAAATGGTGGTAATATTTTACGCCTTTTGCCTAGAGATAATTCCGTCGGAGTCGTGCTTTTGAAGGAGCGTTCGGTGTAACATTAGTGATGCGAATAAGTTATATTTAGAGATAACTTCCGCGATACGGAATAAGGTCGCCGTTGACATAGGAGGCACCTGGCCATAGGGCGGACAAGGGTGATGGGTGTTGGGATATCTAGACACGCGGTGTTTCGTGCTGCGCGTCACGCCTCGACCTGCGTTCACCTTCTCCATTGAAATGTCAGTGCTCGGACCGGTGACGAGACAATCGTAAGATACAATGTTAAGGTCACATCATGACTTCAATAAACAATTCTCAACATGGGAAACGTGTTGTCGTCGATGCGGTGCCGAAGCTAACGGAAACTGTGCCAACTGCGTCCTCACTGAATATTATAAATTTAACACGTTGTCCAAATTCATTCAAAAGTTACAACCTTTATATATATAATACATATATATATGTCCCACTGTTGAGCGCAGGCCTTCTTTGTAAAGAGAATATAAGGGCATAGTCCACGGCGCGGCCCTAGTGCGGATTGGCGGACTTCACATGCCTTAGAAAATTTTTCTAAGACATGTAGGTTTTCCTCACGATGTTTCTGGCACCGGGGATCAAACTCGGTTTGCTAGCGCACTATCCAACTTGTATCAACAGCGCGGACCCTGAGCTATCACGGCTCTCTATATGAAATTAATTTAAAAGCAGTGGTAACCTAGTAACTTAGCAATAAACTTATGACGAATCCCAGCTTATTAAATAAAATTCAATAATATTTTCTGATTTTCGGTTCCTTAAGCACGATAAATCACATAGGCTCATTTCTTGTCACATATGAATTATAATGGTCGGTGAAAAAATTTTGCTATTTCTATCTCAATATCGTTAAGGGACGCGAGGATTTATTTCTATAAATTAATTTTTCGTATAAAATAAAGTTTTATTTTGGTGTTTAATAGAAATATTCCATCCTATTACCTATTATCTACTAATTAAAAGAGAGAAGTTGTTGTTTTGTTTTTACTTTTGGCATAGAAAGATTTACTAGTAGCGTCTAGAGGGTGGCTTAGAAATTACTTAGAAGTCGACGTGACACTTACCGTTCCCGCGTAACACATACGGCATGCCTAATAGCGGACGAATATCGGGGTCGTTATGGCGTCTTAGATTTAACTTATCGATGGGCTTGCTATTAAATATTTTTAAAATGATTATCCTAACAACGTAAGTGTTATGTACGAGTATATCACTTTACCATTCACGTAAATTACGATTATTGAACGGTTTTAAAAGACTAGGTTATATTCGAAATACCTGAAGAATCTTTAAAATACTACACAGTTAAGCTTTAAAGGGACTTTGTTTAGGCATTTTACGATACTAATTTTATGTCAACAGGACACGGAGCGAGTCATCGATAGGCCACATAGCGGGGTTTTACTTTCTTGCAGAGGCCACAAGAAACTAGTTAAGAGAAAGTAGGAAGGAATGCAATACCCAGGAGTCTCTAAAATATTACTATATTTATTTACTGATATTCCTTTTAAAGGAGAAAACGATTATGATTTGAAAATAGTAATATTGCAACTTCGTACTCTGCGAAATGGATGTGAAATGTAACTAACAAATATAAGGTATTTATAAAATAAAATCTAGTAGTGGTACTAATGCAGCTCTGCTGTTACACGAATGGGTCCCCTAGATCGGGATATATTAAGACACTCTGATTACCGGCGTAAGGTGAATGTATATTATTGTTATATTTCGCCCAGAATTGATATCTCGGCAGTCCAACTCTATTAAGCAAAAAATAGTGAAATCACCTGCAATTCCTATAGTTTTTTTTTATAGGAAAGAGGGCATACGAACCTATCTTAATCACCGTCACCACACATCACCGAAGCTGCTTAAGCATTTAGTAGGTGCTTGTAGGCGACGGTGATAACTAATATTATTTGAGGGGGATGTTTGCCCCTTTTATCATTATTTATATCCCCATAAAAAAAACTTACGAATATAAGGACTGCTCACTTTTTATAACATACAAACACACAACAGTCTAAAAAAATTTGCGGCGTTGTAAAATATTTTCTATCTAAATATCCAATTGGGTCGCTGGTATCGTGCGTATCCATTGGCTCATACACGTGTAGAAAATAAGCATTTACTCATAAATATTTATGTCGTACACAAAGCCTTCTTTGTATACTTCCACATTCACTCTGAATTATAATGGCTGTCACAGTAGGGTCCCGAACAAGAGCCGAAACGGCTCGCATTATGGAAGATAAAAGATTCTCGCCATGGTTTCACTTAGCAACCGCCACGGCAAATATTTTCTATATAGATGACACAGAAAAGAGTTTCGTCTCCGGAATATCAAATAGGGAAACAAATTGGCGGGTGAAATTTAATTTAAACCTTTACTTTCATATCATGGCATACTTAGAGCCGTGGAAGTTTAGTATCCGTGTGAGGAAAATAGTGTATATATTTTAGATAAGTTTAGATTGGACTTCTATACAAGATGGGTTTCTTACATTTAGTTGTAATCATTGGGCACCAAGTCAACGTTGGTGCATTTGTAATAGACGGTTGGTTAGTTTTTGCTCATTGCGGTTTGGGCGAAGAAAATACGGTTCCCGGATGAAATGATAGCGAGTTCGATGACAACGGCCAATGTCGTTGTTTACTGCATCGTATTTCCCGTTGCGTTGGCAGCGAGTCACAAGTCGTACGGTAGCAAGTACAGTTAAGCTCAATGAAGGCGGTTACTATGTCCGTCGGCGTGGTTGACATTTTTCAATTAGTCCCTCGTAACCTTGTTCACATGTTGTCACAGTGACCGTTCCTTTCCCAGCCCTAGTGACTATTATCGTCTGTTCTCACTAACCGTGTGTTGTTCAATTGTTTTCCTATAGCCCACCGCTACACATACATAAGTGTGTGGAATCATATTTCGTACACCATAAAGTGTCTGAATCTTCTTGTACAAGCTTTAATTTACTCCTTAGAATAATAATATAGTTTATTTGCATCAGAAAAAGTTGATCTTTAAAATTTGTTTATAGTTACAAACATATAAAGTTTAAATATTGAATCGGCTGAAAGAATTTAAACTTTCAGAAGTGTGATATCCCGCAGTAATAATTAAATGTATCGATACAACGTCGTCAAGACATTGCATCACGTAACTAATAGATGTACTCGTAGTTCTAAAAGAGCGTAAATCTTGATAGCCTCGCTGGCAGGGTTCAACGGCCAACTTACGAAATTTAATCGAATTATACTCATCACCAAATAAATAACTTAGCTACCGCTTCAATGACAGTTTTTTTACCATAGTTCATTTTTATGTAGTTCGTTCAACTTGACTGCAGGCCGACGCTTTCGTGCTTTAATACGAAACTAATAAACTAAGAATTGGTTAAATAAGAAAAATACTTCCCGAGCTGAGATTGTTTTGAATGGATTTTAGCGGGAGATGAAGGTTTTAACATGTTTACACTTGTACAGTTCCATGCTTTGCACAAGCATTCCAAGGGTTTATTTAGTACGAATGGACAGGCTTTTAAGCTGTTGACGAGTTTACAGAGACGGTCTATTGGAATTGCAAAGAGAGACTCAAATGGTTTGCGACATGGGAAGGATAGGAATGTGCTGCGTGGGAGTACTTTCGAGTTAGGTGTGATTTTACGATTATGAAATACCAATTTAGTATATCTTAAACAGATGTGGAATTTGAAATACCTTACTTATATATACATACATTATATATATATATACATTTTTTAATGCCGGTGTTTGGCGATAGGCAATACACCTGTCACAAATGGGGCCTAATCAGCTCGGTGAAAAGCGGACAGAGAAAACCGTCTCTGTCTATCCTGTTTAAAGGATGTGAATTTCTTTTTTTTATATAGAGATATGGTCCGCTTTATCTCGCTGGCGAAAGGTATAAATACACCTTCACATCAATCTGTCATTCTTTAATCCTTGGAAATGCAAACGACTGAATCGTAATTCGGCCCTACCGGGCGCCTGTGGAACGAAATGCTTATGCGTGAAAAAGTAACCGCCCAAGCCGAGATTACCCCTCACCTGGTCTCTTGTGTAGAGTTAATACGAATAGAGGTTAAGGCTAAGCGCCCTAAGAGACACCTCTCAATCCGGTGGAATAGTTGAAGCAAAACTCTCTGGATCATCTGTGATAAGAATAATAGAATAAAAAGGTGATATTCTGCAAGGTCGTGGTATTTCTTCCCGCCGCCCGTCTATTCGTGCAACAAAAACCATTATAGTGGTTATACTACTGTCGGATTTTTAAAATACAATTAAGAATGTTAACAATTTGTCACGCTTTTACTGATATTCCAAATGAGCTAGTATATATTTAAATCATTAGACGAACGGTAGGTTTAAACTTGCGGTACATCACACCATTGAACTTGTAGGAATTTCCTATAATTCAAAGTATCTACCTGTAATGGAATTTCACATGTATTGGAAAATCGGAATGCCATGCACCAGTACGTTTCTATACACAGAGGCATCCAAGAGTCAATATTAGCGGGTTATCGACCTGACTTCCCTCGTTCGAACACATGTGAAGGACACAGTAAAACAACATAATACCTGTTACGAGTAAAGCAAATATTATAAGCTCGGTATCTACCATATACAAGCAACAGACATTTAACACAAGTGCATCTGGTGTATTCCGGCTGCGCGTTGATTAAACTCCGATAAAGCGCGCCAATTCGAGTGGAAGCATGCATGTACACTTTTCAGCTGTTGTTATCTAATACGAATTTACAGCCTTAGATTAAAGCGCTTTGAAACAGCGCAACATTGGTCGGAAGGGTCGGCGATGCGCTTCAGTAATGGCTTCTTTACGTAATGGCGATAAAAACACTTCCTAGTATTGCTCACGTGAGAATACTGTTCAGCGACGTAGTGACATTGACAGATGGTGTGCGGCGGAGATTTTCGTCGACTGCATCTTTCACATATGTATTCTTGATTTAATGATTTGTGAATCAACAAGTATGCGAGTAAAGACAAATAGCAATTTCATATCATTTCAGAAATATAATAGTTATATTACGAAGTTCCAGCGCCTACATTAAATTTCTTTTTCGACAAATTTGTTTCACGTCGTTAAGAAGTACGCCTTGGACTGTCGCAACAGTCAACAAACATTCTTCTATACGATTTTTAAAAGTTTCCTGCTTTATTTTCGGAACTCAAAGTCTTATGAAAACAAAATTAACATGGGTCACTTAATGAAAGTAAAAAAAAACGATTCAAATTCTGTCCAGAAATTACACCGATAAGAAGAGACCAACGTATAAAAAAATCAAACGATTTAGAACCTCCTTTTATTTTGAACTAATTACAAAAAGGCAATTCTAAAAAGAACGCTGTTTCTGAAGAATCTGAAAACCTGGAAAATTATTGTAACATGTTAACTATGATTGGAACCTCAGATCGTTAGAACGGCCAAAATAGGACGCCCAGCTATTCGATATAAATAAGTAATTTAATAACTTCTTTGAACTTATAAAAGCTGACATGAAAATGGGTAACTAATAATAAATTTTATATCAGCTACGTGCCGTTAATATATAGCCATGTTGATGACTTTTAGTTATGATTTATATCGGGCATTCATACTGGGGTATTTAAATTAATGATGGAAATTTTATTCATTACTGCACCGTAAGGCTTAACTGTAGGGGAATAAAAGCCATAGATGCAGTTAAGCAATCGAAATTAATTTCTATTGAAACCAGGGTCAACATTCGCAATCAAAACAAAATTTATACCTTTTATTGAAATACCTTGATAGTAAAGAAATAAATCTTTGATATGTTATCATAATATTTTTCAACCGACTTCAAAAAAAGAGTAAGTTCTCAAGTCGTCTGTATGTCTATTTTTTTATGTCTACTACCGCATAACTTTCGACGATTGAACCGATTTTGATGATTATATGTTTATTTGTAAGCTGTTGCTTCCTGTGTGGTCCCATTTAACTTAGGTCCAATTCTCATAAGTTCCATGAGAAAACCATCTTAGTCTTAAAATTTGCATCAAGTATGTGCGCTACAAAAGGACGGATAACTCAATATCACGCCAACCGATTTCGATGATTAATTTATGGGAAAGAAGTACTTTAAAAGTAGTTCTCTGATTAATTATATTTCGTAATATTCCTAAGATAATTCTGAAATAGAAAGATAGCGTCCGGATGTAATAGCGTTAAACGTTTGATTCGATTTGAAGCCTTTTATCGTGTTTAAGTATGAAATCGCAATTACAAGCTAGTGTTTAATATTTGGCCAGGTGCACAATTCAGTAACAACAGTTAGGGTTCATTGATCAAATATGTCCATTAACTCGTGTACGATCGCACAGTGCTCTGGCCGCGTGGGATATTGAGGAGAGCACGGCCAGTGTTGTGAGTGATTAATGGAACAGATTGAGAATATTGAGTTGGCACAAGATAACGTTCGTTTGTTAAGTGAAGTGCTTTGATAAAAACTGACGCTTATAAGCGAGCTTTTTAAGACATCGGTATTATAATTAGAGACGTTACAAAAAATCTGTGTGTGTACTTTACGTATTGAACAGGTGTCATGCAACACATGCTTTTGTTGTTATCGGATAATATGTCTTAAGATTTTGATTAGTGTCTTATTTATCGTCTCGTTTTATGATGATGTTGGTCATTGACAGAGCTCCTGCTTGTGTATAAAAAATACATATGAAAATGAGTATGGGGAGAAATGCAACGATAGCTTGATTGTATTCCATTAATAAAAATGAGTCAATTGTATTTATAATGGAGGTATGTAATTTAATTATGTTTTTATATGGCGAGTGCAGGCTTTCGCTATCGTGTAATGAGGTAGTAAGGCCTTTTATAGAAATAATTGAAGCACGACCTCACGAAAAGGGTAATTTTAATCTAGATCTTAAGTATTACTACTTTCCAAAAACTTCTTAATTCAGTGACCGTACGTCGGGAGTGCGTACAGTTAAATGTAAATGAAACGATGCTCTTCTTAGGACACCTCTCCTTTTGAATACAAAAATACGAGATTTAAATACAGTAACGTGGATACGAAATGAGACGTTTATTCTGAGACCCGCTTCTAGAATAGGGTCGCCTTCGAGTGTGCGGAATCTTGAATACGATTTAAAACATTTATATCGATTTTATAAAATACCAAGGCAATCGTGACTGAACGGTTTTTTTGTCCTAGCTTTTCGCTATTTGGTTGTATACAAATAGATGTGAAATTTATTCGTTTGAATTAAAAAAACTGGACATATGCTATAGGCTCTGCACAGCGGTGGATAAATACTATAGTAACAGATACTAAGTACACTAAAAAAAGTCGCCTATAGATATATCATAGTTGAGAATAAAATTTGTTGGTTACGGTTTCAAAGACTAATAAAAAAGTGCCGTGCAGCCGTTGTAACTTTTACCAGATATGTGATGATAATTTCATTACTATCTTCCTTTCCTGGTTCCATTGCTGGATGTAAAGCCGCACGGTTGAGTTCCGACTTCAAGTTATTCTTTGAAATCTCTTACTCGAATGAAGCGTCCGATCCGTTTATATGACTCACAGCCGACGTTCGTAATAATTTATAGACGTAAGTGTGTCACGTTTTATTATTATTCGTAGCACCTACCGGGTGTGAGTATTCACTCAATACTAATATATGTAATTATTATAATAAATATTGTTTTTTTATGGAAGAATGCGTCAATTAGCATTTTGCTCACCTGGTGTTTATTGATCACCGCCGCCCTAACCACACAAGTGACATTAGAGAAACCAGATGTGTTGCCTTTTTGAGAAGGACAAAGCCTTCAGCCCTCAATTAGAGGCAAAAGCACAAAAGTATTACGTTGTCTATTTAGCGCCGGAAGTCTGTATAGACATGGTATTCTTGTGATAGTACCAAGTGAACTATAACATAACGCTGTGGTGGTTCTACCACTATCAAAATTATTGACAAAATAAATTTGTGGTACAATATCAAAGTTATATTAGTGATAAGAACAAAAAATAAGTTCCGCCTTTAGCTATTAAGAAATATATGTATGTCAAATATATTTTATATTCCATTTTTTTTTAAAAGGAAGCTAGGAATATTTCTTTTTTTATATAAATATTACTAACATTTTTGTCCACCAATCCAACCAATCCAACTTAGCTTAAGCTTGTGCTCGGAGATGATTCACGTCAATAGTCGAATGGTGGATTCGAACCTACAATTAATTACGCATAAAATCTGTAATGAAAAATAAGACACGTTACAGTTGCCTATCTGTATTTCATTGAGCTTATTTAGAACCCGGGATACATACAATTACTAAATACAAAACGAACACATAATTACGTCATGTTTTTTGTAGTAAATCTAAAGAACTGAAATCTATTATTACAAGCCAATTAGGATTGCAACTTTTACTGTTGAATTCCACTAACTGTAGAAACTAAGTCGCCATTAAGCTGTCACCACTATCACCTACATAAATGAGTGTAATACTTATGATATGAGTGGTTTAGTAAATAGATGCAAACATAAGTAGACAATATTGCGCATTAAACAACTAAGCTCGATAATAAACACTTCATACGGGATACTAAAGTAAGGAAGAGCATAAAATTTAAATGTGGAAACAAGCCTAACACGGCGGCAGTCCTAACAGTCCCGCTTTATCTATGCAAACAGAATATTCCTTGAACGAGTTCCTAGAAATTTCAGAACGTGATACTTTTGCAATTATATAGACTGCATAATGCCTTTAACTCGAATGAGGAAATCATGTAAGACTGTGAACACACGAGCGGAATCGTAAAGAAAGTGCACGCTATGTGTTTCGACCTATTATTTAGTATGTTATAATTATGATACAGTCATGTATAAAGTGTTTAATTTTTTTTTCTTGCTCACAGGACGGACGCTGGCGGGTAGCGGTTGCGTAGCTCACAGGTCAGTCACCCCGAACACCTTACTCTTTTGCGATTGGAATTCGTGAATCTTCAGAAATAACGCGTTATTATGTCTTATTAGACGTTAAGGAAGCACTTAAAACAAATGTACGGAAAATAACACGTTCCCGCCGTTGTAGGACTAGTTCTAAGATCTATTATTGAAAACGTGAGATTGTTCTACCCGACCATAGAATAATATTTTGAGCGATATTATAACAAGATAATAAACATTAGCGCCACCGTTATCACGTAACCCCATTAAAGCAAATAAGGGAGAATGTAATCTGTGAATTTCGCAACGTAAAAAAATCTGTAATTGCCAAATTACGAATGAAATGCTCGTGGCAACAATTTCATTGTTAACGAAGCGTAAATAAGAAATGTAGGTACAGTTATTTATTTCGGTAACACGTACGTTACTAGCTCGTTAATAATATAATAGAAGCTGTATTATCGCAGAGTACTTTGTGTGTAATTGTTGGGCGGAATTTTCTTTTCGTATTGTAACTTACAATTGAGTATTGGTTATTAAAAGTATTTTATTATAATGACAAGAATGCAGTTAACATTTATTTAAAAACTTTTAACCAATTTCAAGCATTTATTAAAAAAAAATAAAGCCTATATAAGGAAACAAATTACAAATCAAAATCGTTCGCAGAATTATGTTTCGGCCAGTAAATGTGAGGAAAAACCTCTCAAAATGTTTTTAAATGTTGATATCGAATTACGTCCCGTTCGTTGGGTAAACCGGTTAATATTTTCTCTCTGCATTGTAGTCATATTTTTAACTTTTATGCACTTACCTAACCACGGAAACTAACGTTATCAGATAGAAGAGCATACGGGTATATATAATACAGTAATTAAATTTATAGATTAACAAACTAATGCAAGAGTCAAAAATCAAATTATTTGTTTTAACTCGAGAACTTTGAAATCGTTTGGCGTGATACTGCGTTATTCGTCCATTTGTGGCGCTCTGCCTTGATGCTAATTTAAGATTTATGACCAAATTAAAATGGGACACATGGGAAGACTAGCTGTCAAAAGAATCATCAAAATCTGTTTATCCAATCCATCCAAGGTAACAAACATAAAAAAAACCAGACGAACTGAGACTGACCTTTTTCGGAGTCGATTGAAAATGAAAACTTATTGGTTGGGCGAGGATTCGAACTGGAAATCATAAGATCGTAAAGTCAAGCGCTTAGCCTAACGGATATAGAATAACGCTGCTATACCCTTTTTGTAAAATATTTTGAATAAACGTATAAATATTAGAAATATTATACTTGTGTGTGATAAACCTGTTCCGTAGGATATTGAAAATAAATTTCTCTGAACACATGATGTCAAGCCGGGGCCATAGGTGTCGCGGCACAAATAATTCTCGTGTCGTCGGAAACATTGCGGACATTGGCTTGCGTAGATTTGTTAAATATATAAATACAATACTATTTGTCAAACATACTTGCATTTACCATAAAACTGTAGCTACCTACAGACTAGCAGCGGTTGCACCAAAGCATCAATCTTGTTATAATTGAAAAAAAAAATGTCAAATTGTAAAATTGTGAAAATTAATAAAATATATATATCGTTAAAACACGCGAAATAGAAATGAAAATGTATTAAAAAAATGTAAATTAATTTCGTTGCTGTTACACTGAACTCCAAGGGACTACAACTAGTCTTTATTGCGTAGACTTATATGCTAGAATTATCCAAGACCGCGGTGCGCTCATTGTTCGTACATCGACTCAATCATCCAGTGAGCATATCATATTGTTTCCTGATTGTATTGCAATAATCGGACGATTCTTATCTTAATAGACTTATGTTAATTCAGCGGACGCTACATAAAGTTTAAAGCGATCACACAAGAGCTATTATGCAGGAAATGTCTGAACAATGTTCTCCCTGAGGCGCAGGGAATGCATCAGGAAGTAATCATTGTGTGTATTATAGAACAAGTAAAGGGCAGTCGCCATATTTTTATTATTTATTAATTGACAATGGACGAGATTCATTGCTAGATATCATTTCACGTTTAATCTTAATTACATTAGGACATCAAATTAATTTCAATTTGCAGTAAGGCGAGGATTTCCGAAAGCTATTGGTATTTTAACCGCCACTAAAAGTTTAGTAGCGTTTAGGCGCGATATATTTTAAGATATATCATCACAAGCATAAGTTAATATCGATTCAATTTATATATAAACAAGTTGCTTTTTTACAATCAAATGTTGGGGAAGAACCGCCTATCAATCCAATACTGTTTTCCACTTTAACATGTGAATGTAGTATTAAAAACTATGGTAGTAATAAAGAGTACTTAAACGTAACTTTAAGTAAATGATTTCAAAAGAAGTCATGAAAATAATTGAGAAACGGTATGCTTTGGCGGCTTGACCATGATGGAAGGCATCATGTTCTTATCCTAAATAAAAGCGACAAGAGGACGGGTAGCATATTTTGTTGACATATTGATGGTTAAATGGGAGATGTCTACTATTGGATTAGACGATTAATTTAAGCGGGGGCATGTTTGTGTGGATGTGAAAGAAGCGGGAGCTTGAACAACAAATTCAAGGTCAAGGGCGTGATCTTCTTTATTCATTTAATTATTACACTATGACGTGAAGCAAAAACTTTGTACCCCTTCTAACGAAAATTGCGCAGACGAACGAGTATGAAATTTCTCACACAGTTTAAGAAGCATAATGCTAATTTTTTAAATTATGCGTATCATACGTTTCATATACATACACGCGGATATTATACGGTTGCTTAGCAACGGTTAAGTAACTATGATGAATACTGACTGACAGATTCGCCGAATAAGTTACGAGCTCCAAAGCTGCGCTATGTGATTTCAATGCTCTAATTCGTAGGTTAAAGGGTAATTTCGACTATAAGGCAGCTAGTCCATTATAATATCACATAATTCTCATTTAAGCAGAAAATACACTTCATATATACATGATCTGTCTTAATAATTATTGCATCATGCTAGCAATTTAAAAGATGACCTAAAGGTCGGCCGTATAGAAAACTAATGTAGCATCGTTACGGAGGTCCACGCATTTCTATAAGTAACCTTTGTGGCGGGAACCTGACAGCAACACTATGGGCGTAAGTAATCTGTTTGTTGATTGCCCTATATGTTTGTGAATTGTGGTCTTGGCGCGGATATCTCGAGTGACATTAGTGAGAGTACGCGCAATTAGGCGTGAAATAGATTCGAAGTGCAGACCACACGCTGCTCCGAGAGTCGTTTCGAATATCTATTAGTCAAGTTTATTGTTCACAGATAGATTTATGAGATTTTCTGTTTGAGTTGAAATTAAGTATTACAAATGCTTTACTAATATGATTTCCTTTTATATTTCGGACAATTTTAGGACGACGAAATACAAAGAAGCTACAAGACGTTTTAGGTTTTTAGTAAACAAGTAGCACTGATGCTATAATAAGTCGTTAAAATGTACATTTCGTCGTATCTTAACATGTTAAAAGTACCGCATTTCTAGTACGCATCCACTTGTTTGTTTTACGTCCATTATTTAAAAAGCAGAAACGGCGACAGACGCGCCATGTTGCATGTAAAGTTGGGGCGCACCGTCACTTGGGCAGACGATCTGTGAGAACATAATTGGATATTCGCAGTAAGCCCTCGATCCGAAAGTGAGATAAGCAAGTCGTGGATGCGGAGGGGGCGACGGTGTCAACTGTCCGTCCAATGTTATCATAGCGCGACATCTTTATGCCGGGGTCGGTTTTTCTGCGCGTGCGCTGTGCGGTGGGCGGTAATGGCGTCCGTCCCAACGGGATTCACGCGCCGACATCGTTTCGCGACTCATCGTGCGGCCGCAATATATCGCTCCACTTAAATTACGCGCGAGCTTGTTCCGGTAAACTATCGAGATATCTACAAAGTAAAAAACGATTGTACACTAGCACCTGACCAGCCGGAATTTCTGGAATGGGTTGAGTTCTGCTCTCGCAATGTGCTCGCACTTTTATTTGTGGTGTTTACATGTTAATATTTAAACAGGATCTGGAGGCTTATAGGATAAAGATTATCTTAGTGCATACGACGTTACGAATCCATACGTAGCAGACCGTTACCCAAAACCATTAGGCTATAGCGGTTACCTCGAATAATTGAAGATAAATTATTAAAAAAAACCTTTAAACGAAATATGTTAATTAATTGTTAACTTTCTTTAAATCTCATTACCTAAGAGAACCGTAAATACTTTTAAAATACTGAATAATTCTAACGATAGTTAAAAGGAGACTAGATTGTTCCGAAAAGATAAGCGTGACGAAACAATACTAACGAATAAATGTAAATCTCCCACGTGCAACGGAACCACTTCCGCAGACTCGACCGTATATCAACACATATTTGAACTCAAAGAAACTACGCAAAGACTGTCAACACCTTCACGTGTACCGTTATTTTATAACAAATTAGATTGAGTTGATACTTTAATGATAATTTAACCGCATTAAATCTCTTAAATATTATGACCAAGTGAAAAGATTACCAGTAATAAACATATTAAATAAAATTAAATAACTTTATTAATATTACAAAAGCAAATACATACTATATAACTGATATAAAAAACTTATTGTACGCAGGACTTACTGTTTGTGACTCTGGAATGCACTGTCTCTTGAGATACAGGTACAGTGTACCTAGTTCAAGAGACGGAGCTCCTGTATATGTAACATGTTTGCTTTTGTGATATAAATAAAGTTATATAAATATGTATGTTTGTTACGGTTTACGTTTATTTGTATGTATGTTCGGAACAAATGAAATAAGCCTTCATTGATTTTTATCCCAGTCGGGTAGGGAGGGACAGCTTTCGCTGTCAGCTTTTCACGCAGGAGATAATCCATACACCGGGCACAAATTTCTAGGAAGTTATTTTGTGTATACAAAAATGGAAAAGATGGCAATTCATTGCTACAAAAGCTTGGAACAGATAAAATTTATTATACACTTCAAAAGGAATAAAACTGTTTCACGATTTTTTGCATAGCTCCTAAATTTAGTTCACATTGGATTCAGCTATATATAATTAATTGACGTTTGATATGACCACAAAGTGGAAAGCGATACGTTTATATATGACAAGCTTTTAGCCGGTAAGTTTCGCACCAATAAACTGTGACACATTAACGGTTCATTGTATTAATTCCGACCTACAACGTGTACACTTATATTTTTTGACTTGCGCATATCTTTAACGTCAGATTGGCGGTTGATTAATTTCATGTATGATAAAGACATGGAGGTGCTAATATAACTAGGTCACGAGACAGTCAGTCGCCGAAGGAAAGTGATTGTACAATTCACTAAAACACAAGTATGCACGGGCGTTGATCGCTGCAAGGCGGAAGAGTAACCTTGCGTCGCCGTTATAACATTAGTGTTTTTGCATTCGCCATCAGTGGGACAGGAGTGAGCTGGCGCTCCCGTGCATGGGGAAGCCAATCAATTACATATTAGCTTAATGTGATGAAGATTGTTCGTCAGTCTCGCTTATGCATTTGTATGGTGCGTGCAAACCGAGTGTGCGACTATAACTGCGTATACAGAGACAATCTCGGTTCGATTATTGTTTGTTTTTACTGTCGCTCCGTATGTGCCGCTATTCTTTATCCGTTATGAGATTACAAAACAATACAACTCCATACGTGACAAAGCGATAAAATGTTTTTGATGTCAGTCAATTATTGCTATTTCTAAGTTTTATAAGAAAAATGAGTTCTCACAAATACGACTTGGATTATAATTTATATTCTTTCAGCTCTTCTATTCGTTGGACTGATTCAAAGAGACACATTCCATCTATTATTGTAATTACCATAGAAAATATAGTGCTGGGCAACGATAAGTTTTTTTAGAAGCTTATGTATCACATATTGGTCTCATCACAAATAGTTTTAAAAAATAGACAAGGTAGTCAGGACTTCACTAGCAATTCCTTCTCTAACCTCCTTTAATGTGACTAAAATGTGATAGCCCTGTTTATTTCAATACGCACTGTATCGTGATCGTCGGTGATCGTATTAAGAGTGTAATTTGTATCGATGTATATTATGCAAGAATTCCTCGTTTATATAGCTAGTTAATGGATTGCGTTGTTACAAAACAATATCTGACCGCACGAGCATAGTATAGTTTCAAACGGTTTCATATGACAGTAGTAACTTATGGTCAGTAATAATTATTCAGGTGCAGCGACTCATAAAATACGTTTAATTAGAAGTGCACAGGATATCATGGGCGCAGAGCCGGGAGGTAACAATGGGTCCGTGTAGAAGGCGGGGGCAGAAAGCCGCGTCGTGTTTGCCCCCGGCCGCGCACGGCGCCGCCCGCCCATTCTGAATCGCGTCTCACTAACAATAAAGATCCGCCTTTGGAACACTTCTTGTTTTTCGCATTGCATTGTTTTGAGAAATGCTGAAGTTAACATAGTTACATATAACTATATACCATATTGTTATGATTTTGAAGTTGTTCACTTATCAAATATGTGAAGTAAATAAACTAAATCTCGTTTAATGGATAAATTATAGAGTTTAACGTAACATTAATGTCTAGAATACATTTGTAACCCGCACGCCTCAGAGCCGGTAAGCAATAATATTGACATTTAATTACTAATACTTGTTGTATTAACAAGTGAACAGTTTAAATAAGTATGTAATATGATAAACAGTTGGTTCACTCAGTTCAAGCCATACATTACGGCTTTGATGTAACATTTTTTTAAATCTTTTGAATTGAAATGTAATATATGATTAATGTATGGACCATTTTTTGATATTGATTTTGGGCATAAGAAACCGAATAACGGAAACTCATTGGTCCAGCCTGCTAGAACTCGAACACCTGATAAAAATATCGTAATAAAGTACGCTTAAAACAATATCACTTGTTATTAACTGTTGAAAAAATTAATGCTACCAATGTTAAAATGCGAGAGGTTTTACAATTTTGAGACATTAAAATATGTGTTCAATAAAGCTAAATAGGAATTTTTATAGGTAACTAATGTTCGTCTATTAAGAATAACTGAGGGTAACTTCTCCAAGGAGGCAAGTCATTATTTATGTTTCTGTAAGTCAGTAGTTGACTCGGTTACCGTGACAGTAGATATGACAAGTTTACTGGCACTTTAGACTATTACTCGGCCGATAATGAGTTTGTCGATCCGTTAGTCGGGACCGGTCTCCAGGTTCCGTACACAGACGGAATCCACTCGTACCAATTAGTAATTACTGACACATCTTACGTAATTTGATGTTTCCGAGCGAGGTACGAAAAGATTATATCTGGTAAAATTGATTGCCTGCTCTTTTCAATTACTTACCGACACTCCAATTTGAAGGCAGATAGCGTAACAGTAAAAAGTTGTAAAAAGCAATAATAACAGTTAGCCGCTTCATGATTTATGAACTGGTGTTATATTGTATACATTAAAAAGAAAGAAAAATTTAAAAAATTGAAGCAACAAACGTAAGATATGATAATATATGGAATAAGATACTAGGAGCTACAATAAGACGGATAGATTGTTCTTTTACTATAAATGAGCAATCGTAACCTTGATCCCTGCTCTTAAGAGCAAAGGGAAAACATATCTAATATACTTTGAATAAAAATGCTAAATGGTGCTTAAGTCTACTTAAAGTTAAAGTCTTTATATATATAATATATATGTCCCACTGCTGGGCACAGGCCTTCTCTGTAAAGAGAGTATAAGAGCATAGTCCACCACGCGGCCCTAGTGCGGATTGGTAGACTTCGCATGCCTTAGAAAAATTTTCTAAGACATGTAGGTTTCCTCACGATGTTTTCCTTCACTGCCGAGCGCGTGGTTAATCAGCACATAAAATTGCAACAACAAATTTTTTGGTGCCGGCACCGGGGATCGAACTCGGATTGCTAGCGTACTATGCAACAAGAGGCAACCGCCTGGACACTGAGCTACCACGGCTCAAGTCTACTTAAGTTGTCTTTAATCCTCTCTACCCCTTTACAGAAATACGATTCGAAGAGATTGTTTTTAATTTATAATTCTGTGTAAGCAATAACGCAAGAGAAATATAGCAAGTAAACCATACTAATAATAATTGAATTAAATACATATTCAAAAACATTATGCCATCTTTTTGTTTAACAAATACATATTTACTATGAGGGTGTAATAATGATAAAGGTGTATAGCCTATTTGAAATTCAATCCGTGTAACTACTGATTGTGTTTCTTCGAGAAAATCGCCACCACTAAGTTTAAATTAGCAATACCGCGGATTCGATTCCTGTGGAAACCGGTAAAGCCGCAACGCAATTTCCCTCTGAAACTGCCGACGAGTAAGATTGAAGCGAACCTGTAAATCGAATCTATCAGGTGCGAGTTCGTATCATTATCTATCATCGTGTTGGCCTGCGATTTCTTGCTTATAAACAAAACTATATACTTTTAAATACTGATACCATATGGCATGACAATCAAACGTTTTTTTCATATTTTCTATGAAGGTGTTTGGCGACGATCCCACCGGACTGTTAAGTAGAAATGCAGACCTGGATCACTAGAGCACTAACGTGGTAAATGCCTATTCACAGACTGAAACACAGACGCAGACAATTTTGACAAAACTAAATTGTATTTACTCCGTAGTATACAGTCGGAGAGCTGATACAATAAGCCGCCAATCAATCTGTATGCGAGAAGCAATTAAATGGTAAATAATAATTTTAAATGGCCTGTGGTGAACAAAAATATCGTGAGAAAACCTGCATGTCCGACAAAAAATAGCGCTGCATAGCACGCTATGACCCTCTATCGATAGTAGGTTCGTATTTAACATTTTAAAATAATTAATATATGAAATAACTTTAATAACCTCTCTCATAATTTTAAGCCTAGCGGGGAAAAAAGAAATAGCAATCGCTATCCCCTTTTTACCGAACTTATTAGGATCTACATGTGACAGGGGTGGACCTAAAGCCATATACTACCATCCCTAACCACCCACGTTGGGGGAACTAGATATAGCATAGGCAGACTATGCTCAGAGCAAAAATGACAAGGGGCAATAAACTCTGATTTCTAGCACATAAGTCAGTAGTCATGCCGCATGCCACAAAAAAAAATTCCATATAATACAGTGAAGAAACAGACATTTGGCATTCAACGTAAACTTTTACTAAAAATTTTACTGCGCAAACATAAATCTCTCTCCTCAAGCAAACACATACTAATATTATCATTGGAATTGTGTGCCATTAGCAATTCCAATCAACTTTACTTCAAAATTTAAAAAAAAATTCCATATACTAAGCACAAATTTTAAGTACTGTTTTGGACATAAGGAACGGAACAGAAATCTGACACAAGTCGATTCCAATCGTAGACAACCAGATCGCAAGTCGAAAGCTTCAAATTCATCAGTTAATGGATTTTTCGTATTCGAATAAGTGCAAGGCTCGATAGATTGTAATGCCCACGTCACGTCATTCATGTATTATTATCATTGATCACAATTCTGGTTGGAGCTAGTTTTATTTGGTCATATTTCATTCAACATCGACAGATGTATTACCAGCTAGGCAGGACAAGATTCTATTTACGAGCGTGGGCTTTGAGAAGCTGCTGTAAGGAGATAGCGTTGAGTCAATCTTACGGGGAAAGACAAATACAATCCGTATGGCTCTGGCAACACGCTTTGGACATTTATAAGGAACAGTACCTCTAGCCCGAACAATGGAAATCTGACATTGTTTTGCTATCAATTTTACACCTACGTTCTTGTGATTCAAAATGATAACCTAGTTACGGAAATTAAATTTATTTGGCATTGTATAAAATATATTAAACGGCTAAATATCGGAGGGTTAAATATTACATTATGTTCATTGCCGTTGAATGTTTGGAAATTCTTACAATATGATGGTGAGCGAGTTTCTAAGCATTAGTTACTAAGCATGGTTCTCGAGAACAAAACTCTAGTGCCGATAGCATACTGAGAGGAGAGGATTAGCCCTCTCAGGGACCCTCCGCACAGTAGATCAAATGTTTCAATCTAAATTGCTCTATATAAGTATAGTATGTAAGTATAGTATCATATTGGATACTGTATAAATTTTGAATTAAGATTAGTCCAATTTCTATCTCATACGCATAGATATAGGCTAACAAATTTTGATTTTGTAGGAACAGTAATTCATTGTGTCCATAGTCATCGCATCTTTGGTCAAAACGTTTGTTAATTCGTATATAAATTTATTTGTTTTCATTATATAGTATTTTAACTAAACAAAAAAAAGCTTATGTGAAAGTATTTACAACCCAAGCTATCTTACCCAACCGGAGAAGCATTAATAAAAACATGATTTACGTTCCATTGTTTTGCTTAGTTTATGACTTAGGCGGCAAGGCTTACAATCTACTACTATGCACGTACAATCCTAAGCATGTTAGTTTTCTGCATAAAGATAATATCGAAGCATTTTTATGAATTTATTTATACTTTCAAATCAAGAATTTCTTAAGCAACTATACCCACTTTTAAAAATACTAAAAATAATACTTTAGGATTAACTGTTCAAGCCTGTTATTAAAGGCATATGACAGAACAGTTTATCAATAAATCGCGGTCAGAAATCCGACAATGAGTCAAAATCGGGTCGGACCGGAAAGGTAACCGTATCTTTCAAAAAATTGCCGATTTGAACGTAACAATCGGGGACGCGTGTCTTCATAAAAAGAGGAGGCTGGTGACGAATTCGGATTTGCCGCGTGAATTTGGGCAATTGGTGTGGGGTTAGGCGGAGGAGTGGGGTCGGCGGGCAGCTCGTGCGCAACTCGCCGCGCCATCTACCGTTAGCCCGCATCAATACCTTCGAAATTTGTTGTAAGAGCACAGTTCCAACTTAACCATGGTAACCACCCATAATACAGAAACAAGTTACGTTAACGATTGAACGATAGCGTCGTGATATGAATTTAACAAGACCATGGACACATCGTTAGCTGATCGTTAGCTGCCCTAGCTAAGTAAAACAGGTGTCCCCTTTCCCAGTTGTGAGCAATGCACCCGTCGTTGTCTCGTGATGATGGATGTGAAAATAAGCGAGTGACATTACCTAGATTGACGAGGGGCTATAAAGATCATTGTCTAAAAGTGCGCTACCTTGTGAGTTTGTACGAGGTAGTGCCGAGGGCGACGGCGGTCGTGACCGATGCGCGTGCGCTGCCGTTGTCATGCGCCTCTTGTGATTATCGTGTTTAGCGCCTACCGTCTGTCACGATGCCCCATTGTGAACTATTTATATTACAAGCTTTGACACTGTACATACACTATATATACTACTATAAAACGTATACTGTTGTTGTAATTAATGACAGTTTGTAGCTTAAAAAAACATTCTTGTAAACTATTCAAACTAAGCTTAAGCTTGTAATAGGAGATCATTGAAATAAATAGTCTAATGGGGGATTCGAAACTACGACCTTACGTTAAGCAGACCACAACCTCCCTACCATTTGGACATGAGTACTTTAGTTAGATCGACTATTAGTTGTCTATTGAGTAAAAAATATTTATTTCTAAGAAATAATTGAATCAACAAATATTGAATGTACATAACGGTAGGTGTAATAAATAATAACTACTGTCATGTATCTACTCGTAAATTATTTAATTTCCCGTTCTTCATGTTCGTTTATTAAAACTTCCCGTAAAGTAGCGCATACGCTTGTAGGCCATGAAGGTCACTGTTCAGAAGTTTATTGGCAACAATCAGCAGCTAATTCCGTTATCTATTGCCTACATACATACATGTAACAACGGAACAGTGGACGTAAGTGGGAGAAGTGGAGTGTATGGCTGCGTCGACCTCCGCGGACGCAATAATTGAGCATAGAAATCAAATTATGGATGATTGATGATGCCGTTATGGCACGGCCGAAGCCGCAGAGAAGCCGCCGAGCGGATCGTGTCATTTGCGTAATAGGAATTCGACAATATATCTTAATAAATAATAGAAAATCACTGACGTATTTATTCCGACAATCATGAATTGGACTCGGTTAATAAATAGACTTTTAATACACGTATAACGTAGACATTGAGTTCACGTTTAATATTTACATAATAAGATGTTTTAAAATAAAATGTATTAAGCATTAGAGATTGGATTTAAACAGGAAAATCTATGGCCATGTTTAAGTAGTTATACTTAGGAAACGTGTGAGTACACACGCAATAAGATAAATGTCAATAAAACATAAAATTTATTGCCTTGAATTATAGTTACTAATTAATATATACAGACAGAGCGGATAAAATTCCCGTTTATCGTTGATATATGCAATAGAAAATAGCCTCTGAGCGAAGGCTGCTCGTCGTGCAAATGCCGCCGCTAACGTTAGACAAAGTGGGATAAATAATTCATGTATGACAAAAGTAGAACAGAAACTCTCAAATCAATCTCTTCGGCGGCGGCCAGACAAGCAGCGACACTGTAATTTTACGAGATATGCCATATAAAACGATTAGGGGCAATAAATGCCTGATCGACTCACGCGTTCGATGCTTTATGACGTCGTTGCTTCAGTAGTAAGATATTTATGCTGCGAAAACGGTCCTCGGATTTAGGTTGCTGTTAGAGTTTAAGGCGCTCTTCCTCATTCTGACATTTGAATGTAATGATACTGTAATGTAGATGTATTGTAAGCTATATATACATCGGGGTTTATCGTCACGATGGACATGATTCTAGTGAATAAAAACGTGAAGTAAAACAACCTATGTTTAACTACTTGCTTCATGTAAATACAATTGATATTATTGATATGAACAGAGCAGTAACATAATAGAGCGTTCTAGCGCGTAGTTACCACAAAAGTCTCTTATGTAAAGTAATATGAGGTTATGTATAAGCTCTCATGTCCTTGTAACCTAAAGCGGGGTAGACAGAGATAGCAGTCGTTAACCATTTTTCACCAATAAGTCCTTATGTGACAGCCCATCGAGATACAATAGGCACTAATTTAAATGTTTTATTCCGTATCTACTAAACCGATAAATAGAAAACATGATATACGTTTGCTTTCTTGAACCCTAGAATTTTTTAACAGCACACGACCAAGTGGATAAGAAAAAACCAATTAAATTTTACCCTATCAATATTATCATTTTATATAATAATAATGAGCGTGTTTTATGAAAGTGGGTATAAAGTAATCGGGAAAATTGTATAATTTCCCTCTGGCATAGTTGTCATTGAAAGATGTGCTATGAGACTTTTATTACTGGTATGAGGCTTTACGTTTAAGCTTCACAAGTTCAATTTATGACAACGTGTGAAAACAATTTCAAATGGAATCGATGATTTGGTTTTTTTTTGTATTTAGTTGGTAGTTGGGTATGAAAGGGTAAAAACTATCGTTACACGTAACATAGTAACATTCCAAGACGAGGTTATCCCTCACCAGGGGACCCTTTAGTCGGGTTACTAGCAATAGAGGTTCAGGCTGAGCGACCTAAGAGCTATGCCACTTCTCAATCCGGTGAAGAAGTCAAGGCCAGCCAGTTCTGGCCAATCTGTGTAGTTCGTCAGTAAAAAGACCTTTATACATGCCTATACACTATTCTCTCGAAGATACATTTAAATCGGAGGAAAAGATTAACAATAACGTGTATTAAAAAAACTATACTAAAATATACACTATCTAAAAAAGCATAGAGCTATCATTTCCAAACAAGAAATTCATTATTAACACAAATATTATATACGCTCACATATATTCTATAAAAACATACTCGTATCTAGGCATACGGCGTGCTTTTGAGTTAACAATGCGCGTTAAGAGAGCGTTTTGAGTTTACCGTCGTAAAACGAAACGAAAATTACATGTTATGTAGGTAAATTCCTATGAGAAACCACTTCGGTGCTTTCTACTCACAAAAACGTGTTAATACGAGACAAATTTATAATGAACCGCGCAAAAGTCTTCTGAAATAAATAACAATGTAGAATTTATGTAAAATTGAAAACCGAAATAAAATATGTATTTACTGATTAGTCTACGAGTTAGCTAGATATGGACTTGGTATTACGAGTAGTTATATGTTAGTAGTAATTGGAGTGATCCAATAAGATTTATAATAAAAAAAGAAAGGTGACGCCAAGGTAAAGAAAACTAACACGGATTTTATGCAGTCGTTTTCTTCTTCGACTCAAGGAGAGAACTTCATGACAATGAAGATTGTGCATTGTTTTTAATACACAATATATTGTGCAAATCTGACGAAAGGTTAGGAAAATAAAGATCTTATGCAATATGGTCTAGGAGTATGAATCGTGACTTTCAAAATATTAATAATGTTCTAAAATCTTAATTAAACTATTCTATTAATTAAATTATTATTATAAAATATACACGCAATGATACTTGTGCATAATAGCACTGCTTATATTTTATAATAAGTTGAAAACAAGAAGACAATAGTAAGTGTTGAGTAATTTTTTCGAGCAAAAACTTGAATATAGCATCATGTAAAACCATACCGTAATGGCGGCGCAGCGCTATGCATAGATTGTTATAGTGTCATTAAGCTATAAAAAGAAATGACGATAAAAGGTTTTAAGCAATCAAAGTCGAAAGAGAAATAAGTGTAATAAGCAGCACAACAAAGTATGCAGTAAACAGAAATAGAAATAATTTTCTTTGTCGCAAACTATGAGACTAGGTTCGACCGCAACGAACTTCAACCGCCATCATTATTACAACGCGGTAAAACAATATAAGGAATAGGTTTCTGAATTGAATTCACAGTCGCATTAGTCGGTGATTGCGGTAGTTATGCGCGAGACGTCGCTAAGAAGCGAGTTCAAAGAAAGCCGGAGAAGAAGCTGATGTGTCGGCTGCACCTGAAACCTAGTTCCGATTGCCGCTTTGAGCAAGCAGCCGTCAACAATAAAACAAAATTATAGGATTTACCTATTGATCCATCATTGAGTTCTCATGATTAATCGCGGAGAAAACGCGGATTATACGTAAATAATGCTTTGCACTGTTCTTTAGTAGTCGTTCATAGTACGTTCGATTTCTTTTTCCTATTAAAATATAGCCACTATTTGTACCAAATTCGATTCGATTCATATATGGGTAATTTCTATTTTTGCCATTACTAAGGCAAAGGCTTTTACAACTTAGCAGGGTTGAGAAATAGCGGAGCTCTTAAAGCGTTCAGCATAAACGTCTAAATTATCTCTGGATACCTCAACCCAAGGGCTCTCCTTTTCTCTCTACTTGGGTTGTTATTCTGAACCGGACAGCATTCTTACATAAAGGGCGAGAGGATCAAACAACTGCAACTGCTGCTCAATAAAATCAAATATTTCTACTAAAACAAATTTGCATTCCTTTTCAATATTTAAGATATTTTTCTATAACATATTTCGCTTACTTGGATATGTGCAAGTTGAATTGAAATTGTTTTATGACAATACGTCTACATTATTGTTTTGTATTATACCCGAAAGCTTCATTGTACTACAACCATCATACAATAACACACTATATCCGATAAGAAAAAAAAATTAAGTAAATAAATCACGATCAAAGCGATGCTATTCCACCTGCCCAACGGAATGCGGTGTCGAACACCTCGGACCTATACCGCGGAAAGTGGTTTGATCCCTCAAAGCGCTGCGGCGGCCGTATCTTAGATTCGGGGCGCTTACGGTGACGGAGAGTAAAAGCTAGCACAATGTTGTATATCTGTATTACCCATTAAGACTTTCGCGATTAGATAGAATTACGTGATAATAAGTCGTTTACAGGCTTAAAGCTTGTCCTTAATACGGCGAACCAGATTAACTATCAGAATGCTTACTTGAATTATGGCCTCGATCGTGCATTTGCGATCTGAGAAATTAATAAATGAATTATCTGACGATGTGATTAATTTTAGCTTTCGTTCTCGACGGGCGTGCAATACGCTCTCGTTTTAGAACAGAATGATGAATGAAACCTAGAGTTTTAGGACTAGTAGTGTTCCTAATAGTTTTCAATTAGTATGCAGATCGTTGTGTAGGCGGTACAGAAAATTGGCAATGTTTTGAATGAGGCGGGAGAAATCGCGATTCTCTCATTAATGTAAACTCTCAAGCTAGCAAACTAACACACTGACCCCGTCAGCGGCTACGACTAGGAAAACTAGTGTGTATTGGAATGAATCTACTTAATAAACTATGCTAACTCTGACCCGTAAATTTGTTTTGCAAATCCTTGTCGTGAAAGGTCTTACATGCAGATATAGGTGGAGAAGTGGGATAACATGAGAATTATTTTAAAATTAAAAGTTATTTAGGGCATTTTATGTTTTAGTTATTTTAGGCACACTGACGACCTCATAAAAGACGCGTGGTCCTTTTGAAAACGTTGGGGGAGGACTAAGTCCAGCAGAGCATATTCTATGACTGAAATGATGATAGAGCATTTACCAAAGGATGTATAATATAATTTAGATGTAATATATGATAATAGATGATATATATGACATGTGATGATGGATAAATATGGAAGAAGACAGGTATTAGGATCATGCAGAACGTAAATCTGTGATCTCACCCTACTTGTTTGAGTGCATTTATTACTGTTTATAAATAAATATATAACATTTCATGTCCTAAAATTGATAGGAGGTGAGTCCATTGCCTTAAATTAGGCATATATTTTAGCTAGTGATTTTTTAAAAGTAAAAACTAAAATATGGGTCATTGGTAAAAATGAGCATGTACGTATATTATATTTATAAAATTGTACTATCCAACTTGATAATTTTATAAACTAAATATTAATTATTTGTACAATAGGGAAATATTCACTTAACAAAATCTACGCGTATGCTAAAATGTTGAAATCAAATGATAATTAACATATCTCGTTGTAAGCAATCGCATCTTTGTTGGTCAAATATAGACATCGTACAATGAACAAACTTGACACTCGATCGTGAACGTCCGCCTCGTACTGTCGATCCGGCATAGTCCCATGTCATGTCAGCCCATACGGAAGTCGCCTCGAACCATTGGAAAGCGACACAACAAATTACTATTTCATTCAATGTAAATACTGCAAGTGCAGTCGTAACTCAGCTCGATATTAATGCTTCAATTCAAACGCGCCTAATAGTTTACCGACGAATGGACGCTTTCAGAATTTCTCTTGTATAGCGATGGTAGTGTCAATTTATTCATAGGCCGTATTCAGAAGTAACTTACGGTCAGTAGGATCAGAATTTAGTACGCGTTATGAACATGCCAATATATTTCTATATTCGCAGCTGCATGAACCGTACTCGAAATATGAGTTATAATATAACTGTTGCATTTTTTAGAGAAGGAACAAATGAGTATGCTGGGGTCATTAGATGTTAACACTGCTGTCAACGAAGTTGCAGTTATGGAGTTAGTCTATATGTGTCCCAAAGGCCTCGTTTCTAATATATTATTGTTTTAATATATACCATAATGCACTCTGTATTATAGTATTGATTACTAATTGGGAGACTTAGAATGTATCAGAATTTTTATTTTTATAATTTAGACATGTAGGTTTTCTCATGTTTTTATTGACCGTCCTGAAAATTGTAAATTAGCACTTCAAAATAGCAACTAACAAATTAATTGATGCCGACATTTGGGTTTGATGATGATGATTGTTGGTGCAGGGTAGGAGGGAGGATAAACATAGCCAGGTTCTATGTCGCCAAATATGTCAGACAACAGGTAAATAGTCCATTATATGCACCAGAAAAATTAGCATTATCAATTTTTCACTATTAAATGCTACCAAGAGAAAACTTACATCCTCTAAGTCATTTAAATTTTCAAAAGAGTTATGATGATATAATAAGTAACGAATGGTATGGTAACATAGTACAGAAGTCTCATCTTGGAAAGTTTAAATCAGAGAGTGAAGAAAACGAACGAACAGGACCTACTCTTGGAATTTAGAATAAGCAAACAATGTAGGTCTTACGAACGATCTGGAGAAGAAATCAAAGTGGATGACCATAGTGTGCCAACCAGTACCGGTACGGAGAAGCGTAAATATCAGGTTCAAGGCATCCGGCTCATTGAATACGCTGACCCCATCTGATCGGAGCTTGAACGAATCGAACGTGACCGCACATTCGCCGACGAAACATTCAATAAATGAATATATTAGCGTAAAATTGCATTCTGTTTACGTACAACTATAAATTTTACTCTCTTAAATTTTCTTACAGGGACAACATAGTAACCGCCTACCGGGACTATTTTTAGTCAACGTTTACAAAGGTTTTGATTATATCGCCGATAAATAATATAAATTTAAAATATTTACAGAACGACAGTAAACTAAAGCTGATCCAAGTTTCACTTCCTAACTTTCAGATGAAAACGAATTATACTAAATTTTACTTTTTATTTAACTAGTTTGCAAAAAAATATTTAAAGAAATACACTAAAGATTTGTTAGTTATGATATCGCAGCGTATCTTCTGTAAAAATTATATCTTCGCTGAAGAAATGTCTATCAACTTTAGTAGGCAAAGATTATATCATTCATTTAGACAAGAAATAGTATTAATCACTAGCTAATTCATAAAATAATTGTGCTCCTTATAATATATAAGGAGCATAAGATCAGATTTTTTAAAACCAACCGATAATAACCATTTAATATAATTTCACACACTTTAACCAAAGAGCATACGATAAATAGAATACCAGAGAGTAAATCGTGCAATGATGCTGAGTTCATTAATGGGCGCCAAAGCGATATCGCTCTTATCTCGTATGACTATCGCAATCTTTCCATAGCACAAAGTCACGTCCCACTTAAAGGAAGCAATGCGCCAAGTTTCTGTCGCACGACCTTCCAATACAGGTCATCGTGTTATTGTAAAGACTACTAACATCGAGATTAACCCAGATCGTCGAACACAATAAGCTTTTAAGGTGTAAAACAAATTTCTTTGTACAAACAACTAGGGCCTTTGTTTATCTAATAATAACTATATTCTGTATCTTCACTGCGAAATGATTAGGGGTCAAACGTTCTTTATTAACCCGTGACCAATTTTACTCACGAGCATTGTAGTTAAGCAGGGCTTGTACTGGTAGATTTATATCACAATTATTGTTCTACTTGCCCGTTACACCAGCGTTTAACTTTATTGTTTGTAAAAAAAATCTTTTAAATATAAGCTATTTAGTCTAGTGTATTCATCATTTCTATCAATGTATGAGAAAGCCTTACACCGAAAGCAATTTTTCTTTAAATAAAAATAAATAAATTGGTTTGTGATTGATATCTCAGTCGGTTTGGTTACATATGGTTGCTGAAAGTCAGTTGGTAAACTTAGCGGATAGAGTATTTTCAATTTTTTTAACAAAAAAGTATATTAATTAAAGAACTCGATTTATACTGTATTTTTAAAACAAAACTACACATGAATAATTTGTATAAAGTTGTTGTTACCACACTATTTACACGTAAAAGTCGTTGCGTAACGAATTGATTTTTGCATAGATACAATTTTCATCCGTATATAAAAACTTAATCAAATAAATCTACTTTGTAAGATCTAACATAGGCAGCAACAGAAACACATAGTTTCAATTGCTGGTAAGATCGAATAAAAAGTTTTCTAAAAAGCCTTGAAAAAAAGATGTTCGGTGACATTAAAAAAAACTCAATAAACGAGTAATTTAATTTTCATAATGGACGTGCAGATCAAATTACAGCCACAACGCAGCCGTGAGTGATACGATGCATGAAATGAATTAAGTTTCCCCGGACCATTTCATTTCGATGTGCTACGAACATGATCGATCAATGATAGAGGTTTCGTTTTATCACTTGTGATTATTTGGATATAAGAAATATCGTGAGATGAAATTATATACATGTAGCAAAAATCGATTGTTAAAATGTATATAACTTTTAAGTCCGGAGAGCATATATGGAGGCAAGAAGTGTCGTCGGAACTCGCTTTTTACCATACCCTTTGGATCATGTTAGCCAAAACATTTGATCTAACAAGACAAATTGCAATGTTTTATTTGTCAAAAGTGGCATATTATTTATCCAATAGGAGCGTTACGTTTTCGGAAGCGACTGATGTTTTGCGAGCGATTTTGAGAACATTTACCTAAAATGTAAATTGTTGGTTTAAATTCAATTGCATATAAAGTTATGTATATGTATTTGATAAGTGATTTGATGTGTAATGAAAAAAAAAAGAAAATTTGACGCAAATATAGAAAATAGCAATATTTTTAGCGCAGTCGATATATAATAACGGCCAGAGTAAGGCGCCACCATAGAAATCGATCAGGAGAACTTCATCACTGCTATTCATCTTGGTCCGGAAGTCAATTTTCGTTTCATGATTGACTCGAACAGTATAGTGACTTTATTAAATAAGCTATTTGAGTGACAATATAATGATAAAGTAAAATTACAAAAGGCGTAATAAGTGATGGATAGATGTCGTTCAGCGGTAACAATATACAATTTATTTAGCGTCAGGCGTAGCCGAGATATATTTTTAAAATAAAATTGTTAAGAGTAATACCGTTGACCGCGAAGTGGACGAAGCGATGAGACGAGCACCGTTATAGACATTGTGTATAGAACGTGAGCGTATCGTAATGCAGCTCGCTACCAGCCGCTCGCATATTGTTGCCGGCGATGATAAAAACTATTAAAGAACTAATACGATGTCGCTACACAACTTTTTCCTAAACACCAATTTCATGAGGTGACTGTTCTCTAAATTAATTTCAACACCGAAAATAATTTGATACAAACACTTCACAGGTAGTTCGTATGAAACCTTGATAGGATCTAAAGAAAAACACAAAAAAAATTGCATATAAAAGAATACCTGCGTACGGTATCACCATATTCCTTTAATACGGTGGAGTGTGATAAACATAGGATTGGAGCTTTCTGAGAGCATCTTTTACTAGAGTTCCCTAGAGTTTCTGGCACAAGTATTATTGTATTATACGAAAATGTCATTGATATAATCCATAAGCAAACCTGGTTTCTTGATTTGATGTGATAAATATATAGTACCTATAAAGATATAGATGTTGAAGTCTACAGGTTTAAAATATTCTCAGTGTAGGAATTACGACAAAACACCATCAGATATAAAGCCTCGCTTTCGGTAATTGAGACTTGAAATAATAGCAATGGCTTTACTTCAAGACACTCAGTAGCAGTTACTGGAATAATTGTTCTATAAATATTTACAAAGAGAAAAAAAGATCCTTTTTTGGCGTCTTTTTTAAAGAAGTCCTATCGAAGATTTTTGTTGGAAAAGATAAAATTTATAAGTACTGTTTTCATTGTTACAGTCACTGAAGAAAACGTCCTTTCCTGAGAGCACCATGAGGATTATATTTAGTCTATTATTAGTGGTGTGTGCAGCCAATGCTGCGAAGAAATTTGAGGGAACGTTGAGGTCAGCTGCCGACGCACCTCCTCAAGACAACCTTGCTGTTGAATCTGCTTCACCAGTACCGGCTGTTGTCAATGCACCTCAAGAATATAAGAACCAGGAAGCTCCACCTCCCCCTCCTCCGCCTAAACCGGACGAAACAGATGAAGTAGAAGAGACGCAAGAGACGCAAGAGACGCAAGAACCACAAGAGCCCGCAACTGCTGCGGAAACTGTGTCAGGTGGTGTTCCTCCATCAGCGCCCAGTGGTATTTCCGCCCCTTCTGCACCAGCTAACTCGCTGGAAGAATGTGATCCGGAGATGATTGGATTCGAACTTGTCACCGGGTAATCATTACTAATACGGTACTAACTAGACATACTAAATTACTTTCATTTGATCAAAGATGTGTTGTTTTTAAGGCTCGTAAATTATACGAGTAATTACTATCGTTCCTAAGAAATATGAATTAAATATAATTATGAATTTATGGACAGATACGTGTTTTCGGCACCGTCACATATTCTTGACGATATTCCTGGAACCCTCATGCTGACTGACTGCTTGGAACAATGTCAGGCCAACGACACCTGCCGCGCCGTCAACTACGAAACAGGCCTATGCGTGCTTTTCAGTTCCGATGCCGATCAATTACCAGGTAAATCGCAATTTCCATTTGAAAGGACGTCATGAGTAATATCTCCGATCAAAATACTCGTGTTGTAAACCGCAGCTTCCGAAAAGCAACCTCCCAAATAAACGAATCGTTTTTTTTGCCTCATCGAATAATTTGAATAACGATAACGGCACGACTTCGCTTCAATAGAGCTAACAAAAAATATTCACAACTAGCTTCAAAGTTATAAGACATATTCCTTGACCCAATTCTCGTCACCATATTATCGTGATAAAAAAAATCTGAATGAATGATTAATAATGCACGACCTGCTTGCACAGTTTACATTTTGGGATTTATTTTTTGCAAAACGATGATCAGACAATTTATGAATTGAAAGTATTATACGATGTTTAAAACGGATACATCTTAAGTGTCGGTAACAAATACTCGTTTAAATAAGGACGTTTTAAGAAATAGTAGTCGATGTTTTGTGACTTGACACTTTGTGATACCGGAACATCATGACGTGTAAGAGGGCATTGTAGCAAGAATTGAAATAATTGTACTTCAGTACTCAGTCATGTTATGTAAGGCATGCAAAAGAAATTGAAAGGGAGGTGAAGAATGTTTAAGATCAGTAGCTATGTGCTTAATGTATATATTATAGACTAAATTGGTTACATAAAAGAGCATGGAAGTTTTAAAAACCGACTTATATTAGTTTTTTCTATAGGACGTGTGTCCGGACCGTTTGAAATATAAATCCAAAATCACTCGTAATCAATTTATTTTTTAAATGCATAAGTACATAAGCGAATATTTCCAAATACGTCGTATATTACGTGGTTTTTGTAATACATTATCTTTGACAATAGGAGCGCTGACCAAATCACAATTCCCCGTATTCACGATCTACGCACAAAAATCATGTTTGGGCGTACGACCATGTGAACGCGCGTGGTGCTTTGATCGAGTTCGCGGCTACCATCTCAAAGGGCGAGGCAAGAGGACGCACACCGTTGGGTCAAGGCAGATGTGTCTGGATTTATGTCTTGGCGAAAATGAATTTGTCTGCAGGTACGTAAAATAGGATTTTTTTACTGTCATTGATCGACATCACGTACGCAATCGTCGCCACAATGTGTTAAATCGATAAAAGAGTTAAAGTAATTTTTGGAACACAAAAAAGAGCGTTTTAAATATTAAAGAATTTAAAGTCAAAGCTAATAAAGGTCCGAGTTATTTTAATTAAAGAAAAACGTAATATAAAAATAGTTAGCCATCAAACTTGAGCTTGTTAAAAATTCTTAAAGGCCGCCGCCAATTACTTATACAGTATGATAAATGAAGTAGAGAATGCTGTTACAAACAGACACTGAATATTCTCTAATAGGTAATTGGGGATCCGTATATACTTTTGAACCCTTAAGCTTCAATTTAAATAAAGTCAAAAACTTACGATAGTTAAATATATTCCATATCCAGTTAATTAAAATCGTATTTAGTAAAAATAATGAAATAAGATAAATTACTCGATGACACATTTTTTCTTATGTTTAATTTTATCTCTGTACTTCCATATTATGTACCTCTACATAAGTTTGAAGTTTTAGAACTAGTCTAAGTGTATTAAAAGATTACGATAGTAGGTGCATAGTAATTGTCTTTATAGCCAACCCTCAAATTAACAAAAAAGTACGTAGTATTTTGAAGATCACTGAACACTATGTATGATTTTTACATTTGTTATTTTAGATAAAAGGCTTTATATATAAGAATCTATCAACAAAAGTTATTTTAGATAAAAGGCTTTATATATAAGAATCTATCAACAAAAACAGGTAACTTATTTAAACGCACCAAAGCACGAACCGGTAGTAATATAGATGGGATAAGATAGTTTACGATAAGAAGGCCTATATATGAAGTCTTTTTCTCGACTGAACTGTTAAAAATCGGGTAACGTGTGTCTAGGGCCGTTCGCCACGTATACCGTTTGGTGCAAATCGTCGTATCTCCATTGAAGTTGGCGAACGCCCAAGCGCACCCCGGGCGGCGCATCGCGATCCTCGACAGTCACGACATTTGGCAAATATTCCCCGACGTGGCGAACGATATGCAGCACGGTGTGGGAGCGCTTTGCCCTATCACTTCCTACTTTCACAATACAATAACTACTAAATCACAAATTCACAGCTTCGCGACTTTGTGATTTACTTGAAAAAGCCTAGAAATTTTAAAATTTGCCGAACCAAGAAATAAAGTTGTTCAATTGTGAACAATATGAATAATCAATTACCTAACACTACAAACCATTACATTACAACAAGCATTAGTTCCTACAAGAACATGGAGATGCAAAATATTGTTTATTTTTTAATGGAGACTGGAGGGCAAACGAGCATAGGGCTCACCTGGCCCTAAACGAATCCATTATAGAGAGCTGTCACTAACTGCATCTCACTCATCAGGCGAAACGCGTGTGATAAACCTCCATATGACGTAGATATTCGTCCTGGTCGTAGTAATTTTTCAGACGTGCCGACCCATCCGTTTAACAGCAGAAGCCGTTGCATGAGTTTTTCATTGGTATTAGCGCTAAGAAAATATAAGCACAATCACAAAATCCTGATGAAATATTTGCTATTAAAGTACGGTCATGTATAAAACACTGTCAATTTCAGTAATGTCAGGTGTCAAGCACTTTGCTTACTGAAATTGACAACAGCACAAACAAACCATAAAAAACAGTGTTTACTATAACGTAAGTCAACATAAAAGTAAATTATAAAGCACAACTAAAGTGTAAACATATTGTTCGAATGAACAGGTAGAGCATGGTCACAACGCTCTCGACTATAAAGCTGAAAACCACTTAAAATAAACGTCTCTCGGTAATAGCTCTGAGCAGTTTTGTAAGACAAAAAGTAAAACATACCCTAAAGTAAAGGCAATAAATCCAAGACAAGGAATATAGTAAAGTTATTTCCCATGCATTAATAAAGAATGTAAAGTTATTATATTAAGAATACGAGCAATTCCAGATCTACCCTTTGTGATACGTTCGCCACAGGTCAGTAAGTAGGGTCATCTGATCAGGACTGCGTGTAATTCAATAGAAACTATCGAGTCAGATAACGAGATAAGATTGTCTTTGTGCTTGGTCAGTTAAACCTAATAAAGGACATAAAGATTAAAGTTACTTATGAAGGTTAAACAATAACAACTTAAATTGGAAAAATTTTAAAGAAAATTCTATAAATTTATAACGTACCGTTTGGACTATTATTCAACTCGTCTATTTAAGAATAAAATTTAAATTACATAATAATAAAAGAAACATTTTACACTATTACTGAATAGCATAATTGAAACTGAAGGCGTATTGGAATCGTACTGTTAAGTGTATCCGTAAAGAATTGTAAATAAATTAAAATGAAAGTCTGTTAACTCAAAGAATAAACACGTAGTAATGTTTTCAAAATATTCAAGTCAAATTTTAGTGATAAATATGCATGATTTGTCAAAGTTCTCGTTTAAGCGGAGGTAAATATTTGCCATTAGCTGGATTATCCGTCAATGTCAAGTTGAATACTAAACGTAGAAGAAACCTTTAAGAAAATGACTTCTACTATTTGTAAGAAAAGAAAAAACGACAGAACCATATAAAGTGTGGAATGTTCTTACAACTTGGGAGTTGCAAGATATCCAAAGAAACGTCGACATTTATGAGTTTTTTTTGTAAAACAAAAAATCGCTTCTCGAAGTCACGATGAACTAATATGTTGTCTTAATTTTATGTGGGTATTTTATATCCTGCGCTAAGAAAATTATAAAAAAAATAAACTTTTTTAAAATAAAGTGCAATGTGCAATCAAAATCCCATCTGATGTTTAGTGGAAATGCGATCCTGGATTGTAAGGAGCATTAGCTTAACAGGTCTCTATTGAGTCTTCTCTTGAAAACACTCATACTGTACTTAGCTTAAAATGAAATATTCTTACAGATCGGCAAATTACAACAACAAAACCGGAGAATGCGTTCTGTCTAACATGGATCGAATTACTTTGGCTGGTACTAACTCATTCCAACCTAATGAAGGTAATTTATCTGATAATCGTGAAAATATTTTAAAATTAAACAACGTAAAAATGTTCTTTGCATTGTAAACCGTGTTTTGAGCGATTAAATCCGTTTCAGACACTGATTACTTGGAAAACAATTGTGTGGAGGAACCAACCAAATTGTGCGAGTTCAAGAAAATGGGAGGTCGTATATTGAAAACAGTGGATTCTGTATACCAAGATGTACAAACTATTGAGGAATGCCGAGAGTTATGTTTGAACTCGCCTTTCCGTTGTCATTCATACGATCACGGCGACACGGGCGATCATGTTTGCCGCCTCTCCCATCACTCCCGCGCTACTCTAGCTGATATTCAGGTTATTTTTAGTTAATAAATTCTGTTGCAAAATTCATACCATCTATTAAACGTAAGGTTTACATTTTTAATGGCATAAAATTTAAACAACAACTTGTTATGTTTAAGGATCCTTATTTGGAAGTTCCTGAAGCGGCTACATATGAACTGTCCTCATGCTACAATGTATCCATCGATTGTCGTGCGGGCGACATGGTAGCACGAATTCAGACTTCAAAACTATTCGATGGTAAAATCTATGCCAAAGGAAGCCCGAACTCCTGCGTTGTCGACGTCAAGCAAAGTCTCGAGTTTGAATTACATATGGGATATGATAACATAGAATGCAATGTTAAGCAAAACGGACTTGGGAGGTAAAATAAATCTGCTGACAAAGTCTTTCTGTAGTAATTTGAACATATTTAACCTAAATGTTGTTTCAGATACTTAAATGACGTCGTCATTCAACATCACGACACTATCGTTACTTCATCTGATCTTGGTCTAGCTGTAACATGTCAATACGATTTAACCAATAAAACTGTTGCAAATGAAGTTGATCTTGGAATTCACGGTGACATTCACACTGGTCTTTCCGAGGAGGTTATTGTCGATTCACCTAACGTGGCTATGAGAATTACAGACAGGAATGGCGACGATACCATTTCATCCGCGGAAGTTGGAGATCCTTTGGTATGTAATATTCGTTTTTTAGAAATACTACTATCGACGTTTTTAATATGTAACAGTAAAACTAAATAAATTTTTCTTACAGGCACTACGTTTCGAAATTATGGATCAAAACTCTCCTTTCGAAATTTTTGTCCGAGAACTTGTTGCTATGGATGGTGTCGACTCGAGCGAAATTACTCTTATCGACAGCGATGGTTGCCCCACGGACCACTTCATTATGGGACCTCTATTCAAGTCTGCACCAAGTGGAAAGGTATTTTTAATGCAAATACTTCTTATAAATATTATTTTACATATATAGATATAAAACTATTTTAATGATTTCTATATTCAATGATTTAATGTCATTTACAACGAAATATTAGTAGAAACAGATTTTTTTTCAATTATTGAAACAAAATTTTAAATAATCCAGCGTTATAATAATGGCCAGTACTATTTTTGATTTTTAAATATATGGTGGTATTTTTCAGATGCTGTTGTCTCACTTCGATGCATTCAAGTTCCCCTCGTCAGAGGTTGTTCAATTCCGTGCATTGGTAACTCCGTGTATGCCAACTTGCGAGCCAGTCCAGTGCGACGGCGGGCCCAATGAACTTCGATCAGTCATGTCATACGGCCGCAGGAAAAGGCGATCCACCCCAGCTTCACCACAGGAGAAAATGCTTCTCGTTCAGAATATCCAGGTCACGGATAAGTTTGGTTTCGACAAGCAACGTGCGAAGAACGTTACGGAAGATTCAGTATATGTAAGAGAGACCGATGCCACCTGCGTCAATGCAGCTGGGGCGATGTTAGCAGCAGCGGCATTCTTAGCCGCTCAATTGGTTGTACTCGCCGCATGGACTTGCAGCTGGCAGCGCCGCCGTGCAGCGGCCAAGGCTGCTGAACTTCTTCCGGGACCCAACGCCCCATCTGCACTTTGCAAAGTCTACGACCCTAGCTTCTCTCGTGCGCATCAGAGGCACTTTTGAATAAATAAGGCGTGTCGACGTGATCAGCGTCCGCAATAATAGTTATATTACGTTAGTATAAAAGCCCCCGTCGAGTCCTTGCTATGATAGACAGCGTTGTTTGTACGTGTAACAAGGAAGTCTTTCATCTAGCATAAGACAAAGATAGCGGTTTTAATGGTAGTGTCCAGGCGCTCCCGCACCAGTGCCACGTACGGGCAGATGGTGCGGCTGGCGCGACACGGAGACGGGGACGACCAAAAGGGTGTGCGTGAATGTGGACGGATGTGAGAGACAACACGCAGTATGTATTTTTTGATTGAAATTTATGAGTGAGGTCGCTCGCTTGTCCCCATCTCTGGAGTCGATGGGACGCGGCCGTGGGTCGTTATCAAGATCACGTCGCTCATTCGTTCACTTTACGGCACGGTCGTCCTAGCGGAAGTCCGTTGACGTATTGTACCATATTCTTCTAGAACTAGCATAAGCCTGATTTTAATAGTAGGAATAAGTTGAAAGTAAATTTCCAGTACCTTTTAAGTAGATAACCGAACGTGCGACCTAAGTCAAGAAGCGATGGATTGACGGCCGTCCCAATATCGTAATTTATTCAAACTAGAATAGTTTCTTTATTAATTACGTAATTTATATTTGAACTCAAAATATATTTATATGATATATATTAAAGAAAACTAAAACTATATGCTAAGAAGTTGCGAATAATCATTGTATGTTTAAAAAAAAAGTATTTTTGTACGATACTAGTGCCTTATTGACAATATGTAATAATAAAATCCTAAAACTTTAATTGATTATTTCAACCGTCCAAATTATCATTACCTATAATAAAGTTATTAAACAATAATGATGTTTTACTTATTGATTTCCAACAATTCAAACATTCAAAAATACCTTCGATTGGCATATGGGTAAAAATGTAAAAATGTAGAATACAGTACTACGTTATGAAAGGGGACAGTAGAAGAAAAAGTAATAGCAGATAAGATGGCCAAGAGAGAGCTATACGTAGCAAGCGAAATGTAAAGGACATATAAAAATGGCTCTCCTTTCAATTCTAGCAGGTTAGAAATAGACAGCGATTGCTATTCCCTTTTCATTAGGAATAAGACAAAGGATCTCATATGTGAAAGAGATGAGCCCTTGTGAGTTTTGCACCGCCGAACCGCCGTACGTCCGATCGTAAGAAAAACATGGCCAGTAGGTTTTGACTCCTTATTATATAAGTTAATAAATTTTAAATAAAAAATCATGCACAACCTATTGCTTGAAATCGTCGCAGGAAACAGTTCAATAATCCAGTAATTTCATTAATAACGGCGCCGCCTCAAATCGTAAATAGCATATAGTAAATACTCTCTCCACACCACACCTACATACCACATAGATATATTTACGCTACCGTTGGGGACATAATACAGAAATAAAGAGCCTGAGTGTTAGTATAAATAAAAAGGCGATTACTTGTTTTTGTATTATACACAAATTGTTTTAATACGAATTAGAAAAAACATGTCTATAGCCGCAGAATCACATACATGAGACTCAAGTTAGATTCCAGTACAAAAGCATGATGATACAATTATACAAATATTTGTATAGAGCAAAGATTGAATTATACTTAATTTAATGGACAAATACGTCAGCCATTTTCACTGTATTATTTTATTAAAATAGATCTACGCTTAAAAACTTTGACATCATAAAAATGAACAATCGATAAAGAAAATGTCTTCTTTACGCATACAATCGACGGCGATGTGATATCTACAAGGACGTTGAGTAATAATCTTGTATAAGTAGTCTTACAGTATTAAGTTATTTATAGTAAATTGAATATATAATTGCAGCTTTAATTCCTTCCAAAAAATTGTTAAGGAGAATACTTAGACATTAGGTAATTTATCTTTAACAGCTTAAAAAAAAACAACTTTGATCTACTAAACTCTTGTTTATAATCGAGCTTTTAAAATACTAATAAGAGGAAATTATTACGACCTGTATGTAATGTAAGTACTCTGTGAAAATGTATGAGATATTATTACTTTTGTCGTCTTATTGATGCTAAAATATTTTCTAAAGACCAGATTGCGCACTGTAGATTGTAGGACCAATTAAATTTTTGAGATTAAAAATTAACTATGTCAAAAATGGAATTTAACGCCAAAATATCCATCAAAATAAACTTGGGTCAACAAGTAAAAATGATAAAATTTGAAACTGGAACGCGTACTTTTTAGACGAAGAATTTTATAGCTGGTTAAAGCTAAAATGGCCTAGTGAGATTTCGCCGAGCATTCGACCGGTCTGGACACGACACACATCAACTAGATGCAATCTGCAGGTTAGAGCCAGCGCGAAACAATCACGTGTGAAGGGGCACACCTCACGTAAGCGTTCGTGCGGGAGATTGAATCAGCGCTAAGGCGACAGCGGCACGCGACTGAGACACGCGCTGCGGACTTTGTTGCTGTGCTACAGAATCTAATCTTCTGGCACGCTTTTAGATTTGGATCACGGTCGACCGCTATTGGCACGGTGCGTGAAACCATCCACGAATCTAGGAATTTATAATATTGTGCACGGGCTGTGTGCGCCACCTGCGTTGTTTTGTACATGATGTGAATGCTCCTTCGATGCTATAAACGACTTTGAATGCAACATTGTGCGGGAGATAAAATCTTTTACTATTCATAAAATACTTGTTACTGTTTCCGGCGGTCGCTCGTTTTACGTAAGACGAATGGAAATAACGCATATAGAATAAATTGCGTGCTAAAAGTTTGATTTATAGATACGAAAAGAAGTCAATGTATACATTGTAATTTTAGACTTTTTAGATCTCATGATGTGTGGAAATAGGCATGATGTTTTAATCGCTTAAAATATGTCGATACTCCATATATATTTGACATTCAAAAACTGCGCCCGGTTTACCCAGGGTTAAAAACTATTTATTTAACTTTTGTAAAATAAAAGTAGTCTAAGTTACTTCTTATTACATCAGCTATCTGCCAGTGGCAATCCCGTTAAAGAGATTAGCCGGAACGAACAGACAAAAATTCTAAAAAATGTTATTTTGGTATATGTTATTTGGTAAAAAAAAATGTTCCGTATTTACATACATTGATATGCATGTAGTAAAAAGGTTATTTCAATATTATCAACAGACACCCCAATTTTAGACCTTTGTTCTATACAAATAGAAAAACTAACGAAAGAAAAGACGCCGAGTCAAAAGAGAGCGGTCCTGTTGTAAATACTATTTCAAATAGGTCACAGGTTACATATCCTTCAGAGAGACCGACAAGTACAAGCAATAGCGGAGCTCGATAATATCGCCTCGTTTATGTGATCTTGTTCCGATGATATTGAACGAATAGTTAAAGTCCGTATCTAACATGCGGCATCGAGACACAAATGAAATATTACTGACGGTAACTATCTATTCACAAAGCTAATCCTTGACCACTACGGATACAGGATTTATCGTAAATACAAAAGGAGCATACGTTCTTAAAACAATGATTTATTCGAGAGCAGTTATTGTGTGTAGATTAAGACGATTAATTTAAAATTATTGAATGTACATACAGTAAAAAATTAATCTATTGTTTGTAATAAATGGTGATATGATAACTTTTGATAGCCGTATTTATATACATTATAAAACAGATATTCCCTGTCCCTAGTTCGTGTCCCTAGTTCGACGATACTATCGTCGAACTAGGTCTTTTTCCGTCCCTTTTATATTTATTCCTTAAACAAAAATTGGAATAGGGTCATATGTAAGGAAGGTAAAAACTACGACAAATAGTTCGTGTATTTGTCATAGTTTTTAACTAACGCCCCAGATTTACTGATAATACCTCGCTTAGTTTTGTATCATTCTTTTTTGATTACAAAAAATGATCGCAAAAAAAAACATTTCAAATAATAAGACAATTTTTTATGTTATTACCAATTATAATAGATAAATAAGTAGAAAATAAAACTAATTTAATAAACGATCGCGAAATGCGTGAGGGCAAAAAGCAACAACGATTATTACACTGCAACCTGTATAGTAAAAGCTGATCGCTTAGAATACATTGTCAAGTCTTTATTGTGGTAAGGCTTGGATACAAGCCTTTTGGATACAAACTAGCGCATACTTTCTCTGGGAATGGAAAGTAACGGGGACAATACCGGAGTGGAAAATAATCCCTTTCGGTAAACTTTCAGTTTGACGACAATAAGAGCGCAAGTAAATGCGATGGTCACAGTGTTTTGAATACGGTTTGAGAGAATTTTATTTCCTTAATAAGAATTACAAAAATTCACTTACTTAAGGAAAATACACAAATATACAATTTTAGACTAAGCGTTACAGTTCTAGTAATATGTTTATAAAATAATAATAGGTTCAAAACATCCAGGAACAATTTCAACATTTTGTTTTGAATAGTGGGTTATTGGACATTGCAAGGTGATTAAGACTAACTACATTTTGTAAATAAATATTATAAAAGACGGTGTTCGTGCTTATGATCATGAATATGAATAAATTTTATCTCGAGTAAGCAAAGTAAATTGTTTAATCTACATAGACTAATAGATTATAGTCTTTTTAACCTTAGCGGGGTAGACAGATAGCTTTCCGTTTTTGGTTGCATATAAGAGAAGGGGGTGTGCCCATGCCATAGGCTTGTAACAAGTGATTTTTTGTACAAAACTACTTTTAAAAACGGCATTTCATGCTTTGTACCACTGGAATTCGAATTCTCAGATAGTAATTCGCACAGCTTAGGCTATCACTGTTCTTTCTCAGGTATTATTTATCAAGAAATTATTGTACAACTTTCTAAGCATAATGCTGGAATGCAAGACCTGGCAAAGTTGAAGTTTATATGAAGAAGCGCAAAAGTTTATATAGTATAAATAATATGTTACAAATAATGAAAATAAAATTGATAACATTAAACGTTATCGTTTGTTACGTGGCAGTTCAAATATTAGTCAGGTTTCCTCACGATGTTTACTTCACCGCAGAGCACATCGCTTAAAATTGCAACTAACAAATTCATTGGTGCCGACACCCGTGATCTATCTTGGGTTGCTAGCGTACTATGCAACTTGAGACGATCGTCCAGACATTGAGTTGACCGTAAATGCATGTCTTAAATCCATTGCCAATCGGGTTCTAAAAAGATAAATTTACCCCTTTTCCTACAAACAAAAAGTTATTATCGAAAAGGAGACAACAAGAGATGCGAAAAGTAAACTATATTTTTATGTTAAAAAATTATTATTGTATATATATAAATTCGGGATCAGGTCTATTATTTATGTGAAAGTGCAATAGATGAAATGTTAACCGAGATTTGTTCAAGTGAGCGCAATTGCTTTCGGTTGATTATTGCGGTGATTATTTAACTCCGTTTACGGACATTCGTGGTGTAATTTGTGTGCTTATTTGTACCAGAATCTTCTTCAGCCATCTTAGTCACGCAAAAGTAATCCCACGGCACAAATATGTATTAGGAATTAACTAATTTCATTGACTATTAATGCAGCTTTTACACAGGCAGTTCTATAGCCGTTCTATGTTTGAATGTAGTCGTCCTAGTTCCTTGTATATGGAATTTCTTTTTCATCCAACGTTAAACGATATTACACGCACACTTTCTGTTCCTTAATTTGCAATCCAAGATTTCCCATAGGAATTCCCTAGTAGATCTTCGGAACCCAAACTCGTAAGGCAATAAAATCATTTTTGAGAACCTCCTACTTTTTGAAAAGGGTAAAAAGAAACTATTAAAATATCCACCAGACTCATCTTTTAAAAGGGATTTGATAATCGGCCATTCACGTAGAAGTACAATACTACACACCAGTATTCTTCCAGTGTATACCTTGATCTAGTTACCTCTTTCAAGCAATACTAATAACATGCAATTTACTTATCTTTTATCCGTAAATTGAATGTATTTCTGTAAAGGCCTAAAATGTATGCATATATAAGTCATATAAGAGTATTTTTATATAGATATGTACTATATTCGTACATGTATAATAACGAGTTTAAAAAAGGTTTTGTTGGATTACTTTAATAGTTATTAAAAGGTTTTGATTGTTTATATCTTCATTAATGTCAAATCATTTAAAGGAGAAAATGATAAAATAAAATTTCAATTGCAAAAAAATAACTTAAAGAATTAACAATCGCTGAATAATCTAGAAATTTCTTGAACCAGTAACCTTATTTGGTTGTTTTAAGCGCTTTAACAGTGTCGTGTAGGTAATTGCGGTCTGTAAAGTGAATGCCGACGACCCCAAATTTTATAATGTAAAAAAAAGAATGTGTATTTTGTAAGTAAAAAGCGGTGTTAGCGATCTTTTATTAACAAAAAAATTGATTCAATTAGATCCACTTGGGCAGATAAACGTCGTTTCTTATCGACTGTGATGTGTTGTTTAGCAGAATATTAGCATAACCGTGGGAGAATGAACGTTGATTGTGTTTTAGTGGATAAATATTCATATCGCTGATTGGGTACAGAAGGGTATTGATGTTTTCAAACTACTTAGATCTCGAGTATATACAACATATTAACCTATGTTTTACCAACGTAGTGTCTTTCTTGTTGAATATTGAGTAGGTTTTGCATGTGTTTAATGACTGCGGTTTATTGCATCATTAGACTATTCAGATTATCATTGATTTCATGCTTTTGTTTTGAACATCTCTCAAACCGGAACGAAGTGCTTTTCATCTTGCATTATCCGTACAGCAATGAACTAGAATAGTTTGCTTGTTTCTGTCTTTCTCCCGATTACAATGTTGATTTCAAGAGTGGGAATTAGCATTGACTAAGCTATCGAGCACCCTACCATCTAGGCTACAGTCCTACTTTTTTCCACCAAAAAAATCATAGATACGGCATGTCACAGGCCAGTACTTCTTCCCCTTCGGAAAGATCTCTGACATATCGTCTGATGAAAACCAGCTTGAGTTTTTTATAGAGTTCACAAAATCGCTCACAATAATAAGCACTTTTAGGTCAACGATAGAGCAGTGATAGCTTAATGGACTTAACAATCTGACAGTTGCGAGGACAAATCCGGCAATCCAACGAATTACCTTTTTTCGGTTTGTTGAAGCACAAAAAAAAAATATCCCTTGCTATGCATTTATGCCTGGTATATGGCGTTGGTCTCAACTCCTGTCTCTATAGGACTTATCAAGCTTAAAACATTAATGTTATGAAGGCAAAGGACTCATAAATGTTCAAGGACAGTGATAATGAATAAAAATCAGTATCCGTAATATTGGTGAAGCGGTAATGCGGTATAAAAACCCAAATGAAGGGTCATTTAAAATCGACTATGTAGTATCAAGTTGCACCCCGCCGAGTAGTATACCTTCGTTATTAGTTAAAATACATGGATATTTTATGAAAAAATGCTTAAATCTGAATGCTCTGACTTGAGAGAAAAAAAATACATCAACCAAAGTGGAAAACTTTGTTCGACTTTTAGATGGGTAATCTGTTCTTATGCACGTATTCTTAAAGATAAGGTAACGGAGCTCATGGCGATTTATATTACTATACATATTAGTATATTAAAGAGCCTTATATAAGAGATCTTTTTGCGCTTCTTCAAATAAACTTCAACTTGGCGTGCATCATGCTTAGAAAGTTCTACAACGATTTTTTTTTTAAATAATACCTGGGGGTAGAACAGCCTAAGCAGGTCGACTTAAAATCTTATGGTGGCGAATTTCAGTCGTCTTGTACCAAGGAAATGCCGTTTGTAAAAGTAGTTTAGAACAAAAAATCACTTGTTACAAGTTTGTGCTCGGTGAATGTCGATGGCCACACCGCCTTGTCTCATATGCAACCAAAAACGGACGTTTGGTTTTTGAATTTTATTTCATGAACATTGGCATTCGAACCAGGAATCTGTTTCTGTCTGAAAATGTTTGTAGATCGAAATCGGTACAATCAAATACCTACGTAGAAAGAAAGAAGAGAATGTAAGTGAAAGAACTGCACAATATAGGATACTTCGGAACTAAAAGAGCGTAATAGCGTTTAATACGTCACTGAAGATAGGCAGTTTTTTTTTGGAGAAGATTCTATGTGTAAATATGCCTGCAAAATATTTTCGATTAGTATTTAACATCAATATACCAACACCTACACGCTAAATCGATTGCATGAAAAATAAATGCCAAGTACAAATAGTAATACGGACGATAAACGAGACAGGGTCGCCGCGCCGTACGTTGGGCATCAGAGGAGGGTCACGACGCGCGGACGCTAACGACGCACTAATAGCGCTCGTGTTCGCGAACCACGCCCCATCCCCAACTCACTGGCTCGACATTATTATCCCGACCGACGGATTATGTCATTATTTGTTAACAATAAACATGTTGCTTAATAACGTTCCCTTAAGCTGTAACAGCTTTCTTAGAACCATTGAATAATATTCTGGCTATTCTATCAATACATATCGTAATGCATATCCTCCCCCGCTGTAGTGAGCTAAAAAAGTTCGTGGTTGATTTTTCAAGTTTTTGAGACATTTTTTATTGAAAAAGGGACAAAAACGGCTTAATTGAACAGATGTGCTGCAGGTACGTTGACGGTTTTTGAGTAGACTCGGAAACACTAGTGACAGCTCATTCCACAGGTTCATAGTGCGTGGAAGAATGTTGAGCGAAAAACTAAGGAATATGTCTGTACGTTCTATAAATAGTTAAAACGAAGCAAGTAAACTACGCTTCCCGAAGTGGCATATAAGTTAGTTTAGCTTAGATTGTCCCATTTAGTTTAATTAATGAAATATCTACCGACCGAGTCGTGATTCGGCCCATCTCGGGCGCCCTCGGATCGGAAAGCTAACGCGTAAAATAGTGACAGTCCAAGCCAAGCTTACTCCTCACCGGGGGACCCTTGTGTCGAGTTACTAACTATTAGCGGTTCAGGCTAAGCGACCTAAGAGCTATGCCATCTCTCAATCCGGTGAAGCAGTAAAGGTCAGCCTCTCAGGCCAACTGTGTAGTCGTGTTAGTAAAAAAAAATGTAAACTTTACTCTTTTAATTGCAATTTATTAAAATGAATACACGTGTTATGAGGATAATTATGTATTCATAATTATCCTAAGGATTCTCATTTATATTTGAGACTATATAATGCATTAAAGACCTTTTAAGATGCAAATTTGATGATCGGCTGTACACTTAATCGGGGTATAAAATTTATATATTCTTATTGTATTAAAGTGAGACAGCAAATAAACGATCAGGACATTCACCTGGCGGTAAATGATCTCCCTGCTGCTTTGTTATAAAACAGTGCTCTATCCAGGATTTTTATTGTATGCAAAAACCTGCGCAGCACCTCTTTTGCATCCCGAGACGTGAAATGGTATATCTTTTTAGGCCGATTATTTCTCTAGGTGCCCTAAAACCATAATCTTAGTACACAAGCTATCTGCTTACAGTTTTCTATACTTGTGTTTAAAGAAAAAGAAGCATCTGTCCGAGAGCTATAGCTTAGGCAACGGGGCAGAATGCTATCGCACGTGACCTAATGCAAGATCCTTGCGCTAAGTGAGTGATATTAGAAGTTAAGTCTGAGAATACGATTTTTCCTGTCACACTGATTTTATGCATAAATCTTTTACCTTTAACGCAATAAGACTTTGGAATGCGCTGCCAACAAATATACGTACAGCTGGAACTAAATCTACTTTCAAACATTTACTATGGAAGCTTTACCTAAAAGCAAGGAATAGTTTGTCAATTGCTGTCCCTATCCATCTATATATATATATGTATTGATATATGTATCTATTTATTAATATATATAATTATTATGTTTATATATTTAATTTATTTGTAAGTAGGTATGTATATTATATATGCATGCATTTATTATAGTTTTCTTTTATTTATTATTTTCTCATATAGCTTGCACCCGTTACTTTGTCTCACACAACCCCAAGGTACACTGGCAGAGAATGCCTACTGGCATTAAGTAAAGTTTTTTGTATTGTGTGCAAATAAAGAATAAATAAATAAATAAAACGATTCTAAGGGTAACAACGGCAATTAGCCATAAGAAATCTTTAAATCATGAAAAATAGGAAAGTTATTTATGGTAATTGAGCATATGAAATGTATTCTATTAGCGTATGATCAAAGTATCATCAATCAAAAATAGTTAATAAAAGATCAAGTTAAAGTTACAGCCTTTATATATATATATAATATATATGTCCCACTATTGGGTGAAGGCCTTTTTGTAAAGAGAGTATAAGGCCATAGTCCGCCACACGGCCCTAGTGCGGATTGGCATAGCAGCACATGCCTTATAAAAATTTTCTAAGATATGTAGGTTTCCTCACGATGTTTTCCTTCACCGCCGAGCGTGTGGTAAATCAGAACAAAGAAAAAAATTATTTGTGCCGCACCGGGGATCGAGCTCGAGTTGCTAGCGTACTATGCAACTTGAGTCAATCGCCCGGACACTGAGCTACCACGGCTCTCTAAAAATGATCAAGCTAAAAGGTCAAGTATTAATATAATTAACCTCCTTCGTACACGTCATCTATATGAATGAAAGAAAATCAGCCTCAAACAAAAACATGCTGAAAACACGCAAAATAACAAAAGCATTAAGTTTTTACGTCCTTGAAATGGAGTAAAAGAAATCGTGCAAATATTTGTCAAATTCATGTTGTTCAATGAACAAAATAAATTGCGTGCACGTCTTATCGTCATGTGCATGTCAAAGTTTCGGTCCACTTTCCTTTGTCATTTGGGTCGTCTTGTTTATGCAAAAAAGCGACAACGAATCGAATCAACCGTACGTGCAACATAGTACCGTTTGTTTGTAAATTGCTTTGTCCACTGGTGTGACAAATTAGCACTTGTAAAGGTCCTTAATAACGATAACTGTAAAATATAAATGCGTCAATGTATGAGAGCTGTCATCAAAAACAAATTGATGTCTTCACTGTTGAAAAAAGATTCAAAACCACGGCTCAATTACTAACGAGCTTATTCAATCTTATTCTTTTTGACGCATTTACAACATAATTCATTATCGAGAATGTATGTCAAGTGTCCAAGCTACGGTACGATTTGTTATCAGTTAAGTTTTATAAACATTTTTTGTCACCTTACAACACAATAACTTCTTAATTAGGCGAAAATTACTTATTATATAAATTTATTTTATAGCGACTGTATTAAAAGCTATTATTATAGAATTAATTATGAGTAATTAAACGGGAATATGAATTAAATTAATTTAAAAAGTACTTAAAAGAAAAGTGTTTTAATTAATGTTGGACCTAGCTCAAAAGTAATGGATACTGCTGTCCGTAATACTTTTTTGGTAATTTAGGTGATATCGTAAAACATATAATAATATTGTTTATTTAAAATTCTAGAACCTTTCCTTTTAAAATAAGTATTTTAAAACAAGCATTTGAAAAATAACATACAATAGAAAGATCGCGACATCCATAAAACAGATTTCAAATGCTTAGAATTTTTGTCACGTTTACAATATGACACTTTTCTTTTGCAAAATGTTTTGAAGCCGATTTTGTATTTATGTTAATAAATTTACAGTTGTAGGTAACGAAGCATTTGATTGTAAGTGCCGATCAAGTATTGTAAGTTCCCGATCGAGACGAACTTCTTGCAATAGTAACAACCTTCACGTAGCTCTGTCACTTTTAAATATTGACCGAGTAACTCATATTTTCGAGGAACAGATGCGAGCGATGATGAGCTTATTTAATAAGGTGTTGAACATTTTTCAAAGCTAACCAACATTCTAAATTTAAATAAAAGTTTATTAAAAAAATGACCAGCTGCAAATATTTTCTATTGTCGCTATCTACACACATCAAAAAAGTCAAAGCAACACATACAAATTTCAATTTTACAATGTTTTTTCGCATTAAATCCTTAGTATTATCTTATTTAAATTATTTTTTAATGCTTTCTCGATATTAAACAACAATTGTTTTGAATAAATTAATATAAAGCGTGGACTTCTCTTTTATTGAGAACGTGATGATTCAAATGATGTAGCCATGACGTAAAATATATCTTGAAATCCGAATTTGTTCAAAACTTTTTTCAAATTATTGTTGTAATCATAAAATTGAAACAGAATAATTAACGCTATAACGCTTTTGAATTTGTGAAAAAAATAAAACTCGATTTTTTTTACAACCAGTCAATATGTCCTCTAGATTAAAAAAGTTTATATAGGTATTACCTACTTGGTAAGATATGATATAGTAATTGAATAATCATTTGAAATAGTATATGTTGCTTAGACTTTTTTGATTTATGTATATAGTACAAAGTAATAATATTAAAATTAAAGCGGTGACAACACATTTAAGTCTGCTCATATTTTCGACTTACCCTTAACCGCTGATCGGCTACGGTCCACACCCGGCTCGCGAAGTCGTTGGACGCGCCCACAATGTACGCACCGGTAGAGTCGAAGTCCACAGACATCACGCCAGCATTCGATCCCACTAAAGCACCTTTGTTTTCAACCAGGCCTACTGGGAAAGAAAATTTAGTTGAGTGGATCTTTTGGAAACATCACAAGTAATCATTTTCGACAATGGCAAAAATCAACTGAAAACAAGTCGGTTTTGTGTTTGTGTGTAGCTTATAAATTTTTTCTTTTTTATAAAATAGATTAGAATCGAAGAGTTAATAGTACAGTGATAGTCTATTGACTAAGCGTTTAACTCACGATTTTTTTTTGCTTATCAAATTTTAGAAAACAATAGCTTCTTCCTTATTTTGAAAATTATTTGATTGAGGACTAATTGTGATATATTATATTTGTACGTTATATGTAATGTAAAATGGATGTCGGAATATTATGGCATTAATTAGATACAATTAATGCCATAATATTCCGAGATCAACATTTTGTCATCAGCATATGTGTCAGAGTATAAAAAGATAATTCAAACACAGGTTATGATAAGATAAATAGATAAATATATAATGTTAATTAAATGCAAATAAATAAATTGATTGGTCGGTGTTCGAAACGTAGGTTACCTTATGTACGAAAGTGAAGTATGGCAGAAAAAGCTTGAAAGTAAAATCAAGGCCGAAGAAATACAGTCGTTAAGAAGTGGACTGAGCTCTGAATTGCAGGATTAGAAATTGTATTATAAGGGAAGTGTGGTTTGAAACACGATGGTGTGACTAGAATAGAGAAATATAAGCTGATATTTTGGTTCGGAAATGTAGAAAGAATGAATGACCATACACCATTTCGCGCGGTTATAGGTACGCAAATATACTTAAGTAATGTTAGTTAGGCTGTCTTGTTGTGGTGCAGTAAGGGTAAAAGCCTTAACCGGATTGAGAGGGGCTACGTTCTTACAGAGCTCAGCCTGAACTCTTTATATAAGTTACTCAACTTTAGACTCTCCCGGCCGGATATGATACTTAAAGTTACAGCATATTTTTTATCCACTGTTGGGCACAGACCTCTATACAGAGAGTATAAAAGCATAGTCCGCTACGCCACCCTGGTGCAGATTGGCAGACTACACATGTCTTAGAAAATCTTTCTAAGTTTCATCACGATGTTTTCCTTCACTGCCGAGCATGTGGTAAGAGGTGAATCAGATACTTAGATTATTAGAAATTCAAGGAAATAATTAACGTCTAATTCTATCACTACATATCCTTGATAAGTACCAGAAGAATTGTAAGTGGCGCAGAGTATTTGATTTAAATATGTACTCTTGATTACTTGAAGCCCCACGTATACCGTGGTGCTTAGGCGAAAGACTGAGCTTGAGTAAATATGACAGGGGGAATAAACTCTTTATAGAGATCGATACTGTCACCTTATATTGTGGCAAGAGTGAGACGGCTTAGACTGATCAGTTCATAACGAGGTTTATTTGAAGTTCGAATCTGAGTACACATAGGTATTTAATATTAGTGGTCTACGGAACTTTACTGATAAGGAGCATTAATAAAATTGGAGAAGGCATAGTTTTAATAAAATCGTAAACCGCATTTTACCAGAGCAATGAGAGTAGCGCGGTAACTTTTTTTATTATTTATTTCGGAGCACGTAACTATGGAAACATAGTTACTATACTAAAATTTCGACCTTATTTTCTATCTCTTTTCTAGTTGGATGAGCATACCAAGCTTTTTGTCTGTGCTAAATTAGCCTTGCCTTCCAAGTGATCGCGAAATTAAACGTTGTGTAACCTTGAGTACGCAGCACTAATCGGGAGGGAAATCTTTTAAATTGTTTTTAAAGCTTCTAGCATGTGACTAAAGGCAAAAAATATAATGAATTTCACTTCAATTATATCAGATCAGATTTGTTACTCTAATAGCTCACCTTTGCCTGTAGCAAGCTACTTCCGAATAGTTCCACGGTACCTGCAAAGATGCGCCGACATTTAGAAACTATACACCCCGACGGTTAAGACAAGAATAAACACAAAACTACTTTTGCGGATTTTATCACGTATTAATTTTGTTTTCGAATTCCCGACATTTCTAACTTTACAATGAATTGGCTTAATAAGGAATCGTAGAAGACTTGCTTAATAGATACACTAATGATAAGGGATATTTAAGGCTGACATTTATTTGCAAAGAAACCATTTCTATAGGAACGTCCTTATGTTTAAGTATTTTGCAAAGCCAATATCCATGGTTAATGACGGCTAAAATAGCAAAGTGATGAACAGAAATTACACCTAGAGTATCTTGAACAGATAAATAAACGGGATAAAAAACTGATAGCACAAAATATACAATAGATTGAATATGCAGCAATGGAAACAATAGATTTCTTGCAATCAGCCTTCAGTAAGGAATGTTCTCAGCGATGGTTAACGATAATGGTAGCCTACATACCTTGCTTTTCACTAATTATATAGAGGAAAATCAACTAATTAAATTCAATTTTAGTTCTTCATATTACAAGTCAAATTGATCCGACAATATCCATCAGAATTATGTATAATTAGTTACAGCCTTTATATATGTCCCACTGTTGGGCGCAGGCCTTCTCTTTAAAGAGAGTATAAGGGCATAGTCCGCCACGCGGCCCTAATGCGGATTGGCAGACTTCACATGCCGTAGAAAAATTTTCTAAAACATGTAGGTTTCCTCACGATGTTTTCCTTCACCGCCGAGCGCGTGGTAAATGAGCACATAAAATTGCAACAGCAAATTTATTGGTACCGGCACCGGGGATCGAACTCGGGTTGCTAGCGTACTACGCAACTTGAGCCAACCGCACGGACACTGAGCTACCACGGCTCTTTATTAACTATGTATAACTTGTTTTAATTAATCATCTCTGATACTATTTTTTTACAGGTGTCATAAAAATTAACCTCACTTTTATGACGCCTATGACAAGATGTTACATATTTTAGCTGACTGTAAAAAAAGGATGACGCAAACGCCCTTATAGCCTCGTCATAATATATCGATAACGCTTACCGAAGTGGCACTCAAAGTTAGTTTAGTTTTTGAATGTCCATTAGATTATCCGTGAAATAGCAACCGGACGAGTCGTGGTTCGGCCCTCTAGGGCACCCTCGTATCGGAATGCTTACACGTAACAAAGTAACCATCCAGGCCGAGGTTACCCCTGACCGTTGACCCCCTTGTGTCGAGTTACTAGCGAAAGAACTTCAGGCTAAGCGACCTAAGAGCTATGCCACCTCTTAAACAAATGAAGCAGCCAAGGCCATATATGTACGACGATACGATGAAGAAAAAGAGAAAGTCCGCGCGTATTAGCGTTTAAGCCGATCCGTCACGTTTGATATGAGGTTGATTTATGTTTTACCAATAAACGCGAATCGAATATAATTCGTTGATATTATACATAATCATGTCAGTTAGTAAGCGTCAATAGCCTAATGGTTTAGGGTACGGTCTGCGAATCGCAAGGTCGTGGGTTCGAATCTACCATTAGACTATTGACGAGAACCATCTACTAGCACAAGCTTAGGTTTAGTTGGAATGTTAACAAGAATGTTAGTAATATTTATGAACAAAAAAGATTGCTAGCTTTCTTTAAAAAAAAAGAAGTTTAGACGTAACAATAGATGTCGCTGTAATATGTCACTACTACGAAACACGGTAAATTAGTTTTAGTACAGTAGGATAACATCTTGTAATGTAAGATTACTTTTGGTAATAGAGGTTCAGGCTAAGCGACCTAAGAGCTATGCCACCTCTCAATCCGGTGAATCAGTAAAGTCCAGCCTCTCTGCCCAACTATGTAGCTCATCCATTTAAAAAAAAGTCCATTTGAGCATTAAGCCAATACCAACGATCAGTGTTCATTATTTATGAAACATCGTTAGGCGTACAAGAAACTGTTCACGGTTAATGAAGGTAATTTAAAATGAGCCTCGTATTTTAAAAATATTCATTATATTAGTGTTTTTAAACTTTCACGATTCAATGGCATATTTAAGATAATAACGCGCATTTATTTGGACGCGATGTCGTCTTCGCAAAGCTGAAGTTCACCCAAGACACGCGTAAATATATTTTCATTTCGGTGTATAACGGATGAATAAAGATAGGTGCAAAAATTGGAAGGAAACTGGTGTCTGTATTGGCCGCAAGGAAAAAATGTATACGTAGTGGATGAAGTGAAAATGTGTGTTGTGTGTAAGTTCACAGTCACTGTCCACCTCTCTGAGTACAGGCTCCACACTTTAGATAATTATTACATTTATACATTTTCAGAGTGAATTATAAAATATGGACCTACTATAAGAATCTATAAAAGTGAGTTATGGATAGTTATTCGTTGCCATTTCATGTTATCGTCTTTTTTATAGCATCACTTTATTGTGGTGATCCTGGTTATGATCATGCTGCTTTCTCCTATGAAAAGTGATCACAAACAATAAATATATATATATATATATATATATATATATATATATATATATATATATATATATAACAATATAAATATCCCACTGCTGGGCGCAGGCCTTCTCTCTAAAGAGAGTATAGTTAAGGACTTAGTCTCCACGCGGCCCTAGTGCGGATTGGCAGATTTCACATGCCTTAGAAAAATTTTCTAAGACATGTAGGTTTCCTCACGATGTTTCCTTAACCGCCGAGCACGTGGTAAATCAGCATATAAAATCGCAACAGCAAATTTATTGGTGCAGACATCGGGAATCGAACTCGGATTGCTAGCGTACTATGCAACTTGAGCCAACCACCCGGACTAAGTTACCACGGTTCACTCTAGATACCACGGCTCGCAGATTTCAAATGTAACTTAGTAAAGGCACATTCAAAATTCATTAATATTGACATAACTTACTTTTTGACATATCCCAAAGTTTAACTTTTCTATCCGCACCCCCTGTTGCCAGTATTCGATCTGTAGGACTCCATTTAACAGCATTCACTTCACCATCATGCGCGTCCTTTTTACAAAAAAATATATCGTTTTACTATTAAATATATCTTTACTAAATTATTAATGCGTGTAATAATACAATAATTTATTCTATTTATTTATTTAATAAGATACACCAACAGCATTACACAAGCATAAATTGTTGTAATCAAGTTTACAAACTAAGTCCTGTTGTGTATGCCAATTACGGGTGTACACAACATTCGCTATAAAGAAACGTAATAGAAATATCAGTACTAAATTAATTAAATTAGCCACAATTACTGCACAATTTTTAACACTAATGTGCGGAAGACCTTGCGTGAATTAGAAAAAATGTCAACCGACGTGGACTTAGTGTTAAGGAGGTTATATGTAGCGGAAATCCTTGGCAAGGGCGAGTGTGACAGAAGGTTGGTTTTAGAATGCGGCACATCAAAAATCCTACAACAACGACTCCTTAGCTATTTGCATAAATACGAAGGTTTAGAAAAACACGGTGTAATAGATATTGATAACAGGGATAACTTAATGGTTGAGCATTCGATTAATGATTTTAAAGAGTTTCGTCATGTTTTTGAGTATAAGAAAAATCCTGGATAGGTTAGCTAGGCTTTTTTCTATTACGTTTAGGATCTAAAAGCTCAAACATGTTGTTTTTAATCCCTCTAGTGCCTAAAGACGAAGTATAGTCAACGCGCGAGTTGAATGCAGAGCTCAGGAATGCGATAATGATGTGACGTAAGTATAATTATTGATGACCATAGTTTAACACGAGGTTCCCATGATGAAAAAAAAAGCCAAAACATTTATCACACATTTTTAATAATTATTTCAGGTAAAGAAATCAAAGAGCAAAACAAAACAAATTAAAATTGTGTAATACATATCTAAAACATTTTGCGTGCTTGGCCGCGAATAAAAGACAAGTTGATGGACTCGGATCAAATCAAGTAAAATCGACACGCGATCGCAACTTCATTATTAACACGATAACATGGAAAGCGTACGATAACTATCATATTATTACACTGCAGGCGCACGAGGGGTGGCGTGCGGGGCAGCTGATGTAGATGTTCCCGCTCTTTACCTCACGCCCCGACTGCATTCAACTCACGTGCCGACTGTACCTCAACTTCACAAGTATTTTACTAGATCTTGGTATTTATCCAATATTGCAGGCACTGTTGATCACTTAAGAACAGGTGTGTGCTTGTTAGCTCCTTCTCAAATTAAAAAATATGATGTTTTGTTACCATTAAAAAGCAAATCAGAATTTCTTTGGTACAAGTCAATTCAAGATATGTTTTTCTCATGGAAGCCATTGTCAGGATTGGAACCAAGGTATAAATACACATAGTAAGCATCAGCTTTGAATTAAAAATTTTCAAAATCGGTTCACCCAGTCGAAAGTTGTGTTGTATAAAAGATAATGAGGAATAAAAAAACATGCAACGAATTGGGATCCTCCTCCTTTTTTGAAGTCTGTTAAAAATCAGAAACTCTTTGGCAGAAATCGACTGGGCGTAAACCAAACAAGAAAAAAAATACTTACAAATCTTAGAGCAACTTTAGTTGGTAGGGTTGTTGCATAGTAGGGGATAGAGTCCATAATTTTATCTTCAGACGAGCCACCTGAGCCACCGCTACTTCTACTACCTCCTTCTCTTGCCGCTTCCTCCAATTCCTTGCGGACCTTGTCGGTTTTCTTCCTACAAGAAGCATAGCGTAACAGTTTAGCCAGCCCACTCAGCCCATTTCGGGTCTACGTATATATAACATGATAAGCAATTTCCTTGATTCAGTGCAATGAAAAAGCATCAACGTGCCGCCAATCACAATAAATATTTACCAATTTCGGAAAATAATAAAAAATGTAAGGCCATGCAAAAATTCCAACAACGTATAGATTTCGTCGACCTTATAAAATTTCGATAAACCTATCAATACTTTAACACAGATAAACATGCTATGGATATAATTACCTATGATAATGAATATCTTTGAGAAGAATGCCAGGTGTTACTCTCGACGACAGGTTATAAAAAAGGGAGAATGAAAAATATGGTTTAAAGTATAACAAAAAAATGTATGCTTCAACTGTTTGGATATATAGAAAGTATGAATGAGGGTAGAAATAATTTAAAAGAAGTTTTTGTCAACTAAACTGTTACTTAATCTCGATTAAAGGCAGCTACAATTCGAGTTAAACGTTAAATATTGCACAAAATGTTTATATTTATAAATAGTTTTTCTTAATCAGTAATGTGTAAAAAATATATTTCTTAGTATATTAATACATTTTACTAGCAAACCATTTGCTTTATGACAATGACAATCAATGCGGATACTGTCAGAATATTACTTACTTTTAGAATATTACTTCCTTATTTATGACAAACTACACAGATTGGGCTGGCCTTGACTGCTTCACCGGATTGAGAGGTAACATAGCTAGAGTCGCTTAGCCTGAACCTCTATCGCTAGTAACTCGACACAAGGTTCACCCGATGAGGAGTGACCTCGGCTTGGACGGTTTCTATGTTACGCGTTAGTATCCTACGGCGCCCAAGAGGGCCGAACCACTGTGGGGCCTGTCCATAAAATAGCGGTAACGTGCGAGGAATTTTCGTGACCTACGACGGTCGCGATTGGACGCTTTGTGGATTTGTAAAGAACTAACCTGTGCAATGATAATTGCGTCGTACGGATTGTCAAGAACGTGTCTCGGCTTACTCCTTAGAGAATTAACTGAAGTTAATTCCCCCATCCTCGTACTACCTTCGGACGTTTAGACATTCGGCGGGTCTCCACCCTTTCATAGTCGATGTTCCGCGCGTTCGAACGAAACGATTTGAGTCATCGTTCATCTTGCGTACAGCAAAGGAGTGGAACAAGTTGCCGGCAACCAAACCGATCAACCTTTCCGTCCAAGTACAACGTGGGAGCCTTCAAGAGGAGAGTGAACAGACACTTACTAAACTAGCGCGTACCATCTTTTGAAGTGGGATCGTGGTCAAGCACTAGTTTATACCCCAAAAAAAATTATTACACCTAATAAAATAACCCTATAAAACGATTTAACATTCTAAGAAATATATTGTCTAATAAATATACTGATTTAATATATATTATACTGATTTTGTTAAACGTAAATATACTAAAATAGAAGAATTCTTAACCGACTTCAAGAGTATGAGGTTACCAAATCGAATGTACTTTTTTATGTTTCTTACTTATTACCTGCGTCATTTAATTATCAATTCTAAATCGATTTGATTTTATTGTTTTATTGGATATTTTCAATTATTTTATTAGCATTGGACCTTACATTTAGAAAAATACCGAGAAACTTCTAAAAATCTTTTAGAAATAAAGTCGATTTTGCTTTTTGTCAAAGAAATTATTATTTATGAAAAAACATAGACGCATGCGTATTATAATCCGGAAATGTCTAAATCTTTATATACATTAAACTAAAAATAAAATGAAATAGCGAAAACGAGCGAATCCAGACAGCTATAAATCTCTGAGTGCAAATGCATAAATTTAAAGCTATAAATATATTTTTAGGGGTTACATAAGTATTATATCAGCAATATTATTTAATCACTAACCCCATGTGATATCGGTGCAATGGTATTCCCTTTATTCTTAAATAAATAGAAGAAACTACTAATGAAAGACACGCACCATATTGTTTTTCATAGGAAATATATGTAATTTATATGCTGAACAAATCAGATCCTTGACGGAAATACGGCGTTAATGGTAGATGGAACATGGCCACTTTGGATAGGATCAGATAACTTCTAACTCCTCAATTTGGGAGAGGCCTAATCATTCCGGTTTCAGATTCCGCTTGGCCGTAAACAATCGCCCATGGATCTGATTTTGTTCACATCCGAGATATTGCTAGCTTAATTTATTACGAACTCTCGCCGTAGGTCACCGAACGAAGCGCACAAGTATTAATATACTTCTACTTTACGATGGTATATATACCGTAGGGCAGCCAATCATGCAACAGCAGAACTGCTACGGTCCGTGCTGCCCCTCACACAACCCACTGGCAAAATTTTGTGTACCATCTTACCATGAAATGAAAAGTATCAATTTAACATTTTATTTATCATAAGAAAAATATATCAAGTTCATCCATTAAAATAAAAATAATTTTATATATTCGTATGCGCTTTTTAAACAATTTTTTATTATGAAACAAATATTAGATTAATGATCTACAAATATTGAAGGAATCAAAACAACTCGGGGTAATGTTAAAACAAGTGCAAAACACAGTTATATCAAACGAATTCAAATCAATTAGAAACAAACTATTAGAGAGAGAGTGGTATAAGACTACAACTAAAGACAAACTGCAAAACAGATTACAAATGAGAGGAGTACCGGAATAAATAAAAAAATGACAATAGTAGAAAAGAAAATGAGTCGTCAGTACCATAGTGTAGTTAAGACATAGGGTAAGTGTATGGGTCATTATCATGGAGAAATAAATCAATGTCAGCCCTACAAACGCCACAATGCCGCCAAACCACCACATCCTCATTCACATTATTTCAAACTCACCCGAAACTAACTCTACCAAAGGTGTTGATGAAAAACGCAGTAGGGTTGCTTGACCTGTTGAAGAAATTAAAACAAAAAAAAAGCAAACAAAAATATCACAATTACTTTATGCAAGCTCTGAAGTCGCACAAAAACAAAACCCGTATCAATTACTTCATATAATATATAATAAGTAAATTGTGAACACAAACCATAATTTGTCATGCATTAAGCAACACTATAAATTTAACTAAAAATAAATTTAAAATAACTAACTAAAGTTGTTCAGTACATGACAAATTAATGAATCTCTACTGTGCAGTGCTTCTAGAATTTAACATATTTCTAAAATCTACAATGCTAGCAACATTCACTAAAATAATACTACTATATACGTATACAATAAATCAATGACCAAATGCCCCACGCAAACACAGAATATGTGATTCATGTCGTCAAATTTAAAGCTTAATAAATTTTAATAAAGTTAGAAAACAACTTTATTATTACAAGCACATTTAAAAATGTCAGTAACGTTATCAACAGGTGCGAGTAATAATATGATGAATATGATGACAAAAAATCACTTACTTTAGAAAATGTTCATTTTCCTCGTTCATTTTATCGGCATCTTTAGCTTTATATTTTATAAGCCTCTCCACTAAAGATCGATTTTCATCCTGAAATGAGAAACTTACATATCAGCTTCAAACGGTTCCTAAAAGTCTTTCTTCGTTCTAATTATAATACTTAAAATTGAAGAAATCATTTTTATACCCGTTTTCGCATTTTTATAGATACTAAAATGTAATCGAGAGAAAAAAAAAGTTAAAAATATAGCCCGAGTGGCGCGCACTATGGTAACGAAATTTCGACTGAAGTCTGTTTGTGAAAATATACGGTTGTGCCCGTATTCCACGCCTATGCATAAACATTTGATACATAACGATAATCACATGAGAGTCGTAAAATATACGGGGTGTTACTTTTTACGACGCCGTGGACATAGTTAACTAATGCACTAATGGAATTAAACATTGATTTGAAAAAAGGTGTTCATTAATTAAGCTATTAACATTTAAAGAAAAATACCTACTAATAAATTAGAAACTAAAGAAATTCAAAATTGTTAATAAATAGTTAAGAATACTTCTTATTTATTATATTAAATAAAAAGGAGTATATACAGTAGTACTAGTATATAAGGAGAATTAAAAGATTAAAATATACTCAGTGAAAGGGGACAGCGATTGCTAGAAAACAGTAATATTATACACACTACAGCTTTGCCACAAACGCTCATATTTTGTTTTAAACTAGAAACATGAACAATACTTAATATGATTATCTTTAAACCGATATTTACGCTAAAATATTTTTTATGGAATTTATATTGGTTTAATTTTTATTTTTAATTCCAAATCAATCAAAGTTAAATTGATATAAAATCGAGCATATTAGATTTATGTCAATAAATAATGTTGCTAAAACTTATTGAAGAATTTTTAACCAGGGAAATAAATATCAATCATAATTGGAAACGTGGAATACGTTCAATCGTCAAGATGTTGAAATCTAAACAAAATCAAAATATTTTCCGCAAATATCAGAACCAACCTTCAAATCGATGGAAAATTTTCTACGTACACAAATTATAATAAGAATCATACTGAATATGATGGACAAATCCTCAAGTCGGCTTGGCATATTGCCACAAAGCCAATGATGCAATAAAAATTTGAAGTTCCAGTGAGATAGTCGGATTGTTCCCAGCGACGCAAGTGTTGCCGCTGTCGTTGTTTCCATTGGAACACATTTTACGGTCGTGTATAATTAGGTGAGGAACACACAATTGATCTTTCGTTTTGATCATATGAGAACGTTGCGCGTAGGCAGAGTATAACGCATTCAGGTTCCACAATGCCGTGCCAAAAATAATTTATAACGCGTAAACAATAAACGTTGACTCCAAATTATTGTATACAAAAATCTTTTTATGTTTTAATTACAGTGGCAACGAGACGTAAAGTTGCTTAATAAAAAACTTTATGGTGATTGTTACAACAGTAAACAATATTACAAGTTTTTTCTATTTTTTTTCTTTTTGTTCTGTTATATGTATATGTAATGATCCGGACCCAGCAAACATTGTTTTGCCATATAAATTATTTCTAGTGAATATTTTGGTAGACAAAATATAAAAAATAACTAACTTATTGTATTACCGCATGGGCTATGGGTCATGTTTGCTGTAGCAGTATCAAACAGCCATTGATCAATTGATCAAATTGATCAGTTATCGAGCGGGATGAAAAATGTTTAAATTACTAAAACTACTATTAAAAAATAAAGGTTGGTGATAGAAGCGTTGAAATTTAGGGTTGTATGTATTGTAAATGCCACATTATAAAAAAATTAAAGTAAAAATTTTGTCCAAAACATTAAAAAAAAATGTTACGGGTGTACAACCCTTATCACTTAGGGATATGAAAAATAGTACAAAGCATACAAAATTTCATAAAAATAGGTAAAGCCATTTCAAAGGAGTATGGTAACTAACATTATGACATGAGAATTTTATATATTAGATATAAATAGTATAAATTATTCCTTTTTTCATAATGCCTAATGCAAATCAATATAATAGTGATAAAGATATATTCTATGGGAGAAGTAATTGAATATAATACTTTTATTTGGTTTACCACAGATTTTAGCCTAAAATCTTTCATAGCTTTATTGGGTTGATGGTTGAACAAGCTCTTAAGGTGAAGTGCTCAGCCTGATCCTCTATTACTCAATATCTTAGCATAAGGGCTAACAAGAAACAAACACATTTTGCATTGTGTCATCTTCAATTCTTGTTATCTATCTTACCAAAACCATTCGTTGATTCAATAGGCAAAGTTAAATAGTTCTACATTAACATTCTATTATAGTGTTTCTGAACAAAGTAACAGGAGTTGGTATATATAGTTGCATGTATTTACCTGTGCATTTCTTAATTTTTCTTCTATAGATGCAAAAGCTATTTGCAAAGCTTGGTATTCATCCCTTAATACTTGGTTAAGCCCTTGTAGTTCATGCATGTTGGTCTCGTACATTTGGATTTCGGCTCTCAGTGAAACTATTAATGCAGTATTTTCTGAAATTCTAAAAAGTTTAGATTTTTATAATTTTTGTTAAATAGAATATGGTACTGCCAGTGCCATTTTTATTGCTTTAAAGTTAAGGGGGAAATGCAAATGTTCTAAAAGAGCAGCTAGTTAAGTTATGTCTATTCAGTCACCGATAAACACCATTGGAATTGGAGGAAAGATCGGAGGAAGAAAGGCGGGCAATCTATTCCAGTTTTTTGCCGTTGGGCTCATTGATTACCTACGGCTCATTGATTACCTACACTAATTACCTAAGTGAGGAATTGATTGACTAAGAAAGTACGAAAAACTCACTGAATACTACAGCGCGGCATGCTTGAAATGCAGTAAAATTCGGCATTCCTCTTTTGCTATCTATATAATGATTGCTATCCTGCCTTTACAGCAATTTGTGAGGTAGATTGGTACTCAAAAGGAGAAAAGTGTTTCTTCTCCTTTATACTAGTCATAGACTGGTAAAAGACACCCACTACAGCTTCTACAGTGTTGTAGTCATTCATAAACAGTGGTGATCACTTTGTATGGCCACTTTTTTACTGTGGGGACCCTTGTATGGAGTTACTAGCAATAGAGGTTCAGGCTAAGCGACCTAAGAGCTATGCCACCTCTCAATCCATTGAAGTAGTTAAGGCTGGCTTCTCTGGCCAACCTGTGTAGAAAAAAAAATCACTTTGTATAGGGTTTTATAGGGCTTTTTTGTAGAGCCACATATGAATGCAAAGAACATCAAGAAAGGGGTATTTATTGCCGTATTTTCTTATATAAAAAACACAATGAGCATTATTGTATTTATTGCTAAGCACTTTGCTATTGCCGAGTACTTGTTTTGGGACGAAATCAGAAGTAATCCTTATTCAGTATGATTATATGGTGATGACCTCATTGCCATTAATGTGGCCTCTAGTTGGATTTACTATCTATATTCTACTACTTACTATGTACATAAAAAAATGTAAATGTGTACAATGAACTGAAGAAAAAATATGGAAAAGAAGTCTATATTGAAGTGTAACAGTGTCACATGCAACAAAGAAGGAAAAGCGTCACTTTTTCCAGTTGTCTCCTATTTTATATCAGATTCTTTTTGATCTGTACAACTGTTAGATTAGATTAATGTACAGTTACATTTTTTATTACTAACCCTGTAATGTCTTATTCTCCCTTTGTAACTCAAATATGTAAGAAGAATATTGAAGACTACACAGTTTTGCATAAGCAATAAATATATTTTAAAATATAAACACTAAATTTTTTTTTCTTCATAAATTGAATGCTTTTTAATATATCCCACAAGTTGCAATAACATAATATGTAAAATGTTTATTAATATATAATTACATTATATTGTTCTACAGCTTTAAGCTTCTTTATTTGAATTGATAAAACTATACAAAAACTTTTTTAGATAGCAGAATTTTGGTAGATCTCTAAATAATGCCATATAAGCATGGTCTTCATCTTATAGCTTTTTCGTCTTATTGCATGGCCACTGCAAGCGTAATTGATCGAAACTATCTTATCTTCAAGACATATTGGAAGTGAGACCTGATCTTTTCGTAAATAAGTACTAATTTGAACTAACATTGTTTCCTTTGCCTGTAGGCTTTTTTCCTGCTCGTGAACTTTGGCATTCAAATGTATTATTTGTTGCGCACTCTCTCCTCGACGTCTGTGTAAGGAAGTCAACTCTTCTTGTTGAGCTAGTACTTTCTGTTCTAAGGCTTGAATCTTCTCATTACTGGCACCTCCTGCAATTTTATTTTATTACTTCACATTAGTATATTGTAAATACAGATTTTGAAGCATAAGTTGTTCTAGGTCAAGAAATTAAGTATAATTATATGAGTTACCCGTATTTGTTTAATTGGAGAATATTAATTTATTAAATGCAATAATTGTTTATGTTGGAATGTATTGGGGTGGACCTTTGTTCAACAGTGAATTGATATAAACTCACAACAGATATGTATGATAAGAAATAAAATTTATTTCCCAGACACAAATTTATTCAATTTAAGAAATTATATTAAATTTCTTATTTAATAGTTGTTTTTTATATTTGTTGTTATACTTAATATTTCTTTCCTAAAAACTTTTCAATTGATAATGATTGTGGTATTGTAATATAATGGCATTATAGTTAAGAAAAATCATACAAACCTGCATTAGAAAGTACATTTTCTGTACTTGTATATCGGATCCTTTCATTAAGCAAAGTTAACTGGAGATTTTCGTTTTTTAATGTATTAACATTATCAAAAAGTCTGCTTTCTGAAACATGGTAACAATTATATAAATATAGACCTCTTTAGGAGTCATTTTGTCAGTACAATTTTTTAAGATATTATAAGCGGAAAAGACAAAAATAACGTTTTCGTTAGAAAAATCATAATATATGTTATATTAATATTGAATACAATCACAATAAGTAACATTATGGTTTGTATGTGAAGGTTGTGTATTTTCTATGTGGCAGGTTTTAAACAACGTTATCAAATTAAGTTTACTTAATTATAAAAGGTAATGTCAATACTATAGACAAAGACAACAATCAAAGGTTATGTTACTTACGAAAGGCAATTATCTCTTGAAACGCTGCAGTTTCTCTTTTATTTCTTGACTGCAATTGATTTATTACGTTATTTCTCCACTTTCCACCTTCCATTTTCGATCATAATTTTTATATTAATTATTCAATATAAATATTTCTATGAGTTCTTGATATCAAAACAAACAACTGTCATGACGAAATGTATAATTATTTTCGTTTTTAAAGTCTTTAGCACATTTTTATGTAAATTTACTATTTTCAAACTTATAAAGAAAGTTTCTAAATAGTTTAAAAACAAATTAATATGAATATTTACGTTCGTAAATATTTGGTTTTTTATCGCTGCAACTGTCAAACTTGACAGTCAAAGGCAACAGAAAATATGCATAGAATGATATCGAATTGTGTAAGGCCAACCGGACTTTTAAGGTGATGTTGAGATATTAATACGTATTCAGAAACAGTGATTTTAACTGACTTAAAAATGGAAGAGGTTTTCATTTCATCTCTATTTGGTTTTAATGTTTGTGCACTTATAGCGCCATCATTTGTAAGCTGATTTCCATTTATTTTTAGATGAATTTGGTTATTATTTTGTCCAAATCCGGATTCCGATTAGAACCGAAATATCATTGTGACAGCCAACACTGCAAGACTTTTCATTTATTTATTATCTATATTTACGCCTCATTCAAATTTGTTTCAAGGCCATAAAATCCATAAAAAAAAATCAAATTTGTTTTAAAAACAAACTTCTTGTGTGTTACATATTTTTGAAAAGCCAAAACGCGAGGCTTAGGATGCGGGTCGCTACGTTTAGTGCAATATCTATAATTTGTTAGAAAACCAAGTTTTGTCAACTTTCAGCAAAAAAATTATAATTTTGTTGCGCGGTGTCAGTGTTCAATAATGTAAATGCGTATTATACTTGTGTGAATTAAATCTAGATTAGGTTTTGAGATACTTAGTATTGTGTTACTAAAGTAATAAGTGAATACTTTCGCAAAACAATAATAAAGAAGAATATAATATAGAAAAATCATATCAACGTAGCGTATACACAATGTGCGCGCGTATACTTCGGCTTCGTACACATCGGTCGTCGTGATGATATCTTTACAAGGTAGACTCGCTTCCTTTTTTTTTGTTGACGGGGAGGAACCTGGCGTCGCGACCGACTTGAGACCCTTCGAGAGGGTTCCCATGGGTGTATTGGCGGCATTGTTCGTTTTCCGACGCGTCGCAATCGCAACATAGGGATTGTCTTATGTTAGGGGTGCTTCACATTCCCGATGCAATCCAGGCACCGATCGGGGGTTGCGAAGGACCTGCTTGCAGTTATTCCGTGACCTTCGTACATACTGTCGAACGTGACGGAATACCATGTGAAGATTTTTAGTCGGTTGTAGTCCGCTACCCCTTGCCGGCCCATGTGGTTCCGGGTTGTGCGTTTCGTTAGCATTTTGTTACAAACGATAAAAAAGGTAGATTTTAGATACTTACTTTATATAAAATAGTTATATATAGTTTATATTTAATAGTTAACGTTCAACTTGTATCATAGATATATTTCCCTAGTCGACTTCAATAAAAGGAGGAGGTTCTCTTTTTTTTAATATTTATACACTCTGTAAAATATGTCTTGATTTTTTTATTTTCTATTTTCAATTGCTTAATTAGGTTCCAAGTAAATTTTGTTGGCATAGGAACTTGGGTTACCTATATAGCAGACTATATATAACCAGATTATATTTAGACTTAAAAAAAAACTTTTAAAGGCTTTGATTATATTGTAAACTTATGGATATCTAAGACTAAATAAGTACTCGCATGTGAAAAAAGGAAGAGACTTCACACCTGAACTTATAAATATATATATATTTCGGAAATAAAAGGGGGCGTCCACAAGTTATACTTAACGTTTGATTTGGTTTGAAGTTGGTTTTTGTGTTTACTCCTAAACATATTTGTACACTTGCGCGTTCATATTATATATGCTGTATATTCCACTATTCTCGCAAACAGACTTTAATAAGCAAAATTAATAAGCAGCTACGTAAACTTGATTTAAACTAATGAGCGGTTTGTGAAATAATTTTACATAAACGTGTTACGACATTAATCCTCGTAATGATATTCTTTTTCCTATTAGAGGTCGGCTATCGTTAAGGCTATTTTCGTATTTGATACAGCGACACGGAACAAGGATCTTATGTTCATGTTGAATCATGTCCGGAGGATGTTAAGCCACGTAATACGTCTTCTTCCACGTGGTCGTTTTTCTTCAATTTTTCCTTGGATGAGGAGTGATAGATATGGTCTTTATTAGTGCGATATGTTTTATGTACAACATAATTTCACGATATTGTAACTGAATATGAGAAATAAATTACCAAAATAAGACATTTAATTCGCAATAAATTATGATTTGGCAAATATCCCACACAGATGTACGAGTTTTACTATTTCGAAATTCAAATGAAAAGTAGAATGTGAATGATACGGGCTCGCAGTACTAATACACACTTTTAATTCAATTTCGAAGCATAAAATATACTTTAGCGTATTAGTCACATTTCAATGACTACTGAATTTCGTTTTATATTTGACATTAATAGATTTTTTGTAATTGATAATATAGAGTAAAGTATTGAAAATATAAGCATTCCATTTGCACTTTGATGAGAATCGTTTCGTGACAAATCTTATCTTATCACGAGCATTTGAAGCGTCAATAGCCTAATGGTCTAGGATACGGTTTGCGAATCGTAAGGTCGTAGGTTCGAATCCACCATTCGACTATTGACGTGAACCATCTCCTAGCACAAGCTTAAGCTTAGTTGGAATGGTTAACAAGAATGTTAGTCATATTTATATTTTCGGAAAAAAATAAGAAATATTGCTAGCTTTCTTTTAAAGAAATTGTTTCTCAACCAAGTCACTACTCAAGTATATTTCCAAACAAAAACAAGTAAAGTATTCTTTAATTGCGTCGTTAATCGTAGTTGGGGTTGAAACTCAACCCGAGTTTTGCTTGCATACTATGAAAGTCAAAGGAAGGAAACCTAAGCTTTTCTTATAAATTTGTTACTACCGGTTAATACAAAATAGACAATAATCATTGGAGCATACACTAGTATTCATATACTATTTATTAAAGATGCTATCGCTTTTGAAATTCAATAGCGTAAAAATCACGAATGGAGTTTGAGCCTAATCAAATAGCCGAAGTTAAAGTGAAATTTGAACGAAGTGGGAATCTCTGCTCTGAATTATTCATTCCCTTCACATGAGTGCGTCCTAAAGGAGTGGATAGGGAGCCCAGTTTTATGCACTGAATGATTCAAATACCCATTCTCGAGTAATGTACCTTTTTAATATTGAAAACATCTTACGCTTTTCTACGATTTTCACGGATTTTATCTCTTTGTTGGGAAAACAGGCTGAAATAATTGATGATATATATAAAAAGGTTTTCAATAAAAGGATTTTTATAAGACTTGTGAAAATTAGTAGTAAATAATTGTTAAAGTTTGTGGGATACTCAAACCTCTCGATAAATAAAGGAAAAATGTAAGTAAATAGAAGTTGATTATTTGAATCTTTAGTGTATGTAATTACGGTCATCTCGGTAGCCGTGTATTCAAATAATCTGAGCAATTTTCTTCAGTTACGTACAATGAATTATTGTTGTATTGACGGTTGATGAGGCGTCGACGGTGTCACCAAAGAATAGGTACAAATTGTCTGTACAAATTAATATTGAATAGAGGTTATTTTAAAAGAGTTCAAGGAATTGTAAGATCAGAGCACCCGGATAACATTACACTTGATCACCTCGTTAAGTTAATGCGTCGGACATTCACATTCACAGTTACGAACATTCATTAATAGTATCTTTAGTTTCGATTACACAATCGCGTCATAATGGAACGTCAATGAACTAAGGAATAAAAATATTAGCTGATTACCGAGGTGTCAGTGAAAGTTTATTTTGACACAATTGGCTTAGCAGACCCGCAGTCGAGAACATTGAAAAATGACGATCCACTGCTACATAAAAATGATTGTATGTCATAACGACCCATGTAACGCCGTCAACGCTAAAAATACGAACGAATGTTTTCCGAAAAGTCGATAAGTTCGAAAATCTTCCTTTTAATTTCACCACTCATATAGAATCAAAAGAAGCCAAGCAAGAGTTTTAAAAAATAGACTCAGCTGAAGTTTAAATTGAACGAATTGAGAATGAACCCTTGAATTATTCATTAATTCACACAAGATCGTCGATAAATTCGGAATTGGATATTCAACTAAAATTGTTACGAAAATTGTATTCTTGATGTTTATAATATGCTTTTAAATGTCTTTATTAGCTATAATATGCAGGGTATGAGTAAGGGTTCTATTTTATTTTCTTCACAGGCTTTTCCAACACTGAAGAGTGGCAGCCTAATCTAAACTAAACTCCTTCCTCTTCTTCCGTTAAACAGTCGGTTCTTTTATTTTATTATAATAGTTATAGATATAGAGTTCTTTTATTTTATTATAATTTTATTTTGTTATATATTTTATTTTATTATGTTACTTAGAAGTAACTTCTTCCTTCTTCCCCTCCCCTTTTTCCCCTGCTATTTTACCCGTTATAATAGTTGCAGCAGGCGGCACCTATTATGTCGTAGGATATGGCGTAGGTATGAGATTTTAACATGATCTTTACGACATTTGTACTTTGCAATTGAGCCAAAATATTTATTAATGTCACCACAGACAAGAGGAATCCCGTGTGCTACACAACAAGAATTGAGCTACATTACAGGATTCCTAGAGTTCGTAGACACAAAAATCTTGATTAAGAAGACTGGCTCACGTTTTTACTTTTACTTATAGACAGCACTTTATGGTCTCTTTCAAGAGATACCTTTAACCATATCACGGTCCTGGCACAGTCTTTCTTCCTCAAATGCTCATAACTTAAGGTCATATTAATATCTACTAATTACTACTAGTATTATTACTAACAGTAAGTAAAAAAGTAAACACAAGTCCCGTCAATAACTTCCACAGTCTAATGCAAAATAGAAACGAGCATGTTAAGGATCTTGTTTTTCTTAAGGACATAATGCATACATGCGCCGTCCTCCGCCATTGTTCCTACTGCCTGTCTCCAGGACTAACTTGTCCAGGAACTCTCCGCTGTCGCGCCCGGTTGGGTTTGTTAATACCATCTCACTGCACATTGATATATTTTGTTGCACTCAGTCGGTTTTTATCGAAGCTGCCTACAAATGCTCAGAAGGAGTTTGACTCTATTATATTTATATATTTATTGTCAAAACATAAAGCAGCTTTTTATTTGTTTTAATTTTAATAATATATATTTAACTAAGTTTTTATAACATCATATTGGTATTATCTGTAACGGTGTTATAATTTTACTTGATTTAAATAAATAAATAAATAAATGATATAAGCAAATTACTATAGTTTGAAAAACAAATAATAATGCGTCGAAATACATTCGTTGTTCTATAAAAAAATCTTTTCCTTTTTCATCTCTAGTGAATACACGCAAGTCGCATTTTGCGGCGCGCGACGATCCGAGAAATGGCATCTCAGTGTCGCCTTAAGTGCTTAGGTGTCGTGAAATTATCTTGAAGTTATGTTAATATACTTTTCTACGGTGATACCATTTGTTTTAAAAATATTTAATCGAAGTTTGTCCCATTTCTTTAAAATCCCAATATTTTATATTTAGTGGGCTTTGAGTCTCCTTAACCAATTGTGTACAAAATGAACGTTTATTGGTGTCACAGTGGTCGTTAGTTAATTGCTACCAGTAAAGTTTGATGGAGTACCACTGGCACGCTATTCGTGTGTGTGCTTGTATTTGAAGTATTTTTAAGGATGGAATGATTATTGATTTCACTGTAACATATAGGCATATAGCAGATTCGGCGCCCTATATCGCAAAATAATTTTGATTTTTTATACCCTGTTTACTGTTACTTGTATACCTGTTAGGGGAAGACTACAAAATAATTTGAATCGTTTTTCTCTTGATGTATGTAAAATAGAGGGCCGTACCTTAAGTGGTGACCTTAGTTTGAGACTTAATTTCATTTATAAAAAGCACTAATAAGGATGTTTTTTATAATTTCAATATCGTCATGTTGGTAAGAATCGACGATTTATGAATGTGACGGCAAGCTTTGTCTAAAACATTGCTCGTAAATTAGTTATTTTCCATATGCATTTTGCTGATTTTTATTCTTAGATAAGAATCAAATACATTTTATTCATATTTATATAATCGTTAATGGTTTTATAAATTTATGGCATTAAAATCAAAGTCTTAATACGATAAAGGTCCTAAAGACAGCGTTAGCACTATCCTATAAAAACGCAATTAGACTTTGTCTGGAGTTGCCAGCTATTAGAGGTGAATTAACGTACGTAATTACAAGATCTTAATGCAATTATTATCTGGCATTTAAGATCGTATTTAATGTTGCAGAACTAACGAACGATAATTTTAGTGCTGGATTCAACGCCTATTAAGTTTTGGGAGATAGATAAGGCCTAAAATTGATGTTCTGCGTGCTGGTATTATTTCCACGATGCTGTAGTTTTCCAGTGACATTTCACTATGACCAACATATTATAATTGAATTGTCATTGTGCCCAAATCCGCAATCTACAAATTTTTCGACATGTAATTTTAAATAGAATCTCTAGACCATTTGCTATTGACGACATATTTAGAGGATGGTATTATGTACGGGATTCTAAAATAGCACTAATTGAAATAATATTGGGGTGTTAGTGGTTGTGTAATATTTGAAAAATTGATAGTGACATTGATTTAGCGGTAACATCTGTAAATAGGATTAAAAAACTAATAATTACTAAAAACTAACATTAAAAATAATATAATTATTTTGGTATAACAAATAGGTCTACAACTAAAAGAATAATTTTAATATTTAAAAACTATAAATAATAGGTAAAACTATAAACCTATACCAAACTAAAAATAAAACTAAGTAATGTAAAAAATCGACCCCAAATCACTGCGCTCGCTGGGCAGGCTAGCGGCATTTCCCTGTTGAATGGCCAGGCTCAACCTTTGTCTGAAATGCGCGCCAGCCCTTGGATCCCCTGGGGCGTCGATGACGCGTGCGGAAATCTTCTTAAACAGCTGACGGGATTCAGCACCCCAAGGCCCCAAGGTCTCCACGGCAAAAGGCACAGATATATACGGCTCTCCCAAGGCCACATTTTTGGTGGATTATATGTTACTAACCTAAGCCTTAAAATTTAACTTTAAATTTTTTTCTACTTTTTTGAAAAAAATCACAATTATTTACTTCTTTTGTAAGTTGATTTTTTTTAGAAAATAGTGAAGTAGCGTTGTTTGTAAGTTGTGTATGTATTTGTAAATGCTGTGTTTTCCCATAATTAGTGTGTACAAAGTGTTTGTGGGTATATTAAATAAGCACAGTATAATTGTGCTCACTGTTGGAAAACCTTATTAAATGAATAAAAATAAATAAGTAAAATCATAGGGGCACAACTGAGCTAGCAGATTACCAAAACAAAAATGACAACTGTGATGTCATTAAACGTTTATATGACATTAGCAGACTCGGGATCCGGTCACTACGGTTATATCCTCGTGAGAACTAGATTATACCTAATTGGTTTTCGATTCGTGAAAGATTAAAAGTTGCTAACCCAAGATAAGAAAATAAAAATCTTTGTTAAATTAAGCAATTCCCTTTACCAGAATACATTAGAGGCCAAAAGAATCTTTAAATTACTCGCTTATATTTCTCCCTAGCGAATAGACACAGAGAATCTTTAGAACGACGTCGCAGCGACTTCGTCTGTAGCGATGAAGTTTAAAAAAAAACGCCGAAAGTAATGTAATTATTTAACCTGGTGTAATTTTAAAATCAAATGCTTTGCTCCGAAACTTAAAAAAAGTTGTTCTCATCTACGTAATTCTTGGTCGTTTCGTAAAAACCGTACATCGAGAAAAAGTCAAAGCACCAAACAGTTAGTACTCAAGTTTCAACGACTTTATAAACTTAAATTGTATACAGCATATTATATCTGTTGTATCGAGTCCTTATTCATAACCGTCATACAAAATAAACATTTGTAATACCGCTAGCCCGTAATTTTTTGAGTTATTCGGTTTGTTTTAATTAGATGTAAGCCTATTTATCCTCAAAAAATTGTGAGAATTGCGTTATAACATTATTTGGATAGGAATAATGCGGGTTTCATCAATTGATATTGCACCTATAAAAGGCGGAACAAAACAAAACAATCTAATTAAATACTTTTTGTGGCCACTGGAGAGCGTTTGTGTGGTCTTAGTACCATGTTTATTCTTCAGGGGTTCATGGTACAAATCCCAGCAGAAAGAAATCATCCAACCACCAGTTTGTGCGAATTATTTGAGTTTGTTGTTATGTCATGTGTTGATCTCTCCTTATCATACTTTGGACTAATAAAATTACCAAGTGGTTGACGATTGCCAACTCTGTCTACTTCGTCGCTTGTTGGATTTTCAATAAGTAAGTGAATGAAGTGAATTTTTATATCAAAATCAGTTAAAAAAGTAAAATCATGACTTGTGGCCATGGCTTAAATTGGAATGAACGGACGGAAGATAATAGTTTTACTTTCAAATTATTTCTAGAACAGCTTGTGACGGCAGCTAGTCTTACAGTTAGTCCAATTAAAACTTACAAAAGGTGGTTTAATTAACTTTTAGCATTAAGGAAATATTTTTCTATTAACCCCAGAGTAACGTCTCGTATGTCAGGATCTTGAAATAATCCGATAAGAGGAATTTGAAATTGTCCGTATGACGCATAACATATGGGGATTTCGTGACGGGGTGACGGCCATAGTCCACCACGCCGCACTTGTCGCTAGCCGCAGATTTGAAGTCATACTTAGAAATACAGACTTAACTATACTCCGTAACACAAAGTGACACGTAATGCAAAATAATATGGAAAGCTTATCTTGATTATCACGTAACTGTAGTACTAAAGACTTAAATGAAACGAGGTTTACTGTAAGTAGCAGCTATTCTGCATCTGTAGACTTTAAACTTGACAGAAAATAAAAAGTGCAAGGTAGTTTTATCATGTACGTAGATCCACTATTATCTTTTCGCACATTGCCATCTTCTACTAAATTATTAGTAAACTTATATGACATTAAAATTAATATTAGAATAATCTGTTTGTATCTTAATTTATCAACTGATAAAAAGAAACAAAAAAATAAAAAAAATATTTATCAACTAACGAAAAAATAAAGCAACAAAGTCAAAAAGTTGAAATTAATATCCTAAAAAAAAATCTTGTTACTAGAACTAAATAAAATACATAAAAGAAACTTTAAAGTTAATCCTAGAAAATGGATGCTGGTCACAGAATTTCCATCGTACGGCGACCCGGAAACGGCGTTGCTTCGTTCTCTTTGAAGACAAAGTTGCATGAAAGTAGTTCGAAGGTTGGCTAATTTGCTTGCTAGACATTGCATTAGACGTAATATTATGAACTACATATTTAAAAATAATCAATCAAATAATAAAAAGTCATAGTCACAGTAGTATTCATCCCGCCATGGATAATTGTCGTATATTATTTTCCGTTACTAATCAATATTAGTAATTCAACTAAAGTAACGTAACTTAAAATTCAATTTGAAAGAAGTTGAAATCTGGATTTAAATTTTTTTCCTGTTTTTACATTAATGCTTCTATACGGAGTGTCCTGGAAAGCTCAGTTTTAATTATTACAAATTTTAATTGTTGTTAAAATATTTAATAAGAAACTACTTACTCTATGTTGACGTTACATAGCTTAGTAAATTGCTTACTAAAAACATTTTGCCCGATGCATCATCGAGGCTCGAGGCCTAGGCCACGTCAAAGATCGCCTATGAGATGGACTGACCACACATAAGGCTATAAATAGCTCATCATCACTACATGAAAGCACGAGGGAGGCGGCCATCTCAGATATATGGCTACGCGATGATCAACACAAGTGATGACCACAAAACTCTGTCAAGAGTGATACCGCCAAAAAAAAAGACCATCGACTCTCACCATCGTCACATATTGCTCTCATTGTTTATCCGGTTTGGCTTAAATGAACATCAGGGCTTGTATTTTCTCAACGGATTTCAAAAAAGGAGGACGTTCTCAATTCGTTTGTTTTTGTGTGTGTGTTGATTTTTGTTGCTAGACCAATTTGGATGATTCTTTTTTCTTTTAAATCTAGTGCTTTTTATGTGAAATGAGACTCCATGAGAAAACCGTGTAAGTCTTACATTTTCATTAAGTTTGTGTGCGAAAATGGTCGAATAACTAAATATCACGAAAAGCGATTTCAATGATTCATTTTTTATTGGAAAGGATGTACTTCAAAGGTAGTTTAATGAGAGTTTGGTTGGGTTCTGATTAATCATATTTCGTGATATCGCTATCCTATTTGAAGTCGGTTTTTGTTTTATTCGCAAATAAACTAGTAAACAGATACGTTTGTAATTTCGACCTCTTATCGTAACGAGGGCAAGATACATCAATTTACCAATTTTCTGTACCTCTAAGACGTCAAGGCCAGCGAACAAATTTTATTACACCCTCGTGACTATTAAGATACCCTCAAAAGTAAGCCAGAAGTTAAGATAGAAGCCAGCCTTTTAAATATAATAAGAAATGAAGGTATAATTGTGTTAGAATATCCAAGGAGTCGGCCATTTTAACAAAATTATAATATATTCTAGTTTTCTTTTCAAAAGTTTCTTTCTTTTCTAGTCAAAAGTTTTATCTTTCGTGTATACTTCAAAGCGGTTTGACCATTGAAATATCGAACATTCTGCCATCTTTTTGCATATTAGCATCTTTTTTTGTCTATTTACCATTAATTTTTAAAAGGCATTTTAAACCTTAATTCACTGAAGATATATCGTATAAACTTATTTTGTTAAAATGAAATATTTTTTTGTTGAAAAAATCATAGTAACAAATAACCTAGCGATGATTAGTTGTTTCAGTGCTTATTCATAATTTGAACGAACTCTTTATAGAAAATATTTTACATTGATTTCTTACACACACTGACACATATGCACACTCGCACACACTCACACGTGCATATAATTAAATTATATTAATTAACTTTATTAAAAATATGATATGATTAACGAAGAGCTGGATCCTCTTGCAAATGTATTTTTTTTTGAAGAAAAATCTTCTATAAAAAAAAAATTATACAGAAGATCCAAACAAGATTTTATTTATTTTATATTTATTTAGTGTAGATTGATGTAATAAAAGTCGAATTGATTCTTAAACGTTTTTGTTAGTGATTTAGTGGATTGTATTAATATTTTTTTTATTTTCCATTGGTGAAAAACTTATAACAAAGGCGAAGTTAATTATATCATCTATAATTAAAATACAAGTAACACATTGTTTCCCGTCCATAGATAGGGGTATTTTTAATAAAAGAAGAATCACTTTGGATTTTTAAAAACAGACATTCCTCAGAATTTAAGTCAGAGCAGGAAAGTAAATTTTTTTAATTACTCGTTTTAATGTATCCCTCGAGGACAGTCTAATAGTCCTTAAAACAATGTTGAGGCGCCGTCTTTAGGGCCTAGTCTCTTGAAAATACGCTTAATGCATACTAATTAATGGCTTGAGTTTAAATTAAGAATCGGATCTTTACAATTCGGTGGAACGGAAATGTACGGTGAAAGAAAACAAAGAAAATATATAGTTCTGTTAATCATTTTTTTAGTCAACAGATTATTATTTCTTTCTGTGTAATTTATTTTCAAGATACTGTTTTTCTGCTAATATAATTAGTTATTCAAGTTTGGTAACAAATCAGGAATGTTACAGGCTACAGTCGCTCAGTCTTAGTTTAGAAAAATTCAAATCAAATTAAATTATAACTATAAGTCACTTCTATCAATAAATCAATCGTTAAAATGAGGACACATTTATGTTGGTGGCGAATGTTTTCTATCGCAGATAAATACATATAATTGCGCCAAAACCATAATTGGGTCTCCGATTTCCAAGCCGGATTTCCCTCTCGGCGAATAAGTTATTCATAATATAGAACATGTCCCTCATACCCGAATAAAACGCTTTGCTTTGTCTTTCATTCTTCGTACAGCAAAGGACTGGAATAATTTGCCCGCGTCTGTCTTTCCTTCCGATTACAACGTGGGTATTTTCAAGAGTAGAGTGAAAAGGCATTAACTAAGCTAGTGCGCCTTACCATCCAGGACTGCATTTCCACTTATCAGGTGGGATTGATCGAAAAGATAACACCATTCCTATCAATGATTAATTGTGAGAACATTGGGAAAAACTAAGCCTGAAGCTGTACATCTATAGAAATAAATAATATTGGAGTGTCTGTTTGTAATATTAAAATAACCGCATTTTACTAACTTGCAAATGAATCCATATATGGTACATATACCAAAATAATATTTTTACATTTTTTGTCTATCCGCCCGTCTGTATGTCAATAAGCTAAATTCCGGGACTTAAGAGGGCTTATATAGCTGATGTAATAAGGAGTAACTTAAGCTTTAGCATTTATTTTAGAAAACTTATCATAAAAGAAAACTATTTTGGAAAAAGGCTCAGCTAGTAAAATCTAAAATTAGTTTTATTTCAAAGTGTAATTGACGTAAATTTAGGACAAGATTAAATCTTCTACCTCTTGATATTAATATTAAATAAAAACTCAGATTATTATTAGTTTTCTGTTATTACGTGACTTTATTATGTACTCAAGAAGCGTACCATTTATTCTGAAAATAGAAATATGAACATATACAATTCTGTATTATAATCGCTCATTACCTTTTATAAAATGAATATGAAAAAAATTTCAAGGAATAAGAATAACAAAGACAAACCATTAGAACTTTGACTTTCTTCCGATCCTTCGATAACTATTGGAACCTCTGTGGACAATGATTACGTTTTTTTACGTACAAAACATTTACTTGCTATTGTGCCTGGTCAATAACGATGGGGTCACCACCTGGCACATGAACTTGGTGAAAAACAGACAACAATTACGGAGAAAAGAACGCGAGAGTATATTTAAAAATGAAAAATGCCATTTGCAAAATTGAGACTGCGCAATAACAGAAAGTGTGCCAAAAATGGAATTTATGTTTTGTTTAAGAGACAGGCACCGATGAATATTTATGGGAAGATGTATTTGGAAAATTGAGGTCGTACCGGGAAATCCGAAATATTGACCTTCATAATTCATTGTATTCATTCGAACTAATTTCAGGCAGAAATTACGGATTTTTTACATTTTATTTACTTCAGTTTTAGAATTTTTTGCTTCGTATTGTTGTATTGATCAATCTGTGTAGGTGGTATATTGTAATTGTATTGTATAATTATTAAATAAATATCTGAAGGACAGTGGTTTACCACTTAAATTTCGCGTCCGTTACGTCATGTTTATTCTGGCATATCCAACTTTTGCTGTTGGCGTATAGGAATTACATGACCCATTCATTAACCTTTCCAACCTTTTCGTCATAAAAAAAACTATTTACACGTGTAAATAGTTTTTTTAAAGAAAAATATTAACAAGCGTATGTCAAACTTAATTTATGTCTGTATATACTTACCTTCAGCTTCAAATCCTCCCCGTAATCCTTTAGTACTTTTAATGCTTTCGACCTCTGTAAAATACATACAAATATATAAATACTTTTATGTGAAAAACTTTTTATTTTAGTGAATAAAAAAAATTAACCTTTTTACTTATTTTATTTATAAAAATATATAGCTGGTTATTTTGTATGCAATTTTTAAAAGTATCTTACCACTGCTTGAGTTCTCATCGGAACTTAATGTAAATTCCTTTTTTTCTTTATTGGGCCGTTTATTAATTACTTTCTCGTCACTTTCTTCGGACGAATCTGTTCTTTTTAAAGGTTTGTTCCTACCTTTCACTATTGAGTCATCATCTAAAAACATGAATTCTTTACTATTTTTTGTTTATTATATATAATAATATTTTCTTTTAATAACAATTCCTGTATCTAAACGTAAGTTGAATAAAGATACGTGCTCACAATTGTCTAAAATTGCGTTCACAGAAATTTAAAGTCTTGTTGTATTTGAACTTAGTTCAGTTGTTTTAATGAGAATGGAAGAGTAGTTTCTTCTTAGTGCGTGTTTATTAACAAGTCATTTGCAACTAAATAACTAAACTTAATTCGCACTTTGTTAACATTTTCAACTGTTTTTGTTTCATATATTCCATTTTCAATTTCAAATATATACAAAAATAAACAAAATTTTTTTTTTTTCAAGTTTCAAATATTACCTTCGAATCGTCTTAGTTTTAGATATGCCAGCCCATTTGAATTAGGCATCATTTTATGTACAGATGGATTGAATCCAAGTCTGAATTCACCTAAAAATTTGGAAGCATGTAAGTAAGAAATCTAAGTTTTATTTTTAAAGAATGCTAAAAATATATTTATTAATATTACTAACAATGTTCTTAACCATTCCAAGCTATTATAGCATAAACTTGTGCTAAGAGATGATTCACGTCAATAGTCTAATGGTGGATTCGAACATACGACCTAACTTTAGGCTATTGACGCTTAATTCAAACTATATGATAGTTTGTAGAGAAAACAAAGAAGGTAAACAATAGAGTGATTATTATGCTTGAAAAGAAATTGCTTTCCAGTTAAGAAATTTTATCGAATGGAACAATGAAGGCAATAACACTTCTCTGAAAACACCCTTGCTTTACCTACTAGTTGAGACTCGTTCTGTGTCATCAAATGCATTGACCCATGATATTAGGACCTGGAAGTAGAAAATGTCTTATTATGTCATCCTATGGTAATTCGAAGTAAGAATTTAAAAGTGTTTTTACCACGAAAGGAGCCAACGTCGCGAACAATGGTTCCTTTAGAAAATTCATGACGAAAATAATGATTTTTGCAATTACGAGTACATGCAATACGATGCTTGTGTTGTTACGCCACGATTTTAATTATCGAAATTACCTCAATAGCGCTTGATAACTGAACTTGTATTGCTTTTATAGGCGGAAAATTAATTAGAATTAATTTTCTCCTTTAATTATGTTCCATAGAACAATTAAGAATACACGTGGTTCATTGTTAGTAACCGTTAAATATACAATTATAATGGTATTAATCCAGGTGCTCTTTCCTTTACAGATACCTGGTATCTGTAAGAATTAAAATAACGGAATAATCTACGTTTTCACTCTAACAATAAGTTGTTTTTTATATATTGTTATTTATATCTCTTTATTACTGTGACTTTTGTTCGTTTCGAAAATGTCAGCCCAATGTTGTAAACTGAAAATACAATTTTTTTTTTGACGAACTACACAGATTGGCCAGAGAAGCTGATCTTGACTGCTTCACCGGATTGAGAGGTGGCATAGCTCTTAGGTCGCTTAGCCTGAACCTCTATTGCTAGTAACTCGACACAAGGGTCCCCCCGGTGAAGGGTAACCTCGGCTTGGACGGTTACTATGTTACGCGTAAGCATGCCGATCCGAGGGCGCTCGAGAGGGCCAAACCACGACTCGGTCGGTTGCTATTTTACGGATAATCTAAGAGACATTCAAAAGCTAAACTAACTTTGAGTGCCACTTCGGGAAGCGTTGGCGCTGGGAGAAGAAGTGGCCGAAGAAACTCCAGCAACGCTCCTAACATCTAAGGGGTGGGGCCTGCCCATAAAATAGCGGTAACGCGCAAGGATTATTCGCAACCTCCGACGGTCGCGAATGGACGCTTTGTGGATTTGTAGAGATCGTCCGGATCGTCAAGAACGTGTTAAAATACAATAAACGTAAATGAAATCACATGAAAGAAGAAATAAAGTCATTGCTATTAAATGGTGATAGTTACTAGCTCCTTTGCTCCTTCTGAAGTCGGGTAAGACAACAAAACTAATAAGCCAAATATTCTTCACTCAAATTAAATCTATCATTGACTTTCTTTCCGCTTTTATTCCTTTGTATAATACAATCATCCACAGAGATGCACGTCATGCATTTCACTATTATCGTAATTAGATGAGCATTACTTATACTTTAATTTCTTTAGTGTTCTAATTTGTCTAATCTATCTAACCTAATCTTCTTAGGTTCTAATGTGACAGGTGGCGAGTACATTGCCATAGACTGAGCATAGGCTTAAGTATATGTTTTTTGCACGTAAGAAACCAAAAAACAAATACAAATTGGTACAATCCAGTTGCCATTCGACGGCAACCATAAGATCGTAAAGTCAAATGCATTACCCGCTAGGCTATTTCTGCTTTATTAATTTACAAATAAGTGAGCCGTGGTAGCTCAGTGTTCGGGCGTTTGCCTTAAGTTGTTTAGTACGCTAGCAACCCGAGTTAGATCGGCGGTGCCGGCACCAATGAGTTTGCTGTTGCAATTTTATGTGCTGAAATACCATGCGTGAAGGAAAACATTGTGAGAAAACCTACATGTCTTAGTAATTTTTTTTAGACATATGAAGTCGGTCCAATCTACCCTAGGACCGCGTGGTTTATGCCCTTATACTCATTTTACAGAGAAGGCCTGCGACCAATAGTGTATGTATATATATATAAAGGCTGTTACTTTAACATAATAAGTTACATATAAATAAGAATAAAGAAAAAAAGAAATCGAAAATATGAAAGAGACAATTTATATTTGGATAAAATCCCCACAAAAACTGTAAGCTTAAAATTTACATGAAAAGAACGAGGCTTAGCGCTCTAGACTCGAGGGCGTTGTTACCTTAGGTTTTAACTGCTCTTTAATCGAAATTGACTTTGAGGATTATTGGATAAAGAATTAACTTTTTGTGCTTCAGATTTGAACGTTATGGCTTTATTTATATATTTCCTACCTTCAGTTATCCTTAATCATTACCTGTTTAAATAAATAAATAAAAAATAAGCTCTCAACTTCTTTTCTAAAGGGGTAGACAGAGACAGCTTTTGCTGCTCGCCTTCACAAAGCTTAGTAAGCCCCATACGCATACGTGACCGGTGGTTAGCCATTTTTTTTGTTCACGCGGGGGAATCTTTTATAGACCATCCTCCGGTACCCTGGGTGGGCCCGGAGGGATGTGTGGGACTCGGCCTGGGCAGCCCCTACCTACTAAACCTTCCGCGAATGCCATCAGCCGTTATGAGCGGGGTGCCCCGGATCTGTCAGCGACAGGACACCCCAACGACCGGCCGGTCCCGGCAAAGACCGGACTTCATCCTCAAAGGGGACTTCTCCGGCACTCAGAGAAATCCCGACGACGCCGAAGCATGCTGGGGCCAGGTAGACCGGTGGTGAGCCTAACCCATACACCGAGAACAAAATTTAGTGTGTAGTTAAAGTTTTTCTTTCGACGTTATTGCTTTTAAGCACAAAAAAATATTATACATGGTCATTCATTAAATATATATTATGTGTTAATAACTTCGTCATTTATTCGATGATGATGATAAATGAGATATAGTCTTAGTTGTAAAGAATATATTTTTCATTGATATATCAGTGAAGAAATATTAAAATGCATGCATGAAATAATTCGATAAATCTTTCTGCTATGGTCTTAGCGTTGTCATGATAATGTGATATATTGTAAATGTATTTACTTTAATTGCGTGTAGGTCTAATACTAAAATGAACTTTTATGATATTGACTTCATAACTCTTCAAAAACATTAAAAAAAAATATCCTAGTTTAATTCTTGTAATTGTATATTATATAGTTTTCTTTTCTCAATTTACGTATTCCTTATTTTCTTAATTGTATTTGAACTGATACTAACCGTGGTATATAAAATTGTTACAAACAATATGGGCATGAGCCTGAAAAGAAAAATATTATTACTATTAATTATTTAAAATGATAGAAAATGGTAGGTTAAGATACGAAATTTCTTTCTATTTGAAATAAATAAATGTAGTGAGATTTATAAAAGTACAGAAATAAATGTTTATTACTTGATTTGCAAGTGGCCGAAGTAGGTCAATTTCTAGGCACACGTACGATATTCGCGCTCTAGACTATTATACGACTCTAAACCACTACGTTGGTTGCATACGACAATAAAATAAAGTGGATAAGTTTATAACTTACATATAGGTTTAGTACACTTCGAATGGACACATAAAATAATTTATAACAAGAACACGCAAGTAAACATTTTTGTCATTTACCCGACTCCAAAGAAAGGACTAAGTTTTGCATTTCTCATCTACATTTTTTATGTTTGCGCGAAATGTATGTTGACGCTATGCCCCGTCATTTATAATTTATAATTCATTTATTCAAATAAGTAACTAAGACTCATCATTATTTTAAATAACTATTAAATAACAACCTTAGACTAAATTATAAGATTATAATATAAAATTATTATTATAATTATTTGATTATAATAATAATATAAAAAATATACTTTAATATTATAGTAACGGCTTGACTACGCTTATGAATTCCTTACCCCATGTGAGACGGCGCAGCATCTGTTTACATAAGCACAGTCAAGCCTTTGAGCGATCATGCTCTGGATACTGTTGAAGCTGGTCCGCACCCTGCGCACCAGAGATGCACTCCTCTTGCGCATTGTCGCAAAAAAGCATGCCATCTGTGCATCTGTGAACATCCCCGATGCACTACAGAAACGGTGCAACCCAAACAGAACTCTGGAAGCGTTATTATATTGAAAACGGAGAGCACTGTACGATATTTGAGTATACTTCGCCCACAGATTGCACGTGTAGAAAGTTGTACAGTAGACTCGGAAGAGTGTGAGCTTAACATTTAGAGAACAGCGTGCAAATCAGCATGTTTGCTCTTACCGACGGCGCCCTTCTTTATAAAGCGACTTTGAATTCTTTTGTTCGAAAGGAAGAGACCAAAAAATAAATCAATTAGGTTCCTCAAGAATTTTGTTACCGTATAGGGTTCCGATGATATGTATGATTTTTTTTAATCAGGATCGAATTTTTTCCGTGCCATCATCAAAGGTGTCATTAGTACTGTCGTCTGTTTTCGTTTACGAAAGCGGTCTCCTAATTACCCCTGTACATGTATTTCTATTAATAGATGTATACACATACATGTATAGAAACTACAAAATATAATACGATTATACTGTTCGTAACATTTCATTCGTATATAACGTAAGAAAAATAAATTATGTCACGCACATTTTACTTCTGTGCAAAATGTCCGGTGCCGGACGAGATTGGCAACCGATAGAAACATAGCAATTTCAACGTGGTCGGCGTAACGGAAACAATCTTTGAACCCAGAGCGAAGCAGAAAAATGTTATTTGCGTTCAGTTTTACGTACATTTTATAACCCATTTGTATATGATATTTACTAGAAAGAAAACAAATTTAAAACCACTTTTTAAATTATGATGTTAGTGGTCCAGTGACCGTCACCAGCGAAGGAAATTTTTGAATAATTTTAGAATAGGCTAAAATACACTAGCAGCCGACAGCTGAGGCGAGTCGATAGTATACTAAGCATACTGTGCCATTAAGTCGAATGTCCATTACCTCACTATCATCATCATTTATCGTCACTCACAGGATAGTATATCCTATGATTTATTTAGTACTCATAAAGGTATATTTAAGGCTGATACTATATGATATGATATGTATCATAATTGAGAATAACGAGGTTATGGCAACAAGAAGCGTGTTGCAGACACGGACCAGGGTCTGCGACACGCTAGAGGGGTTGTCGTCCTGTCTTTGTCTCCCACGGTGAAGCCAAGAAGAAACGTACCAGCACTTGTGACAGGTCTAACTGCGGCAAGGTTAACAATTTAAGTTTTATTCCACAATAATAGCTAACATAGTACAAGGGAATTATATGTTACATGCTGGAATTTCAATCCAATTATGTCAGCCAAACTTTCAACTGTAATACTAACACGGTTATTAAATTAATTAATATATTTTTAAATATAATAGTGTTATTAATTTCGCTTGGAATGAATTTATACGTTATATGTGTATATCATGAGTAGATAGAAAGTATTATAGTTAGAGTAGGTTTGTCTGTAGTTGCGTGATATTCCCGCAAATGGAACCATTGCATGACTGTCGTGGCTCGTAAACTTCGTTTTATGAATGGCTCGAAACTTTTCTTTTCATAAAGTTTCGCCTCGCGGCTTGTAAGTATTTATATATCGAAAATATATATTAGTGAACTATTTTATATTCGCTACATGGAATTACTAAGTTTGAAATATTCGAAGTTTAGTTACAGGAAGCAATTATTTGTCAAAAACATTCTCGAAATTACATTGACCTTATTAAGCAAAACTATCTTTGTAATATATGTTATGTATATCAGTGAAACCCTTGTGGCTAAACGGTTCGACATACAATTCCGTTAGTCGCGACTTCAACTCTTATTCGGCTTGCACCAAGGAATTGTCGATTTTTCAGTATTGGCACTAAAAACTACTCACTAAAAAATTTGTGATTACACACCGAGCACACTTTTAGGCTATGTACTCACCTCCTTTTAAATATAAAGCCGGACAACGAAAACTGTCTCTGTCGACCTTGGTTTAAAAAGAAATTAGAGCTTACATGTATATTTTATAAATACGAGTATAATTGTGGAAATATTTTCTAAATCATAAATATTTATACCACTTTCCATCTTTGCTAAAATCAAACTATCCTTTGTACAAATTAAAGCAATTTTAAGTCTATTTAACATATTATCAAACTTACAATAGATTTATTTTGATAAAGATACCTTAAAATTAACCGCAAGTAGTTGCAATTAATTATTTTATTTAACAAAAAACACATACATACTGTTTCCTAATACATTTAATACCTACACCTTTTTTAATGTTACCCATCTTTACAAAGTACCCCTAGAGACATTACCACTTATTTGAGCACCATTAATTTTGCTGTCTCCTTCCCATCCATCCGGTGTACGTGTCCAAACCTTCGAACCATATCATTCTAATATCTCGTACAAATGTCCTTAGTAAAGAAATAATGTAACTTCATTTCGTTTCACATATTTTATTTCGCAGCGAATGTCTGACCGTAGATTAAATCGACAGTCAACTGAAATAAAACAATCGAAACGTTGTTGGTGAAACGGAAACAACCTTTGCCTTCGGGCGCAGCGACAATTTCTATTTTAACCAGTTTTATACAATTTTTATATTCGATTTTTCTTCTGTTGTTGTTGTTGAAACTAGAATGGAATGAAATTTCGCCTACAAATTTATCAAACGAAAAAATGTGTATTAATTTTAAGCAAATTCTTATTTTAAAATAAGAATGTTTATCACAATTACTTTGTTATTTTTATGATTAGTGTTACTTTATTTTAAAGTCTAGATATTCATTAACATATATATCACATATAGTTTTCAATTGTTTGTAGGTTTTAATTGTTTTGACCTTGTAACAAACCGAACTAGTTGTTCCAAATCGAAGAAATCGGGAACAAATGTATTTTTAGAGAAAAACAACTAAATATCATTGATAAATGTACAACACAATACGACGACACAATAATGAAATAAGTCAACTTCCGCAAATAAACAAATAAAATATTATTTTATTGCAGAAGATGCACATGTGATAGCATTTCGAAGCGTCAATAGCTTAATGGTTTAGGGTATGGCATGCGAATCGTAAGGTCGTGGGTTCCGATCCACCATTCAACTATTGCCGTGAATCATGTCCTATCACAAGCTTAAGCTTAGTTGGAATGGTTAAGAAGATAGTAATATTTCTGAAAAAAAAAAGAAATATTGCTAGCTTCCTTTTAAAAAAAATCCCCTTCCCTTGTGGCCTCGCAGTGCAAGGCGACAGGGGCCAGCCGATGTCGCCTTCTTCCTGGGTCCACTTCAGCGGCCGATAAAAACCCCACCCTTGTCGCCCAGTGAACCCGAGGCCTCTTTTAGTCGCCTTCTATGACAGGCAGGGGATACCGCAGCCTTATTCTACGAGTCCAGAACTAAAGGGCTGTTTGTAACTACTATGTATGTAACCTACGACATATAAACACATGTATCAAGCCTGTACATTTGCCTTCCTCTTACATAAAAATAACATGCGAAACAGTGTAGAGTAAGCAACATTGTTAAATTAAAAGCAGATGGTTCAGTAACAAAAATCGCCTTAAACAAAAGAGGGCGCTAAATGTTGTTTGGTTACGCCCGTCCTTTATGCAAAGTTAGAGCGACTTAATTTCCTTAATTAACTTTTAGAGTACCAAGCAATTTAAAAAACTGTGAAATCGGAGAGAGCTTTAATTAAACTTGATCAAAGGGGGGCTAGCTAACGCAAAAGTGAGATGTCTATTTCCAATGCCTTTCTCGTGAACGTTGGACAAGTAACAGTACGCGTAAAGAATATTTAGTGATCAATTCATGACCAAGCGACTTTTATTGAAGATGTCAAATAAAGATAAGGTTTTTTTGAAATAAATGTTTTCAACCTGAACTAATCAACCAACATTACCATTTTGTAAATATAATCTACTAAACTAGAGTAAATTTGTTATACTATAAACTACATATGATGAATATCGTCGGAACTATGACATGTGTATGTGCATTTTATGTTTTAGTATGTTTATTGATAAGTTATATATGTAGTTGTTATATATTTATTATATTTAGTTTAGATATAGTTATTTGCATAGATTTGTTATAATACCCCTCTGGGTGATGAGCGTTACAGTTTTTCTTGTATCTACAATTTTAACTTACAGTCGTGAACTTCGTTGCTTCACATTTCTTTTGTTTGAAATTGGCATACAAACAGCTCCTTTTCAATTGCATCCGCAATTAGACGTCGTTAAACACTTAACTTCCGGTCGCCGGACTGTGTTTATTGACCGTCTCTGCTATTTACGTTTCATTTCTTTAAGCATGAGATAAATATATTACGATTTTTCATATTACATATTATCTTTCCGCTTTACACGTAACCTACTACTATCTATATAATCGTAACTATCTATATGTATCTATAATTTGTACCATTGGGCATTGGTCTTCTATAAAGCCGAATTTATCTTTTAAAAGTCTCAAGTCTGTAATAGATTTGTACGGTATTTCACTCCAATTGTAAAGTAGGTCATCATCCTCTTTATTAGTTCACTGCTGGATAAAGGCTTTCACCAATGACTTTTCTGGCTTCTTCTTTCTCAATTCTTCCTTGTCGATTATTCGTCTTCTTATTTATATTCAACTGTAGATTTAGCATTTATAAAAGCAAGAAACAAGTACTTGATTAAAAAAGTTCGACTTGTTCTTAACAGGAGCTTTGTATTTAAATTTCGTCTTGGCAACTCATTGATCAAATTTCATTATGATCCACTTAGATTTAATAATCTACTACTACTAACAACCTAATGGTTGTTAGTTGCTTGATACGATAAAGGTTACTTAAATTACGACTAAATATTTTGGAAAATATGAAGAAGTCGAAGTCTCTTAGTTTTGTTAACCTAGTACTTCCTAGTAATGACTTCGCTTTGCGTCTCACTAAGCTAACTTTTCCAATTTAGCTGCCATTATCGACGTCGATGCTCGGTTACGCAAATATGCGTGTTTTTCTGAATGAACTGCGTTGATCAACCACGCTGACATAGCTCTTAGGTCGCTTAACCTTAAACTCTTAAGTGAGTTGCTGTGCGCAAAGGCCCTCGAGAGGGGACCTTGGCTTGAGCGGTTACTCTATTCGCAATTGCATTCCGATCCCAGGACGCTCGAGAGAGCTGAACCTCAACTCACTAAGTCACATTCAATAGTTAACTAGCTTTAAGTGCCACATCGGGAAGCTTTGGCGTTGGCAGAAAAAGTGGCCGAAGAAATGCAGCAACGTTCTTAAAATGTAATCGGTGGAATCTACGTCTAAGACGGCGGTATCGCGATAAGTTGGTTGTTGGCCGTTATATTTGTTACACTCTATTTCATATTTAGACTTTTATACTTCCATAGCAATAATAAAAAACCACTGTGTCGCTGCTTCAATGACATAAGAAAATACTGTGAAAATTATTGGGGCGTTTCCACACCCATTATGCAACTGGAATGGAATTATATTATTGATGCACTTACGTATTTGATTTTATTTACGTTTATTCATGACGCAAATTCTTAAAATAAAATAAAATTTGACGTCCTTTTTATCCTAGTGGGGCTAACAGACACAGCACACAACCAATTGTGCGCTTTTTAAGAAGCTTGAATAGCTTGCACCTATTGACAGAGGGTGAAACTATCTTTTTACACGGGCACATAGATTTTTTTATGCTTGAGGAATTGGAAAAAAGGCAACTTATAAGGGATTTGAACTGCTGACCATTACATCGTAAAACCGAACGCGTGACCGGGATTCCGCGCAGCACACGCTTGCCGTGTACCCCGCGTGAGAGGCGGAGCGACGGATCCTGGTCCAGCAGATCGGGCAAGACCTCTCCCCGCCAGCGGCAGTAGCGGCTACGCTGGCGGGGAAATCTAAATGGAAGGTGCCGGTCTCCTTCTGTGAGTCAGTAATGACGCAGAAGGAGACCGCCGGACGGGATCGGGAGAGGGTCGATCCTGTTCGGAGATGGCGCTGGCGGGCCGGTGCCCTGTAGTTTTGGGTTCTCAAGAATAAAACTACGGTATCCCTTGCCTGTCGTAGAAGGCGACTAAAAGGGGCCTCGGGTTCTCTGGGCGACAAGGGTGGGGGCCTTTGTCGTCCGTCAAGGTGGACCCGGGAAGAAGGCGACATTGGCTGGCCCGTGTCGACTTGCACCTTGAGCACAGTGCAGAGGGGCTCCGGTGCGTTCCTCTGGAGATCCCGGAGCCCCTCACCGTGCACCGAGGAAGGAACACCGGAAGGCGGGGTATCTTTTTGAAGATTTCCTCCCCGTAAACAAAAAAAAAAGGTTATCTATCTAGTTCGAAGTAGAAATCAAGCACTTTTTATGTAAATTTTTGCGCAAGTATTGGAAACAAATAAGATTTAATTAAAAAGAATTGAGATGGTTGACTTCGTCGACAAACTTTGATCTGTTACGAGAATACTTCTGATTGTAAATTTGATTCGCAAATAAAACTAATTTTTGGTCTGAGGCTTAAGCTTTACGATTGTTTTTACAGGTTTCTTATATCCAAAGACAATTTGCCAGCACTGTCCTTCACACTAGCTTTATAATAAATCTCGTTATATGAATGAATGAATGAATGAAATTAGTTTAATTTTTTTTCTGAGAAAAGTGTCATTGTTACGGTATACCGAGGTGCAATACATCACAAGGTCTCCCGTAAAACACAAACACAGCGCGGCCCCGTGGCGCCCTCTCCGGGGATGTTTATCGCCACAGCTATTTACGTCACTTCGAACTTCAATTTAAATTTTTAAACACCGCGAACACAACTAATGCATTATCTCTTTTTATCTTCATTCAATGCAAAGTAGCAAATACTACATCAATTGTTTATTAATGGTGACAATCAATACGATAAAATAAGAGAGAAGAAGATAATATCATAAATAGACGCTATTCTACGTTTGTCCCGTAAATTTCATCCACGCACTATCGTGCGTTATGGTTTCCGAACCTATACTTATGGAATCACTTATCACCAGTGATGTTTCCGAACTTGAACGACTTGGGAACCTTCAAGAAACGAGCCTACTTACCTTTATGTACTACTTTCTCACAGGCTAACAGAGTACCTGCAAATCCGGTGTTGTAGATATCATTGGGGACAATGATCACTTAATGATCAGATGAGCCGTAAGCTCATTTGCCACTTTTTCTATAAAAAAAAAAAACTAAAAACTACTAAAGTAACAACAAACACTTATTTTTGGAACAATTAGATCAGTGGTGTTTCACTCATTTGTAAAGCAGAATTATAATATTACGTATATTACCCTCATTTCGTACTAGTATTCTGCGAGGTCGTCGTACTTTATTGTACCGACCAATTCGTGCAATAGCAGAAGCATCCCGTAAAATATACTTTGTGGTAAATGTCTGTTTATCGAAATATCGATTTTAAATTAAAGTGTTACAACCGGTAAAATACTACTCTTCGTTGACTCGTAGAAAATAATAATGCAAAGATTTAATAGCATTGAATTAATACATAAAAATGAATGAATTGTAAGTTTTATGATTAAGTTATGATGTTTAGTTTAGTAGCGTGATTTTAAGAAATTTGTTGGCTGCATTGCTATTTTGTCAACCTGGATTATTGTTAACATTATTGATGGGCCTGTTTCATGTTTCGTCGGTAATCTTAGGACCCAAATGAATACAATAATATGACAAACAATGAAAGTTTCGTAACCTTTTGCACATTGTCAATAATCTAATGAATCTTCGAAATTATTACTCGTATTAAATTGTGTAGATTTATTTAACATTACAAATAAATTAAAAGTGGACACCAAGATGTGTCATGTATAATATTTAACTACCATATTCTTTTTTATATTTAAAATTTCTGTAAAAAGCGGTATACTTTTCTTTATTTCATAGATAGAAATAGAAAGTTACAAAATATTATAGAAATTTATAATATTTTTCAATCAAACATGTTGTGAAGCATTGTGTTATTTTTTGATTTCATGCTGAAATAATTTTTCACAGTAACAAAGTTATGGAATATTATCAACCCTTTTCAATTTCATTTATGACAATGTCCTTTATAAGACGATCATACCGTTTATAACGTACACAATGCAAGAAAAATAAATCATTCTACGCACATTTAACTTATATAATATGTTCCGATTGTTCGGTAGCGGAAGAGATTGGAAATAGATAGAAACGGCAATTTTAACATGGCCGGCGTAACGGAAGCAATCTATGAACCTGAGCGAGCATTATCAAATATGATATAATGGCGAGGGTTTTCTGAAACACTTTTTATTGAACTTTTACAAGCCATTAAAAAAGATAAGTTAAATTTTACAATCCCTCAAGTGTACCATCTCTCTAGAAATACCGGAGTTTGGAAGCTCGACTGCAAATGTGAAACTTTAGGATTAGTTAAGCGGCTAGCCTAAATTTTATCGAAGTAATACTATATCGAAGTAATGCATACAGTCTCGAGTAACATTGAAAACTGTTCTTCGATTTGAAATTCACATTACATCAATACAAATGAATAATTTGTAATTAACCTAAGCCTTAAAAATATATTTTTTACTTTTTACTTTTTTAACAAAATTCATAATTATTTATTTATTAATGGAATATTTTAAATGCACAACAAAAGTCTATAATAATTGTTATTATTATTTTAACGAAGTATTTTACGATTGTAAAAAATAAGTTGATAAAACAATTTTATAGCAATATTCAAATCATCTTATAAGTTATTGTTTTCTCAAATAATTTTTATTTGAATAGATTACTTACGTTTCGGATTTGATAAGTACGAAGTTAAAGTTGTTTGGAGAAAAATGTAATTAAGTAAAGAAATGAATTCTCGCACACAGGGCTTATTAATAGAGCTGTAATACCTAGACTCTGCAATTCGAATGCAGAATGATAAGACTATATAAAGATGAAAAAAGGTAGATAGTGTTTTAGTTGTGAGTGGATTTGTTTAAAGTTGCGTGCGTGATGTGGCTGCAAATGGAACCATTGCATGACTGTCGTAGCCCGTAAACTTCTTTTTATGAATGTCTCGAAACTTTTAGTTCGATGAAGTTGCGCTTCCGGAGACGTAAGTCGTCTGATATCGAAGACAGTGGATTTTATTTTTCTTACTTTGTAAACAAATTTGAAAACGAGGTAATAATGAAACAAAACTTTTATGTACACATACTTACAAATCTTACTTAAGGATAGTAAATAGGAAGTGAACTGCTTTGTTATTTGTTGTAAGGCTATGTTGTTGTTATCGGTTGTGATAATTACGGGATTCATGGTCCAATATATACTGGCCTCACTATCTATCTAAGAGTTTGAACTAAGCTCTTAGATAGATAGTGTGTATATCTCTTCCTGTCACTCGTGAGTACATGTGACTAAAATACTTTATCCTAGTACATTTGATGCAGGCGTATTTAGTTATAATTATTTATTCTTTTGTTGAACATCCCTCAAATCCGAACGAAGCGGTTTGCTTCGTCTTTCATTGATCGTACAGGAAGGGACTGGAATAGTTTGCAGCTCAACTCCTGTGGTCAGCAAGAGTCTTTTTACCATAGAATATAATACCTGCCCCCAGCCAGGTGTTTTGTTACATAGAGTTAAGACTATATTAAAATGTTTGTCAGTCTTTTTCGGAGATAATCCTTTAATTGTAATTCTAACAACACCGTTGTAAATTGTTATTCATTTTTAAAATCTGTTTTTATTTTTAAAAGTTCTTCAATTTGCTTTTTTATGCAGCAACTATGTTAAATTGATCGAGAGAACACACGTTATGCTTCGCCTCTATCGTCCGGTAGAGCACGAAAATGTCAACTGGAGGAATGAAGCAATTTAAAAATTGCCGGTGCCACAAAATCAAATGCTCTCGTAGTCCTTAGTAAAGATTTAAGTTGTAACAGGTTTTAAAAATTTTAAATTATATAAACCAAACAGTATCAATTTTTTTAAATTATCGTTTATAAAATTGAAAGAAATAAGATTTTGTGGCAGATTTACATGAACGGGATGGTCAGAAGCTGATATTTTTAAATAAAGTTAATTTGGACAAATCTGACGGTTAGTCGATATCTCAATAATCAGAGTTTCATACAATATTTTCGATTGAAAATGTTAGTAATATTAGCGATCGGTATTGGATAGCGGAGTTTTAGATTTTTAGCGGATTCTTTTTTTTTATTCTTAGAAACACAAACTACTAAAATTCTTGGATATACAGAGTAAATCGAAATAACATGCTCACAAAAATACATAACAAAAATCTGTTAAATCACATGATTATTATATATTATTTGGTAACGTCTAACCTTTATGCAAAGTTAGAGTGAATTAATTTCCTTAATTAAGCCTTAGAGTTCGGAGCAATTTAAAAAGTGCGAAATCGGAGAGAGCTTTAATTAAACTTGATCAAAGGGGCGAGCTTTCGCGAAAGTAAAATGTCTATTCCCAATGACTTTTCCTTGGCAATTGAACAAGAAAAGTTGGTAAAATCGACGAAAGAGCTTGTTCTCATAGGATACCTGCGTAAAATATCACACGGTTAGACATTTCCACATCAGAGTTCCATCGTACATTTTACTTAGAACAGGCTCGGATTTCATTTCCGTTTCCGTTTTCAGCAGTCCCAACACTTACCGCATAGCCAAAGTGCTCATAAATTCAAAAATGATTTATAGATAGTTTATACTACACAAAGGACATGTAATAAACTACAGACGTGTGTCAGGACCTTGCAAAATGGAAATCTGTAATCACTAAATTGCAACACTCAATTAAAATTCAAAAAATTAGGACGTGACTGTTTCTTTTTTTTATTCGTTAGTCATTAATTCAAAGCTATAAAGCACTATATAGAGGTCTGCGACCAACAGTGGGACCTATATAATATATATATAAAGGTTATAACCAACTAGAGAAAATTTCGTATACGCGAAAACTATTGACTAAAACATTTTTTATGAACATTACCATAGATTAGTTAGTAGACAATAGACATTTGAGCAACGATGGGTCGGACTTAAAATTGTAAATATTTTCTGGTTATTTAAATATATTATTTATAATGTAAAATTTTAAGAAGGCAAGCGTGCATACGTATGTTTCTGAGTACATGATGTGTTTCGTAAAAGTTTAGACTTTAACATGGACTTTGAATTTGAATGGCACGGCGACTCTTTGATCAACTTCAATTAAAACTCTCTTAAATTTCTCATGGTTCAAAATTGCTTAATAAGCTAAAGCTTAATTAAGAAAATTACGCGGAACATTTTTTGCAAAAGTAAATCGTTTCCGAGGGCAAAGCATTTGTAGTTCTTTTTGATGGACATACGTTTAACGTTTCTTAAATGTCAAAAAACGAATATTCCTTTATATGTGTCTTTAAATTGTATTTAAATATTCTTAAATTTAGTTTTCATTCTTAATTAAACTTCTAAAACTTATTTCGAAATTTACGTTGAAGTAAGCTTCAGACTGTTTTTTGTATATATTTGATATAAAGAGTCGGCAGTTTGCTTAAGAGAGTGTAACTTCCAATATGTGTTGTGTGGGGTTAGGGCTTTATACGGGGAAACAGAGTGATATGGATAATTATTGCAAAAGTACCATGATAGCTGGAGGTAACTCTTCACGTTCTGAGTACAAAGATTGAAAGGATGATGATGACAAGTACTAAGTAAAAACCGGCTCCAGCCTAGAGTCCTTAATTGTCAAACTAAACCCCTTGTCATCCGAAAAGTGTATAAAGATTGTGATTCTTCAATGTGAGTAGAAGACGTCACGTAAATTGTCAAAAAATTCAATGTTTTAAGTTCCCGAAAGCATTCGGCCAATGATGATATTATATATGTGGAATACTGGCGAGTGCAAAGGTTAATAAATTGATCATATTTATTTATTTAAAGCCGTGGAATAATCCACACTTCTTACATTGTCAAAGTTCGTTGATCAACCCACTTTTAGTGTTGCCACTACAAACGTTATTCGCTTAAAGATAAGTAAAAACAAATAAACTTCAATTCTTAAATATTATACCACAAATTTATAACAATCTATCATTCTCTTATAATAAAAAAAAATACACGAGAGTATGCCCTAGCTTATGATATTCGTGCACAGTCGCCATCTTCACAATGTATTTCCATCAATTATTAGAATTGTGGGTAATATAAAATAGCTTTTGCTAGTGTACTAGTAAATTAAAACTACGCTATAGCGATATATCAACGTCAACAAAGACCCGACAACGCTAAAATTAAAAAAAAAATCTTTCTGGTATTACTGGAGGAAAAGAGGCCATATCATACCATTTATTTTCCTTACTCTATTACGCGACAGCGTTTGCGTTAGAAATCTGTACGGGGTAAAGAATATTAATTCTTGAGAGTTTTTATTTACCATTTACGCAAAATGTGACTGCGGATAAATTTAAAGAAGAGTATATTAGAAGAACCATGCTCAACGTGGAAGCCGTTTACTGCGTATGAGGGTCAGTTCGTCCATGTTCATCACATTACCTCAAGTTCACTGTCTCACTCTCGCTTGATACGTCACTACTTGTAATTGTTCATATCACTTCTCCCACAACAACAATAAAAACTCTTGCCACTAGAAGATTTAGGTTTGTTGACGAACTTTTGAAAATAATGGTAAAACTTTTTTTTTTCACAAATACATTCCTGCTAACCATTTCAACTAAGCGTAAGCCTGTGCTAGAAGATGGTTCAAGCGTCAATAATCGAATGGTTTTGATACGACATTACGTTACGACTAGAGAGAAAAAGACGAGATAATGGAGATTGAAACTGAACTATTAACTTAATAGAGGTGAAGTCTTTGTTCAGAAATGGAATGCAAAATAACTTTTATTTATAAAGATAAAATTAGTTAATAACTGTTCTTACTCAATATTTAAAAAAATATGCGACATCTTACTTCTGAGTCACTAACACCCTTTGATCAACTTTAATTAAAGCTTTCTAAGATTTTTTTACTCTTTTGTAACTAAGATGACGGCGACATTTTTAAGAAAATTACGACACCCTTTCTTTCCACTACGTATTTTATTATAGTTATACAAAATTTGTTTAAAATAGAGTATAATTATCTTACAATAACGTCGATTCGAGTATAAATATAGCAATAATACCGTATTTTTAAAGGCATGGAGGTCATCTGTCTCCCCTATGTTAAATGATGACAATGCTTATAAACGTTTATATAACAGTTTAAGTTGTTTAAGTCAGTTCCATAGAGAAGACCCCTAAGTAACCAATATGCAGTTAGAGGTATTGGCAGAGGACATAGCAATATCTCACACAAAACATTCTTCTACAAGATTTTAGGAGTTCCCTGGAATATCTTCGGATCCCAGTATATAGGACATTGGGGTTTATTAGCCAATAAAATGAATATGGGACCTTATTGGAATTAATTCCTTTCAAACAAAAAAAAAACTCAAAATTGGTTCATAAATGACATCACAAATATATGACTAGAAAACGTCCTTTTTTGAAGCCAGTTTAAACGATTATTTTAATTAGAAATACTTCAATTTGATAAAAAGAAAATGGATGTATAGAAAGAGTGTAATAAAATCCTATTTTCCTGTTCTTTATCAAGGAATAGTTTTCTTTTTTTTTTCTTAAGACAGTGACACTTTTACGGTAGAGCCCGCGCGCAATACATCACACGATCGCACGTATAACACAAACAGAGCGCCGCCCCGTGGCGCCCTGACGCCCGGGGATGTTTATCGCCACCGTTATGTACGTCGCTACGAAGTTCAATTTAAATTTTTAAACACTACCAAGAAGACAAATGACCGTGCACCTCAACCTGATGCAAACTATTTTTATAAAAAAAAATCGAGTAGAAAAGAATCTCAAATGTGAAAATAAATCTTCCAAGAGCATTGATTTTTCAAATTTACGCGACTATTACTCATTTTTTCAACTATGACAAGAGATGTCATACCCCTTAATCCATTACAATGACCGTTGTAAAGTTTTTGAAACGTCGGCCATTCAAAATAAGATAAAACCACCATTAAATCCGTAAAAGAAACTGTATTTATTCTATTAATAATCAATGTAAATAATGCTCCACCCTTTTTAACTACATAGATCAAGCATTATTTACGTTTCATGTTTCAATTTATACTTGTTTTGGCGCGTTGGGGAAAACTTAAAAATTTTGAGCGTTTGTCGAAATCCGCGCACTGATGTATCAAATAGTCTATTTTTATACAGGGTTATTGAGTATATCCGTTAGGTGATAGGGGTGACTATTTGCGATATTTATAACCGCTACATGCATTATGCAAAAGTGAACGATTTTAATATGAGTTAAGATGTGTTATCATGTTTTTGTGTTTTACCTTTTTTGGAATAGGTCAGAGAGAAAAGTCGATATTAATTAAAGATGGTATTACAGATAATGCTGTCTTAGTTGTCGTCTTATCATTTATCGTCGCTTTTTCATAACGCGGAGTATGTTGTATGAAATAACATAGCACAGAATTCCTAATAAAAGATCAAACATTTCCTAAACACACGGCGTATCTAAACATGAATTATATCATTGATTACCGCTACTATTTACATAGCTCATTTTATACTTTTAAGGCGTCAGGTAGTTATCCTAATGCTTGTGGTCTACGAAACATAAGTTCTTAGGTCGAACCTAACATTCGATTATTGACTTGAATACTTAATTAATGACATGAAGACCTATCACCTCACTGGTTTAAGATTAGAAAATAAGAATGTAATTAGATTTATTGAAAATTTGGATTTATTTTAAAATCCGACAGTAACAAGGCCAGTATACCGATTTTGCGACGGTGATCACTAAACATTAGGAGAGACGCGTTCGCGTTTCCTCCTTCTGCCAAGTAGAATCTAAAGTTTACGCCTTTTTATACATATATTTTATAAATGTGTTGAGCACAGACCTTCTGTAAAGAGAGTATAAGGGAAAGTCCGCCACGCGGCCCTAGTGCGGTTTGGCAGACTAGGTTTCCGAACGATGTTTTCCTTCATGCCGAGCGCGTGGTAAATCAGCATATAAAATTGCAACAACAAATTAATTGGTGCCGGCACCCACTACTTAAAACCACTGGTTTATTGAGACGAAATAGAAATTTATTAGCACACGTTGCACACATGATACAGAGAGGAGCGACTGACAATTTCTTATGAACTCTTACCATAATACATCACAAATATTCATAATATTTATGTGACAGTGTTGCCAACAATAAGAAAAGTTAAGAATAAATAATATTCATACAGTTCTAGAGAAAAGTAATATTCGTTAAAGGTAATTTATATGTATATATGTTTCAGCGTCTCTGTACTCTTGTCACGTAAATACAACTGTATGAGATAAGATAGGGTTCACTGATTACATCTTAGCGTACCCGTAAGTAAAAAGCTGACCTAAACTTCATCTCGAGCTAATAAGTGGCAGATATGAGAAAAGTTATTTTATTATTGTATCAATATATTATAAATAAAATGTCTATGTCTATATAATAATTTATATTATATTAATAAAGTTTGCCATAAACGTGTTAACAAAACAGCTTAATGCTGCGTCGTCGTCAATTATTTTTTGCTTTTTTTATATATTCAATGTATTTGTTCGTTTCCGTTTTTAATGTAGATTTCTTACTATTGAAGCTGTCGTATATAATTTAATCGAACTAACTAAAAAATAGTTAAGTATTTGATTAGTTTGTATTATGAATTAATTAATGTTTTTATTATTCTGTTGAAATTATTGTAGAAAATTTAAACACCGTTTAAATATAATATATAAACGAATAGAAATAATGTTATGGATAAAATTTCTCACGTCGTCTTAACACGGGTTCCCATACGTGAGAGGCTACAATTGCCCTAGTGCAAACATCATTAAGTACTAATATTAGTCAGTTATGTACTAAACGTAAGAAATAAAAAAAACGAAACTCATTATCACATTAGGCTATCACTGCTTTAATAATTATATATATATACATATATAAGATTATATATATTTATATATATATATATATTGAACAGTTGTATATGCAGGTAGAATTTCAAACTAGATAAAACAAAAATATGGTCAGGCGTAGTGACGTCAGAATAACTAGTTTATAGCCTATTTGTTTCTGTCTGCAATTTCCAAGGTGATAAATATTTGACACAGTTCTCAAAGTAGTATTTAGAGACGTAAGTCCAAACGGTGATCTATATCATTCATTGATAATCGAAGGTGGATTTGAATCTGCGATCTTATATTTCACATAGACAGCCTTATACCATAATATAACTGCTGCTGTACCATATGCCACGAACACTTCAGTTAAATATAATATTTTATTTAAAATTCTATGGGCTTTACATAATACTATCAACTACTTCCAAGCTACATAATCAATTCCTTAAAAGGTTAAAGCCGTGTACTATCAGCAATATGGCGTCCCATTTATTCCCAATCGGGTTACGTCGGAAGCGATTCATTTGCTGCAGTTTCGGCAAATAAAACTAACGATTCCGGAGCGTCTGAGCTCGTTAAAAGCGTAAGGGTATTGATGGAGCGTCCGTTCGCGTAACGACCACGGTGCGGCCGCATCACTCACTGACAAGAGTCACGGGCACGTCGCCACTGTGCTATACATGCAACTTAATGCTGAAACGTAAACCCAACATTATTCTCTGTTTCGTGTACGCAAAGTGTCAAACGGACGTAAGCGTAGCCTTTGAATACGATGAGTGACATCAAACTGTATGATATTCTAGTCATCAGACACAGGTTAAGATTAACTAGGGATTGGGTCTGGTATACTGCAATTTCAAATGATTTATTATGTAATATGGTCGATTAAATGTTGATGGTGGAGCTTCGCAGGACGGCTGACAGGAACTGGCTAAGGGTGGCAGACGGTCTAGCAGTGGACTTGTGCAGGCTTATGATGATGATGATGATAAAATGTTATTCAATTTAAACTAAAAACACGTATCCGCTGCTTCCACGAAAACACTTTTCGTTTCCCTAAAATCTATTAGGATCTCAAGTTTGAGACATACGTATTTCATCGCAGTTTATTGATGATTTTAATTACTCTTTCGCATTTGCATATTTCAACATTGTAATTTTTGTCGTTGATATATCGATTGTTTTCCAAAAGCAAAGCTTAGCACACTCGGTATACAGAGTCACCATTTTACGCTAGCCTTCAGCAATAGTAAAAGGCGTAAATATAGCCTCATATTGAAAACTGTTTTCATCTCTAGTTTGGGGCTCCCGAATGAGCAACCCAAGCAGCTGAACAAAATCACGAACTACTATAAAATAGTCTTCGACAAAGTACTTTTTGAACCTTCTGATTCATTAGCCTATGAGAGATGCTAGATGTTGCGTCCATTTCCATCTTTCATTGCACATATCTTGGGGAGTATTGTGTTGAATTGTTCTGTATGCTGAATTTCATGTTCGTCTATTGCGATGGGACACGAAATTCCAACTACAACATAATAATTCCATTACAGTGCGTTTATTTTTATAACCATTTTACCACTTGATCATTCTGTGGAATGAGCATCGATGCTTCTCAGGGACCTTTAAAAACTAGTCCATTCCTTCCGCAATGACGGAACATCTAAGACCCCGGTCTTGCGGATGTTCTTGGGTGGCTGTGATCGCTAAGGTGGCGTACTGACATGATAAGTCATGTTACAACTACATTTATGTTTATAAAATGCGAGAGGTTTTTGTATGCAAAAACATGTGAGCGCAGTTTTATAATATACTTGTTCCGCAACATTGAACCCCATCCAGCGTCGATTGTTCCGTGATGGATTGCACTTCAAAGCCCGCACTCATTGCAACCGATGTACGGTAAAAATAACTGGTGAAACGTTGGAACTGTTTTTTAAATGAAGCATTTATTGATTTGATACTGGCACGTAACGAAGTGTCGTCATTAATTTTAAACTTTTACAAGCACTGTGGACAGTTCTGCCTTAATCGAGTTTCGCGGTAACTTTTATTCACTTTTTAATTTTGTTTTAGGGTAGATCGCACTTTGGTTGACATTTCGAATGTAACTTAGTGAAAGGATCATTGAAATTACATAAAATTCACAGCTCTAAGTTCACTTTGAGGTCAACTTATTGTTAATATAGAAGCGTCAATAGCCTAATGGTTTAGGGTACGGTTTGCGAATTTGCGAAGGTCGCGGGTTCGAATCCACCATTCGACTATTGCCGTGAAACATCTCCTAACAAGCTTAAGCTTAATTGTAATGGTTAACAAGAATGTTAATAGCATTTGTGAAAAAATATTTTGAATATCCTCGGTCCTAAAATCCTACATGTGTCATGTTTCCCAGGGCGATGCATCGGGCACAAAATTTGGCATGTGATTGTGTTTCTTCTGCAAGAGAAAGCAAAAAAACCTGGAGGATGCTTGTTGGATTATTATTATACATACTGGGATAACATGTCTTAAGAAGACATGCTATCCTAAATAAAACACAAACGGCGATTTGCTTTGAAGATTTAAAGCAATGGAAGCCGCTGTAATGATAGTATCAAGAGAGCTTATCTACTCCTTTACTATTAAAAAACGTTCTTTCAAACATTATTTGTTTCTTAAATAAAGCAATCACTAAAACGATAATTACGCTCTTTGTTTCCATCACAGTCAATATTTCATTTGTAAATGAATAGCTGTCAGAAAATTCTTGTTAAAGGGGCTATTACACAAATAGCGTTTTAATATTTAAAAAGATCGCTGAAAGAACACAAAATGGAAGCCGGGAGTGAAAAGAAGTGAATTTTTCGCGAACGTTCCAATGGAGTTCGTCACAATAAAGAAATGCTCGCTAATTAATTAAGGACCGTCGTGTTTCTCTCGTGTGGGTGTGGCCTTTCTTTTTGTTTGTTCGCTGAGGAAAAGAAAGTTAGATTAAATGCGGCTCATTGTCCCGCCGTTGTAATACAGTCAGCAATGATAGTGTGAGTAGGCGAGCAAAAACAATTACTTTTATATTCAGGTAGACACAATGGAAAAATCGAACACATTAATGCAGGGAGCCTTTAAAGTGTTCGTGTTTTCTCATTGTTTCTTTCTTTTCTTTTTTGACTAATTAGTATAATTGATTTGCCGAGTCATGATTGCTGAGTGAGTTATTGTTGCATCTTTTATTTATGTATCATATTTATTATACTCTTACTGTCTGTATAAATTCCATATAAAGGTAGTATTGCGCGCGCACGTCTTTAAGTAGTCCCGGGCACCGCTGAAAATCAGCGCTGTCGCATATGCTGAGACGGTGTCCGATGTTGGCATCATATGTTTTGTATTATTTGTCCGTGTAACTTTAACTGTGTTTTGTCTATTTTTCATTCTTTTTTAATGTGTGTTATATTCAGTCTATGATGTGTTTTTGTATTGTGATGCCAATAAATAAATGTCTATGTCTATGTCTATGTCTTATTAGACTACAGATTTCAGATTCGTTTGTAGTTAATAATATGAAGTACGTAAGTAATACACATAAAATGATTCTATTAATCACCGGGAGATAAAAGGATAAATTGAAAAGTAAGATTGTGTTAAACCATGACAAAATATTGTATATTGTTTACGAATAAATCCAGACACAAATTGAAGTAAATTGATAGAAAAACAATTAATTTCGTTTTGGGATGAAAATTTAGCTTGAAATGGGAGTTCAAATGGAATTTTATGGAAATTTTAATTGACTTTTCGGAATAAACAGCGAAACGAAATTTCGTTTGCTGACCGGGAACGAAGTTCGTATCGTTTGACTAATTTGCCCATCCTTGCATCATTTGATGGAGGTGAAGTAAAATTGTCGAAAAAGCAATTTGTAATCGACCATTCCTTCAAAGGGCGGGATTCGCGAGAACTGCCTGGGTGGACGATTAAAATTTGAAACTTCATTTTGTAGGATAAATTGCTCCTTGACTTTTGCTATCTACAAAATAAATACGTAAGGGACCATTAATCCGGGAATGCAAATATACTTACTTGGAGAACGGACATTTTATACAACTTGTATATTTCGTAAAAATCATTACATTTAAGTACCTAAAAAAGCATATTTCTTACTTCATTGCAGATTTACTAGATTTATAGAACTACCCTGAAAATTTCTTTTGAATATTGTCTCACAATATCAATTAAATCTACAAAATAACTCTGTTCATCTTCTTAAAGTACCTTTCCCAATGGCGGAGGTTGGCAGTTCCCACCAGTTCACTCTGTCTTATCACACAATTACTATGGACATTTTTTGTCATGTCATCTCAAATTTATATTTATATGAAGAATTTTTGTTAATTAGAACTTGTTATTTGCAGACTCGGGCCCTTATTGCATCTCAATATACGAATTGCTCCCAGATAAGTATGTAGGTAAGGGTCAGATACCAAAGGGTCAATTAACCCGTACCCTTTCGTATTGCCTCATATGGCTCTATCTACCTTCTGTGATATTAGGAATTTCCAACACTCTCCTAAATTAAGCGGAAATAATATTTTAATATTGAAGGAATATAGAATAAGATAATTTATTTTAGTTACACGAATAAACATTATTTGCGTGATTATTACAAAAATAATGAACTTTAATAGTGTTTTTATATTTTGCAAAATCGGATATTGCTGTTGATGTTTTCCGACGAATTTCTAAATACAATGTAGAAATCATGTAAAATTGGCAGTAAGCCATTATTTTCTTTTGCTCTCTTAGTGAAAATGGCGCCAACTGAGACTTGGCGCATGCCATGATAATCTCGCTGTTTAGTCTAAGAAAAATCAATGGAGATATTTAAACAATTAAGTTAATTAATTTATTAATCTCTCTCGTCCTTTTAACTCTTTTTAGCGGTGTAGACAGAAACAATAATCGGTGACTACTTTTACCAGAGCCGTGGTAGCTCAGTGTCGGGCGGTTGGCTCTTGTTGCATAGTACGCTAGCAACCCGAGTTCGATCCCCGGTGCCGGCACCAATAAATTTGCTGTTGCAATTTTATGTGCCGATTAACCATGCGCTCGGCGGTGAAGGAAAACATCGTGAAACCTACATGTCTTCGAAATTTTTTCTAAGGTATGTGAAGTCTGCCAATCCGCACTAGGGCCGCGCGGTGGACTATGCCCTTACACTCTCTTTACAGAGAAAGCCTGTGCCCATTAGAGGGACATGTATATTATATATATAAAGGCTGTAACTTTAACTTAACTTAACTTTACTTTTACCAAAACCATTTTTGCTTTATAGCCTAAACTTTTTTTCACTATGTACTTTGTTTATTTCACTGTATAGAGGTACCAGAAGACCATTACTTAAAAACAGTGAAAGATGTGGACCTTGGTCCGTACGGACATTCGCCAACTACTTAATAATTACCGAGTCGAAACTAGGAAGTTCGACTTAAAAGGCTCTTCAGACTAACATATTGCTGTATATTATTTGATAGGCCTGAGTGTGCACAAAAGTGCACTTTTTAAACTTTGTAATTGCAACGAAACGATGCCCGCCCATTTTGAAGATACACAATCCAAAAAATTCCTCTGCACATCGAATGGCCTACGCGTGCTTGTGAATCGTGAAAACAATTCCTGCGATAACATTTCGGATTTGTATCGCTCGATGAATAAATTATAAATACATTTAGCAACCGCACGTTTCGAACCATTTCTCTTCTTACCCGGCTAGCCCATTCGCAGATCTCAGAATAGCGGCATTACTCAGCGATAAATTGGCATTTGCGCTGTCATACATAAATTACAAGAGAGCGAGCCGAAAACCAAGTTCGTAAGTAGTCACTTTTTGTGTTACTTCTTAAGATATATGTATTCTTTCTGCCAACAAGACATTCCTAATGTTACGTGATGCGTATTTTCTTCTTATCATATCCTCATGTAATATTAATGGACATTACTATTTCTGGGAAAAAGTGTGGCCTAGCATGCTTTAAATATATAAATAAAAATACATTCTTGGAGTCTAGGAGCTGTATTGAGGACGCAGTCTATGGAATGTTATGGTTATTTTATAAAATATAAACGTAAGTTCTCAAATATTATTATAAAACTTTGTTTAATTTTTATTATTTTAGTCTAAAGAGTTAGTCTTGTGCTCGCATTGGGCTTCTTAACGGCTTTTTACGGTGCTGAATCCTGGATGATAAGACGGAAAAAAAATCGACGCTTTCGAAAAGTGTGCTTGAAGACGGATGTTGCGTATTCATTCTTACCGCGCTCGGAGTATCGGAGTCAACTGTGAGGTTCTAGCGTTTGGACATGGCGCTTGCAGACATCTTCACAGTCTAGAAAAGCTTATGGTTGTTGGCCAGATGACGGAAAAATAGCAAACGATCTCTTACCTACCTACCTCATGTGCAGACGCAGTTAAGATGCTCACTAATAAGCAAAGACATTAAGACCACTAAAGAAAAAGCTACGTGGAAGAGGATAGTAAATCAGGCGATCAACACTTCGTACTTACAACAAGCATCATTTCTGGATATCGTTTCTAGTTTTTTGCCGCATTTAATTTCTTCATAAACTATTTAATGATTTAAGTATAGAGGAAAATTGTAATGTAATACTCGTGATATGATTTTATGGTCTATTGTTTAATATTTTAATGTCTACTAATGTTAGCATCATTGTATTAAAACATATATCAATTTAGCGCCAACAATGTATTCAGAAGTTGTTGAACTAAATAAAATATCTGGCTGCCACTCTGACTCCGATAAAATTAAGAGAAGTTAGACAGTTAAGCTGTTGTAATGCCATAAAAATGTATTCTAATGAAGTTACTTAGAAATAATAAACGCACTAGAAACTGTTACAGTGTTTGAGATATCAACGGTGTTTCATACCAGAAAGCTTACACCAGGTACATCGCTCTATGTTATATCATAATAAAAAATCAATGTAGAGCGTGAATAGTAGCGTACTTCCGTCACGCCGCGGGAACGTGAAAAAGTTTTCTGTCCTCTGCGTCGAGGTCGATAAGTCGTTTGTGTTCAAAGGATTGGTTTAATACTAACATGAGAAAACGTGACGTCGATTGGGCTGTCTGAAATACACCTAGATCTACAGTGGACGTGACGACATTTAAATTTGTACAAACCAACGAATTGCAGCAAAAGCTTACAGAATTCAAAGAAAAACTTTAGTTTATTATAGCCTTTAGTAAATTTTATGCATTGGCCCTACCAATCATCTAATATATAGGTATTTCTCAAACATTTCCAAATATCTAGTACATATTTTGTTTGGTGTATAAAACTACAATATTTGACTACTTTTAAATTATATTTTACCATTATTACAACGCCAAAACACAATATTTTTCTTTCGACGTTGCAATTTGCAAAGTAATAACCTTTTTCCTTATATTTTTCTGTATAAAGAACAACCGCGTTGTGTTCTGTTTTCTTTTAAATTTTGACGCTGTGCAATACATAAGGTAACAATTTAAGAATTGATATAATGCGGATTACATAATAAATCAAATCATATAACGCAATTATTAGAGTATATCTTATACCTATCGATTGATTACATAAAACTATACAGTTCATTTGCAACTAGAAATATTGATTAAATGACATCGGTATCAGTCCGGCGTGGCCAAAATCCCAATAAACCGTCGTCGCAAAGCCGGTTAAATCTATTATAAAGCGGCTTTGCTCAATTTATCCGAATTAAATTCTAGTACGGAACCGATTGTGTTATAGATTCGTTTCGAAACTCAAATGTATAACCTCTTCTATATAATATTCCTTATATGAATATAATAATACATATACTTCCTGTATATTTCGCTCTTGAGTTATTTAACACATTTGATGATATTTCTACTTTTTAACCGACTTCACAAAAGGAGCAGGTTCTCAATTCGTCTGTATGAATGTTTTTTTTGCTTGAAATCTAGTGTTTCCCATGTGGTCTCATTTCAATTGGGTCTGACAATGGCATACATGAGAAAAACATATGTGTTGCATCAAGTTTATGTGCCACAAATGGACGAATAACTCAATATCAAGCTAACCGATTTCGATGATTTTTTTTTTTAAAAAGCTAGCAATATTTCTTTTTTTTTTCAGAATTATTACTAACAATCTTGTTAACCATTCCAACTAAGCTTAAGCTTGTGCTAGGACATGGTTCACGGCAATAGTCGAATGGTGGATTCGAACCCACGACCTTACGATTCGCAGGCCGTACCCTAAACCATTACGCTACAGACGCTTTAATTATTTTTGTATTGGAAAGGATGTACTTAATGAGTCGTTTGTTGAGAGTTTAGTTATAATATTCCAACGATAATTCGGAAATACAAAGACTAATACTGTTTGATTCGATTTGAAGTCGGTTTTTGTTTTTTCTCGTAAATATACTTGTATATTATAAGATAAAGACAAATTCCATATCAAAACCTGTGGACCATGAAACAAAGAATCTTATAATAAGGAAATGAATAAACCGTTATCCAAATTTACTCTGGCGTGAAAACTTTTTATATAAAGACGCACTAGGAAGTTAATTTAGCAATCAGTGTAAGGGTACTTTAGTACTTAGTCAATAGCCTAATGGTTTAGGGTACGGACTGCGAATCGTAAGGTCGTGGGTTCGAATCCACCATTCGACTATTGCCGTGAACCATGTCCTAGCACAAGCTTAAGCTTAGTTGGAATGGTTTTTTTTTTTTATTTTGTAACGTGAGGCATGACTACTGACTTATATGCTAGAATCAGAGTTTATTGCCCCTTGTCATTTTTCCTGTAAGCATAGTCTGCCTATGCTATTTCTAGTTCCCCCAACGTGGGTGGTTAGGGATGTTATTTATTCTACGCTTTCATTCATCTCTTGATTAGACACTAAAGTTATGTTTTATAAATCGCTCTTATCATCTATCTTATTTCTATATTCTCTTATTTTTATTATTACAAGTCTTATTTTCTATTTTTCTATTACTGTTTTAGTTGGAATGGTTAACAAGTATGTTAGTAATATTTCTGAAAAAAAGATATATTGCTAGCTTTCTTTTAAAAAAAAAATGTATTATAAATTTTCTATCGATCCTTAATGAATCCTGTCATCATAAGTCTTCCAAAGTCTTCTAAGTTATATTTAGACCGAGCTACTATAGAGCCGACTACTTTAATGAATGTACAATAAAATGAGTAGGCAATTTCGTATTTTTCCTTATTAGAAAAGATGTTTTTATTTTTACTTTCTTTAATTCCATTTCTTTAAAATGGCTCTGACTTTCTTTGCCTATCGGCTGGGGAGTTTTCATCCTTTTGTTTTGTTTGGATATGCTTTACATAGCTCTTTTATTCAATGTGCACCGTTGAAGACATTATATAAGGTTTAAAAGATTTTTATTCTCAAAAAGACAATCATTACACAATCACAAGGGTCACCAGTATAAGAGACGAAGTACGTCTCATGACTTAAATTTCTTCAGGAAGATTACGCACACCAATCAAATTGGTACAACGCGAAAGTGGTTGACAATTGAAGTATCGATTTTCTCTTTTACCATTGCGGACGTTCTACGCTGTCAGTGGTCTATTAGCAAATGAGATCGTATATAATTTAATAAGTAGGTACGCCAAAAGACACTTACATGAGAATAATATCTATCTAATAATATATATCTATCTATATATATAAAAGAGAATGTGTGTGTGTGTTTGATCCGTATGGCCTACAAAACGGCTGGACCGATTGTAATGAAACTTTCAGGGAATCTTCAGATTGACCTGACGAGTGTATAGTTTGGTAACGATCGCAGCACTCCTCTTTTTGAACTGTCAAATACAACTTTTATTTACTATTGTCATATTCTATTGTTTTATATCACAAATTTGTATTGACACATACGTTGTGTATATTTATGTCGTTGTGAACGATATTGAAGTACAATATACTCCACATTGCATGTACATGGGTGTAGGTAATGATCTTCACCCGCTCTAGAAGAGAATAAAAGAGAATGAATACGGACAGAAATGGATAATATAATATATTGTGCTAGTTAAATTAAATATTTAATGCTGTAAGTTTATTCTTTAAATAAAATTACGAAATTCAAAGTTACCAGCGTGAAAAATAGACATGATTTAGGTACGGTTCAGTTCTAATGAACTCTTCTGTTCTAAATTATAAAATGCTTAGGAGTCATTTTTAAAATAAAAACAGGACGTTAAGTAGTTCTCGAAATAAAACCTACTTAAAAAATAATTATGTATTATATATAAAGAATTATAAAAAAGCATTCATTCAATGTGTTACAAAACTAATGATTTTATACCAAACTAAAAATAACAATTATTTTATCATGACAACATTATTTAATTTCATTTTTAATACTGGTATTAACATGCAAATTTTTGTTATAAATATTATTAACATTCTTGTCAACCGTTCCCAAACAAGCTTGTGCTTGTGCTAGGAAATGGTTGACGTAAATATTTGATTAGTAGGTTTGATCCTACGAACATTCGCATAACGTGCACTACACCATTAGGGTATTGCAAGATTAGTGAATAAAGCCAATTGGATACATCTCGCGCACTGTTCTAAAACTCTACATAATTTACTTCAAAAGGATCGATGCATTCGAGATGTGGTGCCGGAGGCGGATGTTAAGGATACCCTGGGCTGCAAAACGCACCAATGCGTCGATCCTAAGACAATTACAAATTAAGAATCGTTTGTCTAAATTATGCCGACAACGAATCTTGACTTAATTTCGGCCCCACAATGCGCAGAGGCGACGAAAGTTTAGAAAAACTGATCGTAGTTGGAAACACGGCAGGCAAAAGATCTCGCGGTCGTTCACCAACAAGGTGGTCCGATCAGTTAAAGACACGACGTCCTTCAAATTTTACTCTGTCGTAAGAAATGCGCTGGACAGAAGCCGGTGGAGGCATCCACTCCAGATAGTGACACTGATGGTGACCACGATCCTTAGACATGAGGGACGGACACTGAAGAGAGAATTTATTTAATATGGAATTAAATTCAATTCACAATAAACTTAATTACAGGGCAAAACACCCATACCTCTCGTACACGGTAATGAGGTAATTTCCAAAACGTCCACGTCGTTTATAAGTGCCTCGTTCTTATATGGATCGCCGGTAGATCTCTTCCTAATGAAACTCATAAGCATGGCTGCAATATAGGGCCATTACTACTTCCCAATTGCTCCGTAGGGCGCGGAAAAATCGTCCCCTTTGTAAGTCACTGCTTTACCTATATTAAGCTGGCATTAAACTTAACACACCAATTAACTGAATCGTTACCGACCCCGCCCATAAATACGTATTGAGAGCGTAATACCTCATTATTGTAATTTAAGAGCGTAGGGAACACGTTGAATGTTGTTCATTTAAAATAAATATCGCATTTCAATTTGCTATCGCGCGTCACGTTAATTTGTAGGTACACGTCGGTATTCTATTAATCAGTTTCACAGATTTTCTGGTTTCCCATTTTCACGCTTATATGTTTATACTTTAAATTAAAAAGCAGCTTAGTTTTTTGACAAACCTGCATACACAGATAAGCCAAAGCTTACTTGACTGTATATATTATACTGTAAATCAGCCCATAAAATGGCAACATACAAATTCGTTGATTGAACTTAGAACTCAAACATAGAAATACTACGGCGGTCTGTGAACTGATCTCACGTCTAATTTTGAATCACTATTGAAATATTAATAACAAACAAGTACTTTCCACTTCAACGTAATTTGACGAATATTGAAAATACTGTACTCCGTATTTATCCAATTTTACACTTTATATTTTATCATTTATTCTTAATAATAATATAATATAATGTAAATTATACAATTAATATCAACTACCTAACTAAATTATATAATATTATTAGCATTTTAGGTATAAATATACGTTAGTGAACAAATCGTTATTCAATAAGCGTACGAGATGTACAGTCCGTGCCTGATAAAATGTCCATCTCAATTACTCGAATCCCTCAACGGGGGTAAGACGCTCTTTGTTCTGATTTTTAAGCTACGAATGTCAGATTCGTTAGAAACACTGTAATGCAGGTGTTTGTACATGTTTTGGGTAGTAAATACAAAATCCTCTAACTAGTATCTTGGACTCAGTGGTAGAACAATGTAAGCCTTTTTTAAATCTTCCGTATAATTTTAATTGCAGTACACTATTTAATATTGGTAGTACTAAGTATTTCCTAACACCATATTGTTTGATATGTGAAGACGGTCTACTTGATTTTAATGGATATTTCTATACCACGAAGACAAACAACATTAGAAGATTCGCAGTGCGAGTCTCGGGGTGAAATGCAAATGTATTAACTTTCTTAACTTCAAGTCCCGATATCTTACGAGAATCTACCGATGGTGTCGCCCCATTTGTAAAACCGGCCAAACGCATAAAATATAGCAAGCCTTTTTTTTCTACGCAGTATACTGAAAAATGGAAACTCATTGGTACAAGCCTACCATAAGATCATAAAGTCAAACGCTTAACCTCTAGGCTTGCTATGATTGCTCCTATCTCAGAAAAAAACATTTGAATGTGTAGTGTTTACACTATTCTATTCGTTATTTAAAACAGACATACATTTTTAATTAATATAATAAAAATAAAATAAAGAAGTTATATAACAACACTTACATATGCAGTAGTAACTTGTACAGGAAATTGTTTTACGTGCAGACTTCCGGCACACAATTTCCAGAATACGCCAACCACTTAAACAAATCTCTGAGACGCCTCACCGCTTCAAAGTTTGCTTAATACTTTAAACTGGTAATGAAGGCATTAAGGCGCGCTGAATGCATAAGGAATGAGCTGCCGCCACAGGCTCGTATAATTAGCTTATTTAATAGGCGTTTGGAACTAACGCAAGGGTCGATGAGTTTCTTATCGATTCGATACAGAGACAAGGATATGCTATAGTACAAAGAAGTGGCAGGGTCGGAAGGAGATGGATGAGGCAAATGTAGATCGATCATATTATTGTATTTCTAAGGAAAGGTTAGGTTTAGTTGATCTGGAAGAGATCGCTCTTAGCGATAAGACCGCCCATTGCGCATGCAATGACCTTGTCCAATGTGAAAATTGTAGTTACTATTTCTGTGATGTATTTTGTTGTTAATTGTTGCGCAATAAAGAATATTCATTCATTCATTCATTCATTCATATTCTCTAAAACAACGAAAGTTTAGTTGTGTGTAATTTGCTTCACCGAGTCAAGCTCACAAGCAAACGTCCCGCTAAGTGCTCAAACGAACACGTACGTGTTTAAATAATTATTTATGTGAGATACACATACATTTACACAAGTAATTATGACGTATAAATAAAATGTTACTTATAATTGTAAGGAAAGGTTATATATCCTTAAGTTGGTTATTTGGGCAAATTATTACTCGCAAAATCCGACTTTAGCACCGCAGTATTTAGAACACAGTAATACATTTATAGATGTAGAGAAAGACAAAATGACTCACACTTTTCTTCTCCGCTTCCATGTCACGGCTGCACTACTCACTTCAGAAGAATAACCGTTTACCTGCCATTTTTATCTTTGTGTTGATAAACGATCCCACTACGAACTCGATTAGGCCACAGAACGATGCACGGCTGGCTGAGACCATAGACAAAATACTGTCGTATTGCCAATGAACCTAATGTTGCCACACGAATAATATTATTACCTAGCATAATATTGTTTCTTTATATTTCTCCATGTATGTGCATATTATGAATAAAGAAAAAGCAGTAAAACATAAAACAAATTAATGACTAATATACATAATTTTGTTTTCATATTCAATATTTATTTATTTAAATCAACAAAAATTATAACACCGTTTTTTAATTGTACCCTTTAAATTTAGGTGAGTGAAAATATATTTTTTCATTTTGCTCTTTAATATTAAACTGCAGAACAGATATTAATTTATCATAAAGTAGGCTCATTATTCGGAATTAAGTACTAACGATACCAGCGGGAGTTTCCAAGAACTAATCCCATAAAATCGCCGACGAGGGCGCTCGATTTTCCTATCGGCTTGTTTAATCTCAATTCAATGGTTACTACTCTTGTAAAATTACAATAGTTGTGATGTGTTAAAAGCCGACGCTTTCTAAGGGCGAGTTAAGTGCCCATTATTTCAGTGCCAATTGATTCAGACTAAAACAACCAAAAATATTACCAAAATACACTAAGGCACATATACTACGGTACTGTATATTATCTATTAGTTGTTTCATACTATTCTGATAGTTTAGTCAACGAAGTACTAACGCTTAGAAAGCTTTTCGGTAGATGTTATTAACCAGAAATCTGTAAGCGTTTCCTTTTAATTAAATCTTAATAATTAATTAGGTTCATAACTTACTACTAGCGTTATCCGTTTAGCTTTAGACGGTTCAGATGTGGGAAAAATGATTTTTTTTAATGACAAACTACACAGATTGGCCAGAGAAGCTGGCCTTGACTTCTTCACCGGATTGAGAGGTGGCATAGCTCTTAGGTCGCTTAGCCTGAACCTCTATTGCTAGTAACTCGACACAAGGGTCCCCCCCGGTGAGGGGTAACCTCGGCTTGGACGGTTAGGGAAAAATGATTAAATTGTTTCATTCATTCTCACCTTTTAAAATATGCGTAAATTATTCGTGAAATAATATGTTAAAACAAACACTTCAACATGTGTAGCACATTAATTGTATTAAATACAAACAAAACCAGTAATAAATTACATTTATTTAAAAGGAATAATCAAATTGTTTTAAATGAACGAATTTTGATACAAATTAAGCTTTATTTTGTTCATTAAACGTATTTCATTCAACATTTGTTCAACTCTTCAGTTACCATGTCGTAGCAGCGAAACCATTATTTTGTGTAATGACGTCGATACATTTAATGCTGAATAATGTTTGTTGTTAATGGAATCTGCTGTCTGTATATTTATTTAGTCTTATCTCGTCCCATTGTCACTTGACAGTCCATCGATATGACAATATAAACGTCCACTTGTTCCCGTGTAGGGGAAACGTTTGTTTCAAATAACATTAAAAAAGCGCAAATGGGTGAATGTAAATCCCTCGATGGGTCCATACAAGGATCAGACAGTAGCACTGTCACAAGATCCCACCCGTTATCCGAGCGTTAATAGGATCAAAGCGGGCTTTATTTGGGACGTGTCCACGCGATTTCGCCTAACTTATCGAATTCGCAAATCGGCTTACACTTCGTTAACCATATTGTACGGGACTCGCATCATTTAGAAAAAAATTCTAACGAATTTGATATCGTTATTTACGGATAAAATATACATATATTTTAAAGACTTATAACCGTTGTTAGCGCGGATGTTTTAAAATTGAAGCTTAAATCTCTATTCTGTGTAATTTATCGCAAAAAGTTTACTGATGGAACCTCGACTTTATTCGTTACTCTAAGCGCAATAGCATTCTAGCCTTGAGCCTACCCAGTGTTTTATCAGATGATTTGATTGGAGAAAACATAAACTCATTAATTGAGTTTGAACTTAATAGAATGTTTTGTTACTAAAAATTTAGTTAATAACAAAGGTGGGTTATATTATATTATGTTATATTATATAAGAATCTGAGGCTTAAATAAACATTGCTATGCATTGACGATATAATTACAAAATTTGATAATCTCATTTTGTTAATTAGACTACGCGGTAATAAATTAGTTTAGTCTGCAAAATATTTCAAACGTGGGCAATAAATAATTTGTTAATTAAAGTTACAAGCATATTTAGATTATATCTTTTTCTTTTATTGTATTTTTATATATTTTTACGTAAAACAAATTATATATCTGTTATATTGTCAGTGAATAAGTGATAAATAAATGTATGGTATAGCCGTTTAGAAAAAAACAATACAGGGATAGCAATCGATATCTGCTAGGAGCTTTTTGAAGAGCATGTTTGTGATATGATAAAAACACATCGATAAACACTTAAAGAAATCTATGCTATAATCTATGCTTCGAAGCATCGTATTGGAATACTAAATCATCACATAGTCATTAAAATTTTACTAAGGATGGTGCAAAATGGTATTGTCATCTTTGTCTACCCTGTGTATCAAGGTTAGAGTGCCTTATTATCATTATAAGGGCGAAATAGTTTTAAGAAAGCGAAGGAATGTCAACAGCTGCTTTTCAGAGCAAAGGTAATAATAACAATAAAAGATAAAGCAATCGAAACAAAACAATTTTAGTTAGGGTGCACAAAATAGACACAGCTCTCCCGCTTAGTCTCTTAAATTATTAACCTTTGTGAGGGTGATACGAAGAAAGGTTCTGTCTTGTTTACGCGTTAAGGGAGGCAGGGAAGGGAACTTAATACCCTATATCACTGTCGGGGTAATACAAACTAGCGGGGTCGCAACCTTTTCCACTAAATTACGTATCGGCACATGGGATAATACGAACTAAGTTGAATAACATTAAAACGGTTTACTCATCCCATAATAAGTGTACTGAATTAATAAAGTCCCTTAATAAATTCTGAGTTGAACGTTTAAGTTGATAGTGACATGCTAATTGGATTCAGACCAGACTCGTTAACGTCAATCGGTCAAAATCAGATATTATTGCGTTTGGTTATTATGTGAACGAAAACGTTAGGTGAACGAAACGCTTATATATTGACGAACCGTTCGATTTCGGTTACAGTAATCATCATAAATTGAGTCACATAATTTAGGCGGTGTTACCATTATATAAATGAATTTGTATTTTAAATGCCTCTTAATGTGTTGATATTCACTATAATCATAAGGCCAGTGGCCTGCCAAGAAAAAATAAAAATATCAGTCTTCAGTACACTTGTTAAATTATAAATGCGTTTTATTTATGCATTCGAGTGAATAGAGAATGAAACTTGAAAGGCTTGGCAAGTTTTTAATGCATTAGAAAGATTCATAATTTTTTTTCTACTTCTAAATAAACTCCATTCTCAATTACAAGTCTAAACAATAAAATTATTTTAGAAATTCTCTTTACACAGTTTTCTTTATTATACATGTACTTTTTGCGTTTGACTGTACAATTATTTAATATATTATAATAAAAGTTTACATAAGTGAATCTCTTTTTGCACTAAAATATATGTACAAAGCTTGATGCTTGTATTACCTTCTAGCTTTTTTATCTTCAAAAAGATACCCCGCCTTCTAGGGGAAGGCGGCGGTCATGTGGGGATTACCTTCTAGCTAACCTATGGTGGTTATAAGCGGGCTGAGGGTAATGCTAAAATGGCATTTTAATAACCTTATTTAGATAAATAGATAAAAATGTATACATAGACAAATATTTTATATGTAAGAACATAAGTAGTATAAGTAAATTGCAATAAAAATACAAGCGTTTATTTTGCTTTTTTTAGTCAAAATTATTCAAGTACATGATTTATAGATATTAGTTGCCTGAATGTCCCTTTATATAACAATCCATAATATCTCATAGAGTAACACTTACGCAATAAGCCTGCCGTTGTCAGTGAGCACATTCTCGTAAACCGCATACCCAACGATAAGATGACCAACGATTTTGCGACGATATATCTCCACTACATTATATAGACAGAGTAACAGTAAAATACTAGATCATATAGTGTTACTATATGGCACTCCAAAGTCGAGGATTTTTTAAATTCTTTCACTTTTCGAAATCACTTGTCAATAATGGGAATTAATCGCGTTTTTTCACACGGTATGTCAAGGGTTAACTGGGGTGGTGCGATGTCGTCTTTGTAAAGCAGATGCTCATTTAGCTTCGCTTGATATATTGTGTGATTCGATAATGATTTGATCAGTTTATTGCAAATTTTCATAATTTTATATTATATCAAGGTATTTTTTTATAGGTAAAGGGTTTCGCGAGAATGTGGCCTTATTTAAGTAATCATCGCCGTCTCTGAACAAAACAAAAGCTTTATTTTAAAAATATAAAAAATAAATATAAAAAATAGCTTTATATTAAAAATCCCATAGCACTATGGGATTTTTCTCACATTGTGAAACAAAGAACGATGAACTGCACGCCGGTGCTCTACGAAGTAACTTCCCCGATCGTGCAGCCCATTTATGTGTTAGAAAAAATCGTTCTTTTCGTTATATTTTTAATTTTTCATATTTTTTATGCTTTCTTTAGAATTTTCTCACGCCAAGAGCCAAATGGCAGATTAAAACCTATTCGTGTTTTGCAAATCGTACCCTTAATAAAAGAATAGTCATTGCTTGCGGAATTTTTTGTCGCAGTTCTGATAAATCATTAACGGTAAAGTTAAAAAATAACAGTTCAATGGATTTGTTTTCAACTTCGATGAATCACATACTTATGTATACATTAATTAATATTTGCACCTATTTTACGATAACATTCTTTCTCTATCATGCTTAGACCATTAGTAATGTTCTTACCTATTGCAATTTCTATTACCCTTAGGGATACAAGGCGTGTGTGCATGCATGTCAAATCGGCGTCACCTAGGTTGCCACTTGCCTAATGGCGGTATAGATATAATATGCTCTTAGACCGAAATATGTCAACCAATGCTGTGATGTTATTGTAGACCTGAGTAATAATGCTTGGTATTTAAATAACTACCTTATGCGTGAATTTTAAATAAACTTGGGACCTAATGGGCTTGGTGAAAAAAAAATGGATGGCGATTGCTCGATTGATTCATCTACCACGTTTAGATTAAAAGGAATGTATGAGCTGAAAATAATAGAAAAGGAGTGTCAGAGCCTATTATTTTATAATGTTTTGGTGAACGACTTTCGATTTTCGATTTTCGCCAACCTTCCCAAGTCTCACATTATTTAATAAGTAATTAACAAAAGTGTTACTCTAAAAAAAGTAATTTGCTATATATAAAAATAAATAAAATTTTAAAACAATCAAAATATGTTACAAATAAACATAGAAATTAAATTATAGCTATACACGTATGGTCTAATGCATTGATTATGAGCTTATCTATTCTGGAGGCAGCTCAGAGCCCTCAGGAGAGTTCCACAGTCGGCACATAACTGTTACGCGACACAGGACGCGTCGCTTTCCCTTAATAATTTATTGGATTGATAGAATCTCAGTATTGATTTCAATCGTCTTTTGACAATTTCTATTTCAGAGCGGAAAAATCTGATTGGTATTTGTCCTTTTCATATCAGTCTGCTATATAATAAGTTGTTGTTGGAAGAGGAAAACAGAGACCTTGAGGTACGAGTAACCTTTAAAATGCACGGTGCTGAAGGCAAGCAGGAAGAGCTCTTTTGCCTCGTGAAAAACACGAAGGATTATGTGGAGCTGACTTCCAACCTTAACTTGTGGGAGAGGCACTCGAAAAAGAAGAAGAACATAATATATGATAAGTTAAAGCTGCCGAATTCAGAAATAGCTCGTAGTGATGTAAGATTTTATGATTTTTGAATTTAATAAGTGTAGTAAAATACAGATGGATAACATATTTGCAAATGGAATAAATGTGAAAAAAAAATATGTGATAAATATTATTATTTATTTTTATGTATTTTGAAAATCTTGGGTTAAGCCTTTACAATATTCATATAAAAAGTAAAATACATAAAAATACCACATATCATATAAAAAAACATTATAAAACGGCAACGAAGCAGGGCCTAATCAATCGGTGTTTAGGGTGACATAGAGAGAAAACCTCCTCCATAATTTTTTTTTATAGAAAGCTAGCAATATTTCTTTTTTTCAGAAATATTAATAACATTCTTGCTAACCATTCCAACTAAGCTTACGCTTGTAGCTTAAGTTGTAGCTCCTTATATTATTATATTTATTTATTTATTTATAATTGTAAAAACATTTTTCGTTATTAATAAAGGGGACTTATGATTCTATCTTCAATAATAAAGCAAAACTGTGGAATGGGTGTTAAAATAGTTATAGCCTAGTGGCAATTAGAGATTGAATGACATCGTGAAACAAAGACATTATGTGGTGGACGAGAGAAGAGATTTCTCCCGGCCCTCCTGGCGGCCGTAACGCACGAGTGCTACTTACCTGCTACAACTTCTTGAATTATTTATGAAACTAGCCATTTTATTGGATTGAAATATCGTGGCCACCAAGCTTTGTATGGTGGTTGCAGTGATACAGCTAAAACAGTTGTGTATATTATAAGAAACGACATTGATTATTTGGGAGACAAATCAAGTTGCAATGATTACTATTCATAATTAATTATTTACAAACACAATTTACGGGAGCAACAATTAAAAATTAAGGGAGCGCTACCTATTAATCCTTGTACATATCCTCGACGTAAAAAAAACTATTAGGGTTGTCAGGGTTACACTTGAAGGCGAAAATGGTACGCGGAATATGAACCAAAACTAACATTGTAACTGTGTATATTTTTTCTTTTAAAATAATATAAAATAAAAAATATTGGTTAGAATATTTTTTTTAAATATTACTAAAATTACTAAGCTTCATTTTATTTCAACTTAAGTTCATTTCATAAGTCGAATGGTGGAATCGGACCTACGACCTTGAACAGATGCAAATGTTTAGCTCCATGCAAGCTGTAGTAAATCAAAATACTACAACAATTTGATGCTATTTCGTAATATTTATAGTATTGTATAAGAATTTTCTTATGTATTTATGTATATAAATATTGTGAATGTATATGTTAATGCATTTAGGGTTGGCTGGTAAAGAATGCCACCACGGTATTAAGTCTGCCTTCGTTAAACTTAGTTTCAGCTTTTACGATAAGGATATATAAATAATAAAAAATAAACACGTTAACAACTAACCCTTTAAATAAACGAAGTCCTGCGTCGCCTGCGATTAGTAGGAAATATATTTTATAAGTTGATGTGTAAAAATACTTATTCGCGTTTATTGCTCTGCGTCCAGTCGTCTCCTCGGCTATTAAATTCGTCGGAAATGTCACATAAAACGTTCGAATCGATTTCGCATAAACGATAGACGTGATCGGTTGGAAAAGCGTCTACGTAAAGTCCAATTTGATGTCGGCGGTGAGTCTATATATATATCGAGAACTACAAACGAACAATGTTTATGTTCAGATTTACTCCTTATATCATCAATAAGATAAACATTAGCTTTAGTTAATATTTATAAAGGTTTCCATGTCAATAATAAATGTATTTTGTTCATCTAAACAATGTAGGCACGTTCCGGATACAGACAATGTAATCAAATAAAGTTGTAACCAACTCAGAATTGTTAAATTATTAACCGTACAAGTTCCTAACCTAATATACTCCATAACGTTCCATGAATCACTGCATCGTAATATCGTAATGTTAGAGATGAGGAAGTTAGTGAATATTCCTTAACTAAAATTCAATTACAAGTTTTGGGCGTGAGTGACCATCAGATTAAGGGTAGACCCCCAGATCGAAATTAATTGGCTCATCCAGATATTGTTGTAGTCAAGAACCCTCATCTCAAAGGATTTATGTCTGAACTTGCTTAGGATATAAAGAAATAGATTCAACGAAATATAAAACTAATGTGTAATTTTATCTATCATTGATTAATTTCATAAAAATAAATATTAGTTTAAAAAGTATAAAAATACTACAAAATCAAAATGTTTATCATACTGTTGTACAATAATTGTTTTTGTTTTTAGTGTGGTATACAAATATAAAACCAACAAATTAAATAAAAAATCAAATGTGTGATTTTTTTAAATTGGCGTTTTTGTAAAAATACATTTCGTGTTATATCAACCAATATACGATTTCTAAATAATAATTTATCGTTATTCATAAATCCAACTGAAGGGAATCAAAAGCTAAGCTATTTATAATACGGTTTAATTTTAAATTAAAAATAAACATTGTTGTATGGACGGTGTGCTGCGAAAACAAAATGATAAATTTGGTATTCAAAACAAAAGTGACAATTCAGCTTGATTGACTTTTGTGGAAAATAAAATTGATTTATTTACGTGGAATTATATAATTGTGAGTTGTGGTAGCTTAATGTCCCTTCTTCTTTGCATAGTTCGCTTGTAACCCGAGTTTGACCCTCGGGGCTAGCACTTATGAAATTGTATGTTGAAATTTACGGTGCTGACGCTTCCCGAAGTGGCATATAAGTTAGTTTAGCTTAGATTGTCCCAGTAGATTTCGTTAATAAAATAGCTACCGACCGAGTCGTGGTTCGGCCCTCTCGGGCGCCCTCGGATCGGACTGCTAACGCGTAATAATGGTAACCGTCAAGCCGAGGTTACCCCTCACCGGGGGGACCCTTGTGTCGAGTTCCCACCTAAATAGAGGTTCAGGCTAAGCGACCTAAGAGCTATGCCACCTCTCAAATCCGGTGAAGCAGTAAATGCCAGCTTCTCTGTGCCAACTGTGTTAGTTGGTCCAAAAAAAAAATTACGGTGCTGATATGTTCTGCACATGTTTGGCGGTGAAGAAAAACAGTGTGACGAAACTTTCATGTTTTAGAATACTTTTTGAAGGCATGTGAAGTTTACCAATCAGCAATAAATATTTAATATGTAATCAGCAATAGCACTACAGAGCGGACTATGCCCTAATACTCTCTTCAAAGAGAAGGCCTGTGCGAATTAGTGGGACTTTATTGGGTATTTATTGCTGTATTAAATTTTGAGAATAAGAAAGAACTATTCATACGTTATGAAATACATATCAATAAATTTATTTTATTTTTATTTTGTAGTCGAACGTTATGCGGTAAGAAACATAAAATAAATTCAGACGAATTGAGAACTTCCTCATTTTGATGTTGGTTGAAAAGTATAAATTTTCACCATACAAGTTACCTGTTGAATTACAATCAATTTGTTTACGTAATTAAGAAAGCTGTTGAAGAATATCGTCAAGTAGCCCGGGGCGTCTGAGATTCGCAAGTCAAGGGGCACATCTGTTACCGGTTCTACGCTCTTCCAATTTGTAATTACGGAATTAACGAGCTGGTTATGAACAACGGCGTCTTCATTTCAAGTAGGCCGTTTATTTCCCTTTGCTCTATTTCATAGCCGCTCCATTTCACCTAATGAAATAATGGACTCATTTGGAAGGTCTCGCCGGCTACCGTAGGATATTGTAATAAGCGTTATGGAGACAATTTATGCTAAAGACAAATGACGTTAGATATTTTACGTGCCACCTTTGTACGAATACGTGCCAAAATGTTATTTGCTTTAACGTCTTCAATTACGATTTCCATTTTTTATCCATGAAGTATGTCAACTTCTTTCAATAGATAGGTTATCATTAACCGACTTCAAGAAAGGAGGTTGTCGATGCCCTTTTATATCTTATATATAAAATTCTCGTGTCTGTGCATAGCAAAGTTTCATCTGTCACTGACTGGAAGTTATGCGTAGGTCCCTATTACGGTTATACTGAGCGGGAAACCTAACTGCTTCTCTGCCTACCCTACCGGGTGACAGGCGTGACTTATGGTATGTAGAAGTATGGTTATAACAGATGTATCATGCTTTCCAAATAGCGTCTTGTTATAATTTGTAGGTCTCGTAGAATAAAATAGTCCAACAACTAATACACTCGCTTTATTGAGACAGCGTAACGTTGTACAAAGAATTATTTATAGCGAGTAACGTCACAACTGCGCGTCCTCACAATCTTTATACAAAATTAATTAGAAGTCAGATTAGGAACTAATAAGATTAAACTGTTGTTTACAATGCCAAGTTCGTGTGACGATCAACTAAATTATTAACTATGAATTAAAGATACAATAAGGTTTAGGTAAATCATTAAGATATCATTGGAAGTAGTTATTATGCATAACAATCGCTGGGTGTCAGGTGTTGCCAGCTAACAGTCTAGTAATCATAAAAATTATTCTTTAAGCGATATAGAGCTCAAATTTTATGATTTGATATTTAATTTCAGCAGATACTTAAGCTTGTTGATAAATAATATCGTATTAATTAAGATAAGTGGTTTTCATTGCAAGAACAAGCATCATTAATTTATTTTTCTATCGCTACCAGTCTGTAAGCTCTTAATAAAATGAAGAGGACCTTCTTGGAAAACCACAACATTTACCGAGATAAAAAGAATCTCATGTCCTTGTTTATTTGGTAGAGTAGATAAAGACAGCAATAAATATTTCCACTGAGCATATTATTTCTTTCCAGACACGGCGTTGCTGAATTTTGTAAAATTTTACTTGATAATAAATAAATGTCTATGTCTATACCAATTTTTTATAGTATAGGAGTTAATTTCAATTTCAGAATATCCTGGACTATAAATTGTTATTTATTATTAATTATTATGTTAATTATTAAGTTTGGTACATTTATTAATAATTTAGAATGAAATGGTCACACTCCTGAAAATGGGCTACTTTGGTAAATTTACTTGAAACGTATGTTGTACCTTAAGACTTTGGAAACTTTTTCAATTTATCGGCATAGATAAATGATTAATAAGCATTTCAAGGTTTCGGATTTACAAAGTATTGGCTAAGAACTCGCGGAAATTTATTAGCAATTTTTTTCTTAATATCGCTATTAAATGTGTTATCCAGTTTCTTACAAACAAACAATTTAATCGAGTAACACCATCTTTATATGAAGGTAACTAGAAATCGATTCTCGAATCTGTCCGAAATTGATTAGCTTGGGTGCTTCTCTTTAATCCCTGACTTTTGAGAAACAAGAACACGTCACATTCTGAGCGGTTATATGCACGATAAATGCGGGTAACATTACTTTTAATGTGTCAGACTATCTCGTAGGTGCCTTTTTTGTCGTAAATAGTCTGCTTTTTACGGATTCTGCCTAATTCTTATTACGACCACCATAGCGTAGTGAATGTCAAATCATGAGCGAACCTTACCGTGGCTCTAGGTGCAAAATAACAGTATCTTCGAGCATCCCAGAGTCGGAATGCTATCTGTTGCGGTCAGATACTTTTCTTGCAATATAAGTGTTTATTACTATTATTTGGTAACAATATTATTCGTGGGGCAACATTAGGTTTATGCAGGCAATACTGGTACTTTATCTATGGCCTCAGTCAGTCGTGCGTCAGTCTCAGGCCTGATCTATGGTCGAGTTCGGTGCATCGACACAGAGATAAAAAATAGCGGTCCTGGCTGAGCAGAAGGCAGTCTTCAAGCAGTTAAACCGTTGTTTTTCTGAAGAGAGTAGTGATTAGTGCCGCCGTGACACTCCAGCGGAGGAGAAGTGCGTGAGTCATTTTGTCTTCCTCTACTATCTATAAATGTATTATTTGTTATTATTGTTTGTGTTCTAAATACTTGTCGTTTACCGTGGTAAAGTCGTATTTTGTGCGTGATAAAGCAAGCAAGTACTTGACCATTATCGCGTGGTAGATTGATAATATTATTAACATTACCGAACATTGAATAGAATGTGGGTAAATCGATATTTACATCTAATGGTTATCATTCAAAGTACATAATGACAATGAAGAAATTCGTGTCCCTCCTCTTTTATTCGGGCTTGAGACGAGCAGTGCAATATGTTTATCTTTTGCTCTGGCAGACTTATAGGAACGTGGGTAGTAGTAGCATATGGAACAGTACGTCAACACAACAAAATATAAATAGTGACAATAATAAATAACTTAGATGGTTCGTCTGTAGTTTAGCAAAACGGTTCCAAGGAGTCATTCTACTAGTGCCTTGAGACGTAGTTCTGTTCTTGTTCTTTCCACACACTTTACTGTCCAAACACAACTATCACAAGTTCTGTTGGACAAGCCTATTTATTGTCATTATTGAACCCTCTCCGTAAAATCCGTGTTCATGGACAGAGTCAAAAGTGAAGCCATAGGACAAAGCTAAAGAAAATTTAGTTCTTGATTACTATGTACTAAGGATATCGCATATTATTTTTGTACGCTTCTTTGCGGTAGTTATTAATTATTCAATTCTCGAATACCGAAATTGCTCCGACATATTAAACAAAAATTGTATATGGTAGCGTGATACATATCTTTACAAATTATAACAATAATTTTTCGCGTTTCTTGTAATTACACTGTTCTATGCCAGCCATGTAACTAATGTTAAGCTATTTATTTAATAGCAGGATATAACGCACGATTTCCTACGTGACTTACGTGATGACGTAAAAATCTATTATCCCACATCGTCTCGCGGCTCGGAACTGGTAATTATGGAAAACGCCGTAATAGTAATATAGTGATTTCCCATAGAAGTGAAGTGCTTGTAAACTGTATAATGATTGTTAAGGCCGAATTAGTGGGTTGATTTAACTATTTAGAAAATAATACTTGATTTGTAAATCGACCAGATCCCATGCTATGACTTGATATAAAGGACTTTTTTTATTGGGTATAAACTAGTGCTTGACCGCGATCTCACCTAGTGTTATGTGTTGATATAGTCGAAAGATGGTACGCACTAGTTTAGTATGTTCTTATTCACTCTAGAGTGACATTAGACGTACTGGAGATCGACGTACATACATGTACGTGAAGGCGTAGGGATGTGAAATGTGACAATGGAAATCTCTGTTCTCTGCTAATCGTCTGAACTTTATCCTCAATGGTATGTGCTTTTATTTACATATTTATTATAATAAGTGACAACCTAGTGGGTAAGCGTTGAACTTACGATTTTACAGGTCGAAGGTTCGAATACATTTAATGCATTGTGCTAATAAGTTTCTGATTCTGTGTCATTTATAGGACCAATTAAAATAGATGATAAGTATAGCAATTGCAATCTCTGTTTATATCTAAAGGGACGCGAGTCCTTCTTTTTTTTCGAAAGAATTAGCACAACCGGATATACATTTTGGCATAAAATGGTTTTAGTTGTAGATAGCTTCTCGTTTCCTATTCTGAGAGAAAATTCTTAATTAGAAAGTATGGTCATAACATAAGAACTTGCTCCGTTCATGCTCTATTACTTATAATAGTGAAACGTGGCGGAGCGCAAGGCAATTTTACGTGTGTTTTAATGCATTGCTAATGGATGTTTTATTATTATTTAGTTATGGGTTATGGTTATGCCACATCGCATGTATTACAAGCTAGATTAATACGTACTTTTTAACTACAAGTGCCCTGTTTACTAAGATAATAACCAAAATAATCCATGTGTACTAGCATGCTTAAAATTTAAATATAATTTAGTTTAACAAATACAAATACTAGTTTATTACTTGTCTTTCAAACTATTCTAAACTATGGCACATAACCATGACTAAGTTCTAAACATAATGGTGCTCCGTTTATCTCAGAAATAATGCTTTAACGTAATATATTATTCAATGTCGTCTTTAATCACTCTGTCAGTAAAGTTAGTACAAAATGCAATTCTGTGGGATGCAAGGTGACATTTTGTTACCTGTTTTGCATTTTACAATGGAAGGTAGTCCCTTACCATTGTCAATTATACAAAGTTGTACCTTCATTTATTTCGGCATGCACATCCTTGGTGGACGTAAAGTTCATTTGTTTAAGGTAGTGATTTTTTTATTTATTCAAATCCAAAATTTACACTTAACTTTTTAAGTGTAAATTTTGGACAATACATTTAAAGATTTATATCAATATAAAAGAACAGTGCAGGCTTTGCAGACAAACTGCAGGAAGTCCGTATGGCCTCCTTATTAGGTCGGAAATAGATGCCTAGTTCTCAACTTACAAGGCCCAAGATCCCGCGGGAGGCCCAAAAACTGGCAGAACATTGTGAAGGCGGACATGTTAGAGAACCATTTAACAAAGGAGGATGCCGAAGATCGGGCAAAGTGGAGGAGATTAAGTAGGAAAGCGGACCCTGGTGGTAGGCCGGGAAATCGCTAGCCAGAAAAAGAGTGCAGGCTTTGCATGTATTTTTGTTCGAGAGGGGTTACTGTAAGCTTTAAGGCGTAATTCAAGGTTATCCTTACGACTATACACACTAATGTCACAGAAACAATTACCTTAACATATCAATAATATAATACGATATTTTTATCGCTAAAAGTGATATTTTCTAGCTTTAATAACAATTATATTTACGAGTAAAAACAAAACCGACTTCGTATCGAATCCAATGTTAAACGCTATAACCTTTTTGTATTTCTGAATTATTGTAGGAATATTACTAAATAGAATTAATCAGAACCTAACCAAACACCTCATCCAACTACTCTTGAAGCGCATCTTTTCTAATAAAAAATAAATCATCAAAATCAAACCCAGTGGAAAGTTATGCGGTAACAATCATAAAAAAAATACAGACGAATTGAGACCTTCTTTTGAAGTCGGTTGAAAATTAATATATCATGTGCACAGACTATTAATAAGTAGTATAAACAAAATATAATATTTTATAAATACAATAAAGTATATAATATATACTTATATAATAAAGTCTATAAATAAATAAAAAAAAGTAAAGAAAAGACTGCGTTTCTGTAAAATATTTAGAGAAACAACATTTAATGTAATTAATTATTCCACATCTCTTTTTTCTATAAATGTCATGAAACTGACAATTATGGCATTTAAATAATTGTTATAAAAATATAAAAAGAGACTAAATTTAAGTAAGGAGATTTCATATCTTTATTTTTATACGTATTTATTTATATTATTCATCTTATATTATTTCATTACTATATTTTCGTTCATTCTCAGAGTGCGTGCAACTTAACCGAACCGTGATCTTCAAGTGTTCCGCCTGGACTTTTGCACAAAGTGAATCCGAGCTTCGATTTCTGGTAAGTATACTGAAATAAATTTTTATTGTTGTATTATTATTACTGGTTATTATGTTATGTTTAATTATCACACAGCAATAGTAAGCTGTCTTCTTTTCTTACAAAGGTGAGAACTTACATAACACAATCGAATTGACCTATTTATGCTACAGCTAATTCTTATCAGAGTGCTTCTAATACTATAATACAGTAGACGCGTATAGTTAATAAATAACGGAACATTATCTCTAAGTCCTAATGAATAAAATTGTGGAACAATCACTTGAGGCACGAAAGCTGTTCCTTAAACAATTAGCGTTGATATGCATCGGACCGACGGCCATTATTCACTTGTGCTCCACATTACTGCTAATCGTTCGCGAGGTACTTCCCCAAAATTCCCCAAAATAGTCTTTAATCGTTTCAATTAAAGGTTTATCACCTTGTAATATAATTTTTTTTAAGCCAAGCAACTACTACTACTCCTGGATGGTAAGGCGCACTAGGTTAGTAAATGCCTTACTCTTAAAAATACGCGCATTGTAATCGGAGGGAAATACAGACACGGGCAAACTATTCCAGTCCTTTGCCGTCCGATTAATGAAAGATGAAGCAAGTTGTTGAATTTATAGTTGTTGAGTTATGAAAAAAATATGTCTGTAAATTAAAAACTGTAAAAAATATATGTAACAGGTTGAAGATGCAACGAAAAAAATTGTGTTTATTTATTTTTTCAAGTGCTCCGATATAATTGAGGTTATTACAATTCTTGCGAATATTAGTCCGTTGCCTCTATAATATCGCGTTAAGGCCGAGGCAACTAGGCACTAGCGCCATTTGTGCCGTCTTGTAGCAAGATATTTAAAATAGAAATACTATCTGTGATATTCTTTTAAATGATATTCTTCATATGAAAGTATTAATCTATATTAAAACTGAGCAAACTGATCTATTCAATTGTATAAAAATTTTAATATTATGTGAAAGACAGCGTGTAAGTTCTTCATAGGAGATAGACGCATACCATTGCAAATTTTGCTGTAGGTCTTTTATAATTTAACCGACTTGAAAAGGAGAAGATTCATAATTCGACTGATTTTTTTTTAATTGTGCTCTTATTTATAAATTGATTTTGATTTGTTTTTTTTGGAATTTGCTTTTGATTAAGTCTGAAGATATACCAGGAAACTCCTTATAATCATTTGAAAGAATGCTTAGTGATTGCTATGTTTGTAGATTTTAGATAATCAAGCACGAATTTAGAAAAAAAAAATGTGAAAATGTAGTCAAATGGGGCGTAGATCAAATGTGTGACATTATGAATTTAATTATAACTAAATAAAAATTATAGTATAAAACAAACGAAAGAATATATAAAAAAATTGATTTCTTTATCAAATACTTTATATGACTTTGACATAAATTAAAGTATTCTAAAGCATAGATATCGATCACGATATATGTAACTATAATTCATTAAAACCAAAGCTTTAGAATATTAATCGAGTAACTTTAACAGCATTACTTCATAAGCCGATTTTATGTAAAGTTTCCTCGAAGCTGCCTGAAGAAACTTTAAGGATGTTACATAAATTTAAAAGTACCGTTTCGCCAGGTAGGGAAATTAGTTCATTATAAGATATACGTTATATGAACTTTGATTATAAACGAAAAAGATAAATTATTAAATGAGTTGTTGGATTGGAATATAATAACATTTTAAGTATCGTAAATATAATGAGCCCTCAAGTAATTGTGAGTCTAGCGGAGTAGACAGCGTTAGAAATTGTTAGTGTCAAGCGTGAAAGGCGAAATCCCATACTCAGGGCACCAATTATTAGAAAGTGATTTATTTGTACATAAGAAAGGGTAAAATGGAAACCCATTGGCAGGCTGAAATTCGAATCCCCAATTGTAAAATCCGATGGAGCCGAAAAGTTCTTGATTGAAGACCACGGACCGGCAAGCGCAACGTAGGATGTCCACCCGCAAGGTGGTCTGACGACCTCATAAATGCAAGCCGCTTACCACTGGTGCTTTTAGAAATCGTTGGGGGAAGCATATGTCCAGCAGTGGATGTTTTGAGGCTGAAATGATGATGATGATTGTAAAATCAAACGCTTAGCCACCAGTCTGCTTTATTTACTAATAGCTCATGATCAATGAATACGAACGTTCGTATAACGTCGTCGAACGAACGTTTATACCTTAGGTATACAGGAAGTATGAGAGATTGAAAGAGTGCTGCGCCCACGCAAAATCTCAGCTTACAGTATTACAACCGACCTTAGAAAAAGATGAGGTTCTCAACTTTCCGAATTTTTTAACCTTCATTGGATTTGCCGTCATTAATGAACCGATTTTATTTATTTTTTGTTTGAAAGGGTTTACTTTTAATTATGTTCTACATTTATTTTTTAGGCATAGAACCTTGGGTTCCGAAGATTCTAGAATTGTATGAAAACGGTTGATGATTGAGAGATAGGCTTATATCAAACCGAGACTAATTAGGTTCCTCTACGGTAAATGCAAAAATGGCCGTAAGGTGCCAGAACTTGGTAAAATTACTTTATTATTCGGAATAAAAGTGAACGTCCGTGTAGTAGCGTTAATTACTCGTATAGTCCTTCACCGATTTGATTGAAGTCGGTTTGAGTGTTGTTGTCCTTTTGTTCTATTAATAATATCCATATAAAAATATCTACGATGTTGCGCTTTTAATCACCTTAAGCCTAAGGCGTCATCAGCTTTAGATTTAGCTGTCCGTAATTACATTTTACATTCTCGATTCTGTCTACAACTACACTCAAAGGACCGGCGCGCCGCAATTAACGCCAGCCTCGAAGTGCATATTGATTATAATCAAACGTGAGCTTAAATTGGGCTTTAGAAAGCTAAATTATAATATAGGTATTATAATTTTCCAATATAAAGGGATAATATTATATATAGTTTGCTATATATGTTTGATTTAAATAAATTGAGAAGTTACTTTTCGGTTTTTAAATCTAAGATTGTGAATTAGGGAATGAACTTTTAACGCACGAAGAAAGTCGCAAAATGTATTTTTTAAAATCTAACAATATAGTAATACTACTGTACATCTACATAAGGAGTTTAGGGTTCGAATCACATATCGAAATCTTAAGATCGGTAAATCGGATGCATGTTGAAAAGGTTTGTACTTATTTGACATTATAGTCTCAATTCATCACTGTACAGACTCAGTAGGACGCGCTCCGTCCGGATAAACCCATGACTTAAATCTACATATATAAAAGAGAAAGTGTGTGGGTATGTACCATATAGGCTCCAAAACGGCTGGACCGATTTCAATGAAATTTTCAGGGAATCTTCAGGATTACCTGGCCAGTAATCCTGTATATTATGGTGACGATCGGAGCACTCCTCTGTTTGAACTGTGAAACAAGTCTTACGTCGTACTTTTACATGAACATGTATCAGACATGAACTTAAGCCCGATATGTTTTAGTATAAATTATAAGGATGATATTTTATTTACTGATGTACATGGATGTACGTAATGATCTTCACCCGCTCGAGAAGAGAATAGAAGACAATGAATACGGAGAGAAATGAATAATTTAATATATTGTGAGAGTTAAATTAAATATTTAATGATGTAACTTTATTGTTTAAATAAAATAAAACAAAAATATTTTTTTTTTGTTAACGGGGAGGAAATCTTAAAAAGATACCCCGCCTTCTGGGGGGAAGGCGGCGGTTATGTGGGGTTTTTACCCACTTAAACCTCCCCGGTGGCCCTTTCCTCGGTGCATGAACGCACCGGAGCCCCTCTGCACTGTGCTCAAAGAGAGTACGTCCCGGGGGAGGTGATGTTAGTCCCTCCGCCCCTGTGCCCTCGCGGTGCAAGGCGACACGGGCCAGCCGATGTTGCCTTCTTCCCGGGTCCACCTTCCATCGCCCAGTGAACCCGAGGCCCCTTTTAGTCGCCTTCTACGAGAGGCAGGGGATACCGTAGTCTTATTCTTGAGAGCCCAGAACTACAGGGCTGGAATAAAGCAAAAAAGGCCTATGTCCAGCAATGGATAGGTACCGGCTGATATATATGTATATGTATCCCACTCCTTTTTTATCTATTTTACTTTAATCTAGGGTTTCAATATATAATATATATATTATGATATATTGTTGGATACGACTAGACAAGCAAGTTATTAAAATATAATAAAGACCACGACACATTACACCGTCGTAAGGACATCTTTGTGGAAAATAACAGTGGAATAACTATAAACGCTCATGGGCTGTATATGTAGAAAGCATGTTAATCCGCTGATCCCAACTATCGATGTAGCGACATGACCGTTTACTAGTACAATAAAGTTTTATGTGATACGTTTTCCCTTTTCTACATTGCTTCAGACAAATTGTTCAATTCTTCTGTCTTCGATTTCTTACGTAGGTATAAGCATTTTTTTTTGACGGAGAGAAAATCTTCACAAAGATACACCGCCTTCTGGGGGGAAGGCGGCGGTTATATGGGGTCCTTACCCACTAAAACCTCCCCGGTGGCCCTTTCCTCGGTGCATGACAAGGGGCTCCGGGATCTCACGTGGAACGCATCGGAGCCCCTCTGCACTGTGCTCAAGGAGAGCACGTCCCGGGGACGTAGGTATAAGCTACATCAACTGGGCTTTCTACGGACCTTTCTAGAATAACATTAACATATAGCACATTGCCTGTGTCTGTTCCATCGTGCTGCTTTTAACGTAGAATAATTAAATATAATAAATACACATACAATTATCAGAATTTAGATTTAAGGAAGTATATTTACGGGTAAAAATAAAAACCTTTTCGTATTTCCGTATGATCGTATATTATTACGAAATAGAAAATAATTCACACGTAACCGAACTTTCATCAAACTACCCTTTTTCTAATAAAAATATATTTTTTATAAATTCTAAGCAAGTGCTTTACTTCGATCCCACCTGATGTTAAGTGGAAATGCAGTCCTGGATGGTAAGGCGCACTAGCTTAGTAAATGCTTATTCACTCTACTTTTGAAAATACCCACATTGTAATCGGAAGGAAAGACAGACGCGGGCAAACTATTCCAGTCCTTTGCTGTACGAAGAATGAAAGACGAAGCAAATCGCTTCGTTCGGATTTGAGGGATGTTCACAACAAAGGATGAAATCCCGCAGTGCGTCTAGAAGTCCGATGGTGGAAAAGGGATGGGGGAATTAGATCATGTAGTTCCTGAGAACACTCTCCAAAATGCAATCTGTAGAAAACTGAAAGGCTAGCTACCTTACGCCTGTGCTCAAGACTGAGCAGATTGGTATCAGCTGCGTCACTAAATAGCCTCTTAGCCCGCCTCTCCACCGAGTCCAAAGCTGCGAGATGGCATTTAGCTGCGCCTGCCCAAATGTGACAGCAGTATTCTACACACGACCGGACTTGAGCTTTATAAAGTGTTAAAAGCTGCCCCCAGAGAAGTACGGTTGCACTTTGACCAAGATGAATCAATATCATCGAAATCTGTTGGTGCGATATTGAGTTTTTCGTCATTTTGTCGCGCACATATCTTAATGCAAATTTAAGACTTATATGGTTTTCTCTTGGATTCAAATAAAAATAGAATCTTACGTTTAGTACGTTTTTAATAGTTACGTAATCTTACGTCATTTTACAATTAAAATTCTAGACGCAGGGGATTCAAATTCCCGCCGGTCAGCTAGATAATCAACACTATACCACTCGGCTAACTGCTCATATATAAACGGTATACACTACAAAAATATTTGGCAAAATGTTATCAAATATTTCAATTTTCTTTTTCACTTCAAGTTCTCTGGAAGTTGGTAGAAAAATAGGTTCTTTTTTGTAATGAAAGACCGATACTAAAAAAAAAAAGTTTTGTCCCTGTGACGGTGGAGTGAGTGAGTAATCATTGGCAGTATAAGAAAGCTTCCGAGTTCATGAAAAATTGTTGGTTGACGCCATCTTTAATTTTAAACATTTTAGTAGTCCGTTTATTGTATTATCCTTTTATTGTTAATGATGAATCTAACTTTGTTTGTTTTATTTATATTGTCTTTGTTTCATATTCATCCCAGTAATTTTTGAATTATTTCAGTAACTGTACATATATTATACCGATGAAGTAACCATCTATGATGGACGATTTGAAATTTTTTATTTTATTTCTATATTTTCTAATGTTTATACACAATTGCCTAAATAAAATAATTGATTAAATAGATCATAGCAAAATATTGGCCATACCTTAGAAGAATGTTCATCCAAGTTCCTAAGTGCTGAAACCAGTGATAAAATACGCAATAGGAATAGGCAAGGGAGCCTGTCTGTAAGGGATATTGCAGATAAGATGTAGGAGAGTAGGCTGTGATGGTCCGGGCACGTACGGAGAAGTCAGCCCCGACGTTGTAGGGAACATAGCAATACAAGTTTCCCCTCCCCGGTCCAAGATCGAGAGGAAGATTTCCCAAGACAATGTCACGGACAGAGCGAAATGGAAAACAAATATCAGGAAGACAGAGAGAGAGGTTATAGATAGATCATAGTCACGTAATTTCCTTGGATATTTATTTTTCATTTCCGTTAATATAACTTTCCTGTATATATCTGTCTATAGCAACGGTTAAAGAATTCCTACTTTTCACTGATTTTAATAGCTTAAAGCAGAGCGTCTTCTGAGATTATTGCAGGCGTTAAACTGAACGATATGCAGTATACATAAACCAGGGGGCTATGCTGACCGGTTACGACATTATGGCGAATTTTATGCGATACTCTAGACACATATTCTAGGCAACATTGTTCATGGTTCATTAACTTTAACGGACGCTAACAGAATAGCAATTTTACACGTTTTGCTTACGCTTGATTTGATTTATGCAATTATGTTTGTATGTTGTGCTCTTACAGAAAGAATTAAGCATGAGAATACGTAATTAGTTCTTACCTTTATTACTAAACTAGGCAAAATAAGGTAACAAATAATAAAATGACCAGTCGTAATATAATGGCTAAGCGTTCGATATTAAGATGATATAATCGAATTCGATCGAGCCGTAACTCAGTGTTCGGGCGGTTGTCTCAAGTTGCATAGTACGCTAGCAACCCGAGTTCGATCCCCGATGCCGGCACCAATAAATTTGTTGTTTCAATTTTATGTGCCGATTTAACACGTCGGCCGTGAAGGAAAACATCGTAAGGAAACCTACATGCCTTAGTAAATTTTTCTAAGGCATGTGAAGTCTGAAAATTTTGATTTTGAAGCGTCAATAGCCTAATGGCTTAGGGTACGGCCTGCGAATCGTAAGGTCGTGGGTTCGAATCCACCATTCGACTATTGCCGTGAACCATGTCCTGGCACAAGCTTAAGCTTAGTTGGAATGGTTAATAAGATTGTTAGTAATATTACTGAAAAAAAGAAATATTTCTAGCTTTCTTTTTTAAAAAAAAAATCCGCACTAGGGCCGCGTGGCAGACTATGCCCTTATACTCTCTTCACAGAAAAGGAAGCCCAACATTGGGATATATATTATATATATATATATAAAGACTTTAACTTTAATCGAATTGAAATCTCAGAATTCGTTTATTATCCTTTATGTGTATTTATTTTCCGTTGTGGTGAGATTGAACAATTGAACAACATAAAGCAGCTTAATGTTTTGACCCGGTGTCCTTTGCGAATTAGTAGACGAGGGTCTGTGATTTATACGAGGACATTGATAGTAAATAAACGTGACCAATTGAAGGCGTGGTACAATATTATATAATTCGTTGCAATTTATACATTGGAATACTATTTAAAAATTTCTTTTTTTATTATATATAAATATTCCATAACACCGGAGGAGCTGCAAGTGCGTTGCCGCCCTTTGAACAAAAAGTAGGCTTGTTCCTTACTTCCAAATCGTATTGGTTCGGATACATACCTAGTGACAGTTGATTCCATAAGTTGATAATGCGTGGAAGAAAGTTACACGAAAAACCTTCACAAACGAGGAAATCTTCACAAAGATACCCCGCCTTCTGGGGGGAAGGCGGCGGTTATGTGGGGATCTTACCCACTAAAACCTCCTCGGTGGCCCTTTCCTCGGTGCATGACGAGGGGCTCCGGGATCTTACGTGGAACGCACCGGAGCCCCTCTGCACTGTGCTCAAGGAGAGCACGTTCCGGGGGGAGGTTACTCCCTCCTCCCCTGTGCCCTCGCAGCGCAAGGCGACACGGGCCAGCCGATGTCGCCTTCTTCCCTGGTTCACTTTGGTGGACGACGCAGGCCCCCACCCTTGTCGCCCAGTGAACCCGAGGCCGCTTTTAGTCGCCTTGTACGACAGGCAGGGGATACCGTAGTCTTATTCTTGAGAGCCCAGAACTACAGGGCTGTACACGAAAAACCTACAGCTGAAAAACTCCAACCATGCAGATGGTGTCGATGGTATTTGGAATTCTGCCAAGATGTGCGGTAATGGAAATCGGTAGCTGGAATGATTCCGAACAATTCCATAGCCTCTAAATATATGTTTTATATTTTTAACATGGATAAAATTCGTCAGTAACTTAAAAAACTTGGTCCAAAAACCATAGACTTCAAACTTACCAATAGACTATTGTGTCTGAATGATGATGACGTCATAAATTATATTGGCTTGGGTACGGTAAAAGAATATGAATTGTTTTTTTAGTAGTTTTAATTTAAAACACCCAAAATTCTTCTCAGTCTCCTTTCTGTCTCCTGCAGTAGTTTCTATTCTTGTATGAATGGACTGACGCGATCGGGGTGGTAGCGAAAATTATACGAGTATAGACGTGAAGGTAGGTTACGTAAATTGCATTTTTATGCTTCGCTCGGTGCATGTCTAACACTAATCATTTTTAAAAAGGTTTTTCAATAAATTTGTTAATTCACAGATTTTTCAATGGAAATGAATGAGTCAAAATTGTATTTATCAGGCCGTTTTACTTAACTACAATGAGGGAAGCCCATGTCTTATCGAATACTATAGATTTTCGCTTCCCTTTATGCCACAAATGCAACCGGAGACATAAAGGAATGCCTTTCACGATTCCAACAATCCGTTCCAATAAAATCGAGCTGAATTTGAATTTCAAAAATTCCGCGCCGACCAGCATCTTATCAGCCTTTCTCCATACATGTCATTTTCACTTCATCTAACCGTTCGTTTTTTGATTTCAATAAATATATGAGAATTATACACAGGATTGCAGCAATTTTTCAGACTTAAGTAAGTTGAAATTTTGTAATCATGATCACATTTGTAGTTTAAAAATTCATGCAATTAATGGTCTAAATTTTAAAGCATAAAATTGCCTACCCTGAGCAATAGAAAAGAATCAATTGTTAACATTAATATAAAACATTAAATTTGAAGATAAATGACATGTAACCGACGCACAGATATATGGATGTGAATGAAGCGAAAGAGTTGCTTCATGAACTAACACAGTGTGTGCCTACCCTTCCGGGTGACGGGCGTGATTGCTTGTATATATTTCACAGGATATTCTTTCATGACGAATCATTAGTTTCAATGACGAAAAAGTGATTAATGTTCTTTAAAAATGATTGAAAAAGTAACTAACTAAACTGATTGATGAATTCTGGGGTAAAATTTTACGTCACCCAGTCTCGCCAGCGATGAACTTCATGAACAAACCTCTTTTGCACTTAAAGTTTTTAGCAAACAATGTAGCCGCCGTGCCTAATGATCTGTGGAACCCTATTAAATTATTTTATCGATCTTTTAAAATATGCTGGAGCTTAAAATCTTTTTTTCAATAATTATTTTTTTATATATTTAATAATAATTTATTCCGCAACATAATCCACAATAGTAACTTAAGATAAATTATAATATTAAATAAACATACATATGAAACAAGAGACAACAATAGATAGATTATGGTAGATAGACACTTGAACAAGGACGAATCTTGTGTCTCAAGTAGTTAACCCTCCACCCCATTACGTAATCAAAGGTAGTGTACATAACTAGATAAAAACACAATATGAAGCTATTTCGTCACGGTAAAGTATTAATTTTCGAGAATTATATAAACATATGGATGGTTATTATTGCCGTTAGATAGATTTGTACCAACACATTTGTAGTGCGCATATGTGAGCGCGTGTCTTATAACAAGATGATAAATTGGAACACGTTTTATTTGTTTATAGTAGTGGTAATCACGTTCCGTTAAGGGTAGCGAGGGGACGGAGGTAGAAATGATTATTCGCTTTGCACCATAATTAGTTACTACAGAGAGCGTAGCCTGTCGTCATACATCTCGAACAAATTTTAGCAAGAGATTTTTCAAGAATCATAAATAACCAACAAACTCGTTGTTACAAGCCGATTAAGACTTGAATCCTCAATTAGATCGTGGGTGGTTTTAGTCACTAGGCGATCTTTGACTTAACTTTCTTAAATATTATAACTTTAGAAACATGATATAAGACATTTACAAAAAGTCATTTAGTCATAATACATTTACCATACACAAAATCTTGATAAAGAAGTGGTTTTAAAATTAAAATCGATTTAAAATATGATAAACTTTTACTATCCAGCACAAAAGCGTTATAGTAAAATTGCTTTCACGTGAAAATCCTCGAAAAATTTGAATTTCAAAGGCGCACAATCATATCACCTACTCTAGAACATAATTGGTTAGCTGGGATTGCTTTTGAAAACTTATTTAGACACAAACTTTGTCGTTATTTTACGATCTTTAAATATATTTAACCTATAAAACACTGAAGCAATTATCTCTGGATGCTTGTGATGCACGCACATAGTCATGCTCACACACACACACAAACACACTCTCTCACCCCCCCCCCACACACACGTACACAATAATTTATTTATCTCCTTTGTGTTCTAATATCTACATAATTATAAGTTTCATTTGTTTTTATTTGTTTGTGTCTCGGTGGGCGCAAACTGCTGTTAACACAGTTACCAACTACTGTAGCAGTTTACGAACGTTTAATATTGTTGTATTTCCTTTTCTTTTGTCCAAATAATATTTTTATTTCTTAAATTCTGTTACGACGTACAAACATAAAATTGTTATATTGGTATAATAAGAGCAACGTAATATTCCTGAAGTCCGTACGTACAGTGGTCACCCAGTCTACGTACTAGATGTCAAGCAAGTGACGGTAACTACTAATAAACTTTTTATAATATACCAGCATAAACTTCAACACAAATATCAAACTTTCATCTGTATAAATCATTTTTCTGGAAGATGCTAACGTCTAAGATACAGGCTTAGTTTAGACGTTAGAAAATCCGAAGAAATGGGTTCGATATAATTTTATTTTACAATTATATTGTATTAAAAAGTAAGGTAAGTATTTTTGGTTTCAATAATTTTTTTATTTTTTTAACTATAAATAAATTCAGCCTCTTTTAGCCTTTAACATAGTTTTCACAAGTAATTAATGTATAAGACATATAATTAAATCTTTACGGTGTCTTTACGTGCTTAGAAGCTGGTATAGTTTAACTAAGACTGTAGTAAACCTTTTCTAATATTATAAGATATTCAAGGTTACTCTGACCATTAAATTGTTTTCACTTCATTTGAACTTGTAACTATGTAAAACTTTCCTTTCATTACTCTCTATCCTATCACTGAAGTTCTTCTCAGATGCTTAATACAAAATAGTTAAATATGTGCCTTCCATAAAATGAATAATCCACTGAAAATTAAAATTTGCCTTGCACAAAATTGCTTGCACAAAAAGTTTATTTATTATCTTCTGTGGTGCGATTGAACAATGTGGGGCAGCTTAACATTTTGACCCAGGGTCCTTTGCGAATTAGTAGACGAGGGTCCATGATTTATTGGAGGACATTGACTACAAATAAACGGACAGAATTGAATCGACAGGAGAAGTATTCATTGTCACACGATTTAAAAAAATGTAATTTTATTTATACATTTATGTTTCAATACATTGTTACGCAGGATATTTCACTTCTTACAAATGTAAAAACAAAAGAATCTCTTTTCATCCGACTTCAAAAAGGGAAGAGATTCTCAATTCGTCGTGTGTTTTTTTTCTCATTTGAAAGCTGGTGCTTACCGTGAAATTGGACCACATTTCAATTTGGTCCAATTCTGACGATGGCATCCATGAGAGAACTGTTTTAAATCTGCATAAACATAAAGTTTCTGAAATTTGCATATAGTATGTGCGCGACAAATGGACGAATAACTCAATATCACGCCAACCGATTTCGATGATTCATTTTTTATTGAAAAGGATGAACATACTTCAATAGTAGTTTGATTAGGTGCTGATTAATTCTATTTTTTAATATAATTCATAAATGAAAATTAAAAAAACGGCAGAATGCTCCCCAATTCTTCTTCAGTGGGTCAACATGTGACGGCGGTAAGAGGAAAGAAAATAATTATTTCCTCCTGCCGAAGTGCCAGACCCACCGCCATTAGTGATGCGATCCCACTTATTCACGGAGTCTACAATAAATAATCTGAGTGGTCTATTCCTTTATTACGATGTATAATTGACGAAGGAAGTGTCCTTGCTCCGTACCGATGTGAATACATCTATATTATATTAGTGCCCAATTGTAGAACTACGCACACATTTGTACATACCATTGGATCAAATTCTTGTAACAATTTAAGTAAAGGTTCACCCTTCTAGACAATAGACCGCCGACATATAATCGTCACGCGAGTCACACAGCGATAGACATCTTAACAAATTACCCAAATAAAATGCTTTATTTTATTTCTACAAGCTTAACGGTCTTTATGTAAATGTTATTGCTTATTATTAATTAGCGTGATATAGATAATAAGTCAACGATTTATATTAACACGCTGGTCTCCCTCGTGTTTGTCATTGTTTCAAAAGTAGGAACGTCATAATATGATGGTTTGATCTATAATGTTAATCCATATACTTTATGATTAGCCACATTAAAAAGCTAAGTGAACCTTACGACCTTATATTAGGGGTTTCGAATCTTGCCTTTGTTTTTCGCTAAAGTGGATCCGGGAAAAAGGCAACATCGGCTGGCCCATGTCACCTTGCACTGCGAGGGCACAGGGGAAGGATTACCTCCTTCTCGAGACGTGCTCTCTGAGAACACACTGCAGAGGGGCTCCAGTGCTTTCCACTGGAGACCCCGAAGTCCCTCACCATGCACCGAGGAAGGGCCACCCGGGGGGGTTTTAGTGGGTAAGAACCCAACATAACTTTCTCCTCGGAATGTTGTTGAAGATTTCCCCCCATAAACAAAAAAAAGAGGTTTCGAATTTTAATATAGTGTTTTAAAACTCACCAACGGAAAGGAAATAAAAACAATGCTATATTACAATGAAAACAACTGATTTTAGTAAAAAAATGCATTAGTGATCATAATAAGCCATTAATTAAGTACGGATTATTGTCCTCGTGGCTACGTTCAGGTTTTTAGTGATAGGTTACATATAACGATATTAATTATTAGCTTAGTATGTCTTAAATGTTTGAGGGTATTCATGTTACTTGTCCTTAATCTGTGTGCACAGTGTCAATTGTACCCTTATCAAGTTTCAAAAACTTTCTGGTCTAAAATTACGAATTTAAACTAGTTGAGACTTTACGTAGCAAATGCCCCATACTTTGGTAGCTCACTTGACTTACACTCTACTCATAGATACTCTCTCTCTCTCTTTGAAACTAAAAGAGCCTTTGTAATTCATTTAAGTGTAGGCATTAACCTGAATACACCTAACTTAAACTCATTTTAAAAATTAAATAACACTGATCCAGTAAAATTTGATCATCCCTCGTAATTAAAAATTGTGGAAAGTAATCCATGAACGTAGAAGATATGTGATTTATTTCAAGTTTATTAGATTTATTAAAATGTTTATTACCCTTACGAGTTAGAATAAATATTGCAAAATCTAATAGAAACAATATAACCAATATTGTCACTATTGTGATCACAATGCGGCCCTGCTGTCATTATAATTCTAATAAGCTAGTAACTATGATCTACACTATGCACAGATTCATGATCTTATTTCGGTATTTTTTCACATTATACAACGTTACCGTTAGAATTTTATATAGCAGTGGTAGCATAGTGGCTAAGCGGTTCCACTTACGATCTGATAATCGAATTTCGAAACCTTTTTTTTTTAATTTTTTTCCCCTCTGTGCCCTCGCAGTGCAAGGCGACACGGGCCAGCCGATGTCACCTTCTTCCCGGGTCAACTTTAGCGGACAACAAAGGCAAACCCTTGTCGCCCAGTGAACCCGACGACAGGTAGGGGATACCGTAGCCTTATTCTACGAGCCCATAACGGATGAACTGCTGAATCTTACGATGTTCGAAACCCAGTCGACTTGTTTCAACGTATTGTATTTTCTTTTGTTTTTACTACAACTGTAGCACTAAGACAGGCATTCTATCGCAATTTCTTTAATTGAAAATTTTTTAGTAGACTTTTTTATTTATAATGTTTTTGCTCACACAATAAAATAATAGTAAAGTTTTTGTTTGTTTGTATTCGCCAAGGTCCGTTATTGGCAGTCTGTTTCTTAATTATTTTATTTGTAATTATATATATATATTTTTAATTTTATTGCTGTTGATCTTTCTATAAATAAATAAGTAGAAAAAATTGTATCCGGTGTAATGCTCACCGCCTGTCACATACATCCCATAAGTCTAATAATCTTCATAAAAAAATCACATAGCGAAAGCTGTCTCTGTCTAACCCAGTAGAGTGAAAAGGAGGTGAGAGCTTATGTTTTTTTTCATTACCGTGTTGAGATTCAGCCTCACCTTTCCAATAGTCAGCCTGACCCTCAATTACAACAACGCTTTGACTCGGGCCGTTATCCAAGAGGTTCCCGATCTAATGCTTCCATCTATGTATGTAGAATTATCAGTGTCGCCATTATGTAAGATAATAAAATAATTTTCGAGAAGAGTCTGTAGGGCGAAGCTCACGTTCGATTGTTTATTCGGTCGAAATTAAGTGTTTTATTCCTACTATCACTAATTATAAACACTAAGCATTTATAGGAGTTTGGTGTGAAAAGCAATTTATAAACTGCCAGCTTTGGTATTTTGTTAATGTAAGTTTGAAGGACTTGGTGGCAAGACAACTTTTATGCGCAACTCATATCAAAAACTGCATGGTTCACAGCTCATTAGCTGCGTATGTAGGTCGCGTGGCAAGAGAAACGGCGGTGGCATGAAATTTATTCCATGAATTTTTCATTATATCCGCTCGATCAAGATGTATTGCGGATACTATAATATCGATAGATGATTAATTTGGTGTGAATACAAATATCCTATATATATATTTATTGACAATACACACGACAATGGGCTTTAGATTAAACTCATTGTATAATTGTACGCAAAAAATACTCGGTTGTTGGGGTAAACAAATAGAACTTTCATTTTTCACTATACTGCCTAACCTCTTTTAGTTTAACCACGTATGAAAACAAAGGATAGAGGAACTAAATATTGATTAATATGTTAAAAGTCGTGAATTAGCGATTAAATCATTCGACGTACGCTTCAATGGTCAGAGATTCAATCAAAAATTAAATTCAAATCACTGTTTGTTTAGAATGAAATTTTATGTGCTGATTTACCATACGCTCGTTGAAGGAAAACATCCTGAAGAAACCTACATGTGTTAGCAAATTTTCTAAGACATGTGAAGTCTGCCAATCCGCAATAGGACCGCGTGGCGTATTCCCTTTTACTCTCTCGCTAATAGTATATATATATACTCATAAAATGTATATATATATATATATACTCTTACTGTCTGTATAATAATATTCCATATAAAAGTAGTATTGCGCCCGCACGTCTTTAGGTAGTCCCGGGCACCGCTGAAAATCAGCGCTGTCGCATCCTTGTGACAGCATATGCTGAGACGGTGTCCGATATTGGCATCATATGTTTTGTATTATTTGTCCGTGTAACTTTAACTGTGTTTTGTCTGTCTATTTTTCATTCTTTTTTAATGTGTGTTATATTCAGTCTGTGATGTGTTTTTGTATTGTGATGCCAATAAATAAATGTCTATGTCTATGTCTATATATATATATGTAGGGCGCAACTTTAACTGCTTTATGTGTGAAAGAAATAATTGTGAACATTTGTTGCCATTGAATAATGATCGGCTCTACCCTGAAAACGCATGTTCGGCGCAAAGCTTTGAGCCTCAAAGGACGTGAGAGCTTATTTAAAATTTTTCATCTTTATTAATGAACGCATATACATAGTATTATATAGCAAATTTTGTAATAGATGTTTTCTTCGAAAGAAAGTTATTTTTTATCATTCTGTTCGTTTTGTTGGGTATCGTCATAAAACGAAAATGAAAAATGACATATTTGTGTGTGGGACACAAGATTGTTTGGTGAGGCGCTTTTGAAATTCAAATTCGATTCGATTTTATTGAAGGGAATTTGATACGAGTAGCGTGAAAAGCTTTTCTAGCACAGTTTTGATTGTATGCAAAGTATGATAGGTAGTTGGGATATATAACTATTGCGAAATCTAATCCAACTAAAGCCTCGAACTAAAAAGTTCTGTTTTAACCGTCTTCAAAAAAGAGGAGGTTCTCAATTGGTCTGTATTTTTTTTTAAAGATTGTTACCTTATAACTTTCGAGTGAGGGAACCGCTTTTCGATGGTTCTTTTTTTATTTGGAAGCTGGTAATATGAGGAAACCGTAAAAGTTGACGAAAAATTGACGAATAACTCAATATCATGCCGACCCATTTCGATGACACATTTTTATTGAAAAGGACAGTTTTGTTAGGTTAGGTTAGCTAGCTCACAGGGGAGGGAGTAACCTCCCCAGGACGTGCTCTCCTTGAGCACAGTGCAGAGGGGCTCCGGTGCGTTCCACTGGAGATCCCGGAGCCACTCGTCATGCACCGAGGAAAGGGCCACCGGGGAGGTTTTAGTGGGTAAAAACCCCACATAACCGCCGCCTTCCCCCCAGAAGGCGGGGTATCTTTGTGAAGATTTCCTCCCCGTGAACAAAAAGCTAGGTTAGCTAGCTCAGCCCTTGTGCGATCCATGGCCCTCTAAGGGCGCCCGTGTGGTGTAACCGCTTCACGGGCGTCCGGCGCTGGAGAGCTAAGCTCCTTAGCCTGCAGCGCAAGATAACCATTCGGATCGCACGAGGATGCCGTACGGTATCATATGAGGCGGCCACTATCCTGGCTCGGTTCCCGCCGCTCGACATTTTGGCGGAGCTGGACGCGCGTGTGTACACGCGCGTCCGGGCCGTCGACGCCGGGGCCGGGCCGCCCCTGGATGCGGGAGAGGTGCGTCGGCAGGAGCACAGGCGGGCGATAGAGGTTTGGCGCGAGCGGCTCGGAGCGTCGTTGCTCGCGCCAACGCATCGTCTGTGCCTTCCTGCCGAACTTCGAAGCCTGGCTACGTAGAAGGAATGACGCGCACGTCACCTACCGCCTGACACAGGTACTCACCGGGCACGGGTGCTTCGGTGAGTACCTGAACAGGATAGGGCGCGAACCGACCGCGCAATGCCACCATTGTGGCTGTGACCGGGATTCCGCGCAGCACACGCTAGCCGTGTGCCCCGCGTGGGAGGCGGAGCGGCGGATCCTGGTCCAGCATATCGGGCAAGACCTCTCCCCGCCGGCGGCAGTAGCGGCTGCGCTGGCGGGGAGATCTAAATGGAAGGCGCTGGTCTCCTTCTGCGAGTCAGTAATGACCCAGAAGGAGACCGCAGAACGGGATCGGGAGAGGGCCGATCCCGTTCGGAATGCCTGGAAGCGGGCCGGTGGCAGACCGGCCCGCAGCCCTGTAGTTCTGGGCTCTCAAGAATAAGCCTACGGTATCCCCTGCCTGTCGTAGAAGGCGACTAAAGGGGCCTCGGGTTCACTAGGCGACATCGGCTGGCCCGTGTCGCCTTGCGCTGCGAGGGCACAGGGGAGGACTCCCCGGGACGTGCTCTCCTTGAGCACAGTGCAGAGGGGCTCCGGTGCGTTCCACTGGAGATCCCGGAGCCCTCGTCATGCACCGAGGAAAGGGCCACCGGGGAGGTTTTAGTGGGTAAGAACCCCACATAACCGCCGCCTTTCCCCAGAAGGCTGGGTATCTTTGTGAAGATTTCCTCCCCGTCAACAACAAAAAAAGCTAGCTCAGCCCTGTAGTTCTGGGCTCTCAAGAATAAGCCTACGGTATCCCCTGCCTGTCGTACAAGGCGACTAAAGGGGCCTCAGGTTCACTGGGTGACAAGGGTGGGGGCCTGAGTCGTCCATCAAAGTGGACCCGGGAAGAAGGCGACATCGGCTGGCCCGTGTCGCCTTGCGCTGCGAGGGCACAGGGGAGGACTCCCCGGGACGTGCTCTCCTTGAGCACAGTGCAGAGGGGCTCCGGTGCGTTCCACTGGAGATCCCGGAGCCCTCGTCATGCACCGAGGAAAGGGCCACCGGGGAGGTTTTAGTGGGTAAGATCCCCACATAACCGCCGCCTTTCCCCAGAAGGCTGGGTATCTTTGTGAAGATTTCCTCCCCGTCAACAACAAAAAAAAAGCTAGCTATTTCGTAATATTTCTTCGATAATTCGGGAATACAAAGAGAGCGTCCACGCGTAGTAGCGTTTCACATTTAATTAGTTTTGAAGATTGTTTTTGTTTTTCCTCGTAAATATACGTGTATTCACAGTTGTCAGTAAGTACAAGCGTTGTTGAAGTTTCTTCTATCAGAGGAATGGCCAACGTTTTTCGAACGAAATAGCAATTAAATTGCTATTTATCTCATATATCTGCAAGCATCTAATCAATGAGCCGTGATTTTGCTCCTTAGAAGAGTTTTTTTTAATGACGAACTACACAGATTGGCCAGAGAGGCTGGCCTTAACTGCTGCTGGATTGTGAGGTAGCACAGCTCTTAAAACCTTAGAACAGTCTAAACCAAAGTTCCATATCGAAAACCTTGCGCTAAGTTACTAATAATAGAGGTTTAGGCCTCAATCTGGTAAAATTGTAAACGTCTCTATGGTAACAACGGTAATTAGCCATTAACAATTTTATTGCTTTTTATTGCAAGTCTTATATTTTCTTTTATTTAAAAAATATTATAAATATCTTGTTATTTAAGTTCATATTAAATATACATTAATCTTTTGGGCGTGTCGATATTTGATTCGTTGTTATTAATCATCTCATTCATTGAGCATTTCTCGTAATCGACGACGTAATATTTCTCCTCTCATGTTTCTAAGTAATTTTTTTCATAATTCAATTTTCATCTGTCAATCGTAAATAGGATCCGGAAAGGTGATAAATATATTAAAGGATATTGATAAGTAAACAACTTTATTTTTTTAAACTTACAGTTTTGCGTAGTTGTAATTAATTTGAGAGACATTTTTGAAAATGAACTTACCTAAAAGACAAATTATTATAGCGATAATACGTTTAGTATTGTCGCTGTTTTATTCTGAAGAACTAATTTAGGACTTCTCACTACAATTTAAAAAGGTGTCGAGTAAAATTACAATATTCGGATTTTTTTAAATTTTTTTTTAGTGACGAACTACACAGATTGGCTAAAGAAGCTGGCCTTGACTGCTTTACTGGATTGAGAGGTGGCATAGCTCTTAGGTCGCTTAGCTTGAACCTCTATCGCTAGTAACTCGACACAAGGGTCCTCCCGGTGAGGGATAACCTCGGCTTGGACGGTTACTATGTAACGCGTAAGCATTCCGATAGGAGGGCGCCCGAGAGGGCCGATATTGGGATGACAGATATTATTGTATCGTGTTATGCGTCTCTGCCATAGAGCACTGCAGTAACGGTTCACATCCTTACTTCCTCCAATTCCACGATGAAATATGAGCAGTTATTATCTGAGGATATACGTAGTACAACTATAGATATCATTTCATTTCCATTTCTTATATACAAAAAAATTCATCGAGATTCACTCTTTATCAGTTCTAAAAAAAGGGTGAATGTATCACCATACACGGAGCTCAAATTTTAGTTTAAAAAATATAGATTAAAAATATTTTAAATTGTATAAAAAAACGTTAATACGTTATTTTATAATTTACGATATTTATTGCTAACTTATTTATGTAGGTATATTTAGTGTACAATGTTTAGTTTATATTTCGTTATGTATTTCGTGTCCGAAGAAGAGAGATCGCTCTTAGCAAGAAGGTCGCCCATTGTAAGATAAAGTGGGAAATTTACCATGTTTCTGCAATTTAATTCGTGTTTTTACGTTTTGATCTGTCTATAACCAAAAATTATAATTATGAAATTGTCGAAATTTATTAAATAATATTTTTTTTATTATTTTTTTAAATTATTATTTTTTTAATTAAAGGAAACTAATAAAAACATTCGCGCTTGAATATAATTGTCGAATACAAAGAATATTATAGTTCAAGTAATCAAAAATTTGAAGATAATTTGTGGGAATAAGAAACCAATTACACGTGGCCTGAAAAGCTGTTTCAAATTTCTTTTATGTTAATTATTAACGAAGAAAGTATCGATTATTCGACATAGAGGGCGCTGCACCATGGTTGATCTTCGTTAAATATTAATGAAAGAACACGACCTTTGCGCCTTTAGTAATCTTGGCAATATGAGAAGCATTTTATTTTGCCAATCGTTTAAATAGAAAAATATTGTACTATATACGATACAATTGTTACATAATATGTGTGACAGAATAGATATATGCGAGGTGTATAGTGGAATATTTGCCTCGCATATGTCCGAACAGACGGATAAATCTGAGCGGTTTGTGAGAATAATAATTATGAACATTATACATACGCATGGTAACTATAGTGTGGGTATATCGATATTAACAAGGAATAATTCGAATTCCTCCTCTTTTTTTCGGGTTTGAGACCGGCAACGCAGTAGATGTCCCTATAGCTTTGGCAGAGTTCACAGAACAAATGGGTTATGTTAGTGTACATGAAATCACTCAGCCCTGTAGTTCTGGGCTCTCAAGAATAAGACTACGGTATCCCTGCCTGTCGTATAAGGCGACTAAAGGGGCCTCGGGTTCACTGGGCGACAAGGGTGGGGCCTTTGTCGTCCGCTAAGGTGGACCCGGGAAGAAGGCGACATCAGCTGGCCCGTGTAGCCTTGCACTATGAGGGCACAGGGGAGGAGAATCCTCACCACCCGGGACGTGCTCTCCTTGAGCATAGTGCAGAGGGGCTCCGGTGCATTCCACTGGAGATCCCGGAGCCCCTCGTCATGCACCGAGGAAAGGGCCACCGGGGAGGTTTTAGTGGGTAAAACCCCACATAACCGCCGCCTTCCCCAGAAGGCGGGGTATCTTTTGAAGATTTCCTCCCCGTTAACAAAAAAAACATGAAATCACTAAGACTCGCCAACAATAAATAACTTACGAGGCCCTGCTGTATTTTAGAATTACTCTACTAAGGTCAGCAGTATACTTAGATGTCACTTGTATTACTTTTGAACATTACTTGCGATATTTATAAATAGTTTGAAGTTTGAATACCGTCTTTGCACTGACATGTATAGTAATATAATATTTTTACAATAATAAATTATTGAAATTACTTTTGATGTAATAAAATTAAAAGTAATATCAGATTGTTGTTTGTGTGATTAGTTGTCGTTTAATTATAAAAACTAAACTCATTTATTTGTTATTTGAAAGTTCCCTTTTACAACTTCTCGAGAACTTATGCAATTGGTGCAACGGTCTAGATCTTAGCTGGTCCCTAGAAGGCCGAAACACTTATTAGCGGACGTTAAAATTATATCAATACGTAATAATTGGTGAAACATACTCGTTAGGTTTTTTCTCCAGTAAAAAGTGTTTAAATGACGTAAGAGCTAGTTTATACAACTTAATAATTTAACGCAAATTTATAAACTAATCACCGCTATTTAGATAACACCTAGACTTAGGCGTCATAATTATGAGTACTAAACGGGGCAGGTATGTCGACAAAGGGTGTTACGTGAAAGCAATTTAATCCTATCATCAAATTCTATTTCACAAGCCTTAAAGTCAATATAATATATAGTAATATTATATGGTCAAAATTAGAGTGTCGAATTGTCTTGCTAGAACAATACATTTGACTACATTTTGATGTAGAACGCTATCTATACGTTGTCTTAATGAATTAAATAACGTAGCTTTGTCGAACGAGCACCAAACAATTGAGCTGGAACCGTTTGTTATCATGTCTTCCTATAAATCATAGACCCTCGTCTACGAATTTGCAATAAACGCTAAGCCGTAAAGCGTAAAACGTCAACGCGCTTCAACTAATTTGGTAGCACAATTAAATTTAACAGAATCGCTTATTGTGACATAACATTTATCAAAGTCTTTATTACGGCTAATAGGCATTTTACTCAACTTTGGAAATTGGAGAGGTTTTGGGGATTTTTTTTTTAAAAAGAAAGCTAGCAATTTTTCTTTTTTTTCATAAATTTTACTAGCATTCTTGTTAACCATTCCAACTAATCTTAAGCTTGTGCTACGAGATGGTTCACATCAATAGTCGAATGGTGGATTCGAACCCACTACCTTTTGATTCGCAGGCCGTACCCTAAACCATTAGGCTATTGACGCTTCAAAAATCTCTCGCGGTATATTTTTTGCTTCTTATTAAGTTTGTGAAAGTTTGCTTTATTAATATTAAATACTTTTCTATTACTCATAGCAAGTCGTTGTTCCGATCTTACATGGAGAAAATGTCGGTTTATATAATTTTATCTTAAGAAATAACCGACGGCTCCATTATTACTTATATCAAGACAATCACTGTAGCATCGTTTTCATTCCATTTCATTAAAAATATAAGCTCCTCAAGTGATAAATGCAAATCAGTAGTATATAGTGTAAAGCCAAATTTGTTAAGGTTAAAACAGGGTTTTAGTGAGTTACCGCCGCCTTCCCCCCAGAAGGCGGGGTATCTTTCTGAAGATTTCCTCCCCGTCAACAAAAAAAAAGGGTTTTAGTAAGTAAAAACCCTCACATAATCCTGCCTTCCCCCAAAAAGGCTATCTTGTTGAAGATTTTCCTCAAGTCAACAAATAAGAGCCTTTTTAACTAGGGTATCATTAATTGGATTCACGTACTAAAAGTTTGTATCCGGTTTGTGTCGCCATAGCGATGGGCACCATCTCTCACATACTGCAGAAGCTGATCATTTATTTTTGAAGTATTGTTATAACACTTACCCAAGTGTTTAAGAGTAGGAATAACGACAGAAAGTACACAAACCCTAGGGCATCGAACTGGGGTCGATCTTCATTACTTATTAATGAAAGTACAAGTCTTTCGCATTTACAGTTAATCGAAGGCCAATGTATGCTTATTTACGCGCATGAAGCCTAATCTAGCTTAACTGATTTTACATTTTATTACTAATAATTAATTGATGAATACCTAGTGATTGTCTATTGGCTAAACGATTGGATTTATGACTTGACTGTTGAGCATTTGGCTACCAGCTCGCATGTACCGATAACTTTGTGTTACTAATTAAAATGTGTTGTCTGTGTATGGTATTGGTGTCACTCGCCATCGCATATGAGTTCTAATCATCATCATTATCATTTCTACTGCTGGACATAGGCCTCCCCCAACGATTTCCAAAAGGACCGGTTGTAAGCGGCCCACATCTAATTGCGTCCTGCGGCCTTTATGAGGTCGTCAGACCACCTCGCAGGTGGACGTCCTGCGCTTCCTGGTCCGTGGTCTCCAAGCTCTAATAATTTTGTGAAAAGCGGATTGCATTAGTTATTTCTACCCACCCCATTATTCTCCCCTCCTAACTCATTGACTCACTTTTTATTGGAAAGGACGCAATTCAAGAGTAATTTAATGGGAGTTTGGTTAGGTTCTGATAATTTCTATTTCGTAATGTTCCTGCGATAATTCGGAAATACAAAGAGGGCGTCTGCGCGTAATAGCGTTTAACGTTTTATTGAAGTCGGTTTTGTTTTTGCTCGTAAAAATACTTGTATCTTATTTATATCACTTTCCTTCTGCGTGCTGTGTTTGTCTGTGACTTAATACATTGTTAATGATGCAGCGTTTATACTGATGTAGATTCGCCATTAAAAATAAAATTAAAAAGTTAATAATATAATGAAACACAGTATAATTTTAAGCATTGTTTTATAAAGAATCATTTGGCAGATTTACTCTTCAGCAAGTAAATAGTTTACAAAAATCTTCTATTCCCTATTAGGTGATACCATCTAAATTGACTAACATTTACAGCATTGCTTACATTAAAAAAAAATTACTAATTTTAAGGCGACGACAGTTATGTATTGACTCGAGACAAATAAAATAATTTATTGTTTACTATATAATTAAATACAACAGCAAAGTATTAATGAATCGTAGAAATTCACGTTATTAATATATGTAGGTTTGTAGTAATTGATAAATTTACATAAATATAACATTCGTCGTTCATCGTTCATCATTCAGTACTGTTAGCTGGCAACACATGACACCGGCAATTGTGATACATAATACCTACTTCCAATAATATCTTGATGATTTACCTGAACCTTATTGTATCTTTAATTCATAATTAATTATTTAGTGATCGTCACATTAACTTGGCATTGTAAACAATAGTTTAACTTTATTAGTTCCTAATCTGACTTGTTTGTCACTTTTGGTAACGGATTTGTGAGGACGCGCAGTTGTCAGTTGTTGGTTATAAATAATTCTTGTATAACGTTACGCCGCCTGAATTAAGCGAGTTATTAGTTATTGGATTGTTTTACTCCACGAAACCACCAGAATCCTAACAGTACAGATTCTGGATGAATATATTATAGATTTATTTATTGCGATAAAGTTATCATCACATGACTTGAGACCTTGTCTATGGAAAATAAATAAATAAATATGTTTATACATGTAGTAAAATATAAAATAATTCTTCATTAAAACATCTTTATGTATTACATTATATATACATGAACCTAGCATTCGTTCCTATGCAATAAATTAACATATATTTTTATGCAACCTAAGTGGTGCTATTTTATTCTTGGAACCATAATAAAGACAAACATGCAAACCTAACTGGAAAAGAATTAACTGATATGTTTATAATAAATGAATTTATAATAATATAAAACCCAATTCTCGACCCGAAGAGCTTGGCAAGGATTACGAATTTTCATTTTGCACGATTCTGGTCAATTTGACGCGCTTGTTTCACGCCATATTTGTTCGACAGTTCCAAGTTTGTTAACTTTGCCCTTCTTTCATTAACCAACAATCTGAATTATACATATTATGTCCAGTGTCCTCCACTCATGCTGCAACTCATTTTAGCGGCATAGCTTTCTTACATCTCTCTTCCACTAATATCTTCGTTTATACTTTTCTTTACATCTGAAGTGGATCTTTCTCTGTTTCTCTTTTACATAGCGCAATCATTGAGACTTTCTGCTAGCCTACTTCTTAAAAGCCGCTTCTCTGTGTCATTAATTTTACCGAACTCTCACTTCTGTGCGTTAAAGTAGGCATTAGCACAAAATTGTGCATTGTCACGAGTGTTTAATAAAAATCTTTAACACATTAAAAGTTTGCTACTTAAACATAAATTCACTATATAAATAATAGGTTGTCAAATATCTCCCTTCCGCCTTTTTGTCCTTTGAATTTCGCGGCTATGTACAAAGCGCTACAGAGCTCGTATCTAGCAATACTATACATAATTTGAAAGGTACATAACCTACAAAACGACGCTATGCATAATTAGTTTGGATATTGCGTTCAACAGTTATAGACGTGTAAACATGGAGTTCACTAACGCCGAAATTCGCGCTATTTTAAAGTTTTCCTTCGTTAAAGGCAAATCCGCTAGAGAAACGTTCCGTGAGATTAATGGTGTTTTGGGGGATGGTACTCTATCACTTCGAACCACGGAGGAATGGTTTCGACGATTCAGAGCCGGTGAAAACGACACCATGGATAAGCCAGCCGGCGGAAGACCTGTGACGACAAATACCGATCAAATCATGGACTACATCGAGTTAGACCGGCATGTGGCATCTCGTGACATCGCCTGGATGGGAGTTAGTCACCAAACCATTTTAAACCATCTGCAGAAGGCTGTATAAAAAAAAAAGCTTGATGTTTGGGTGCCGCATGACACAAAAGGCGGAAGGGAGATATTTGACAACCTATTATTATTTTACAATTTTTGACAGGTATCAATGGCAAAATAGTAAAGTAAGGGAAAGAAAAAATATTTTTTTCTAATAATTTACATTATAGTTGTATAAAAAGCTTAACTTCATTAGAACTAATTTTTTCATTAAAATTTATTATTGTACAGTTTAAAAAGTCATTGTATGTTAGGAACAAACGTAACACTTAGATTTGGGACTTGTTATGTCTATTTAAATGAACCGTAATTAATCTTTAGAGATTTTTTTATGCTGTCATATTGCACAAGATACTATATCGAGTGCTCATCTTTTCATTGCAAAGAACTAAAATTAAACGGATATATCTTAATGTAAAACTATTAATGTTTTTGCAATGGAATCATTAGCAAGCAAATAAATAAGATCCCGTTTCAGTATCAAAATACGTTGAAGAAATCTTATTGTCGTTGTTTATAAATGAGCTGGTGAAAATTATTAAATATAAATAATTATATAACTATTACAATATTAGCAGATGCTTAGCAGACATAACATAATCAAGTGAATGCGTAATTTACAATCGTAATTGACGATATCAATAAAATAATTAAAACTTTGTTCAACGTGACTGCATACGCTGAATTATCTTCGTCGAAATCTGAAAAAAATGAATATAATCATTTATTTTGTTTAATATTTCATACATTTCAATACACGAACACGGAATAGAGCGTGTTTTTGGCGTGTGACCAAGTTGGGGGCGGCGATGTAACACATAATTTATTATGTAGTAGCTTAGCAACGGTTCAATAGATGCTGTCAAAATATTACTAAGTATCGAGGTCGCCTGTCTTGTTAACTTAACTAATATTGTATCGTGATAAATATTAAACAAAAAAGTGGTGTGCTTATAATATATATAGAAACATCTTTCCAAAAATATTTCCATATATCTTGAAAGAAGATAAGAAATATTTCAACGAAAAAAAACCATCCAATGCCATTAATTTTGTTACTTTTAAATTGATAGATTTGAATTTGTTCGAAAGCAAACAATTTTTTTTATTAAGGTAAAAAAGATTTAATTATTTTCTGTTAAATTTAAATAAACAATAATAAATAACATATAAACAAAAATGTTACGATATAAAGAAACTCTGTCTTCTGAACTAAATGGTCCACCATTATCTAAACAGACATTGCCTTCCGTGAGACCCAAATAAGTGTACGTGCGTGCATTCATGTGTTGATTAAAGTTACAGCCTTTATATATATAATATATATGTCGCACTGCTGGGCAGAGGCCTTCTCTGTAAAGAGAGTATAAGGGCATAGTCCGCCACGCGGCCCTAATGCGGATTGGCAGACTTCACATGTCGTAGAAAAATTTTCTAAGACATGTAGGTTTCCTCACGATGTTTTCCTTCACCGCCGAGCGCGTGGTTAATCAGCACATAAAATTGCAACAACAAATTTATTGGTGCCGGCACCGGGGATCGAACTCGGGTTGCTAGCGTACTATGCAACTTGAGGCGACCGCCCGGACACTGAGCTACCACGGCTCCATGTGTTGATTAAAATTATTAAATTAACTATATACAAGATATAAATGTTTAATGTTTTGGATGTATAATACAACATCTGATTTATATTTGAATTATCTTTAAAATACCCTTTTGTTAAAAGTCGTACAAGCTTACCTTGAATAGTACATTTATCGAAGGATTTTTGCTTTGAAATGAAATGAAATGACGATACCGAAGTATTGTTACGGGTACGTTATTAAAAGTAAAGCAATACAAAATAACTTCTCGATTATATAAAGTGGAAATCGATATTCAATTAATTGAACTAAATATATTATACGCTACCGAAATCTCTTATTTGTTCGTCGTAAACTTCACCTTGAAAATTTGACGTTATCGCATCGTTCGTTTGAATATTTGCCAGCTGACCTGTTTGATAAATTAGAAATTAGTGTTCAGTTAATTTGAAATTGTTTTACTTCTATACAATTTGTTTTGTTGTGCATGCTGAAATGTTATACCTTTTTTCCGTATTGTTTGATTGTCCAGGATAGGCTTTTGCGTTGTTGTAAAAGCGGAGGGTGGGGCAGGAATTTCTGAAAAAATCACATGAATCAGTACATACACTCAGTAACTAGGCTTTTTATCTTCAAGAAACTTACCAAAGTACATAACTATTTTAATTACGACAAATTTAAAGTACTTAGTTGTTAATAGTTATTTTTCGGATAACTGCTTGCTTTAGCAAAATATTAATTGTTTTATTCCCATTCACAGGATACTTCTAACGTGTCCTTGACTTTACATCAGAAATTTCATCGGATCGATCAATACGATACCATATGTAATCACATACTGCATATATTTACTAATATATGCAGTTTGTATGATTTTACTAATACAATCAGTATTAGTAAAATTCGCCTGATTTTGCCAATTTTTTAATGTATTATTGACTGTGAAGAAGGCATTGGCTGTGTAGAAATCAGCCTATATATTTTTATAATAAATTAAATTTTCATCGACTGAACAAAGGTTGGATAGAGTTTAGGGCCCTGAAAGATCTCATCATCTAATCTTGTTTCAATCGTCCGTAATCAACCTGAAGGTTATTCGGGGGAGTCCTACTTAACTTAGGGGCTTAAGCAGTCAGCCCTGTAGTTCTGAGCTCTCAAGAATAACACTACGGTATCCCCTACCTGTCGTACAAGGCGACTAAAAGGGGCCTCGGGTTCGCTAGGTGACAAGGGCCTTTGTCGTCCACCAAGGTGAACCCGGGAAGAAGGCGACATCGGCTGGCCCGTGTCGCCTTGCCTCCTCCCCGGGAAGTGCTCCTCGGGAAGTTTTAGTGGGTAAAAACCCCACATAACCGCCGCCTTCCCCCCAGAAGGCGGGGTATCTTTCTGAAGATTTCCTCCCCGTTAACAAAAAAAATGAGGGGCTTGAGCAGTAAAAGGCGTAATAATCAGAGTTATAGCTTCCAATTGCATTGCTATGCAGATAACTAAATGCATTACTATTTGATTTTTAAAAAAAGTGATGCGCAAATAATAAGAAAGACAGATATGTGCGTAAGCTCTCAAGAATTTTTTTTTCTTTTTTATTTTAAAAAGAAAGCTAGCAATATTTCTTTTTTTTTCAGAAATATTACTAACAATCTTGTTAACCATTCCAATTGAGCTTAAGCTTGTGCTAGGACATGGTTCACGGTAATAGTCGAATGGTGAATTCGAACCCCTGACCTTACGATTCGCAGACCGTACCCTAAACCATTAGGCTATTGACGCATATTAATATTTTGGGATTGTAGTGAAAATTACAAATCATATTAAGCAATTTATGTAAATATACAAAGACCGGTCCCCCGACACAATTCAAACAGATAAGCATATTTTTATGTATGTACAACCTTTTTTTAATTTAATGCAATTATTACAAAAACCAAGATCATTTGTCAGTGTTATTCTTTCGGATTATAGCCAGACTAAGTCATGCTCTGAGGAAACCAATAACAGCTTTTTCATGGAGAGACTTGAGTAACGTTCATAAGTCATAATTATTAAAGGATGAGTACGGATTATATCCAAGATTAGTTACTTAATTTATGAATATAGGCTGGTAACTACATAATTTTAACAAAACAATACATAAATTTAACAAAATTAATTACTTTTACGGTTAAGTACAAATAATAGTCTTAAAATAAAACATAAACGGTACAGTTTATAAAAACGGACTTTACTCATATTTAAAAAGTAAACTATTAGACAGGATAATACTTAAAAACATATTCTTCTTCTTCTTCGTCGCTTGAGTCTTTACAGACTCGTCGTGGTTATCACGTATTAGGTATCAGTGACCCGCTTCAAAACATATTAGGTGCATTAATTATTACATAAGCTTATCTACATAGTGAAGCCATAAAAAAACATCGTTGCAGGTTGACTTCATAATAGTTATAATTATAAAAGATTTCAAAACATGTACTAAATTGCAGAGAGCCAGCCTTTCTTTTTTTATGGCTTGACCACGATCCCACCTGTTGTCTTCTTAAGTTTTTGTTTCGACTAGAGTAATGTAGTGCCAGACTAGTTGCCAGTAGTTGCATCAAAATGAGAATAGAGTATGGCAGAAAAAAAAATTAAACTCAATTTCAATTAATGTTATATAGATTTCTTCATTAAGAACGAAGTATTTAGTAGTAGAACCTCGAAGAAGTTTCGATTTGAACCGAACGGGATTCTATGATTGACATTTATGATATGACGTATGTCCTGTTTGAAGCTGTCATTCGTTAGCTGACTGAAACGTCATTCTGTCTCATTTACTCCCTTTTCTTTAATGAGGTTTTATAAAATCTGATTTGAATAAAAAACAATATTTCATTTTATATAAAAACAATACGCAAAAATAACAAACACAAAAAAGAATCATTCAATTTGGTGCAGTGGTTCGTAAGTGATGTATTCGATATAATATAAAGATTAATTATTCTATTTAAAAATAAATTCTTCATACGAGAGAAATATTATGTAATGTTAATATCCAGTAAAGCACTAATGATAAGTTAAAAAAATGTCACTTAAATTAAGAAAAGGAATGTTTTAAATAAAGCTAAAAAATAGCGTTTTATAAAGCTTACCGTCGAGTTTAATAATGCCGTCTGTTTCCCCCAAGGAGTTCTTAGCGATGCATTTATAGAAGCCGAAGTCCTCCTTGGTAATATTTCGTATCTTCAGCATCATATACTTATTATAGCCGCTATCCACAGGAGGGCTTCATACTTGCCGCCTACAATTTCCATTTCTACTTAAATATAAAACCCGTATAATTCATGGTGATATAGATATAGCTTTTATTAAAAAGTGAACTATATGTAATTTTTAAAAACAACCCTGTGACTTATCGCGCCATATTCATCACATCATAGCACCGAATTTATGGCAAAAATATCATAAAGGGTCTAAAGGCGTTAAACCTATCGCTGGACACGAGTAACAAATATAAGCAAGAGTTTTTTTTTTGTAAATAACACAACGAAAAACGGAAAACTATAAAAAGGCTGGCTTTGTACAAACCCGATACACAGTGATTTAGATTTCCAACTACAGAGCTATCATTGTTATATACATAACTCGTATCGTTTTTTTTGACGAACTAACACAGTTGGCCAGAGACGCTGGCCTTTACTGCTTCATCGGATTGAAAGGTGGCATAGCTCTTAGGTCGCTTAGCCTGAACCCCTAAACTCGTATAGCAAAAAATATTAAATTACTACAACGTACCAAGGATCGCCAGGGTGGGGTTTTAATGAGTAGAAACTATGGGGGAGGGTGGGAGAGGAGAAGGCGGGTGAGGATTGTTTGAAGATTTTCGAAGGCCATATCGTAAGTGTGACATCTTGTAATTAAACTAAATGTTACTGTTTGTCTTTGGATAATTTTCAAAAAACAAAGAAAGTTCATATGCACAATAATCTGCTAGAAGATATATTATTATGAATACATTTGACGACATGTACATATTTAGATAATAAACTTGAGTCAACTTTAACACTGGCCACCCTGTTATAGTAATTTGGCTAGGAGAGATTTTTTAATTATTTTCTATAAAAATTTTACCTATACGATAATATTATTATTCAAGCATTTGTTAAACATATTTATGTTATGTTATGAAATATAATTAAGAGAAAATTGTTCAACATTTGGCTGGTTAAGTGTTTTGAAAATTAGTATATATTACTTATTGTTACAACGGTTATATACACATACGTAATGAAATCGCTTAGACAATCGAAATAGTGGAAATTGGTTTTTGAATTATTTATCAATCTTGCCTACTTCAGACGTTGTGAAAGTGGAAAAGGTATTTCATTTTAAAATGTTCTCTTCACACTTGACTAGTCAAATACGTACGTGGCATGTTTGTGTTCTTCGCTCGCTACAGGCACCGAAACTATTTTCATTATCAAGTCATAAATCAATGATAGAATCGTACGATGTTACAAGACAGGCACACATGTTATTTTACTGAACATGATAAATGTGTCTGTGCTCAATAATAGCCCCACTTTGGTTAGAATTTAGAAGCTGAAAGCTTTATTAACTCTTATTTTTTAATAACTATTTTCATTATCAAGTCATAAATCAATGATAGAATCGTACGATGTTACAAGACAGGCACACATGTTATTTTACTGAACATGATAAATGTGTCTGTGCTCAATAATAGCCCCACTTTGGTTAGAATTTAGAAGCTGAAAGCTTTATTAACTCTTATTTTTTAATAACTATTTTCATTATCAAGTCATAAATCAATGATAGAATCGTACGATGTTACAAGACAGGCACACATGTTATTTTACTGAACATGATAAATGTGTCTGTGCTCAATAATAGCTCCACTTTGGTTAGAATTTAGAAGCTGAAAGCTTTATTAACTCTTATTTTTTAATAACTATTTTCATTATCAAGTCATAAATCAATGATAGAATCGTACGATGTTACAAGACAGGCACACATGTTATTTTACTGAACATGATAAATGTGTCTGTGCTCAATAATAGCTCCACTTTGGTTAAATTTAGAAGCTGAAAGCTTTATTAACTCTTATTTTTTAATAACTATTTTTCATTATCAAGTCATAAATCAATGATAGAATCGTACGATGTTACAAGACAGGCACACATGTTATTTTACTGAACATGATAAATGTGTCTGTGCTCAATAATAGCTCCACTTTGGTTAGAATTTAGAAGCTGAAAGCTTTATTAACTCTTATTTTTTAATAACTATTTTTCATTATCAAGTCATAAATCAATGATAGAATCGTACGATGTTACAAGACAGGCACACATGTTATTTTACTGAACATGATAAATGTGTCTGTGCTCAATAATAGCTCCACTTTGGTTAGAATTTAGAAGCTGAAAGCTTTATTAACTCTTATTTTTTAATAACTATTTTTCATTATCAAGTCATAAATCAATGATAGAATCGTACGATGTTACAAGACAGGCACACATGTTATTTTACTGAACATGATAAATGTGTCTGTGCTCAATAATAGCTCCACTTTGGTTAAGCTTATGCCAGAAGATGGTTCACGTTAATACTCGAATATTGGATTCGAACTTTTCGTTTCGTAGCCCAGACCCTAAATCATTAGGCTAGTGATGCTCAATTTTAATAAATTTCGACGTTGATAAAATATAAAATAAATTTTGTGAAAATTTAGTATGTATATATTAAATTATATAATATATCTTAAATTTAGTTATATAAATTATTTTGTTAGAATAACTCGTGTAATATTACATCGTGTTACAGCTACACATCGTTTTCGCGTACACTCTAGGGAGTTTAGATGTTAATATTGTAACAATCGTGTACCTGTTAATATTCTAAGTATTACTTAAGATTGGATTAATCCTAGTTAATACTCACATTGAACCATAAGCATGATACGCTTACTAATCGATGGAGGCACTTCGTTAGACGCTATACAAAGGTAAGCTCCCATGTGTAAGCGGGACACCTTTGTTATTGTAAGCGTTTCCCCGTCTACAGCAGCCACTGTGAAAGGAGTCAAGTAAGTGAAAAGTCAATGAAACTACAGTCTACTTTGATATTTTCTTACAGTAAGGAAATATATTTATAATTTTCTGTAATAAAGACTGTATATATATATATATATATATATATATATATATATATATATATATATATATATATATATATATATATATATATATATATATATATATATATATATATATATATATATATATATATATATATATATATATATATATATATATATATATATATATATATATATATATATATATATATATATATATATATATATATATATATATATATATATATATATATATATATATATATATATATATATATATATATATATATATATATATATATATATATATATATATATATATATATATATATATATATATATATATATATATATATATATATATATATATATATATATATATATATATATATATATATATATATATATATATATATATATATATATATATATATATATATATATATATATATATATATATATATATATATATATATATATATATATATATATATATATATATATATATATATATATATATATATATATATATATATATATATATATATATATATATATATATATATATATATATATATATATATATATATATATATATATATATATATATATATATATATATATATATATATATATATATATATATATATATATATATATATATATATATATATATATATATATATATATATATATATATATATATATATATATATATATATATATATATATATATATATATATATATATATATATATATATATATATATATATATATATATATACATATCTTTTGTGAACATTTTTGAATAATAATTATTTTAGCGCGGTTGGGAACAGATTGGTGATCGAGCACTGGGAAATCCTTGCCAATTGGGATACCTACTATCGTCATTGTGACGACAAATGCTACAATATTGTTTTTCTATTCAATTTCTATTTCTTCTAACGGTTTCCTATTGATTTTCTTCATGTTTTGTTTATTGATTTTATTTAAATAAATTCAAATTATATTTTCCTATGTATATGTGTAATTGCACACCCACACAAACACATTGTTCTAATAAAACATTAATGAAATTATATTATTATTATGTATATGTTAATATAAATCACAAATATTACTAGAGACGTAGGCAGACATAATATATTTCAATTGTTCATCATAAAAATTCATGTCGCCAGTTACGGACGGGTACTCATTTAATCGAATTGAATTATCCTAGGACACCCCTTGTTTGATGTGACCTATTTTTTGATAAATTTCCATTTGTTAATTTTTATTTCATTTATTGATTGAGAAGGATATTCACTGCACTAGTGCGTGACAAATTATTTTAAATCTTCACAAAAATAAACTATTTAAAAAGAGAGAGAAAACTAAACTTTTTAATACAAGAAAACGAAAAAAAGCTAAAAACATTACTTAGTTTACAAAGAAGAGAATACACTCTATTGTCCTGGCCATTCAATTCATCCCAACGGAATGTATTGCGAATGAAGACTCTAGTAGCAATCGATCTTAAGTACCTCTTTTAGTGATTACACAATCCAATATGAGAGCCAAACGCGGCGTACGATACCGAAAACGGCATCTGAGCAGCATGCCGCCAAATGAGGTGAAATGGCGCTTCAAAATATATCCGGGCGCGGTTTGGCAGCAACTTTACTCAGCAGGGCGATCGTTAAGCCCGCATACATTTGTATATAATAACGTATACTACGCATATGTGTAACTGAACAAATTATGAATAACCACAAAAAGAAAACAAAGTGAATAAATTGTAAAATTTGGCCAAAAAAATGTCAGCCGGCAAACAGAATTCCAATTTGTGAAAATATTAAAATTATACTGTTCTTTTAAATTTTTATGTGCCCATGTTAAACGTATACTATTTACAGCCTACTTTGTTGTCAAAAGCAGTAGCGGACATCTTTTTCATATAGATTAAAATAATACATTTCGATAAAAGTTAAATGAATTTATCTTGAAGAAACTTTTGAATTTCTGCATCTTTCCATCTACCCTTATATCCCTTTGCAACGTTTAAACTTAAAAAACTTGTATGGAAAGTCATTTATGTATGGGTCCTAGATTGTGTAACCAATCCAGTACATAAATGTATATATATATATATATATATACGCATGTCCAAATCCTTTTCGACTTGCTAAAACCTTACCGGCTTTTAAAAAGCCAACGAATTATCAATCAATATCGACGAAACTATTAGGTACATGTATCTTTTATGCATTAGTATATTTACTAATTAATTATTTATGTAGGTTTATTAAGTAAAGAAAATTTAATATAATTATAGTTTAACAAAGGTTGCTTCGAAGAGCTTTTAGCCGTAAGGTTTAAGTTCTGTAATTTGCTTCTTGTGTAATTTTGGTGTACAATAAAGTAATATCTCTCCAGTTTTATAACACATATAGTCTCGTATAATACCTGATTCTCCATTATAATTAAAATCTTGTGCGTCCTCACGCCGCCATATAATATAAGGGTCAGGATATCCGGACGCTCGACATACTAAACTAACGTCGTTGCCTTCTCGAACCACCGTATCCACTGAAGTCATGTTATCGATGATTGAAGGAGGTACTGTGTACAAAAGAGGTATATCAATGTATGAGGCAATAGACATAATAATAAAACCAATAAAATGTATTAGTATAAAGAAAATTCGGATGCTTTTATACAAGACCAGACCGTGACATGATTGAATGGTAAAGATCAGGATTAGCTATATTATAGAACAGTACAAAGGTAAAATATAATTAAATTAAAAAAAATTAAAAATATAATGGTACATAGGAAAAAAAACTTACCAACGACATAAAGGTAGCCTTTTCTAGAACGCATAGGGTCTGTGTTTACCTGACACATATACCATCCACGGTCCACCTCTTGCACGTTTTTAATGTGTAGATACCAAGACCTATGGTCATTGTAAGAGAGACTAATGCGTGGGTTCTGCGTTATAATATTATGATGGATGCTTAGAATTGTTTGCGTGTCCATTCTTACCCAAGCAACCTAAAATTAATAAACCACTAGAATATATTTATTTATTGATATATTTGTCATAAATTTTTCATTAAAAAAAGTTTTTTGGTAAACGAATAAAGAAGACAGCATTTAATATTATATAATCTACACTTACAAAGTCCCAACAACAGCTCTCCTAAGATAACAAACTTAGAAAACAAAAGATATAGATAATCTAACGATACTATTCTGTGGCATTCGACTCTGCGACAACTAGCATTCAAGTATGACATATCTTTTAACGCTAAAAAAATGCTAAATTATGTCATACAATCCCTATGTCGTTTTTGTTCAAGTGTTCACATAATTGTATTTGTTTTGATAGTTTATATAAAAGTTAAATAACTTCCAGCCTCTTTTATAAATATGTTCATTCGGTCCGTTCACTAATTTATGTTTAGTTGAGAAGACCTCTAAATGATTTTATGTTTTTATCCCTTTATTCCATTTATCCATTTATTTTTGTAAGATTTATCTGTTGGTCTTCTTAAAAATAATTAAATAAATTTTAGTAAATATAATAATAACATATACGATTGCAATTTTACCTTAAAACCTCTTAAATTATCAACGACACACGCAAGTAATGCATCCCTGCCGACTCTGACAGTAACATTTGGGATGGGCTCGGTGAACCTCGGGTACATTGACTCTGCAATAAAAAAGAATTGTGGAGAAAAACATGTTTAGTAACAATAATTTTTTTATACAAAAAGTTGATAGGTTGAGGCATTCTAGACGAGCGTCGTGGTCGATGGTGTGGAGGTGCCGGCGCGTCTGCCGACACCGCCCGCCACGAGGTGGGGTGCGTGATTTATGTCGGACCCACCAACGACAAATAGCGGTTTGTCGCTATATCACTCTTTCACCGGTAAAATAATGTATCAACAACCGCTGCTAACATAACTCCCTTATATTCGGTGCCTTATTTAGCTGAGAAGATATACCTGTTTGGTATTAAAAGCCCAATTATTATTTATTACAAAAAAACTTACATCTATACAATACAACTTAGAGATAGCATTTCACTTTTTCTTTGTACTTTTTTCTAAAGCTTCTTAGGTGGGCAGAGATTAAGCGTAAGCACTCTGAATGTCTGCCCACGCTCTGGGCTAACAAGAATAATAAAACAAACAAATCCATAAATTTAATTCTTAAAGATTTACAAAATAAGCTTGAAGTAGATTCGTGGCATTAACGGAACTGTGGCTTCAAACCTAACACCATGGGTTTGTGTTTCTTTTTTATGACTTTGCTTTAAACAATATTGTATAATTATATAAATAAATTACTATATTTGTTAAAGTAATAATTTTAAATACTATTTTAATATTATCTTATTGTGTCCATACCTTATTTATATCGGATAGGACTTACCATTTGGAACTTCAATGGGTTCAACAGATACAACATTCTGTCCGTTAGGTAATTCCCGGCCTGCAAATTGGAAATGCCTGTTTATTTCCTATCACAATATATTAATAATAAACAAAATCTCGCTGAAAGGAAATAATTATTACAATTAAACGACCAAATCGGATAGATTGATTTGCCTATCCCTTATCTATTTTAATACTAGAGCGCAATCAGAACGTTAGTAATTTAGTAAGTATTTTGTATTTAAATTTTATCAACTGGCGGTAAAGCAAGATAATAATTGCTTTAAGTAACCTACCTAAATTAGGGTACGTGCCGCGAAACGAAAGGTTGTAGGTTCTAATCCAGCATTCGACTATTGACGTGAACAATCTCCTAGTAAACAATTAGCTGAGTTGAAATGATTAACAAGAATGTTAGTAATAATTTTTACTAAAATATTGTTAGCATTTTTTTAAAACAAAAAATACTCTGAAGAAACTTCTTAAACCCAATTCCGTGAAATGTTGCTCCGCTCAATAAAGAGGTTGAAGATATTGTAGGAGGATATTCTAAACTAAGATTTATCCATTTTCATCTAATCCTATACTATCGTTCAAGCTAACATTGGAAATCAGTTCTAAGACATTAAAATTCCCTCTTCCCTTCCTTGTGTCTTTTGGCATTTAATATTTTAGTAAGTAATTTTTCATTTCTTACAACGCTGCGATTTTGCACCCGCAAATTTGGTTACGTCGTAAAGAGATACTAATATTACGCCTATAAATAATCCCTTCATCCATATTCAATGATGAATTACGTTACATTCTTGCGAATGTCATATACACCATAAACCCTTAAATTCGTGAAATTTAACAAATGGGCGATACGAGTGCCTAGATAAAAAACCCGGATGATGACAATTTTTGTTAAGTAAAGTTCATAGAATGAAGAGAACGTTGACATGGACACTTAGACTCATCAACTGTTTGGACAAAGTTTGGGGAAATTGAGTTTGAACGACCTACTTGTAACTTGTTGTTTAGGTTAGTTAATCGCCGACTCTAAAATTACCTAATAATGATAATGTTAGATTGAAAGGTGAACTAAGTAAAACAGCTTTAGTGGGAAATTATAAATAAATGAAGGAAATCATGTCATCATCTATCTAATAGGTAGTCAGGCGATTTAAATAACTTTTAACTTGTTTAGTTTGTCACTTACTTGTTTTGTCAACGTACCAATTCGTTCGCAAATCAGAGTTTCTTTGTTTCTCTTTCCTCACCAAAGCGTCTTCTTTCTAGCCATATTCTTCCCTTTTCGTACAGCTTCTAATGCAGGTCACACTTATTTCTTTTATACTACTCACATATTTGATCCACGATTGATTATAGAGTCTTATTAATTCTATTTTCTTTAACCATTACAAACATACCAACTGTTCTACTTTTTCACTTTCTATATTCATAATCTTAATCGCTACTACATTCTATCTTATTTTTGTGTTTATCAAAAATTTTAAATCAAGAATACTGTAATATTGTATTTATATTCTGTTTACAGAATACAAATACCCACTATTGTGTGTAAAGGGAACATTTCCAGTGTATTTTGCTGTTAATACTGTTCTTATAAACAAATCCCGCGAGAGAAGAAAGGTTTCCGTGTGGGATGTTAGCATTTGTAAGTCTATTTAGTTAGCTATTATTGGAATTAATACGGAACATTTCACACATCTTTATGACACGTTACAATAAAATTTAATTAATAATTTCTTTTTATGGAGTGGAATTGTGGACAATCCCAGCCAGAGAGAGGCATACGATCTATGTATTCGAGATGTGGTGTTGGAGGCGGATGTTAAGGATACCCTGGACTGCGAAACGCACCAATGCATCGATCCTAAGCCAATTACAAGTTAAGACTCGTTTTTCTACCATATGCCGACAACGAATCTTGTATTTTGGACACACAATGCGCAGAGACGACGAAAGGCTAGAAAACTGATCGTAGTTGGGAACACAGCAGGTAAAAGATCTCGCGGCCGTTCACCAACAAGGTGGTCCGATCAGATAAAAGACTCGTCGTCCTCCAAATTTTACTCTGCTTTAAGAGACGCACTGGATAGAAGCCGATGGAGGCAAATCATCCGCTCAGATGCAACCCTGATGGTGAGTACGATCTTCAGACATAAGGGACCGACACTAGGGTGAGAGAGAATAATTTGTTTAGTCAAGAAAACAAAATTTCTTGACTGAAGGATAATAAACAATAGCACTATATAAGTCCTACAATAAGTAATAAAGTAAATTTAGTTACTAGTGTTTTTTTAGGCCGCTGGCCGCTGAGTGTGAATATATTGGTTTAAAGATTTACTAATTACAGGCCGGATTTGTTAATTCCATTACTACGAATACTATACAAATTTACACCAACAAAGTTACAACTGCAATCACTTGCGAAAAAATTTGTGCCCGGTGTATGGCGATCGACTCACCTGTCGCATATGAGACCTAATGAGTTCGGTGAGAAGTAGAAAGGGAACGCTATCTCTATCTACCCCGCTAGGGTTCAAAGGACGTGAGACCTTATCGAGGTTATATTTCTTTGGGCGCGATATGAAAAAAATATGAGAGTGGAATTTTAAGAAAAACGCATGACGGTAACAGAAAAGTAACAGGTTGAAGCTGCACAGTTTTTATGGTATTAGTGTCAACTGGCTTAGAAAGATGGCGCTATTATTTATTTTATTAGTATACTCTTCCGCTTGATCTCATAGTCTAGACGCAAAACTACCGCGGTTCATTCTTAGAAAATAAAGCTGTCTATGTCATTTTAATTTCTGAAACTCATTCATCACCGCTTAACTGGTGCGCCACCAGATTCTGGTTTGTCATATTAATGCGCAACTGGCAACCCGCCAGTATCTGGTGCATAACACCACGATTTAAATAGCTCTTAAAATTAAATAAGAAACTATATTCATCCTTGTCTAACTTATAAGAATCAAATAGAGTATAGTCAAGTGTAGGTGTTTCAACCATAATACAAACACCGCTTCGTAAAAAATTCTTATACAATCGAGTCGACATTTGGCGGTTAGTCGGGGCCACTTCTCCGTGGTGAAGTGGTGTGTTGTTGGCTTGGGTATAAAAATGTATTTGCAGATATTTGTTTTGTATTATTTTTGTAATGTTGCACTATTAGGTCATATAAATAGTAATAAATACATCAACATATTAGTTTATCTTTTTTTATATATATTTATCGATATTGAACCCCAAACCAGTAAAAATGTATTTACCCTAACTTTAAACCAGATTTATAGTACTTAAAATGATTTATTTTCAAGAAATAATGATATCAGATTAATCTACAAACAGTAAAATTAAAATATTTGTGTAAAAAAGAAGTTCCAATAGAATTTTTTTTTAGATAAAAGCATTATAATAGCAATTGACCCATAGTGCGCGCGCCTGTCGTCATACTGCTGCCAGATGTGACATTTTGCGCAAGATGGCTGTGCCAATTTAGCGGGTATGTCCTTCCACTGGCCTGAAAACCTGTCATTAACCGACTTCAAATAATAAGGAGGTTTCAATTCGTTTAAGATTTTTTTAATGATGTCAAAGAAGTGCTATTTCTCAGGCGCGTATTAAGTACACGCACCCATTTTTTTTATCTACAAAGTATGTATTTAGACTTAATACAAGAAATATATAATTAGAAAGTATTTGTGATTTTAAAATTATATATTTAAACTGATTAGTAGTAAAAGATTGTGTATAATATTTTAGTTTCTCATTAATTACAATTTTATGCAACGAAATTTTCTTGCATGGCGTGCAGTATAGTTGGTGAACTTTGGGACTCATGCTGGTTCCCTAATAATTATCATGTTTTTTTTTTTTTTTTTTTTAATGACGAACTACACAGATTGGCCAGAGAAGCTGGCCTTGACTACTCACCGGATTGAGAGGTGGCATAGCTCTTAGGTCGCTTAGCCTGAACCTCTATTGCTAGTAACTCGACACAAGGTCCCCGGTGAAATTAACCTCAGCGGACGGTTACTATGTTACGCGTAAGCATACCGATCCGAGGGCGCCCGAGAGGGCCGAACCACGACTCGGTCGGTTGCTATTTCACGGATAATCTAAGAGACATTCAAAGCTAAACTAACTTTGAGTGCCACTTCGGGAAGCGTTGGCGCTGGGAGAAGAAGTGGCCGAAGAAACTCCAGCAACGCTCCTAACATCTAAGGGGTGGGGCCTGCCCATAAAATAGCGGTAACGCGCAAGGATTATTCGCAACCTCCGATGGTCGCGAATGGACGCTTTGTGGATTTGTAGAGATCTAGCCTGTGCAATGGTAATCGCGTCGTCCGGATCGTCAAGAACGTGTCTCGGCCTCCGGGCGACGCGACGGAATTTATTATAGGAAGGCTTATAAGTGGCGGCACTTACAAGAAGTTTGTTAGAATGTTTGGTGGCAGTCTCGAAAAACCGTCGAGATGCCTGCTTAAAGAATTGGGCTATTGTCGGTAACCCTGTATCAACGTGGAGCTCGCGATTACGTACGAACCACGGCGCACCCGTGGCTCGTCGCAGAAAACGATTCTGAATTACTTGTAACCTATGGATATGTTTATGGGCGGCATGCGCGAAGACCGGGCTCGCGTACGTCATAACGGGACGTATAACTGCTTTGTAAAGTGTCACCTTATTACGGAGGGACATTTTACTTTTCTTATTAATGAGGTGATATAGGCGACCCATAACGTAGGCCGCCCGGTTCCTAACTTGGTCTACGTGAGGGCCGAAGCAGAGTTTGGGATCTAATACGACACCAAGGTATTTGGTTTGTGTAACCCATGGAATAGGGGTACCTAGAAGTTGGACGCAACGAGGTGGAGACTGAAGACGCCTCGTGAAGTACATGGCTGCGCTCTTGGCCGGGTTGATTTCTATTCTCCATTTCCGAAACCAATCCCCTAGGGCATCGGCCGCGGTCTGGAGTTTTAAGAATGACTTCGGGAGAACGCCCGGAAGCATAAATGCCGGTATCGTCGGCGAAAAGGGCTAGCTCTGCTCTACGTGAGCGCGGAATATCGTTAGTGTAGAGCGTGTATAGGACGGGACCGAGTACGGAGCCTTGTGGTACTCCGGCTCGAACGGGACGGGGTGGAGCGCACTCCCTCGACGCGGTACCTGAAGGTTCGGCCGGTAAGAAAATCGCGCACTATGCGCACTAGATAGTCGGGCACCCCAAGCTTGTATAGTTTGTATACAAGCCCGGCGTGCCAGACTTTGTCGAATGCCTTCGCCACGTCCAGGAAGATTGCTCCCGTATGCATGCCAATAAAGGATTTGGCGTGAATGTGCTCCGTGATGCGGAGCACCTGTTGAAATACATGAGTGTTTGGCGCGGAAGCCAAACTGCTCGGGTATGGGAAGCTCTCGCGAGTCCATGAAGGCGCGTAATCGAGCTAAGATAAGCCGTTCGTATACTTTCCCTAAAACGGAAAGAAGACTAATAGGTCTATATGAAGAGGGTTCTGTGCGCGGTTTACCGGGTTTGAAGAACCCTACGACGTCGGCCTCCTTCCACTCGTTGGGAAAGATGCCGTGAGTCATAGCCGCGTTAAATATTATAGCCAGGAGGCGTACGATATTATCGGGGAAACGTCTGGCAACCAAGTTAGGTATGCCGTCTATACCGGGGGCTTTGCGGGGACGCAGATTTTTAATACATCCTCAACCTCGGTGCACGTAATCGTTGGAACGGGATCGCGGATTGGTTTTTCGCCCTACGATGGACCTCGCTCTCTACCTTCAGGAGGTGAGCGGGGTCGACGCGTGCTGGGGAGCATTGAGCCTCGAGACTGTCAGCCAGACACTCGGCCTTCTCCTCGTCCAGTGAAGCTGGTGGGAGATTAGGACGATTGAGGGGTGGCATCCCGGATCGGGGTCGCGTTTAAGCGATTTTGGTAAGCTCCAAAATGCCAGATGTGATGGGCGGATGTCGCTTAGCGTATTGTTCCACCGTTCGTTCCTATAAGCGGCTATGCGTGATTTAACTTCACGCTGCAATTTATGTAGCCGCCTACGGTGACGCTCGGTAGGGTACAAGTCGTAAGCCCTAGTGGCGGCGTTTTACGTCTCATGAGATCACGAATTTCAGAAGGCAGGACCCATCTGTGGTCGTCCACAACGGGTACCTCCTTGGAGCAGTCTTTGATGACCGTCTGAATGTGTCTCGAGGCGCGTGCGCTGCGAGATTTGTTTTGAGAGGAGAATCTACGTTCTCAGGAAACGCTTCTAGATGAGGGGAGCTGGCATCTTTCAATTGGGACTCAAGTTTGTGCCAGTCGATGATGGATTTGGTCTGAGGGCGGTTTGGGCTGAAGGCCTAGCCGCAGAATTACAGGGCGGTGATCCGAGTGAAGCTCGTGTATCACGCACGGGTTACTACTGTAAGGGTGATATGGCGAAGGATAGCAATGTCTAAGACATCCGGTGTATGTTCCACTTGATGCGGAAAATGTGTGGGCTCTTGTGGTCCCACGATCTCGAAGTCGAGGGATCGACCAGAGATTCGAGGGCCAGCCCTCGCGGGTTAGTTTATAGGAGAACCACCGAGGATGCTTGCTATTAAAATCACCGGCTAGAATCGTAGCGTCTCCGAGAGAGAGGAGAGCTTCGAAGTCAGATCTGAGTACTTCTTTGCTACGGTGACACGGAAGGTATACCGAAGCAATGGTTATAGGGAGTGACCTGTCATGGCTAACTGGCAGACCGAGGCCTCAAGGTGCTTTAGTCGCGGCGTGTCAATCGGAACGCAATGCAAAGACCTCCTATAGTAAATGAGGGTGCCGCCGCCTCTGGCGCCGGCTCTATCATTCTAACGATGTTATAATTCGCGATCTTCGGATCGCGCATAGACAGTTTGAGAAAAGTCTCTTGCACTAACATAACGTCGACCTGATATTCGCGTACGAAGTTCGCGACTTCGTCTTTGTTCCTAAGCCCGTTCGCATTAAAAACGCGACGGTAAGCGAACGTGGCTTTATCCTAGCAGTACTACTCATTGTAACGCCTTAAGGACGTGCTGGTATCGGTGTATGACATCTAGACGTGCGCCTGCATTCGTTTTCGACGCATATTCGTTCGCGATGGCGATGAGTTCGTCGATGTTGAACGAGTTAAGGACCGCACTTAGTCCCTCGAAAGCCGTGGGAGAATCCGAGTTAGGTGCCGTGGGCGCCGACGGTGGCGCTGGAGCGGATGGAGGTACCGCCGGGCGGGCGGGCGCGGACCCGTTAGCCGCGGGGGGGCCGCTCGCGGAGAAGTTGAGCGGTGTTAGCCACGCGGGGCGCAGCGGTGGGAAGGCCGACGGTGGCGGCAATGTCGGGCGTTTTGGGGCGGACGCGGTTTCAACGGCCGGCCGTTTACGTTTTGGAGCATTCGGGCATCCTTTATAGTTGGCCGTATGGCCTATCTGTCTGCATAAGACGCAGGAGGGCTCTTCCGTTTGGAGGGCTTTGTCCTTAGGACGAGGACAGTCGCGAGTGCCGTGGTCTTCAAGGCACTTAACACAACGGGGGCGCGCGAAACAATTGCGTGCGGAATGGCCATAGAGTTGGCACTTATGGCATTGCCCGGGCAAGCCTGTTTTACGCGGAGTTTCTACTAAGATTCGGGTAAACCTACACAGGGACTTAATGTCGAAAATGCGCTTTCCCTCGGGGGTGCGCGCTAGCGTCACTTGGACCATATCTAGGGGGGTCTTGTCCCTCTGCCTACGCATGCGGTGCACGGATATGACCGGGAGGCCCTGCTCTTTGAGGTCAGCTATAACCTCTTCTTCTGAGATCTCTGCGGGGATCCTTTTGACGACCGCCCGCAGAGTACGCTCTTCCGGGAGCGCATAGGTAAAAAAGTAAATACCTTTCTGGTGCATATAACCAGTAAGTTTGCGGAAGGTGTCGGCATCCTCCGCCTGAATACGTATTTTGGTGCCCGCTAATGTTGGCACCAACTTAAAATGAGGCATTGCGGATTGGACGCGGGCCCTGCGATCTATCAGTCAAATAGACCGGAGGAGGCTTCGCGTTCGACGCGGTAGGTCCTGAAAGAGGCGCGGCAGGAGCGCGGGTCGCGGCAGTAGATTGAGGCGCAGGTATATTACGCGAGGTAGAAGGTAAAGGGGAGGGCGGCCGAGTTTGCGACGCTGCGGAATCGGCAGGCCCTTTTGAGCCTTAGCCGGTGGAACAGGACTAGTGGAGGGCGATGGTACGGCTGACGCACGCTTCTTCCGTTTATTTTTCCGTTTACGGGTGACCTCCGTAAAGAGGCCGCCCGCTTCGAGTCGGACGCGGAGGCGCTCTCGGCGACCAAGTTTTCGACCTCCATGTCGGAGGCCGAGCCGGCGCGCGGAGAGGGACGTTTATATCTGAGCCCGACGGCGAGCTTTCATCTATGACAACCACGACCACGGGGTCGGGGTTAGAGCCCCTTGAAGAGGGTCGACGCATGGCTTCTTGAGCCTCCGCTACTAAAATTTTATACATCTCCGGGTGTTTCTCCCGGAGACCATTTACCAGAAAGTCGTTTAGACTTCCCATTTTAAAACCGCGGGGGACTTAATAAAACAAGCCTATCACAGGGTCCCGGTGGGATGCCGGGGTGAGTAGCCCTGCCTCCCTCCCCGCCGGGTATAGGCAGGGAGGATATGTGCCTTAGTGTGTCTGGGTGCCAATCTTATTGTGCACCTCAGGTGTGTCCTTAAGACTAATTAAAACTACCCGGGGCACTAAAGGCCAAAACGTAAGTCGACTGTTGACTATGGCAGTAGACCAAAGGCCAACCTTGCCGACCCCTTCCGATTTCGCGATTCCAGAGGGGAAGCGTCAGGCACCGGGACCACCTGTCGTCGGCTTCGTTCACACCGTTAGGTATCCACCGAACGAACAAAGGACTCGAAACAATAAAATAATTAAGTTCTCACTTATACTCAGAGGATCGTAAGCCGTTGGAATGCGGCAATTACGAATTCAGAGAAAAGCACAATGGAGGTGCGCAGCTGTGCTCGCAGGTGCGGTCACAGGTGCGCACGTGGCGTCGCACCCGAAAGGGGCAGCGCTATTGGCTGTCTTATTCGCACAGGGATCGGAGCGACACACGTCCGCTCGCAAAGGCTGCTCGAATGAGACTGGGAATTATCATGTTAAAACTACCGCTGCCTTAGTACTGTCAACCGTCAGTATTTCTATACAATTAAGACATGTAGAACTTTATAATGCTGTTAAAAGTTTTGACAGAATAACCAACGACAAAACGGAACTATGTCATATTTTGATAATGCATTGCATGGTGTACTTGTAAAAAAATTGGAACAAAACTTTGATTTTTTTTAATCGACTTCAAAAAAGGAGGAGGTTCTCAATTCGTCTTAATGTTTTTTTATTTTTGTTTCTTTATAGCTAAGACTAAATCTAAAACTTTTTAGTTTGATGACGATGACTAATAAATGACTAATTTTGGGTTTTACTATATTACTAATTATAATATTAAAAGCAGTGAAAGCCTAGCAATAAGGAGTAATTTTTGGTATTAACCTAACAAAAACACTTAAAAAACTGAATATACACAGATACAGCTATTTAAATGGTAGTAATATAGCCGTGAGCAAAAATAAAGGGTCGGCTAAGAAATTTAGTACTTAGTGTTGCGTCCATGTGGCGATTAAATTTACTGAAATATACCGCCGCACACATGAAAATCTGCAAAATAAAAAATAGCTAGAATCGATAAACGTTGTTAAAGGAATACAAATGGGATTAAGGTTATTCGGACGATATAGAGATGTCAATGTATTTAGACAGGAAGTACTATCGCAAACTTAGTTGTGTTTTGAGAAAAAAAAATTAAAAAGCTCGTCGCAATAATATTTTTAATATATCCAATTAATATATTTTTTGTGACGAACCTACGCTGTCGGTTAGTGGAGCAGGCCGCTAAAGTTTTACTGTAATTTGCGCTTTGGAGCTCTTAGTGTCGCTTCAGCTGTATTGCGAGAAACTCGGCGCAAGAGCCCCCACTGCTTGAGGAAGCATACCAATTCAAAGGGCACCCGAGAGGGCCGAAGCACGACATGATCGGCATCATTTATCAGAAACTAGCACGACGTTGAAATTGCTAGCTTTAAATGGCATTTCGGAAGGCGTTGCTCTTGGGACAAGAAATTCCAGCAATGCTCCTAACATTGAGTGTGGGGAAATACAATTTATATCTAAAACCCTTGGACTTTAAACGTCTCTACTGTGGGTGCATGCTACGAAACTATGTTTGGAAACTGCTTAAAGTAATTGGTGGGCGATCTCGTATCTACCTACCTGGAAGTTTCTAATAACTTTTATATAATGGTGTTCGTAAAGTCGTATAATTAACGTTCCAATTATTATAGGAAGTACTACGGATGTTAGAAAAACTTTGTTTGAAACTTTCCTCCAAAATTACTATGATAGATTATTGTACTACGAGTATAACTACCAATATAGTAGTTACGTAAACTTGCCTTAAAAGTATCTAAAATTCTGAGGATTTTGTTTTCCGGTTATTAAGTTTGACACGGAAGCATTTACCAAAAATTGATCAGTTAAGCAGTGGTTATTAAATTGTAGTTAATTGGCACTTTTAATAAAAATACATCGGTAAAAGGTGATATAAAAATATGTAAATGTATACAATAGGAAGCAAAAGTCTTGTATATTGTATGTTTTTAATTCGCCACAGTCACCGCATCCATCGAGCGTACACTAGATTTCCTATTCATCATTCCACCGATAATGGAACAATCCTGTCGTAGCCGCGAAGAGGGGCTGTCAACGCTAGTCGTAATGGCATATTATTATACCGCTCGACTCAGCAAAAACCCATCCTTGTTAATATACCGAGGGGACGACAGAGTCAATTAATGCTCTTAAGGAAAGGTTTGTTTAATTATTTAAGTTTATAGTTTAATTTATGGGGAAATATAAAGATATTTCTCAGTAAAGTAAGAAAAAAAAGCTTTTGTTTTGAACCGATTTCCTGATACTCAATTTCAAGACATTGATATTAGATTTTTTTTTTCAATAATTTATTTATTTATAAAAAAGACAGCTAGCAAAATTTCTTTTTTTTTCAGAAAATATTACTAACATTCTTGTTAACCATTCCAACTAAGCATTAGCTTGTGCTAGGTGATGGTTCTCGTCAACAGTCGAATGGTCGATTCAAACCTGCGACCTTCGGATTCGCAGACCGTACTCTAAGCCATTAGGCTATTGACGATGATATTTCATATCATTTCATTACTCTTTAAGCTGTGATTACAATTCACAATGTGCAACATCTCTAAATATAATTGAACAAGGCGTAGGTATAACCAGCCCGGTATTACCGGTTCATTGTGAATCCACTACTTCCCCACCCTTCACTACCCTTACACTCTTCTGTCTTCGTGACACTGAACTACTGAATGTCAGTCATTACACAGCTCAGAAACTTTGATTTTATTAGTCTACCAGGTTAAAGAATTTATCTACTTTTCTTTATTACATATCCAATAAACAAAAACTTCTCTTGCATTGAATCACGTAACCGAATATGAAAATTAACATGAGTATACCGAGAAATAGACTATTCCTCGGTATAAACGTTTTCGAATGGGAGAGTAATTCGTAGAAAGAGCGGTAATATACAGCTACAGGTATACAATATTTTTTTTTAATTTAAACTTTAATAGTATGTACCTAACGATGTTTTCTTTCACGCTTGCAATATTGCGTTTACAATGCTTACATAAAGTTGTAATTTTAAGAATTAAAAAAAAACAAGAATGTTACAATTTGTCATTTGTAGCTTGACTATTAACTAATATCTTGATTTAAGAGAGACAAAAAAAGGCAATAAAGGAGGCCTATATTAGATCAAAGAAAAGAAATGTATTTGGAAATTGATATCAACGAAAAAGGTAAAGATAATAATAACATAAATAGCAAAAGTAATAGTAGTAGGAGTCTCACCAGTCGGAGTAATTGATTCTCTATTTGAAATACGAGGACAATATTTTTCGCTTAAACATTCGAATGAATAATTCAAATTGCTGGCAAAATAAATGGGGTACATTTTTAAAGATCAAATCAAGCTCCACTGAAACCGCATAAAGTAGGGGGAAATCGCGCGCTGCCTAGGGGGTAAATGCACGGATATTAGTTGTATTACGTGAATTTCAAATAGCAATATAAAATGCCACCATTCTAAGGCTTGTTTATTTCACCTTATTTTGAAACGTATGAAGAGAACGGCCGAATTAAAAAAAATGTTCTCAAAATTTGTGTCAATTCAAATTGGATGAAGCCTTCTTCACTTCTTTCACTCTGTTCTAGGAAAGCAAAAAATACTGTTTCTTTTTCGTTCTTCATATAGCTAAAATTGCTATTAAAATTTCCTTTTCTTGTCTTGGTATACCAGTTCATAATTTTTACTTCATTTATCAGCACGACTTGCTAATTCATTATAGTTTTTTTTTTTTTTTAATTTTAATAATGTTTTCTAACTTATTTTATGATTATTTTTATAATGTCAGATTTTATCATATACATTTAATAAACTTCAAGTTTTTGTTGTTGTTCCTTAGTTACACTATAATTGATGTTAAGTAAATTCAGTTGACAAAAAATGTATTAATAAATTTAACTTTTACTAAGAAGCTAGGATACTGTTTAAAATTGTAAGACATTGTTTTTAAGTAATAAAGCCTTACACTTTTATTTGTATAACATCTGTTGCCCTATAAGGATGATATTTTCTAAGAAAAAATCTAGATCTAGAAAAAATCCTCCTAAATAAATAAAAAAAAAACTTGTTTTGATGATTCACCTAACATAAAGAGATAGGGTGTATTAGAATGAAATGAATTCTAAAAAGCTTCTAGTTATTTTTTTACTATTTTTCAAAGCTGATAGGTTAATGTGACCGTACAAAGCTCCTTTTTATTAAGACAAAGTTATGTAACGACTAGCGTATTTCATTGTTATAGCTACTAAGTGGGTCGTAGTTGGCTGCCTCTCGAACCCCGTTGACATAGGGTCACTGAGAAGGCAAACAACGCTTTCAGTTCAATAGGCAACTTGGCCGTAAGAGGATTGGCAGCGGGCATAATGCGACGCCCGTCGATTTACGTTGTTGTCTCTGAAAATATCCAATGTCCAAACGTAAATGTAACAAGTACAAATACTAAAATGCTATTAGTGATTTACGGGCGTAGTAGACTCGTATTAAAGTGTATGATAGTACGTTATGTTGGATACTAAATAACCAATTAAGTAATATTTAAATAAACTCAAATAATAAATTAAATATTAATAAAGCGTCAATAGCCTAATGGTTTAGAGTGCGGCCTGCGAATCGTAAGGTCGTGGGTTCGAATCCACCATTGGACTATTGCCGTGAACCATGTCCTAGCACAAGCTTAAGCTTATTGGAATGGTTAACAAGATTGTTAGTAATATTTCTGAAAAAAAAAAGAAATATTGCTAGCTTTCTTTTAAAAAAAAAAAATTAAAATTTAAAAAAATTGTTCTTCTCCTTAAAGTGGCCTCTACGACTAACGAAGTTTGGTAGGCAGTTCATTATATTCTTCTGTCTTTTACGAGATGAAACAGGTGGGTGGTACTCGCAATTTCGGTCCACTCTTTGATTGTACAGCATGATTTCCTACTTCCTTTTTTTATATATATGCTATGTCTAGTTCCCCCAACGTGGGTGGTCAGGGATATTGTCTTTCCTTTCTTTCTTCCTTAATATTATTACAAAAAGATACATATCATATATATCTTACATTTATATCGTTCTTACTATCTATTACATTCTATATTTTATCATATTTTTCTTATATTTGTTGCTTACATTCTCTAATTTTACTCTAATACATTCTCATATTGATCTATCTCTTATTTTATTCTAATTCTATTCTTATTACATTTATCTAAGTTATTCTTTACTCTACCTTTGCTATTTTTATGTACCATTTTTCTTTTAAAATAATAAAATAATAAATATATTATTCATATTCAATATTTTTAATACATTTTCTTCTTTTCTTTTCTGCTATCTCTATGTTTGGGCTTTCCACATCCATTGCTAGAGCAAATGTGTAGAGAGCTCCTTTTATGCCACTGTCTTATTTCTATTTTCCTACTTCCTTTTTCTACCGACTTTGTCCATCAATAACATTTTACAAATTCGGTAGCATTTGTATAAGATGAGAATCGCACTTTTAATGTGAGGTTAAGTAGACAAATAATAAACCTTCAGTCACAAATTCTTTTACATCATTTTCAGTAAAAAAAAAGGAAAACTCTCACCATTCAGAAGAGTAGACAGACCACATGCTGATACTTTTGAATTTAACTTTTATAAACTAGTAAGATAATTTTTTTACTCATGAATTAAGTTTGATGAAGAACAAACAAGTTGGATGAAGACAATAGAGGCAACGCATTTTTTTATTTAAAAAAAAACTGCGAGGACGGTTTGGCGGAACTTGATTTGCTCGTTGGGCACTAGTGAGAGAAAATATTTTATTTATAGTCAAAATCACCCACGACGACGTACACAAAGAAACATTCAAATGTTATTTCTCAAGCAATAAAATATAAACGGACAGGAGGACAATATGGTAATAACTATTTATTTGTTTGTGAAATATAGTTGATGCATATTTATATGGCAACAATTCTAATCTCACAAACCGAATCATTCTACAAACGTAGATAAATATTTTAGACATCTTTCAAATATGAAAAAAATGGAATTTAAGTATTCAACATATGAATTCAGTGACCATTATTAAAAATATAAGGAGTAAATACTACTTGAAGCTATTAACTATTTTTGGAAATATCAGCAATTAGGTTAGGTTAAGAAAAATCACAGGTCAGCCCTGTAGTTTGGGGCTCACAAGAATAAGAATCCCTCTGCCTGTCGTAGAAGGCGACTAAAAGGGGCCTCGGGTTCACTGGGCGACAAGAGTGGGGGCCTTAGTCGTCCGCCAAGGTGGACCCGGCATGAAAGCGACATCGGCAGGTCCGTGTCGCCTCCACTGCGAGGGCATATGAAAGGGGAATAACCACCCCTCCGGGACTTGCCCTCCTGAGAGCACGGTTCAGAGGGACTCCGGTATGTTCCTCTGGAGATCCCGAAGCCCCTCACAATGCACCGAGAAAGGGACGCCGTTGAGGTTTTAGTGGGTAAAAACCCCACATAACCTCGCCTTCCCCCCAGAAGTTCCTTCCCGTGAACAAAAAAAAGAAATATCACAGGAACTCAAGTTCTCATCACTATTTAACCTGAAATAATTTAATAGTAGAATAAAGGTGTGCGATTGTAGAGGTCGAAGCCTATTTTATGTAAAGCTTATCTGACCAGATAGCGAATCAACGGACATCTTAACATAAACATTAATAATACTTAGAGTCCAAGATATAATGAGAAATATACGTGATATAAAATTATTGGTACAGGCCATTTGATTTGTTTTCTCCTAATTTAGATAAAGTCAGTATTGTGCTCCTTTAGTAATCGTAAATATGCTATGAAAAACCCTCACTTTTTTTCTACCTCTCGCGGGGTAGACGTAGGCGTAGGTAGAGATCATACCGGAGTAGAAGAAGTAGAAATAAAGCGGTTTAATTCCTCTATTTACCCAGCTATACAAGCAATGATACCCTTATATGTAAGCTAAGTTCGTCTTCACAGTCTTAGCTCCGGTAATGTCAGCCAATTTACGTGTTTTAATTTCGTAAATTTGTGCTCGGTATACGGTGATAGGCTCACTACCTGTCTCACATGGTCTCTGTTTACTCCATAAATAAAACAAATGATAAGACGTAATATTATTTTTTTATATCGCAGTCAACAGAGATAGCAATATATCGAAAAATGGAAGAAGTTCAATTTCAACACACGTTACCAACCTGAATAAAATAAAAGTCACGATTGCTAGTAGTGAGGTAATTATGAAGAAAGAGGAACTAAACATTATCTATCAACTCAAACATTAATAAGAATACACTTCAATTTTTTTTTAAAGAAAGCTAACAATATTTCTTTTTTTTTTCAGAAATATTAATTCCAACTAAGCTTAAGCTTGTGCTAGGACATGGTTCACGTCAATAGTCGAATGGTAGATTCGAACCCACGAACTTACGATTCACAGTCCGTACCCTAAACCATTAGGCTATTGACGCTTTGTGTGTTCTTACTTCTCATTAATGAAATTTTAAATACTATCTCTTCATCGTTATCTTTATTTCTAAAATCTAAGGCATTAGTAGTTTCAACGTCTTTTGCTTTGTATTCTGATTAAAATAATATTGCTTCGATTTAAAATATGGAAAATGTACGAGAAATAATAAAGTCGAGAAAATATAATCTTGCGGATGCGGCGTCATCACTTTGCTGTGAGTAGTGGTAGGAAGGAAAATAATCTAAGAAAAGCGCCTTGCAGTATAAGTGGATGCGGAAGCTACGGGAAACAAATGAGTTACAAAGTATACTAGTAGTATATAATAGGAGTAGTCTTTGAATACACGGACTATTAACACCTTGTTTATTCTATATAAATGGTGTTAATAGTCCGTGGACCGTGTTTTTGAATGAAATGTATTAATTTTAGTTTGGATATTGAATTGTAAAAATCAGAAATAAAGCAATAGTAAGAATTTCTGATTTCTCTGTCTAGTATCAGTCACTCATGTCTGAGAATCGTGGTCACCATCAGGGTTGCATCTCGATGGGATAATCTGCCTCCATCGGCTTCTGTCTAGCGCGTGTCTTACGACAGAGGAGAATTTTGAGAACGAACAGTCTTTTATCTGACCATCTTATTGGTGAACGGCTATCTTTTACCTTCGGTGTTCCCAACTACGATCAGTTTTTTCAGACCTTCGTCGTTGTCATAGTGTGGTCGATCGCCAATAACGAATATTCGGCATGTGATAGACAAACAAATCTTAAGTATAATATAAAATACCTTGAGAAATATTTTATGTATTTTGTTTAAGTGTATAAAATTGTAAAACAAAGCTATAAGCAGTTTTATGACAAAAATTATTAAAACGTAAATTTTTCACTATTTATTTATTTAACCGTTGGAATTAATAAAATAACGATTAATTGTTTGATTTGTAAAATCTTACCATTTTGTTTATTGTATATGTTGACTGACCAAGTCGCAAAGATACAAAATCTGATATTGAAAACCTTTTTGTATACGCTTAGTCCGAAAATAAGCCTGCATTGCATTTATTATTCAACACGTTGTGGTTTCACCGTTGAACGCATGAATAAGCAGGATTGGCCGAAAAAGTTCTAGACTCCACCGCATACCAGGGTAAAGGCTTATATTTGTCCTGAATTTTGACCGGTGAGTGAGTTAGCCACAAGTCATCATCATTATCACTACTACTTCTTCAGCTATCTCTCTTAAATCTTCCATCTCAGTCGAAGTAAGGAAAGGTCGTTCGAAGGAAGTATTTCGTTACATAATACAAATCAATGAGAAACATTGACACATGTCTATATTTTTCTTAAAAGGTCCTTATGAGATTAGAATCTCTCTGTAACTTATAGGAACCATATAAATTCAAAAGAGGTTAACTATATTTATACCTGTCGGGAAAAATATAAAGAGAAGAAAAGATATACGTGTCGCCTGGGATTGAGTTGATTGTGTGCCTGTTTTCAGTCCAACTGCAATTGCTTGGCCTACATTACTTCTTAAACAGTATCAAAGTAATACCGGTAGAATAATTGTTTCTGAAGAAGTCTTTGAGTAAGTTAATAGAAGTTAAGATTCAGTCCTGCTAGCATGCAATGAGTCAAATCAAATCAGTACAACAAAACAGAACCTACTGTACAATTTTGTGTTAAAAATTTGCAACGAATGTGGAAAAATTTCTCTCGAACGAAATTTCAGGAACGGATGACGCAATCGAATTTGTTCTGCCAATCGATGCGCCTTGATGTAACTTAGGTTATATTAGATTTTGGAGGAAATCAGAATTGTAGCTATTTGAAACACAAATAATTTGATTCTGTATTGATTTTTACTAGCGGCGGCTATTACGATCGAGTGGGTTGCTTGTTTGTTTGCCCCTTCCTACATAAAAATCTGGCAACCATTTGGTAAACTAATTCCTTCTTTGGATAAAATTATAATAAGGAATTATGTTTTCTTTACTTTCTATAGGAAAAACAAACTTTAGTTCTTTTAATTCTAAATGGTTATCGTCGCACAAGAACATACACAACACCTGCGTAATTGCAGATGTATTGCAAGGAAATAAAGGTCTTTTATTGAATGTCTCTAAGTCATATGGGTTCGGTAAAATTGCTTATGACAGCTGACTTCACAGATACGTCGTTAGGAAACATAATTACATTAAAATTATACTTGTGTAAGGCCAATCATGTTAATTTTGTCGACTTGATACTAAATTCGAGTAGACGCTGCCTCATTTATTACATCTTAGATATATGAACTTCTTGCGTAATGCATATATAGTAAGTACAGTACAGTACTTTGTTCTTTAGCTAGCGACATTGTATACCTAAGAAGGTAATAAACTGGTATTGCTAGTTATAACAGATTCTTACCGACCGGTAGCTTACGACTCCGGAAGTCCGATAAATATAAAACAAAGAAAAAAGTTTGAGAAACTTTTTCTTACTTAAAACTTGGAAAACACAGGAGAGTTTTTTGTTCGAATCAAGAATAAATGAAAAATATTGATTATTCGTAATGAAGCGAGGGAATGAGAATATCCTTTGGGAGGCAAATTAACAATTGAATTAGACATCCTTGTTCCATTCCCATTCGATGCAAGACACACGTGTGTTTGAACAAATGTCTAAGTTTAGGTATACTGTATTGTTTGTATTGTATTCTCTAACGAGAGCGCAGTCGAATCTTACGTTGTTACTGCATATAATATGGATCAGTTTTGTGAAAAGAGATGATGTTTCGTTGCTGCCTTTAATACCAGTGGTGTCATTTTACGCATTTCTTCGCGGTCGGTTATTATTAAGTAATACCAGATTCATATGGTTGCTCCTTCCCTTGTTTAAAAAAACAAAATCTGAATAATAAACAAAACCTCTTGTAGTGATTTTATACAAATCGTAGTACATCATTTATATAATAAAAAAGTTCTCACGTCCTTTTGAACCCTAGCAAGGTTGATAGAGACAGTTTCGCTGTCCAATTTTCACCAAGCCACATGTGACAGATGATGAGTCTATCGCCATACACCAGGTACAATTATCTTAAAATCGAATAAAACGGCAAATAATTGGTATCTGCTAGGATTAGAACCCGCGATCATCAAATAGATCGTAAGTCGGACTAGGCTATAAGCTAAAAGCAGAGCTTTTAAGTATTCTGTCTTATTTTATTGATATTGATGACAACGAGCGTAATTATCTTAATATCAAGTTGATTTAATAAGTTCTTAAGATAACCACAAATAATCGTGCGCTAACGACGACAGCAAAAGCTTCACGCTGCGTATATACGGGATAATACGTGATAAGCTGGGGCCAAGCTAAGCATCGGTTACGCCACAAATACTCGTATAGCAGGTAAATACTATAATAGTTTCTGGTTATCGGATTCCTTCGGATTTGGCAGAAAGCTTTGCAAAAACTAGTGCCCGATAATTGGCGATAGGATATTTAGAGTCCAGTAAGCCTAGTCAAAGGATTTGTGACCTTTTTTTCATAATAGAAAGGAGACAGCGTGTCTGAAACGTCTTTTTCATTAATAAATCCAATTAGGGTCGTAAATTTAATACCGCCTAAGTAAGATTAATCCTAATTTTATTTAATACCGTAATGGAGGTCATCCATAACTGTCTCCGTATCCCGAGATGCCTGCGGATATCCGCGGATGAGTCACGGACTGAGCCGACCCCTGTCCGTTTTGTTTGTGATTCTTCCCCTTGTTAACTGAATTATGTTTTAGAAATACGAGAACTTCTTATCTTCAACCCTCTTTATAAATCTCATTCTTAGTGATTTTGCAAATTCGTTTCGCTCTATATTACAGTCGTTCGCTCGGTGAAAAATTTACGGCTTCCGTTTTTATATAACATTCCTCCGCCGCAATAAATTTTTGAATATTTTGAATATTTTGATTAATTGATTTAGTGTTCCATGCTGATATATTTTTTAAATATGTGGTTTTGCATTCATCAAATGTGCTACATTTAAAAAGGGTAGTAGAATCATTTATATTTTTTATTTATGAAAACCAATGAAAAGAAATATCATATATAATGCGGTAATATTTGTATTACTTAACATAATTAATATTTTTGATTTATTTTAAAGCGAAATTTTGCGATAAAAAAAATAAATTTGGAAAACCAGTGCGCTAGCTAAATTTTGTTTTAATGAAATGTCTTATTTGATTACGCAAACAAATTTCCTTGATAATTTACAACGTTGATATAATAAATCCAACACACACGGTAAAAAATCTGCAAAAAAATTTTTGTTTTACTTGTAGCAAACTTTTAACTAGTTGCCCAGAAGTTGTGTAAAAATAATAATTGTTTTATTTACTCACCAGTTGTAATGCAGCAGGTTGTCAACAACGCTATCCAAATTACACAGTATAAATGTATAAAAAGAGTCATTTTATCGCGTTCGCATATAAAGTCAATGGAGTGCAATGGTGTTTGGGCGCGTAATTCACCTATATTGTGTGACGCTGACGCGTGCGTGTAGAGTCGCGGGAACGTCGAGCGAGCGTGCCATCGCTGGGCAGGCTACGGAGGCACTGCCGCGGGGCGCCACTCCGCCGCTCTAACTACCCCGAGCCAGATAAACAAGGGCGAGAAAACCGGGAACAGGCAGACATACCGTCTCGCAAGTCTTTATAGCCCGGGCCGAATAATGGCATAATAAAATAAGACAAAAGACGGCTAGCTAAAGAACGGAGCCAGTTTTAGACGAGTCGCTGTCAAATATGCATAATCCGACGAATAAATGAATAAATGTAGTCGCTTCCGTGGACGGATCTGTGTTTTATAACTTTATATATATGTTAATAAGGGTGCAATGCACATTTTTATATCACTCCACAACCTTTTGGATTACTCATGTAAGAACATCGCCGTCCTAATTACGTTTGTATCACAATAGCGGAACAGTATGTATTTTAAAGTAAGGAAGTAATTCTGAAGAAATAAAGTTGTAAAATTAAAACAGTAGAAAACTTTAGCAATCTCACCCCATTGATGAGAATTTATTTCACTAACAAAGTGGTAAATAGTTCTCACTTCCTTTTAATTCTAATGGGGCAGATAGGGATAGTAATTTCCGAGGTTTTAAACCGAGATACGGGATATAATCCGTTAAGTTAATATTTCTGGTTTCCTCATTTTCTCCTTTATCGCCGAGCGCGTGTTTAATCAGCATTTGAAATTGCAACAACCAAATTCACTGGTGCCAACACCGGGAAGGAGTTAAGGTTGTTAGCGTAGTAACAATGGATTATTAATTATTGGTTCAAATTATAAAGTAAATTATTAGCGATAAACAAATACTACATACTAATCTAAAATTCTATATAACTATATGTATATTTAAATGATATATTTTATTCCATAGTATTATTATTTTATAAAGGGACAGTGATACCTATTACTCAACAAAACCTTACCACAGTACATGATGTCCTACTCGTAGAATAATTTACTGTGTACTATGTTGTGGCTTAGGGGTTCGACTTACGATATGGACACGAGTTCTAATCCCAGACGGACGGCTTCTTTGTTATTATATTTTTATACTATTCAATAAATTACAGTTTTTTTTAAAGTACAGTAATTAATCAGCTAATTTTGTGACTGTAATGTCATAAAAAGTGAAAAGCCAAAAACTGACTCTGTCTAGCCTGTCAGCTTTAAAAAGGTCGTGAGTACAAAGAGCTTTTGTTAACTTTATACTTCTTGTTTGGAATGTTCTAGTGGAGCAAATTAATTTCGAATTAATGTTATCTCCGTGAGTAAGTCATGCATAAATTATGTACTAGTATTGTTGTAACTGCTAACACCTCTGTGTGAAGAGCGTGATGCTTTATTTACATATTAAGAATTTAACTATTTTATCATGCTCTTTGCAGTACGATTAGATCAAATAAGTCTCATTTGTCAGGAATATAGTCCCAAAGGGAATATCCGTGAGCTTTGAAGTGGTGGAGAAATTAAGTAAGAAATAATTAACTCGACGGGTAGACAAGCTCCTAAATCTTTAATAGATAACATTGTTCCTAATGTGCGCTGACTGTTGTAGCCTAGTGTCCGCAACGTTTTATTGAAATCTGTTATGTATGTATAAGTATATGTTTGTATAGACTTACCCTTTTACAGTATATTTTTATAATCATCAGTTATGTGATATGAACCTTGTTGGAGACAACTGGTGAATGATATGACCTCGCTGTAGCATGTCATTATAAGTGCCAACTGACTCGAGTCAATAGATTTCTTAAATACACAAAATGACTTAGTACTATTTGTGTCTTTTTTTTTTTTTGACGGGGAAGAAATCTTCAGAAAAATACCCCGCCTTCTGGGGGGAAGGCGGCGGTTATGTGGGGTTCTTACCCACTAAAACCTCCCCGGTGGCCCTTTCCTCGGTGCATGACGAGGGGCTCCGGGATCTCCAGTGGAACGCACCGGAGCCCCTCTGCACTGTGTTCAAGGAGAGCACGTCCCGGGGGGGGGGAGGTTACTCCCTCCCCCCATGTGCCCTCGCAGCGCAAGGCGACACGGGCCAGCCGATGTCGCCTTCTTCGCGTGTCCACTTCGGTGAACGACTCAGGCCCCCACCCTTGCCGCCCAGTGGAGTACTATTTGTGTCTGGTGTAAGGTGATGAGTTCACGAGCCACTTCAAGCGTTAGCTTAGTTGTCATGGTTAACATGAATGTTAATAATAATATTCCTAAAAAAGATTATTTCGTTAATATATTTTTTTTAACATTACAAGACATTAGCATAAGTATCACTAGGGCATTAATGAAAAATAATATCATTTAAACATATAAGTGATTTTTGTCGGAGTGTACAGCGATTGCTGTTCGCTACCCTTTTACCAAGCTTACAAAGTCCCATAACGACGACATACTAACGTAATATTGTGCTGTATAATTGAATGACAGTCAGTTTTTTGTGGATGTATGTATTTGATCAACTAATAGTTTATGAAGCAGCCTGCGGGTCGTCTTCGCCGCCAAGTAGTCGCGCCTTGCTCGTCTCACAGTTTGTTGACCTTAAAATGTAGGATAACGATGTTCGTTACGACCGAACTAGAGCTTAAGTTGTTACAACTAGAGCAATCCGTTCTGTTTGATTATTTATTTGCGGTTTTACTACGCCTCCATTTAACTTATTAAGTAGCGATCGTCTAGTGGCACCCTAAAAGCGTTCGACTTTACTAATTTACTAAGGAATTCATCCCAAGGGGAATCGCACCAACGAGTTAGTGTACAAATAAATACTTTTGAAAATTTACACCCATTGTATTGCTATGAACAAACCACCAATAACACATAGATCTAAATAAGCTAATTGAAAAATGGATAGTGATTGCTCTCTCTGTCTATAATAATATAGTTTATAAGTTAGTACGATAGCTTAATTTTTAACCAATATTTAAATTAAACCGCTCGTCGAATTATTTTGAAGAAAATAAACAGACACCCTAAAATGGGGCTCCCCCTAATCTCTTCTCGTTATGCTCGCGATTTACCAATTACGTTTTATTATCTAAGGTTTCAAACGATTCCCTAATTAGGTATTGAATTCGTTTGTAATTTACTTAAATAAAACCCAGAGGTTGTTACCATACATTACTGAAACGATGATTAGTGTTGCGGTATAAATCTCGTTAATTTTATACCAATATGTTTCCGTTAATCGGATTCTGTAATTCGGTTATCGGATAAAGTAATCTTCTCTAACTCATTTGGTACTTAGCCAGTAAACTACCGAATTACGTTTGGTTGATGTCAATCTATGATGCTATGTCAAAATACCCTAGTATCTGACAGCACCCCTTGGTGCCGGCACAGGGGTTGATTTGGTTGCTAGCGTACTATATAGCTTGAGGCGACCGCCCGGATACTAAGCTACTACGGCACGCTTGATGAATAATATACATGCAATATAAATAATAAAGGACTTCTTTTTCTTCCTGGTAAATCTATATAAATAAGAATGAAGAGCAGAAGAGAGAAATAATGCAAATACGCGCGTAACCTCGGAACGGTCTGCCGCAATCAGTCTTTCCATACGGGTACGATCTAGACACCTTTAAGTCCAATGTGAACAGACACCTTAAAGGCTCACGTGCTCCATCCTAGGCTTCAACTTCGGTTCCATCGGTGACCATCTCGTGGGAACAGTCTGTCTTTGGTGATCCGTCGCCATTTTCTTCTGTCTGCAGCCGTGCGCAGAGCATCGCTAACCGACGAGGCGAGAGTGGTGCCGATCTGGTCAGACCAGCGTGTCTGTGCGATAAAGTATATAAATTACGTTAAAATTAATATTTTAAGTTGGTCGTATGAAGGTCATTTAACGTCCAACTGTTCATTTAGTTTTTAGCTTAATGTTAAAAATAGTTTGTGAGTTCGACAATACGGAAAGCTTCGATCGATCAATTAGCTTTGCTCAGACTAAAAGTTTAGTGAGATTTTTACCAACAAACCGCGCTCATCCGATGCCCATTTGTCTTTTTTGTTTTTATACATTCTGCTTTTTAGGCTTGAATAATTCATTTTGTAAGAGCACTAGTATTTGGTTAGCTGAACATTTTCATAATGCTCTTTGATGTTCCTTACTCATCTTGATCTTTATCTAACTTTTGATTGCTTGTCTTAAAGTTAAAGTTACAGTCAGTTACATATATAATATATTTGTCCCAATGTTGGGTGCAGGCCTGTAAAGAGAGTACAAGGGCGCCACGCGTACCTAGTGTGATTGGCAGACTTCACTTGCCCTAGAAAAAATGTGCTAAGATATGTAGGTTTCCTCACTATGTTCTTCTTCACCGCCGAGCGCTTGGTGCTTGTCTTAATGTTGAGAATATATCTAAATATTGTTGGAAAAAGTAGTTTGTTTAGATAGTAGTAATGTAGTTAAAGATATCAACCGCTAAGACGTTTCAGGAATTTCAGGCCTTCATTGTACACAAAGCACAATTATTTGTAATAATAATCTTTATTGAACACAGCTAGATACATTACATATTGACGTCCTGTCCCCTAAACAAGGAAATATATATTTTGAGACAACACTCTCCTGCTAATCGAATCCTCCTGCAAAGGCAATGGCCACCCCATGTGTTATTTTTTGACTAGAAAACGTTTAAAACCGTAGGTCAAAGACAAATCACATAGTAATTGAACCCACATTGCTTTTGTCTTTAATTCAAATTACAGCCTTTATTTGAAAATCCTGCCGACCGTACATTGTCATCAATCAATAATGAATTAACAGTTTTGTTTCTACTACCTATTTATTATATTAAAAAGTGAACATATTTTTCTTTATATATTCAAATAAAGTGAATACAGATTTAGTTTAAAAAGACGAGGCAGTACAATAATTTAATGAGTCTATGGTATACAACTCTGCTACGCCGTAGACATCTTGCGAAAAGTTCTCGTACAGCATGAAAGTTGATAAATCAGCAAGAAAATGCAGATTGAAGGAAAGCTATTTCCAACAAAACGGTCCGCATTGGCCCAGAAATTGGTTCCTCTTCCCGCTCCACTGCCCGAAGAAAGTTTCTACTCTAAAACCTATTTTTATTATTCCGTACTACTTCTTGTTTCGAAAGATGTTTGGCTTTAATCTTAACTGGAAATTTGTCAATGTTGATTTTTATATAAGGTGGTTTTGGGTCTTTCAAATGTGAAAAGAGGTTTTATTAAGATTTCTTTTAGCATGTTATATTGAAGATATTATTATAATTTGAGTAAATAATAACTTTTAGTTGCCCTTAATAACTGTAGAGATAGTCTATAATTTTTTTTTTTGTTGCGCACAGGTATATTAAATTTTCTGCTGTGGGTACTAAACTTTAACGAAGGTAAAGAAAAATAAAATTGTCTATGGTCAAGCTTGTTCTCTTGTCTGAAAAAGACAAAAGCCTTATCTCTCAGCCTTCATTATTTCCAAGTCCGTCCGCAGTATTATGCGAAACGTTACGGCAGATGGATCAGAAAGATAAATCTGACGTCTAAACATGTTTACGCCTAAAGCGCTTACCTTGAGCGGATTTTTCATATTTCATTCATACGAGAACGTCTTGATCGCATAATATCTTGCTATATTTAAACTTTGGTCTGTTGTAAACTATCAGTTATCTCGTTATATATTGATGATTTAAGGAAATTTAAATACTTTAACTTCGCTACAGCCGAGAGAAAGGTAGCCCTCGGTGCAAATATTTATGAAGTTATTGATTGCAATTATAAGTATTTATTAACTACGCGCTCGACATTGAAAGAAGATAATAGGATAGGAGGACGATAAGAAGATCTGTGATAGCTAAAAAGTTGCTTGACATATCTGGTGACCAGAGGGCTGGCTTATACCTTGCACAGAGGCTAAGCATTGCCATGTAACGTTGCAATGCCACCAGCACGCTGCCAAGCGACGACGGTTAGGTTAGGTTAGGTTATTTTTTTTTTTGTAAATATTTTGTAAAATACTATAGTAAAAATATGATTAAGAAAAAAAACACCTTATTTTGTAATTAAGTTTATTCACTCGGGATGAGAAATGTGTCTTTTATCTACCAAGTCGATGCGTAATGGTTATTATCCGATGATTACACTGTGCTGATTATTTTTCTAACGTCGTTATTATTGTCAATATGTTAATAGTTGTTTGCGTTAAAACTCAATCCAAAGTAATACAAGTGCAGTAAAATCTATGAAGTACCATGTCCGAAAACCGTTCGTTACTTCTAAAATATTTTCCCTCATAACGGTATCAAAATACATAAATAAGCTCCTCCTTTTAACCCTAGCGAGGTAGACAGAGACCTCTTTCGCTGTCGCTTTATATCACTTATTAGGTCCCATTTTTGACAGGGGGTGTGCCCATCGCCATATACTGGTCACAAATTTTTGGCAAGTGATTATTTTTTTAGCTTAGAAAACCGGAAACATACCCAAGGCCCACCATATCGTAGTAAGAAACGCTGACAAAATACAATAACAGGAAACATTGTGATTGAATTTAATTCTCTTAATATTTCATTAAAACAAACGAAGTGCAACTGTGAAAAAAACCGCATCGCTGGAACTTGTTTTTGTCACTTCCCCACATACAAATTTATTAGCCTTCACGCTTATCTCGACAAATGTCTCACTCAGTGGGCTTCTGTGAAATTATTCGCATTCCGTCCATGAAGTTGTGCATAGTTCGCCACATTTCCATTGTTGGGGAAACGTAGTAACCCGTCCACGAATGTTTGAAAAATTCTTTTAACTGTGATATTTGGAAATACGGAAACAATTGTAACGTACAATTTTAAATTTTCGTTATTTACTAACTCAACAAATACTGGATGCGTAAAATTTATGTTGAATATTTAAAAGATCTGTTTTTTTTTTTTATAAATTGAAAGCATCGGCTGCTCCATCTACGCTGTACTCGATGGTAACATTCTGAATTCATGAATGTTTTATTGCGGAGGCGACGTGGAGTTAGCGAGAAAAATGTACCGCCATTCATTCACGCTCGTCAGGGACACTAACTGCGTGTTCTGCGTTGTTTGGATTTAGTGTGATAAATTTAAACTTCCCCATAGTGTGATAATGCCGTCATTAACTTATTAGGAGCGTGTTTATTATATTCCTGTCTGAGAAAAATTATAGGAAGAGTTCCTAAAAGAAGCTACTTCTAGAATATAGAGAGATAAACTTTGTATTCGATATATTAAACATTAATAATACAGTTATAATCAACTTGTGTAAAAACTAAACTTAACTTAAATATGGGCCACCTTATCGCTATAACCGATATCTCTTCCAGGCAACCCTGTTGCTCAGGCGTGGTAAAACAATTAAATAAACAACATATTAATTAGAAAAGTCAATAATAAATATCACTAAGAATTGTTTTTAGTTAAGACCGAACTTCATTTAGTTTAGATATAAACAAAAACAATATATAAACGTACGTATTATGCAAAACTAACATCACTCAAATATATATTTACTTATATATACATATTTAAATAAAAACAATTAGTCCATTTAGCGAGCTACTTCGATTTAAAAATACCAAATGGTTACGCCTCTATTACGGGTAGTGTTTTAAATTGTATCTATTATATTCGAATAGCATTCGAAAACTCGACTGGCTGGAACCAATGAGTTTCCGTTCCTTGGTTTCTAACGTTCAAAACAATTACGATCACATAATTGGAACTTAATATATCTGTCTAATAAGCCAGCGTTAAAAGGACGTGGACCTTATGATACAATTTTTAACGAAAGAGGATACAAGGCAAGCCTTTTCCTGCTCCTTTTTGAACATTTCATTTACTCTCTTTAAGTAACTTATATCGTTCAAAGTTATTAATACAGTGTAATCCCAGAGGCAAAGAGATATCAAGGAATTAAATTATCTTTAGGTAGAAGATGCAAAAATTTTGCTTAAATAACATCTTAACATTCAAATTAACTACAGACGAGGGAGTCTTTAGGAATAAAATCGAAAAAGAAATATGAAATCCATTTGCTTTCCGACCTTTTACATAATTTACCGGAGGCCATTTTACATTCATTTTCATGAACCTGCTACCTTCACATTTTCTAAGCAAATTAAAATATAACGTATACGGAAAAAAAAATTGCAATTATCAATGGCTGAAAAAACAATGAATATAATTATATAATATAATAATAATATAATATAATAATATATTTTATTTCAAACCAAAAATTAATGTACAAACCAGTTCGATAATAGCCGCAGTAGTAAAAACTGTGTCGCAGCTATTAACGCCCAACTCCAAACAGTTAAATACAAATACAAATAAAAATTTAGTAAAATTAACAACTTATAACGTAATTTAGTTTAATCGTATTGTGTGTGTGAGTGTGTTTGTGTGTAAAAGTTGCGTGTGTTGAAGAGTGACTGTATGTGTAGGGACGAGTATGAAGGGAGTGAGTTACTCTGACTGTTTATTATGGTTTTAAAAGATCTTCTGTAAATTCATACGAGAGGGTTTGGAGCCATTCAGTAACATGTGTCTTACATTCTTTTAGTGGTAATGGGTATATATGTAATAATTTATTTACTTTATTGTACAAAAAGTCACTTAGGATGTAAAATTGATGTCTAGCGAAATCAGTTCTGTGGGCCACAATGGTGCAAACCCTGTCATGTCTGCGCTGTGTATTGTAAAGTGCAGGTTCGAACTTGAGAAGTGAATGTTTTCGAAGTACTGCGTGCAGAATAAAAAGTTGCCGAACAGTTAATAATTTATAAAAGGAATACAGTTCACTAGTTGGAAAGCGGATGGGTCTAAATGAAATGACTTTTAATACACATCTCTGTGCTCTTTCAAGACGCAGGAACATACTTTTATGAGATCCGCCCCAGACGGTGATGCAGTATGTCAAAGTTGATTGGACCAATGCATAGTAAACCGTTTTTAGTATAGATAGGTCGGCACTGCATCTAAGTTTTTAAACACAAATATTAATTTACGGACTCTTGAAATGGTTTCCTGGATTTGTTCCTGCCAAGACAGAGTGCTGTTAATCCTAATACCAAGGTATTTTATAGAATTGGTACGTTCAATTTTGACACAGTGACAGGCGGAAGTCGCAAGATTGCATTTATGGGCAGTAATACAATACGACGAAGAAGGCTGGGAGGCTGTCCTAAGAGAAAATGTAATAAATTTTGTTTTATCAAGGTTTAGAGTTAAATAATTGCTAGTGAGCCAAAACATAACATTGCGTAAGGCCGTTTCGGCAGTATCACGCACCTGTTCCCAAGTATCACCATGTATTATTAAAGCCGTGTCATCCGCATAAGTTGATATTGAACAGTTTAACATAGGAAGCAGACATAGGTCGTTAATGTATATAAGAAAAAGGGTCGGACCAAGGACACTACCCTGAGGTACACCAAAATGTATTGGCTCATCTTGGCTCACATAATTATTAATAACTACTCTCTGGGTACGATCAGATAAGAAATTTTTATAAATATCAACACAATACCTCTTATTCCTATTTCTTCTAGCTTCTTTACCATGATGGGGATAGACACGGTATCAAAAGCCTTAGAAAGGTCTAAAAGATGCCTATACATTTAGACTTCCCATCGAGATTGCCGACAATTTTGTTAGTTAGCTGTAGGACAGCATCTTCAGTGGACTTGCCTTTACAGAAACCGAACTGGTTATTAGCAATAATATTGTATTTATTCAGATATTGGACAAGTCTGTTATTAAGGATCTTCTCAATATCTTGGAGAAAGTAGTCAGCACGGAAATAGGCCTGTAGTTTTCCACATTATTACCGTCCCCATTTTTATGTATGGGATGGACTAACGCCTTCTTAAAAACTTTGGGGAAAACCCCAGTCGAAGACAACGATTGAACAAATGTTCTAAGACAGGGACAATTTTTGTCTGGTAGCCTTTAACAAGTTACTAGGAATACTATCCCAACCAACGGCTGTAGTTTTAAGACTGATTATAATACTGTCAATTTCGGAATTATCTATAGGAAGAAGAACCATAGACGAGGAAAGCTGTCTGCTGGTTACTGTGCCAAACAGATATTCCATGGTAGGGTTACTGGAAATGTCCTTAATCTTTGATGCCAAATTACTCCTACGTTAACAAAATATTTATTAACTGCATTAACCGAAACAGCAGGCTCAAGTGATTGATGTAATAGTTGACTAGCGGGTGTAGATGTTTTGTTAAGGTTCGCCACATCTTTAATCATTTTCCAGGTTGCTTTAGCGTCATTTCTGACCATTTGAAATCTGCTTTTATAATATTCCGACTTAACTTTTTTAGTATACGATTGCAAAAGTTTCTGTAGCGCGTAAAAGTGATTTTTAGAACTTGGTTTTCAGGATCTTTTACAGTTTTAAGTCTAAGTTTATCGCGATTTCTAATACACCGTAAAAGGCCAGGAGTAATCCATGGCTTGATTATTCTTTTCCTGCAAGGGTAGGGGCTGAAGTTGTGCAGTTTTTGATAATAGAAGTAAAGGAACTAATCAGTTTTTCCGAACAGCTATCGGCATCATAAGTATTATATACAAAGAAAAGTCCGTGTTTAAAGTTGCATCAATAGCTTTAGCTATATCTAAACGATTAACCGTGGTTTTAGCTTTACATGACGTGTGTTTTGAATCAAAATATAAGAGAATAGGAGTGTGATCCGTAAAACACGTTTCAACAATTAGTGTAACAGATTGACTTTTTGTCCTCAGTATAACATGGTCCAAGCAGTTTTCAATACGTGTAGGGAAATAATGAGCTGGCAACATCCCATGTGCGGAAATCGTGTTAAGATAGTAATCAACATTACTATTACTATTAGAGGGTAAAATATTTATATTTACATCACCCAAAAGAGCGACAGTGTTATACTGGCGTAGTGATTGCAATAACTCATCGAGACTATTCACAAACGGATCTGTATTATGGTAGGATGGAGATCTATACAACGCCACTATAGCAAATTCATTTAAGAATTTCAGTACAAGACAATTTCCTTCTGTAAAGTTTGGTTCTTCAATGGTGCAATGAATAGTGTCGTTGACATACAGGACCACACCTTCACTCTGATTATTATATTTGGACTTAAATGAGATATAACCTTCTAAAGAAGGTAGGATAGGACATTTAGAGAGCCAGCATTCTGATAAGATAATAATGTCACATTTAAAGTTCAATCTCTGAGTGAATATTATTAAATCGTTAAAGTTACAGTTAATGCTTCTAATGTTAACATGAAGGATTTTAAGCGGATGTTCAAAACTATTTAGATAAGTTCTGCAATCCTCAGGCGTACTGCACTTAAATGACCTAGACACAGAGACATCATCTAATTCGTCTGCAATGTTATTATTTATAATATTATCCATTATTATAAATTGAAATAAAGTAAAGTGCACATAAATCTGACTTATTGGGCGGCGACGTAACAAACCCTTCAGAAAATTCGTAAGAAATATACAGATTAAAGATAATCTTAGTGTGGAGTTCGATGTATGATATCAGAAACAATTTCTGTGTTGTGAATATTGTGTTAGAGTAGTGTAAAGAGTGTAAGTGTATTGGGAGTCTATGAACAGTAAAATGGACGTAACTTAGCACTAGTCATTTAGGACTAGTCAACTTGTCTTCGTTCGTCACTTGAATAAGAGCGGCACCCTCTTTTTTACGCAAGAAGATTTTACCATTGGAAACCCAGCAATAATCAAAACCATTTACTTTAGCGTATTCACGGGCTTGGAAAAATAGCTTTCTCATCTTGGGTGTCATGTTCTCGGATATGAAGATTGGTTTACAGATACCAGTAATTTTCAGATGCTCTGTAGAAAATTTAGTGCCCGTCTTATTAAACTTTCGAAACATATTAACCATCTTTTCTTTTGTTAACACACTTGTAAAATCAACAATAATTGGTTTATAAGAGGGATCTTTAGTGTTTATCCGAAAGATATCCTTAATTTCCGAAGTCTGTAAGGGTACGTTTAATACTTTCGCTGTAGACAAAATTGTAGTGAGCAGGTTCTCTTTGTTTCCTCTTTACCAATAGGGATGTTTTATTTCTATGGATGCAGATTTAGAGCTCCGCTCCAACTTATCGAGTTTGTCTTCTAGCACTTGAATATACTGAGCACTTTGCTTCCGTTCCAACTCCAGCGAAGTTATTTGTTCACGTAGCGAATCATGGCTCTGAGATAGAAATTCAACAGACAGACGTATGTCATTACTTTGGTTCTTTATCTGTTCAACCGCGGCAACAATTTCCTCTATTTTCTTGTCCTGCTGATTTTTTAAAGTCAGTGAACAAAGTCTTCATATCCTTCATAAAACTGATAGCTGTTCATCCAGAGAATCAGAGTGCTTTCGTTTATTTCTAAAAGTAATACGAGGTGAGTCGTCTTTATTAAGGTTCGGCTCAGACGAACAGTGTTGTAAAGACAAGCCTTGCAAATTTTTAGCTGTTTGAGATTGCGTAGTTGGTTTGCTGGCGGCACATGACGGCGCAGTATGCGGCGGCGAACGATTTATAGGCATTTTAATTAAAATTAATATAATGAAAAAAGAAATATTAATTAACTAAAATTGTACATAATTTAAAACATTATAGTGTCAAGAAAGTTATGGTCCAGGTAACTAGAGAGTAGTATAGAAATTAAAAACCACTTGTCTTTAATTTCTAGACTACTCTCTATAACTACTCTCTACTCTACTACTGTCACTTATTGTCTACAAGATCGTGACTTAAATTAAAAATTACGAAAATGTGACACAGTAACACGTTCCTTCACAGAACTTAACACGACACGGCTTTGCTGCAGACATCACATGTCTTAGAAAACCTTTACTCCTGCCTCGACTTTTTTATACACATCGCCGTCCGATGAAACAAAATTTGAAATTGCAACAAATATATTTCGGGCAACTTAGAACGAATGCCCTAATACTGTCATATCACGGCTCAAATCCTGTTATATATACAATACCAGTCTTGTACCATTTAATACCATGGATATTAATATCCACTATTATGCTAATGACCAAAGAAAGGTGGCTGGCAAGGGTTGGATGCAGAAAGCACAAGACCGCAAAGAGTGGAGTTCTATGGAAGAGGCCTACACTCAGCAGTGGGTGGCAAGAGGCTGAAAAAGAAAAAGATTATGCTAATATATAGATTGATAAGTCATTTATTGAACCATTATTTAAAATTATTTAAAAAGTCTTACTTAGCATTTTCTTGCAGGTAAACTTTGGTGGATGAGATCAGTTTAGTGTCTGTCTTAAATAGATATTCAAATTTACATACACAATATAAATACAATAATATACATAAACATAGTATAAATAAATAATAATTTAGTTCTATTTAAACATAAAATATTTTATGTAAGTTTGGCTTCACTTGATTGATTGCCTTAAATATAGTTAAATTTATTACCTATTGAACTTAAGGAATTGTTCTTAATAATAATAAATAAACAAATAATTTAATCAGAAAAACAAAATTGAAGCGGTGCCAAGAGAATAGATAAACTTACGCAAGAATTCGGTGCCGGTTTGTCTCGCCGTATCATTTCGCGCGCACTAGTTATGTCATGGGTCAACGACTTGCTACATTTTACTACGAATCGAAAGAAAAAGTAAAATGTGATCCACTTATGGGACAATTTATAAGATAAAATTATATTTTTATCATGAAATGTAATTAAATTTTGACGACGGCAATTGAAGAGACAAGAAGTGGTCTGTAACGGGTTTACAACTATTACGACCTTGACGCGGCCGTGTCGTGAGATGACTGTCGCTACATCGCCTATTTCTACCAACAAGTTACAGCCTATAACATATCGTATTTAATATATGTCCTCAGTAAAGAGGGTTTGTAATCGCGAACTCTACGACGGTACAGGCCTACGGACAATAGCCCAGTTCATTAAGCAGGCATCTCAACGGTTTTTCGACACTGCAACCAAATATTCAAATAAACTTCTTGTGAGTGCCGCCACACAAGACATTACCTACTGGTTATTTCCAAAGCGTCGCCCAGAGGCCGAGATTCGTTTTCGATGATCCGGATGACGTGATCACCATGGCACAGGTTAGATCGCTACAACTACACAAAGCGTCTATTCACGACCGTCGGAGGTTGCGAACAATCCTTACGCGATGTAAGTATTTTATGGGAAAACCCCATCCCCTTGATAGGATTAGGAGCATTGCTGGAGTTTCTTTGGCCACTTCTTCTCCCAGCGTCAAAACGCTCTAGAGCGATTTGGCGAATTTCACGTGTCTTAAAAAACACGTGAAAGTTGTATCACCTTCCGTCAAATGAGGGATAAATCAGTACTTGAAATTGCAACAAACAAATTACTTGGTGCCGACAACGGGGATCGAACTCCGGTTGCTGGTGTACGAGAACTATGCAACTTGAGGTGACCGCACAGACACAGCTACCATGGCTCTACCACCACGCAGTACGTAAATAACATTACTAGGATTATGAGACATTTCAATTTATAACTCAATGTGATAAACGCACGTAAAAGCGGACACAGCTCCGCTTTTACGTGCGTTGCATCTTATGTGTATCTTTACAATTAATTTTTAACGTAATTTATCTTAAGTTATTATTTAATAATTTAACCTAATTTTTACTTACTTATATAGCTTAGATAGTGTTTTTAAATTTAAAGAACATAATCTAGTCTTCATTTTAATATGAAAATGCAATTTCTTTATAAGAAATAATTGTGTTACGTGCTCGGAGGTAAATATAAAATAAAGTGAGCGATTCGCTTGATAATTCCTTTAAGACTATAATCAGTTGAGCATTTGATAAATGACTTCAATATAGAATACCATAAACTCCATGGTTATAAAGCGAAGCTTCCTTTTTATTCACAAGCCGGGTAAACTTTGAACATCGCCATAAGATCGGAACGTCGGAATCTTACCCACTGCTTATAATAAAAAAGGACTCTTATATTGTACCTTATACTTATAATTTAACGATCAGAGACTGGCAACAATATAATACTATATGTTCTTCCTACTTACCAGATTTAATTATCCCATCACTTTTTACCTAGAAAAAATTTCTTGTTGAAATGTAAGGCTCTCACATACTATCGTATAAGCTTCCTAGTGAGCTAAATTTAAAGCGGATGGCTACCGATATCTCTGTCCCTTTGGAATTGACACGGACTTAAGATCATTTGTTATAATACAACAAATTCACGAGATTACTAAAAGTATTAAAAAAAGTAAGTTTAAAAATTGCGTTCTTTCCAAGACGGCCAACAGGAAATTGTGTCAATTATTTTGAACAAGCGATTGGATTAGGGAGAAGTTGGTATTCAGATCACAGAACGAGCTTGTTTGTTCCTGAAAGCGAGTGTGGACAAGTGCAGCAAACGAAACGAGGGATACCGCCGCGCTCGGGCCGCTCACTTGGCCGTACTCCAGTACCTTGATTTAAATGCAACATTTATCGAGACCGCCGGAATAGAAATTCTTTAGCTATTTCAAACATTTGAACTAAGTGAATTTATTTTATTTGAACTACAAATCTAGCATTGGGCATTTACTGGATATGCGATCCATTTATTGGATTTTCTGCAAAACGGTGTATACGCGAGCAATGTTGCTTATGTTTTCTAAGATTAATGCATTGCTTTTACTACTCAAGTAAGAAATGTTTCTACAAAGTTTTATCAGCTCTAATTAAGTTACTTAACCTTTCTTCTAATTGGCCCCTTTTAATGTTAATATTTACGATATAATCATTTTCAGTATCAGAGACTATACTCTTTTGACAGAGACGGCCTGTGCCCAGCAATATCTCAAATGTCAAATTTTTTTTTTTTTTTTTATTGACTTTATTCCGAAATCATATAAAAAAATCATACATATGTTTGCCATTCAAGGTTTGAAAGAGAACACAAGCTGTAGTCTTTTTGTTTGTTATAGTACTATATAGCAGATCCAGATTTTTTTTACTCTGGCTTCATGCGATTTGCATTTCATTATTCATTCAGTCTATCAAAGATTACAATATAATTAGTAATACTAATTGATGTACACAGATTATGCAATGATAAGACTCTTCTTGATTCTATGGTGTTATTCGAAATATAGATTTGAATCAATGTATCAAATTAAATAACACTAAAAATATATAATAATAAAAAAAAATAAAAATTATTTGGACAAAAGAAAAAGAAATACCACAATACAGAACGTACGTAAACTGCTACAGTAGTTGGCAACTGTGTCGCAGCAGTTTACGCCACCTCGAGACAAAAACAATACAAATACAAATTAAACTTATAATTATGTACATAATATTAGAGGACAAAAGATATAGATACATTATTGTGCATATGTGTGTGAGCGTGTGTGTGTGTGTATATGTGTGTGTGTGAGTATGTGTGTGCATCACAAGCATCCAGACAGAATTGCTTCAGTGTCATTATAATGTATGTTAGTTTACTTTAATTTTATGTAGTTTTAACCTTTTTTTTTGTTGCATGAGGGGAAATCTTCAACCAGATACAAGGGGTATCTTTCTTTGGGCTTTCTTTAGCTTTCTAGGGGGAAGGCGGGGTGGGGTTCTTTCCCACTAAAACCCCCCGGTGGCACTTTTTCGGTGCATGGTTAGGGGGTCCGGGATCTCCAGTGGAAAGCACCGGAGCCCCTCTGCACTGTGCTCTATAAGGTCATCTATAATCTATAATCCCTTCTGTGCCCTCGCACCAGGCGACACGGGCCATCGGATGAAAAAGGCCCCCACCCTTGGCGCCCTGTGATGCCGAGGCGCCTTTTATGTCGCTTTCTACGACAAGCAGGGGATACCGTAGCCTTATTCTACGAGCTCAAGATTACAGGGCTGATGCAGTCTTTACCTATAGCAAGAAAACGTTAACGTCGATCACAAACCAGAATCGTTTTAATCTATTTTTTTATTGGTTACAAAATGACAACCATATTTCCTAATTGTTATTTTGACTTATTTTTGTTATCATTTTATTTGATCACAGCGATTTATTTGCAGTGGACGTTGTCTTGTGTTAAACAAAGTCTATGTCAAGTCACATCGAATACAGTATTCTTTGAGGTCGTGGTACTTTCCCGGTTGAGCCTGTCCATTCATGTTGCAAGCAAAAGCCGCGATGGATGATCTGATGATCTATCGGCATATTTGTAGTAGCCGGTAGGCTTCTACAAAGACCCCGTCAACAAAAACAAAAGATCATTTTATAGGAGATCACTTTTTATAGGAGAGTTAGGCCGTAATCCACCTCATTTTACTTTTTGTTAGTATTTTTTGTGGCATCTATCATGTTGGATAAAAAAAAGGAGAAAGAAATTGTGGTAGCCCTACCATTCTTATACAGGTGTAGTGCAGCATATATGTACATGGTGTACATGTATTTAGTTCATTCATAGTATAGTAGTAGTGAACAATTAATATCTAAAAAGGAATATTACCGTAAGCGTAAAAGGCGATTTACCCGAAGCTTCTAAAACAGCAATGCTCATACACAACGTTAACCAGACTATAAGAAGAGACGACTCGATCGTCGCTCCGGGATTACATTAACTTCGGATCGCGTCAATATCGCTCGCTGTTAAAGTTTATTGAGATCTTAAATTATTTTAACGCCATTATGCTCACAACATTAAAAAATTCTTTACAAGGTAAATTGCTTTCTGGACTTCGCTCGTAATATTAGATTCGTACTTAAGTGAGTTTTAATATGATTTTATAGGAAAAATACCGACTTGATTTAGCTAATGTTTACAAAGACTGCACTGAACTGAAAATCCACTAGTTTTAGATTTTTTATTCTGATCTACGAAATTAAAATCATAGGATCGGAATTATCCCTCGGCAAACTATTTTTAGTAAATATTCTTAGTACGAGCATAGATAATATTAGTATCACAGTATTAAACTATTAGAAATTATTACATAGCATGAAGATTTTATATTTATAATAAAGCAAAATTATTTTTGTGACCGGCACAAGTATATTAACAAGCAAGAATAAAAACCGAATCAAATAAGAAATCAAATCAAATCTTCAAATAGAATCAGACCCGCAGACGCTCTCATTGTATTTCCAAATGATCGTAGGTATATCACGAAATAGAAGTTATCAGTACATCCCTTACAATAAAAAATGAATCATCGAAATCGGTTGGTGAGATATTGAGTTATTCGTCCATCCGTCGCGCAGGATTCATGCAAATTTAAGACTTATATGGTTTCTCATTAAATCCCACTGTCAGAATTAGACCAAATGGTGGTTCCATTGGAAGCATCAGATTTCAAATAAAAAAAAAGAATCAACAAAATCGGTTCACGCAGTCGAAATTTATGCTATAAAATCTACAGACGAATTGATTACCTTCCTCCTTTTTTTAAGTCGCTTGAAAAAAACATATTTCGATTTTGTCATTCCAGTGATCAATTCATGACCGATAAAAGCAAAGATAAGGAAGAGATAACCTCGTACAGTAGTCTCTCGTCCGTGCGTAACACACATACCCTCTCTGACGAAAAATTGCTCATAACAGAGGCCCACGCTAACTGCTTTGAAAGCCCTGCTAAAAACGGCAGTCATGGAAAAAAGGACTGGTTAGTCACATTTATGAATTAGTGGGTATAGGTAATGACCGGTTAGTATAAATAATATAATAGACCTGCCTGTCGTACAAGGCGACTAAAAGGGGCCTCGGGTTCACTGGGCGACAAGGGTGGGGGCCTGAGTCGTCCACCAAAGTGGACCCGGGAAGAAGGCGACATCGGCTGGCCCCGGTGCGTTCCACTGGAGATCCCGGAGCCGAGGCGTCATGCACCGAGGAAAGGGCCACCGGGGAGGTTTTAGTGGGTAAGAACCCCACATAACCACCGCCTACCCCCCAGAAGGCGGGGTATCTTTCTGAAGATTTCCTCCCCGTCAACAAAAAAAAATAGTAATTGAATTAGTTAACATTGAAAATTATAGAATTGTTTTAAACCAAATAAATAGATAGAAATTTATAAAAGTATGACCATATATACTTTTTTTTTCAATTAAATTGAGTGGAGTTTACTGCGTGAGATGCGTACTAACTGATAGCTTTCACAAAATTGCACGTTCCGGTGCTATTAATCGGATTTCGCTCTGCATCCAATTTTATTAACACAATCAAAAGCGCTATGTGGAGCGACATTGGGCGCAAATACCTATTGGGGACCGTAATTACCACAAAGTTGCTTGCAGTCCACGTCGTATTCTATGTTTATTGGAGCGACAATTTGCATGTTTATTTTACTGTAGTCTTATTAATCAGGCATGGAAGTTTGGGAAATTCAACTGAAAATATAAATAGATTCAGATTCAGGTTTATATTGGTAATTATAATTAATTAGAAGTCGAGTTTTCAAATTAAATTAGATAATTGAATAGGAAAAATAATGAAATATAGTACCTGAAAGAAATAAAATTCTATTAATTTGTAATTTGATTTGTCTATGAGGTATAGATTCACACCATATACCCTCAACAGGCCTTGACTTCAACCTATTTTTAAACATAGCTAGACTGGGAGCTTTGATTTAACTTTAATTATGTGATTACGGAGTCGATTGTAGATCGCGGAGCCTGTAACGTGTGTATTGTCCGATTTTGCGAGACGATGAGTAACAAGGGCTAATTTATTAGCTCCGCGGGTATTCGCCTTGTATGAATCGCCCAATTCTTAGCGAGTTTTGAAATCTGTGAGGTGCCTCGTGAACAGCGCCACGGTATATTACTAAAGAGGTTATATTATAAATAAGTCTGTTTGGTGTCAACAATTTACTTATAGATTTTTTTTTAAAATTTATTTAAACAATTTACTTATAGAGTTTTGTAAGAGACCAGACGGTATGACTCTTATACCCTGGAAGATGGGACGGCCTTTAGTATGGGATGCCACATGCGTCGATACTTTGGCGCCGTCGCATCTTCCAGAATCTTCTGTTGAGGCTGGAGCGGCCGCTGCAACTGCAGAAAACCTCAAGCGGCGCAAATATAGTAACCTCGATACGGGTTTCATATTTGAGCCGTTTGGGGTAGAAACTTTGGGTCCGTGGGGTCCTAGTGCACATCACCTTTTAATGTGTTAGCTAAGAAGTTGGTCGACACATCTGGTGACCAGAGGGCTGGCTTATACCTTGCACAGAGGCTAAGCATTGCCATACAACGTGGCAATGCTACCAGCCTTCTGGGCACGCTATAACGATGACGATTTGGCACAGTTATATTTTTTGTAAATATTTTGTAATATCTTTTAAATTGTAAATATTTCTTTATCAGTTAGTATATGTTATATGTAGTAAATTAAGATGTACTTATAGATTTAATTGTCTTTTTATAAATAGTTATATGTAAAATGGTAAGGCATATTATTGCCTTTCTAGGATTTGAAAACAGTAAATATTGTACAGTACTGCTTGGTGGCAAATATATGCAGCGATGGTATATATATATATGATAGTATATTATAAAGTATCTATATGATAGTATATTCTATATATAGACCACCTTAAGGCACATTTGAAATTCAGCACCATAAAGTTTTTTAAAAATCACAATCCCGAATCATATGCATATTCATTTTTTTCATTACTTTGACTGACCATGCTGTAAAAAACATGCACGGTAACCAAAGTGGCAAGTAATTTTAAATTATTCCAAAATGGCATAATACCGATCAAAAATTACCGAAAATTTTATTTTGTAAAATGCGTTGAAGTTTACGATAAATGATTATTTTTAACAAAAAGCTTTATGTTATTTTTTAATGGTATAAATAGAAATGATTTATCTACACTCATAAAATACACGCATAAAATGTGGATTCTCTATTACAACTGTCAAACTCCCGCCAACGTTACGCTCCGCTCGCTGTGTGGCTTGACCATAAACATCTTCTAATAATTCTTGAAGGCCTTCCTTCACTGACAAACGTGAAGTCACCATTGGAAATTAGATTACTGTGAATAACAGGCTATACTAAAAACCTTGTGTATTCAAGTAATCAACAGTAGTTGAGACGAGTACAGTATATACATATATGTACTTCACTCTAGTTTATTGGTATAGAATTAGATTCTATAACAAGAAACTAGAGTGAAGTATATGACGTCAAATCAAAATTAACATAATGTTGCTTTTGTTCTGGAACACGAGTTGAATATTCATTACCAAGTCCATTTAGTACTCTGGGCAGTATTAATAGAACAAGTTAGTAAAGCAGGCGTTGCTATTTTTATATTTAAATAAATTATGCTTACTTTAAATAGAGCCGTGGTAGCTTAGTGTCCGTGCGGTTGACTCAAGTTGCGTAGTACGCCAGCCCTGTAGTTCTGGGCTCTGAAGAATAAGACTACGGTATCCCCTGCCTGTTGTACAAGGCGACTAAAAGGGGGCCTCGGGTTCACTGGGCGACAAGGGTGGGGGCCTGAGTCGTCCACCAAAGTGAACCCGGGAAGAAGGCGACATTGGCTGGCCCGTGTCGCCTTCCGCTGCGAGGGCACAGGGGGGGAGGGAGTAACCTCCCCCCTCGGGACGTGCTCTCCTTGAGCACAGTGCAGAGGGGCTCCGGTGCGTTCCACTGGAGATCCCGGAGCCCCTCGTCATGCACCGAGGAAAGGGCCACCGGGAAGGTTTTAGTGGGTAAGAACCCCACATAACCGCCGCCTTCCCCCCAGAAGGCGGGGTATCTTTGTGAAGATTTCCTCCCCGTCAAAAAAAAAAAAAGTTGCGTAGTACGCTAGCAACCCGAGTTCGATCCCCGGTGCCGGCACTTAATAAATTTGTTGTTGCAATTTCATGTGCTGATTTAACACGCGCTCGGTGGTGAAGGAAAACATCGTGAGGAAAGCTACATGTCTTACAAAATTTTTCTATGGCGTGTGAAGTCTGCCAATCCGTATTAGGGCCGCGTGGCGGACTATGGCCTTGGTGGGACATATATAAAGGCTGTAACTTTAACTTAAACTTTAAATATGCGTCGGTTATCTTATCTCAATCAACAAACAAACTGTTCTAGTTCTAATTACATCATTTTTCTCAAGACACATTTTTTCCCTTAACACATAGTTCGATATTTCTGTAACTAATTTTATACATAATGATCAAATACTTCTAAATGACCGCAAATGACGGCCTAACTTTTGGTTTTGTGTTATCTCATCTGGCATTCTTGCGAGATTTTTTGACACAAGCATATTTTCATGCTTAATAGAAATGTCAGCCAAACTTTGTAAATAGATGAGCATATTATATATAGAGATATATAGATAATTTATTATTATTTTTTCTAATTTTTATCCTTCGGTTTGGTACATTATAGTATGCACTAATTTTATCACTGTACCGTGCTTTTGTAGCTCTACCGCTGTTGGATCTTAGTTACTTAACAATATTTTTTGAATAGTTCAAAGGATAGGAAGATATTACATGTCTAATGTTCAAAGGTTGAGTTTGAACCTAAGATTTATGTTTCGAACAGCGAGGCTCTGGTTAAACCAGGCAAAAATAGAAATTTAACATGAGAACGATAATTAACTTGTTATGTAAGTTATCCTCTTCAATGGGAATTCTTCGAAATATTGACTTGAGTTAAAGCAAATTCATGATTCGTGCACCCTTTACATCCTGTAAAAAAACATAAGCCCTACTAATATTATAAACGCAAAAGTTTGTAAGAGTGTATGTGAAGAGTCACTCTTTCTCGCAAAAAATGACTTAATGGATTTTAATGAAACTTTACAATAATTTAGTTTACACATAGTAACACATGAACTATAATTTATAAAGATAGAGTGAACAAATATTACGATAAATAGGAAAAAATCTGTAATCTGCGAGCTATAAAAACCATTAGAGTTACACGGATATAATGAATGATGGCAATAATTATCCATAGTCCTACAAATAAATCCGTGACAACAAATATCTTTGTACTATGTTTTATGTGTAAGAAATTATCGCCAAAATAGTGAACCATAATTATAATAAAATTTGATAATTTAATTGTAATGTGCATTTGGTAGTAACAAATTGATCACACCTGGTATTTAAAGTAGATAAAGTATAACAGGGTACAAAAAAGGACTTACTTTTAATCGCAGGTAACACCGCAGGGCTCAGCTAGTGTAGTTATCTAAATTTTAAAGATAAAAAAATGTACTGGCATAGTCATTTTGCTGCTGGACTGACTATAGCTTACTTAAACGTGAATAAATATCTAAAAAGAAGCAATTAGGTTCTTTTGCATTTAAGTAGAAGTAACGTTCGATTGCGCCTGCCTGGAGGCAGTCGTATAGTTAGTTTGACCGAATTGGTATACTCGTAAAGCAACATCGACGTTAAAGTTTTGTCTAAACTAGATCAAATATCTTTCAATAGATGAAAGATTCTTTTAAGAATATCGGCGAAGTGATATTTTGTTGAAACTTCCATATTTTTCAAATAAAAATGAAGACAACTTAGGATATTAGATACATATATTTAATATATGTTTTCTGAAGAAAGGCTAAACATTGAAGAAAGCTCGTATCCGGTCATATGAATATTATAAAGGTATATAACACTAGGTATATCTTTCCCAGCATTGCTTTAGAGGTTTAAGAAGCTAAACAAAGATGAAACCAATCTTTTTAACAATAAAACATACTCGTACGGTACTTTACATGTTTAATTTGAAGAGTGTGTGAAGGAATCTATAATCCCTGTCTTATATATAGTGGACACAGAAGATAACTATTTTGTAGCGTATTACGATAAATTATCTACAGCAAATAGGTCAGAAACGCACTTGTAATTTCTTTTGACTTTGAACCTCAAGTTCAATAATGACGATTACTTGACATTTGAACTGCGTACTCCGCACAACAAATAAGGTTTTACATAAATAAGGATCATTTGAATACATACCGGGTATAACACTAGATTAAAATACCACAAAAGAAGTCTGAAAGCCTAGAATTCCACGGTGGTAATAAGCAGATAAGAGATTCACTGGCCGGATATGTGACGTGGAACTAATTCTCGCAATATTTTAATCCGGTAAAATGCAAAGGAGCCCAATTTGCATAAACCTCAGCTATTTGTTTCATGTGGGCACTTTATCCGCTTTCCTATGGACTATTTTGTCTACTTAATTTATCTGTTCACACGATACAAAGCGAAGCGACCTTAATTTTGCACGTTCAAAAATGTTTGCACCACTGTTAATCTCGTTATAATTAAATAGAATTATTTTTAAAGCTGACACAACTATAACTAATAACGCAGACAACATTTTATTGAAATTGTATGACATTAAATAGTAGCGAACACCAATTGAAGCACCAATTGTAGAAATACAAAACAAAGCCGTTATTAATTTTAAAATCTCTCAACTTTTGAACCTAGCGGGGTAGACATTGACATTTCGATGCACACGATATGTAACAAGTGATACGCCTATCGCCATACAACTTGGGTATTTTGTACTAAAAAACGAAAAAGCGACAATTCTTTGGTATAATCCCGGTATGGAACCCGCAACATGCGATCAGTTCGTCGAACCTCATCGCCACTAGGCTATTTCTTATTATTATATCTGTAGAATTGGAAAAATAAATAATAATATGCCAATTTTAAACACGCTTTTATCAGCTTCCCTTGAATGTCAACTTCAAAACATCTGATTGCCAAGGAAAATTTCAATACTCAAAATATATCATAATTTTACAAAAATACAATAATTTATTATTTTCTGTCCTCATATCTAAATGTCCTAAGTTTGGCTTTAAAATTTTTTTGTGTTTTTCTCTTATTTCTACACATCAGAATAGTTTAAAATTATATAAATGTAAACGTAAATAATCGATAATAAATCATAAATAAATTCGGAGCAACTAGAGCAAACAATGAACAACGAAAAAGAATAGATAGGAAAGGATGTTTAATTCCTCTATTTTTTTTTATAAAAGATATTTTGAATACGTAATTTCATACTTTCTCTCACATTCCTAAAAGCAGATACAAAAAATGTTTACATTTTTCCAATGATACATTTTGTTATCGAAAAATAAAATGAATTGGTAAGAAAACACATAGACTGGGAAACGGTTTTTTTAACAACTTATCGGACAGTCTATGACTGCAACGCCTCCTGCCACTTGTTATTTACTGGAGGTACAGTTTTTGATATTGAACACACAGTGGCTTAGCAAATGCCTTTTCACTTTTTTCTTTGTGTTACATCACATATATACAGACATACTATACCGGAGGGAAAGACTAACACAAGCATTTTTTCTTTACAATGCTGTACTCGTAATGAAAGACGTAGGACGTAGTAAAGCGCTTTGTCGGAACTGAGAGATGTCTCAAAGAACGGAAAGAGCCGTGCGTGTGGATTTCCGTCCGATAATGAAATATAGAATTATCATTCCTATGCAAGCATTCCGTAGCAAAATGTCATTTTATGCTATGAAAAGTTTTCATTTGTGTAAACAAAAACCTTATAGGAATTTAAAATTAATCAGAACCTAACTAAAATTTCATCAAAGTACCCTTTCTAAAAAAATTAATAATCGAAGTTGGTTGGCATGATCGATTGAGTTATTCATCCATTTGTCGCGCACATACTTAATGCATAAAGACTTATATGGTTTTCTCATGGATACCATTGTTAGAATTCAAATGAAATTGGATTTTTTTTTATTATCTAACATACACCTTTTCCCTTTGGAGTTGAAATGATTTTTTGCTAAAATATTTTCTTTATTAAGGCACACATACACTGAAAACCACTTTGACTTCATCACAACGTTCATATTTACCTGCAAAAACAAAAATATTCTTTCTGTTTTTTGCTACGCGTGCTTTGTATCATACGAAGGTTTGAAGAGTCTCACTTTACACAGATAGACACCTTACAAACAATCAGGGCCAGTAATCGTAAGGCGCAGTCTTCTCTTTATGACATAACGATGTTCCGAACAACTTTCTAACAAAGAAATAAAATAAATTTCTTAAGAATATCGTAGCGATTTAGCCGTTTACTTTATTATTTAATACACGAAATTAAATAAAAGTATTGTTAGGGATTTTTTCTCGTTTTGATTTTATTTTTTAATTCCCAACGTTTAGAATATATTACAGCGGTCAAGGAGTGTGTGTGTGGAGATATCTACAAGGTTCACGGGAACCTCGCAGGTACGGGCCTCGGGGTGTTACCCCATTACCCGGGTTATCAGCGCAGGGGGCGACTGCTCCCCTGGTCTTGGGTACCGTTTTAGAACGGATTTTTTAGGAATAACTATTTTTGCGTCGAGGCTAATCCCTCAAGCGTTAGCCGCGACGAATCTATCTTCTACGCCCTCCCGACCTCTCGGTCTCGATTGAGACGGAGGTCGAGAGGGGGGCCTATGAGTAGTCAAGGAGTGGTGGGGTGAGGAGTCTAAGGCATTTGGCATCTTTTGTCATTGTTGTAGGTTATCGTCTGATATTGTTTATTTTATTGTCAATGAAGTAAATTCAAAAACATACTAATAAAACGCGAAAAAATCCGTAAAAATAGTTTAATTCAATGAGTAATGTTAGCGTAAATATGAGATGAAAAAGTTTATTACATGAAATACAATTTGTACAGCGGTCTTTATCCATTACAATATACACGCCGGTAGAGGTGAGTGAACGGGAAGTTTAGATAATTCTGTGTGACTACCCTCGCTTAAATAAAGTCGACTCGTCGCCCAACACTGAAAGACTTTTGAATAACAGAAGGGTTCTTTTATATGAGAGGGGGTATGAAAGGAAAACCATTTTTTTTCAAATAACAGGGTGAGGGCCGTCTTGAATATGCCGAGACGGTCGCAATGCTCAACGTCATTAGACTGAAGAAATAAAGGGATCGGATTTAATAAGTTTTTTAAGTGTTAATGTCGATCGATGGCCTTAATGTTTAGCAATGACATTATATTAATTAGGAAAACGTTCTTACATAATTTGAAAAATCAAGTCTTATGCCATATCTCTTGTTAGTCCATTAGTCCAATAACTTCTTTAGCTACAAGACCTGTTAAACGACTACAGATCAAAAGAAATAGTATATTTGTTCATTTAAGCCGACTACACACAAATATATCTTGATGCACCCGCCGTCATTTATGACCCTTTGTGCCGTGACCGTGTGCTCCATTTAATAGCAGAAATAATCATCGGGAATGACGGCTTTGCGCTATATCGTCGCCGATAGACAGATAATGGAAGATGTAAAAGTAAATCAACAAAATATCTAAATCGATAATCGTTGGATTGTTCCTTATTCACCAACTTTCGAGATGTATTTAAATAACTTGATAACTCGGGAAAACGATATGTTTATTAAATTGTTACTAGTACCTTGCCGTTTTATTGTCCGTTGCAATGCAATAAGCCCTATCCCGCACGCTATGACATTTTATAGCATCTATATAACGCATTTATTTTGTAAACATTTGATTTTCTTGGTCTAACATCAAACGTAACACTCTTTGACTTACTGTTGCTTAGCAACGCCTGAAATATTAATAGGGTCTACACGGATTAAACGACATTTTCTAAAGAAAATTTCATAAAAATCGTTGGAGCTGTTTCAGACATTCAGATTATATATTTATATATACAAAAATTGCTCCTTTAAAGACGATAGATGGATTAACTTTTGAGAGAACGAAGTCTGTCCTGGCAGTTAGTAATAGAAAAGAAGCAGTAGTTTCTTTTGTTTTATATTACACGAGGAAGTCTTAAAAAGTTTCCTTACAGATGCACATTAAAGAGTAATTTGAGTTCCCGGTTCGCTTATAAATGTAACCATTAATATTCACAGATAATGTCTAAAACTTTAGCGTACTATCAGAGTATCTGTTTTCGCTGTGTAAGACCGTACGTTTGTCAGTCGCTATCAAGAGATTGCCGCAATAGTTCAAGTCTAATGCTTTCCCTCCACAAGATTCGTTAAGCTACTCACAGGTTGTGAACATTTAATCTTAGATTAGAAACGGCGCTTGTGGTGTACCGCTGCCAATAGTAACGTAATTTATATGCGTATTACTAAACTATTATAACATGGAATAATTTATCTCTATTCTAGAATAATAGAACAAACATAACCATAGACGCGGTAGTATGGAAAATACTGTAGTTTTCGCACTTAATTTGTTTTATGTGTTTCAAACCTGATTTAAATGATTTCTATCATTATTAATCACTAGTATTATTATGTGAAAATGACCGCTGTAAAGGCGTCGATAAAAACGTCATGATGTCTTATTTTTGATAAATCGAAAATTAAAAAAAGAATTTGCTTCTAAGGCGGCCGCCATTTTGTAATCGTGGAGTAAAACTGCATTTTTAATTTTTTGTATGCAACGTGTGCATTAAGTTATATTTTTTGCATCTTAATAATTATTCGTAATATAACTTATGTCTATGTTTTTAAAATAGAACAATATTCCAAGACAAATATTTTCCAACTGTTAAAAAAGGTTCAATCCCGGAGCGGGACTGCCACACGCGCTATGATATTGACTGGCAGAAACGGGAGCTTGCCACTTGAGTAGAAATAATCAAAATGGCAACTGCCGCACTAGGGATTAAAGTAATTTCATAGTTGCATAATACATTCTTGATGTTGAAGTAAAAAACCTTTTGAGTGTAAATCTACCCAAGATTATCTTACAATCTGTGTTCGCATTGCGAGACCGTACGTTTGTCAGTCGCCATCAAGAAATTGCCGCAATTATTTAAGCTTAATGCCTTTCCTTCACAAGCTGTGTTAACTTACTGACTGTATTTAACGCCACACCGTGCTGCCTTGCTTTTAGGTATTATAACTGCCATAATTTAAGAAAAAATATGTGGTATGGGACACTACATAGGAATGAAGTTCATTTGGATAATTTAGAAGCATTAATAAAAAGAATTTCATTTGTATTTTCTTTATTTTATTTTTAGCAACATAACGGGAGGGTACTGTTTCCTGTAATACACGATTTCCTAGTTTAGGAGACAGGAAGTCATTAGTTGATTGTACCATAGTGTGTTCAAAAAATATATTATTATTATTTTGTTGATTGGATTATTTAAGTACATACAATTATTTAGGAAATCTAGCATTTTAGAAAATAATAATAAAAGAAAACATGCCTCTTTATTTTTTTTCGACAATATAAAACTTCACAGATAATTAATTAATACTTATTAATAATTCATTAAAGCACCACCTGCGACAGACAGTTGAACGACATGTTTAATAGTCGCGCATATGACTATAGCACTAGTAGTATAGTTAGTATATATTTTTCTTACGGTTTTAGTCTCATATTATTTTATGTTCAGTCGTGCAGCAAAATCTTCTCCAAGCCTGCTGTAAGAAACTTCGTTCCCATAATATTTTATATCGTAACTTCACGTTTTAACTATATAAAACCACCCTTAAAACCATTAAAAATTGTCAGAAAGGAAAAAACCACTTGAGTGGCTGTTTTTCGGTTTCTTACGTACAACAAAATCAATCGCTAAAATTTATGCTCGGTGTCGCATAGGGGACCTAAATACTCGTAAGTTTGGTGGAAAGCGAAAAGCGATTGTTGTCTTTGTCTTATTTAAAAGAAAAAATGAGGACCCCAAGTCACTCGACTGTTCTTAGAAATAAGAAGTGAGCTATTTCGTCTTTATGTTCAAGAAGTGAAATTGTTTTTCTATAACTGTTTTATAAAAATCCTTAATAATACAGTAATGAAGCTTAGACGTTTCAAACTCTGAATATGTATATTAGAGTTTGAATAAAATTGACCTTCAATAGCCTAATGGAAATGTAAGGTCGTAGGTTCGAATCTACCATTCAGGCTTAGTTGTAATGATTAACAAGAGTGTAAGTAATATTTATGAAAAAAAAATTGTTAGCAATATTTTTCATATAAACTGATCGTAAAGAACTTAAAATTGTCCTTCAATTACATTATTTTTTATATATTTTTTTTTTTTTTAGAAAGAAAGCTAGCAATATTTCTTTTTTTTAGAAATATTACTAACATTCTTGTTAACCATTCAACTAAGCTTAAGCTTGTGCTGGGACATGGTTCACGGCAATAGTCGAATGGTGGATTCGAACCCACGACCTTACGATTCGCAGGCCGTACCCTAAGCCATTAGGCTATTGACGCTTCACTTCATTTTTACTATTAAAAGATCTCTGCGACAATTAACGTGTTAAGAGCCCGTTACCATCGTCATTTGCATAGCTGTCGTATCCGCCGCGACGCAGTAACAAGATTTACGAGAAATGCAAACGGAATTACGCGTCTACCTATAAGATAATTAGTATCGCTACCTCGCGGCATCTCATTTATCGTCCTCCACTGGGAGGTGGGTCAGCGAGCAGTAAATCTACCGACCTGAGAGCTCTTGTCTTTGTAAACTCGAAAATCTAATTACATTTACAGCTCCGCTCAGGTTCGGCTCTCCTCCTGAATTTGCATTTTCTCGAGATTTTGTACCGTTTCGCTGATAAAACTCTTTTTATTTCGTGCATTAAGAAACATCGCTGCTGGTCTTTTCTCGAATGAAGTTTGCGTAACACGCACACAGACGTCCTTTGTAAGTATTTACACTTCAACTAGAGATGCGTGAAAGGTAAATGTTTATAGAACCGCCGGTTTATCTGCTCGAACAGGCTCAATAAAGAGCGTCTCAGTGTTGTAAAGGCGTTCCAGCTGCTTATTTGCATTCAAGAAGGCTGTGCGAACGGGCGAGTGTACGGTAACGTCTGTGCAAGGTTGAAGCTCGGCGCTAGACTGAGAGCTCCCTCGGTAGTGATTAGACGTAACTAATACCGTTTACTTTCCGACGCTCTCGACTCACAGACCGTTGCACGAACGAAGAGTATTTTTAAACCATGTTAAAATTTCGGATTTGGCTTTGTTTTGGTTTGACTGTTACGTCTGTAATACCTATAGGTACTAGGAATATTATTTAATTTAATACTTTTCTTTACTTTAAGACGTCACTAGGACAACAGATTTTTTTAAAGAGTGCTAACAATATTTATTCTTCCACAAATATTTTTAACGTTCTTGTTTACAATTCGCAAACCGTACCCTAAACCATCAGGCTCTTTACGCTAAAATTAATTATCGCCAACCATCTCCTTACTTATTTTGTATTGGTTTAAAAAATGTTAGTATATTTCATGTAAATTGGTATCTACTATGATGCAAAGTTATGCGCAGAACACGAGTGTTTTTGCGAAATTAATCGGCTTTTTGAGATTGTGGTTTGAATTATTTTCTTTATTGTTGTTGTACGAGTTGAAATAAAAACCGGCTTTAAATTAGATCAGTCACGTATTAAACATTAAACGCAACTACTCGGGGCCTCTCCTTTTTATTTCCGAAGTATCATAGTTACAAAGCTCTGACGTCATCATTATCTTACTTCTATTACATTTGTGCTCATTATCGGTAAGGAGTTTTTATCTAGTCTTGGATTGTCATAAAACTATTAATACCAACAATTATAAATTAATTAAATGTGGGTATTTTCAAGAGTAGAGGGGATAGGCATTTACTAAGCTAGTGCGCCTTACCATCCAGGACTGCATTTCCACTTAACATCAGTTGGGATCGTAGTCAAGCACTTGCTTAGAAATTATAAAAAAACCTCAATCCATATAAGATTCGTTCATATTTTAGGCGTTTCCTGGTATATCTTCAGAACCCAAGGTGCTGTACCAACAAAGATAAGATGGGAACCAATTGAATGCAAACCCTTTCAAATAAAAAACAACAAATTTTGTTGCTTTTTTTATTCCTGAAAAGATGGCTCTATGAGCTTGTCCGCGTACCATTTTATAAAGCTACATATAAATAATGTTAATAATAATTAAAACATAAAATAAAAATGAACAACTCCTTTTTTGAAGTCTGTTAGAGAATAAATCGTTATGGACATAACTCTCCTGCTTTTCTTAAACGTTTCATAAAACTTAAATGTCATTTCTCTACTTCAAGTAAGGTGCAAGGAAAAGAGAAATATTATCTCTTTTTTCCTACACAGATTCTGATAATTTTCTTAGTATTTTTTAGGTCAACATGTGTCTTAGATATTCATCTCTTACATCTGGTAAGTGAAAAAGTTATCTTCATCACATATTTAATCATATAATTCTGGCCCTATTTTGGCTTCAGTTTTGCTCAACTTCGTTGAATTCAAATATGTAACGACGCACAAATTAGTGATATATAAAGGTTTTGTGAAGCCATTATAATCAGTATCGCGAAATTCGAGCACAATAAAGCAAGTAACATCAGGAATATTCGTCTCTGTTAACGTTAACTTCAAACGTAAAACTTTATCCGGGCGAAGTTGTGCTTTGCGGCTGACCGACCGCCAGAACTTGCACTGCATTACGACAAGTGAACCTGCAGTTAAGTGTTTACTTCGCACATTCCAAGGCATTGCGCCGGCAAGTTAGCCCATAAAGGCGGCCCTACTCCACTCGTGTATACTTACCTCACTAAGAGATCATGTCTGCTATCATATCACGTAGTTTACAAGAGAGCTCCTGGAATGACTAGTAATATTAAAGTTTTGGTTAAGTATTGTTCTTGTTGTAACATTAAAAAAACAACAAAAATGTTATAGAAGTGGTATTCTAGTCACTATAGCAACAGAATGTCTACGATGGGTTTAAAATTGTAAATCCTTTCCTTTACAATGTCACCGTCTTCTTACGCGCTAATCGAAAATATATCGATCAAATTTGTGACATTCTAAAATAGACGGAAACGTAACGAGCATATTAAGCAGAAATCTATGATTCATTTAGTTTGGTTAAGGGTTGATTAATAATTTGATTTGTTTGACATGTTTTTATTATTTTTTTAAAGTTGATTGAATTCAAGCGAAAATTCCAGTTATTATAGATACATATATGTATGTTGATGGATGCGCAAAGCACGAGATCATTACAGCGGCAGGCAGTCCCAGTTGGGAAAACCTAATGTCAATCAGTAGATTAATATAGACTCATACTGGCAATAATAATACTGATTATGCTCTTATATTCTTTACATTAAATCATCTGTGCACACCGGGGGGACCCTTGTGTCGAGTTACTAGCAATAGAGGTTCAGGCTAAGCGACCTAAGAGCTATGCCACCTCTCAATCCGGTGAAGCAGTCAAGGCCAGCTTCTCTGGCCAATCTTTGTAGGTAGTTTGTTATAAAAAAAAACTCATTACCGAATTTTTAAATAAATAAGAGATAGTAAATGAGTTTTTAAATTTAATTTTATCATGTATTCGTCTTCTATACATTTATATGTATAAAAAAAACAACGCATTAAGGCATAAATATCTCTGCATCAAATAAACTATTGTAAGGTTGTGATACTTCTTTTGTCGGGCTATTCCCTTCGTTCAAAAGAAACGTACGTACAGTCTATACGTACATGACTTGAAAAAATATTGTGTTCAATTTGGAGTCATACTGCACATCTTTATCTTATATTAACATTAGTGCCATGATATGCAAGTTAATTTTTTTGATGGACAATATTATACTTAATTTAATTTCCTTGCACATCTCGCTGATCTGAAAACAACATGCGCCCGTCCCGTTGAAACGAGCAGCGCGTAATTTCTTGACGCTCTTGAAATTATTCCTGTCTGGATTTCGTTTGATAAACGTGTTTTCTCGAGTCAAGAATTTCCATAAAATATAAAACGTAATAAATACAAAGCGGAGCAGTGTTTGCGCCGCGTCTTCCTGATCATTGCTTAGTTGGCTTGGCAGTGATTGCGGCAATTATTCACCTCGCCGCCTCCCCTTTGCTAACGGCAGAGTCCCAGCTTCTGTCACACAGATGGCTTACCCTAATCCCCGAACTGAAATAAACAATACGCTTGATAACGATATTAAATATGTAATTTTAACTTACTGCATTATTTAATAGCTAGTCTTGTGTACATATGTTCTTTGCAAATATATAACTTGTCAATTATATCAAAAATAGCCCCCAAAAGAACGTGTTCTTTTAACCCGAGCGGGGTGGACAGAGACGGATTACGCCCCAAATGTGACAAAAATTTTTTGTTGCAAACCAAAACAGCAACCATTAGTCACTGCCGTCCACTAACACCTACTTAAGGGATTTCAAATGTATTGGTAACGTGTTTAAGGAAACGCAGGATCTCCGGTACGCTACTTATCTAGCAAAACGCAAAACTACTATACAGTAAATCTCCAAAATATGTTAGAATGTTTATAACTTCATTACATTTCACGTTTGATTTCAGTATTTCCGACAGTTAGATTTAATTCACATTATATTAAACCTTTCCATAACAAGAAATAGTTCACGTTAATAACCAAATGGTGGGCTTAATCGATCTTATGTTTCACAAAACGCAACTTATTCTAGTAGAATGAAACGTTTCAGCTTGAATTATTTACAATATGCTTCTTGCGTAACACAAAAATAAAATTGACACTTATTAATAAACTGTCCCAGTTAGGGCGCGGTCTGATCGTGCCAACCCATTCGACGAACAAAACAATGTGGTGGCTCTTAAAAATACTAACAAATTGAACTTAACTGAAAACTTTCAAAAAATGTTTTTTTAAAACCATTCCAAACGAAGCCAATCGATGTATGCCAATAGTTAAATAGTGGACTTGAAACTACGACCTTGTGTAATTTTTTTCGAATCTCCCAAACTGATTCGAGTTTAGTTTACAATATGCTTCTCGTGTAACACCAAAGTAAAATGGATACCAATACATAAACTGTAGCAGCGATTTCCGATAAAGTGAACAACGTTCTTTAACAAGGCGACGAAGTTTGTTAAGGCGGAAACAAAGCAGGCCGCCGTGATACTAACGAATATGCTCAAGGATATTAATAACTTTTCTTTTATAACTTCACCGGGATCGTGAATTGATGATGGCGCAAAGTACCTTTCACTGGGTAACTATTTCCTTAAAGTTAAAGTTAAAGTTACAGCCTTTATATATATAAACATAGGTCCCACTGCTGGGCACAGGCTTTCGCTGTAAAGAGAGTATAAGGGCATAGTCCACCACGCGGCCCTAGTGCGGATTGGTAGACTTCACATGCCTTAGAAAAATTTTCTAAGACATGTAGGTTTCCTCACGAATGTAGGTTTTCCTTCACCGCCGAGCGCGTGGTTAATCAGCACATAAAATTGAAACAGCAAATTTATTGGTGTCGGCACCGGGAATCGAACTCGGGTTGCTAGCGTACTATGCAACAAGAGCCAACCGCCTGGACACTGAGCTACCACGGCTCATATTATACTATTTCCTTATTATATTTAAAAAGATTATACTGTCAAGGTTTTTTCTTAGAGTAGAAACAAAAGTATTTTTAGAGTTTGTTGTAAATCGATTAGTTCTGTTAAAAAACCTTGAAAACTTTACCGCCCTGTTTAACCAGAATTAATAGTAGATTCTAAGGTATCATAAATAAAAGAATCATCATAAATATCTTTTCCTCCTCTCCATTCCTCCGCCGCCCACAAACTCTTAATAAAGCGAAGCTAGGACAAATAATGGAGCCAAACGCCGTTGAGCGAAAATATTACCACACTAGAAAATACAAATGGGAAAGTGATCACTGCATGTGCATTGAACTATATTGATTGAGTTTCAGTTGGCCGCAGTAGGGAAGATTTGTTGAGAATAACGCTTGAGTAGATAGCTCGAGTGGCCATTACAGATATCATGAGCTCGCAACGTTCGAGAAAACCCAGTGTACCTACGTCTCACTAGAGACCCCGCTTGCCTCGCTCTTCCTGGGCTATATATTCTACCGTGGCGTAATTGAGAGATTTATATGCGCGAAAAATTCTTTGTCAGGAACGTTTCGCAAGATAAAATAGATGTATTGCTTTCCTGTAGATTATTTAATTACGATAAGATGTATTTAGAGTCGATCGTTAATTTATACGGAATGTATATTGACGTTCGTAACATGGAATTTTTATTTATTGTTTTATTTTTCTATTGTTTTACCTTCACGATAAAAATAAGATTTAGCATCATTTCCTTGTAAATGATTCTACATAATGCCTAAACTATAAAATATAATAGACTGAGATTTCTTTACTTCTAAACCTCTAAAAGTTTCACACCGAACAAACTTCCTAACAACCATATATCAGTAATTAAATTCGCGTGCTTTTTCTACCATTTTAGATTGACAATTAATGTTTAAAATAATACACAAAATCGTAGAGACTGTGTAACACACGGCCAGTCGGGATGCATTGTCTTACATTTATTCGAATATGATAGGAACGAATGTAAAGTATTATGTGGTGCTTACGGTCTAGATATTTATTATAACCCGTCTCATATTCGTAGCTTTGTTTGCTTGGACGCATACATTTCTCATTATACTTGCATCCCAAAAAGAATAAGTAAAAATAAAATAAGCTCCCACATCCTTTTAACTCCATCGTAGTAGACAGTACATAGTAGTGAAACTGTATCAGCCGTTTACGGGAGTGTGTATAATTTGAAGGACGCCGAGCCTTCCACTTGATCGATCCATCTTGTTGGTCAACCGCGACCTTCTAGCTTCAAGTTTCCAACCACAATAAATTTTTACAGAAATTCGAGCGCATTATAGATTAAAGATACTGCTGCAAATGAAGTGGCGATAGGCACGTAAACCTAAAAATATTGTAAAAATACAGACAACGAATTCTGTCTCTGACGAACACGCACTTTGGATCTAAAAAAAAAAAAAAACAGTACATTCCTTGTATTGTTTTGTAACCATTCAGTCATTTTATAGTAATAAAATAAAATAAAAATAGTCTTCTATAATATTAAAGTATTTCCTCTGACCGGCGGTTATGTGGGGATCTTACCCACTAAAACCTCCCCGGTGGCCCTTTCCTCGGTGCATGATGAGGGGCTTCGGGATCTCACGTGGAACGCACCGGAGCCCCTCTGCACTGTGCTCAAGGAGAGCACGTCTCGGGGGGAGGTTACTCCCTCCCCCCTGTGCCCTCGCAGTGCAAGGCGACACGGGCCAGCCGATGTCGCATTCTTCCCGGGTCCACTTTGGTGGACGACTCAGGCCCCCACCCTTGTCGCCCAGTGAACCCGAGGCCCCTTTTAGTCGCCTTGTAGGACAGGCATATTCATAGACGTCCTTCGCCAACCTTTGGGCAAATCGTCTTCCCATCTTTTTTTCTGCTTCTTTTATCGTCTCTTGGGTACCTCATCATGTCCATTTCTATTTCAGAGTTCGCGTTTTTACTGTAATATCTGCTACTAATAATAATAGTTGTAGCTTTTCATTTGTCTGTCAACATTAGCCCCAACATACTTCTTTCCATTCCTCTTTGGTTACACATACACTTAGTTCATATTAACCAATTCAAACCTCTCTTATTTTATATTAACCAATAATAAATACGCCTGTATATAAATATCGTAGAAGTGGAACATTGTATAATTTTGTTCCATAGATTTTTCCTCTTACTTGAGACTAAAATGATGTGTTATTGATAGCATCAAAACCGTTATATTTTTGTACGGTAGGCTTAAAGCTGTCATGGACATATAGCGACAAAATTTGACTGTGTGTCTATTTTTGTTACTACTATATTACTAAAATAAATTCTGATGTGTAGAAAATGAAGTGTATTAAGAACCAATATTATAATGTTATAAATTTTTAATCATAGCATTCTTAAAAAAAATTATCATCGTTTTTTTTATTATTATTTAAGTATATTTGTCCTTTTAATTTCACTTTTCATAATATTAATATTTAAGAACCACAGTCTTTGTTTTTGCAAACGAAACAAGGGAAAACGAACATGCGGTCCAACTGATGTTAAGTGAGGCCACGCGCACGTACACTTACCACGGGAAATGTGGGTGTGAATTTATTATGAAGACGGTATAATACAATCTAATTAGAATGGTAGCTCAGTATCCGGACGGTTTTCCCAAGTCCCAAGTTTCATAGTACGCTAGCAACCTAGGTTCGTTCACCGATGCCAATGATTTGCTTGTTGCAATTTTAAGTGCTGATTTATCACGTTCTCGGTAAAGGAAAACATCGCGAGGACCCACTAGCGCCATGCGGCGAACTATGCCGTTATTTACTCTTTATTTTTATAATGCAGAACAAAAGTTGATTAATGATCGATACCTCACTTGTTATGCAATACGTAAAATAGATTTTTATTTCGTGCTAGTATACTGTGATGCCACTACGCTACGCAGCGTAATACAATATTCTCCTAATATTGTTGATTAAAATAATCTCAACGACCCACAAACGTTTCAAAGAGTATCAATGGAGTTAATTTCAGAATATGGCCTTATCTAGATAGGGACGTTTGTCGTTGTGTACAGGTGAACTCGCGGGAATCGCTATTTCGCGCACGTTCGACATCCGATAAAAGTTTCCACCACAATCACCTAAGAGCTCAGCTGTCAGGGAATAAACGTATATCGGTTTTGTTCCCGCTGCGTCCTTTGGCCTCGAGTTTCCTGCATTGTTATTATATTAACATGCTACGTAAGTGTATGCTTATTCCTGCTATTTTACCTTTTTTGTAATAGATTGAAAAAATGTTCGATTTATTTATTAACTTTAACAAAATCTACAGCATTCAAGGTATATTATATCAACTTTTTTACTTTTTTTTATAATACTTAATATTAAATGCTGCAATGATGTTGTCAGTGTTTTAGTGATGTGAATGCATGTGTGAGTGTGTATGTGTGTTTCTGTACTTTGTTCTTTCAATGGATTCTACAACACATTTTTTTAAATGCAGGTATCAACCGGTCAATTCGTCTCGTGAACAATGTCACGGTAAAACTTTACTAGCATTAAAAATACTTTCAAAAAATACTTTATCCCTTTTCTCACTTGAAAACGTGTGAAAATCAATCAATCTTACTTACACGAGATTAAGGAATCATACAGAAAAATAATTGTGACTGTAAATATTAATTTTTTAATTATTGTAAATACTAAAATCTTGTCGATGTCTTTGTCCATGGTCTTGAAACTTTTGGGCATTTTTAGTTATTTATATTTTTTCTTTCTGTTTTTTTTTTGTTTTCATTGTTTATTATTTTCTTGATCAATCATTTTATTTGTGTATTTTAATTTGTATGGGTATTAATTTGTCTAACGTAATTAAATGATCTGCAACGACTAATATATATTTTATAAAATAATTACTGTAAAGTCTCTAATAAGAAGCTTTGGTAAGAAGAGATGTTATTATGATATATTTAATGTGTAACATCCGCATAGAACATAATGCTATTGATGTTTCATACAAAGAATCCGAACAAAACTGGCTTTTGTTATTATTATTGTTTCATTGTTTTAAGCCATACTTGTTTTCTTCTTCTTCTGCGTAGCGTTTTCCCTTCCTACAGCCAGGGTCCGCTTTCCTACTTAGTCTCCTCCACTTCTTCCCGGTCTTCGGCATCCTCGTTTGTTAGAAGGTTCACTAACATGTCCGCTTTAACAACGTCCAGCCAGCGTTTCTTGGGCCTGCCACGGGGTCTTGGTTTTATACCTACAAAATCAAAAGATGTAGAAATGTTATGAAGTAAAGTAGTAAGACTCTAAACTTAATTATACCTGTCCGATCGCACTTAGTCGACGTGGTTTTCATTTGTGGAGTACAAGCTTTAGCTAATTTAAAGTTTTATTTATATTAACTGTTATTGAAAACCGCATGGTTAGGTTTCAAATAAGAGGCTTTACGTAATGTCTTATTATGTATAACCTTTTTATTTATTATACAAGCAGCGATGGACTAGTGGCTAAGAGTGACTTACGTTCTGATGGTTGCAACATAGAATTATATTCGGCTTGTAGCAACGAATAGCCCCAAATATAATATATATCTTCTTCATAAACTCGTACATCTATACTATGTAAGTGATATTCACCGGATTGAGTGGTGGCATAGCTATTAGGTCGCTTTGCCTGAACCGCTATTCGTAGTAAATCTACACAAGGGTTCCCACGGTGGGGGCTCAGCTTGAACGGTTTTTATGTTACGAGTTAGCATTCCGATCCGAGGGCGCCCAAAAGGGCCGAACCACGGCTCGGCCGGTTGCTATTTTACGGATAAGCTAAGGGACATTCTAAAGCTAAACTTAATTTTGTGCCACTTCGGAAAGCGTTGGCGTTAGGAGAAAACGTCACCGAAGAAACTTCATCACCTAACATCTAACGAGTGTGGCCTGTCCATAAAATAGCGGTAACGCTGATATATAAACTTAGCACTTAACATTTGAAACAATTTCCATTCTTGTTGTTAAATCAAACTACCATCTTCTGTCAATCTTTTCTGTTAATTAACCATTAATAAAGTACGTTGAGAAACATTTAAATAGAAAATGCTTAAAAATACCACAACAAATTTATAATAAATGGTTGTTCAATACCAATTCAATTTACAAACGTCAAAAAATGAATACACCCGTTTATTTTAAACTGCACGAATTATGAATGGCCTATCCGAACCGAAAATAACCCATAAATCTATCATATAGTACTATTAACGCTGCTCCATAAAAAGGTGGTTATATTAAGTTAAAAACAATACCGAAATAACTTGGTTGTAAAGTTTGAAATGACTCAGTATGCTTAAAAGTACGGTGTAAATCATAATTTCCGTATAAATGTAACATTTCCTCAAAGGATACTTCTCGTTGTAAGAGATTTTGATTACTCTTTCAATAAGATACGGTCATTTAGCTAATGAGCGCATTCTAAAGTAAATAACTTGAACAAAGTCTACGTCAGTGAGATTCAGTCAACCTCTAGTACTCAACGGAATGGCGGCAACTTGTTAGAGAAGTTAAAAATAACGCCTCACGGTGTTCTTTACTTCATTGCGTCTTGCTTTCATAGCGTCTGCAAATGGCATTGATTTGATATTTTAACTTCGTTTCAAATTAAAGTATAGACATTGTAAGTTTGAAAGTGTCTGTCAAATTGTTTTATTTTATAGAGCTTAAGGGACAACGACCTACTATAAAAATTTCGTAAAAATTGACAATTTTTTTTTAAATTTTCGTTTACAGAATAATTTAAATTTACGCCAGGCACTACAGTTCTGAATAAAATTACATTGGCACTTGAAATTATAATATTCAACTTCAGTAGTGCCAAAATAGAAAACTTGAAGAGCTCCATTCCTCAGTCATTACGTCATCACCGGTGAAGTAAAACATTGTGAGGAAACTATTTTTTATACTATTTGTCAATCCACACTGACATGTCGTGTTGGATTATGCTCTATTAATCTCATGTGAAACGTTGTTACTTCACGCCTTTATTCTGCCAATTCGTGATGGCAACCGTGTACAGGTTCTGCCACTTCTGAAACCATTTATAATTTTATAAATTTTTTTTTGTATAGTGAAACATGAAAGGTACAGATAGAAATATATTCTGTGTAGTAATATAATATACTAGCTTCAACCCGCAGTGCTACCCGCGATAAATAAAATGTTTAAGCTTTTCAACAGTAAAAGTATCGTAATTACTTATTATTACTATTGTTAGCTATATGCCAGAGGGCCGTGGTAGCTCAGCGACCGGGCGGTCGTTCTCAAGTTGCATGGTACGATAGCAACGCGAGTTCGATCCCCGGCATCAATAAATTTGCTGTGCCCAGCAGTGGGACATATACGAGGGCGACACTGAATTTTTCGAGAATCAAGGAAGTGACACAACATTACTATTTTAAAATGTATTTATTGCTTTTCGAAGTAATCTCTGCGAAATATGACACATTTTTTCATACGATGGAACCAATCATTGAAGCAACCATTCCATTCGGAAGTTTCGGTCTCCAAAATGGCCGTTTTGTAGGCGTCCACAGCTTCTTCAGGTGATGAAAATCTCTGACCATGCAATTTATTCTTTATTTTAGGGAAAGTATAGAAATCATTAGAGCTCAGGTCGGGGCTGTACGGGGGATGGTTTAATAATTCTATGTTTTCTTGCTCTAAAAACTATGATGCGGCGGTTGCAGTTCTCTTTACGGAGTTCAGAAACGACCTGTGGCAAACAAATGATAGTTAGTTTAAAATTAGTTTAAAAATTCCACCAAAATCAGTTCAGCCTTTCCTGAGATTAGCCGGAACAAATAGACAAACGGACAGACAAAATGTTATTTTGGTATAACAAACAAACACTTCAACTTTATGTAGACTTCATCTTTATATATATATGTGATATACATACGTGTGTTTGTAATAATTATTTTTTATGTTTATTTATACTATATTGTACTCTTTTATTGCACGGCATAATAATATTTAATACAAAAAGTTTGTTTTAGAAATGTAAACACTGGAAATAACATTTATAATTTGCACAGGACCGACGGACTGTTTGTTATTCCACTCACGTCCGCCCTCTAAGATAAGTTTCAAGCACAATTACCTGACCGTTCAGGCGTCAGGAAAGATATTGGCACCTTCCACAACATCACTGCCTTTCTGTGAGCTCTGCGCCTTCCTTTATAAACATTACTTTCGTAGTCCGCTTTTAATAGGCACGAGAGAAAGGTGTTTTGAAAAGGGAACAGATAATTTCAGGGAAGATTCAAGTGCAAGTCGGTCGACCGAATATAAAGTGTCCAACCACTTGTTTCGTTAGAAGATGAGATCTTAAAAATATTTCCTTTACAATTCTTAAGTCTTTGTTGGGATTGTTAGCATATTTCATAAACAAATATTTATGAAAAATGATTAATGCGTTCTTATTTTTCTCCGAAAGGCATAGAATGTTTTGAACAAATATTGAAAGAAGATATAATGAAATCAAAAGAAAACTTTTAAAGTCGGAGGGACTTAATGGACAAAAGGCCATCGATCAAAGGACAAAGAATTTTTTTCTCAATACACATCAATTGATGGGTTTCGAAAGAATGAAAGAATATGTTTATTTCTACAATGACATTTTATACTAATAGTAACACACGCCTAATAATACAAAACTAATAACGGTGCTTCGGTCTCGGTGGAGAAGCATTAGGAGACTAATTGGTGAGACGGTTGAACCCAATTTGAGCAGGAATCCCATGATCTAATATCATATCAGGTCTCAGTTTTATTCTCATCTCATTATAAAATGCAACATTAGCCTAATGGTTTAGGCTAAGGTCTCCGAATCGTGACACAAGACTAACCTTATCTGGAATGGTTTAAAAGAATGTTAGTAATAGTGGTGACAAAAAATATTGTTAACAAAAAAAAATTGGATCTGAAACCGCTTGCTTTTGCTTTCTGAACGGGGGATCCGTGTAAATTATAATGTATTTCACGACCATCCATTCACCCGAATTTTGTTGTAAATATCTTTAATTTGTTTTTCTGCATTAAAATGTAAGTAAAATCTTAAATTAAAATAAACATACATTTTCGTTTATTTGTTATGAATAGTTTACCATATGTGATTATTATAATAATAATAATAAAAAATATCTATTAATGAATTTAAAACGCAAAGTGACTGCCAGTATAGGCACACAGTACAAAGTACACTGTGACATACTAAAGAAGGGGACGTCAACGTATGCGAAGATATATCGATGTGCAAGAAGCGAGAGGTGTAGGACCGTGACAAATAAAAATCCGTAATCTCTGCCAACCCCTCTGACTCATAGGGGCATATTTACTATTATATATTTTAGTTACTATTTCTGCGTCCATTCTTTATTTCAACACAGAGCTGTGTTTATATAATGGAAACATTGGCAGTGTTAGAAAAATGTCGAGAAAGGGCTGTTTCGGTGAGCCGCAATATCGGTGCCCCTCGATTTCGGGATGGAATACTTTGGGCGGCTTCCATTCGATCGCAATCTCTATGCTAACAGCTTGCGATTCTGATCTTCGTTTAGCGGAATGACCGCAGTCACCCTAGTTCCGGTAAAGCTTATTCCTTACACGTTCACTCCCCAAAAGTTTTTATGAACACAGCGTACAGTCACCCCTCGATTAAGAATTTTTTCTTAAATATTTTTCCCTAGGTAACTGACTTCATGTACACTGGACGGCTAATTATTATGCTTGTTAAAAAATATATGAATACAAACTTGAAACATAAATTGTTTTACTTTATAAGTTTCTCGATAAAATTTAGAAACAGTGATGGCTCACAAACTTTCACCTAAATAACTTTTTAATAGTCACGGAAAAGATAACTTTTATAATCGAAGAAATAACGAAAGTTCCTTTGTCTATCGCCTTATATTTTATCACGTGGCACATACAATTTTAAAGTAATAGCTTTGTCTTTTAGCGCATTTAATCCATGAAAATTAACGTTGATGATTTTGATAAAAAATTACTTCCTTAAAATGAGAGAAAATGCAGTTATGTATATTTTCAATTTATTAATGATTTTCAAATTCGCTTTATTTGAAAGCCAGCGCCAGCTCACCGTGTGGTCCCATTTAAATTATGTCCAATCCTGACAGTGGGATCCATGAGAAAACTATATAAGTCTGAAATTTGCAACAAGTATGTGTGCCACAAATGAACGAATCTCAATATCACTGTAACCAATTTCAGCGATTCATTTTGGATCCAAACGATGTACTCTTGAAGAGTAGTTTCATGAATGAAAGTTTGGGTGGGTTCTGATTAATTTATTTTATAAAATTCTTATAATTATTTGGAAATACAAAGAGGGCGTCGGCGCGTAATAGCGTTTGACGTTTGATTCGATTTGAAGACGGTTTTTGTTTTTGCTCGTATACTTGTTAATTTACTAAAAGAACAGGCATATAATTGGGTATATTAATTGGCACTAAAGTTATAATCGTTATTGGAATAAATAATAGTTGTTTCCAAACTAATCTTGTAATAAAATCAGATTGAATACGTTTTAAAACTTTATGGAAAACTAAATATCAAGATAGCTTAGATTTACATCTAGCTTTTATTACTTATACTGAAATAATTCGTAAAACAAAAAGAATGAGGGGTCAAAAGCAGATGGTCCGCTTTTATAAAAATGTTGGAGGGTTGTGAAATATGACACACTGTTATTTCTTCGCACACCCGGTCAAGAGTTATTGCATTCCATTATACGTTTTCTCTATCTAAAGGAAGCCATTTTCACTAAAGGAGAACTAAACTGTCTAAATTTTCGCTTATCATTTTATCGTGCATGAAAGTATGAAATTGCATAAATCTTTCGTTTTGTTACTAATAATGCTTGTGAAATTTCACTGTACAAAGTCGTAGGGAATAAATCTCAACGTAATATATATTTATTGATGACATATTGTAATGGCGTTCATCGGCGGTCGCTTGGCAAACTGTTCAATGGCTTATCCAAGAGCTTGGCCTTAATTGCAGACTTAAAAAGATATTTGTTACACGATAGAGCGATTATTTCTTCGATTGATAAAAGTTAAATTAACATTTTTTTTAAATTTTAATAATTAAATTACTTGATCTCACTAAGGAGTTACAATAGTGAGATCCTGTTTTACAATTCAGCTGTAACACAATATAAATGATATTATTATTGTTTTAAAAGAATGCAATATTTTTTGTTTACTAATATTATTGATATGAAGAATTTTAGTAATATTTGTTATTTAATTAAGTATTCCAACTGAAATAAAGTTTGTGCTAGGAGATGGTTTACATCAATAGTCCAACGATGGATTCGGACCTTCGACCTTAGCTTTAGTAAATTTTACGTGGACGGCCACACCAATATTTTTATGTTTTTGTGTTTATATATGTATGTATTATATCGATAAACCTCCGATGTTTTCTTTGATTTGATTACAACTGCTAGTATGTTTTATCTCTTACGCAGATCTTACTGGTAGAGAGCGTAATGGTAATAGTAAGTATAAATAAATAAATTTGAACTAGGGGAGTGTAAGGTAATTCCCATTCCTAGATCGCCTTCTCATCCGTCTCCCTACGGTTCATTGTAACCATGCAAGCTGTGACGTGATCTAAAGATCGGGATATAAAAATTAACACGTATATTTATGAAAGCATTAGATAGTAATCATTACGTCATATACGTAATTTTGTAATGAGGATAACTCGTGAGTGTGTATGACAAACGTAACTTATCTACGTAATTACAAACTTGCAAAATCCCAAAGGCTATGAACGACCTCGCCGTTGGCCGATCCTTTTCGACATGCCAAGCTGCGTGAGAGATTGACAATAGAGTCAGTGGCTTGGAAGGGAGCACCTTATCTTTACTACATTGTGTGTCCCAAATCACATGAAACGCGAGTGCCTAAGGCTATGAACGAGATTCACATTCATAATAAAGATTAAGCTAAATGTTTTACAGTATACGCTCTCTGCGCCATTGAAATATACAGCTAAAATTCCAGTACTAAATGTAAATAAGGTTTAAATGGCTTTCGTTCGAAATGCTCAATGGTAACACAGTTACGTGGCGCTTTTGCTCTATTTTCGACTTAACTGTAGTTCGACGGTCGTTAAACTGTCAAATTAGACCAACTCGCCTCCACTGTCATTGGAACAAGAAAAAGTACAATTTTCTTTCATGGCACTGCCGAAAGTTTTGACTGCGCCGTTACCGTAATGACTTAATGTGAATCCTTATTATGTCAGCATGTTTTCCAAACTTTATTTCAATATGGCTATAATAATGTTTTAGCCAACAATGTCGGAGGTTCCGAATAATCCTCGCGCGTTACCGCTATTTTATGAGCAGGCCCCACCCCTTAGATGTTAGGTTAGTTGCTGGAGTTTCTTCGGCTACGCTTCCCGAAGTGGCACTCAAAGTTGGTTTAGCTTTTGTATGTCCCATAGATTATCCGTGAAATAGCAACCGACCGAGTCGGCTCTTTTGGGCGCCCTCGGATTGGAATGCTTACGCGTAACATAGTAACAGTCCAAGCCGAGGTTACCCCTCACCGGGGGACCCTTGTGTCAAGTTACTAGTCATAGAGGTTCAGGCTAAGCGACGTAAGAGCTATGCCACCTCTCAATCCGGTGAAGCAGTCAAGGCCAGCTTCTCTAGCCAACCTGTGTAGTTCGTCATTAAAAAAAAGAATTAAAAAAAAACAATATTAGTGCACATTATACGTATTGAAATATTAATGTATTATATATACATAAGTATATAAATGTAACATTAATGTGGTAGTACAACATACATTAATGATAGCTTTAAGTAACCGTCGTTACTTTTTTTTAAATATTGGCAAAATAATGTTTAGCTAACAATGTAAATGCATATTATTTTTGGTGAAACATTGATTTTTTATATCTTCTTACTTTACTACCTTACTACTGAGGATCGTGACCACGTAAAAGCACCCTTCATTAAGGGCGGTCATAGGTGGAGTGGACCGAACGCTGCATGCTGCCTCCCACCGTCTTCGTGATTGTGTGCGACCATTTTGTAGACGCCCTTCCCTGAGCACGTTTGCCGTCCATTTTGCCTAAAATGATCTCCTCCTCCAGCCAGTGCTTTGAAGACCGCATAACGTAGCCAAAGAAACTGATTTTAGATTTTTATATACTTATATCTATATAACATTAATGTGTTAGATTCAGATTTTTTATTGGTAATTGTAATGAGTCGATTTTTACAAATTAAATTAGATAATTTAACAGAAAAAAATAATGAAAAAGTAGTACATCCAAGAAATAAAATGCTATAAATTTGTCATTTGTCAATTCCTCCACACTATAAAATACCCTCTCAATTAGCCATGACTTCAACCTATTTTTAAACATTGCTAGACTGGGAGCTTCAGTTACATGCTTAGGGACTCGATTGTAGATCGCGTGGCCTGTGACGTGTCACCTTGTCCGATTTCACGTGACGATGTTATGAGGTATAGATTTATGTTAGTAATCTTTATTATTTGACTGCTCCAATGGTCATAATTGAAGCCATTCATGTCTTACCTCTATCAATCGATGTTAGATAGAAATTGACACAAATGTTGAGGAATTGGAATATCATGAAAGATTTTAAAAATGGAATACCTACAATATTTCAGCCTTCAAATCTCAATAAATCGTCTAGGCGTGGTAACGAGCTCACTGCGGCGTAGTCTCTGCGGATACGTATTTTATTGGATTCAGTGAAACGTTTTTCAGGTCCATAGGATTATTTACGAGCGTCTGCGCGCCGCGCTGCAGAAATGCAGATGGACACAAAGCATAAGCACTTTTACCTACTCTTTCATAGTCTGGCAAAAAGCAAACCGGACCTTTTGTTACTTCGAATGGTTTTCTTTGATTAGATTTCTCGACCGTCGGTTGAGAAGACATTATTATAGAAAGAATTTTAAATTAAATAGTGGTGTATAAAATAAATTGGCTCCGATTCTAAGGACATTTGCAATGAAACTGTTGACAATAAAACTTAAATAATGAATTTCAAACAGTCGTTTCAGGTCGCCTAAGTTTAATTCTCTTGTTTTCGTATATATTGTCGGTCTCACGGTATTAAAGTGCAGTCACAGGTGGTACTCGTGATTAATTGGCCCCGGAGGAGTGCGACGCGCCCAAACTATTTATTTATGGACTCGTCGTGTTATGATCGAAAAGATTCTCGTGGTAAATCTGCTAGCGAAAATTGTACGGAAAATTATGATAGAATTTTATCGTTGTTTATTATTATTTATTTATTCTTTAAAAAAAAGACAGTTGGTTACTGCTTCACCGGATTGAGAGGTGGCATAGCTATTTTAGCAAATTGTTTTTTTGTTGAAACCGAAGAATACATTAGGACTAGCTGATTGGGGTTCGAACCCAATCGTCTCGTAATAGTAATAAGTCCCCCTTTGTGAATCACAATAGTAAGGCATCACAATAAGTATAAATAAATAAATTTAAACTAGTAGGTAGGGATGGTGTAAGTTCCTAGATCGCCTTCTCATCTCAGCATGTGCTGTCGCATGACGTCATGACTGTGCCATCAGGGGTGATATATAACGTAACAAAAATAAGTTTATCCATATTTCTCGCTAGTCAGTTGCAATTAAATTTATAAAAAACTATTTAAATTAGACTATCTATAATCAACATTAACTAATTACTCTCAAGATTTTTGATAGCGTTTCCTTTTAGTCTTGTGTCATTGCTCAGGTAAAGGCCGCACAGGTGGCAACCGTGATTAATCAGGGCGGGAGCAAGCACCGCCCTATTTATATCATGTCGGAAACAGCCACTGCCACGGCGTATGCCCGCTGAACCACAGGGGATTATCTACAATTTTATCGCCACGCTACTAACGTTAAAACGTATAAATCTAATCATGTCTTTTATACCAATAAGTATTTATTTACTTATTTTTTTATCGAGGTACTAAAACCTCATACGTATACATCACACAATGAGTAATAGTACAAAGGACATTTATCTTATACATATGACATAGTGTTAGTACACAGCATTGATAATTAAACTTTATACAATCAAGAAGTTACGACTTAAAACCCACAGAAAAACCGAAGATTTACTGAGCAATCCGCAAATACCGCATAATCTCATGTTTGAACTGTGCAACGCTATCCTGGATGATATCGATTTTTTTATTAACTTTTACCATTTTGTTGTAGTCAGTCAGTCACGAGTCATCTACAAGGTTCACGAGAACCTCGCAGGTACGGGCCTCGGGGTGTATACCCCATTACCCGGGTTATCAGCGCAGGGGGCGACTGCTCCCCTGGTCGTGGGTACCGTTTTAGAACGGATTTTTAGGAAAAACTATTTTTACGTCGAGGCTAATCCCTCAAGCGTCAGCCGCGACGAATCTATCTGCTACGTCCTCCCGACCTCTCGGTCTCGATTGAGACGGAGGTCGAGAGGGGGGCGAATATATAGGCCTCGCTGTTCAAAAGCTCCCTAGAATAGGGGAATTTGAACCTATGGTGCACGTCAGGAGGACGCGCGTGTTGCGGGCGAACCCGCACAGGTGTTCGTGCGGTCCGTTTATTTTGTTGTAGAGGGAACATGTTCTTATCAAGGGGGATTGTAGGCCCAGGTTAGTTTTGGTGAGAGGAGTTATTAAACAGTTTCCCAACTTTTCGATGATTACTTCGCGGTATTAGCAATATGAAGTTTGCAAGTAAGTGGCTACAGTATTGAAAGCAAGTAGCTGATCATGACGCAGTCACTGCTGTTTCTATGCGAATATGTATTACTCTTGTATCATAAAGTCTTCTTTTGCTTGATTTGTATATCATATAGTTTGTGCCAAAATGCATAGGCAAATTGATTCAAAATTATTTTTATATTGAACACAACATCAAATAGAAAGACGCACGCCCGTCATCCAGAGGTGTGTGGCGTGCGTCTTTCTATTTGCAAAGATCACGGGATTCACGACACATCTCTTTAGTTTGATCAAATCTATACATCTACGCACACATAATTTTGATAAAAAATTAATTTAGAAGAGTCAGGCATCAAAGACAAGCACAGAAGGATCATACTCGGGTTGCTAGGGTTACGCAACTTGAGGCGACCATCCGGACACAGCTCTCACGGCTTTACAATGTTATCACGGTGATGACATCTACTCGTATTTAAATGAATGATAAAATTGCTTGTTAAAAAGGGCGTCTATTAACAATTATCATTTTAAGAGGGCATTTTGTTTCGTTTAAAACAAGTGAATGTTTAATTTCTTTTCCGTTTTGTTTTAGTGGATTAAGTGTCGCGGCAATTAGTTCGTTTGCCGGATATTTGGACGGCGTAGCCTTATTTATAGTCAGTAGTAAACCCCAGGCGGCACCGCCAAGCTTCCCCCTAAGGTGGAACAGCCAATACATGCAAATTCATTAGACGAACATTTACATATTTGTTCCGGTTAATGGAAAATTAACTTTATACACCTGCTATTCAGTATTTTGATATTTATTAAGGATTTTGTTCACTTCTTTATAGAGTGCATGCAATATGCTGGTGGCCGTTTGAGATTCCGGTAGGTGTTTGTGGGTGGCGATCATTATTTAGCTTTTTTTGGCTTACGGATTACTCAAAGGTTTTTACAATTTTATCTGATTTATGATCAGAGGAGCTCTTGATGCACTCAGTCTGAACCTATATAGAGTAACTTAGCGCATGGATCCCCGAAACCTCGGCTTGGGCCATTACTCTCACTACGATAGTGTACAATTTCGATGGCCTTCGAGGCTGTAGAGGTTTCTTTATATACAAACAAAAACATATCAACAGCTGTAATATAGTTCAAACCTTGAATTACCACCGTGAAATAACAGCATACCACTGCTACATTACCGTTAGTACTAGCAATTGAAGGATATGCAAAAGAATACTCATTCCATATATCACCATCATCATCATCATCATTTCAGCCATAAAACATCCACTGCTGGACATAGGCCTCCCCCGACGATTTCCAAAAGTACCGGTTGTAAGCGGACCGTATCCAGCTGCGTCCTGCGACCCCTATGAGGTCGTCAGACCACCTTGCGGGTGGACGTCCCACACTGCGCTTGCTGGTCCGTGGTCTCCAATCGAGAATTTTTCGGTCCCATCGGCCATCTATTCTACGCGCTATGTATGTATGTATTTCCATATATAGCCGTGTGCAAAAATAAAGGATCGGTTAAGAAAGTTTGAATATCTCGGAAGAAAAAGACGCTAGCTAACTGAAATAAATTGTGCACGATAGACAATTAAATATCTTTAAGCGTTAAACGAAAAAGCATATCTTACGTAAACTTGTTTAATACAGTATTTTTCGTTAAATTTTTTATTTAAATTTTAGTACTTAGTGTTGCGTCCATGTGGCGACATTAAGTTTTCTTGTAAGTTTATGTTTTTTCATTAAAAACATAAATAAATTAATAAAAATATTTTATTTTATTTGAAGGATATTTAATTGGCTATCAATCACAATTAATTTCAGTTAACTAGCGTTTTTATATTCCGAGATATTCAAACTTTCTTAACCGACCCTTTATTTTTGCTCACGAGTCTATATTCAGATACTAACGTCATAACTTCAGTATATTAAACACACAAATGACAAATAATCCCCAAAGAAATACATGATAATAATGGCGAATGACATGATAATAATAAATTTTGGCGAACCATAAGAAATGAAAAAAAGTCGTTAGAGAAAGGGATACCAATGGCTTTTGCCGTTGCAAGACTTGGTCGTCAGAAGAGTTCCTTAAACACGCAAAAAATTATTAAGATTTTTCAATAAAAATTGAATTTTAAAATATTACAGATTTTATGAGAAATCTTCTAACATTTCGGTAATAAAAAGTTTACACATAGGGATGAAAACAAATTTAATGCTTATAGGGAAATGGCAAGGCGGTACTCTTGAAAGGGACGTTTTCCCTAAAGTATTAAAAGCGTAAAACAAAATTCATCGCTGCCCAAAATCAAAAACACCCTTTCTTTTTCCTACCCTCGTCTTTAACATCGTTGTCGTTGTATTTTTTTAATCATATCAATCTTATGCATGATTAATGATACAACGAAAGTTCGACTACAGTGTATGCATTTATACCGTGTACATTTATACTCTATTAGATCGTTGGCAACGGTATAGACGTTAAGGGGCTCTTAACATGTAATAAATGTTTCCTTTACTCCAATAAAGTGGGGCAAATGCAGCGAGCGCGGTCGCGGGAATGGTCTCATTGCCTTCATTTAAAACAATCTCTGCAGTGAAATTAAATCTCTTACAGCTCGTTATTAAAAATAGCACCGTTTAACGTATGCACATAAAAGTGATTCTACGAGCAAAGCTATGTAAGTCGCATTTTTCTAGTTCATGGTGAATTTTTTGTTACCTTAATACGAATTGTTTTGTGGAGCAATAATGAGTGTGTGTTTTATTTCTAGCCGTCGTAACCGAGACTTTTTATAATTAAAGACAAAAGCCCCCAATTTTTTCTAACTTTCTTCAGTTTTTGCTAACTTATCTTACTGTTTAACTTATAACAAAAATCTCTTAAATCCTTTTAACGTAGGGGTTAACGGAACTATCCAAAAAAAATTACTTGAAAAAAAAATTGTTCTTAAAAAAACTTCCGATGCGAAAAATGCGGGTAATTTGTAGCAATGGCATCATTACCTGTCATATATAAGACCAAATAAGATTGGTGATAAGCGAACAGTGAAAGTTGTCTTTGTCAAAACAAACGCAATTGTCATTATACTCGTATATATTTATCACTGACCCTCCCAAGTACACGACACGAAAAACCCTTCAAGGGCCAATTATTATACTAACATATTGCGCATATACGTGTTCAGAATTAGCGTAATTTGTCAACGGTAGTCTAATTAATTATTCTAATTATATGACCCTCAGGTGCGTAATTTAAATAATCACTGACGCCGGCTCATCTTGCTTACTGATTACGGAATTAAAGAAGCGAGGGAGGTCGCTTGTAAGGAAATTGTTCTTTCAGACATGGACATCCCGAGACTGTTCTTTTACTGCTCCCACGGCGTCTATTAAAACGCTAATGTCATTTGTTTGTTAACTTCCCAGACGGCGTGCTGGGTACGGAATATACTCGAGTATATACGAATTTTGGTATTCCCATTTTCTAAATTTATCTATGTCAGAAATGAATAGATGTATATGAGTGATATGTTGGAATAGATGGATAAATCAGAGCGTAGATTGATCATTATTAACTTTCCGCGTGTTGCATAGAATGTGGATACATCAATATCTACAACTTAGTAAAATAATTCAAAGTAGACACATCGTAATTAGAAAATGTCCCTATTCTTTTCTCCGGGCTTGAGACCGGCAGCGGAATGTTTCCCTATTGCTTCGGCAGAGTAGATATTTAAAACGTAAACAACAAAATAAAGGGTGAAATTATTATTATTGCATTACGACTGTAACAATTAATGAAGAAGAGCTTAGGGGTGTTGTTGTGTTCTTGTTAGCCCAAAGAATCCACACAGTGTCGATAGAAGGAAATAATAATTTAGTTTTTATTTAATAATTGACTTATTTAATATTTATTTCAAAATAATATAATATTTTATACCAGATTTATAGATATGGCTTCAATTATAGCGTGCCAATCAAAGCCTTGCACGATGAACTCGTGTGATAGCATCTTGAATGAATATACACTTTTATAACATGACATCAAACCGGCGATGGGATCACCGCAGCTGGCGACGTAAAACGCCTCGAGGTAAGTCACTTCATTCAAACTTTTGCCAATCTTAAGGAAAACTTTTGTTTAGATACAAAAGTTGATAATATTAAGACCTTTTTGTTTGGAAATAGGCTATATAATTGCGCGAAATAATAATCTTGTTACAAGCCCCAAGATAAACAAAGGAAAAACGTTCTTCAAACTTCTCAAGAGAAGTTCGCAATAAAATTAAATCTATATAGCTAAATTGTTATAAAATGTAACGTTTTACAATCGTCTAAATCGATTTACTACAATATAGTTCTTCTTCTTGGTCGCCTCACTCTTGACAGAGTGGTCTTGGCCATCATGATCCGGTGGGTTGGGCAGCAGACACCACCCGCCGCATAACGTCTCGCCACCTCCGCCTACTGGCCGTCAATCGGGTACATTCGTGGAGACGAGCACCCACCATACCCCGCACCTGATCCGACCATCGCATTGGCACCTTATCGCATATATCAGTGTTATATTAATATATTTTTAAAGCTAATAAGTAAGTGTAACATAATGGTCAAGTAAAGTCCACTTCAAGTTTTTATGGTCAGGTTTTTGAATTCCAGTTGGATTGTCCCAATCACTTCCTACTTTTCGGTTTCTTATAGATAAGAAAGATATTTGCTAAAATTTTGTGTCGCGTCGCCCTATTGTATTCCACAATACCTACTTAAAAAGCTTAGTAGCGATTGCCGTGTCCGTCTGCACAAAAAAATAGGGCTTGAAGACGAAACTATTATTTTAATATTTACTTATACATACTACTAACAGTCATAGTATCATTTACAAGTTGGTTTTTAATAATTTGAGAGAAATCTCTTAATAGAAATTGGTTGAAAAAAAATTTTCAACACTTATAAAAAAGCTTCAAAATTAGTCTGACACTCTGGGCATTAATATCAGGAAGAAGCCTCAGGCGTTCGGATTAAATAAATGAAGTGAGTAATAATTAATTGGACTTTCACCCTATTTTCCGTTCGGTGACAATTAATTTCCGGCATCGTGGAGAAAAGAAACCCTTATCACAAGCGTTTCGCGCTCTTCGTTTGGATTGAAGTGACAATTAGACCGTTACGAGCTTAGCAAAAAAAAACACAATCGCCCTTAACTCCATTTAAGTACTCTAAGTTGAATGGGTCCGTAACTTTAACGATCTTTACTACAATTTTTTATCCAATAAAAATTCTGACCCAGATCTCAAATGTTCAAAGAATAGACGTTTAAGAAAATAAGTTTTCCTTCCATTAGATCAGGATATTGGATTCAACCCCTTGAATAGGAATGTCTGTGCTTGAAATAAAATTATTGCACGCCTCATAAGACGATTCCTTTTTTTATGGCTTAGGGACAGCAATGACAGCTTTGTAAATAAAATTAGAAGAGGCTGTAGTATCACGTTAATATAAATTAGGCTGGAAGTAAAAAAGTGTAATCAGACAATTACCGATAGATATGACCTCCTTCAACTCATCTTGATGGGCAAAGCCAAAACAATGAAGTGTTGGTCGTAGAAGGAAATTGTGGTTGAATAACATTAGAGGGTGGCCCGGCTGCTCAGCTTTTTTGAGAGAGCCGGAAGGAAATATGGTGATCTAATTGCCAACCTTCGCTAGACAAAGAGGTACTTAAAGAAGAAAAGGACAACTTAATTGTCCGCCCATCGTACGCGAGCTGTGACGTTTTGCGAGGAGTTAACACATATACACAAAAGACAAACCTACATACATCCGTCGTGTTCTTGTTGATGTTCATGCGCTTCGGTTTGTTTCAAATCATACGAGTCACATGCTTAATAGCTCTTTTTCTGTCAATATTCACTCATATATAGATTTATGTAGTTATGTATGTATCTATTCATTCATTTATGTTTTTATTTCTTTCAAGCCTGCATTCGTTATCATCTGCATCAAAGATCTTACACAATCCCAAGGTAGACTGGCAGAAAATATCTATTGGCATTTATGCAAATAAATAAAGTTATAGACAGATGCAGATTGTCCGGGCGGTCACCTGAAATGGCGCATTATACGCTGAGTTCGATCCCCGATGCCGGCATCAATGCAATTGTTTGTTGATGTTTTAATTAGTGATTTACGACGTGTTAGGCATGAATCAACATTTAAAATATCACAATATATCCATATAAGTCTTAAATTTGCATTAAGTATGTGCGCAACAAATGGACGAATTACTTATTATAACTTCAAGAGTAATTTTTTGAGAGTTTGGTTAAGTTCTGATTTATTACGTAATGTTCCTATTCGATTTGAAGTCGTTTTTTTTATTTATACGCATTATATTTTATAATAATGGTGGCATTAAAGTACAATAAATAATCGAAATGAAATATACCACAAATAAAGGAACACGTTAAAGCCGCCTACGGTTCCGGATCGAAACAAACGATTTGTCATATTGCGACGACATCTACTAAGGCGGCGTTCGTTCGTAATCTAGTAAAAACACAAGTCGACTAAAATAACAAGTTCATAGTGTGAGTCATTTGTGCTTAAACAAAGCGTCAACTGCAGAGTTGCTGTTAGCAATAACTGAGATCATTTTTCATGTGGTTCATTCGAGCGGTCGACGAGAGCTATATAATAAATCATTGTTGCCAGCATCACGACCTTATTATTTAGCCCGGCCGGCTTTATCCGTGCATGTTATAAATTCTTTCGTCTATCCCGAATATCCATTGATCATTCGTACGCTACGTAATTACCGTAATTAAGTGATAAGCAACATTGTACATAAATTTATGCGACATTACGGTTACGGCCTTCACGTGTATGATTGTGATAATATAAAATGAGTAATGCTTTATTGAACTACAGTCTCACGTTTGATTTTAGGCGAATACAATAAGATAAGATATGTTATGATATTTTTGATTTGTATTTCACAAAATGACAAAAACCACCGAATTCTTTTGTTGAATTTTTAATCCTTTGCTCCATTAAATACCCACTAATTAGCTAGAACATTATGTAATTTAAATTTGTAAGCTTTAGGGCACAATGGGGCTGACATGTCTGAAAATGACAAAGTCCCAAAAAAAAAAATGTATCTACGATACTGCAATAGCTTAATAAGCTAAGCTCACAGTGTTACCTGAAAGAGATCGCTTACAGCTAAAAGACATTTTCCTACATTTAGGGTAGTTAGGAGGGAAGGTTAATCCCTCGCAGTGCAAGGCGATACGGGCCAACCGATGTCGCCTTCTTCACTGGTACACCTTGGCGAACTGCAAAGGCCTCCACCCTTGTCAACCGGGTCCCCCCGGTGAGGGGTAGAAAAGTCCGCAATTCTACCGACTGCGGACTTTTTTACCCCTCCACAGGGGGGACCCTCGTGTCGAGTTACTAGCAATAGAGGTTCAGGCTAAGCGACCTAAGAGCTATGCCACCTCTCAATCCGGTGAAGCAGTCAAGGCCAGCTTCTCTGGCCAATCTGTGTAGTTCGTCATAAAAAAAAAAAAAAAACCTTGTCACCCAGTGAACCCGAGGCCACTTTTACTCTGCTTCTACGATAGCCCGTTAAACTGTATTAATAGGTCGTGACAGCTTGTTATAATTAATATTTACATAATATTATATCGTGATATATATACATTATATTACATGTAAGTGTTAGGTTTTAAATTGAATATAACCAAGTAATATTTCAGATTTAGCTTAACAAACTCCCTGCATTCTGTGTAGAGCTGAGATTCTACATGTTTGCAATCTCTGTTGAAATAACGTGCCGGCATAAGAAATCGCAATAGGCCTTGTTCAGTCTGGCCCGTGTTATTTTATTTCATCGTTCCGGAGTCAGAGTCGACCCCATTTGTCTTTGTTCTCCGTTTCCTATATTTTTGCACGCAAACTCCATTATCTAATTTAGCTTTGGCCGGTTGCCAGGTCGGCACTAGCTCCTTTCTCTGAAAAGGAGTTTTCATTTTTTCATATTAAACACCTAAGCATAACAAGGTGAATTACGTAAACAGTTTCCGACGTTAGAAATAAAGTGTGATTCAAAAGGAAATATTTACGTGCCGGGATTGGGCACCGCTGGCCCAAACAATAATTCAAAATAACATCCAAGATTGGAAGTGGAAATGGACGGTGAGATTTACCTCGCCCCTTTGAAGCTTCTTCAACGAATAGGCAATATCAGCGGGCTTTACATGACTTAGATTCATCATAAATTATAATAGAACAAAATAGGCAGTTTTCTTTCGAGCGTATTACAGTCACGTTCGCCTTTCCGTTATGTTACTGCCACAATTACCAAATACACACATTACGTGCTTACATACGGTCTCGCAGTTAAGCTTGCTTGTTTAATTGTTTATAGGCAGAACCCCGGATTGCCTCGCGAATGAAACGTGGTTAAATAACTGCGGGAAAACTGGAATAATTTTAGCTACTAAATACAATAGGCCTTAACAAGCTTTAGGAGCAATCAATTTGTGATCTATTTTGAATGGGCTAGTAAATACAAATTTCTCATCTCAGTATATCCTACAATTTACACTAGTTGTTGTAGTTCAACATAATAGTAGTTAGCTTGTCTACATTTTCCTAGTACTATAGCAAACCGAATTCGATACATAGTCGGCACCAATATGTTTATTAGTTAGTGCTGATTAACCAGTGGTAGTGGTGATGGTGGTGGCACAAAAAAGCATCGTGAGTAAACTTGCATATCTTTTTTTTGAGATTCTTTTCTATGACATGTGAAATTTGTCAATCCACAATAGGGGTGTGTGGCGGACTTTGTCCTAATACTTTTTTTGGAGTGAGTGCCCTGCAGTGGCACATATATAGTTGGTAACCCAAGATGGCTCCAGAACAGGAATTACTTGTGACACCAAGTGCTAATTTACCATGTGCTAGTTATCATATCTGCATGCGCAAAATCTAAGAAGTCAAGTCTTCCGCTATGTACTACTTCCTTAATACTACGTGTCTATGGAGAGAAAGAATGTGCAACATAAGAAATTATATAGGGATAGGTTCATCTATTTTCTAATTTAGGACCTGATAATGTCACATCTGGCAGCAGTATGACGACAGGCGGGCGCACTATGGGTCAATTGCTATTATAATGCTTTTATCTAATAAAAAAATTCTATTGGAACTTCTTTTTTACACAAATGTTTTAATTTTACTGTTTGTAGATTAATCTGATATCATTATTTCGTGAAAATAAATCATTTTAAGTACTATAAATCTGGTTTAAAGTTAGGGTAAATACATTTTTACTGGTTTTGGGTTCAAGATCGTATAAAAAAAAGATAAACTAATATTTTAATGTATTTATTCCTATTTACATGACCTAATAGTGCAACATTACAAAAATAATACAAAAACAAATATCTCCAAATACATTTTTTATACCCAAGCCAATAAAAAAACACACTAGTTCACCACGGAGAAGTGACCCCGACTAACCGCCAAATGTCGACTCGATTGTATAAGAATTTTTTACGAAGTGGTGTATTATGGTTGAAACACCTACACTTGACTATACTCTATTTGATTCTTATAAGTTAGACAAGGATGAATATAGTTTCTTATTTAATTTTAAGAGCTATTTAAATCGTGGTGTTATGCACCAGATACTGGCGGGTTGCCAGTTGCGCATTAATATGATAAACCAGAATCTGGTGGCGTGCCAGTTTAGCGGATAACTTAGTTAATAATTGAGTTGAATAACAATTATAATCTCTGTCTACACTGTATTCATTAGCAAACATAAATTTCTAACGAATAGTCTTCAATACAAGCCAGTTAAAAAATTATTATATTATAATTCAAATTTGCCACGCTTTAAGTATGAAATCTGCGATAAAATAATGTGAAAATTTAAATCCGTACTTAAGAATTTCTTGTTTGAAATGTTCTTCAACTCGATTTTAGAATGAATATTCCAAAATCATTTACTAATACATTATTATTACACTTTACTTCAATAACTTCATAACAGCCAAGCCGTCTTTCATCTTCCGTTGAAAGGAATTATACCTACGGAGCTGTTTTATCAGGCGTAAAATAAGTTAATTAATTTGCGAAATGGCTCATCGAAAGTTGTTTTAATCCCCAAGGGAGTCTTTAGAAACGGAGTTTTATTCAAATCTGCATTCGAAGCGGGCTCCACGGTTGAGTTGCACGTTCAAATGGCGCAGTGATCCGGCCTCCCTCAATAGTGATTAAAGTAATGCTAATTTAAAGATTTTAATTTATAATTCGTATTTAAAAATTCAACCAAATTTTTTTTCCTAAAATTAGAAAGTATTTTAATAATATAAAAGAAAATTCAGACCTGCAGTCTGGAAGGGTAGTCTCAGAAAGATAAGGAAGTTTAGTGGGACGCTATATACTATTCCATAATACGTTCTATGAAAAGAAAAAATTATAGCAATAGGTTCAATTATTTTTATATTTAGGAACTGATAAATTGGTTGAATAACAGTTACAATCTCTATCTTGTCATACGTTCGCTACTTTCATTAGCAATCTGAAATTTTTATGTTTGCTAAACTCCACTACTATTGCGCGAAATATAGAAGTATCCATTATTTCAGGTAAATTAAAGCAGCAATAAAAACCACTATGTCGGCTTTACAATTGTCAATATATAATTATAAATCTTATAAAAAACACTTTTGCTTTATTGTTTTCTCTGTCTGTCATTTCACATGGTACTCGCCATAGCCAGCAGAGTAAAAACAGCAAAACTCTTCATAAATAAATTTAGGTATACGTACAATTCCTGTATTAGGTGTTTGTGGCAGTGCTCGTTTGTTCCTTTTCTCCTAAAATAGTTACTACTAGCATGATTTGTAAAGACCTCTTTTTGACCGACTGTTTTTAAAAACATTAAATGAATACACATGAATCATTACTTATCAAAGCAATAAAAAGTGATAAGTATAATCGTAAAAATCAAAATATTACAGCGACTTTGTGGCATATTTTAAACAGTCGTAATTTATAAGGCTCATGCGCCGTATCAAGTCTAGGCCAGTGTACTCGTATAACCGCATTCACACTAACGTATATCTTAAGACCCCAAGCATGAACTTTATGTGAGTAGGGTGTGACGATGACTTAACTTAATTCGTTTTAAATTAGATACGTGTAGGCAAATATAGTTCTGAGTGGCTCAATGTAAGATGTTTTAATTAAATCTAAGACTTCGCGATAAATAACTGCGTAGCAGGGTAGCCCGGACGGCACTAATTGCTAGTATATTTAATCCGGTAAAATACTGTGGACCCTGATTTCCATAAGCTTCAATTGTTTGTACCCCTGTGTACCTGACTGTTATTTAGTTTCGACCATTCTATCTATTTACTTTAAGTCAACTAACGCTGAATTAGCAAGTCTAAAGCTCATTTTACTATAAACAAAAAAATAATTTAAGTAACATGCAAACTACGTTGATTGGTGACGCTGGTATTGTCTTTATTTATTTCAGTCACACCAACAAAGTAAACACTATAATAAAAAAAATCCTTTATTAATTAACAAAAATTATTACAGATTAAAGAAATACAAAAGATTTAAGAAGAACAAGGACAAGTGTTACCTCAGTTATAAGTGTAAACTAAAGCTATAAAAAAACCATAAAAGAAAACAACCAATAATAATAAAATAACAAAAAACTATATCCTAAACTATATATTATGAAATGTTTGTTTTAAAATTATGCAACCTATTTGAAAAAATGTCCACGTCAGATACTTGGCGATTTTCTGAGCTAATAACACTAGGCTTCAAAATGATTGACACGTGATCATTATGCAGTTCTAGATCTAGGACTAAACACAGACTTTTTCTAATACTTGTATTGGTCAGCGTGTCTGTGATCCTAGCGGGGTATAGCTAGCAACCACCAACTGCTTTTCACCAGATTTATAGGTTACTTGCATTTTATTATACATTGATAAAAAATATTACGTCAAGTAGCCTAGCACGGTAGACAGAACTACCAACACTCATTTTAAATGTTACCATCGCTGTGCAATGGTCACAAATTAAAAAAAAAAATCGTACGAAACTACGAAAAACGAAACCTGGTCGGCAAGGCAAGTGAAGCTCCTCTAATGTTGTGGTTGTTTACAAGGGAAGAAGATCATGACAGATGAGGTGAGCTGAAGTTTGCTGAAGTCGTTTGTCCCCTTTCTTACATAAAAAACGCGTTCTTATTTTGTTTATTAAAAAAACGCTTTCCAAAAATTGGGGGACAATGTGTGCAAAAAAACACAAGCGCCCCCACTCAATAAAATAAATTCTTAGAAATTGCAATAAAATTAATGATCCGCAAGAGAAACGTAGCGCGAACATACTTGAAGCCCTCTGTAGTGAGCGAGGGGAGCCTTTTAACTCTTTACCCACTCAACATTGTTACGACGTACCTCCACAATCGACGCGGCGTCGTGAGTGGCGTACACAATCTGTCTTTCTTTTTAAAATGAACAAACGAGCTGTAAGTCTTTTTTTGTATTTATCCAATTCCTACTTTAAACTTTTATATTATTAAATGATTTCTTATATTTTCTTGAATGTTACTCGATGATTTTTTTTTGGTTCGGAAACACTGCTAGTGACAGTTGATTCCATATGCATACATATAGTGCATGTGAAGAAAGTTACGCGTACATCAAGATGGTGATAGCGTCGATAGAAATTGGAATTCGGTCGTAAACTAAAAAAAACTAGCCTATTTGTTTTAATATTACTTAAAAATATTACAGTTAAAAGTATCACAGATCTCACTAAAATGTTCATGTCAAAAAAAATGGATTTTGGATTTCTTAATAATTTTTTTCGAAGCTCTCACTCACTATGGACGTTAAATTACGGGACATATATGAAACACAGATAAATGCCGTACAGAGCACTGTTTGTTATCAAGTGATTTTTGTGTAATTAAAAAATCGAATGGCAATTTATTGGTATAAACCGCCTAGGATTCGAACCCGCGACCATCAGATTGTAAGTCACTAGTCACCAGTCACCAGTCACTAGGCTATGGATGCTTATTTTTATATATTTTAATAATAACATTACTTGCAAGAAATATTATAAAACATTTATAATGAGGTGCTACCATCATATCTTGCCCTCGCACGCGCACTCTCGCACGTAAATGGCACGCATTATAAATGTTTATATAAAAATTTTATTAAGAAAGAAATTATAAATACACATGTGCTCGTAAATTTAATAATCATAACTAATATAGTAAGCCGGAATCATATAATTTATTATTTTAGAAGTTAATTTAATAAATAATTTAAAAAGGTAAAATCCATAATGTAAATTATTTACCACAGTATTTATATTAATACAATGCGTAATATGACTAAAAAGCTTTTCCCAAGGTGGTATATTTTTTATTTAACCAACACAGTGACACTAAGCCTAATTCTTTGCCAGCGCAGAACGTGCCGTGCCACCTTCTAATTTACATTCTGTTTACAAATTGCGCAAATGCAAAGGGAAAATAAAATTTCTATTTTGTACATGTGTGCGGTGTTATATCTTTTTGGGCCTAATGAAACAAAAAAATTAACTTGCTGTTACGTTGACACAAATACTCACGCCTCTTATAGTGAGATAGGTACACAAATACTACGAAGTTATATTTTAGAGGATTCTCTTCTTCTTCCTGTATTATTTCCGCTCAGAGAATGTTTGTTATTAGTTTAGCTTACCTGGCTTTATTCCAGGACATCATGTGCTCCGCTTTCCGGCCCCTAGGGTCCAACGACCCCGACCGTCCCCGATAATGCTTTTTTGACACTATATACTCTTCCAATATTATGATCTAACTATTAGCACTACATTTTTTAAAAGAATGATAACAATTTTTTTCACAAACCTTGTTAACCATTCCAAATAAAATTAGGCCTGTGCTAGGAGATGGTTCTCGTTAATAGTTGAATGGTGGATCGAAACCCACGATTACTTGTTTACTAGATGTTCAGACTAAGCGACTTAAAATCTATGTCAGTTCTCAATCCGGTGAAACAGTTAAAGCCAGACTGGCTTCTGCGTCTTTTTTTTTTAAATGACGAACTACACAGATTGGCCAGAGAAGCTGGCCTTGACTGCTTCACGGGATTGAGAGGTGGCATAGCTCTTAGGTCGCTTAGCCTGAACCTCTATTGTTCTGCGTCGTATCTTGGCTAATGTATGTAGGTTCGTCACCAAAAAGTTACTAACCCAGATAATCTATATATTCTTAACTAAAAAACAAGGAACAATATTATTAGCAGTTATTTTTTCTTGTTTCTTTTATTTAAAATGTTTTGTAACTATAATAAAAAACACAGACGAAGCAGCGGTTATAAATAGAATATGAGAATGCAGAAACACGTTGCAACAAAGTTGTCAGTGTGTTGATCTATGATGGGATGTTCTAACGCATTACATTGTATCCACCGTATATGTACAATACCGTAGGGAATAGAATTCGATTCTATGACTTACACTGTCGTCAAGTAAGCCTTATTCAAGAAGCTAAGGATAAATTCCTCTCCATTGTAAAGCAAATAGAACTGCATACGCAAATATAGCATCAACGTAGGCAAAAAACAAAATAAATTATAATACTTCATTGCTCACCTTTTTCCTCCACACCTTGTTCCGTATTCTGAAGGACTTTTCTTCACTGCACATTTCTTTGTGATGCTGTTATCAAACTGTTAGCCTGTAATATTCTAAAAGCCACGAGATCAATTACACATACTGATACAAACATTGTTCATAAAGAGAAAAGGGTACCTTAATGTACATTTATTTGATAAGCTCGCTAAACTTCTTAAGAGAGTTTTTATTAAGCCTCTATTTACTTCATATGCATTTTATAGCCGGTCATTCGTTCATTCTTTCTCTCTCTAATGTCGGTCCCTCATGTCTGAGGATCGTGGTCACCGTCAGGGTTGCATCTGGAGCGGATGATTTGTTCTGTCCAGCGCGTCTCTTACAGCACTGTAAAATTTGGAGGACGACGAGTCTTTTACCTGATCGGACCACCTTGTTGGTGAACGGCCGCGAGATCTTTTTCCTGCGGTGTTCCCAACTACGATCAGTTTATCTAGACTTTCGTCGACTCTGCGCATTGTGTGTCAATGTGAAATATGCCAGGATTCGTTGTCGGCATATGGTAGACAAACGAGTCTTAATTTGTAGTTGGCTTAGGATAGATGCATTGGTGCGTTTCGCAGTTCAGGGTATCCTTAACATACGCCTCCAGCACCACATCTCGAATGCATCGATCCTTTGCCTCTCTCTGGCTGGGATTGTCCACGTTTCCACTCCATACAGGAAGATAGGGAATACCAAGGCACGTATCAATCTCATCTTGGTTTTGATACCAATTCCTCTTTTCTTCCAGACGTTGTTGAAACGGGTCATAGCATCTTTTGCCATCCCAATCCGCCTTTTTATCGTCGTCATCATCGTTCACTCTTTAAGTATAATATAAATCGACTTTATAAAGAAAATATTCAATTAAAATATCTAATCTATTAAGTTTCCTATCTTTTGCGTAATTTAAAGTCTAAAACCTGACGTACATAAATGGTTGTTTGGTTCTTTTTTAATCTTATAAAAGTTAATTTATTTACGATACAATTACGTGAACATTTAGATTTGTAACAGCGATCCATTTTACATCTATAATTAGCTATGGCATTTTCTGTAGAACTTAAGTTGAGACAATTAGTTGAATTTTTTCAAGTTGTAATCATAATCATAATCATTTATACCTCAACATAATCCACAGTAGTTACTTAAGTTAATTATGTAAATAAATACAAATACACATTTGGAACAAGAGACATAATAACAGAAAGATTATGGTGGATTGACACTTGAACTAGGACGGATCCGGTGTCTCAAGTAATCAACCCCCACCCCATTACATTATCAAAAGTAGTGTACACAGCTAATTAAAACACAATATTAGGCTATTTCGTCTTGATGAAATATTAATTTAGATAAGTATAAAAACATGTGGAGGAATATTTGATAGATTTATAGTGTGTGTACGTGTGTATGTAGATGTGTGGTTGTGAGTTTGTAAGACATTGGGTTTGTAGGCGTAAATGTATGTTCCAGCTTACGACCTTATGTTTCACAGTCCATGCATAATTATTAGAATACTATTAATGCTTTTTATTTACATATTAAGCGTAATTACAACTGACGGTAGGATATTTGTTCGTTTAGTAAGTATCTTGAAAATTTATATCGAGCTTAACTCAAACGAAAATACACATAACGTCAGACGAGACGCATGGCTCGTTGCGGCGAGCCACATCGTCTCGGCGCTCTGAGGATATCTCAACGTGAGAGAAACAGATTTACGTAGCTTGTTATTGTGCACCAACATATAAACGACGTCTCAATAGGCAGGTAACTAGCTTTAAGTCATGTTGATGCCATTTACTGCGGTTTAAATGTCCCTTAACGTGTATAGAATATTAATTGTTCTTTTACAGTTATTTTCCTAAATATTATGTCTTTTTTTTAACTGACATATTTAGCAAATGTTAATGTGTAATTTGATTTAAGGGAGATACCGCTATGTCACTGGGTAGGCGGGTTCGCGACTGTGGGAATGGAAAAGACTGTTTGCTTGTTTTGTGTGTTGGGAAAGGACGTGAGGAACAATAGTGACATCTCTGATGTCCATGATGGCATTGGAGAAGACCTATTTTCAACAGTGAATAGACAAAGGTTGCTGATGTTGATGAATTTGTAATCTTATAATGACAGCATAGTATTTGATTATTTTTGTAATTATTTTTGGCACTATTGGTCGATAACAACTCTGCAAAAAATCTTTAGTGTAACATAATAGACAATAAGGACTGTTCGTTGCCAAAATAAAGAGAAAAAGAAAAGAAAGAAAGGATTAGTTTCGGTAAATCAAAGTTAAGGATCGATATAATTTCTAAACTTAATAACCTTATTTAAAATAATCATTCGAACATTTCGAGTGTTTGATTGAGAAAAGGCACTAGACAAACTTCTTCCAAAAAAAATCAAAGAAAACGATCTTAAACACACGCGTGGGTTGCAAAAATAAAAGTGTAATTTTTTTCTTTTTTTTATTTTTTATAAAAAGAAAGCTAGCAATACTTCCTTTTTTCTTCAGAAAAATTACTAACAATCTTGTTTACCATTCCAACTAAGCTTAAGCTTGTGCTAGGACATGGTTCACGGCAATAGTCGAATGGTGGATTCGAACCCACGACCTTACGTTTCGCTGGCCGTACCCTAGACTACTAGGCTATTGACGCGTGCTAATTTTTATTACGCCACTAATCTAATACATGCACATTTCCAGTTTACGTTTAGAAACGGATAGTACAGGTATACGTAAATACAGCCCTGTAGTTCTGGGCTCTCAAGAATAAGACTACGGTATCCCCTGCCTGTCGTACAAGGCGACTAAAAGGGGCCTCGGGTTCACTGGGCGACAAGGGTGGGCGCCTGCGTCGTCCACCAAAGTGGACCCGGGAAGAAGGCGACATCGGCTGGCCCGCGTCGCCTTTCGCTGCGAGGGCACAGGGGAGGAGGGAGTAACCTCTCCCCGGGACGTGCTCTCCTTGAGCACAGTGCAGAGGGGCTCCGGTGCGTTCCACGTGAGATCCCGGAGCCCCTCGTCATGCACCGAGGAAAGGGCCACCGGGAGGTTTTAGTGGGTAAGATCCCCACATAACCGAACCCCACAAAGATACCCCGCCTTCCCCAGAAGGCGGGGTATCTTTGTGAAGATTTCCTCCCCGTCAACAAAAAAAAAAAGAGGTATACGTAAATAAATAACCGTGTTTCCTGCAAAGTTTCTTTTAAGCTTGTATACTCTTATAAGAACTACATTAATAATGTCAATGCAAACTTCATATATATAAGGGAGTATGCACACTGTGTGAATACTTTGAATATAACTTATAAACTTAATATTTCTACAGGAGAGAGTAACTTTTGTTAGCAAGATAGTTATAAAGTTTTCTTCGACATTTTTCCTTATCACGTAGTTTTGTGCCGATTGTCTACTTGACGTTATAAATTTGTATTATATTAAAACAGTTAAAAATAGCTGGACTAAACAAACGTGTTCTATTTTGACATTTATCGTCTTTGTAAGCTCTCACGTTTAAAACCCTTTTTAGAGAAGTACAGATACAACGATCGGTGTTCATATTTCACCATGTTTATTAGGTTATACAGTTTGACAGATGATAAGTCTATAGCTTATACACCGGGCACAATTTTAGTAAGTTATATAAAATTTAAGAAAGCACAAAAAAAGAAAAAAAACTCCTTTGCACAAGCCACCATTCAACCCTCAAACCTTAAGTTTTTAAAATATTAAAGATACTAGGCTATCACTTTCTCTTTATCTATTTCTCCGCCTTATCTCATTTTAAATTATGAATAAACAATTTTAAAGAAATAATACTGCAATAATTTAATAAGTGTTTGGAGGCAGTAATAAACATCCGTTCAGCCACACCCTCTTTTGTCATTTTATTTTTTGTTAAATAAAACTTTACTTTTAAACAATTAGTACTTTTAAAAGCTAGAATCGTTTCATGTTTTTTTTTTATGACGATCTACACAGATTGGCCAGAGAAGCTGGCCTTGACTGCTTCACCGGATTGAGAGGTGGCATAGCTCTTAGGTCGCTTAGCCTGAACCTCTATTGCTAGTAACTCGACACAAGGGTCCCCGGTGAGGGGTGTCGTTTCATGTTTCTTTATTTTGTATAAAGAGCGGGATTTTTTGTATATATAAATAAATAAACTAGATTTTAATATTTATTTTTAAGTATAGTAATATTTTTTTAAAATATTTCTTCATTCGAAAATATCAGTTTGTTTGCAAGTTTTTGTCAAAAGGGAAATACTCTAGTTAAAGTTTAACGCTACATTGGTTCCGTTTTGTTCACAAAGGGTGAGAAACTCTGCATATCGATGGTTTTAATATAAAATTTATTTCATAAAAGTTGCACAAAATAGGCCCAACATTTTACATGCATTGGAGAGTTCTATCTCATATTACTGGGTTGATTGAGCAAGCAACGAGGGTGCAATAGACTGAGGACGTACTCTACGGCCACTCGAGTTTGTTTCTTCTTTGAACTGTCGGTTAACTTGGATTTCTACCGCCAATGTCCTCGTTGCGGAATTCATTATGCACGGGAAGTACGAGTAAAGTATTCTCAATATCTCAACTGAACAAATATGCTCGAGATCGTGCGTCGAAGTATTAAGTGGATATATGTCCGGCAGTGTGTCTTTACTTTCGTATATAAAACAGGTACAAATACGATATTTAATTTATGTTATTGTTATTTTGGATCATGTGTGCATAAAATACATTTCTATCAATAAATAATAATAAATATTGCAAATATAATTTCCACCCGATTACAATGTAGGTGTTTTCAAGAGTAGAGTGAATGGGCATTTACTAAACTAGTACGCCTTACCATCCAGGAAGAGCTCCACTTAACATCAATTGATGGTACAAAGGTTGTCTGGAAGAAATCGCTCTTAGCGATAACCCATTAGGCATTCAATTATATCGACATATCATGATATATTTAATTGTTGTGCAATAAATTCATTCAGGTGGGAACGAAATCAAGCGCTTGCGGAGGATGATATATGTGTTATGATATATGATTATATATGAAATAATATTTGACAGGGATCAGCCCAACTGGGTACCTAACTCCACTAATGCTTCGGCGTCGTCGGGACTTCTAATTGCCGGAGAAGTCCCCTTTAGAGGAAGAAGTCCGGTCTTTGCCGAACCGGCCGCTCGTTGGGGTGCCCTGGTGCTGACAGATCCAGGGTACTCCAATTATAACGGCTGATTGTGATTCCCACACCTCCTCCGGGCCCACCTATAGTTCCGGAGGATGGTCCGTAAAAGGATTCCCCGCGTTAGAAAAAACAACGCTATATGGTGCTATGTGCTAGGGACGGATTTTTTAAAAATAGGTAACGAAAAATAGGATCCAGATTGTTGTTGTTTGACTGTTAATGATTGATTGATTGTGGATTGACTCCGTTTGATAATCATTTTACATCTTTATTATCATGAGATTTTCAACACATAACAGAAGCTATTTTCTATAAGCCTTTGATCTATAAATCAATTTCGTTTTAAAGGTAAACATAAACATTGCGATAATATAACGTAGACACAATTATACGACCAATTATTCTGTTAATTGAGACTCTTAATTAAATTAAATCGTTTTCGTTGGGTTGTTAATTGAAATGCGGTAATAACGAGACAGTTTGTTTCTGTCTTGTTATTCCAATTTTAATTAACGTTAATGGTTTTATAGCATTCTGTGCTATAGGAAAATCTTACGGTCGTCGACGTTTCCGTTGATTAGTGGCTAGCATGGCGGTAGCAATATATTAGATGACAGTGTAAAAGAACAGATAACCTAGTCTGTAAATTAATTTATAATACTCTGTCCAAAGTTCTTTAACCATTGTTTTTTTGAAGAAGAATGTTTAAGATGCAGAAGCTGTGACCCTGATGATAGAGTTACAGTCACTTACTCATGGCATATCTGTGAGTAGTTTACAATTTTTATTTTTACTTAAAAATTAGTTACATATTGTTTCTTATTTTAAAATATAACCTATGATTAAACATTTCCAAACATCGTAACGAGGAATAATCATAGCTCAAGCGCTTGTCGTATAGTTTGGCAGCGTGTGTTCTGTCTTTGCTCAAGTTTTAGATTTCTGCACCGCCGGAATGATTCCCATTTCCATAACAAAGGAGACCAGTGTGCTGACAACTTACATCAACAATATCTTGTGCTCTTATATCAATAATATTATCATTTAATAACGGCGACGACATACACGTCGTTATTCAAATAAGGATTGAAAAAATCAAATTAGAAAAAATAATTGATTCCTATCAAAAATCAATCGCATAATTGTATGTACAACATGTTTGTACTTAAAATAAAATACATTCTATATATTACATTATTAATGCAACGTTTAACTGTAATGAATTTAACGGAAGTGTTACATATCTTTACTTTGACTGCTGCACACCACCTCAGTCAGTGGAGTCAACTACAAGGTTCCCGGGAACCTCGCAGGTACGGGCCTCGGGGTGTTACCCCATTGCCCGGGTTATCAGCGCAGGGGGCGACTGCTCCCCTGGTCTTGGGTACCGTTTTAACACGGATTTTTTAGGTATAACTATTTTTACGTCGTGGCTAATCCCTCAAGCGTCAGCCGCGACGAATCTATCTTCTACGCCCTCTCGACCTCTCGGTCTCGATTGAGACGGAGGTCGAGAGGGGGGCCTAAGAGTTCAAAATTTCCCTAGAATAGGGGAATTTGAACCTACTAAATTGCACACCACCTGTGTGATGCCGAGGCAGGCATAAACATGTTGTTTAAAGTCTTCCCGAAAATCATAAACTATTCAAGGGAAAAAAAATAAGGCGGCACGAGGTTCGGTAGCTCAGCTAGTATGTTATAAAAACTAACAATTGAAAGGTTAGTATAGTAGGACAATCTTGTAACTTAGTTGTTTGGATTTGTCAACTGAGTTTCAGATGACGGTTAGGAGTCAGACGTGAGAGCTTATTTTTTATATATGTACTACTATTTTATACCCCTAAAATTGGCTGGTGTCATTAAAATTTCCTTTTATTATTTAAGAAACAATTAGTCAACGTCGTACTAATTAGCCAAGCGTTGCATAGTAGATGTGGTTTTCAGAGACTGTACCAACGCCTTAGAAATTGAGAGACTTCTTAATGTTTACTACATTATGTAGAATAAAGTGAATATAGTGCTATTTTTGTAGGTTAAATAGGTAAACGAGCATTCGGCATTATATTTTTTGATAAACTTTTATAAAAATTCAAAGGCACCTACCGGTACAAAGGTATTAGCATCTTATACCTCCACTTCATGGCGATAGTTTGCGATGATTTCCCATAAAAAACAAGGATCTCTCCAGTAGGGGTAGGACCAGTGATAATTTTTAAAATTTCTTTATCTGATAGCAACGAGGATAACCTAGTATCATTTCATGACAGCCCTGAAGTTTTGGGCTCTCAAGAATAAGACAGCTGGCCCGTGTAGCCTTGCACTGCGAGGGCACAGGGGGGGAGGGAGTACCTCCCCCCCCCCCGGGACGTGCTCTCCTTGAGCACAGTGCAGAGGGGCTCCGGTGCGTTCCACTGGAGATCCCGGAGCCCCTCGTCATGCACCGAGGAAAGGGCCACCGGGGAGGTTTTAGTGGGTAAAAACCCCACATAACCGCCGCCTTCCCCCCAGAAGGCGGGGTATCTTTTTGAAGATTTCCTCCCCGTTAACAAAAAAAAAAAAGTATCATTTCATGAGACGCATTCATTCAACATTTTTTTATTATATGCCATTAAACTGAAAAGTATACGCCTTTCATTATCCGTGAAATAGTAACCGTTCAAGCCGAGGTTACATCTCATCGGGGGGACTTATGTCGAGTTACTAGTAATAGAGGTTCAGGCTAAACGATCTGAGAGCTATGCCATTTCTCAATACGGTGAAACAATCAACGGCAGTTTCTCTAGTCAATCTGTGTAGTTCATCATAAAAAAGCATACGCCTAGAGTATCTCCTACCGAATATGCTGCCCATTTTAGGCACCTAAAAGTTCCATTGTATCTCTTTACTTATATTCTAATTAAATTTGCATTGATAATGGTAACTTTACTGACATTTTCTTCTGAAGCGTCAATGCGCTAATGGTCTGCGAATCGTAAGGTCGTAGGTTCGAATCCACCATTCGACTTTTGACCTAAGGCATTGTCTTTCACAAGCATAACCTCAGTTGGAATGGTTAACAAGAATATTTGTAATAATTCCGAAAAAAAAATATTGCTAGCTTTCTTTTAAAAAAATATTCTGAACCCTAATCAATCTATTTTCTTTATTGTACATCCATATCAAGTCTATCCCTATTGAGTCACAGAACCTAAGTACACAAACTCCAACCCCAAGTGATTTCATCTACTGTGTTCATGCTGACCTTTGTCTTATCTTCATCTGTACGAAACCATTGCTATTCATAGAAATGGGAGCATTGAAATCACTATTCATATATTTAGCTATCTGTTAGTATTTATCATAGTTGCCTAACCGTGTCCAAGCAACCACATAACAACCGTATGTATTTGTAAAAAACACGTGTTAGTGAATGTAATTTATATATTTATTTTATTTAAAGGAAGACCAATAGAGAAATCTTATAAACTAGTTATATGAATAAACGCTAAGGTCACTTAACTATTTTATGAATGGTCTATTCAAATACAATAACATAAACACTGAACGCTAAAAGAGATTGTAATAAGTACATAAAACAGGAGTTATTATATTAATGTTTTTTTTTTATTGATTTAATGCATTTCGTAGCTGTAGTATTAAAAAAATATTAACATTCTGCGTTAAGTGTGGGAAATTTCATACTCCACCGTCCGCGCAATTTTCGTAAATATGTCTAACCTAAATATGTTTTTTTCTTCGTCAGCATCTGTGTTTCTCTACATTATATTTATAACAATAGAGAATCTCCGTATGTATAAAATATTATTTCATACACTAGTATTTCGCTCACAGAGTGAATAATAAGTTTAAGAAAATAGAAGCAGAAAATATTCGCCAACAATATAGAAGAGATACGTGCTTCCGTATAAAAGTAGCGATTGTTGGGCAAATCGAATTTACGTTGAACAAGTGCAGAGTGCATCGCCAGCAAGAGGGGGCTCTTTTACTAGTATGTGGATGTTTTAACGAGGCCCTGGATGTGGATCGACCGCTGCTTAGCATTTGTTATCTTTAAAATGCCCATATACGTTTATAACTTCATTTTTCAGTGTTGCATGCACTTTCGCATCGTATACAAAAACACAACAAACAAAATATGACACTCATTAAAAAAAATAGAAAAATGCGCCTAACGGCCAAATAGGATATGATGCCAACATTGGACTAAGTCTTATCAAGTGCTGTCTTAAGGCTGAAAATCAGCACTGTGACAGTGCTGATTTTCAGCGGTGCCCAGGACTACCAAAATGTCGTGCACGCGCAATACCACCACGTGAGTTTAAATTGATCCATCATTATTTTAACTGTCCAAGTTGTTGCTGTGCTTGGGAAGGTGCTGCCAAATGCCATCTGACTTATCCTACTTTACCTTCTGGGAGGAAGGCGGCGGTTATGTGGGGTTTTTACACACTAAAACCTCCCCGGTGGCCCGTTCCTCGGTGCATGACGAGGGGCCCCGGGATCTCCAGTGGAACGCTCCGGAGCCCCTCTGCACTGTGCTCAACACATCCTGGAGGGGGGGGGAGGTTACTCCCTCCCTCCCCTGTGCCCTCACGACATATTTAAACCAATCTGCTCTGCAAAATGCTTATAACATCAGCCATTTCGATTAGTTTGTGTAGGTTTTACATAATCTTATACATCTTTATTCATGTCATAAGAACCGGTTTCCTTTCTTTTTAGTTGTGGACATGCCTGTGAGATCTTGAGATCTATGTCGTACAAAAGATAGCCTGAAAATAAATTCGTTATAAGTCGTTTAGTAATGAAAATTTTCCAACGAGAGGTATATAAGCAAAAAGCTCGAAACGTTGAATTTAAAATAACAGCTTTAGCTTCATTTACATAGTCAATGTAAAAAGATAACATTTAAATCATACCATTGCTTAAATACATAGCCTGTTTGACCCAATAGAGTCAAGCAATTCTGTTCTAATTCTTAAACTCATGCATGCGCAAGAGAGTATCAGGGGTGGAAATGGTGTCTAACAAATTTATAGCCGTGTTACAACACAACGTTATAGTCGTTCAAAAGCAGTTACAACTAATCCTATAGGAAATATCTACTCGATTCCCCTAAACGCATTGAAACTACGTTGCTATTCTGTTATCGAACAGGGTCGGTTCCGTATTAATTCCTATTCGTTATACATCGAATTATGTTTATATAGAATATGGATGTTTTTGATGATCCCATAAGACGTAAGTCCATCGCCGTACACCTAGTACAAATTAGTAGTTAGTAAGTGATGAAACTCATTAGAACAAGCCGATTGGGATTTGATTCCAAAAAAAAAACATTAAATCGTAAGTCGACTCTTAGCAGCAAATCTATCACTGTTCAATGATTTTAAAATAATAAATATGCACTTTGAAGCCATGTGTTAGCTGGCAACACATGAATCCCAGCGATTGTTATGCATAATAACTACTTCCAATGATATCTTAATGATTTACCTAACCCTTATTGTATCTTTAATTCATAATTAATAATTTAGTTAATCGTCACATGAACTTATTTACATATACAATATACATTATATACAATAGTTTAACTTTATTAGTTCCTAATCTCACTTCTAATTAATTTTGTATAAAGATTGTGAGGACGTGCAGTTGTGACGGTATATGTTTTAAATAATTCTTTTATACAACGTTACGCTGTCTCAATAAAGCGAGTGTATTAGTTGTTGGACTATTTTATTCCACGAAACCTACAAAACACATGGTAATCGGTGTATACGTCTGGATTTACTCCGGACTCTTCAGATATTTATAAGCTAAGCAGCCTACATTGGCCGCTTATAGATTTAAAGACTACGTAATGACTTGGATGGCGATCACCAAATATTTTATTAGACAGTTATATACCATAATTTAAGTTCTATTCATCATGTGTATGGCGATTAAATCATAAAGTTACAAAGGTTAACTCTCGCGAAAGGTTTTCTATGCATCTGACCGTTAGTGTAAAATATCCATGAGAGCTGATTTTTTAAATAAATATTATAAATCGTTAAATATAACACGAACGTTACGGAAGAAGCTTTTTGTTGAACGTATGAGAAAAATCCGGCTGATCTACGTCGTTGGTTGTAAGCGCGTCGTAACGTCGTAAACCTTTTTTAAACATAAAACTCCGGCTTAACAGTTTTATGCTTCTATGCTAAAACATATATATTAATACGATGCATAAATAAACCTCGTGGTTTTGATTATTATATTTGTAATAATTTAGAAAAATTTATTATAACACAATATTTATTACTGTGATAAATTATTTTAGTCGTGAATGTCTTACTTTTATTGTGACATAGAATTATTCTTAGCATTTATCTGTTTTTATTGAGTAATAGAGACAAACCTTGCGGCTCACTTAATCAGCAGGTGTAAAAATTTCTTGTGATTAATACATTATTTTTTTCAAAATATATAATTTAGCTATACACAGTGTACGATACAAAACTGGTATACTAATAAGTTGGTCGCGTCTATTGTTGTCCTCTGTGTAGTGAATCAAAATTGTTTAAAAATACATAATCTATATATTAATTATATTATTGACAAGTTTATTTATTAGTGAAAACAAAAACGGACTTCGAGTAGAATTAATCATCCCCCACTAAAACCTCCCCGGTGGCCCTTTCCTCGGTGCATGACGAGGGGCTCCGGGATCTCCAGTGGAACGCACCGGAGCCCCTCTGCACTGTGCTCAAGGAGAGCACGTCCCGGGGGGGGGAGGTTACTCCCTCCCCTCCTGTGCCCTCGCAGCGCAAGGCGACATGGGCCAGCCGATGTCGCCTTCTTCCCGGGTCCACTTTGGTGGACGACTCAGGCCCCCACCCTTGTCGCCCAGTGAACCCGAGGCCCCTTTTGGTCGCCTTGTACGACAGGCAGGGGATACCGTAGTCTTATTCTTGAGAGCCCCAGAACTACAGGGCTGATAATTAATCATAACCTAACCAAACTCTTTTGGCAGGAAGTATTGGCAGGATACTTGGGCAGAACTTTGCATAGGAATTGAATAAAATATTGTTGTAGTGGTTGCAGTAGACTGTGGAATCCAGAATGCTTTATTTGGGTAAATGTTGCTCTTTATGTACAAAATATGGTCTCCTCTTTCATTTGCTCCGTAGTGGGCCTCGCGTGTGTAGGCCCTTGCGCGGCCGTTATGTTGTGCCCGTCGAGTTGTACCCGTCTTGATGTGTTTTTTTAATAGTTTCACGGAGAACAATCTATAAGTCCTTTTCAGGACTATATTACTAGTTTCGTTGAGAACAACTCAGTTCTTTTCAGAACTAACTCTTTAAAGTATATGTAATGAACGCCACACTCTCATCAAACTACTTTTGAAGTACATCCAGATAGTTATGAGGCAACATAAAAAAACAACAGACATTGGTTTTAATAGCACAACATTAATAAGTAATTATTCGTATTTTAACACACAAATACAATATGTATCGAATGAAACGAATTTATTGTAAATAAAGAGTAACTGGCAACTGCAGTTGATATACATAAATAATTTAAAGATTCGAAACGAATGATTCGATAGTCAAAAGAACAACTATCAAATCATGACAAGCGCTTAATTTTTATAATATTACACTAAATCATAGAAATTAACTGTACAAAAATAATAATAAAGACTCAAATTTCTGCGTATCATAATAAGAACTCAACCATGGTGGAATATAGTTGTTACATAAGAATTGCATATGCAAAGTAGCGGTCAAGTAGTCTCTTCCGTCGCAATAACGTGTACATGCTTGGGAGTACCGACCCCGCTGCAGTTATCTGTTGAGAATTCAATTTGCCTAACTACTTCACTAAAGCATGTATTGCGCTCATACTGCGATGGAAGATATAAAATGGTAGACATCATTTATAGGTACACTTTCGATTGTGTTCTCTTTGCCGAACACTATTATTGTATTGTAACGATCATACGATCTATAATCAAATCTACTGTTTTGTACAATTTTTGTTTACTTCACATTACTTTTAAACTTTTTTATGGGCTATAACCTATTGACCACGATCCCACCTGATGTAAAGTGGTGATATAGTCGAAAGATGCATGGAGACCCACGTCGTACTTGGACGGAAAGACTGAAGCCAGCTACTTGTTCCACTACTTTAAAAAAAAATCCGTTAAAAAAATGTACGATTTCTGTAATCCTAACAGGGGTAGTATGAGATGGATATACACGTCACCTACCCTTTAGTATATAGCTAAACTGATCTCTATATTCATCTAGGGTGTCCTTTTTTTTTGTTGACTGGGAGGAAATCTTCAGAAAGATACCCCGCCCTCTGGGGGCGGCGGTTATGTGGGGTTCTTACCCACTAAAACCTCCCCGGTGGCCCTTTCCTCGGTGCACGACGAGGGGCTCCGGGATCTCCAGTGGAACGCACCTTTGGTGGACGACTCAGGCCCCCACCCTTGTCGCCCAGTGAACCCGAGACCCCTTTTAGTCGCATTGTACGACAGGCAGGGGATACCGTAGTCTTATTCTTGAGAGCCCAGAACTACAGGGCTGGGTGTCCTGTACCAACTGTCATTCAGTTTTGCTCTAAATGATTTTTTTATTGATTTATGGTTACTTATTATTTCTTTCCTAATCCGTCCATTAAACATGCCTGAACAAATCTGTGACATATCTCAGCGCTATTGATTTTATGTTCATGCTTATTCAATAATTCTTCTGCACACCGATGCTGGCAGTAATATAACATTGTGTATTAGTAGGTGTGCTTAATAAGACCATTCTGTCCAACGCCATTCCCTAATCTAGCCCCATCATAGCACAGGTATTAGAATAGACATTTTATTTACAGGAATCACAATATAAATACACATTACATATATTATACACATAACATAAAATATAGCAAAAAAAGAAAATAAACACAATGCAAAGGAAGGAACAAACAATATATGATGCCAATATTGGACACCGTCTCTGTATGTGCTGTCGCAAGGACAGAGTCTAATAACACAATAAAAATGTATAATACAATATATAATACGTGTATAAATTATTAGATTTATGTATATAATATACAAGAAAATAATAGATGAACATAATATTTTATAAATAATAATCATTTGTCAATGTATATTATGCTGAAATCGGTCAGTTTATGCCACATGGTCTTTTTGTTTACTCCAAAGTATCCTGTAAAATGTTTAACTTATAAAAGGTTTCTTGAAGACTGATACTTTGTACAAAACAAGCGACAAGTTAGAAACAATAAGCATTTTATTTGTTGCTTACATTTACCGGTTTTGTATACGAAATGTAAATTACCGAGTACCTTATTATCCAGCACGGTAAGCTCATTTGGCTCACAGTCGCTTTGTCGCGCGACAAATAAAAATATATTCAGAGTGAAATTCCTCATACACCTTATTATTTCGCCTTTCTTTATGTAAATATGGTGTTCTATGTACCACTTTCACATTTCACTATGAAGAAATTCAATGTACCGTTTGTTTTGACATTTACATAATAACTTCTACATAAAAACTCGTTAGTGATCGGGTTTTTTCGGTCAACTCGACCCACCAAACTGGCATCTGATAGCCGAACGGTTAGCCACATTTATTTAATAATCTCTTCGGCTGTTAGATTCCCGAGTGATTTGTACAAATCAACGACCGTTTTTAATTTTTTTCGTACCAAAAAAATGTGTCCATGTGTGGCGGATGCATCGTTGGTCACGTATGGGATCCTGTAAGCCGGAGAAAAAGCTGTTCTTTGAGCTCTTTTTTTATTTCTAATTATTGTATCTTTTATTTTATTATGGATAGTTCACCTTGCATTAGCTTAGAAAATGCCCACTATTATTACATTTACATTCTACGAGAGAGATGAAGTCAAAATAAACCATTGAGACGTATTATTTAATAATTACCTCCCGTATAATACGTGAACGTAACAATCGATGTTGTATCTTTTTCTAATGTTACTGATCATAAATGTACATTTCGTGTAAAGGCATTTTATATTCAAATTCAATTACAAAACATACTTCATACACTAAAAGTTCAATTTGGATTAGCGACAGTTCAATTTAGCTTAGAGAGGATTGACGAGGTATAGGCAGAGAGCTCATTGTATAGAAATACTAACAATAATACAAATTTGAAACTAGAACAGATATTTAGATATAACTAAAAAAATACAACTTTACTTAAACATGATTATTACTTCTATGTTTAATACTTACATCATTTGAGCCTTAAAACGGTTAAGTGGTTCGATTTAGGATCTGATAGTCGCGCATTCGACCTCACCACCTATCACATATAGGGCCTAATATGCTTAATGTGTAAGAGCTCGGTGTCCGGGAGGTTGCATCAAGTTGTATGGTATGCTATCAACCCCAGTTCGATCCTCCGTACTGGCACTAATAAAATTGTTTGATGCAATTTTAAATGCTGATTAACCACGCGCTGCGCGGTAAAGGAAAACATCGTGACGAAACCTACGGCTTAGCAAATTTTCTAAGACATGTGAAGTCTGCCAAACCGCACCAGGGCCGCGCAGCGGGCTATGCCCTTATTCTCTCCTTATAGAGAAGACTTGTGCGCAACAATTGGACATACACATATGTATATAATATGTGGGTTGTAACTTTTACTTTTAACATTACGTTTAGCGAAAATTTATTACGGCCAGCGAAAGCTTTTTCATACATAAAGTAGACTACCAAATATGACGATACAAAAACAAGCGAACGTAGATCTAATCATTGGCGGCGTTATAATAACTTTTTTAAGAAGGTAATAGTCTAGGGTACGGTTAGTAAAAGGTAAGGTCGTATATTTGAATCCATTATTTGACTATTGACGTGAACCATCTCTCAACACAAGCTTGAGCTTAGTTATAATGATGAACAAGAAAGTCGGAGATCGTGTCTGATTATTCCAAGAATAAGTTTCCGTTTCTTAATTATTACTTTATGAGGGAATTCCTCTTAAAGGATTACATAGTACCTTATAAGCTCTGTAAAGTGGTTAGCAATTCCTATCTCTGTTTACCCCGCGTCATCATGGCAACCACCCTTGTGATTTAGGCAAAAGCATAAACAGAAGGGAGCCGTGGTAGCTCAGTGTCCGGGCGGTTGGCTCAAGTTGTATAGTACGCTAGAAACCCCGGTTCCCCGGTTCGATCCCGGGGCCGGCACTAATAAATTTGTTGTTGTAATTTTATGTGCTGATTCACAACGAGCTCGACGGTGAAGGAAAACATCGTGAGGAAACTTACATGTTTTAGAAAAAAATTCTAAGGCATGTGAAGTCTGCCAATCGGCATTAGGGGCGCCTGGTGGACTATGCCCTTATACTCTCTTCATAGAGAAGGCCTGCGCCCAGCAGTGTGACATACACATTTTATATATAGAAAAGGCTGTAACATTAACAGAAAGTTTTGAAAGATATTATTATATATTAAAAATTATTGACCACAAACTATGACTCTAAAGACATTATATAATATTATTCAATTATTCAAATATTTTAGCGGTCCTCGTTGCTTAAGAAATTTTGGACACAGTTTTAAAGTCGGATTGAGTGGTAAGTTTTGGGTACTTAAGAACTTTCTTCTTTTTCTTATTTCAAAGCGCTAAGTAAGATTTATTTTGCCCTAAAGCTTTTATTACTTATAGAATAAACATTAACTTCTTAATTTTTTGTACAAAGTTCTATTTGATGTCGTCAATATTTCCTGGTTGTCGGTATTTTTGAGTACAAAAAATGTTTGAAAAATTCTTATTAATCAATCTTAGCCATTATAAGATCGATATTAATATGTGTAGCCTAAAATGTGTAGCCGATTTTTTCCTTCGGTTTAACAATTTGCATGTTATGCGGCTTAAAATTTAATTTACATTAATATTTGTAATAAATATGGAATTACACACATAAGTTGTAAGAACAATATAGCCGTTAAAGCTTTACAGTAGATATTATTATATATATATTAAAATTATTGACCACAAACTATGACTCTAAAGACATTATATAATATTATTCAATTATTCAAATATTTTAGCGGTCCTCGTTGCTTAAGAAAATTTGGACACAGTTTTAAAGTCGGATTGAGTGGTAAGTTTTGGGTACTTAAGAACTTTCTTCTTTTTCTTATTTCAAAGCGCTAAGTAAGATTTATTTTGCCCTAAAGCTTTTATTACTTATAGAATAAACATTAACTTCTTAATTTTTTGTACAAAGTTCTATTTGATGTCGTCAATATTTCCTGGTTGTCGGTATTTTTGAGTACAAAAAATGTTGGAAAATTTCTTATTAATCAATCTTAGTCATTATAAGATCGATATTAATATGTGTAGCCGATTTTTTCCTTCGGTTTAACAATTTGCATGTAATGCGGCTTAAAATTTAATGTACATATTATTATTTGGAATAAATATGAAACAACACACATAAGTTGTAAGAACAATATAGCCGTTAAAGCTTTACGGTAGATATTATTATATATAATATTAAACTTATGGTCGTGGGCTCGAGTCCCAATCGGCTTGTACCAATTAAAGTATTTCGATTTATATAGTACAAAATATCACTTGCTATAAGTTTGTGAACGGTGTATAGCGATAGGCTGTTACCTGTCACCCCGCTACGGTTAAAAGGCTATGTATGGCTTATATATATATTAATATTATCTATTTTTATCTATGTCTAAAACTACCTTTGTTCCATTATTTTACCAAAAGCTGTAACATAAGATGGGAAATGATCTGTTAATCTCACAGTGAAAGCACATGTTAAGGATGATATTATATTACTTTACTCAGCATCTTGTGATTAATAACGTATCTGTCTTTATTATAGTATCATGTTTCGTATTGTTATCACGTCCTACAAAACAAATGGACAAGATATATTAGTAATTTATTTTCTAATATATGAAAAACGCGATTAATATTTTTCTTAGAATAATAATCACTAAGCTTAATAGAATGTTTTTTTTACCGGTTAATTATTTTGTAGACCTCAAACATCGAATACTAGACTTTTGGAATCATTTCACATACTATAGTTAAGCCGACTGAGGGTTTAAGATGGCACTACTCCCTCTCCTATTTACTCTTATGCTTACTAATAGCAGACACCAATTTGTCGCCACGTCTTCCTTGCGGAATTTGAATTATAATATCTTTTAAGTATCTATTTCCATTTGGACTAATCATAAGTGTATGCATATTCGAAAAAGGCTTTTGAAATATTGGTTGCTTTTAAACTTTTTTTTTAAATAGCGTTAGGAACACTGCAACGGATGGATCAGCATGCTTGGGTAACACAACCTATTGAATGATATTAAAAATTCATGTTGAAATTAGTGTTTTTATGAGGGTAAAGGAGCAAACGTCTTATGGCTCTTTTGATCTTTCAATGAATACCGTCGCCCTGGATCTGCACACAGGAAACATCGCTGGTGACAACTGATTCCACATGGTAATGTGTGGAAAAAAGTTATGCAAAAAATACAGTCGTAGAATACAAACCATTAAAAAAGTGTTGATGGAATTTTAAATTCTGCCTTCATATATACAGATCGCTATATATAATCCGCAGTGTTACAAATACTAGTATGGATATTAAAGCAATGAGGTCTAATGCTTACTGCACTAAAAACTTCCGGTCCGGACACAGAGAGCGGACACATAGTACAGTGTCGAAAGAAGGAGAAAGATTAGCCAAAACGATATCGGATACAGAGCAAAGTAGAAAACCACATAGTGGTGGGGTCAAGGAAGAGATGCTTCTTTTACCTTTCTCTATTAATTAAGTTCTTTTATTACATAAACAAGAAAAAATACAAAAACTCGCAAAGTAGAATACAATGCATTTTGTTCTACAGCGTAAATTAAAACGACAACAAATAAAGTTTTGTTGGCTTCTGTTGTTCTGAAGGAACGACCATTACCTAATTGGTCGTATTTTCAATTTCATTTCAATAGCTCTCTCTGGTTTGTTTCACATGTATATTTATAATGTAATTAATTAGGCGTACGTGTCTCGTTCGGTTTCATATATTTTTGACGAAATTATTACAAATGATTTTTAATAATTTTGCGAAACCTTACGTCGCTAAAGTGTTTTAATCTTGACAGAGTAATTATATTAAAGTACATCTTTAGAGCTGTAGTAGCTTAGTGTCTGGGCGGTTAGTACCCTAGCTACCCGAGTTCGATCCCGTGAGGAAACTTAATGTGTTAGAAAATGTTGTATTCGTAAGACACGTGAAGACTGCCAATCCCCAATAGGACCGCGTGACGGATATGCCCTTACACTCTCTAAAGAGAGAAGGCCTGTGCCCGACAGTGAGACATGTGGAGGGGAGGGGTTCTTGTAAATTACTAAAGTACATAGTTTAACTTTAACAAGATTAGATTGTCACTTAAAAAAACAATAAAGGGTTTTTTTAATTATTACTTATTTATCTCAGAAGTCACTTTTTCAACATAACATAAGATACTATAATGTTTTGGCTAACGTTTACGGAACAAAGACTAGAAACAAACCAATAGTTAATTTAACCCTATTTTAAAGTAATAGCAGATGATGTGTCCGCCTACCTAACACATCGATGGAAGGCTGGAGAAAATATGGACGACATCGCCGTTTTGAATTTTTTTTTTCTCTTTTTTATCTCTTGGCAACAACCAGTCCTTATTGTCATTTATGTTACATTATATATTTTTTTTACAAGTTCGTATCGTTCGTTTATTATAATTTACAATTTGCATCCGCGTACAAACTAGAAGAAGCAAACAGAATCCAGTCAGGAGAATTTACTTGCAATTAATTTTTAACCTAATAAATGACTTGCTAAAAATATCCATTTCTGAAGTTAAGTCCTCCACGTCGCAGAAATTGTCATTGTAATTGTGCAAACTTCTGATGAGGAAACGATTACTTGTATAGTTTCTTTCGCTATATCTTTGAGAGAAGCCTATATTCAGTGGACATCTGGTTAAAATGACGATGATGATAATCTGGATCGTTGACTTACTTTTTTTACTCTAATTATATTAAAAAATATTTGTCATGAGTACTTCCCGATTTATACGAAATACAAAAACTTTAGGTGTAAAGGTCGTCAGCTTAATTAAAAAACTATTATAAAGTGAAACGATTCAATTCATATCTGGCTTAATTAGTTTGATCTAGTCTAAGCGGACGTGAAAGTGTCATTAAAAGTTTATTCCCTTTTAAATCTTCTCGCCAAAATGTAATTTAAATAATTTGCATTGGAAATTAATACAAATTGCTTAAAAAAATGAAATAAGTTATTCTGTAAAACTTTTAGTCTGACCAACCTACTCAGATTAGCAAGAGCTGACTTTGGCTGTTTCACCGGATAGAGATATATTTCTGAGGTCGCTTAACCTGAACCTCTATAGCTAGTATCTAATCGATCTGTCTAATAGCCTCCGAGTGTATCTTCTTACGTTTAGTTATTAATAGTACACGCGATATTTTATACCATAACAGTTTCTTGGTTACAAAATTAAAATTACTTGTGAAATAGGTATATTTAATTTCAATAGAATTAATTGTAAGGATATAATCGCAGTTTTTACTGAATAAGTGTTGTTACAACCACATCCCGTTGAAAAGTTATAAAGCTGTAACTTGCGCATTTATGGAATTTATCTGATTTAACATTATTTTATAATAACACACGAAAGTGAACAATGCACAGAGCTACCAGTGCAGTGGAGCCCGTAGATTAGAGACTTACTCTGGAGTTACTTTGAATGAGAATTTAGTCTTCTATAAAACTAATTTACAATTGAAAGGTTGTCTTGGTTTCTTAACAATATTCCTATTTTAATAGATTTTCAGCAATGATTTAATCTGAATTTTCAATTCATTAAACACAAATTCTTGAAGTGTATGAAAATCACTTGCTAAAAGGAGAGTAGTTATTTTAAAGACTACTAGCAACATTTTTTCATTCATGGTTACCCAACCAAGTTTAAGCTTATGCTAGGAGATGGTTAACATCAATAGTCGAATGTCGGATACGAACCTACAGACTTTCGTTGCGTAGACCGGGCCCTAGACCATTGTATATTGTTAACCATATTGATGTACAATAAAACAAGGAAACTAATTTTTGCTATACTCGTAAAATTCGAATCGAACAAAAGAACGTCGTGTTGTCGTCATGTCAATATCAATAAGTAAAATAATAAGCGATAATAGATTATATACGCCATTCAGGCGGAATTCTATTTGTGGTTACATGTATTAAAGTAACTTAGTAACTACACGTGGATAAATGCTTACTGAACCTTGGCATTCATCTACCGTTCGATACGAATAATCAATTTCTATTAATATGTATAATATTCTATTAATAATAACTCTTAAAATTTGCCTATTGCCATATGTTTTTTAATCGTGTATGTGTTTTATTTGGTATACTTGAATACAGCTTATTTCATATTTCACAGTAATTTGTTTTAAGAAAGACTGTGAGATGATATTTTTATTTTTACTGAAAATGTGGGTAACAGGTAAATCCTCGATGTCGGACGGAACGCAGTGCGTGTGCGGGGTGAACGGTCTCTGTCCAGTCGCGTACAAGTTTCGAAAACGTTCGGTGTAATTAATTTAGCGTACAGGGTTGCTGATAATTATCGGTTCGCGGCTTGTCACCAACAACGAGTCACAGAGATAATCACGGTTTGACTCGCTAACGGAGAGCAGTGCAATATGGGTTGCACCAGGGCAGCATAGCTAGCGATCAGACCAGCTATTAACTTAATACTAAAACTATATAACTCTACTGTGACTTGACAAAGTGTACAAGGAACTTACAAGTGGAGACCACGACATCGAGGTGGTAAGTCATGATCTTTATTACACACCAGCATCAGGGGTCTCGTGCCGCGGAATCCCGACCACGTTTTGTACTTTTTTGCACAACAATTAAGAAATACATCACAAAAAAAAATATTTTTAAATATATCGATATAATTGCATGCACAATGGACGGTCTTGTCGCTTAGAGCGATCTCTCGCAACATTTATATGGACAGAATTTTGTTTTCAGAAAGGTAAAGGTCTGTGATATTATGTGTTTATGTTAGTTGTTAAATAGTAAAGTAGTTTGTTCGATACTTGAACTGTTATGAATATATGTGAATTCATCAAAGATATATATCTCGCATAGAAATACTCGGTACAGCTTGCGATACTAAAAAGCTACGGCAAATGTTTATATTTTTTTGTTAAAGTAAAATTATATCACTTTTTAATAAGTTAATTATTAGTTAAGTTGTCTTTGATATATTGTAAAGTGTTTATTAAATATAACTTAACAGTAATTTAATTAAATTTCTAACTCAGAACGAATTGCCTTTGAGACTGGTATATCCGTGCCATCTAGCGTGTACGTAATCCTCTACTCTGAAACATTTCGCGTAAAAAGGCTTTGGCGAGGCGTCCTGTTTCCAATGGCTTTACACGCGTAAAGAGCCCGGAAACAGGATTGAAAACGGTACGCTTGGAATATTCGTTTACTTACGTACGAGTCGTATCGGTCATTTTAAATATGAATTTCTTGCCAATTAATATTCATAAAATTCGAGGTTTATGTGTATGCTCTATAAAAATACTAGGATGAGCTATTTTCATGAAATTTTTAGGCAATCTTCAGATTAGGATAGTGATCCTATGAAGTTGAGTAGCGAAGAATCAATTTTTATGAACAAAGATGTTCACATTGAAGTGTCTTCGGCTTCTTCCCCAAGAGCCCACGCTTCTCAGTGGTTAGTTATTTAAATATTGATAGTCCTACGATAAAAGTTTCCGACCGAGAACTGGTTCGGCCCCTCGAATCGAAACGTTAACATGATGACAGTAAAAGTTGAGGTCCCCTGTCTTGGGCCATTCGGCCATATTTCTCATAATTAGTTCAGACTAAGTGGCCTAAGAACTCTGCCATGTCTCAAATTCGTTGAAATTGTAGCGGTCTCTTGCGAAACAGCGTAGATTCGCCCCAAAAAAAATTGAAATTTTTGTACATATGATATTCATGAGACGCGGATATCCTTTACTAACTCCATCTCACAGACACATAAATTTACATAAAATTTATAATACCTTATTTATATTTTAAATATTTAAAATATAAATAAGGTATTTAGGAAATTTCATGCCCTTGTTGAAATTTTCTCAAAGAAATTTCAAGAATTTGCGTGGAGGCTGGCATTTTCTACATAACTAATAATACATTTTTAGATTCTTGCGTTGGAATTTTAACCGTATTATTATGGGTTAAATTTAAACTATTTTACATAAAGTCGTAGAAATTTTTTTGCAAATTTATCTACTATCACACTATCTCAAATGCGGGCGGATTTCTCTAAGCCATGTATTGAAAAAAACAATAATAATAAAGAAGGACTGCGCCGAAGAACATGTACGCAATGTTATTTTTAAGTGGATTAAGCAAAACAGATGTCTAGACCGAAAAAAATATCCATAAGTCTAAATCCTGAGTAGTTTTCTTTATTTATTATGATAGCAATGAATCAATAATTGTTGTTGCGATCGTTGCTTTTACAGATATATTAAAAACTACATAAATAACATTTCTTTTATTTATTTTGCAATAGTACTTTGATTTATATACTTATTTGATAACAATGGCTGGATGTTTTCTTCCTGCCTCTTTTCCTTTGTTGCAATCAACATCGACTGGCTCAATTGAATCGGAACAATCAAATCGCTATTGTGTTTCAATACACAATTTAAAAACATCTTTTTGAAGTGGTGGCTTTATATATATATTTCTCGTAGCTAAAGCTATTTACGATGTACACAAGGAAAATTTTGACGTTAACGTTGCGGAAATCAATCATTATGGAAATAAATTTAAATTATCTAATTTAAGACGCACACGCTATGTAAGCCGAAATTAGGGGTCCAAAAAATGTCTGAAGACCCCACCCCATATCAGATTTTGGGAGACGAGACATGTTATTTGTAAATATCTTATCAAAAGTATTTAGTACTGTGGATTTAAAGATACGAAGTGTCTTGTGATAGAATCTCTAACAGTAAATGATGTGGCTATGCTCTATTCCTCACAACCTCACGTTAATTGTATAGACACAATTTGTTACATTGAAGAAACAAATACGACTCTCTCCTGACAGCATGAGATAGCCAAAACAAAGATGTACTAGCGTTTGTGATTATAATTTAAAGGTATTTATCTAATATGATATAGCTTATAGCCTTATTGCTCTCTAAAATCAAATAGAAGGTACATTATAGAACTAAGTTAAATCCCACAATGTGTTGTATAATGTACAAAACTTTATCGCTAACAGCGGTCTCTTCCAGACAACCTTATGGACAGGAAATATAACGATGGTTCCTTATATTAAGCATACATAAACTAGATAATCTACACTAAATATACTTACATATAAGTTATCAATAAATCTAAATATAATCTATCTAGTATCATAGCATGAGATGTAAATGACTTCTCATAAGAGTTTGAGGAAATAATAGGACTTTTAAATATGAATGTTTCAGATAAACGAAAGTGTAAAGAATCGGAAAGATGCAAAAACTTAAAACGTTTTATTTAAGAGAATTTGGAATAGTTGAAATAAAAAGAATGCTATAAAAGGCACGTATTAGTACTAGACTAAATAAATTATATTGCTTTTATGTATAGACATCATTTTATGTATACCCTTATCTAAAAATACTCTTTTCATTGTTACTAACTCTTTCACAAGTTTCTTAAGTCATTGTTTCATATCAGTCATAAGAACTAACAGTATATTAATTTGGGGCATTCTATAGTGCTTTGTTTATTTTAATAATACGTGATCCCAGACAATGAACTTATTATTGCCATGGCTAAATTCCTCTATTGAATTCTCATTCATTTTACTTACAATAGCCTCTAGATTTACTCTTAAAGCATCATCTTAATACTTCGATGCGACTAATATTATACTGAATTTTTACCTCAACTCAAAGTTTCTTATTATATTGCTGATCACAGTGCATAACAGAGAAATTTCGGTCGTGAGCAGGTTAATTTATATGGGTAAGTTCTAAAGTTTTCAAATAATGCCTCCATCATTTCTTGGAATGGCAAAGGTTTGGACACATATTAGAAAACTTTCGGAGCAAATCTTAACGTAGGCCTACTCTTTTTAAACGTTTAATACATGATATAGGAAATATCACTATTTCTTCATAAATTATATCATTATACATGGCCATGAGTGAGATAAATACTTTTTCTACATTGGTCCGTTCTACCACGTTTCATTCTCTGATTTCAAAGTATTTTCCCTTCTACAGGATATATACATAAGAAAGACAGTAAAATTTGTGAAAGAATAATTTAAAAATTCCTAATTGAAAAAAGTGTGCACAGGAATTACACGAGTTAATTCCTCCATCCCCATTCTACCTTCGGACGTAGACACTCGGCGGGTCTTCACCCTTTCATAGTCGATGTTCGAAGCGATTTGAGTCATCGTTCATGATGCGTACAGCAAAACAGTGGAACAATTTGCCGGCGTCAGTCTTTCCATTCAAGTACGAGTTGGGAGCCTTCAAGAGTAGAGTGAATAGGCACTTACTAAACTAGCCCGTACCATCTTTCGACTATATCACCACTTAACACCAGGTGGGATCGTGGTCAAGCACTAGTTTATACCCATAAAAAAAATAAAAGAAATGAAAGCGGAACTCATGTTCATTGGTTGAATACGGAAGTGAAGTATGACAATATTAACTATAATAATTTTTTTACACATTTACAAGGAGTTGAAAAATAAGAGCGTAAATAAATGAACACCTCTGTTACGATAAATAATTACTCATGAGTCCCTGCTTATTTTATATATTTTTTTTAAAAACTCCAGTAATCGTGAAGCGGGCACGTCTCACCATGGCGTCAATGATTGATGATAATGGAAACTTTATGCATCGTTAGACACGTTACGTTAAAAACACTGCTCCCCAAAATCCTTTGGTTTCATGTGAAGTTGATTTATATTAACAGATTTTACTTAATTTTTCTTTTAGTTTTGTATTTTTTTAGTATAGAATATATGTCATACGTGTATAGATAAAATAACCTTAATTAAATTCAAACAGACTAAATATACCCAATGCTTTGTGAAAATAATTAATTGAATTCTGTATTTAGACATAATATATAAAATGTTCATAACAAAATATTATTATGAACGTTTTTAACATACAATATATAAAAACAGTCGAAAAGTTGCATGCCATCGCTAGGTGAAGACTGCATGCAATGAATAAATGACGAGTGACAATATTAATAACTTACTTTATAACTAAACTACACAAAAATAAACTAAATTTTAAATTAATTTAATTAAAAATTATTAAGATTTTGCTCTTGGTCTTGCATTTATGAGTAACGTATCTACCTACATACCTACAATGCCACTGGAATCTACTTGTGAGCGGCGATAATCCCTTCACATCCGCGGACACGCAAACTCCTTTTTCCTTTTCCCGTTTTCTAACAAACTATTCCAAATAAGTAGACTCGTCTTATTTCGTAATATTAATTAACGAAATACTTTTACGAAAAACTTTTAATATAGAAACTATAATTTAACTGCAGTTCATGCACGTGTTAAGTAGCAAGTATTTTAAAAGTATATTTATGAGTAAAAACAAAAATCAACTTTAAATCGAATCAAACGCTAAACGATATTACTCGGGGACGCCACCTTTATATTTGCAAAGTTTTGTAGGTATATTAAGAAATAGAAGTAATCAGAACCGAACCAAACTCTCATCAAACTACCCTTAAAGTACATCCTTTCTAATAAAAAAATCAATAATCGAAATCGGTTGACGGGATATTGAGTTATGCGTCCATTTCTCACGCAAATACTTAATGCAAATTTAAAACATATGGTTATATCATGGACGTCATTATTCAAACTAAATCAAATGGGAAAGCACCAACATTCAAATAATTATCAAAATCGCTTCACCCAGTCGAAAGTTCTGAGAAAACAAATATAAAAGAAATACAAATATATTGAGAACCTCCTCTATTTTTCAAAAAAAAATTCAAGAAAATCAAAAAGAATCAACTAACCTATAATATTTTTTCCACATATAATTATGAAAAGCGGAAACTTTTTGACACAAGCTCTCAAACCGATCTGACCGATAAGATCGTGGGTCATGCTAAACTATGTCACTTTCCCATTTCATCAAAATACGATGCGTAAATATAATGAAAAATTACCAGAAAAATGTCCTTCATTTATATTTTGTTTGATATATCTGAAAACAGGTCATTGAATTTCAATAATTTTAACGTTGACATTATTTAAAATTAACGTTAACTTTTTATACACACACCTAAAAAGGAAAGTAATAAAAAAATCTATATAATATTTTTTCAATTGAAATAATATTAAAAAACATATTTAGCTTTTTGCAGACATGACTAAGTTAGTGTTTTATAATATAATAATAAAGATCGTGCCCGTACGCTATTGATTCGATTACCACGACTCTTTGAACAAAGTATTTTAATCTCTGCATTGCGCCATCCTGAACGGATTCGGGATTATCGGTTTCGGTGTCAATAAACACTGTCGCGTGAGTTTGGGTACGAAAACTCTCTACATATGCGTTGGATAAAAGCAATATTTTCGCGGATTCTGTGGAATGGCTGGAGTTAGAAGTTTGAAAATAATAAAGTTACAATTAATTAGCAGCGACAGTCCCTCGAAATGTTGAATAGGCCGTGAATCCCTAGTTAGTTTATAACAATGAATTGCCGTTTTCCTGTATTTGAAGTACAGGAAAACCTCTAACTAAATGTTAAGTTCACCCCCTGTCACATATAAACCCAGACACATAAATAGCTCAAGCTGTCTTTGCCTACCTCGCTAGAGTTTAACAGACTTGAGACCTTTTTAATTTTTATTTATCTTTAATCACTGTTACATAGCAATAGTTAACAAGCAATATACAAGGCTTAAGTAGTAAATACATTAATAATATGTAATAATGACGACCTAATTTATACTGTGTGTCCTCCGCTCTTACTAAAAACACTACATTAGGAATGAACATGAAAATTGTTCTATATCTAAAGCCCACCAATACTGATAGTCTAGTGGCTTAATCGATCTATATGGGATTGGAAAAATACACATGCAAAAAATTATGCCCAGTCTATGGCAATGGGCATCTCTCACAAAAGGTAGATCAGATCAGAACCGCTTATCCGTTGTTCTTTTTTAGATGTACTTGTATGTATAATTGATAAGACAAAATAATACTTGAGTATGTTTTTTTTTTTAATTATAATCTGGTTGTACACATAATTATGTGTTATTAAGCAGTAAACAGTTCAACGTCAGTTTTTTTTTCCGTGTTTGAATTCGTAAAAAATAAATTTTTAATCGGGTTCAAACGGTATTTTGTCGATTTAATTATTTGGAATCGTCTCTCGAAATTGATTAATTGCTTGCGATTCCCGCTCTGCATCGCTGTGGCGAGAAAATTTATTGGGTAGCTGTCGTTTCACCTTGATGCAAATAATGCCTACGTTTAATGAAATCATTCATACAAAATAAAATATTTGTGTACAGCGCATGCTTTGGACTCACCTCTGGCCATATAACTCAAACAAGAGAAGCTCTAACTTTTTATACCCGTGATTATGTCTTTGCTAACCACAAAGTAACACATCCATTATCAGGATTCTAGTACTACTAATATAATTATATTAGTAGTACTAGTTAAAACTATTTTTATTTAGATTAATATACATAATATTTTTTATCAATCGTCTCAAGTTCCAAAGTATGCTAGATTACACGATTTTAAGTGCTCATTTAACACACGCTCGGCGGTGAAGGAAAACATCGTGAGGAAATCTACATGTATTAGAAAAATTTCTACCTATTCACTAGTGTGCCTATGCCCTTATCCTTTCTTTGCATAGAAAGTCTGTGCTGAACACGGACATATATGTATATATCAGCTGTATTAACGTTATGTAAATATAATAAAGTTTAACAAAAACAGTCACAGCTTAGAGGAGAAAAATAACAGATATAAGTAATGATATAGTTTTTCATTTGTTATATAATTGTTAAGGCATGCAAAAATGTTGCTGACTCCATTCAAAGTCAAAGTAAAAATTTCTTTGTGCAATTAGGGCTTGTTTCAAGCTCTTAACAACGTCAAAAATCTCCGTCCGGTGAGGGAAAAGGTTTGGCATTCCAGAAATTAGGAGAGGAAACTTGGAATTTGCTTTCTTTCTAGTTATAACAAAGAAAATAACGATTTTTTTATATTTACAAAAAAAATTAAGAAAAAAATCCAATCGTAAATGTCCTGTATGTTATGAATTAATATATGAAAAATTAAGCATGTAGTAAAAAAATAATCATAGCAAGGAATGTAGGCGTTTGATATTTGTATCTATTTTAGTTTCGTCAGAGTTTAGTCATTTAAATTTGGTTCTAAAAACAAACACATATAGTCTATAAAAATCGAAATGTTTTACAGTGGCAGAAATATAGATCAAGTTACGTTTGAATGATAGATCCCTTTTTTACTTGCTCTTCAAAGTAGGTTGCTATCAGATCTTAAAATAAAAACTGGTAATTGTCATCTGACATTTGAAGAATATAACCAAAAAAACATAAATAATAAAACATATATTTAGATACTAATGAAATTGATGACTTATAATATTAATAATATTTAATTAAACTATCAGTTAAATTCAATATTAATTAAGATTTATTTTATTATATTAACTTTTTCAGACAGATTTACCTAATGGTTTCGTGGACATGTTAGTTTGGTAGAAATGGCTGTCTGGCAAATCAACATACCATGCCGATGTGCGTATAATCCTTTAATGTTGCCATTACGTCCAATTAAGCACAATGAGCATTATCGCCTTTCCTATTGATCTGTGTTATCGGAGAATAGGATTTATAAATACATTTATAAAACCTAATATTCATAGAAAAGTAAAGGATACAAAAGTTGTTTGATTAACTTAATTACTAATAAAATTATTAAACAAATAAAAACTTGACATTACCACTGTCAACTTGATTTTAACTTTAAATTAAAATATTGCTTTGAATTCAGTTATTGAAAATGTAAGGGCTTAGGGACATTATCCAATATACTGTTAAGATCTGGAAACTTGGTACGAACATTTCTATTTAAAAAATCTCACGTTTTTTAATAGGTAAAAGCGAATAGCGTTAAGTGCCAGATTCAAATCTCCAGATTTAGAAGAAATTTACGAAAATGTTTCTTCAGATTGACTAGCTAAAATAAAAAAGTAAGCTCTCACGTCCTTTTAATCCGTGTGGTGTAGGCAGACTACCCCGCATTGATAACTTCTATTTACATATACCGTTCTGTCAGATTTAATTGTTTCAACATGTTAGTGCATATACGAGTAATAAGCTAGCAAACTATTGCATATGCTCGGTGTATGGTGCTAGGTTCATCCTTATCACATTTACGATTCAAAATTCAAATTCGGAAATAGCAATAGAATCACTATACTAATGGATTCAAACGGCTAATAGCCAATATTAATAGCCTGTCATCAATCTATCAGTGGTATCATTTAAATTTGGCAAGTTTTTATAAATCAATATATCTAAAATGGTAACATTCACAAAACTTCTGTATTCCAATTAAGAACGTGTTAACTTAATGTTAAAGTTGGGAAGTAGTAAACAAAAGAAGCACAAACAAAAATAAACGCAGACTACGTAACTTTATGTTTATGTCAGAGATTGCAACGGATCGCTGCAGTCCAGCTTTTGACTGCGCTTCAAAAATAACTTCGCGAGACGGAAGAATGCTTAGTTGTGCAGCCTCTCGCCGGCCTTTTCCCCTGTCAATTTTAAGCTTTTTTAACCAGATTCGAATTCTGCTATTTTCCAATTAGTAGTCATAATTAACATTTGGAAAGCTTGAGTATTGAATAAAACTTCTTTATATAATTCATCGCGGTTAAAGCTTAAATTTAAAATTATTACATTTAAAGGTTAGAATAAAACGATTAAATATATAGCGTAAACTACTAGCCTATACAACTGAATATAATATTTGGAGAAAAAATCTATGTCCTTGATGTAACCGGAGATTCAATACTCTCACTTCTTCACCTCACATCTCACCTTCTAACCTTACATAGATTGACAACGTGATGCGCAATCAATCAAAATATGTATAATCGTAATGCACGGCGTAAAAGGTATATCGTATACTACAAACCACTTGAATGCATATGGATTCTAATAAACTGGGACGAAAATGGCACTAAAAACATAAGAACGCGTTCGATAAAATAAAAGACTATTTTAATCAAGTTAATATTTTATATGAAACTGTTTCTGGCTGGTAGATTGATGAATCAATTAGACATTCTACCACATTTAACGCGAGTTTTGGGCTCCATTTAAATAAAGTTTAAATGACATCGATCTGTCGATTACCGATAGTAATTATTAACGGTAAAACTTGGCGAAATGTTATAGTCATTTGTAAACTTTTTTTTATTTCAAACTCATTAATACAATGTCAATCTTTTACCACCTAGATAGCATCGTATGTATAAATGAATTACCTGAAAATTAATTATAATTAATTAATTATTTTAACGTGAAACTTTTTAAGATATGTCCTGATTAAAATATTATCGTTTTAATACTACCATTTGTTTGTCATTTGAAGTATTGATGTCGTCCATTTTTAAGTAATGTGTTCTAAACCTCTGGAGAAAAGTAATAATCGTTGATTTGGTATCAATGTTTATATTTTTTGGCATTTCATAAACCTTGACAAATATTGATTAATTTATATCATATTTTAAAAATTGCGAGAAAGTTATGATTGATATAACATATTGTTTAAAAGATTTATATACACCGAAAATTTAAAGAAGTTTCTAAAAGTTGTTAAGATAATATGAACATATTAGTGGTACAAATTACAAAAAATATAAAATCAGTTGAGCTAAGTACTCACCCCCCGCCCATCAACTACACACTGAAGTGTTATAATTTGTAGGTTTCGTGGAATAAAATAGTCCAACAACTAATACACTCGCTTTATTGAGACAGCGTAACGTTGTACAAAAGAATTATTTTAAAACAAATACCGTGACAACTGCACGCCCTCACAATCTTTAAACACAATTAATTAGAAGTCAGATTAGGAACTAATAAAGTTAAACTATTGTTTACAATGCCAAGTTCATGTGACGGTCAACTAAATTATTAATTATGAATTAAAGATACAATAAGGTTCAGGTAAATCATTAAAATATCATTGGAAGTAGTTATTATGTATAACAATCGCTGAGTGTTTGTGTTGCCAGCTAACAGAAGTCACACACAATCTATTCTATGTATTATTGAATATCTTTGAATCAATGATTCTATGATTTTAACGAAGGCGAAATGTAAAGGGGATATACTCTACGCTGTCCACTTAAATCTATAATGAGAGCGCTACCGTCGTTAAATAAATTGGATAAAGACATTCGTGATCTTTCGAGAACATCTTGAATCTCTTGTCCGTAACTACCAATTAACTGAATTAAGAGATTGTCCGTGCTATTCCCAAGACAGTGCACTATCACGTTTTTATTTCTTGCTCCAATCAAATTATAAAATTCACAAAAATACTTCTCATTAATTATCAAACGTAGACAAAGTATTACCATTTAACTGAATGTTGTCTTATGAATAATACTGTTTACCTGAGTCATTAGTATGACGCATTCGCGATTTGATACGCAACGTGTTGAATATTACTGGACTATTTTTTTATTTTTTTTTATTTAATACATTTTACAAATTATAATACAAATTAAGGAGTATCTTAAAAGCCAATTTAAGGTTTGTCCATATGCTCAATAGTTCTCATACATTTACTCCACATATTGTAAATATTAATATTGAATTGATTGAAACCGTCGTCGTCTTCCCGAAGTGGCATTTAAGGTTAGCTTAGATTGTCCCAATAGATTTTGTTAATAAAATAGCATAGTCGTGGTTCGGCCCTCTCGGGCGCCCTCAGATCGGACTGCAAACTCGTGATAATGGTCACCGTCCAAGCCGAGGTTAGCACTCACCGGGGGGACCCTTGTGTCGAGTTACCACCTAATAGAGGTTCAGGCTAAGCGACCTAAGAGCTATGCAGGTGGTATAGCTCTTAGGTCGCTTAGCCAATCCGGTGACACAGTAAAGGCCAGATTTTCTGGCCAACTGTGTTAGTTCGTCCAAAAAAAAACCGACGTCGTCACGAAGTGTAAGCATTTTTTGCAAACGAACACACTACACATGCGCATAGTACGCCTCAATGTGTGTGAGTGTTCGATATAGGCTGTTTCTACTATTTTTGTTTGTTATGTATATTAAAAAAGATATTTTTTTAAACAGTTTTAATGTTTTTTTATTAATGTCTTTTTTTATTTGTAATGGGAGTTTATTAATTGGTGTCGGTATTAGGTATTGCGATGTCGGGATTAGGTAATGTGTGTACTGATAAAATTTAATACATAAATGTACTTTTATTTTTAAAATAATCTTTTTCTGTAAAGTCACTAGTCTAATGAGGTGTCGATTTTACATTGCCATCAATCTCTGACAACTCTGTGAAGATTTACGCACTTTTCATTGTTGCCATGTTAGGTAAGACACAAAAGACCTTGTCATGTTTTGTTGTATTTCTCTCGAGCATTCATTGTAAAGCTTTGCTTTTCAGTTCATATTTCGTTTTAAAATTATTAAAACAGTAATCACTTAAGTAAATATGCGTTGTATAATACATCCTGTATTATTATTAAATTATTTAGATATATACATAGAAAAGAAAGGAGAAGAAAAAAGGAAAAAGAAAGGGAACTTTATGTCTATTTATATGATTTATAAAATCGGACACGTTGTCTCCCGGATGTTGTCATATAATAAACACATCGCATACACTAGCCACATTTGAAAACAAAGACTTGAAATATCGAAGATCCGAAATTAATGATTTGATATTTTTACAAATATTGAAATAATAATAAAATGAATCGTGTCGTGCAAAAAATATTTTTAATCTAACATCGAACCCAAGATCAGTAAAGTTGCAACCAGAATCAAACCGTTAAACCCGTAAACGGTTACATAATTTTTTAAATAATATTAAGCGAATGTTAAAAGAATGACACAAAAAGGACATATTGGATTCAATCAGTTTCAACCCACAGCCGTGATACTACATGTATAAGCCTTTAATCTCTGCATTGCGTCACACTGAGCGGAATGAGGGTTATCGGTTTTCCTGCTGATAATACAAACGAATGAGTTTGGGTGTACCATACAATTGAATAATATACATTCAGTGGATAAAAAATTGGATGCGGCTCGCGTCCATGTAGTCATTTTACTGTATTAATTTTTTGGTTCGATTCCTTGGGTAATTAAAAATGATTCAGTCATATTTGTATTTCGTTGTCGATCTCTGATTTCATATTTTATATCTTCACTTCATCAAAATTTTCCGTATATTTATCTAGATTCAATTGTGATCGTTGGGTTCGTCTCCCAAGACCGCGGCACATATCCCAGACGACACGTGCCAGTGAACGTGAGAGCATATTTGCGCTGAAGTTTATTGCGTTGAAGCTCCCATCAAAAGTGATTTTGGTCGTCGTATATCACTCTCTGACTACCATATGAAGCTCTGTGATCATAAAGTTCTGGTACTACGGACTATAATTATAATAAGACTGGAATTATGAACTGAGGCCGACTAGTGCAGTCGGCAATCCGCGGCCCGCGAACCGTATGCGACTCCTTGATTCTCTGGGGCCGTTCTGCGAATCGTTTAATGCAGACTAATAATGTAACGTATTTTATAAAGTTATAATCTTATTATCTTCTTATAGTACTACAATCATTCTATTTAATTCGCTTTAAGTACAAATACTTCTTTGACTAAGGCAAGACCAGGACTGTACTTTTATTTGTAATTAAAAAAATATTAAATTTGCCTGCTAATCAAAGTTTTAGTAAAAAAAATTGTGCTGTCTATATTTGGCTGTATGCAGCCGGTTTGTATCAATCAGTTTCCGTTTTCCGGTTTCTTTCATTTTTAAGTTAAAATTTGTGCTCGGTATATCGCCATGGATTGACCACATAAACATGATAGGATAAGCTTGGAGAGCGAAGCGATTACTGCCAATATCTACTCTCAAAAGTTAAATATGTCATACATACCTTCATGTATATTATCATCACTTTAGTCTGTTATCCAACATCTGCCATACACTTTTGTACTAGTTTTTTTGCCTCCCTTCTTCGTGCATATTATATAGTATAGCATTTTTTTAAATTCTGTCATATTAAAGGTGTATGTAAATTTTTACTATTATATTTTATTTATAGACAATTAGCAAACGCGTTTGAAAGTTGTAATATATCATGCAAAGGAAAAGGTACTGCTCATAAATAAAGTGATGAAATATTGCCCGTTAAGGTCGAATGCAATTTATACGCTTGCCTATCTCAAATGTTGGAAAGATCGCGGGTCGTTCTGAAATTACCTACAACAAGTTATTGTGTCATGATTTGTAGCGCCCATGGGTTATTTTTGATTCAAGACATGTTCCACGTCAGTCGAGGAACGTAACAAGTTAAAATAAAAACTCTAACCAGGAAATTTGTTTCACGCATTCAAGAAATTCATGTTGAAGTTTTATTCACAAAATAAATTTAAAAGTTCGGCGATCTTAAAGTCGATGATTTGAACCAGTGATTTTTAAGTAAAGAAAAGTGAAAGATTTTCAGTAAAATTAAAAAATGCAAGGAATGAGTTCTGCGCTCAAATTTAGGGAACAAACACAAATGAAAAAGACACGCCTAAAAAAAATTTTTGCCTTAGAGATGTGGTCATTATGAATAAATCTGTCCCTGAATTACTAGAATAGAACCTGTGTAATGAAGGAAAAGTGTGGCTCGAAAGGGTAAATTGTGACCAGAATTAAAAAAAGTGCTACGATGGTTTGGATCGGGTGATTGAGGAAACAGAGACGAAGGATGTTTAAGAGACAAATTAAATGTCCGAAGTAGATGCCCTAGACCAGAGGTCCGCAACTCGCGAGCCACATGCGGCTATAAGGATGTAAAGCTACCGCTCTTTAGCACTAACTTTATTTGTACAATTACTATTTATTGTCAGCAAGAAAAAAAATTGTGTCTCTTTAAAAAGTTTGGAATTTTGAAAATTGTAATTTTTGACTCACCGACTCAAAATTGATTACATAGAAAAGCGACCTTAAAAGGTTGTTAGGACCTACGAAAATGTATGCCAAGATGTATGAATATGGAATAGGCGAGAAAGTTGTGTTAGGTTCTTACAAAATGGAAATAACACATCAATCGTGCTTTGATTTATTTTTAAAAAGAAAACTATTAAAAGAAGTAAAAAACAGTCGGTTGAAAAAAAACTTTTAAAGAAAAATAAAATACCTTCAATCAACGAATCCATCTCGATTTGGTCGAGTTCGAAATTGCAACGCGTCTCGTCCAGTGTAACTCGGAATTAAAAAAAAACCTTAACCATCATGTGCCGTTAGCAGATGGCTGACAAGAGGCCATTTACTTATTGCAAGTATTGATTTAAGCAGTTCAAGATGTTAAGCATGCAGTTCACACTGTGGTGTATTAATGCGTGATTGAAGATTTCGTCGTTATAGGCTTAACTAACTGTAATAATTTGCACATTATGGTCATATATATTTATTTATTTTATAGGAAAAGGGGCAAGCCAGATTCAGCATAACTGATCTCAAGTGATCACCGTCGCTCATGAACGTCCATAACACCTTAGTAGCTGCAGGTGCGTTGCCAGCCTTCGAGAAAGGAGTAGACTCGTTTCCTTAAGAACAGTAACATAGTAACCGTCCAAGCCGAGGTTACCCCTCACCGGGGAGACCCTTGTGTCGAGTTACTAGCGATAGAGGTTCAGGCTAAGCGAACTATGCTACCTATCAATCTGGTGACGCAGTCAAGGCCAGCTTCTCAGGCCAATCTGTGTAGTTCGTCATTAAAAAAAATAGGTTCGGAAGCACTGTTGGTGACGACTGATTCTACAAATTAATAGTGCGGGGAAGAAAGTTTCGTGAAAAGCGTACGTTCGGTTGCGTATGTTTGTGACACCAACCATCAAGACAGTGTCAAATTTGAAATTCTGCCGTGATTTGCGTTAGTATAAATCAATGATTTGTTTGATCTTACAATTAATCGACGTTCTTTCATCGACCCCTTTCTATGGTCATGTTTGTATCTGAATTATCCATTAACATTGCATATGCTACCGACTACATTGTGGTTGACTTCAATGATTAAGAGCATCGCCGATGGTATTTGTACTTCTGACTTATGTTTAATGCCCACACATGTTGTGTCATGGATGGCAGCCAAGTCATATATACCCACAACGTTTAGTGTAATCATTTATAGTACAATACATTCAATTGCACATATTTTATTAATCAATAAATTTGAAGAGAAAGTCGATTTTAAATTAAAGCCTAGAGATTTAATACAGGGAAGGGCGATCCCTAGTACCGCAAGCATCATGCCAAATGCAGTTTCAAGTGTTGTTTCTACGAACGAGGTAAAATTAAAAAAATCGAATGGTCTGAAGGATATATGAACATACGGCTCCATGTGCAAAGTGATCACTGCAATCCTATTTTCTCTAACACTACTATTAATATTGTAATCAGATAATGAAAAAATATGTAAAATGGCGCAAAGTCAAAAGAAGTTTTTAATTTTTTTTTAAGGATCCTACGTCATATTTGTTCTAGGATCAATCTGCTCGAGTGTCGCAATAAAACGACTATTTATGACATTCTAAGAGCATTATTATAGTGTACATGAATTATGACTTTTCAGGCTGGCATTTTCGTAGAAAAATTCTCATGATTGCCAAGAGAATTTTTCTACCAAAAAGATTCAGAAAGAATAATTGAGAAACAGATAAGAAAAAGGTGATAGATTCATAATCTTTGGCCGAATGCACAAGTTTACTGAATTACGACGTATTGTACGGGATGTCTCAGAAATCCGGCACTGTGTGCGGCAATGTCTCTTATAACTGACTAAAAGAAGTTGAAAGCTATTTTTATTAATATTTACCATTTAATCGGACCGCCTAGTGGTGCGAAATTGAATTTACCGACCGGGTTGGTGATGGCGGTTTGTTACTTATATTCTAGGAATGTTGTTCCAAGCATGTGCGAGAGTTGTCGCGTCGTCCGGGTAGTCGAGGACGCCTCAAGAGTTACGGATTGCGATTGGGCGTGGCGTGTTAGATTGGAGGAAGGTCTAAATGCTTTTAAAGTCATTTTCATCATTATTCTAAATTCCTATTTTCATGTCGTTCGTCATCATACCCATCCCCCAATTCCGGAGATTGTGGTATATCCTCAATCACGCATGGTTCAATTCGTCTTATCATTAACGGAAAAATAATTAATATTATCACTTCAGTAAAATAGAGCAACGTTTTGTATTGTATATTAGTAAAGGAATTACTGTTTTTATAGAAAATATTATAAAACACGTAACATTACATAAATTGAAGCGAATTTTAAAAATGGTTCAAAGTTGTGTCGAACTAAAACATGAATCATATTTCTCGGCCGTATATTATTGAAGGAAATCCATGTTACCACAAAAGAAAATTACGTATATTTCGCCTTAGCTTCGATTTCCATACCATTAAGAAATTGTATTGAAATTCAGCCACCTGTTTTCTTTCATTTACATAATGTGACGTATGATCTACGTTTGTTCTTGTAACTTCCCCTTTCTATTACATTACTGACTCGAAAATCGTAGTTTATATAAAGCGTTCGACTTCAATGCCATTATATAACGAAAACCGTATAAGACCGCTTTTCTTAAATTTATTATTTTTATTAAGTCTATTCTTTTTCTAATTTTAAATAATTTCGAATACATGTCACGATCGACAGTCGTGACATTCTTACAAAATAGTGAGAAGAATTATAATGATTGTGTGCTTTCGATAAATCTCCATAAAATATAAAGATAACATGAAATAAAGGAAGAAAATGTTATTTCTTAATATTTTACTTAAAGTTATTTAATTAATTATAAATAATAATTAAAAAAGGAAAAAAATGTTACCATTGTTTCAACACGCGTGAACAAAGATAATGGGTAATTTTAGTTTTATTACTTAAGTACTAAAATTTAAATTTTAATGAGCAAGGCGACACGGGTCTGCTGATGTCGCCTTCTTCCCGGGTCCACCTTGGCGGGCGACACTACCCTTGTCGCCCAGTGAACCCGAAGCCCCTTTTAGTCGCCTTCAACGACAGGCAGGGGATACCCTAATCTTATTCTTGAGAGCCCAGAACTATAGGGCTGACAGTTACAATGTCTTTTTTGTTGACGGGGAGGAAATCTTCACAAAGATACCCCGCCTTCTGGGGAAGGCGGCGGTTATGTGGGGATCTTACCCACTAAAACCTCCACGGTGGCCCTTTCCTCGGTGCATGACGAGGGGCTCCGGGATCTCACGTGGAACGCACCGTAGCCCCTCTGCACTGTGCTCAAGGAGAGCACGTCCCGGGGAGGTTACTCCCTCCTCCCCTGTGCCCTCGCTGAGCAAGACGACACGGGTCTGCCGATGTCGCCTTCTTCCCGGGTCCACCTTGGCGGGCGACACTACCCTTGTCGCCCAGTGAACCCGAAGCCCCTTTTAGTCGCCTTCAACGACAGGCAGGGGATACCCTAATCTTATTCTTGAGAGCCCAGAACTACAGGACTGACTTATAATGTCTAACTTATCTAAACATTTCCGTAAATAGACTGTTCTTGACTACGATGCAATATAAATCGAGCAAAATCATCTAAAAATAGAAATTCTTAATAGTGTTAATTACATTTGTTCCGTTGATGGTTTTTTATTTATTTATAATATTATTTCTTATTAACTCATATAATACTCCGGTAAGCTTTCAGTATATTTTCTGTCAAAACCTTACACATCTAGATTTCTTTTAGCAAAATATCTTTCTATCACAAGATAAGTTTAAGTATGTAATGTGTAAAAATGTAATGGTAATTTTACAATGAGTACATATTATTTTAAAACTACGATGCTTACTCAACATAATTAAAATATGGTAATTTTTTTTAACTATTCCATTATTTTTTAAATATTATGTTAGTTATTCCATTCCCTCTCTCTCCCTCTAGAGAGTGGACCGGAATTGCGAGTGCCGCCCAACTGTTTAGCCTCGCAAGAAACAGAAAGAGATTTGGTGAACTGACTGCTAACCTTCGCTAGTCGGAGAGGCACTTTAAGAAGAAGTTATTCCATATTCCTTTTCATTGTTTGATCATGTTACAAATATTTTATTATTAAAGAAAATTTGAAGTATGACAATTTAAAACTATGTAGCCTTGATCGTGGAAAATTGTGGGGATAAATTCTAAGGTCGTTTGCAAAAGATGGGGTCATAATCGTTGTCGTAACCGTAAAAACTTACAGAGTTACGCACACGCCGTTAATTTTCAAGGCAGTCTAACGATCATCACTATATAAAATGAAGCTATAACCGATGTATAGTGGAATTTTATGGTAACTATTTGCGGGCACAGAAATATTTTATTTGTTAGTATAAAACAATAAAGCTAAATGTACATCTCTTGCTCTTGGAATTATCATCTTGTTTAATGGAAATGTGAATCATTACTCATTCTCAACCGATCAATAATTTAAAACAGATACACCTCCGCTAACGAATAAAATAAAAAAAGAGCAAGAAAAAAAACTTATGAAGTATTATGAAGATGCCTTAAACTTCAGTCAAAACTAACCTGTCGTCTAAAATGTATGATATACTACATATATACCCAAACCCCCACACAGAAATAATAGTTGCGAAAGATTACAAAAAAGCTATGAAAGAGCATGGAACAAAAAAAATAACAACAACAACGAATCCACTATTGTCTTACATCAAAGCAATCACCCAAAAAAGTAAAGTAAAGTTACATCCTCTATAGGATTTATCTGTGAAGACAGATAAGGGAATACAGAAATCGCGATGATAGTGCAGAATGGCGGTCTTCACATACTTACTGATTATAAATTGCACAAATCAATCAACTGATAAACTGAAGTATATTTTTTCTTATTATGGACTTCACATGCTTCAGATAATTTTCTAAGACACGCAGATTTCATCTCAATGTTTTCCTGCACCACAGAACACGTGGTAAATCAGCCCTTAAAATTACAATAAGCAATTTAATAAGTACCGAAACCGGGGATCAAATTCGGCTTACTAGCGTGTTATGCAATTTAAGACGAACATCCGAAAATCAAATAAAATAATAGAGGAAAAGGTCGACTTTACGAACGTCGGAACGTGGTCGGAAGTTAAAAGAGCAAGGCAACTTTAATTACTCTGTTGTTGCCGATGGTCCTTGTCGATGATTGAACACTATTAAAATATATAAATATATTTATATAAATAATATTCTTATAAAAGTTAAAACCTCCGCTGAGGGAAGCACAAGCCGTTGGTATTATCTAAATAATAAAAGATTCATTTCCCACACCGACTGTTAAATTATAGTGCATCCAAAATGGAAACGTGGATTCGATTTGTGCATTCAATTTTATGCTCAATAAGTGAATTTTGTTGTTTCTCCACGTTTACTGTTTTTCGTTTGATTTTTTTTTAAATATGGATTTATCTAAATGTCTAGTTGTTTATGTAGTACAGAAGTAAATTTATATTTTTTATCGATTTCAAAGAGTTTGCCAATTCGTTTCTCATTTTTTATGTTTGTGGACTCATAGAGGTGTCATTTTCTAGATCGATTTTGAAATTTTCGACATTGTTGTCCAGACACCTCAAGCCATTAAGCAGTAGCGTAGATGTCTTAGTCAAATAATATATTTGGAAACACTAATGGTGTAAGCTGATTTGTACACACAAATTTGTAATTAAAATCATAAGATCGATGTACACCCATAAAAGCTATGAATTCGATATTTTATGGAGAAAATATATATATAATATGTTATTATGAATATTTTAGTTTTTTTTTTTCATTTTTATATATAAATTATATAAATACATCAGAAATACCTCCTGGAAAGCTCTCAATAGCGTTTGATGTAAAAAAGTCAGTTTTCAATTTTATTAGTTTAATGAAAAACGTTGTTAGCCGACGTGGAAACGACTCTTTAGAGCATCTTGTCGTGCAGGGCAAACTGGAAGGGCTAGACCACGACGCAGATCATCAATGCGATGGACGGATCAGGTGCGGGGTATCGTTGATGCTCCCCTACATGAATGAGCCGTCGAGTGTTGTCTGCTGGCCACCGGTGGATTCCAGACACCATCTCCATCATTATGGCTACGACCACTCTAACAAGAGTGAAGCGACCAAGAAGAAGAACTAAAAACATATCACTGTAAGAAATGATGAAAAATAGTCCTTACGTATGAGGACAGTAATATATTACAGGTGTCAAGTGATGTCAAATAATATTATTAGACTGGCTTAGCGCCGTGAAATTACATTTCACATAATAAGATTCTCCTTTTCTTACGTCATTTAGATTTTTTAGGTGTAGAAAATAATAAAAACGACGATATTACCAAAGAAGTGTTCAACAGTGAGTATCGATTAACGTTTAATATAATTTTTATATTATTTTGGAGGATTTTGTTGCTGAAAGAAAATATCTTTTTCATAGGTTAACAGAAAGTGATAATAACAAAGCCTAAGATAAAAAAACAAAGCCCTATTAAATACGTATTAGGCAGTTTCTTGTATTCTTCAGTATTGTAAAGCGCCCAACTTCTTTTGTAGTTGGACAGGTTATAATACTTGACACACTAATAAGGCGTGTTCAAAAAGTTGGCATAGGTTTCTGTTCGCATAATGCTATATATAGACCAAGATAAAACCTCTGTAAGTATTGAAGGGAACTGCCAAAAATTTGTACCGAAATGTTTGATTATATCGCTTTATGAGATTGAGTGGATCCCAAGTGATCGAGGATTTAGACTTAATAGGTAGATTATAGCCACCAAACGCTTTAAATCAATAACCAAAATATTTTTTAAATTGAACTTCGTCAGGGGCTACGTTTAGCAAACCTTTATTTTTTGTTAACAGGGAGGAAATCTTCAAAAAGATACCCCGCCTTCTGGGGGGAAGGTGGCGGTTAGTGGAGTTTATACCCACTAAAACCTTCCCGGCGGCCCTTCCACGGAGCATCGTGCACTGTGCTGGAGCACTTCCCCGGGGCACTTACCCCCCTCCCCCCTCTGACCCCTCGCAGTGCAAGGCAACACGGGCCAGCCGATGTCGCCTTCTTTCCGGGTCCATCTTGGCGGATGACAAAGGCCTCCACCCTTGTCGCCCAGTGAACCCGAGGCCCCGTTTTAGTTGCCTTCTACGAGAGGCAAGGGATACCGTAGTCTTATTCTTGAGAGCCCAGAACTACAGGGCTGACGTTTAGCAAACCTACTATTTGATGAATGACGTCGAGCCGCATAGCCACTTAGAGATTACTGATAATGACACGGGGCTAATAGATGAATACAGAAAATGCTATATATTAGTTCCTGTCAATATATGCAGACTGTATATTTTTTATATAAGATAGATCTATTATTTAATTCATCAAAACTTTGTGCAGAAATCGATTCTATCCCCAGATATACCAAGATGTAAATTACAGTAAATAAGCGGCGTGACTTGTGGCGGACTTTATTAAAATTGCGCTCACGTTCGGAAACTTTCCGCCACAATTACCTGGAGAGTGGAGTGTTGGAAAATATATTATTCGAACCTTTGAACTTCGATGTACAGAACTAATTTAACCCTCAAATTTACCCTTTTCTCAATGAAAAATTACCCGGAATATAATTTGTACAGTGAACAATGGATGTTATTTCTATTTATAAATTTTATTACTATGTTAACAATAAACAATTTTATGTTGACGAGTAAATATCATTTGTAAATATATTTTGCGGTTTCATAAAAATAATATAAAACCGTCACATAAAATTGTATTGATTAGAATACAGATAAAACAAACTTTCACGTTCTTTCACTTTCTTCAAAAGTGTTAGACAGAGCAATCATTTATATTTTAACAAGACTTGTTCTTAAAACAAAAAAGATTTAGACTCCTTAATAGAAGCCATCGCGGATTTGTACACAATATCATAAATCGAACCATTTAGAGTGTGAACTTTACAAATCTACAAAGCGTCCATTCGCGACCGTTGGAGGTTGCGAAAAATCCTTGCGCGATATAAGTATTTTATGGGAAAACCCCACCCCCTTGATAAGATTAGGAGGGTTGCTGGAGTTTCTTCGGCCACTTCTTCTCCCAGCGCTAACGCTTCCCGAAGTGGCATATAAGTTAGTTTAGCTTAGATTGTCCCAATAGATTTTTGTTAATAAAATAGCTACCGACCGAGTCGTGGTTCGGCCCTCTCGGGCGCCCTTGGATCGGACTGCTAACGCGTAATAATGGTAACCGTCCAAGCCGAGGTTACCCCTCACCGGGGGGACCCTTGTGTCGAGTTACCACCTAATAGAGGTTCAGGCTAAGCGATCTAAGAGCTGTGCCACCTCTCAAATCCGGTGAAGCAGTAAAGGCCAGCTTCTCTGTGCCAACTGTGTTAGTTTGTCAAAAAAAAACAATTTAGAGAAAGCAATAATCAAAGAAAAATTACGTTAATACTATAGTTTTTTGATATAAAATTAATGTTACAGAGTAAACGTGATATAACTCCACGCGACGAGACGTAATAATTACAAAAGGAAAAGGTTTCGTTATTAATCAACCGATACGGTATCAAGAAAAATAATATCGCCATGTGTTCTTGACATCGGAAGATTAACACGTCTTATCTTATAGCAATAGCAATACCAAACTAATATTTAACAAAGATATTTATTTGTATTCAACTTATATACAATCTAATTAATACAATAAATGAGTATTAAAATAATTTATTGAACGATAATATATCATTTACTATGCCTATCCATTTATACTTAGCTATTTGTATCTAATATATTTTTATTTATTTTTAAACCTTAGGTTAAGTTTTTACAATGTTTATATAAGAAGTAAAAAACACAAAAATATCATACAAAGTATAACTTTTTATAAACTTTTTTTCTGTTGACTGGGAGGAAATCTTCAGAAAGATACCCCGCCTTCTGAGGGAAGGCGGCGGTTATGTGGGATTCTTACCCACTAAAACCATCCCGGTGGCCCTTTCCTCGGTGCATGACGAGGGGCTCCGGGATCTCAACGTGGAACGCACCGGAGCCCCTCTGCACTGTGCTCAAGGAGAGCACGTCCCGAGGGGGAGGTTACGCCCTCCCCCCCTGTGCCCTCGCAGTGCAAGGCAGCACGGGCCAGCCGATGTCGCCTTCTTCCCGGGTCCACTTTGGTGAACGACGCCGGCCCCCACCCTTGTGAACCCGAGGCCCCTTTAGTCGCCTTGTTCCATTTATTCATTTATTATTATATATAATATAATAATATCATATAATATAATAATTTATAATATTTTGTTTATATATTGTATTTATTTTTGTGTATATGTATGTTTTTGATAGTTTTCATTTTATTGGTTATTTGTCTCACCTAGCTTGCAGCCGTTACTTTGTCTCTACACAACACCAAGGTAGAATGGCAGAGAAGGCCTTTTGGCATTAAGTCCGAAGAAACCTTTTAGGAACAAAGTAAATGGATCATAGATCATCACATTTAACTCTTCAAAAGACCCAAAAGGGTACATTAAAACTTTTAGTGAACATTTTTTTGCTTATAAAACTGGGGCGCTAACGTAACTTGGGATTGGAAAAAGCGCGGTGCGTATTTTTTTTTTGCATTTATGTGTATATAATATATATTGTAATCAAGGAAGACAAAAATTTACTCCCGAACTATGGATCCCAAGCGACTACACAAAATGTTATGAGCAAATAATTTGACAATACCTTGTTAACAGACGATTCTATACCTTAAAGTATTTGCATAATTGGATCGTATTTATGTGAGTAATTTGGCAAAGTATGACAAAATGATTGTGGTATTAGCGGTCAAGTTTGGCTCGAATAATATAACGTGTACTAAAATTTTGATGTCATTTTAAATGAAATTGAAATAGTTCTTGTTTGTAGAGGTAGAGAATGTATAAAAAATGATTATTTATTAAAAAAATATTTAAGCACTTCGTCACGTGACATAATATACGTTTAACTTAAAGAGGAGTATACATTATGTAACGGCAAACAACATTTATAAGCTTCGACTTCCAAACTAGTTAAATACAGTTACAGAAGACAAATTGTAAGTGTAGTGTTTAAACATTTTAATTTTTATACTACAGTACCGATTTTGTGTGTGTCTTGCCTATCCAGAAATAATCATTACGATTTCATCGTAATTAATATATACTCATATTGATATTGAATAGAATCGTCCATAAAATCAAATAAATCATAAATGAACATTACACACCTTTGTTATCAAAAAATATTTCCCATACGGTTTAAGTTCAGCCACGAGGAAGGCGTGAAATATATCAAATTTTTCTTGGTAAGTGAAAAAGTTTTGGCATTCGATACATCTCAATGTCACATCTGGGATAAAATTGATCATTATTAGCAATTGTTCGGTATCCCATTTATCTAATAGAATATAGAACCACGGCCAAGTATGTGAATTTAAGTGTAAATTCCAAGCTATCAAATACTGTTAAAATTGATGTTAATGCTGAAATTATTTGACAATGGGATCATGACAATGGCAAATTTAAAACAAAAGTATAAATGTGACCGTCTTCTAATATAATTTCGATACCACAATTTAGTATCCAGCTGCACGGTTCATAATTTATGGCGGTATTCTATAGGTCGATTTGATCTTCATTTATGAGTTTATTGTGTACCTTTGTGAATAACGCCGATATTTGTTTGTCTGTTTTAAATTTAGGCAGGATAGTACTGAATATGAACATATCTGTTATTTGTCCTCGCGATAGTTTTAATAACCTGTTTAAACCTGTCGGGATAGACGACAGTGGTAGTGTTAATGCAGCTTTAGTTATTGCACGATCGGGGAAGTACCACGAACACATAGCCATCATGTAATGGAGGTATTACGTACGGTGAGAGAGGTTCCAACTACCTAACCCTCCGTCGCACAAAGTGGCAACGCATTTCATACACAGTTCCTGGGTTTGATTGGCGGTGGACACTTTTGAGTAACATATTTGACGGGTGGAGAGACCAAAAACGAAAAGCTCCTTGCAAACAGCCAGTTAGGCTTGAAACCCCTACCAAAAAGTCAAACACTAGGTCACTACAACACCAAAAATAGTGATAAAGTAAGCAACGTATGTGAGCTTCATATGAATCCCATCATAGGGGATTCATATAAAGCATAAAACACTCCCATTGTATCCTTTCAACATAAAATAGCCTTTTCTTCTTAGATATGAAACGTTTTTGCGCCTTTGAGTTTTGAGTTTACTGCAACGCGACTGTGAAAACAAACAGTAAATAAAGAATGCTCAATCTTTGAAAGGTCTTGCGTACTTCTAGTATGGAAATAAAACCCTTATAGCACAAGCAACTGTGGATGGCAGTCATACAGCAATTGCCCCATTATATCTCAATCTGTATTTTCTTTACCGACGGCAAAAAACTATCTTGGACAAAATAGTATTGGCAACCCACACAGGTCCTTTTTGGCATAGCTCCCTCGGTCTTAGATAGGCGATATTACCAAGAATTTCATGTTAGTTTATTTCTTTATTGGAAATTCGCTACGTTTCTAAAAATGTAAAAAATTCCTTCTACTGTGATTAGCATTTAATAAAATTTCATGGAAAGTAATTCTATACATTAAAAATTTCGTTTTTGAATTAAAATTTAATGAATTAGGATATTACTGTGCTGATTTTGTCTGTACTAAGACGTATTTAAACGTAAATAACAAACTGGCCGCACTATGACGTCATACAAGTCTTGTAACTAGTACGCAGGGTAGTTACATATCTGATGTTGCAAAACGAGCCAAACATTAATAAAGGATACCTGCAAAATAATGTTAATAGATAAAAGAGATATTTGCGTAGAATAAGATATGTACTTATGTACTAGTTAGTCTAAGTTATTTATGAAATAAAAGATTTTATTTCTTATTATTATAAAATGTTTATTATGTCTGTATTTGTAAAAATATTCTTACACCAAAGCCAAAACCAAAACCAGTCTTAGCAATGACTTCTGTCAAGTCATATGATTGACGTTTGACAGTTGTGCGCGAGAAATTGATCTAAAGAAAACCGTCATAAGACCGCTATTCACAGACGTCACAGCCGCCTTATAGTGTCGGGCGGGTAGTGGAGAATGAATAAGACGATGAATCTCTGCTAGATCGATTTATTGAATAGTAATAATAAAATTAGCTGTTAGATCGATTAATATGGTTTTATTAATCGATCTAACAGCTAAGTTGTTTGAATTATTTAATAAAAGTAGAACAATTTTTACACTAGTGCAGTTATTAGACATAGTTCGTTACAATATATAAATAATTCAGAGGTATGATCATATTTTAAAGTCAACATTAAATGTATTGGACTTCATTGTTATAAAATAATATGAACATTTATTTTATAAACACCTGTAATAGAAAATATCCTATACGTAGTGAAACAATACAGAATGAATTCACAAAGCATAGGATGTTGCCGCCAGATGCATTTTGTAAGTTTGCCCGTTCGTATCATGAATGCTGAAGAGATCGGAATACTTTTGAAAATAACCAAAAAGAGTTTTCCTTGTTTGATTTGTAGCACCCTCAGGCGTGTGGATTCGTTTATTTTTTGGCGGGAACAACTTACATACATAAGCTTATTAGTACGCAATACTTTTGTAAGGAAGATCATGGCTACTTTCAGTTAATCAGCTCGGAATATTTAAAATGTTATGTTAGCATAGCTATCGACATGGACCCCCCGAAAGGTTCTCGGCTTGTTGTGTCGAAGGGCTTTGGGGAACGGTTGTCCGCACTCAGTGACCAGGGTGGAGTAGAGGGAGAAGAGGAGTGTTGGTGCCACTCTCCCTATCCCCCATGACTAAGCAGTGCCTCAGTTCCAGTTGGTGGGACTGCAGCAGGAGGGGCGACTCTCCTGCTGCAATATTTCGGTTGGCGGTGGAGCCAAAGATCTGATCCGCCACTGGAGGCTGCGTGGTCGAGGTCGGAGCTCGTGTTCTTGGCTCCCAGGGGTGTCCAAGCGATAGACTCCGGGCAGTCCGTCGCCTGCTAATGGAGGCCGTGGAGGAAGGCGTGCTTTATGTTCAAGCGCGCCTTGCCTGGATGGTGAGGCTTATCCTCCCCTGGTACTGTTTCACCAGAATGAGAGGTGGCATAGCTCTTGGATCGCTTAACCTGTATCCTAAGTAAATCGTCACATGGTTCGCCCCGGTGAGGGTGACAGGAAATATAATTAATATTTCCTGTCCATACAAATGTTGTCTGGAAGAGATCGCTCTTAGTTCTGTTATTTGCTTCTGTTGAATGTAATGTACAATAAAGTATTATCTATCTATCTAAAAGTATTTTACGTTATTAAATGCAAATATTACGAGCTAAAACATGCAAAAAGCTAAGTAAGTTGAATCCACGTCGACGTTGGTTAACATTTTTAAATGCTGAAGTTCAACAATTTATTCAGTATTAACTAATATGACACTAGACAGATAAAAGCGACATTGGAACAGTTTACAATTTACAATTTTAATTTTAACATCGCAAGTTCCGAGCAAAGTTTCAGATAAATATAAAAGCTTGCGCCCAAAGACTGACAGGTACAGCAGCTCATTATTTCCTCGCAACTCGATGACTATAATTATAACTTGATAATGAAGATGGACAAGTTACTTTCTTGGCATTTCGTACGCAATTAGAAATCCAGTTTCCTTATTAACTTTTGTAATTACTACTTGGCGTCTTTCTGTGAAAGTGAGTTTGTTTTGTTGAAAATCCTATTTTTATGTTTTATTGTCTTGCATATATTATGTCACGTTATTTAAAAAAATCTGAAGAGGCAGGTATGTCCTCATTAATGCCTCTTATCTGATGGTTAACGTGGATATAAACTCCTCTCAGAGGAAGGAGCCTCAGTTTTCCTCACCGGCCTATTCAACGGGGCTAACGCTAACCTGACCCCTTCCCGCTTATGGCTGAGAACGGCACAGATTTAGTCGGTAGAGCCCTCTTGTACATACTGGCAGCTTCCCCTATGGGCATGTATAAAAGTAAAAAAAAGCATTATGAAAATCAAAATCACGGGGAGGAAATCTTCAACAAGATACCCCGCCGGGGAAGGCGTGGTTATCTGGGGTTTTTACCCACTAAAACCTCCCCGGCGGCCCTTCCTCGCTACATTGGAGGGACTCCGGGATCTCCAGAGGAACGCACCAGAGCCCCTCTCCACTGTGCTCTTTGGAGAGCAAGTCCCGGAGTGGCGGGGGGCAGGGTACTCACTGGCCCGGTCGGGTCTGGACGCGCGTGTATACATGGTGCTATCGAAATCGTCCCTGTCGCATAGTAACGGGAAGACCGACCCTAAGGACCGGTTCTATAGCAGGGGCCCCAAAACAGACATCGTCAAGTAAACTACTTTAAGTAGCGGGGCCAGCAGTATACATATGCACCTCATACATTGATTAATTTCTTAAATGATAGCATCGTCACTGTTTAAAGAGCAACCACCCACTTTGAGTAACGACATATGAAGGTTATCTAGGTAATTTATTATAACGCAAGCCTGTTAGTACTCAAACATTAAGATTACAAAACAAACACCGATCTATTTCAATTTAATTTAATTAAAGCTATCATCTAGCTGTACAGGCGTTATATTAGAAGTGAGGATAATTCAAATATATAGCGACAGCATTTCCGTTAGCATAGCATAGGGTATTGTAATGGAATTTGGCCATGTGTTTTTCTTCTCAATCGTTAGATAATACAAGTAACATTCAACTGAAGAAACATCTGCTTTATGTTACAGCGTTTGTAGTATAAGGTTATTAATTATATAGAAAAATTACGATCTGTCCGTGGATCAATTCCCCGTTTTTCATTTAGCAATTGTTATTTTTGTTCTAAATATAAAAATAACAATTCATACATCACTGTCTTATCTCGTATACTTAATAAGCTCAGTAAAAGTGGTTTGCAACAGTTACATGTGATTTTTTTTATAAATTACTTAAAAAGCATCTATCAACATGATATAAAGCGACAATAGCCTAATGGTTTAGGTTACAGTCTGCGAATTGTAAGGTCCTAGGTTCGAATCCACCATTCGACTATTGAAGTGAACCATCCAATAAGCTTAGTTGGAATGGTTAACAAGAATGTTAAGCAATATTTCTTTTATTTTTTTAGATAATTTTCTAAAAAAAAAGAAATATTGCTGGCTTTCTTTAAAAAAACTATTTTGTTAAGAACATACAAACTCTTTGCTCTTCAACAACGGAAACAAACATCAATTTAATTTTTGTCAATAACGTCAGTACCTTTTTCACATCTTTCCGAAATCGGAGTTTTTTTATAAACGCATTTTTATTATGTGGGGTCTTACCCATATTTATTTTTAAAATATTATAAATATTAAGTATATAAAAATATCCACCAAGTATTAAAAGTATAAAATGTAAAAATAAGGCATTTTATAGGACTCACGGCTTTTGTAAAGGATCATCGTTAGCATCCTCAATCTAAGTAACTTCACATATAATTACATAACTAGCAGCTTGACGCTCCTTGTAAAGTTTATTAGTCCGTATACTGCGATTGCACTTTCTCAGAATTGTAAGGTTCTTTATGCTTTAGTTCTACCTTATTACTACGTTAGGCATTTTTAAGTATAAAAGGAAAAAATAAACATGCGCTTCCGTAACTAAGTAACTTTTTTGGAAATAATTCACTATCTTAACATAATGTTGCACTTACATTAGGACTTAACTGGATGGGCAAAGTAAAATGCGGATTAACTGATATTATAATAATTTCTACTCATAGAAACCTTGCACAGAACTATAAATACTGTGCCAAACCGTTGTAAAACCGTTATATCTGTCCACCCCTCCGGTTGATGGGCGTGAGTGCTTGTATTTTTGTATTCTGCAAACTCGTATTGTTTCGTTCCTATCAATCTATTCAAAGAACAACAAAGGCATCTCCAGTATACCGTAGTAGCTATATACCGTTTTTTTCTTCAATTCTAACAAATTTCAAGAAATGTATTAAATATGAAGATACATTCCAAAATAAGCTGGGACACTAAGCTCAGCTGGTTCATGTCAATAGTAAAATTATAGCTTTGAACGTTTCACAGACCACATTTCAAACCATTAGTCGATGGAACGAGAGGAGTACGAGAACTTTGTACAAAATAAAATGAAGTGAAATATAACTGACAAATATTTGTTCTTCGGACTCGCAAAATCGAGAGGTAGCATGGATTTCTGTTACACCTCCTCATTAAAAGTTTGCAGTGCACGATCGGACCAATCAAATGTTTGGAGTTGATTGCATAACACAGCTTATCAGCTGCTACTTGTACCATAGAGGTAAAAATAATTACCTGGCCACAATACAAAGTTATTATCACCCGTTGTGCATAACTTCTGTGACAAATGAGGCAACTTCATAGCATTGTGTGCAGTATAAAGCGAGAAACGTGCTTATTATTCATGTTATTTTATAGCAATAAAATTTCCTTTGCGCAGTAAGATGTTAATTTACGAACTTAATTCTAATTTAAGCATTCTTAAATATATAACTTTTGCATTTTAAGTACGAAAAATTTGGCAAATTTATAAAAGAATACACAGCGATCGAAATATGCATAGAGGTGAATGTAATTAATGGTGGTAGTGGTGAATGAGTTCGCGTGTTTGGAATCTAGCTCCTGTTGGGATGGTAGATTAGATTAGATTAAAATACATATATGTACATAGAAAATATAAACATTTCCAAAAGATCGTCAAGTCCTCTTCTTTGATAATTCATTGTCATTGAGTGCTAAAATTAAACGATAACAACCTTCGGAAGTGTAACTTATATGAAATCAAAAGTTTTTATAGAAAGTTTCTACGAGAATAAAACGTGAAGTCCCTGACTCCTGAGCTAGGTTCTATTGGACCTGTGTTTCAGGAGTCAGTGTCTTCTCTCATTTAAAAACACAATAACATACAATATGACCATTAAAAATTGTTTATAAATATGTGAGTGTGTGTGTGTGTGTGTGTGTGTAAATTTGTGTTTGTGCATGCTTTAGGAAAAAATATTATAATATGTATAATTTAATTTTATACTTGTATTAAATTACGAGGATTTCCGTCTGAATTTAATTTGACACTAGTAATCACTTTTTACAAACATTTATAATTCGATAGAGGAGGGATTTTTAAGATTTTATTTATCCTATTTCATATGAAAATGTCTCTGAAGAGTTGCTGTTGACGAACAGTGGCAGTTCTACATTTAGTAGATGGGCAGATGTTCATTATAACCCTAGTATAGTACTACCATTACTTCCATTATTTGGCGTAAGTTGGTGTGGTAGACATAACAGTTTAAATATATATAATTACCAAGATAACAGCGAGAAATTATCAAATATGTGACATGTATCAAATCTAAAAATAACTAGCACCTTAAACGAATCCTTAAGTTTCCGTAAGGTTATTCATAGCGTACGTAACGGCCTGTACAATCCGAATAACGAAGTGACCTGAAGTGCTCGGTGAGATCTTGTCAAGAGGCCATTAAGGCGCCCTCCAGTGCGCTCTTCTTCTGGAGTGTTACATCTAACTTTTACAATAGATAGGTACTTGTGTTATGGATTAAAATATATAAAAAAGATTATATATTTCAAGGAATTGTTCGGAATAAATTCATTGATAATTTCCACTAACGCAAATTACAGCAGAATTGTAATTTCCATTCGATAGTTGTGGAATCAGATGTCAACAGCGGTGTTTATTTGCCGATATAACTTTTGGAAAAACAAATTTAGAAATTCAAGTTATGAGCCCACTCCTTTATTAAAGGCACATCCTCTGATGCTATGGATATTTAGGGTCAACGGAGATCGCTTAAGATTCGGTGTGGCGTTAAATCTTTAGTCTCTTTTTGTCTAAAAAGAACGAGTCTAGTTAAAATGATACTGAATACTGTCTGACTGTGACATGAATTATTATACAGCTCAATGAAATATTTTGCCTATCAGTAATAACTTAGAATTATAGAACTTAAGAATTCTACTCCAGCTAACAATGTGTAGACGTAACAAGAACGTGTATTATTGACGCCATATTGCTTATGGAACATAGCCGAAGTAGCCGCAACAACACTATATAGTTAAGTAATATCACTTAACTTCCCTGTACAATCAGTGTTCGCATATAACTAAATATATTGTCTACGAGAACAATATGCCCGCTTCAATATTGATACCTAATCAAATTTGTTACTGGATTAGGTAGAGAATGTGCAGATGGCGCCCGGCAAGTAAGTAAAGAGCGAAGTGATAGGGTCCCGAGATACGTGTCTCGGATACTGACGGCTGCTTTCACGTTTTTGATATTCAGAACATGCGGCCAATGGGAACAAAACCTGAGTTAACTTTGCGATATTGAAAGCTTATGGATTTACAATGTTTCTCAACGCAGCACAAGCAACGATTGAATGTTACTCCCTCATGGACATATATAACCACGATTCCCCTCGTTACAGGTACGATACCTTTAATAAAGGAGATTCTTCTTTTGAAGGTACCAAAATAACAACCGAATGAAAGTAAGAAATCTCGTGGTAAATATAATCGGATACGGATCAGAGAAGCAAGGAGGAAATATATACTTATGACTTATTATAGAAGTAATGTAAATAAACACTTTGATGTATAGAGGATAATAAAAGAAACTACCATTGCTTGTTCCATAGCGAGGCATGAGCGTCTTCTTCAAAGGGGGTAGTACAAAATAGCGCACACATGCCTCCAGCGCGGATTAACGGCTTCTACATGTAGCATGTTGTAAACGTAAACTACCTAACTTCAAATCATATCGTATAATTTTTTTTTATGTAATATTTATACGATTGTACGCAATGATTTTTCACTGTTACTGTGCAACTGTGTTACTGGCAATTTGGTCAGCTGCCAATTTTAATTGAATGAAAAAGTGATCGTCTCTATGTTTTTTCGTTTTGGATGATGGGCTAATGGAAATTGGCAGTGGCCTCGATCGCCATCGATGCCAACTTTTGCGGAGGCAGCTATCGGTACGCTCCAGTTCAGTGTCTGTTCGAGAAATATAGTTACGATTGAGTTATGACTGCGCGGTAGTTGCGTTTCAGTATTTCATAACAGTAGGCACGGGTCATCGGGGTCACGGGAAATTTGAATCCTAAAAAATGTTGTGAACATTCCTCTAACACGAACGAAGCGCTTTGCTTCATCTTTCATTATTCGTACAGCAAAGGAATGGAATAATTTTGTCTGTCTTTCCCTCCTATTACAATGTGGGTATTATCAAGAGAAGTAGTATAGTCATTTACTAAGCTACTAGTGCGCCTTACCATCCAGGACTGCATTTCCACTTAACATCAGGTGGAATCGTGGTCAAGCTCTTGCTTAGAAAGTATAAAAAATGACCACTTAACAACTTTACCATAACATACCATAGAAGTTACATCTCGATATCACATTCAACTTCTGAATCAAAAATCATGATCCTATTTGATCCAGATCTTAGACCCCACTTAGCGATGAAATAAAAAAAATCTCAAACTCAGATTTTGTGCAACTTGAGACCAGCAGCATAAACTTAACCTAGAAAAGCTAAATTACTATCTAGCTTTTAGAGCCTGGTATCTCAGTTCTATTTCAAGAGAATACTTATTTATTGGTACTCAATATAATTTTGGGATGTTCACAAAATTTCCTTTTGTATTCCCAATGTGTTTATGGCATTAAAATTTGAAACATGATTTATCCATTGAATCGTTATTGGGTAAGAGCACTCAAAGCACTCCGCTACCGTAGCACGTAATTTAATGAGTGAAAATATTTCACGTGTCGTTAGGGACAACATCGGAATCAATTACGAGATTAATAACACACTTCAATTAAATTATTGCGAAATTAATACGAACTTGACGTTCAAAACGTTACTTTTACAGTAATTAGTGTTTTATAAGCAGTGCTAACACTACACTTTGATTAAATTATCTTAAAATATGCTCTTACATCGTTTTTAATTTTGAAATGAGACACAGACAGAAATCATTGTACGCTTTTCATAAACTTATTAGTACGTAAAAAATACTACTAGATACTCATTGATGCATGTAGCTGACTATTTTTCTTTTTTTTTCGGGACTTTTGCCCTTTTGGGCATGTCAGCCCCATCATACCCTAAACTGCGCACACACACCTTGGTCGCATGAAGCGAGAAAGAAAGTCATCAATGTTGTATGGCCATAGCCACCAGCTTCGTCGCTCCCTCTGAGGTCGGGTCAGACAGCAGCATTAAGAAGCCGACTAATAAATACGGGAATGTATTGAATATGTATACACATATCGATGTAAATAAAGTAAAGAGTTTTAATGCAATAATTAATACACCATTGAATGGTAATAGACGATCACCAGTAATTTATAATATTTTCTAGAATTTGAAAATCATCAATAATAAATTTCTGTTAGTGAAATGCTATATTATTTTTTTATACTTCTATGTAATAACCGTACATAGAGAAATTATCAAAAATAATACTAATAATACGGTACCACCATTATTCTAACAAAATTATAATTTTTCATTTATTTTATAGGTTACGATAGCCATTAAATATGTAGATATTTATTTTTATAAATCATATTTTGGAGTCTCATTCTATGATCAAGTTTTATTTCGATATTAATAATTTTTATCCTAATACATTTTATTGGTCATTTACCATTTACAAATAGTAAAATATTTTTTAAATGACAGAAGGTGAGGTTAGTCATGTTTCTGCAATTTATTACCAGAAATACCGGCAGTTGTCAGATACAGTTGGGTTCAAACTTTGGAAGCTAGAACACGGGCTATTTCTATTATTTTATCACGTCCTAGCGTTATATTTTAAGACGACGGTATACAACATTTTATAAGCAAGTAAAGAGTGTTCTGGTATTATATATTTTACAGAAAAATTGTGAGAAAATTCAAAATTTTCAGTGTAAAATGAATACTGTCTACTGATAAAATATATCATATAGACTAAAATACTGTATGCCTGAAGATTAAAAAGATAACTGACAATAATTTTTCTAACAACATTCATAGAAATGCAATGTCGCTTTATGACTATAATTGGTTGATTGTAATATTAAATTATTCTTTAAATTATCTTTTACTTGCAAAATACTTTTAAGTGTTTTTCGTTCACTTCGTATTACATCAGATAGTGTTTAAGTACTATCCGATAAAATACTAACTGATATAATGATACTATGACATTACTATGATACTATGTTTCTAAAAACAAAGACGTTACATCTTTTAACGCTAGCGGGGTAAACGGAATCGTCAATTGCAGTCCACTTTACACTGAGTATGTTAGGTCGCATATGAAACGAGGAAGTGACTTTCTATACACTTGGCACAAATATCAGCAAGATGTTTTATACCTCAAACGTAATGTGTGTGATTTAATAGTGTATAAGTGATTTTTCGTTAGGCTTTTTAATAAATAAAGTTAAGCTTTGACTAAGATTTTATTTTCTTTCAACATTTTTATTGTAAAATCTATACCACCTACAAATGATATTTGTGTTTACACAATCATAGAAAAGAATGAGGAGCAAAATATTTAATTGTAAATTCTATTGAATAATTGCCCACAACATATTCACGTGTAAATATATCAGACGCCCATGACCACAAACTACGACGTTTGCATCATGCTTAATACCAGCCGATCTGAAACATATCTGGTCGTGCGATATCGTTTAAAACCTTTATATAAAACTCAAATTTTCACATATGTTACAAGACTGCCGATCTCTCCTAGCTGTTTAGTGTGGTTCTTCTAAAAAAGTCACCAGGCCACTCCTGGCGCCTTTTTTACGGTGACAAGAGCACCCTTGTTTCCTATACGGTAAGTTACCTAAGAGCTTTGTCTATCTCTCTCATGTCTCAAATACGGTGAAACTGTTGCGATCAGCTTCTTTGCCCAATTAACGTAGGTTCGTCAAAAAAAGGCAGGGCTGGAATCAGTCACCATATGTTATCGATTAGTACTTAAATATAAATTGACAAAAGAATCACAGTTGACAACAGTAAAATAAAAGAAGGCAAATCTTAATAACACATTACGTACCGTAGAATAGTTATACAAAAATAACACGAAAATTTGTGACCGAAGATATTATTAGATCGAATTTCTACTCACATTGTCGCATATGGGCGAGTACGTGCCTGTATCTGGAACTTTTGGAGACTATAAAGAAAATTCTTTCCTTTGAATTTACGATTTTTCTATCGAGCTTAAGCGGCAAATGATGGCCACCGGATGAAATATTATTGTTCTTAGGATTCGCGCACGTGTAGATAGCTAGCTGGTGTCGGTAACACATTTGCAGAAAATCGAGTTACTGTTACACGTACTGTTGCGATAACTCAACCCCGACGAAGATTAATTCAGTAATAATATTTAAAGCGATGAAAAACGCCTGGATAGAGTTCGATTAAGGATCTGTTCGGTGCGTATTCTTACGTAAAATGTATTCACTTAATTTTTGTCCGATTATTTAAACAGTATCATATTTGAGAGGAGGCAAGCTGACTTGAAATATACCTTATATTTCAAAGATAAGTACGACACTTGTAAAATCAGTAAAGATAGGATATTGCTGTCTGTATATATGTTACAAAAAGAGATTATTATATTCACTTTACGTGTAGAGTTAAGAACCTTATTAACAGAATATAGTAGTGATAGTGAACTTTAATTATTTGCAATTAAAAATACTTTGGATATAGTGCTAAATCATCGACATTGATTGTCGATGATTCGACGAGTCACTCTTATTAGCTACGCTTCTATTTGTAATTAAATATGGAGTCGTTCTGATCATTTCCTAATTTGTACCATGTAACTTAATAATATAGTGATATTATTATTCAAAAACATCCTACAATTAAGGGTATTGTAACAGAGGGTTACAAAGGGCTTGCTCACACGATCGAGGAAGTTCGGTAAAGACGATATATGTGTAAGTAATAATTTTTGATATTTAAATAAAATGAAATTAAATTTACTTTATGTAATACGACATAGATTTCCCTTATATCACACCTTTTAATATAACCCTTATATCATAACTTTTAATATATAAATATAAAATAATAAAAATAATATAACGGTAAATAAAACATTGTTTAACCGTCACTCTGTTCATTAATATTCAATGGCCCAATTAAAACAAAGGTTTGGCAACAACACGAAAATTCATCAAAACTTTATTGAAGTTGAAACAATACATCAAGGCGCTAAAACATCCTAATAGTCCAAAGATTGATCGTCCAGGGCTGCAAGTATTATAATGGAGGGAGGCATTGTTGACGCCCTCTAACTCCTTCTCTTACACCGCCCGCGTCTCCTCCCTAACTAAATCAAACAACGGCCAATGTTTGCAGGCCCATGCCCAACTTATTGACAGCTTTAGCTAAGATACCAGATCCTTTTATGTCATAAATTTAAAGAACAACAGAGAACATATTGATATGTGCGCATGAATAATCGATTTCGATTCGATTAAAGGTCGAGTACCTTTTTGTTAACTGCACGATTTTCAATTCTTCACCAATCTAGTCAATGTACCTTCAAACACAATACTTTTATTGTGCAGATAAATCATTCAATTCAGTTTACAGCAAAATTAATAATGCATCGAAAAAACAAAAGAGATTCGTTATTCGTGTCTTCTTATTTTTAATCCCGCCCGGATATCAGCCAGAATGCGACTTATACTGCTGCGTCCAAACATTGCAGGTGTATGTAGCGGTGCGTAACAGTTTATTAAAATAAAATTTTATTACCCGTACACAAATACATACACTCGCCTGTCACCTATAGGGATAGACAGAGATCACGGACTTTCACTTCGTAATCCTCTTTCGTTTCATTTATCACCATTCACCTGCGCATCCATATCGTCATTTAAGGATAGTCCTTAACTGATCCTTTTAAATACGAAGCAAATATGCTATCCTTTTTTTTTTGGCGGGAAGGAAATCTTCACAAAGATACCCCGCCTTCTGGGGGGAAGGCGGCGGTTATGTGGGGATGTTACCCACTAAAACCTCCCCGGTGGCCCTTTCCTCGGTGCATGACGAGGGGCTCCGGGATCTCACGTGGAATGCACCGGAGCCCCTCTGCACTGTGCTCAAGGAGAGCACGTCCCGGGGGGAGGTTACTCTCTCCTCCCCTGTGCCCTCGCAGCGAAAGGCGACACGGCCCAGCCGATGTCGCCTTCTTTCCGGGTCCACTTTGGTGGACGACGCAGGCCCCACCCTTGTCGCCCAGTGAACCCAAGGCCCCTTTTAGTCGCCTTGTACGACAGGCAGGGGATACCGTAGTGTTATTCTTGAGAGCCCAGAACTACAGGGCTGAAATTAAAAATATGCTATCCTTAGCTCTATAAAAATACTAATAACTACACGCTTTAACTGTCTTATGGTTTTTGTAAGAAAGCTAACAATTTTTCTTCTTTTTCTTTTTTTCATCAATATTACTAACAATCTTGTACTATTCTAAGCTTAAACTTGTGCCAGGAGATGGATCACGTCAATGGTTGAATGATGGATTTGAATCTACGACCTTACGATTTGTAGACTGTACCCTAAATCAATAGGCTTCTGACGCTTTAAAAATTTGTAAGCCTAATGTATAAAAAATATACTTAATCCTGAATTTGTAAATAGATAGTAAGATCGATGACAATCATTTTGATTAGTTTAACGTAATCATTGAAGGCTTGGACGTAACTAACTTTTAGTATTAACAGAATAGCCATAGCAGAAATTTTTATATGCGTAAACACTAACTTCAAGTATGGAGTAAACTTATTTAACTTTCTTATGTTTTAAACCAATACTAAATTGTTTTAATAAAAATCAAATGACGTCTCATTCAAGTTCAAGTCAATTCAAGTTCATATCTCTTATACCATTACTAAATTGTTTTAATAAAAAAATCAAATGACGTCTTATCATCAAAATAACGTGACCGGATATACAACCTACTTGCTAACTTAACTTTCCAAGAGAGCTGTTTGTGGCTATCGGTATCTTAAGAGCCAAAACAATCTGCAACGACCAATTCGAAAAATAAAATTACTTTCTTTTATTTTAATAAAGTGAAGTAATTTTTACTTTAAATTATTTTTATAAAATTTTCACTAGAAAATGTTAAATAATAAATGACCTAAAAGGAAGAAAAAGAAAGTATTTCGCAGCTAAAAAGTTTTTCCTTCTCCAATGTCTTAAATATTGATTCGGTAACGGAGAGTGATTCGTATTTTTCATGGCTAAATGTACAAGTTTCTGTGCAAAAAATAAAAGTTTCCTTGTATTACTTTTTTCGTCTTCTTGAAGCTTTCAGTTAAATTTAAAGAGAGTGATTATTTTTTATTCACAAATAAGTTTCGGAGTTAGTGATAGCCTAGTGGTTAAGCGGCTCAACTTACGACTCTGATGGTCACAATTTCGAATCCCGGTTGGCTTGTTAAATACCGTGTTTTGGTTTATTAAGCTCAAAATATCACTTGCTAAACATTTGTCACATACCTAATAATCTCTGTGATACGCGGATAGCGAAAGCTGTCTTTGTCCAACCCGCTAGGGTTAAAAGGATGTGAGAGCTTGTATAATATATATATACATTTACATATATATATATATATATATATATATATATATATATATATATATATATATATATATATATATACATTTACATATATATATATATAAAGAGAGAGAGCCATAGTGATTTTATTGTACATAAAAACACTGGATAACTGAAACTTATGGGTACAAGCAGGCTCGGATGCAAACTCGCGACCACAATATCGTACGGTCGGACACTTGGCCATTAAGCTACCACTACTTATTATTACCACGGCGTCTTTATAATATATATTCATTTTATTATATAATAACCTAGAATGTGTTTGGGATTAGAGGACATCATCAGTAGGCTTCACACATCGTGAACCCTATCGCGGGTCTCATACAGTCTGGCGACATCTGCACATTTTCAATGCTATTGAGTGGAGGGCACATTTTTATAGGAACAAATTTAATCTAAGCAAAAGAAGGGATCAGTCTCGGGAGTGCTCCAGGCGCACGTGTTCCCGCGACGTGAACATAGACTAACAATCATTTGAAAAACTTTATTACGTATTCTATGAAAGTCTTCATCTTAATTTTTTCAACGTTCCAATAATTTGCAATGGAATCATCTAGCAGATGAGTAATTGAATTTAACGTTATAACTAAAGCAGGACGCTTAAGTACTCGCAAAAAAGTAGTTGTGTCTGTATATTTTATAGGTTACAAGTAAATGAAAATAAGATTTACTAGCGTCACGGCATCACGTCATTCCTAAAATAAACTAGCTGGATATCATACAAAGGGACATGACTTCCAATAGCTTAATTGTTGAGGATGTCTAAAACAGAGTAATATGGAGGTGCACAATTAGGTAATCAGACCCTAGCTTGAACCGAAATTAGACGGAGGAAAAGAATAATTAAGTGAAAATTGAAATTTTTCTGATCATGTTTTTTTATTTTTAATGAAAAAAATGACAACTTGAACTTCATTTGAGATATATTTTTGAAAACGCACGTAGGTTTTGAACTTGTGTAAATACCAGTTTTTTTGTATGATGTTATTTATCGAGTCGCTCAAGTTGTTCTTGTTTTATTTCACCAAAGAAGTATAACATCTTACGTGCGTACATATAGATTTTTGAAGTAATTAAATCATTTTATTACTGCAAGTTTAATTAAAATATTAAATAATCTTAATTATTCCGGGATATCAATACATATATTAAATGCATTTTTTTAATGATCAGCCAGGCGGCCTCTACCATTTCACCGAGCTCTGAGCTTTTAGGAGCACGGAACTCATAGGTCGCTAAGCCTGAACTTCTTATATTCAAGTAATTAAACACCAATAACAAAAATCTTTTGTGTCGTCACCAATAGAACTCGGGATTCTAACATACTGTACAACTTATGGATAGAGCTCGGACCCTAAATTACCACGGCTCATGACCCTTGCTATTCCACTCCACGTCATCGACGGATAGAACTTTACTTAGATTTAATATAAGCAATAAAAATAATCTATCAAGATGTCATTAAGTTCCGCAACTCTTCCCCAAAGTATTTGCAGGATTGTAACATTGTGCAAAGAAAATTTTCTTAGAAAAACAATAAATTTTCTGTGAGCAACGCTCGAGTGAGTTTCGGTGTCGGCTGAGCGGGAGCACGCTCGCCATAATATATTGAATTTGAAACGAACAAACTTTTACTTCTCTTTGGTGCGTGTAAAAAGATTTCCTCCAAATGTTTACAATGCAATATTTATTTCATTAAGAAACAAATATCGTTAATGTAATCTTTTAAACACTTATATCCCTTTAATCTTATTTAAAAAATTGAATCTGTTGAATAGATTCGCCAATTTCCTAAAGATCTAAGAAATACGATCTGTGAAACATAACGTTGTGGGTTCTAACCCATTAATAAAACAATCTCTAAGCTTATTTTATAATGAAAAACTTGCAAATAAATAAAGTAATATTCGTTTATTTAGATGCCAGCATAAATTCCTAACTCCATAATTTTGTTACATGTTATGAACTTCAGTGATAGCTTAAGATTCACGGTCGCGAGTTCAAATACCAGTCGGCTTATACCAGTGAATTCGTTTTTCGGTTTTAAAAAAACGCTTGTTAAAAATGTGATGGGCAGAATACTGTCACATCATATGTACATTGAATAAATAAATGGGTTAATTATTATTACAAGCGTCTAATTTTCCATTGGTTCTTAAGTACTAAAATATCACTTGTTAAAATTTATCGCCCGTGTATTTGTCTATATATCTGCCTACCTTGTTCGAGCAAAGGTCAATATAAAAACCTACACATAAGTTTGCATCAAAGCATGTTCGTTACAAAAAATATTTTTCGGTAGGTGCGTGCTGGCATTGTTAGTCTAATCTACGACGATTTGTGAAGACGGAAAAAAGGGTTGTCGGAGCTTAAACATACCGATCTCTTATCACTGTCCCACTCTCAGTTCATCCTTAGCTTCACTTTCTCATTTTTTTTAAAAGAAAAATTTATAATATTTTTAATTATTAAAAAAATTTTAATAAAAAAAAAGTTATATTTATAAGCTTTTAACTCCTTTTTTAAATAAAGAATTGTTACTTAAAACTTTCGTTTTGCCTAGCTTATTAGTTTTCACATCTGATTGACTAAGAAATTTTTTAAAAATTTTCAATCTACTACCGAACAAATGGTAATTGTAATTCTCCAGAAAGTACAAAATAAGTATTAATCTTATGAAACTTAAATATTAAACCCAAAAAAATATCTTGAAGTCTAATTAAACTGCTTATAATTAAATACAACAGTTTAATATGTTTTACTTGGTATATGTAATTATTTCATTGTTAATTATAGTATTTGTATTGACTATAAATTTTTATCAATGTATGTTATTTTTCAACAATACATCGACGTCTATAAAAAGGTGAGGTAAAGATGCGTTTATAATCTTTTGAACTGAAGAACAATTAAAGCAGTGAATAAGTTATTTAGCCTGTGATTATAATCACAGATTACACAAACGTCACAGTAATTTGCAGTTATTTCGTATAAGTATTATGCAAACACGTGATCCTTTCTTGGTTTTATATTTGTAGCATTTCTTTTACAATAAAAAATAACACTATAGAAATATGCCGTTGGATCCTGTGAGAAATATAACTTCCGTGGTTGCGTCTATCCCTTTGAGCTACCGCCCGTTTCCAATTTGGAAATGGTTTTATTCGTTTCATATAAATTTTACTTTATTCTTACAATATTTTTCAACAAAAAGTTAAATAAAACAGTGAAAGCCCTATGGCCTGGTGTTTGTCTTATAGGACTATTAAGATGGAAAGGACAACACGATTATTGTGTCTGGCTGGTCTTGAATATTATGAAGTAAAACACACTTTTATGTCAAATATTTACTACATGCCCAAACCACAATTATTCTAGTTACAATATAGTTCTTCACGTTACGATTTCCCCTTATGACTTCGTTTCTATATATACTCACCTAGTCACCCAGTACATAACTCTCACCGCCTCATTAAAGTCGGTACAGTATTGTCTACAGTCTAGGATGCCAAAGGCACATTTTTGTTTCCTACGATTGAGAGTAGGACTACGTAAATAGGAAGGAGAATTGGTTGTAATAGGTAATTTGGGCTACTACTTTATTCTATGGCTAATTAGATGCCCGAGTTTAATGTTAAGTTTAAATGTAAGACAGTTTAGTTGAGAATTTCTAGACTTCCTTATGCTGCAGTGTTAACCGGTACACGATATGCTCATCGTTATTTTAAGCATAATATTTATTTTGTTTTTTCGGGTAAAGTAATAAATAATGAATATGAATTTAATTCGATATAAATTAACATTATAACTATATAAGAGATGCTAATTTGTAATGGGTGGCGTTGCGCCTTTTTTTTCTGGTTCGGAAGTTGGTTATTTCAGTGTCTATGTATTAGTATGTATAAATATAGTAGTAACCCTTAACAATATTTCGTCTGATTTACACGAGTATGTCTATTTCTTCTGTAAACATCTGTATAACATTTCCTTTGAGCTTTTTAGTGTTGAAACGATGATTTTAATAAAAAAAATATTGAGAGATTATCTTACGGAGACTTAATCAATTATAAAACTCCAGAGCTAACTTATTCTTTAAAAACAATAAATCTCATCTTAATTATCATTCATTTAAATATGAAATTATTCATCCCCGTGAGCGAAGTTACTTAGGTGCTATTTAACGCCGCACCTGCCGGAGGCATCTTAGCTTGGCCGAAATTAATGCGACGCAAAGTCGGCAAAGTCAATTACACTTTATTAAAACCGTCTCCATTTATATCAATTTGACACAAACTGTTACAAATACTGGCAATGTTCCGTCCTTTTATGCTCGCGCGAGGCGGGGCTACGCAAGCGCTACGCGTCCGCAGCTCTCGTAGACAAAGCGGTGGCTGTAGATGAAGCGCGGCCAGTACGCAAACGGAGCCCCTCGAGCTCGTAGCGACTCGCGCCGCTGCTTACGTTGACACTAAGGATACGTTTCTGTAGGCATCGCCGAGTGCGACAACGATACCACTGCGTTCTCAACCAATGCATAATTAATTAATCGCACCTATTCTAGGTAGCAAATCAATGAATGAACGGCGAAATTTTGTTAAAAAAAATTATATAAATATTGGTGGCGTAACGGAAGTAAATTTAATGGTTTAATTTGATTGTAACATGACGGGTAAAATAGTTAATTCATTTGTAATAATACTAACATTACTGTTATCCATCGGCAGTATTGTTTCCTCATCAGATGGTAAGTATGACCGTCTTGTGTTATATAAAATAAAAATTATAATTTGTAATAATAATTTTTTATAACAAAATATTTTTACTTAGTCCAATATTTTCAATAATACAAACATTTTACATTAAAACACCTAATAATAGATCACGAAAAAAGATCTAAGAAAATCGTAATTAATTTGTGTAACGAAAAAGTAAACAAATATTTATGATGATTGGTGATAGGATTTTTGTAAATCAATTTCAAACTTATACATCAATTCCCACTTCTTCAAAATTTGATATTTGAATAATATCATGACATTAGGCTACAATTTATTTAAACTATAAATTAGTGAATAACAAAACTTTTGAAAGAAAATAAACGTGTTTACCTGACTTTATTAGTATGTGTGCACTTTTTAGCTACATTCTTATCTATTTGTAGGTAAATATTTCTATCAAGTGCTAATTAAAATTAGCTATGTTATATTTTTCGTTTTAAATTTTTTTTAACATTTTATGTGTTGAAAACTTTCATTACCATATCAGTGAAACTTCGAAACTTTAAAAGGGGCGACAGACAGACAGACCAATTAAAAAAGCTATAAATTAGAATATTATTATAATGATATAAATACAAAATATTAGTATATTTGTCCTAGTTTAAACTTAACACTCAAGTAGTACAAAACTTTACTTGTATGGTTCTATGGTTGTCTTGCGATAACAATGATTTTTAGTATATTATGATGTGCGACTTTTTGAATGTGAGAAAGTAGCCTTGTGGAACATAACTCACTTTATTTAAGTAAGAAGTGTATGACTAAAGTGACCTTTACTTGTATTTAGATATTATCAGACTATTCGGAATACGGGAAGAAGTGAATATCTAGCCACTGAGTGTTGATTTACAATCTTAGAATCGATGGTTCCCAGCTGATTTGTCAGCTTAGTTTAGTTATTTCTTATACAAATCGTAAAACAGTGAGCTCATCTTATTTCACGATTTAGAATCAAGACATGATAAATGTGGATAGAACGATTGATACATATTTATTAGTTGGTTTTAAAAATAAAAAAAATTAAATCAAAGAAAGGGCAAACGGCTATAAAATCCGTCTTATGAGTTATATGTATTGAGGCTTGAGATTTTTTTTTATTCACAAATGATATCTAGTATTTAATGATAGATACGTGATATGTCATGTTTGTAATTTAATTTCGAAAGACGAAACAACAGCAATTAATAAATTGTGTGGAATTACACAATACAACACTTTTAGTTATTTGTTTGTTGATGAGATGAGTGTTATTGTAATGATAGACACTATAATACATGAGTGAACCCCTCTGCTTTTCCGAATAAACTTAAACAAACACAAATTTCTAAATAGAAAAACAAGCTCTCAGCCCTTTTAACTCCAACGATGTACACATATAGTAGTCTTTCCTTAATTTAAGAAAATATAAGGCGGAAGTCGTATAAGTACAAGCCGTCTGAAATTCAAACTCAAGACCGTATCGAATGTCGAATGCTATGAAATTAGGCTATCACTGCTTTCTTAGTAATTCGGTGCACATAGTTTATCACTTAGTAAATTACTTTAACTTAAATAATCACTGTGTCTGCTTCTTTACAAACCCTTATAGAACGTTTCAAGAGACCATTGAATAGTAATTGAAAGGCAACTCAAATACCTACGAATACGTCTACAAGCAAATAGAGAGCTTTAGTTCATTAACATATTTTAAATTAAAGTACCCAGTAAAAATTAATAACGATATAAGTGTTTAAACACATACATTATTATTACTTTGTAACTTCGATGTTTCTTAATATTTTTAAAAGCCTATTAAATTAAAGTAATTAGCTTTAAAACAAAAATGATAAAAACTTTCTCATCATCTATATCTTCAATCAGATCACGATCAGGGTCTTTCCGATCGACTCGACCCTCTGAGTCTGCGAAGAGATGTCGGTTCTCTTTGCATCCTGTATCGCATTTACCATGGGGAGTGTTCTGAGGAATTGTTCGGAATCATCCCAGCTACCGATTTCCATTACCGCACATCTCGGCAGAATTCCAAATTCCACCGCCACCATCTTGATGGTTGGCGTTCAACGACTGTACGTTTTTCGCGTAACTTTCTCCCACGCACTGTCAACTTGTGAAATCAACTGTCGCCAGCGGTGTTTCCGAACGTTTACGATTTAGGGACCTTTAAGAAACGAGCCTATTCCTATCTCAAAGGTCGGCAACGCACCTACAGCTCCTCTGGTGCTGTGGATGTTCATGGGCGACGGTGATCACTTAAGATCAGGTGAGCCGTATGCTCGTTTGCCACTTTTCATATAAAAAAAAAATAATTATAATTATAATAAAGGTCCCATTAATGTCTTATATTTATTTTAAAAAAGTATTTAGAAATGTCTAATTGTAAACAAAACTTTTTACAGTTAAAAGGATGGAGAAAATTATTTGATTAATATTGAGGTAATTATTGGATAATAAGCAATTCAGAGATAAGAGGTTATTTTATGTAAAGGATAAGTTACAATTCTCATGCAGAATCTTAGATAACTAGCTAACTAATCTTGAGCAGGGACAATGTAGTAACTGTTTTACTTACGATAATATACTGCAATATACCAATGCGTATTCGTTTTTGGGTCTCTTAGGTAGAAAAAATCATTTACTAAAATTTATGGTCAGTTTATGAATTATAGGATTTTGGTGACCTACTTTTACATGTAAAATCATAAGCTTGGTGAAAACATGTATCTAGCAGTTCGAAAACTGCTTTCTTAGTTTATTTTCCCATGTATGTAACATGGATGTAAGCCCTAGTATTTCGATCGTAGGTCAATTAAGTTGCGAAGTTCTCTTAACTCAGAGTCCATCCAACAGAAAACCTTAAATAAGTCAAGTTTTTAGACAAAACAGTAACCCCAATAAATATAACCATAATATTTTTTCATCTAGGCATGTAATCTTAGTGATCATTGAGGCCCATAGATTCATCTTCCAAGATTGATAAAGGCAAAGGAGGGTAATCGCTCGTGACGAGTAAGATGGAATACCTTTTTACTAAGTGGTTCTCTCGTTTAACACAGAATCGCTGTAATAATGTGACATGGTTCTCCTTTTGATATGTAAGCCAATCACTTGAAGACATGCTATGTTCATTTACCACATCTATTCTTTAATCAACCCTCCCACCATCCTCACTTAGGGATAGGTAGAGATTAGTGACGGCGGGTGGTCAAGGGATTGGGGTGAAGGGTTTTGCGCTAAAAGTGAGTATTGCGGCTACCCACAATATTTTGCTGAGCGCTTTTCTCTTTGTTAAAATACATACTATATTCTGCACAATGTCTATCTTTCATTTATTTTTGGTTATGCCGTAGTCTATCGTTTTCATTTGTTTTTTTTATTTCTGAAAATATTTACCGTTTTTAAAAAATGGATAACGAAACAAATAGAGATATTTTATTACGGATTCCCATTCTGGACGTTTGAAACCTCTCTCTTTCTTTCCAATGTAGAGTCGTCTTAAAAAGTTAGGATCTTAAATTTGACGTAATAAAAGAAATTATACCAATCACAAAGCAATAAAAGTTTGACAAAAGGAAGATTTATTTTCAAAGCCGCCATTCATTTAAAATCATATGCGATTGAACAATTGACGTAGCCGTATTTTTGCCAGGACTGGCTGAGCGTTGATATCTGTTACCCTATTATTCAGCGGATTAGCTATTCGTTGAATGAATTGCAAAATATTCAAAGGAATATATAATTTCATTAAATGTAAAACTAGCATTGGTCTCATTACTTCAGTTTATTTTCATTCGTTATAATAAAATTAACTGTAGTAGCTTAGCCCAACATAAGCTCCTTATCACGCACTCAGCTATGAAGGAAAACACCCTTAGAAAATATATGCCTAAATATATAATATTTATCAAAAGAACATAATTCCAAATTCAAATTAGGAAAATGTGTGAATTTCATTTGTTTTTCGTACTGTAAAAATGACTACAAAAAAGTAAAAATGAAACGCAAGCCGCCAAAATATTTGTGATGTTTATGGACATTGTGTAGAGTCTGTGAGAATAAGCACTAATTTGGTTTAAGCGTTTTAATGGAGCTTAATAAAATAAAATGAATGCCATTTTTGAAAAAGTGGAACAAGATCGGCATATTGCTACTTGGAGTTAAGAAACTGCAAATCAGGACCTCATCCGTATATAGTTGCTGGGATTCGCAACGCACAGATTAAAACTTAATAATTGTAACGAAATTCGAAAGCGTACGTTTCACAGTTTCGTGTTGACCGCAATACCGGAATGCATCGCTGTTACAGTAGACTAAGAGTAACTTTCAACGCGGGCCTCAGTTCTGAACTTACCTTTCTAACTTGTATATTATTTCCGAGTTACAACAACTATGCTTTTATTTGTCACTCTTGGAACGCTTTTGTAAATGCTTATTTTAGAAAATGTGAAGCCGTAGCAGTCGCAAACTCCAGCAATAAAATCTGCATATATACACACTGGATGGATTGTACGCCACTTCATCCATGCCTAAGATGTGAGACTTCAAATTTATTTCATTTTGTTAACAAACAAAACCTTAATCTATGATTAAAAGTATTTATAGTATATTTTTGTTAAAGTATTAATGTGGGCCTATTCAAAAATTGTCACAAACTAAATTATGTTGGAATGTACCAATCTCAGTAAGTTACGGCAACCAAAAATATTGTATTAATTTTGATTGATTGTCTTAATGTGGCTAGGTGTAGAATCTCGGCGTAAAATATACTGAAATAGGTATGATATGGTAAGCAAATGAGAGCGACAATGTCAGATACAATTTAGGAAATGAACCATGTATATATAAAAATAAATTTAGAGTGCCCATAAATGAAAAGGTGGTATACCCATATATAATATGAAATCTAATCCAAGGTGTGTCCATGTCTGTTCAATTTATTCATTGAAGTTTATGACGTAAAGTACATACTTAGGGTCTGACTTGAACTGACAGGATTAGAAACTGTGTGATAAGGGAAAAGAGTGGCTAAAAAAGGATTTTAGGACCAGAAATTGATGAAAGTGTATGGTACACAAATGCAGTGAGAATTAAAGAAATACAGTGGACGTACATATGCTGATTGGAGACATACTAAATAAGAGCCAAAAATAAGCAACATGCATGCAAAGAGGTATGGATAGAAAACGAAAGAGTGTCAGTGTAAAATAGAAATCTGTAACTGTAATTAATTTATTATATATGGTTTTGTCACTATGATTGTATAATAGGTTAATATTACGTTACTTAACATCCACAGTCAACAGAAATTTGTCCGATTCCAATACACCGCGCCTATTCCCCCCGCCCGTGCCTAATGAAGCCAATCTTCTGCGCCTGTTCCACCTTGCTTTCCTTTAAATTTTCTCTCGTATTTTCCGTATCATCTATCACGTTCCATGATTCAACGTTGGCATTTTACTTGAAATTTTAAATTCCATTCATTGATTTACTAATCGAACTATGTTCACAAGTATTTAAACATGCTATCAATTGGTTTACAAAGTAATTTCTAAAATACTTTACTACAAAACTTTATTACAAAATAATAAAATAATAAAATTAACACAATGAATTGACATTTCTCATGATCTATTTAGAACCGAAATCTTTATTAGTACTGTTGTGATAGACAGTCTTTGCAGCCCTGTAGTTCTGGGCTCTCAAGAATAAGGCTGCGGTATCCCCTGCCTGTCGTATAAGGCGACTAAAAGGGGCCTCGGGTTCACTGGGCGACAAGGGTGGGGGCCTTTGTCGTCCGCTAAGGTGGACCCGGGAAGAAGGCGACATCGGCTGGCCCGTGTAGCCTTGCACTATGAGGGCACAGGGGTGGAGGGAGTAACCTCCCCCCCCGGGACGTGCTCTCCTTGAGCACAGTGCAGCGGGGCTCCGTGGAGATCCCGGAGCCCCTCGTCATGCACCGAGGAAAGGGGCACCGGGAGATTTTAGTGGGTAAAAACCCCACATAACCGTCGCCTTCCCCAGAAGGCGGGGTATCTTTTTGAAGATTTCCTCCCCGTGAACAAAAAAGACAGTCTATTAAATTAAAACACAACCTTAAAAAAAAAACATACCTCTGCACGATTTAACCTGCGAGAGAATGAGAGAGTACATTATATACTTTCCTATTGAGCCTGTATCCTCTTTGCAAGGTTCCCACTTTAGTTTTTTGAGCATTGTGCATTTCTACATAAGTGGCATTACTTAGTATACTATCGATATTGCACTGCCTAATTAAGCTATTTTTTAAACGTAGACAAATCGTAACCTTTCGTTACTAAGACATGAAAGCCTGCTACAACTTAACTTAAGAAAAATAATAATTATTAATTGATCTTCTCAAAAAATCCATTTAAATGTTTATAAATATAATAATAAATAATTTCATAATCAAAACTGAATTGCGTAGTAGCATATTCCAAATTCAAAACCCTTCCCAAATGGCGGTGGCGTTAGAAAATTAGTCATTCATCCCGTCCCGAAGGTGTCGTAAAAGTTGACTAATAGAAGTGCCCGATAAACCTCGTAGTCTCTCACATATGACGGTATATGCCTGATTGTACCTTATATACCTGATCGAACAATCTAGACCGGTTATTGGCAGTAACACTTAATCAGAGCTCCTACGGTTTTACTACCTTCCTACCTGCGATATTTTGTGTATAAAAAGTTTAGTCCAGATAATTTATCTCTTCGTAAAAATATGATTTAATAAGGATAGACGTTATTCTGTCAAAAGGTAATAGTAAAAATTAAATAAATATAACGTTTTTCCGAGTAAGCGCGTTATGTATACCTCAACAATTGGTAAAAAAGGTACAATTTAATGATAATCAATTTGTCGATCTACTTTTACAACTGTTGATCTTACATTATCAGTGGATTAGCGTCGGCAGTCGGTAGCGATGTAGCGGATATCCATCGTTCCCGGTAATTATTTCTGCTACTAATATCCATACTCGGTGAATTTGGATTAGAATTTCTACATGGGCTATGAAGTGGAAAAAAGTGTTGTTTTTACTATTATCCACCAATTGTTTTAATTATTATTAAAACTTTCCATGTTGCCTTAAGGAAAATACAAAAAAAATAGCCGAATTGGTCGAGCCATTCTCGTATTTTGCGCTTAGCAAATTTTCTTATTATTTATTTATATTTAGATATATTCTAAGTATATTTACTTAAGAAACCAGACAGGTAATAAGTTAACTTGTAACCGTCGTTAATATATATCTGTAAGAAACAAAATCAGTATTTAAGGATCTCTGCCTACCCCTCTAGGTAAGAGGGTATATTTTCACTATCATTGTTTTGTAATTGCGTCACTGGGCGTCATGTCAACTATTTGAAAATTGATTACCGACACGTGTCAGGTGATAATCTATTGAATACGTGATTATTGCCAGCCACAATCATCCACTAAAAATTCGTTGGCGACCGTTTTACGAACCGAAGAATAAATGCCTTCTCCATCAATCCGAACAAACCATTTTTAACCACATAAGCCCCTCAAAACTACTAACAAATTTTCACGAAATTTATTGACATTCTTTTAAAATAAAACTCAAATAAGTTAATAGATAATTCGTGTTCATAGTTAAGCTATTGACATTTTAATATATGGATAAAAGTAACTACATTACTTCACTTGCCAGCTCAGTTGCTTGAAAAAAGTAAGATTTTAGGTTCATTTTACTCTGCATTTTACAGTCGTTATTTTAATTTTATGGGTTCAGACATACACGTAATTTGAATAATATTATGTTATATTTAGAAACATATTACAGAACGGTTCGACTGGAAGTGTGTACACTTTATGAAATCGCCGCGTTTATGAAGCTTGGCTATTTGCATTTCACGACCTTTCCATATCTGAGGATATTTTGGAGCGCGTCCTCTCTTGATGTTTATGTTACCTCGTAAGTCTGCTACAACAAATCGATTTAACCCAACTTTAAAGATATACAGTAACTATTACCAATAGGTAATAAAACTTCGGTAACATAAGAAAATTAAGATCGATGTTTCTCAACTTTTCTTAATAGTAAATGGGGCAAACTAGTATACGGATCCTTTCGGATACCGGATTACCGTCGCGAATGAACATCCACGATACCAGAAGAGTTGCGGGTGCGTTGCCGAATTTACCTAACCTACTCGTTTCTTAAAGGTTCCTAATTCATACCGTTTTAAGTTAGGTGAAAAACGTAAACGTCTCTAAGTAGCGGCCATAGGCCATGCAAATCGGAATTTTACTCTTTTCAATCACGGCTCTGAGTGTTATATAGATTATTATTATAGTTTCTCTAAACGTCACTGACAGATTACGTAGATTGTTACATACCTACACACATCTTAATTGACCAACATTCCTATATCATTGATACCAGTATATACAAAAAAATACCTTCGGAACGCAAGGTTCAATGCCAACAGCATTAACAAAGGACCTAATTTAAATCTTTTCAACTAAAACAATAGACACGAATTAAAATTTTCCTCCGTTTTTGTTGTCGGAAGAAAAGGTAATGGGCTGTTACTTTTTTCACATATAAAAAGTAGAACCAAAGCATTTTTTTTTAATGAGTTTGATTAAAACTTTTGGATGTTGAAACAATTATAACACTATATTCTTGACATATTACATAATCTCAGGCTTGAAGCTATATAGACAAAGGAGCGCCCGGCACAGCTCGATACAGTGGCGGGTTATGCTGCCGTATATTTGGTATGAGCGCAACGTTTGCCCATATTTCTTAACGTCTATGCCGGTGCTAGCATCGGAACCACTTCACGCGATACTCGCCAGTTTTTGTAGGTCGTTTCCACAACACAATAATATTAAACGAGCAATACGTTATACGAATAAAGAAATATTTCTATATGAAAGGTTCTTTTAGAACTCTTTTTATGAAAGAAGGGGCAAATGAACATACGGTTCACTGTGACTACAGCGCACTAACACCCTCTACATTAATTGCGTAGGTGGGGTGCTGATTGTTCATATCTCGATTTAGGCCGCTCACTTATCGGGTGAAACGCATAACAATTCGATGGTGGTACTTCTTCCAACGTGCAATAGCAGAAGCCAATGCAGTAGCTATATATTTGTTTTCATTTGCACAAAGTTCCTTACGGCAGGCTTGGAGGAACTAGTGGATTTGCTGCGCAACCGAACTGAAAATAATGAGATGAAAACCGTAAGAGAAATATATAACGGAAGTGCTATTGTCGTATACATGGGGGTCGATAGCGAGACTATTCAGCATGTAGTTCAACTCTCTCATAACAGCTAGCACTTCCACATATTATTAAAAGTATATTATAATATAATAATTATTTATGGAATTTTATATTGTCAAAAAAATTAGAAGGCAATTTTTTATTTTACATAATAATTTTAATTACTATTTTTTTGCAAATTGAGTTGTTTTTATCCTCTCCAAAGGAACTTGGTCCCATGACTCCATATATTTTATTTTATTATAACTGTTTATTTAAAATATTAAAATAAATCAAGAACGCAGCGTAGACAGGTGCTTTAATCACTAGACAATACTAGAGGCAGTAGAACGAATATGCTAAGGAACTTATTTAAATTAATAAGACAACTAAATAAAAATAAAATATTACATCATATAATAGAACTCTAAATGAGCTTTGATGAAAAGTCTTAAGATATCTCTACCTCTGGTCCATTAGGGTAATGCGGTCGTGAGAGCTTTTTTCAAGTCAAATTCTCCACTCTGAACATAATTTTAAAAAATTTCATACCACGAATGGTTAATATTAAGAAGCTCTCACGTCTTCCTTTCGACTTATTAAGGTTCTATATGAGACTGGGGCTAAGGACATCAGTTAATTTTTAATAAGCGATTTTGTTTAACGTTACAAACAATATGTACGCTATGCCTTATAGTATAATTGTTTTACGTAGTTTTATTTCAAAAGTAAAGTAACAGCTGATATAAACATGTCCCACTGTTGGGCACAGGGCTACAGACAGTAAAAGGGCATATACCGCCACGCGGACCTAGCGCGGATACAGCAGGGTAGCGTACTATGTAACTCGAGGCGAACGATTGGACACAGATCTACCACGGCTGACAGAAATTTTTGCGGTATATTTTACTGCAAAAACAGTCAATAAAAAATGTCCCAAATTTATTAGTACAGATTGTACATAAATACTTTATATTTGTCGAGTCAAGTGTGGAAAAGCACGTAATCTTCTGAAATGATCGGCGTGTTTGTGCATGCATTCGATTGGTGTCGTCTACAACATGGCACCAGCGTGCCTCACGCTACGCTTCGTCGCCGTAGCAGCCCGCAGGCATCGCTACGCCACTGTCGCCCTCCCCTGATTTATAACGGCAATATAACGCCAACCTGTCATGCAGATATTTTTATAACTTTCATACAGACGGTATTCTCCAAGATTTTCTTTGGTGAAATTCTTTCTTATTGTTTCTCCCTCCACTCGCTTACGAAAGTCATTTTTATTTATTAAAATATTTAAGTTGATGCGATATTCATTTTTAAATTTTCGCGTAACTCATTACCTACTCTCGTACTCTACGACCTAGTTAAAACTTGAAAAAGTTTTGAACAGAAGCTATTGTAAAATTATTCCATTGCTATATCAGTAATAAATGCAAGTAAAATCATATCAACAATTTCTTCCTTCAATTTTGTACATGATGAGATATATTTTATTACTAAATTTTACACACACACAAACTAAAAAATCATTAAATTAAAAGGATAATTTAAATTCAGATCAGTACTAACAAGCTGATTAAACATTGTTAAGTTAATTAATTCAGGTTTAAACGATAATTAAATATGCGAGAAAACAGCAATAAACCTGATTGTGTTTGAACTTATATTGTAAGTTTTAATTTAATTATATGCTTAGAAGGTCATGTTTAAAACTAACTAATAAAATAATTCTTTCAAATCCACGATAACTACTAAATATTTACAATTATAGTAACAAAAATTTGAAAAAAAATTTAGTGAAAGACTAAGAGAAAGCATGTACCAGCGTTTCACAAGGCTGGGTTTAGGCCTTAAACGTGATAAAAGAGACGAAAGAAGCCTCTCACAAAACAGATACTCATTTAAATGGTAAATATTTTGCTTGGTGTCTGACAGCTATTGTATTATGCAACCACTGCTAATTTTGAAACATAAGCCTATTATCTACATACTAGGCAAAATTTGGTAAGACGAGTTTGATTTCCAGACAGCTTGCACCAAATAAATTTTGAATAAGCCTTGCACAGGCTCATCATACTTCAACGGGGCACAAAATTCTATGTACGTACTGTAGAGGTCATCTGAAACTTGAAGTTTCGGTTTGAAGAAAACTTGCATAATGGAGGCTTACCACTCTATACCGCCGCCATCAAATATGCACAAGTCGTTAGTGCTTTAAAATATTTTCTGCTGAAAATTCTTACTAAGTCACATTATTTTAATATGAACATTGGCTAACCAAGTAGTTAGTAATGCGGTTCTAAGCCTACAGATCTGTAAACTATACTTCCTCAGGGCTTCTTTTTTAGTTAGGCATTGGCTTTTAGGCATTGGCTTTCACTCAAACTACTCCTACCTCTCTACTAGTCTACTACTCTCCACTACCTTCTCTATTATTATTACTACTCTCTGTATTGTTATTTACGGTTATAAGTTTGATACCCACTCGGAACCGATTTGTGGGTCATAGACATTTGATCCCGTTGTTGTATTTTTTTTTCATTATTTGTCAGTAAGTGCCTCTCTGGCCTGACGTTAAGTGAAAGAAAAGTGAACAATCCTACGAACATAATCTTATAACATAATGGATTTCACTGTTCTCCTAGACACCTACTTTGTAATCGGTAACAAAATCAGACTGCGATTCCATTTTTGTCCACTTAATGAAACATGGAGTAAAGCAACGGATCGTCCGAACATCCCATGGGATTAACAAAGCGTCCGGGTCTGTCTACTGTCATCAGTCGTCTTACATCTACAACAAAAGGATGGCAGTCACGACCTGTCTTAATGTCCTATGGTAAAAGAGGAACGGGGTAATTAATAGATGAAGGGGAAATTGTGCTACTAAGCTTCTTCAAACACTCTTCAAAATAAATTAAACGGAAACATGGCTTTTACAAAAGGGAACAGGCAGAGATTACAAACTTAAAATTCCTTTCGCATCCATACATATTTACATACATGTTCGTATTCCCCTTAGAATTTCGTAAGGTCGAAAGGGGTGAATCTATCTCCATACATCTGGCATAAAAAAAACCCAAAAGGCCTAGAACAATTTCTTCATAATAAATTCTATAACAAGATTTCACACAATTAGACCCGAGTAAAATAAACAGTCGGAGAAATCCGAAGTCTTACTAAGTTCGCTATATGGACATTCTATTACTGGGCAGCACGTGCCTCTGACGGCGCCTTTAAGACCTTACCGCTAATTGGGTTCCATGTTTATACATGACTTCAATTCACTCAATTTCGCCAGTTGGAGCCTCGCATTTCAACGCTTCGACGCTGTTTGCAGCCGTTTACAAGCGTTGATAGCGATAGGGATGTAATTGCTCACTAGATAGGTGTACGGTACAGCGCGTATACCCCGCGCGTCCCAGTGAATATTGTTGCATTTTGCATAAAATCGATACTCATGAATGTAGTTACACAGACTCCTCTATAAAGCGGAATGAGATCCTTCAGTGTGATTTGACTGTAATCTCACGAATGGGTAATTCGAGTACACTCGAAACCATTGCATCGCAATTGGCACAATTAAGTTCGGTTGATAAACCTTATTATGTCGATTGTTTCTATTTTATCAAATTATGTACAATACAATGCATAGTTTCAAAGGCAGGACTAGATTTGAGGTAAATGTGGTAATCCACGTGAGATCTATCTTAGTAAATAGATTAAATTCGAACTTAAATCCTCTTAACGTTTTGCTGAGTTTATTTGGACCAATATAACGCAACGCGTTCTTAAATACAAAGCCATCTTACAGAGCAACCAAACGAAATTTCGTTCAAAATAAGTTCTGTTAATCTTCTGTATAATCCATAAAATATAATTTCAAATAATCAAGCAAACGTAAACTGCACAAAGCTGGTTCTTTAAGACAATTTACGAAATCTTAAGTACAAATAACTAAAAGATCACAATGATAAATCTGATGACACAAATTTAATAACGCAAATGGTGAGGGGTTTTTCAATTAAGGGTAGTTAATTTAAACTGAAAGAGGTAAGTTAAGCGAACGCGAGTGTTCCGGGCAGTGTTAGAGTGCGGCTCTGTTCGGCGGGAATCTAATTTGCGCGGGAGGCTGGCACGGACTTTTGTCACAGCGCACTGTTCCAATTAGGTAAATACACGAGTTAGGGGTACACCAGACGAGGTGGAAGGGATGTGGGCGCGGGGTGCCTCGACGTATGCATTCGTAAACACTTGAGCCTAATGAACGAGCTATTTGTTTTCATAATTCAAATGACCACAGAATCACGCTTTTGTTTTATTTATGGTTATTTACTTAAATGAGTAACTGATTAAGTGCGGTTACATTTTAATATGATTGAGATAAATGAGTATGAATTGAATGTTTTTTTTTAATTTCACTAATTATACGTTATTTCGTTCAGTTATTCCTTTTTTTGTCGTTCCGCATCGTATTTATCGGAACTAATAAGGTTGGTGAAAAGTGACTTGGACAATAAACGAATGTAGTCTCTGCCTACTCCACTAAGTAAAGGCTTAAACACTGACTGGTCATATTTACGCAAATGTTGTTCATTTAAAAAAAACATCTTAACGGATTTTATCGTGTTTTAATCTTATTTTTGTCTGATGTCTTGATTATTTTATGATAATAGGTTGTTAAGTGTTTATCGCTTAAAGTAAAAGACTTAAAGAGTTTGGGGCATTTTTTAGTTGAAGTAACAGAACGACTCAACTATTGCAGTGAATAAGTTGTCCGAAATTAAGTAATCTTGAAAATTTGTTAACATCCTCGGGTTGAATACTTCGGGAAGGAGATTATTACCCTAAAGAAACTGTCACCGGAGCGGAATTTATTACAGTGCCGTTAGTGTTTCCAATATTTTCCCGTATTCTCGGATCTCACTAAATAATTCAGAGCAAGGTACAGTTGCAACAGCTTTCTATCTAATAATGCCCAAGTATATTGCGCAAATACCGTTGGGGCCAATGATTTGAAATCAGTGAAAGCTTCTTTAATATACAATTTGGTTAGATGATATTTTTTAATATTCTGATATCTTTATAATATAGATTTGTTTATATTGAATTAAATTAATTATGTTCAAGATTGATAGGGCATTGTAACGGCTTTTAGTGTTGCACGAATGATTTGGTACCGGGAAAATATGACGACTTCGAAGAATAACGACGTAAAGTGAAGGTACGTTATACGTCTTCATTTCGTCAAATAAGTCAGGTGTCAGCAACCTAACTCTCTTAACGCATCAGTAATCCCTTGAGCAGAGTATATGTGGGAGGGCGGAATGACTTAAGATCAGGTGAGCCGCATATATATCTTCTCTAAAAAAATCATTATTTAGGTAGATAAGATGTTTTTAGGAATTTAATTCTTTCTTTGACCTATAATTCCTAGAAAGATCACATTTAAACGGGCTATAGATTCATATTTTCAGTTGATTTTTGCCCTTATAAATCAATTAGAGGCTTTCATGTCATATAGGTGCTTATACATATTCTGTGCTTGTGTTATAAAATTCTGTATCTATCAAGTTTGACGCGAAACAAGATTGGACCTTATGATCCTATGAGAGGATCTCTCAAAAGAAGAATTCTCATTTCTAAATACCAGTAACATATTCGTATATAAGGATTCGCACGCCATCCGTCACAATACAGATGTTAGAAACAAGATTTTTCGATTGTTTATTCGCGTTCCGTAAGCTCTTTTTTCATTAGAGTGGGAACGTCGCTTGCAGTGCGCGGTACACGGCCCTGTAGCCAAGATTGATGGGTGTAGGATGGATTTGTTCTATTCGCGTTCTCTCTCATCAATCATTCGCGGATATTTGTCCGTGTCTCAGGTTGTTTATTCCAAATAGATTGTTGCAGGCCTTTGAGACTCGTACGGCCGCGTATATCATATTGCCTATGGCGTTTTCGTTTTGTTTAAATCTGACAGATGTTTTGGCCAATTCACGATTTTGTTACCTTAAACGACAAGAGGTTTATATTTATAAAAACAAGCTGTGAGTTAAAATAACAATCCATTTCAATATTATAAACGAAGGCCTGACTCCAGCCATTCTCGTCCTTCTCCACGTGATTCATAATCTTCGATTTACGAAATTATCTTAAACCCTCTAATTTCTCAATCAACCATCATACTTCGATACAATTTTTAGGAATAAACTGATATATCTTTTGAACTCAAAGTCCACTTGGCATCAACCTAATCTAATCGAAATGGTTTGCTTTCAATAAGGTCCCGTTAAAACAAAAAAAATATCTATATCGGTTTATAAATAACTGGGTTTGGAGTACACAAGTATTAAAATACGGACGAAGTGAACCTCCTCTTTTATTGAAGTTGGTTAAAATAATAAAATAATCCTTTTATACCTTTTTTATTTTCACGGGGTTATCAGAAACAGCAATTTTTATTATACGGGCATAAATTTAAGTAAGTTATTAAAAATGCACTGTTGAGATCTTAATTGATACAAGTCCAGGTTATTTCGTAAAGAAATTATGAATATTTTAGATACAAATCAATTTAGAGGTTCTTTTTTGAAAAGATTAAAATATATCGAATTTCTCAACCGTATTCGGTTTATCCATATAGAATTTGGACTTAACATAGCCTTAAGATTAATCGAATGCACTCTAAGCTACTTCTGCAATACTTCCTTTACCACGTACTGGATGTAGTCTATTTGGCCGCGTAGTATGTTATAATATAAATTGGATTTCTAATGTTTGTATGGCATAATAATGCGTTGACTATGCACCAAAATTCGCTCTGAGTGCACGAACAAAACACTGATTTTCGTATTAGAGCTGTACAAGATAGATACTGTGACATTGTGTCTTTTTTAATCAAATTTTAAACAATACACAATAACCCCGCATTCTTGACGCATACAATACTCCCTAGTTTCCCAGCCTGATGTTGATATATTTGATTTAAATGAAAAGTTATCAAACACTTATGGACCTTCTGTCGCCTCTTTATTTCAATTTTTGTTTCTTATCTTTTTAAGTTTTATTTGCCTATTTAATCTGTGTGTTTATTGTTTTAGTTGTAGACCTATTTGTTATTGTAAATGTTTCCCAATAAGTTTTATTTTGGTCCACTTTTTTATTTAAATTTTATAATTTAATAAAATTTTTCACCATTTACATTGTAAAATCAATGCCGCCCCGGTAAATATTACAGTGCCATTTGACATTCCTGATTTGTGTGATTCTGTGCTGTTTGTTAGGTATCGGTGGTAATAGGTGATATTGATTAATTGTCAATATGTCATATCATCGTTGATTAACTTTTCGTTTGTCGCTCTTTGTGCGCAATATTTAAAAATTTGAGTTAACAATATAAAAATGTGATTTTAATTGTGCATGTAACGCTTTTTTTATTTCATAATTATGGAAGAGTTAATGATCAGGAAGGTCATTACCATTCCGTGATTGAGACACTATTTCAAACGTTTTAGGATGTTTTGAGTAGAGATATCATATGTACTGTCGTTGAAAATTTCGACCGAGACTGTGAGTTAAAATATATTTTGTTACATCTTTTATTCTATGTTAATCTGTAACCTGTAAAAATTCGACTATTGACGTGAATCAACTCTTAGCAGAAGCTTAAACTTAATAAGAATGGTAAACAGGAATGTTAGTAATATTTGTTAAGAAAAAAAATAGTAAAACAAGACACGGTTAACATGTTCTACGCCTTATCGGGCAAAAAAGTTATAGAAAAATATACGTATATATGAAACATCTGTTACAATAATTCCCCAAAATACAATTTATAAGGAGTAGGTATTTATCGATGCGTAAATACTACACGAAAGTGGTTTATATACATATAAAGACATGTCCTACAAATTTAATTTCATAAAACATTTTCATGCTTTTCATCTGAGCGCAAAAGGCAATCTCATTATATTGAAGAGGCACCAAAGCAGATTTGTATTTTGAATGAATCACGAGCATGGAGGGTCCGGAGGACATGAGTGGTCCGATTTGTATTATATAAAAGCCGGAGTTTGAACTGAATTCTCTGGGGAAGAATGGTTGTCTAACCTCAAGCTATTGTACCAACGGCCTTAAAAGATAAACATTCTTAACCAGTAGTCTTTTAGATACGAGATGAATACTTTTTTCCAAATGTTTTATTCAGTGTCCGTACTCAGAGACCGAACATAAAAATCGTGAATCGAAATCATCTTTTAGAGAACGCTTTCGCATTTCCTAGAATAATTGACAGCTTTTATTTCTTTTTAATCTACAGAACGATTCTATAATATTTTGCCTCAATTCATGCCATGTATTGAAAGTAAGGTTTAGAATTTATGAAATATCTGCTGTCCTGATTGGTATCTGTGGGCAGCGGTGATTCATTTACTATCAGGGAGCCAAATGAAAAAATGATTTTAGATGATGCAAAAATGAGAACAGTCGACACATACCTTAATTAGAAGATATACCGAAGATTATTATTTTTCTTATTATATCATAACTTTTTAATAATTGACATTTAATTTAATTTAAGATTGAAACAGTAACTTCAATCTTAAGAAAATACATTTTAATAAGCCATTTAAATTCAACAATTTAAAAAGTTGTCGCGCAAATTTTTCCAATCTTGTATATTAAGGGACAAGTCGGTCGAAGTTCGCCCTTGATAACAACTGTGAAAGAGATTCACGTAAACGAGCCACCTTTTGTAGGTGTACATTCTTCTCGGTTACCTCGTTGTAGCATCCATAAACCATTTTTTATATCCAAAAATATAGGATCAATGGAATCGTTGCATGGTTAATGCCATCGCATTTATAGGTGAAGATTGTAATATGTAAAACAAAAACATAAAAAAAGTAAATCTAATATTAATTAATTAAATTTAAATATAAAAAATGCAAAAAGATATTAAAAAGTATGTTGGAGACAGCTCTCATATTATTGTATAATGTTAAAAGAGATTTGAATCGAATTTTGTATCTAAATTAATTTTATTTTTACTACACAAAAAAAAATCTTCGTTTTCAAAAAAAATGTGATTTTATTATTTTTAATAAAAACATGTGTAGTCGACGAATTCCCGTCACGAATTACATTCCTCCTGCTTTTCCTTCAGCATCGAATATAAATGGAATTTATAGTTTCTTGAATATTTTCCCTTAAATACTATATTAATCTTTTCGATTTTATTAATTCTATTCATTATTTATTTTGCCCAGGTATTAGAAATATTAATATATTAAAATTGATTCACAAGAAGATTTTCGTAGCAACTTATTGATTCAATAATAATTCCGGGTACTAGCCTGTTTATGAAATATAAAACCAATAAGGATAATGGTTCGAGAGCTGCTTGATGCTTGATCGTTCAACGAAAATAGACATCGAAAATAAATTCAATGCTAAAACAGACACACAACATTATATCACAATATCTCAAATGAGAGACATGATCTCTTTAACGTTATATATCTCCTAAAATATATATTGGACTGGGCACTGCTTGTCTGTATCTTTCAATTGTTATATTCTATAATTATTATGTTAAATGACTGTTTCCACCAAAATAAAATAATGATGCCTAAAAAATTTTATTTTAGTGATGATAGAGCTATAGAATTAACGCAACAAAGGAGGACAATAACAATTAAAAGAGGAAACAAAAAGAATTCAAAATTAATTTTTGAATTACTGACATCTCAAACAGTACAAGACTCATTGTCATAGGAGCGACTAGAGATAATTTTGTAATTTCCATAATCAAGAAAAATAAATTTAAAACGCCATAAAAATTTATAATATTAATAATTAAATAAAATAATAATTAATAAAAAAAGTGATAAAAGCAGCTTTATTCAACAAGAAATATTAATTCGAATCGTTTGTTTTAGAATCTATATACCCGCGTTTCGTGGAGCCAGTTCCAAATGTAACAGTGACAGTTGGACGTGACGCTCTCCTGGCCTGCGTTGTGGAGGATTTAAGAGGATACAAGGTAAGCACAGAGTTGGAAAAATAAAACTATCTAAAATACGCTTTGTCTTTTTAAAACACCGATTTTTACAAAGTTAAGCTCTTAGTGCGGTCAAGCATTTAAATGCATGTTTCGATGACTAAAGTGCACGTAGGCCACACGTCTATATTACTAAACGGAAGCAGAGAAATAAATATCACTTTTTAAATTCATGTCAAGTGATATGTCAAGTTATTGGTACAAACTTTTTTTTGACGGAGGGGAAATCTACAAGAAGGGTTATGTCTTACCCACTAAAAACTCCCCGGTGGCTCTTCCTCGGTGCATAGTGAGGGGCTCCGGGATCTCCATAGGACGCACCGGAGCCCCTCTGCACTGTGTTCTTCGGAGAGCACGTTCCAAGGAGGGTCCCACGGGCCAACCGATGTCGCCTTCTTCCCGGGTCCACTTTGGCGGACGACAGAGCCCAGTGCTCCGAGGCCCCTTTTAGTCGCTTTTACGACAGGCAGGGGATACAGTATTCTTCTTCTACAAGCCCAGAACTACAGGGCTACGAGCCGGTCTGCGCCATCTCCGAACAAACCTACCTTTCGAATATTGACGTGAAGGTCAACAACTAGTTAGTTAAAATTCTCAGCTTTCACTAATCGCACAAATTTTCAGAAAGTGACTTTATTGTACTCAAATGATAGATGAAAATGTTTAGCTGACTGACTCACTAAGGTAACATACCGCACTTCACGGCAGAATACCAAATTCCATCAAAACCATCTTGATAGTTGGCGTTCCACGGCCGTGCGTTTTTTGCGTCTTCCAAGTACTGTCAACCTGTGGAATCAACAGTCACAGAGGTGTTTCCGAACCTGTACGATTTGGTGATCTTCAAGAAATGAGCCTTCACCTTTTTCAGCGAAAGGCTGTACTCCTCTGATGGACTAGTTTACCTCCGTTCCTATAAAAATAAAAAATAACACTTGTTCTTATAATTGCGTCAGGTTAGGAAGAACGGTCGAAAAAAAAGTGGCTAAAATAGAGTAAAATAGACTTAAAAGTAATTTTTGTATACTTGCATTGTAAAATAGAATATTTATTACAATGTAAGATATAATAAATTTTGATAAAAATGTATAAAGATACATCCCATTAAGCCGCGCTGTACTGCTATTTTATGCAAATATTCCTAATATAGCTGTATTTATATATTGGCTTACGGCCACTAACTTTTGTAGCGTCGCACAGCTATTTATCAGAACCAGCTTAGTACTTAAGGCGCTATTATCACGCGACATAAATCCGATAGTTAAAGTTATGCAACCTAGTAAACTAAATCTTTTAATGCGTACTCAAACTCAGTAAAAAAAATGTATTTCACTTTTCAAATATAAACCTGGTCGCTGGTGAATTGATCAAACAAAAGATATTAAAACGTGAAATGCTAAGAATGACATTAAAAATGCAAATCAACTTAAATAATTTATAAAATTTAAAAGTTATTAAGTTTATCATTAATTAAAATGAAAGCATCTAATTACACTAAGTAATTCCCCAAAGTAAAGCTCGATTTTTTAAACGGATCTTATATTTTTAACGGCTTTTAACCTTCGTAGTAGGAAAATACATAAACATGGCGGTTATTTTATAGGTAAATTAAAGTTTGAAGTTAAAATACAAATATGCTTTCACCTATTTAACCCAATCGGGGTATATAGAGATAGTAATCGTAACCGCTACTCGATAAGATTATAGATTCAGAGCAATCGGAAACAATTAGTCACCAACAAAAGCCATGAATTTTAGATACATTTAAAAGAGAAATTGCTAACGCGAAATAAAATGTGCTCTTCAATAGGAAGTTCAACATTGAAAACAATGTGTTCTTAGTCATTTATTGTAAAACTTTAAAAAAAGGTTAATACATTTGTATTTTTAAGCTTAAAAGCGAAAAAAATTTAACCCTCAATTGGTTAAATTTATCCTAATTTTGATAGGTTAGTTTTGATAATTGTTTTAATTGGTCCATATTTTTTCAGGCAGTGTACTGGCAACCCTTCTTTTATATCTTTGGCACATTAATTTAATACATAGAAACGATTTTTTTAAATAATTTTTAAAGCCATTTCATTGGCCACAATTATCTTTGAAATTAAGTGGAGATGAAGTGTTTGATAGTGATGCGTTGATTAGCAAAAATCCGTTTATCAAGAAATTTACAATGAAATTAGAGGCAAAAATTTACACATAATGCACAGGTAAAGCATAATGGTATGCGAAGTAAAGCGCTCTGGTCAGTACAATACAATAAAGCCGAGAGAAAAAACCAGTTTTTTGTTATACAATTATAATAGATAGATAGTGGAATTTATTAATATAAAAACCGACCACGAACACGATCTCCAAAATGTAATGTCAGCCACACCAAAATAGGATCCCCTATCCTATTTTGGTTTTAAGCTTTTCAGCAGTGTTATTTAATACCTTTTTATGAGTCTTTTCTCTAATTTGATCCAAATAGGATCTGTTTAAAATAGATTTAGACGTTTAAAATTATTTATCACTCAGGTACCTCAGGCTATATTTTTTTAAATATACTGTCTGCAAATTATTTAAAATGCGATAAATATCGAGGGGGTGTATCTAAACGGTGCCTTTGTGGAAATTCTATTGTCCAGTGTACTGTTCATGGCGATTATGATGATTTACTGAGTTTGCAACTGATAGCGGATTTAGAAGAGAAGAAAAACTCAGCAATTCACCATTTAAGGTATTTTACATAGAACGATGTCTCATTTCGACGAATAGAAGATTCTGCTCTTTGAGCTTTTACTGAGAAACCAGACAATGTATTCAAACGCTTACTAATTATTTTTTGCAATAAGGGAAGAAAGCTAAAGAAATATGAGTATAATTCTAGGAAACCTGGCGAGGTTGATATGAATTCGGATGATCGGAAAATATTTCTAAATGCTGTAGTAATTGTATTGTATTGTATTGACTATTTATTTATTTATTGAACACCAATACAATGACCATTTTTTAAATTCAAAAATATATTACTGTAGTAATTCCTAATTGGTTTTAATAATTTCGTAATTGTCTAAAAATTGTATGTCGTCGCTGGTACTCGTACATAAGACTTCATTTAGTTACATTTTTTGGTCATTTAAATCAAAGGTGAACATGAATCATGTAACACTGGCTGAAAATGGCGCAACAATGAAGTTAATTTAATAAAAAAAAATTTAATTGCAGATAAGAATTTTCTTTTGTTGTTTAGCGAACGAATGTAGTGAGTATGAGAATTGAAAAGATGAGTCACTGTAGTTTGATAGGAAAGAATCACCAATAGCTAAGTTACAAACTTTAAATAACTGTCAAGTGTGGCGTAAAAAAGTTTTTTGTAATGAGAATCAAAAAGGTTTGAGAATGTAGAAATTATCAAAAGAAACATTTAGATAATGAGATAATGTTTATTGAAAAAGCATTGAAGGTATGAATTGATCTAGAACCTTGTATATAGAATAATGAAGAGCGGCATGATAAGTTCATGTAATAAACGACCTGATATACATATATACATATGCATTTCGCATATTTTAAGCGTTTGAAAAATATGAGAGAAGTGACGTCAGTACGTCGACACTAAACAAGACAAAATGCAAAAGTATAAAAAACTGCCACTTATTTTGAGCTGTATGTCACATCGGACGAAATTGTACATTTTTGTAATAGCGCCTTTTTTTTAGTGATGATTTGTTTTGAAATTTCTATAAAGTTATAAGTACAAAATTGCCTATGCTGTAACCCTTTAGACTGTTAACTGAAATTACAAACAAGTTTATCCGTGCGGTGCAGTAAAGTTTTAACAAGGCAACTTAATATCACTTTGCCCAGAATGCACGATTCACCAGTTATTAATCATGCAGGAAGGCTAGTTAGCGAAATTGGAGTGTCGTGTAGTGTGGCGAGATTTATATGGGATAGGAGAAATTCACCGGGGACCGAGTTTAAGGAAATAATTTAATATTCTTAAAGCTGTAAACTTTTCTCTATTATGTATAGGCTCGCTTTTCATTTCGTCACTTGTTAATATACTATTTACAATAGTAATTATACATAAAATACTATTTATAAATATTAGACGGGTGGATCTGGGTGTTTAAATAGGGTAGATTGGTCAATATTAACATTAGCGCATTATAAATATATATCGACATTCGAGTATAATTTGTTCCGTAACTTTGCTCGTGTCTCAAAGCAATTTTCTCCATTGAAATTAATTGAAATGCCACAACTATTAGGCATATGTACAAAAAGTCAAAACGCGAACCCAAGTCTTCGATAACGGGGTAAACAAGCACATAGACTGAGGTCTAGGTAGTCTGTGTTAGTAGAAACAGTGGTTCGACCTTTGTTTATGTTCATTTCAATCGTTCTTTTATGTTAAATTTTTAAATTTGATAGTGTGATTCTATTTTTATACTACTCTAATTTAGTAAAATACGTATTACTATGTACATTTAGAACAATATTATATTTATTTTTAGGTAGCATGGGTAAGAGTTGATACGCAGACCATCTTAAGTATACACCACAACATCATCACCCAGAACCCGAGAATCAGTCTTTCGTACAACGACCATCGTTCTTGGTACTTACATATAAAGAATGTACAGGAAGTGGATCGCGGTTGGTACATGTGTCAAGTTAATACCGATCCTATGCGCTCGCGGAAAGGCTACTTGCAAGTGGTTGGTAAGTAATTATTAAGTTTGACTCAAAAATGAAGAGATGATTGGATATTTTCAATAGTAACTATGAAAAACAAAGAAAAAACCTGGGGGTTAAAAAAAGTTTTCCCGAATGAAATCTCATCTTAAATAATAAGTCAAAGTATGGTTAGTTATTACAATAAAACTATGCTCTCTCTCTATTTTTATTTTAAACTTTAATGAGAGTTTAATTTATTATTGTATTAAAAAAAGTCAGGTCTCACGCCGTTTCAATCCTTTTTGGAGGGTAGTCCGCTTTTTACCTACCTTATTTTGGTTCCGTATGTAACACTTTAACCATTATTAAACTTTGGTGTGAATAAGTTGTGATGAATGTGGGTTCTGATGAGTTAGGATGCCAGTTTTCATTTCAACGTTATATTACGTTAAAACAATCTGGAGATTTTGTTTTGCTTCGAAATATCTCTGTGAGTGCATATTGAATGCATATTTTAACTCAACTATTGTAAAATATATAAATGTTATGTAATTTTTTGAAAAAAATGACTGGAAATTTAATTCTCTAAAAAAACATTTTACTAAAGTATTAAAAACACGCCAACTGGTATATACTCGTGTTGTCTCATTGTGAAGGATACAGATAATCAATTATCTCTATTACCTTCGCACACAATCTTACCTAATGTTAAGTGGAAATGCAATCCTGGATGTTAAGGCGCACTAGCGTAGTAAATGCCTATTCTTTTAAAAACACCCATTGAAATCGAATGGAGACAGCCGTGGGAAAATTATAACATCTCTTAAGTACTAAAGTATGTATTTATACCATTCTCTTGCCAATAGTTCCGCCAATGATCATAGACAATATGACTTCAACTGATATGGTGGTTCGGGAAGGAATCAACGTGACCATGTACTGCCGAGCTACGGGTTATCCCGAGCCTTACGTCATGTGGCGACGTGAAGACGGACAAGAGTTCAATTGTAACGGCGAATCAGGTTATTATAATTTGTCACTTATTGTTTCTATTGCAACATTTAAAATCTAAGTTACCTAAACAAATATAACAGAAGCAGCGCTGTTTATGCGCATAGAGAAGAGATTTTTAGAATTGTTATATTTCTACTAGGAGTACCCAGCCTTATTTTATTTTGCTTTATTTTATTTAAACAATAAACTTACATCATTCAATATTTTATTTTATTCTCACAATATAATTTAGACATTCATTTCTCTCCGTATTAATTCTCTTCTATTCTCTTCTCGAGCGGGTGAAGATCATCACCTACACCCATGTACATGTCAGTAAATACAATATCATCCTTATCATTTATACAAAAACTTATCGGGCTCAAGTTAATGTCAGAAATAGGACGAAATAGGAAGAAGTACAACGTATGGCTTGTTTGATAGTTCAAAAAGAGGAGTGCTCCGATTGTCACCAAACTACAGGATTACTCACCAGGTCAATCTGAAGATCCCCTGAAAGTTTCATTGAAGTCGCTCCAGCAGTTTCGGAGTCTATATGGAACAAACCCACACACTTTCTCTTATACATATAGATTTATCAGAATCGTTCAGAATGGATGATGGATAATTCCATGGTCTTGCCTACCCTTTTGGGTGACGGGTTTAGTGTTTTTATATATAGTATAATTCAAACGTGTTTCGAAATGTCCGCTCCGCTGAAACCCACTCCTATCGCTTACAAAACAATTGAGTTAGTGGAAATGGGAAATACCATTCAAATCTGGAACTCGCAGATGACGGATACACAATATTCAGAGCAACCATAAGTGGAGCAAGATATTTGATGCTATCCTATTGAATGCTGCCGTTCTTGAATTACAATTTATAACAAAACGTCTGTACTGTATATACCCGTGCAATACTAACACAAAAATATAAGATTGTTATATTTTGCGGAAGGGATGAAATTTTTAAAACCTTCTTTACTTTGCGTATTTTATACATGTCTTTAAATACTGAAAATTTTTTTTAGATGTATAAGACACAAGATTTTACATACTAAATAATAAAAAATAACCGTATTGTGTCTATAAGACAGAAACAGCACTCACTGTACACTTTGACTGAGCCAATGGTTTGGGACGCGCTTCATAAAATTTATGAAAATATGATAGTTTAGTTTTAATGAATCGAAGAAAGGGGTCTCCATTTTGAAATAATCAATGCAAATAATTATTGTACATGTAAACAATATTTAATGTAATAGTATTCCTATGTACCTACCAATAAATACCAATTTAAGATATTGATTTTTTCAGTGAATGTAGTGGATGGAGAGAATTTGACAATTTCTAAAGTGTCTCGATTACACATGGGGGCTTATTTGTGTATAGCTTCCAACGGAGTGCCCCCATCAATCAGTAAAAGAGTCGTCTTGATGGTTCAATGTAAGTGGAATATTATTTATGCTCTTACGCTATAGCTTTGAAAATGTTAGCGGTGGTACATGCAGTGTCCGGGTGGGGTTAAGGCACCTCAACCTAAATGTTTTAAGATCGGCCCTGTAGTTCTGGGCTCTCAAGAATAACACTACGGTATCCCCTGCCTGTCGTACAAGGCGACTAAAAGGGGCCTCGGGTTCACTGGGCGACAAGGCTGGGGGCCTGAGTCGTCCACCAAAGTGGACCCGGGAAGAAGGCGACATCGGCTGGCCCGTGTCGCCTTGCGCTGCGAGGGCACAGGGGGGGAGGGAGTAACCTCCCCCCCGGGTCGTGCTCTCCTTGAGCACAGTGCAGAGGGGCTCCGGTGCGTTCCACTGGAGATCCCGGAGCCCCTCGTCGTGCACCGAGGAAAGGGCCACCGGGGAGGTTTTAGTGGGTAAGAACCCCACATAACCACCGCCTTCCCCCCAGAAGGCGGGGTATCTTTATGAAGATTTCCTCCCCGTCAACAAAAAAAAAATGTTCTAAGATATCTGAATTGTGCCAAGCCACACCTGTACCGGCCATGCCCTTAACTTTGTTTACAGAGAAGGCATGTGACCAACAGTGGGATATGTATAGGCTGTTACTTTGAAAATAAATTTAATTTGATGTCATTATGTCAAATTTTAGTTGGTATTTGGTGACCAACTTACAAGACCCCTGAATGGTATATGAGAAAGAAAAGATAAATTTAGATTACAAAACTTTAAGTAGGCCATTTGTTATGATCAAGACGGTGTTCAATTTAACCTAACCAGGTAAACGGAGGGTAATTTCCTCCGGAGTTGTAACGGTATGAGATAATTGTGATCAAATTTTTTACCGCCTTTAATTTTCGCAAAATACCGGCACATTTACAGCGCCTCGTTGATTCGGCTCCAAATCATCCGTACGTAAGTACGTGAGCTTTTTCACATCGTTTCCTTTCGGCGGTGCTCGGAGTTCAGAAATATTATTTCTCTCGCGGCAGGCGCCGTTAACGAGTATTTACGAGGAGACGGCGCGTCTACCTGACGGGGTCTTCCACCGGCTCGTCGGTAATTGCACCCAATTAGAGCATTATGCTGACGGGAATACGACACGAGGGCGATAATGGTGATGCTATCTGCACCCCCAAGGCCCCCAATCTCTCGCCTCCGACGCTTCTTGCCTTGAAAGCCAATGAGATGGTTTTCTTTTCCTTAATTCACATTTCGCATCTCAGCTACTTTTTCCTCTCACCATTTCTTATAGGTGACGTGAAATGTTCACGTAACTTTCACACGATTAACCAACAACACTTTCATATAATGAAAGGGAACTAGAAGTCATTTAGCGGCATGATTAATACATCGCCAGAAAGACCTTACCTAATTTATTTTATATTATAATATATATTACAACTTTTGCTTAACCATGAAGTTTTTATAGTATAGTTAAGAATGAAGTTAGAGTTAAAAAAGTAAAAAAAAATTGACTCTTAACCTGCCTTTGATGTCGTTATGGCAGCGTCTTTATTTCCGCTATGGTCGAGTCATTTAAAATAAAATTAAGTTACAACATGTTAAATATTGCAAATTGTTTTTTTTAAGAATGTACGATGCATTTTTCATACACACATATCATTCTATATAATGAGAAACTGATATATATACTGTACTAGTTAATGTCACTATGCAATGACAATTATTAATATATATGTATAAATAAGCTCTCACTACTTAAAAGGCCCTCACACACAGTGGCATTAAGACACAACAATAACTGTCGGCCTTTTACTAAGCTTATTAAGTTATTATATATGTGGCCTATTGTGAGCTCATTGCTATTTATACCTGAAACATATTTCAGTAAGTGAGTTTTTTTTCTAGTTATACTTAAACGTTTAGACGTTTCGTTCTTTAATTTCTTTTAGCTGGGCTTCGAATTCCCGGCCGTTGCAACTTAGATATAACAACTACTTAATAACATTTTTGTCATCGCCTTTATATGTATCTAATAAAATTGGCGAAAAGCTGAAAGTAATTGATATCTTTGCCCACCCCAAGATTAATTAGTTTTTATTTAATATCTTAAATAAATTAATTAATCAATTTACTTAATTTATTTTAATCAATAAACTTGTATATTAATTATAAAGTATTTTTAATTTAGTTCCACCAATGCTATCGATACCAAACCAACTAGAAGCGGCCTACGTAGGACAAGACGTGACACTGGAATGCCATACTGAATCTTATCCATCGTCAATCAACTATTGGACAACAGATCGAGGAGACATGATTATATCAGGTTGGTACTGAATTCAATTTGACATTTTATTACAGAACACATTTTATCTTAACTTATTTACTAACTAGCTGTGCCCGCGGCTTCTTCCGCGTGGAATTTAACAAAAAAGTTATATTAAGTTCAAAAGTTATGCCATTTACTGCGCCCTGTTTGTATCGTGGAGGTACTATTACAAATTGATTACACCTGCAGCAAATATCGTTATATTTCAGCCAATTTATAGGAAAACTTAACAAATAATTTACCAAAACCTTCAACCTACCAAGTCATTGTAGTCGTTTTTGAGTTTATCGCTGTCAGACAGCGGGAAGCGACTTGGTTTTATATTATGTAGTGATAAGGAATTTTATTATTTATATTGTAGGTAAAAAATATAAATTTCGCCACGTTTTATTTTTTTGAGATTGAGATTTGATTGTAGTGAATGTCTTCTAATTAATTTATTTGTTTACTAAATATGTGTATGTATATGACTGTAAAATGTGTGTGTGTGAAAAAAAAATTGCATTTCATTTTATAATATACATCCATTTCATGTCGCTATTCTGCTAAGCCGTGGTACTTCCCCGATCGCATGGATCCTTTCACCGATCAACCGATGACCGAGTCTGTCCGACAAATGTCCTACCACTCCCGCTTTAGAGTATTAAGGTCCGCTAGTATATGTACATGTGTAAAATATATTGTCACATAAAGATCAAATTTAAGGAAGAAGTAATCTGACTGAAGCATCTGATCGCGTAATTCAGTCCTCACGGGCACCCTCAAGTCATAATGTTATCGCGTGTAAGTTAACAGCTCGAACTGACGTTCCCCCTTGAGGGCTTTTGCGCTATGTTACACATAATAGGGGTTTAAGTTGAGCGCTTTAAGAGCCTGCGCACCTTAATCCGGTCAAGTTGTGAAATCCTTCTAGCTAAACCCAGTAATCAACTATAAAAGATAGCTAGGGCGGAAGTTATTCGAAATAAAAAAGGCTACTTACACTACATAGGTAAAGTACTTTTCTTCAGTTAATTAGTCTAAGTTGGAGAAAATTTTAATTTCTTATATTTACGCGAGTGTTGCACTCTACAAATAAAACTATTTTTATTGATTCTATCGCATTGTACTTTGTTTTTATGAAGTCTGTGATCATGGTCTAGAAATCCCTAAAAATTACATCCAATCTGAATCCAATCCATCCAATGATGATTGCGAGGCATTTGATATTTTTTTAATCATTTTAGGCAGTCTACTAACTTTTTATTTCAAACCTGTAACATTATGAAATAATGATAGTACACTCTCAAGAGATCTCTATTAATATCGATTTACCTTTCAGGAAATAAATATATTACATTGTTAACCGATGACAGCTACAGTCGAATAATGAAGTTGACCATAAGGAGAGTGTCAAATAAGGATTTTACGTCTTACCGATGCGTTGCTAAGAACTCGCTCGGAGAAACCGACGGCTTTATTCGACTTGATGGTATACATTTCAATATATTTACAGTATTTACTGAATATTACAATAAGTGCTGAAATTCAAATAACAACTTCTTATCTTATCTATATTATATCTTATCTTTTAGAAATTCCAGCACCTTCCACAGTTAGCACAACCGTGAACTATGTCCCCACGTTTCCTCATAAAAAGAAAGGTAAATATCGATTTGTATATTTCTGTTTATGTATAATATATATCATATTTCAAACAGAATTTCAAAAGATTCCGCCCGATATTTATGCCCGGTGGCCTTCAGAGGAACCTGGACCTCCAGAGGAACGCACCGGAGCCTCTCAGCACTGCGCTCTTCGGAGAGCACGTCCCGGTGGGAACGTCAACCCCTCCTCCCCCATATTATTTTTATTTTAACTCACCACTATTTTGGGTGAAGGCTACGGCCAAAATTTTTTCTTACAAGAGATGGAAGAAAACCTGCATGCGAGTCACCAGATCTTATTTCACCCACCTCCCAAAAACCACTATAGGGGTAGACAGAATGTATAAATACCATACGGCCTTTATAAATTCAAAGTGCTTCTGTAGTCTGTGAATGAATAGGTCGAAGGCGGATTTTGTATTTATCGGTTTCGCCGCGGTGGCCGAATGCCTGCGAAGGATTGGGTCGTTTGTAACATTATTGTGGGAAAAGCAATTTTGTTTATTCTTTGACTTATAATGCAGCCTGTTATTTTTATTTATTAACATCGAGTTTTATTTTTATGAATAATAAATTATCTGAGAAATGGAAATTGACCGCTACATTCATTTGTGAGTGTACAATTTGAGATGAACAATTCTTTTTCATTATATTATTCGTTTCTCTTAGGGAAAAATAAGAATCGATGGAGAGAGTCTTCGGCCGAGAACAGAGTGATAGGTGATTATGAAGTTGAAGAATGGAAAGACATGGGTAAGTTTCACTTTCGATGTACAATTAAAATATGTATTTGTAAACATCAAGTTAAAATATTGGTGATAAGTAATTTTCTCCAAAGAGAGAGAACGTACTCCAGTACTCCGTAATTTTACTATGATAATTTGGAACTAAAAGAGAGCGCCCGTGGATAGAGTATAATTCGTCACTTGATTTATTTTCGTAAACTAGCGTACCCAGCCTGCTTTGCCGGGCTAGACATTGCTTTATTTTATTTAAACAATAAACTTACATCATTAAATATTTAATTTAACTCTCACAATATATTAAATAATAAATTTCTCTCCGTATTCATTCTCTTCTCGAGCAGGTGATGATCATTATCTACACCCATGTACGTATCAGTAAATATAATATCATTCTTATCATTTATACAAAAACATACTGCGTACAAGTTAATGTCAGAAATGAAATTACGACGTATGGCTTTGTTTGATAGTTCAAAAAGAGGAGTGCTCCGATCGTCACCAAACTTACAGGATTACTCACCAGGTCAATTTGAAGATTCCCTGAAAGTTTTATTGAAATCGATCCAGCCGTTTCGGAGCCTATACGAATCAAACACACACATATTCTCTTTTATATATGTAGATATACTATACACGTGTATGTTCGTACAGATTACGAGTCTACGCAGTCTTCGAGCACAACAGCTCTACGAGCATCCTTTCTTATTACAGTAACAGCTGCACTAACAAGTTGACGTTTAATATCTGTACATACATCTTAAGTGCCAATGTTATTGTATTATTGTAATATAAACAACGAGAGCAAGGACAAAGAACGCATAAGTATTGTAATTACAATAAAATAGAAGGATAAGTATAAATAATTTTGTAAATTCGAATTTTGTAAATACCTGGCCGACGAAAATACAAAAATAAATAAAACATTTGGATTCAAAATACCTAAAACAAAAAATGTTACACAAATATTATGGAAGGATAAATGGTTAAAAAAATCTGTATTATAATGCCGGTATGTGTTAACAGCGTTAAGTTTCAATTGGAACTGAATTAATTATTATTATATAATCTGTATTTATAGGTATACTAAATTCAACAGAAATTATTGTTCGAAAGAAAATTATCAACATATTATTTATAATTTAAAGAGTTACATTACTTTCGACTTTCATTTAGAATCATGATCACTGTATCTAGTTGTACAAATTAGTCGTCACTTCAGGTTAACACTTAAAAATAAGTTTCTTAATAATTAAAAGACTGATAGTTTCTATGATAAACGTGCCATATCTGAGACATCTTATCGCATCGTAGTAATTAGAATTATGTGTAAATATTTATATGGTAATTGGAGCTCAAAATTAATTTTCAATTGTGATAACGATATATCCAAAGATTTACATACATTTCCACTTAGAAAACCTTTGTTAAAAACTGTTACTAGAAAAGCTTTTGCGCTAGCAACACCAGTGCACGTCACAGATATACAAAAATGAGTGCATTCACTCATGTAGTCGCTTGAGAAGTTATACTTCTTTGGCATCATTACAAAAAGGTTTTAATTGCATGCCAAATGCATTAATTACAATAAAATAATAATAGGACTAGGAAAGGAGACCTGTCACAGTCAATTAAGTTCAGTTTAATATTGAAATTTTAAATAAATATTACTTTAAAAGGTATATATATATTAGGTTGTCAAATATCTCCCTTCCGCCTTTTGTGTCATGCGGCACCCAAACATCAAGCTTTTTGTATCCAGCCTTCTGCAGATGGTTTAAAATGGTTAGGTGACTAACTCCCATCTCCTGGGCGATGTCACGAGATGCCACATGCCGGTCTAACTCGATGTAGTCCATGATTTGATCGGTATTTGTCGTCACAGGTCTTCCGCCGGCTGGCTTATCCATGGTGTCGTTTTCACCGGCTCTGAATCGTCGAAACCATTCCTCCGTGGTTCGAAGTGATAGAGTACCATCCCCAAAACACCATTAATCTCACGGAACGTTTCTCTAGCGGATTTGCCTTTAACGAAGGAAAACTTTAAAATAGCGCGAATTTCGGCGTTAGTGAACTTCATGTTTACACGTCTATAACTGTTGAACGCAATATCCAAACTAATTATGCATAGCGTCGTTTTGTAGGTTATGTCAAGACCTTTCAAATTATGTATAGTATTGCTAGATACGAGCTCTGTAGCGCTTTGTACATAGCCGCGAAATTCAAAAGACAAAAGGCGGAAGGAGATATTTGACAACCTATTATATACATTAAATAGTTTCAGTCTGGTAGCTACTCCAATAGAGTCCGTCCATCTGACGCCCTGGCTCTGCTTCTTCTTCTTTCGACGCATCCAAACATATTTTTTCAAGGTTGTCTGGCTGACGACGAGCTGTGTGGGCGAAGAAATCAAGAAGTCGGCGAAAGCAAATAAAAGTATATCCTGTTATCATTTTTTCATAACGCACCTAAATAAGTATAACTTCAAATAAGCTCGATCTTTTTTAATTGTTGTCTCATCATTTATAAAATGACATTAAACGTGCAGTAAATAAAAACTTGTTGACTATAGGCTAGAGGTTGTTGTTGCGGGTGACCGAATGATTCCTTCTAAATCCGATGTTAACATTTAAAAAAACATAAAATTACGATTATAATAATCGTAATTTTGACCATTCAAATGTACATTATATGTATAGAAATCTTTGATTATATCATTGCCTATTTCATCCTAATATTGGTTGACTTTAATTTACTTTATTTGGTTTAGTGTAGTTTTAAGAAACTAAATATGACCTAAGTTATTTATTAAGAGAGAAAATTTTCAATTATTTACATCTACTTAGTGTAAATATGTAAATTTTAAGATATATTTGCAAAAAAGAGACAATATTACGTGCTTTGTAAACAAAGTAGAATAGTCCTTGCTATAGATAATCATAGAAATCTTTTTCATATGTATTAAGATGATGTATTTAATCAGTAACATTTATTTTACCTGAATTTATCTTCAAATAGAGTTATTTTGGAAGTTTGGAGTTATCCTTTACGGATATTCTTGCAGCAGGCAACGTAAAATCGTTTAGCTTTTTGAAGGCTTCTATTTACCTAGTAAATATAGATGTTTCAATTCTACTAACATACTTCCATGTCGAAGTATTTATAGAAAATATAGGCATCGTTACTGTTAGCTGTTTATGTAATGTTGATAAATAAAAAAAAATCTTTTTCAAAAATCTGTCTTTTTAATGTCTTTAATTAAGAATTATATGAATAAAGTAACATTTTATATATAGGGCTAGGGCGGATTTATAGTCTTTGCATATCTTAAAAATGTGATCAGACATGCAGGTTTCCTTACGATATTTTCCTACAACGCCAAACATCAGTTAAAATAAACATTGCAAAAACAATTTAATTGTTGTTGTTGTGGATCGACTTTTATTAAGTACCATTAAACTAGAGGCAATCACCCGGACACAGAGTAACCATGGTTCTTATCAATTCATCATCATTATAAAACGATATCTAATAAAGAATATTTGCAAAAAAGAGCTTGCTGAAATTTGTGTCTAAACCACAAGTCACAAATGCGACATTAGAAATTCATGTCCAATCCATCCACATCCAAACCCATCTCAATGAAAGCAGACAGCAATTGCTAGCGTCCGCTCCTCTAACGTTAAAAGTACATGAAGAATAAGATAAAATATCTTAAATCCACTTTATGGAGTTAGTAATAATCAAAAGTAATAATAATAATATTCTACAAGTTGTAGTAATAATACAGTCGTTTCTGACGTAGGTTTAAGGAGATAATTACATTAATGGTAATATAAAATTAGATTAGATGCGATCATTAAGAAGTATGCTAGGCGTGACTCTGAATGAGACTAGAAATTTTGTGATAAGAGAAAAGTGGAGCTTGAACTAGTAGAATAGAGAAACACATGCTTTAGTGGTTTGGGCAAGTCAATAATGAATGAGGTATGGGAGACATCAGAAAGTTAGTTGCAAAAATGACTGGCGGTATCGTTAGAAGATGTGTCCTAGGCACATGTTATCTAGTTATCTGATTGGTGTCATACTAAAGAAGGGTGTAGGTCTTGAAAAGTAACTGAAACCGACAAACCTCGTGGCGATGGCGTGTTTGCTTTTTAACATTATTTGTATTAGATAATGTTCATAAAATAATTTCCACAAGAGATCCTAAATAAGAAAGTGAGTAGTATATATGAACATATTATAGATATAATAGAACATATATAATAGATTATAAATAGAATATAAGATAATTCAAATGAGTATGGAAAGCGAAATGATAAGGAACTTAGTACAAAGCATATCTATTATTGCGAATAACCTACCGCGCTGTATCGATTTTATGCAAAATGCAAGCGAGCGCCAGACTGTAAGCAGGCTGTTATTAAACTGTAAACTCGGCTCATTTCGTCTTCGAACACCGTCGCTACATGAATCATTAATTTAGCGATAAGCACATGTAACAATCTTATACAATATTAAGTTTATCTCTTAATAAAATGATTACAAAAACAAATGCGAAACGAATAACAAACATCTTTAATAGATAATGTGATATTTATTACACTGAATTCTTAATAAATAAATAAAAACCTCCAAATACTCCCCTGCACGAATTTATGTGTGCAATATTTATAACGCCTACTTTGGAAACCTTGAGAAACAAAAATTAAAACTAAAAAAAATACTTCACCATGTTCACCTTACGTGTACGTATGTTAAAATGTTTAAACAAAAGCTGTATTTTTCTTACAAATGTTAAATTAAAAAGTAATCTTCATTGTTTGTTGCGGCTTAATTTTACCTTAAGGTCACATTATACTTTTAAACGTGTTGTACTGCAACGCATTAATAAAAGCATGCCTGTGGGCGGAATATTGTGGTGGATATTTTAATAATGGAAGATTTAGCTGACTATTTAAACATCAAACGCTATCATGACATTATACTGAAGTAAAATGCTGATGCTTACTGCTGGGCTGGCTGCCAATATTATGGCATCAAATTAATATGTACCACGCTTGATAAATGCATGGGTGCATTCGACGTTTCAGATGAGATGTACTATGTAGGGAACTTTCCTTCGCCGATCGAAGGTGAGGAAGACCCAAGACAAGGAGAGGGAGTGTAGAGTCAAGAGACAGAACTGAGAAAAATTCGGAAAGCTAACCCTCCTACCATGTGGAAGAGAGAGATATTATAATGTTATTTATAATGTTCCTTGTATGTACGTGTTAATTATTTTGCAATATAGTATATTGATTCACTCATTTATCAATTCAATTAAGGCGTAGATATGATAATGACGTCATCCGTTGGCATATGTGACAATACTGTAACAATACTGGTGCGACAATGCAAACCAGTGCCGCTATTGTTCTATTATTGAGGGTTTTACACAGTTTTACTGTAACACGTATGGAATGAATCGATCACAGTAGACCATACAGCAGACCTTATTCCTTCGCTTACGTTCCTTGGCCGCGCTGATTGTTATAGTACGATAGCTGCAAATCCTCTAAAAGGGAGGGAGCGTTCACGTTAACGCAGGTGAGTGGTATGCTTGTTGTCAAATATGACTATTACAAGTCACATTATATACATACAATTATGAAATTCATGAATACCACTAATAACTTAATTGGTTTTTTTATTATATTTCAAAGCAAATGCTTGGCTTGGCTTAGTAAACGACTATCACTCTACTCTTGAAGACACCCAAATGGTTTTCGGAGGGAAAGACAGTCGCGGGTAAACTATTTCAGTCCTTTGTAATACCAGTAATGAAATACGATGATGGAATCCAGTGGTCCGTCTTGAAGTTCAATGGTGAAAGGGGAATGAAGGAAGTTGATCATGTAATTCCTGAGCACACTCTCCAAAATGCAAATTATTAGTAATATTAACAACAATATTCACAATAAATTCTCATGAAACTTGTTCTTCCTTTTGGATGTTATAAGAAAGCAAGAAAAAAATGTACACGTAACATGATTAAAAATATTGCGAAGATGAAAAGCTGCCGGTAAAATATTTTTCTTTCACAGCCGAAGGCGCAGGACGGTGCAGTATTCCATTTTCTCGACGTAACTACGTTGCACGCTCCGAACAATAAAATGCTTTTAAAGCATCAAGCGACATAATTCCCGTATATAAGTAATTCTAGCAAAAACTTTTAGATATATACTTGTATGTAGAATGCAGCCAAATATGTGTACATTAATGAGAAAACTTTTACAAATACTTGATATACTTTTCATGTATAAATTTTAAGGAGTTCTATTTTTGCGCAGAGGCAGCCTTAGTATTCGAATTTACGATCTTAAGTTCGGGGTTACAATCCCAGTTACCACCTGTACCAATTAGTTTCCGTTATACGGTAGGTAACGTTTGAAAAATAACTATAACATCACATATAGAACTTTATAAATTTAGTGAAAGCAAAAAAAAAACATTGTCTATGTCAATCATACAAAAAAGGTTTAGAGGACGAAAGAGCTTCTTATATTTTATTATTTATAAAAATCTAACATGCATACATGATTAATTTTAATTATAAAATAAAGCGTAAAAAGGAATAGGATTTCTTACTCGATAGTAAGATGGCGATTCGTTAATATCGTACGCTTGCTTAATGAAGCACCGTCAAAGATTAAGCACCTTAAACACTTTAATAATTTCTATCTGCGTTATTCTTACATACATTCTAGTGAACAAATGTACTTTGAAAAATACGGCCATAGGTTCTAAATAGATGTTTACACAAAAATATATCCTGTAGATTAATATCAAATATGGATTTTCCTTCCACCATATAAACTCCATTCCAACCTATATAATACGTATATATATAACTTAACGTGACGTCGAAGTAAATTTTGAGCGACTTGCTTCCGAGACACCCGACGAAGATGAAGTATGTATAATGTATGAGGGCTGAATATATGCTTTGAAATAAGGCAATAGGAAAAAGCTTTGTTTTAAGTATGACGCTCTTTGAGGGAACTATTTGTGTAATAAACTTTAGTTAGAGGGAATACGTTATTATGTTATGAATTGAGGAATTCTTCTTTTCTAACTATAATATTACTAGTATACCGTACTTCTACTTCTTCATGGGCCTCTCCATCACTGAAGGTTGGCAGTCAGTCTTCTAAACTTATTCTTATCCATTGCTAAGCGGAATAGTGCTTCGACTGTTTTTATTCCAGTGCATTCTCAGATGTTCTTTAGCTATGACCTTTTTCCTTCTTTCCCACCCCCTCTTTTTCCAACTATTTTTCCTGTTACAATCAATTGCAGCAGACGGTACCTATCGAGATGCAGGATATGGCCTAAGTACGAGATCTTACGCTGTTTGATTACTTTTACTAATTCGGTGTTCTTCTGCATTCGTGCTTTAACCTCGACCTTACTACCTATAACCTCGGATACCTTACCCGTATACCATTGACCTGATATTATTTTTTTGGAGTACGGACAGACTAGCACGTGGCTCGCCAGATCTTAAGTGATCTTTCACAAATTAAAAGAATTCTCTAAAGAGATTGCAGTTATGTTGCCAACTTATATAAACAGTTAGATCGCCAGTACCGCACTCATCAGGCGAAAATCAATTATATGATATACCTCCACTTCATGTCGGTATTCCGTGAGTGCGTGGTACTCCCGATCGTGCCGACCCATTCGTGCAACTACAAAAGCTTTTCCAGTGAAAAACATTCAAACCCTTGGTGCACAAGGTGAGCAGAAATAACACTTGCTTATTTCTCTACATCTGACCGCATCAGTTTCACTGAAATTGAGAGGTGGCAGAGCTCTTTGGCCTCTTAGCCAGAACCTCTATTAGTAGTTAATCACCGCCATGGCCTCCAAGGGCAGCTTTGTAGCTAGTAAGGCTACCTGGATGACAGGACTGCTCGAGATTATTAGTTTAGAATTCCTAAAACTATTTACCACCATACGTAATATAAAACGTCTTCAAGCCCAAACTCCTACAATGCCTCAAGACTAAGGTGTATAACCAATGTATCCTGCCCATTTTGACGGACGCTTCCAGAGCGTGGACGCTCACAAAGCAAAATCTGCACACAATTCAAGTAACACAACGAGCTATGGAGCGCGCCAGGCTAGGAATCACTCTGATGGACCTTGTACCCAACGTCGAAACTCGCCAGAGAACCAAGATCATGAGACTAAAAAGCGGGACACCTGGCTAGGAGAGAAGACGATCGGTTGTCCAGGGTAGTAACCGAATGGTGGTCAAGACAGGGGTGCCGATGTGAGCAGACTGCTGGTCGGACGACATCGTCAGGGATGCGGGGCCGCAATAGTTTCGGGCAGCACAGGATCGAAGTAAATGGTGCGAAAAAAGGGAGGCCTATATCTATCTGTGGGAAGATACAGGCTGATTGATTGTTTTATTGATAATATTAACATAAATTCTAATATTAAAGTAATCGCTACAAGCCGGTTTATAGTTTTAAATTTTTATTTTTGAATATAAGTGATACAAATTACACGTAGACTTCAACAACACTCGGATTACTTGTGGGACGTGCACATCAATCACTTCGACACGACTTTACGTTGTTTGCCCAAATGGATTATAGGAAATCGAAACCCCACCTGATGGAGGTAAGTGTCGGATTTGCGTCTCTTCTCATATTTGTTTGGAATATAAACCTAAAAGGGTTTGATAATATTGGTAAATTTATTTGGATGGAATATTATATTTATAGTAGACAGTGATAGCCTCGTGCTTAGCTGTTCAATTTACAATTTGATGGTCGCTATTTTTAAAGTACAATAAAATCATTTCCTAAAAATGGGTGCATTGCGATGGGTTTACCTCGTCAATAAGCTAGGATTTTTTTTTATATTGTTAACCTCAGTTGGAATAAGCTATAAAACAAAGGCTCGATTAGTAAGAGCATTAATATTCCCGATCTTTCTGTATGGAGTCGAGACGTGGACAATTCGAGCAAGAGAAAGACAGAGAATAGATGCATTCGAGATGTGGTGCTGGAGGCGAATGCTACGAATACCGTGGACTGCCAAGAAGAAGAAGAACCTCAGTAACATAAAGTAAAATCTGAAAAGTTGATATATTATTTTCTTATTCATCATGATAATGATATTGATATTGACGTAAATATTAGAAGTCAGTATAAATAAGCCGCGCTTATTCGTGATGCTTCAGTATCTGAACAACAACCTGAAAGCTGAACGAGTTGCAAGTATATCGAGTTCGTTCCCGGTTATTATTTATATATCTATACAAATTTTTTCTTTATGTGTTTCTTTCTTATTATTATTTTATTTATTAATAATATTTAGTTACAGCATCGCATTGTTTTATCTGTTATGATATTGTAATTTTGTCTAATAAATTAAAAAATATAATAGTGCAGTCACCACGTGTTAATTATCGATCGTAATAAAGAAGTTTGGTACAATGAAGCTGAGTGAATAGCGGTCAGGTATTGCAACTTACACTAGGTAAAATTGGTGCCTGATGAATGGCGAAGCCTTGGTGAAAAGCAAATATTTTGTTGCTTTCGTCTTCTCTGATAAAAATCCTAAAAGGACGACAAAAAATGACAATAGTATATGTAAAGACCCTCAAACTATTTCGTAGAAGATACGGCAACGGTAGTGATTTTGTTCGATGACAAATGATATAAAGTTCAACGAACTAAGTAGAATTGGAGTTTAATATGAATTATTATTTATTACTTTTCGCCTTAACTAACCTTTTATATTGTCTCATATATATAAATGGAAAATATTGTTTTCTGTTATATGAAGGCAGAAAGTTGAAAGCCCCGGTTTATCGTTACTTTATTGTTTGGAAGGAGATAAGCACGTGAAGGATTAAGGTGCGCCGCAAACTTCCATGGAGATAAAACTTGTTTGTTAGTTAAATCCCCTTCATTACACGGATTTTGCTAAACGTCTGCTGTTTACCAGATAATTAAGTGTAGAAAATCGATGAGATCTTAATCGGAAATATAATTTGGTACAGTACAAATTGTAGTGCTCTCGAATCTTAAAAGTTTTTTATACAAAAACTCCAAATGTATCTTATACAGACGATCTGAAATGGAGAACAAATTTTAGGGACACGTACTACAACAAATATCTATATATAAAAGAGAAAGTGTGGGGGTATGGGCTCCGAAACGGCTAGTCCGATTTCAATGAAACTTACAGGGAATTGACCTGACGAGTAATCCTGTAAAGTTTGGTGACGATCGCTGCACTCCTCTTTTTGAACTGACGAACATGCCGTCGTACTTTTATTTCTGACATTAACTTGAGCCCGATATGTTTTTTATAAATCATAAGAATTGTATACACTGATATGTATATGGGTGTAGGTAATGATCTTCACCCGCTCGAGAAGAGAGTGAATAATTTAATATATTGTGAGAGTTAAATTATATACTTATTTACGTTAGTTAATTGTCTAAATAAAATCAAGCAAAATCTAGCCCGGCAAAGGGGGCTGGGTACGCTAGTATATTATAAATCGATTATTTAAATTTCGGTTACGACTTGATATTGAAACGAAAACAAAACGCACGAAAACAGACAAAAAAAACGTGAGAAACTTAAGTAAAGGATTTTTATAGATTCTAGGTAAGCTAGAGCTGGAGCTTGTTGAGATGAAGATATTTTTGAAATAAGTCTTACAGAACTTAATGAGAAATAATTATATATAAGCTCCCGATGTCTCAAACTTCTCTCAGTTACGAATGTCAGTTGCTTCGTTATAAATAAATTCATTAATTTCATTGGATTTGTTCCGATCCATGCATAATGAAGTCTTATAGTTTTTTGCTTCTTGAATTTTTGCGACTATCAACATCTCTTATTACACAGAATTGTGTAAACGTCTACAGTGTAATCAATAAAATGAAGTTGTAATAACGAATAGAGAGTAAAATATTGTAAAAGAGAGTGAGGTGACGAATGTTGTAATAAATTTTTAAATAGAAGATCTCTGTGATGGAAAAAATCCTCCTGCCCAAGTTAAGACTAAAACCGCAAGCACAACTAACCGTTAATTAAGCATCATTTTGAGGGCGCAATCATTTATGCTAGATGTTCAATGTGATGTAGACAAGCGTAAACAAATACTAAAGGGACAGCGAGCGTCAGTCAACCTATAATACCAAGAGTTGGTTCACCGGCATCTCACTTACTGGGTGAAACTCGGATGTTTTTTATTTTTTATGGACGGGCCAACTGTGTAACTACAGAGAAGCTGACCTTTACTGCTTCGCCAGATTAAGTGACATAACTCTTAGGTCGTTTAGCCTGAAGCTCTATAACTCAGATGTGTAGGAGTAATACGAGTGTTCCTCCACTTGACGTAGTTATTCAGTGAGGTGTGGTAGTTCCCCGATCGCGCCGACCTATTGGTTTATTTACATGCCATTGGTTTTTTTTGTTCATTTCATTTTTTAATTTTCCATAAAATAAAACGAGTTTTGGTATATTGTTACTCTAAATCAATTCATAATACAGGAAAAAGCGATATATATTTCGAATTTGAGTCATCTTTTTTAAACGCTTGCAATCTGCATAGAGAGCAGTGAATCAATCCTTTGTAGCCTCATTCCAATTCATTTCTCACCCAACTCGATTACATTTTTCATTACAACTCATGAAAAACACCGAGCGTGTTTTCCCTTTGTTGACAATCGGAGTAAAAATTGAATCAGTCTTTGTTGAAATATTCAATATTTTTTTCGTTTTGTATAAACATATACATGATAACAAGGTGGACATTTTTGTTAAATTCATGTTTATCACTAAAGTATCTAAGCTATTATCAAACACAATTATATATATCATATAGTATTATAAATGTTATTCAGAAAACATAATATTCAATGTTATCGTGTAATTTGTAATAAAGCATTTTTAACCCTAAAATATACAGAGTGTTAGGAGACCGATGTCGAAAACGAAGACAGATGATAGTACTAATGACACCTTTGATGATAGGACGAAAATAAGTGGATTATGATTTAAAAAAAATCATAGTTTTAAAACTATTTATTTGCATTATTTACGCTCCATCATGTTATGTATGTTGTATATGGACCAGATGAGTAATGAAACACGCTGCATCTAATGATGTAAGGAGTATATATGTTTAATGCGTAGTGATTATATATTTTGTACACTTTTAACAGTACATGTGATCTGAATATACGTCTTCCCATTTTTAATATAGATATGTCGGTGCAGAAACGGCATACGAACTATTAATAGATACAGGCAAAGTAGGGTACAAAAATATTATAAGTGACATCTTATTATAGAATACTCAATAGCTGACTGTGTCTATGGCTTCACTTGTGTTTCTGTCACTATTCTTTTTTTTAGTTAAAAACTAGTGCTTGACTACGATCCCACCTGGTATTAAGTGGTGATATAGTCGAAATATGATACGCGATAGTTTAGTAAGTTCCTATTCACTCTACTCATGAAGGCTCCCACGTCGTACTTGGACGGAAATTTATTATATATATAATAAATTTAATTAATATATTTTATTCACGTTTGATCAAACAATAATGTGATATTAAATAGACGTTGTTATATATAGTTGTGTTTGGACAGTTAAAATGTGGGGACCTGCTCTGTGGCTAACAAGAACACAGCGAATTCTCGAAGCTATACTGGAATTACTTATTGCGGCCGTAATGCTGAACTACAGCCGAGCCACGTAAGTTATTTATTATTTTCAATCTTTATATCTTGTCCTAGAGGAAACCAAAAGACGACTCGAATTCGCTAATTACCCACATCCTATTCAAAATGTTAATAATTAAAAAATATAACCACTCAGATTTATCCGTCCATTTGGACATACCCTATTCATACTACATACATCTGTCTATCTATTCTATGTATATAGTTTAAAATCAATGAAATTGAACCTAAGGTAACAAAAAATTACCCAATCAAAAGATTCCGATCAATAGTCTGTTAATATGATAAATCATAAAAATTGCGATCACGTAAGATAAAACATGAAGCAGGTAACTCCCAGACTCATTGATGAGTCTATTGTTCAGTTAAATTGAAACCATTTCTCTTGGCACTGTGTATTGGTTTACTTATTAAGAAAGTATTTCATGCCAGTTCATCCAAACGGAATGTCTGGTAACATGCTTACGTTGTAGACGTTCCATCGATACGCACGAAGCGGTTTGCCTCCACCTTCCTTATGCGGACGGCTAAGTAATGGAACTCTGAACTGACACCTTTAAGTCCAATGTGAACAGACACCTTATAGGCTCACGTACTCCATCCTAGGCTTCATCTTCGCCTTCCGTCAAGCGAGATAGAAGCCAAACGTGAACCTATTTTAGTATTAAAAAAAATTCAAATGTACAACGAACACGACAAAAATCACTTCGTAAAATTTTGTATCGCTCAAATCTTCAGAGTTTGGTGAGCATCCGCCACGGCACCCTCAATCACTTGCTGGTAGATTTGTAGGTGCATTGACGAATTATTTTATATATAGCTGGACCGACGACTTCATTTAACATATATTCCTACATATTAACTACTGATCTTAATAAACATCTTCTCAGGATCACAAATAACTTTGAGATTTGACGAAAGTCTAGAAGAAATTAACACGACTCTAGACTTAGACACACTTTAAAAAGTATAGGTCAATGCGACTAAACTTTACGTTACGTTTAATTTTAAAGTTTATATTTTTTTTTGGTAATTTACACTTACTACTTAATTTTGTTTTAAGCGTCCATACTAATTGTACTTGTGTTTAAATTGATCACACACAGTTGTAATCCATAAGTTTACGCGTCCTTTGACATATAACGCGCTACCGTTATGTTTTCAAAATGCTATGTTACGAGATGTTTTTTTTTTAAAGAAACCTAACATATTTCTTTTTTTTCAGAAATATTACTAACAATCTTGTTAACCATTCCAACTAAGCTTAAGCTTGTGCTAGGACATGGTTCACACCAATAGTCCAATGGTGGATTCGAACCCACCACCTTACGATTCGCAGGTCGTACCCTAAACCATAAGGTTATTGACGCTTATAAAAACTGTCGACTGTTAACTGTCGAGCGATTGTAATTATTATTATTCGACGTGTAAGTTTAGAATAACTATATTAAATTGTTGTGCTAGAATGAAAAGTAATAAACATTGCATCTATTTTATTCTTTACATGCCCTTTGTTCTGTATATTTAATAACCAACGGGCAAAGCTAACACGGTTATATTTGACATGTTTGAAAAGATATGTGCATTTTTCTGAAGCATTACTGCAGTATCGCTCCACGGTCTGCGATTTTATGCTTATTGTCGTTCTAAAAGCAATAACGGAGGATTACCGTGTTCCCACTCAGTTCTGTTCCAGATATTTCAAAAGTGCTGAAATGATCTGTCATTTCAATATTAATCTTTATTTACTCTGCTTAGTTGCTTTCCAGGCGTTATAAATGTGCCCTCTTTTTATAGTTAGTGTCTATTCAAGATCACATTTGAGAGAATATTAAATTTGGGAACTTATTTGGATATTTTAGTCGTTATTGTACTCTTTCTCTTTTGACTGCACTTAATTTAATTAACAGAGAAGTCTGAACCTAATACGGAATGTATTAGGCTTATTTAGGTTTCAGGCCAGTCTGGGCTCGAACAAGACTACGGTATTCTCTGCCTATCGTAGAAGGCGACGAAAAGGGGCCTTCGGTTAGCTCCGATACGTCCAACTGGAGATCCCGGAGCCCCTCACCATGCACCAAGGAAGGGCCACTGGGGAGGTTTTAGTGGGTAATAACCCCACATAACCTCGCGATCCCCCCAGAAGTCGGGTGTCTTGTTGAAGATTTCCTCCCCGCGAACAAAAAAAAAGGTTTATTTAGTTTTAGAAGTTACCGATAACATGTAGAAATTTCGTAAGCCGTCTTGTGGTGAATAACAACTCACAATCTACGAGCAAGGAATTACCAAAACAACATCAAATTCTAAAAGATAAATTTATATGCTAGGTAAAGGCCAAATATCACTCTCAAATTACGAGATCAAAAAACTTTTTTCTTTTTAAAAGTCTCGACTTCGTCAGCCGTTTAAGTAAATAAAATAGAATTTGGCCGAAATAAAAATAATCAACAAGACACTAAACTTGGTAATGTAAACGTTCCATGTTATGTCGAATATTATTTGTTATATTACACGATATCTAAAGCTAAGAATGAACTCGGTACCTTATCTCAATGGGAGCGGATAGAGAAGACATTCATTATTCACACATCACTTAAGATTATTTATTTATATCTACTTACTGTAACACTCAACCCTGATTGAGAGAGAAATATATAGGACCCTCATGAAAAAAAAGATAAGAAACAAATGAAGTATTAAGATAATTACAGATATAGAATGAATATATTAATACATAGATAGATAACATATATGTATAGAAACCTAGGTAAATAAATACGTACAAAGAGTATACAACATTTAATAAGTAATTATGAACAGTTCGTCATTTGACCAAGAAAATTTATTGTTTATTTAGAGATATTATTTATAAAATTCGTTAACTTAAGAATTGCGCGTAAACACAATTTACCAAAAAGAAAATATCGAGCAAAGCTCGGTCATTCGACACTGACATATAATGGGAAGCGTTTTCTGTCAGTCGTGTACTTCGCTATTTTAGAAATAACTTCTTTTTCCAATCACACTTCATTCTTGACAGAGTGCACACTTCAGTTTATTGGTAGCAAGCTTTACAAAGTAAATCACTTTTTGGAAAGCTTAGAAATAACTTAATTTATATACAAAATAATAAACTGTTATATATAATCTCCTATATCATATAAAATCTCCGCTTTTATATTTCAACCCTGATAGCGACGGGTTCAACCGTGGTTGGGTGTTGCATGGTACAGGGTATCGCTCCGTGCACGAGTGAACATCGTTCGGCTCGACATAATCTAAAATTGATCTCACTCCTACCTTAAAAGCGCTTGAGGTGTTTCAAGTTGTGTTCTAACTTGTATCGCTTATTTTTTTATATGTTTTATGTCATTAATATCGTTCGAAAACTGGAAACGATTAATTTATTGCATTTATTTGTCAATGCAGATTTCGGAATTCAATTTTTGAATAAAATATGACAGTTCAATTTAATACCACTTCCAGTCTTTGTCAATAATCATGAGAGAGTAAATACTTGTACTTAAATACTTAAAGAGTAACATACCGAAACACTGCATTTAAAAGTGCTTGTGTCAGCGTAGGCTTGGCTCGCTGTCCTAGTACGACTGGGGCACCATAAAATCCCAGAATATCAGTTACCACAAATATCAGATGGATTGTTAACCATTTGCAACATGACAGTATTGAAAGGGGGAAAGAAACTTCGTTTTTTTGTTTCTCTGGTTTTTATTTAAAAAATACGGCATAAAATTTGTACCATATATATGACAATAAGTTCACATCGTGTCACACATGTAGGTCGTCGGTCGTACGTCGCATATGCGCAACAAACTCAATGAAAAGTAAATCCAAATCAAATGATCTTTGGTCCCCTTTAATTATTCCCTTACATTAATTATTGACAATAATCCCAACTGAACATTAGTTTGTGTATTGTTGCTAAACTTTATTAAATATTAATGTTTAGTCCATCCTTTGAATATTTTATATTCACATCTGGAAGCTGTCTAATCTGACTACTGTATATGGCGGCTGACAATAATATTTTTGGCAGTTATATACTACAAAGAGTTAACCAAGGCGGCTGACAGCGAGGGCGCACTAGTTGTATATCAAGCGTGCATTGAGACGGACAGCAGTGGCCTGTCGTAGACTGTTGATGATAACTGCAGTAATTATTGTCGCAATGACTAGCACATAGACGAATTAGGTTGTTCAGAATAGTTCCACTATATGAAAAATAAATTGCGTTACATCGAAACGCCAAACTTCGTCACACTCTAAAAATACGCTGTTAAACCTTATTTAAAATATTCCAGAAATATCACATGTTCCGCTATTCGTAATGATATATGGCATCTATGTTATCGAGCGTTGCAGCAAACAAAAGTCTAGTTAATTTAAAGTCCGTATTCAATATAGGAGTGTACTTTTCCCTCTCACAGAGAAATTCGAATCAAACTCGTCTCATTAGTCGCTAAGGAAAACTTGGATTAGTTGGTCAACTTCAAGTAGGAAATTTCAAGAGTACCTATCATCAAAGCAGTTCGAAATTGAGCTTTAGAACTTTTCATTCTACGTCTACTAGAATTAAATTGTAACGCGATGAAAAGAACTCAATTAAAATTCGGCTCATTTTGTTTTTAATATCCAATTACATCAAACACTATGTCTTATAGGAAATTTTGGGTAATTTTTACACTTTTCTCACTAATTAAAAGCATCTTTTACAACATTCAATTGCAAATTGCAACATTGACAACAAAAACATTAAAACTGTTTTAAAAAAATATTTTTTATAACATGTGTAAAAAAAAAATTTATTTATATTAAGAGCAGCCTGTATCGAACGCTCACACGCATTGAGGCGTCTTCGCTTACGATGGGTGTGTGCGTTCGTTTGCAAAAGATGCTCGCAACGGCTCGTGACGAGGTGTTGCGGTATTTTCTTTTAAACCACTATTACTATAAAAATGGACGAGGACTGAATGGTGAGCATCCAGACAAACCTGGGATAGGTTTTTGGGATGCGCTTTATAGTGTAAATTTTATTTGTAAAATGTATTAAATAAATAAATTAAAAAAAAAAAAAAAAACGGAATCATCGTTAATGCATTTTTTCAACCGAATTAAAAAAAGGTACAACTCAATTCGTCTGTATGTTTTTTTTATGTTTGTTACCTCAGAACTTACGACTGGGTGAGCGGATTTGGAAGATTCTTTTTTTATTTGAAAGCTTCCCGAGTGGCCCTATTTCAATTTTGTCCAATTCTGACAATAACATGAGAAAATCGTCAAAGTCTTTAATTTGCATTACGTATAAGCGCGACAAATTTCGATGACTATTATTTTATCGAAAAGGACGTACTTTAAGGGTAGTTTAATAAGTGTTTGGTTAGTTTCTTATTAATTCTATGTCAAATAAATACAACGACTGCCTCCGCGCTCAATAGTGTTTAATTCTAATTGAATTATTTTTTGTTTTTACTCGTAAATATACTTGTATATAAACAAAAATATGGTAACTGTGAAATACGGCATTTCGTTTATAGACACAGTTTCCTTAAATTTGTGTTTGGCGGTTTGTTCACCACTTGTCTTATATTGGACTTATAAAGTTGATGAAAATCGGACAGTGACTGCTGTCTTTATCTACCCTGAGATCTTTAAGAGAACAGAGGGTAAAAGAATGATATATGTTCTTATGTTTCTTTTATCATTTTAGCAAAAAGTTTCTTATACAAAAATTGCTGGCGGACAGGTCTCTGTCTACTCCCTTAAGTTTAGAAGGACGCAGAGGCAATTATACCACCATATCCTTGCCAAATATAAGACCCTAAAGTTAAAAGCTCAGATACCGTGTGGATATCAAATGCTGTCTTTTTTTTTTCTTTTTTTTTGTTGACGGGGAGGAAATCTTCACAAAGATACCCCGCCTTCTGGGGGGAAGGCGGCGGTTATGTGGGGATCTTACCCACTAAAACCTCCCCGGTGGCCCTTTCCTCGGTGCATGACGAGGGGCTCCGGGATCTCACGTGGAACGCACCGGAGCCCCTCTGCACTGTGCTCAAGTAGAGCACGTCCCGGGGGGAGGTTACTCCCTCCTCCCCTGTGCCCTCGCAGCGAAAGGCGACACGGGCCAGCCGATGTCGCCTTCTTCCCGGATCCACTTTGGTGGACGACGCAGGCCCCCACCCTTGTCGCCCAGTGAACCCGAGGCCCCTTTTAGTCGCCTTGTACGACAGGCAGGGGATACCGTAGTCTTATTCTTGAGAGCCCAGAACTACAGGGCTGAATGCTGTAACTGTCTACCCCAACTGAAATGTCAAGTAGCATTATATATTTTTTTTAATGGGAAATACACTGCTATGTTCAACGTTTGCAAATTATTTGAGCCGAAATTTCGAGAGTTTTCTCCATTTGTTTTTCATACTAATTCCCAGTGCACATTTAAGTTCCCGTTTCTCATTTCTCCCAGCAATCATGTTCGGAGTGTACAAAATAACGTGGACCGTAATTTGTAAAGATGAATAACGTTTCATTTAACCTAGCACGTTCACATTTCCGAGTTCAATTCGTTGATTTTCTTTTATTCCGAGTAAATTTTATTTTATTAATCCAAATGCCGACGGATAAAAACGCCATAGTATTTTTGAAGACAAGTTATCTGTAATCGCACAGCTGTAATTATTCAGTCCTATTCTTATTTACGCACTTACTTTTACCATTATATAAATAGTTACCAAATAATTAGCCTAGTGATTGAATTGAGACATTTGATTTTACGACATTACGGCTGGCGATTTGAATTAGAGACAGCAACAAAATCGGTTCTTCGATTTCTTATCTACACAAAATTTGTGCTCGGTAATGGGATAGCCCATATAATGATTTTTTTTATAACCGAGAGTAGAATTTCTGTCCCTGTCTACACTGCTAAGGTTAAAAGGATATGAGATCTTATTTTACTTTTTTTGTCGTTATAAACCCGCAATAAATCTATAAAAATGAGTAGAATTGGTCTGTTTGTAATATTAAAATAACCTCTTTTTACTACATGCATAAGAACATATACACAACATTTTTTAAATTTTTGTCCCTCTGTTTATTCCGGCTAATCTCTGGAACGGCTGGAACGATTTTGACGGGACTTTCACGAGCAGATAGCTGACGTTATAATGAATAAATTGGAACTGTACACAATTTATTTTAGAAAATAAAAATGCAAAACGAATAAAAAAAAATTAAACAACTTTTTGTTCCATTCCAAGCGGAATAAGTGCGGGCGCAGCGAGTATCTTATTAATTCCGATCGAAGTTTTATCACCTAGAACTGTATCTTTACGCATTGTGTCTGACCAAAATATTAACCCTAAAATTATTTTTTATGTACAAGAAATATTTATATCAATTAGTTTAAACTTCTAACACAACAATTTGTTTGTTTGTTGTTGCATCGCCCAAACGTTACGTTACCCCAGGCAGAAGAAACACAAGTCGTAATTTTCTGCAACGAATAAAGTTGACTTTGTGCGGCACGTAGAGAGGGCTTAGAACAGTGCCCGTCGATTTACTTTTATTACAATTTCGTTTTATTCCTCCGGCTCAGGGCTCGTCGAATGTAGCTCTGTTTTCAGGATCGTTAACGGCCAATGTGCTAATCTTTTTCCACAACCGTGTGATAATCGTAAGCTACTCTGATGGTTTTGGCTGAGCTCGTTTTTCTTCTTAATGGCAATGATTAACGTTGAAACGTTTTTTAACCCTTTATTTATTTCCATTGCGGGAAAATATGTAATGTTACATCATACGTATTTGTAATGTTACAGCATACGTATTTGTAATATTCATTAATAGAGATGTAAAAGTTTTTTACAATTTAAATTTAAAACGTTCATTATTTCTATGTATTGTCAAAATAATTTCCAATTAATAATTTTATTTAGAGAAGGGGCAAACAAGCACACAGCTCAAATTATCTTCAGTAAAAAGACTAAATATATCACAGTTAAAAGAATAGGAAAAACAAAGTATATAGCCTGAGCTTTAAGAGTTTAGTCCTTCGTCATTACTTAAAGGCAAAAATCCTGGAACACTGTTCATGCTCTTTGAATTTATTTATTTCACTAGGTTTCTATATGTATCGACATAATATATATTGTTACCAATATGGTCAAAGTGCAACCGTACTTCTTTGCGGGACAGCTTTTAACACTTTATAAAGCTCAGGTCCGGTCGTGTGTAGAATACTGTTGTCATATTTGGGCAGGCGCTGCTAAGTGTCATCTCGCAGCTTCGGACTCGGTGGAAGGGCGGGCTAAGAGCCTATTTAGTGACACACCTGAAACCAATCTGCTCAGTCTTGAGCACAGGCGTAAGGTAGCTAGCCTTTCGGTTTTCTACAGATTGCATTTTGGAGAGTGTGCTCAGGAACTACATGATCTAATTCCCCCATCCCCTTTCCACCATCGGACAGACACACAGACGCACTGCGGGATTTCATCCTTTGTTGTGAACATCCTCAAACCCGAACGAAGCGATTTGCTTCGTCTTTCATTCTTCGTACAGCAAAGGACTGGAATAGTTTGCCCGCGGCTGTCTTTCCTTCCGATTACAATGTGGGTTTTTTTTGAGAGTAGAGTGAATAGGCATTTACTAAGCTAGTGCACCTTACCATCCAGGACTGCATTTCCACTTAACATCAGGTGGGATCGTAGTCAAGCACTTGCTTAGAAAGTATAAAAAAAATATTTTTCTTGTCTCAGCCACAGTTGACTGGTAGAGAATGCCATTGAGGCATTCAGCGTTTGTGGACCTTACTTAATATGTTAATAAATAAATCCACGAAGCTGGTAGCCAGGAAACTTTGAGCTCGTGTCTCACTCATTAACATGTAACATTTTGTACATTAAAGATGTGGCATTCTGCTCTGATAATCACATCTGTCTGTTTATGTGTCTATATTTTAATATACAAACGCCAACCTTCGTCACAGCAGACAACGTCGCTCAAAAAACGAATTTGTAATCAAAGTAAATCAACGGACTTAACTTGGGAATTTTCAACGCGTCAGAGCAAATTAAAAGTGATTCACTTGAACAAAGTACGGTCAGTGCTTTCGTATTCTTAAACATGATTGCTAGACATTCTGAAACATAAAGTGCAATATTAAATTATAAATTGAATTTGTCTTGTTAAGTGTTATCGTAACTATAGTACAGTACAGTAGTAGTGGGTATCGTAAAAGGCGATAAAGGTAGCGTGAATAGACTATTAGTATCTTAATAACCTACTTACCAATTACTGTAAGAGCTGTCTGAGTCCTTTTCCAGTCGTAGCGATCTCCGTTCCATTGGGTTCAAAAGGACAAAGACGAGTATATGCATCAGTGTAACGCGCACTTAAATATATCCAGCACACCTGACCGCTTCCGATACGGTACTCCGATCATATCATCATATCATAGTACAGTGATCCAGCTGTAACGTAGTCGGAACTCCAATTTAATGATTTAGATTGGACTAGAGACCAATGCCTACTAACCTCGACATTTTTAATACAAGAGAAGCAATAACCGATCATATGGCTCACCTGAATTCATATATGGAAGAAGAGAATAAGTAAATGTATGACACTGAAATGAGTAGCGGTGTTACTAAGGGTATGGAAGATGAAGTAAACATATTTGTGAGAAAGAGCGATATGTATGTAGTATGTACATTGAAATTTAAAGCGACAATCTGTTCTGATCGAATTTAAATCTGAAAGAATTTAAATTTGAAGAACGTCCTCGTTCTTCTAAATAATTCCAAGAAGTATTCTTCATCAACATTCATTTTTAAATGATTTACTCTTGACAGATATTTACACATCTGTAAAAGTACTATTTTTGAAATTCATTACTAAATTAGTCTCATTAGTTAATGTATTTAATATAATGCTTACAATTCGCATTATTACAAATAATTAATTATTTCACTTCGGTTCTTAAACGTAACCTTAAGTTGCGCCCTTTGTAAATCAAAGTTTATCACTTGTCTGAGAAATTTCAAATCAAACTCATCATACTTTGTGGAAAATTTGCTTAAGTTCGTCAACTTTTAGAACAAAATTGGAAAATTATGTAAAGTACTGAGTAATTAAACACGTAAGTTTTCAGTACATTCTCATTTGTACTTGTAATAAATATATTGCGATATACATAAATATAACCGACTTCGAATCTCTCCTGATGACTGATTTCTTCACAATGTATATCCATTAAATAGGAACAAAAAATTCTTGCTGTGAGTGAGATAAGCGGTCGTTATATTATTGTCAACCCTGTAGTTCTGGGCTCTCAAGAATAAGACTACGGTATCCCCTGCCTGTCGTAGAAGGCGACTAAAAGGTGCCTCGGGTGTGTGTTGGGCGACAAGGGCGGGGGCCTTTGTCGTCCGCCAAGGTATTTTATTCATATTTTCATACTCGTAATTGCTACAGAATTAGTATTAAAGACCCGACGTTTAGTTCTAAGACTAATATCTAAGTAAAGTTATCTACGAGTAATACTAAACTCGCTCAAATGTCGCTTTATGTCAACACGAAACAGAAACATAGAATCATTTTCCATGACACGCTACGTTCATGACAACTTGCTCTATATTATATTAATTAAGCTTCGAAGTTGCGGTGGTAATAACAGGCAAACAATATATACATTTATGCAATTAGTTCTGTGGTATTGCTGGCTGTTTAACTTCTCATTTCCTTCATTAAACTTAAGTGTTTTTGATACTATAAAAATCAAACATCTTTTCCACTCATACGACTCTACCATGTGATTTATTTCATGCGGGATTTGAGTCACAGACGGGGTAAACAAATGTCTCATTATCAATTTTTAACAATATTTCATGTACAAATCACTTACCAAAATGGCATAAAAATTGAAGTTAGAAAAAAGGGGTGGAGGGCGGTAGGATTGAGATTTATAATAATCTAATAAAGCTATATCCACTATTTTATTAATACTTAAGAAACTTGTAGCCTGTTACTGTGTTAGTACTTCTAAGTACCGTAAATTTTGCCTTTATACAAATTAATCAGTGTTCCGAGGAATTGCTTGCAATTTCTCTGTTCAGGGATCACTTAATATTTGAATTTTACTTAACGATGCTGATTAATAAAGAAGAAATGAGATACATTCCTATAATAAACCTTTTTATAAAAAGGCATTTTAGGCAAACGAAAATATAAGTCATCCTATTTTAACATCTACCGAAAACAATTTCACAAGTCATCTTGCTTTATTGTTTTAATTTCGTTGCCTTTTCCGCCATGTACGGATGAACCTGTTTCAAATTGTATATCACGATTAATGTGAATCTGATATTTATTTGGATATGGTATGAAACTTCTAGTAGTAGCTATTGTTATGGTCTTATAAAAAAAAGTCGGCGATAGATTGGTTATCATTCATAACTTTACGTCAAATCAATATAGAGTCAATCACATAATTCTATGCTATTAAAAAAAACATTTTTAATATTAGTAACAGTATTATTCAGCCATTGTTTAATTAAACATGTTAAATCAAAGCATGTTGTCCCTCAATGAAGTAAATTCTTCTTATCCATTTAAATTGGCGTAAATCCATTCCTGTTGACAACTTTATCGAGAGGTTTTCGATAAATTTCGAAGGAGGGAAAGCTAAATAAATCCACAGAGGACTTAAGATAAGGTAATGGCTCTACAGCCGCCGTCGCCATAATGCAATCGGAAACTAAGTGAGCTGCGTTCAAAACACGATCTTGTTAAAGATTTACAAAAAAATATCAAAGATTCTTTGATTCCACAAAAGAAGTATTGAGAAATACGTTACCAGAACAATCTATAGAAAACTTAGATAATTATCACGTGTACACGATTGTGACGTTGTTTTCTGACATATAAGGTAATAAAAGGCACGAACACTCCGGTTCCCAAAAGTTTTTTTTTTTTATGCGTGTAAACTAGCGCTTGACCATGATCCCACCTGGTGTTAAGTGGTGATATAGTCGAAAGATAGTACGCGCTAGTTTAGTAAGTGCCTATTCACTCTACTCTTGAAGGCTCCTACGTCGTAATTGGACGGAAAGACTGACGCCGGCAACTTATTCCACTCCTTTGCCGTACGCACGATGAACGATGACTCAAATCGCTTCGTTCGGACGCGCGGAACATCAACTATAAAAGGGTGAAGACCCGCCGAGTGTCTAAACGTCCGAAGGTAGAATGGGGATGGGGGAATTAACTCGTGTAATTCCTTTGCACACTCTCCAAAGTGTAATCTGTAAAACACCGAAAGGCTGGCCACCTTGCGCCTGTGCTCAAGACTATCTAGGTGTAGATCTTGGTCACCTATCAACTTTTTTGGCCCGCCTCTCCATGGAATCCAGTGCCGCGAGTTGGTATTTGGCTGCACCTGCCCAGATATGACAACAGTACTCCACACATGGCCGGATCTGTGCTTTATACAAAGTCAAAAGCTGTCCCGGTGTGAAGTACCGCCGTACCTTTGATAGGACTCCAAGCTTCCTAGCAGCTACCTTCGCTTTGGATTCAATGAACCGCCCGTAGTTAAGATTCGCAGACAGTTCGATTCCTAGTAACTGTAGGCTGTCGGTAGATTCCAGAGATACATTCTGAAAAGTCGGAGCTAATGTGGACTGGCTCCTTTTGGCGGTGAATAAACATGATTGCGTTTTGGTGGCGTTGAACTGCACAAGATTGGCTATGCCCCAGGAGGAAGCTGCCTCGAGAGTGCAATTTGTACGCTCTACCATGGCCTCGCGTTCGGACTGTACTTGATCCTGACTGGTCCGCCCAACCGGGAGATATCTCTACAATAGTGCTGTCGTCTGCATACCCATAGATGCCGGGCGTCAACAGATCGTTTATGTGCAGCAGGAAAAGTGTGCAGAGAGGATGGAACCTTGAGGAACACCGGCATTGGTCGTCATGGGCTCTGATGTAGATCCGTCGATGACGACACGAAGCGATCGTTCACTCAGGAAGTTCTTAATCCACTCAATCAGACCCGGGGACAAGCCATAAGCTGGAAGTTTGCTAATTAGGCTTGCATGCCAAACCCTGTCAAATGCCTTTGAGATGTCGAGGGAGACAGCAATTGCTTCCCCGTTACTCTCTAGGGCTTCGCCTACAAAGTAAGTGACATATACTAGAAGGTCTCCTGTCGACCGGTTTCGGCGAAATCCGTATTGTCGGTCACTGAGGATATCATTTTGTTCTAGGTACGCGATAAGGCGGGAGTTCAATATACGTTCTATACTCTTGCAAAGTATAGAGGTTATTGAGATAGGACGGTAATTAGCAGGGTCAGCACGACTGCCTTTTTTGGGCACGGGCTGCACGTTAGCTGACTTCCAGGATTTAGGTACTATTCCAGTTTTGAACGAGAGGCGATACAAACGTGTTAAAACCGGGGACAACTCGGCTGCGCAAGTCTTTAAAACAACTGCTGGTATTCCATCTGGTCCGCTGGCTTTATTCACATCTAGGCAACGCAATACTTTTAAGACCTCTTTCTGTTTGATGCGGATTTCTTTCATAGTCTCCCCGCAGCGAGTAATAAGAGGTGGGTTGGCTTTGCCAGTATCTAGACGAGAATTTTCGGCAAAAAGGGATGCAAGTAAGTGGGCTTTTTCCTTGGCCGTGTGAGCCAGCGATCCATCAGGTTTTTTCAGTGGCGGCAGTGATGGACTACAGAAATTCGTCTCAACCGCTTTGGCCAGTGACCAGAAGGCTCTACTTCCGCAGGGTTTCTTAGAGAGCTTCGTGCCGATACGGTTTACATGGTTGAGGCGAGCATTCCGCAACTCCTTGTTGTAGGACTTAGTGGCTTGGTTATATGCTTTCTTCCTGGAACTCAAATCCTGTAATTTGCGTTGTCGAGCTTCGGCCCATGAAAGATATGCCAACTGCTTGCGATTTGCAGCTTTAGCGCATTCGGTGTTGAACCATGGTCGAGCTTTGCCACCGATGGGTATATCTTTGTAGGGAATGAAATACTTCATAGCTTGACATAACACATCGGTTATGGCATCTGCGCATTTTGACGGATCATCAGTAGAAAAGCAGATCTGCCGCCAAGGATAAGATGCAAAGAAGTGCCGCATCTCCTCCCAATCTGCAGATTTGTATTGCCATACTCGTCGAACTCCGCGTAATTCGCGGTCTGGCGGAGAGTATGATGATACAGATTTCACCAGACAGTGATCAGAGGTTCCCAAAGGTGAGGCAACCTCTACTTCGTATCTATCCGGATCGGTCGTTAGCAGAAGGTCCAGGCAGTTGGCTGTATGACCATCAACATCGGGCACCCTCGTCGCATTCATTACTAGCTGGGACAGGTTGAAAGACACGGCAAAATTTCGCGCTTCCTTCCCAGCGTGATCGGTTTTCTGGTACGGGTACAGCCAATCTTGGTGACAAGCATTGAAGTCCCCCAGAAAGACAAGCTGCGCCGTGGATAACGATGTTGATCTTGTCAGTAGCCTCACTTAGGTGTTGAAATAGCCGAGTCGTCTCCAGGTCACCGCTGTGCGAACGGTAGACACAGGCATATATAATTTTATCGATACCTGTATCCACCATTACCCATACAATGGAAAAAGTGAAGGCTGAAAATCACTAGGTTACATGCTGAACAAAGTCCTTTTTGACATTAGGTATTTTTCGCGAATTAAACTAGTTTTATTAATTTTATTGCGGCTTAATCTTATTTAGCACTAGTAAATGCCTATTCACTCTACTCTTGAAAATACCCACATTGTTATCGGCGGGAAAGACAGACGCGAGCAAACTATTCCAGTCCTTTGCTGTACGAATAATGAAAGGCGAAGCAAAGCGCTTCGTTCGGGTTTGAGGGATGTTCACAACAAAAGGATGAAATCAGTTCGTTTTGAAGTACGAAAGTATCGTAATAGTACCTTATTTTTGAATTACATATGCTTCAAACACTTTACAGAGGTCATTCTTTACCCCCACCCCTTCACCTCCTCGTAATAAAATAATAAGAATTATCATTTGCCTAAATATGAGAAGTCAGAATAGCTATTTTTTTCTTATGGAAACTAAGCGTGTATTGTATTTCACTAGTCTAAATGTAATGAAAATTTCAGCACAATTGCAACGGGCTTAATTAATTCACTTCTAAACTTCACTCTCACCCTCTAAGTTACAAGTCCATGCTTCGGCAAAGTACAAAAGCAATTAAAAAGAATTCAACAGCCAATTAATATTCCACAAACTGCGGCTCTCGCTTTGAAGCCACGTCGTTTATTTAACAGTCAATTTGATTTCCGTGCTCAGGGCCGTTTCTTTTCGAACGACAGGTATTTAATTTTCTCTAAAATGCTTTGCCAAGAAACTCAGTTGAGATTTAGTTTTATTCCTATATCTATTTAAAAAAAAATGGTGGTTCCAATTTTTTTTATAAATATTACTAAAATTCTTATTAACCATTCCCAATAAACTTAAACTTGTGTTGGTTCACGTCAATAACGTCTGAATACATAGACTGTACCCGAAACCATTAAGCTATTGCCGCTACCTTTCTATACTTACAGTTTACGTATATAATCCCCTGCTAAGTTGTGCGAAGGAAACATTTGTCATTTATTAAAATAAGCTCTAAGGTCTTTTATTTATTGTCAAGTTAATTTGATCTGAAATAAATGTTTTCTTTTTGTACTTCCAAATATAAATCTAAAAAAGGGAACTGAAAAATATAAAACCGAAAATAAATGCAGATGAAAAAACAGCCAAAGAGAAACGAAATAAATGATACCCTTCATGACATTGTAACACGTTGGCATATTTCATTGTGTGCGAAGCGACGCCGTGGAAGAGTAGAGTCTAAAAATGAGAACGCCAAATGCGCTAAATTGTGATTGATGTCGGAATATACGTTTCCTGTGCACTTTATTCGGTTATTATTTGATTTTTTTTTTATTAGAGACACAAAAATAATTATAAGTAAAGCAAAAAACTACGCTATTTAAAATGACTTAGTAGTCAATCAAGGTTTAATATTGATTACTTAGTGTACCGCTCACTGAACTAACTCATCCATTTTTACAGCGATCAGAGTATTGACAAGGTTGTCAACTGTGACAGCTTAGAAAACTTTGTTAGCTAGTTGAACGGAAAAAGCGCACGCGTTCGCCCACACCGTTACCAAAGGCAGTTAAGGCCTATTAATAATCAAAGCCAGTAAGACCGCCGAGGACAGAGGTACGTGGAAGAGCGTAGTTAATCCAACGATGAACACATCCTCTCAGTAAAGGAGGCGCGGGCGGCCATGCGCGAGCGCTTATTGGTTCTCCTGTCGTACTATCCCCGCGAACCCATACTCGTTTCTGGTACAGTCGCTTTCTAAATTTTATGTTAATTAACTTTTGTTTTCTGTTAATTTTTATTGCCTTTTATAGTTTGTTTTTATTTTACTAAGTTATACTGTATAGTATATTTATTTGTGATTTTAAATAGTGAATATGCCAATATATAAATAACAAATAAAAATACTTTATTCGTAATTTGTAGTAATTAATAATTACGTGCGCAACTGTACGTGCACATAAGCAGCTATCCCTTAAACGTTTCGCTCAGCGCTAGAGTTATTTTCCCCCAACTCTACTAGCCACGATGTTCAGCGGTGAAGAAAACGATTGTGAAGAACTAGCTAAGCTGTTCATCTTTATGATATTATTGGTCAGAGGTTCGAATCCCAGATAGCTGGTACCAATAAGTAAGTATAGTAAAATCACACGCTGAATCTTTTTCCGTCACATATGTCCGTTTTTTTTTCACATAAGACCTAATAATTGTTAATGTGCCAAACAGTGGTTCTATATAAGCTATTAATCTTTAAAACTTCAGAGAAATTAATTCTTTAGATATCTTAATAGACGGAACTTGTAACTTTAAAAAAGGGGGCCAATACACATTTCAAATGAACATTTTTATACAGCTCTCTCGTTGTACAGTTCGTATTGAGTGAATGAGTTCGCAATGAACGTACCTCGCATACTGCCAGAGAGCATTCACTGTTTGATAACAATTCTAATTAATGCACCATTTCAGATCAACAAATTTCAAGGATGCGTTATTGAAACATAAATTAGTTTCTCGTTCTTTCATACTTATTATGATGTTTGAGTTTTTCTGTGAAATTAGAACGCATGTCTATTCGATTCATATCATTTACAAATCCTTCTGTTTTTATAGGAAAAGAAACTGCCACATTAACAATCAATACCGTTAGAACTATGATATTTGTATATTTTATGAATTATTATATATAGAATAGTTCTTTATTTCATTTTATAATCTTAGTTTTAACAATATTATTATATAAAGTAAAATACAGAAAAGAATACAAAAATATAAAAGCATTATGAAACCTTTTTTTCCACAAGGCGAGGTTATGTGGGGTTTTCACCCCCTTAAACCTCCACGGCGGCTCTTCCTCGGTGCATGGTGAGGGGTTCCGGGATCTCCCGAGGAACGCACCGGTGCCCCTCTGCACTGTGCTCTTAGGAGAGCACGTCCCGGGGGAGAGGTTACTCCCTCCCCCTCTGTGCCCTCGCAGTGCAAGGCGACACGGGCCAACCGATGTTGCCTTCCGGGTCTACTTCAGCGGAAGACAAAGGCCTTGTCGCCCAGTGAACCCGCGGCCCCTTTTAGTCGCCTTCTACGACGACAAGCAGGGGGGATACCGTAGTTTTATTCTACGAGCCCAGAACTACAGGGCTGAGCATTATGAAACCTAACCCAGAGGGCCGCCGATAGCGAAGCAGGGCCCAAGCAACCTTTAGTTAGAGCGAAATCGAAATAAACCTCTTAACGATGCGTCCAGTCTCCAGGAATACCTCCTATATCTGACCTTGACCCTTCCATCTAGCCATAGTCGTGTAAGGTGTTTTTCAAGACTTTTTGCTATAAGACTGTTCAAAGAAACGTACAATGATCGTCGAACACAGATCCCATATGGCGGATGTCATGAATTGCAAGCAATTTCAATTCAAAAATCAGTTCAATTAATAGGAAATTGTATAATTTAATAACGCCATTTATTTAAAATTAAAAACAATTTTTACAAAAACGTCATTGAAACAGACCGAGATGGTGTTAAACAATACATTTTTAAAGGTAAATAAAAACACAATTTACCAGCAAGAGCGGAACTGAAGCGGTTACCAGATAACGAGCGACGATCCAATTTACAGCGATGTTTTAAAGTTAGGCTTGTATAGACGTTCCTGTTAAATCGATCTATACTTTATAAAATTGCAAGAAAAATTTCATCTCTAAAATACAATTTCATTTTATTGATAGTCTTCGATTCGCTTATGTAACTGTAATGTATTTTAAACGTTGAAATGTTAAATATTTTAATTGTGAATTATTATATACATAATTAAATGTAGATTAAAATGTTTGTAGGAGTGAGGGTATAATTAAAGTTTACAGCCTATTAGGAGAACGCTTCCGAAAACGAAGATGGACGATAGTACTAATGACACCTTTGATGAAGGGACGGGAAAAAATCGTACCTGATTTTAAAAAATCATATGTTTAAAGAAAAGCAATGAAACACAAAGTCGAAGACAGCTGATGCGCAGGTCAACGAACGCGGAGGAGCGGCGGCGCCAAAGAAGCGGGAAGAATTCTTTTATCAGCACCGCGATAGAAATTTTGAGAGAATTTTTTCTAAGACATGAAGATTTCGTCACCATTTTTTCCTTCAACGCCGAGCGCGTGATAAATCGACAATAAAAATTGCAACAACCGATTCTATTGGTGTCGGAACCCGGGGATCGAACTCGGGTAGCGAGCGTGCTATGCAACTTGCGGCGACCACCACTGAGCTAACATGGCTCTAATGACGGTAGCCCGTAAAATATTACTGGACATTGGAATACGTTTAAACTAAACACATACCACAAAGGTGCTTGTTGTGTAGACTGGAATAGATCAAGTCACTGAACTAGCATAACTAGCCATTGTGTTCACATTCAAAATCAACTGTAGCCAGCGAACTGAGAATACATAACTCATACAGAATGACATCACATGAATGCAAAACGAAGATACAACTAACATGCTATTCAAGCGTGTAGCAAGATATTTTAAGTCTATTAGATTTATTATAATGATTGTAATTAAATAAAAACAAATGACTTAATGGCTAAAAATATAAAAATAATGTTCGAGTTTGCGATCTCATGACCAGTGTGCATTATGGCCAAATATTTGAATCGCAACCTTCCTTATTAAGTTCCTTGTGTATAACAATTCTCCCTCTCTCCGTTCGCCTCGCCCTACCCCACTCTTCGTAACGCATTCACCAGCTTACTCCCAAAGTCAAGAGTGCATAAAGAAGTTTTAGTTCAAAAGTTAAATGGACTCGAGAGATCATATTTTAAAAAATTGTATTTAATGTTTTTATATAATCTTCCTTTTGCTTTTATGTACAGAGTAAAAAATCTATATTCGTCGTAAAAAAGTTATTAGTTTTTACCTATAATGCTAAGTGTTAATTAAATATTATTTAAACCTATAGAATTAAGCGTAAATATAAATATTAAGGTATAAATAGATGTGATAGAACAATTTTGAAAAATAAACTTTTTTGTACTTTCAGAAGAAGTGCTTAATTATCGTCAAATGTGCCCATACAAAGTCCTGATATAATAAAATATATGGTAATGGCACAAGCTTAAGAGTTCTGTTTAATTTATAACAAATAAGTCTAACGTCTTACGCAATAAAAATATGCAAAATTTTTCTAAATAACATGCCATATTGCGAGGTAAAAACTTAAACAAGCAGCAAGGATACAGCATCGAATAAACCCCACCGGTCTCTGGTACATTCGCGTTAGAAATGTTTAGTACGTCTCGTGTCAGTTTGTGTGGCGGGAAACATTTCGAGTTCGTGTATTGTTTTGTTAGAATTTGTTCACTTAGTATACAAAGTTCCTATTTATGTTTTACAGAATGTCCACAGATGTACAATTCAAATAAACCATAAACGACCACTTGTTAATTTAACTTTAGTTTAAAAGAACTATGTTTGAAATGATCTTCTATTAAATCTCTATCCACATTTCTCTTGGCTTATACTTAGATAGCTTTTATGCCAGCTGAGTTTTTTTGTACATAAGAAACGTCAAATACTTAAATTTTCGAGGAGGCGAGTGCCACCGTTCTGGGCTGAAAAACCAAAAAAAAAAAGATATATGGTTCACCCAGGTTGAGGGCCAGTTTGCCATCCGGAATTACAGCCGGAATTACGTCATCGGCCATCTCGACCAGAAACATTGTCGCGAGGTTAAGAACATTCATCCTCCAGCAGTCAACCGCTATGAAAAACTTAAAACCGAGTTAATCAGGCGACTCATCACATCAAGGTCAGTCAGTCAGTCGAGTCATCTACAAGGTTCACGGGAACCTCGCAGGTACGGGCCTCGGGGTGTTACCCCATTACCCGGGTTATCAGCGCAGGGGGCAACTGCTCCCCTGGTCTTGGGTACCGTTTTAACGGATTTTTTAGGAATAACTATTTTTACGTCGGGGCTAATCCCTCAAGCGTCAGCCGCGACGAATCTATCTTCTACGCCCTCCCGACCTCTCGGTCTCGATTGAGACGGAGGTCGAGAGGGGGGGGGGGGGGCTACTAGTTCAAAAGCTCCCTAGAATAGGGGAATTTGAACCTACGGGGCACGCCGGGAGGACGCGCGTGTTGCGGGACGAACCCGCGCAGGTGTTCGTGCGGTCCGCGCGGTCGAATAAGTTACGAGCTAGTCTTGTGACAACATCAAGGTGTAGGAGAGACGAAGTACGTCTCTTTACTTAACTTCCATCAGGAACATTACGCACACCAATCATATTGGCGCAACGCGAAATTGCTTAGCAAATTAATTACGTAAAGCCGACCGACCGTACGCCCGCGTGGTTGACAGTTGAAGTGTCGATTTTCTCTTTTACCATTGCAGGCGTTTTACGCTGTCAGTGGTCAATCCGCGGATGAGATTATATAATTTAATATTATAATAAATAGGTACGCCATAACGGTAACGAATTGTTACCTCACGTCATTTCATAAATTCAAAAGTTCATTTGGAATAGATTTTTAAGGTTTAACTTTATTCTCACTTAAGACATTACCAGTAATTTACACGAGAGCATTATATAAACAATAAAGACAAACAATAAGTTCGCTATAATATAAAGTAAGGAATCACCTATATTATATTAACCAGTGTTGAGAAATTTAGCACTGTAACGCACTAAGCGTACATACCTTCTTGGCGAGTGAGTATACATTATTTATAAACATTATGCGACATAAAAGAGAGCAGTAAAGCGGTTCGACTTAAAATCTAACGAACGCGATTTAGAATCCCAGTCGGCTTGTACCAATGAAACTGTGAATTTGTCTGGAATAAAAGGACTACAATCTATCTCTGTGGCAAATTTCATCCAGATCTGTCCAGCCGTTCAGGCGTGATTGAGTAACCAACATCCATCCAAACTTTCGCATTTAAAAAATAAATATAAGATAAGATTTAGTATTTCATTAGCAATGGAAGAAAAATGTTTATCATGTATATGTATTACAATAAAAAAATAGCATTTATCATTTACCTTTGCTTTTGTTAGCAGTAATGTTTGAAATTCATCACTGGCAAGTTTATGCCAAACATGTGAGTTCGATTCAACAACGTCCAAACCAGAGCTGAATGGATAGCATTGAAGTTTCGAATAACGCCAAAACATGGAATTGTTCGTGATTGCTAGCTTGGAAATGGAATAGAACATTATATATTTCGTGAAATTGAAGAAAAACATTTTTGGGCAGTGTAACATGAATTTTTGCAACAAATAGCAATGAAAAACGATATTGTATCTTTTCTCATTGACTATTTTTTACTGTTGACATAAACAAATTAACTGAATAGTAGGAAGTTATCTTCTTTCTGTTCCCTACATAAAATGTAAAACATAAAATAATGTAGGCAACAGAACTAACAAGGATTCCAGTAAATAAATGCCAAATGGTCAGAATGCATAATTCTTATTTGATACTTATTTGAAAGTGACGTCATTAGTCTTGATTGCAAAACAGAGAAAACTTTTGCATACGATTTTAAGTTAAAATATATATATTTATTTTAATAAGTTCAAATATATATGTAATATAGTGTAATAAATAACTTTTGAAGCACATGTTCAAATTTCGTAAACACATTTAATGTTGTTGTAACTGACCCATAATTTTCATAGCGTTACGAGTAGTTAAACTTCGATTCTGACCCCTATAATGAAAATTACACAGGGCCGAGGTTGGAAGTCAAATTGACTGAAGAGGTTAAACAAACGACGCGGTTAGAGAGTGGAAGCTCTCCTCCGTTGAATATTAATCGGTTACTGAATACGCTTTTATTTGCTCTCGCTTTAGAAGCGGAGTGTTGGCCCTTACAATAAACTTACACTCGACATGACCCACCTAAATTATATGGTGTTTTAATACAGTTATATTTTATTTAAATCGATGATTAATAAAATAAAAATGAGCTCTCACATCCTTTTAATTGTAGTACAGTAAACAGAGACAGCAATCGTCATTCCTCACCGAGATTTGACGACAGATGATTTTTGCAACAAATAGCAATGAAAAACGATATTGTATCTTTTCTCATTGACTATTTTTTACTGTTGACATAAACAAATTAACTGAATAGTAGGAAGTTATCTTCTTTCTGTTCCCTACATAAAATGTAAAACATAAAATAATGTAGGCAACAGAACTAACAAGGATTCCAGTAAATAAATGCCAAATGGTCAGAATGCATAATTCTTATTTGATACTTATTTGAAAGTGACGTCATTAGTCTTGATTGCAAAACAGAGAAAACTTTTGCATACGATTTTAAGTTAAAATATATATATTTATTTTAATAAGTTCAAATATATATGTAATATAGTGTAATAAATAACTTTTGAAGCACATGTTCAAATTTCGTAAACACATTTAATGTTGTTGTAACTGACCCATAATTTTCATAGCGTTACGAGTAGTTAAACTTCGATTCTGACCCCTATAATGAAAATTACACAGGGCCGAGGTTGGAAGTCAAATTGACTGAAGAGGTTAAACAAACGACGCGGTTAGAGAGTGGAAGCTCTCCTCCGTTGAATATTAATCGGTTACTGAATACGCTTTTATTTGCTCTCGCTTTAGAAGCGGAGTGTTGGCCCTTACAATAAACTTACACTCGACATGACCCACCTAAATTATATGGTGTTTTAATACAGTTATATTTTATTTAAATCGATGATTAATAAAATAAAAATGAGCTCTCACATCCTTTTAATTGTAGTACAGTAGCGCAACATTATCAATCGATTTCGTCGGAACTATGATATATAAATATTTTATGTATTAGTATATTTAATGATAAATTATTTATGTACGTATATTTAGTTTAGGTTGTCAATTATATGAATAGATTTGTTATCTTATTTGTATTTCTAACGCCATCGTCCTGTTTTGTTCATATGTTTCCTGTCCATACACAGGTTGCCTGGAAGAGATCGCTCTCAGCGATAAGGTCGCCCATTGTACAACAAACTGTAAAACCTTACTTATGTAATGCCTTTTGTTTGATTTTGGTGTACAATAAAGTTATATCTATCTATCTATCTATCTACAGTAAACAGAGACAGCAATCGTCATCTCTCACCGACATTTGACGACAGGTGATTTTTTTGTATATTATATTTATTTATTTTATTTTTGATTATCACACAAAGTAGATGGTACAGGCTGCATTTACTTATAACAAATACATTGTGATCGTCATTGGGTAAAATTATAGATAATAAATATCCTATGCTACATACGAAATACTACAAATCAAAATGTCAAACTGTATAGGATATATTTATATGATAAAATTTCAATTCCAAATATGATAATATAGATATAATAATATATATGAGATTTATCGTGCTCTCCTAAATAGCTCCATATTAAAGGATATGCAAATGTCACTAATTTAATACGATCATTCTGTGACAGTTCGGGTGTCATTTCGATATAGATCCGAGTTTTTCCGAAGGAAAATAATTTCTCACTACATCTATAGCTGAAAATGCTACAGCGCCGGAGTAGTCTATCCGAGATCATCTAACGCTGGACCTTCGGAACCAGTGTAATTGTAAAAGGTTACCGGCGCAAAAAATAAGAAACAAAAAGATTAAACTCAGATTAAACAAAGCGATATTTCTATATATGTCTAGATATATGTATGTATATAAATGTAATTATATACACACCATATAGGAAAGATTTCCATATGTTTTTTTTCGTTCGCACAACGAGCTATGGAGAGGACTATGCTCGGAGTATCTCTACGAGATCAAATCAGGAATGAGGAGATCGGTAGACGAACGAAGGTAACCGACATAGCTCGCCGGATAAGCAAGTTGAAGTGGCAATGGGCAGGGCACATAGCGAGTAGAACAGATGGCCGATGGGGCCGAAAAGTTCTCGATTGGAGACCACGGACCAGCAAGCGCAGTGTGGGACGTCCACCCGCAAGGCGGTCTGACGACCTCATAAAGGTTGCAGGACGCAGCTGGATGAGGGCCGCTTACAACCGGTCCTTATGGAAATCGCTGGGGGAGGCCTATGTCCAGCAGTGGATGTTTTACGGTTGAAATGATGATGATGATGATATTCTTTTTAATTTTGTGTACAACTTAAAGAATTCGTCAATTCGAGAAAATTCACTGAAATAAAATGTAACAATTTAAAATATCCCAAAAGGTAAGTAAGTTTATTTATGCCTTGTTCAATATTAAAACATTAATGTCTCCATTTTCCATTCCATCAAAACGTCTTGATGAGAATTTAAACCTTTACCCTTGTTTGTTAACCACCAATCTAGTTTATTTATGTTGAGTACGAAACAGTGTTCTTGAAGGCTTTGTAAATAAAGCAACTTGAATATATGTAGAATGTACTATAGAAATATTTTTTTATTTCCAGTATCATTAGGTGAAAGTTTACATTACAAAATTATTACAGATTTTTTATGTAAAAAAACTTACACGACTGTATTACTTCTTGGGAATAGTCAGAGGTAGGAACAAATTAACTCAACTTACAAAAGAACTCACTTAGACAAATATAGATTACACGTATAAGAACAGTCCATTGTCATACACAAAGCACAAGCATTTTATCAAATGTTTTCTATATACGAAAGACGGAGCAAGCCGACTGAGATTTGAACCCCGATCGTTAGCTGGTTAGTTTAACGGTTCTTCTTCTTGTTCCTCCTTATGGCTGAAGGTAGGTTCAACTCTGAGTCTTCAGCCCTGTAGTTCTGGCCTCTCAAGAATAAGACTACGGTATCTCCTGCATGTCGTAGAAGGCGACTAAAAGGGGAGACAAGGGTGGGGGCCTTTGTCGTCCGCCAAGGTGGACCCGGGAAGTAGGCGACATCGGCTGGCCCGTGTCGTCTTGCACTGCGAGGGCACAGGGGCGGAGGGAATAACCTCCTCCTCGGGAAGTGCTCTCTTTGAGCACAGTGCAGAGGGGCTCCGGTGAGTTCCACTAGATATCCCGGAGCCTTTCAACATGCACCGAGGAAGGGCCACCGGGGAGGTTTTAGTGTAAAAATAACCGCATAACCGCCGCTTTCCCCCCAGAAAGCGGGGTATCACTTTGAAGATTTCCTCCCTGTTAACAAAAAAAAAGTTCAATTCTGGGAACAGTCGAGCGTTTTCCCCAGGTGACGTAGTTCCTTGGTAATGGACATACTGCCGGTCCACTCTCGTATGTTTCGCAACCATGAATTCTTTCTTTCTGTCAACACATCTTTTGCCTTGAACACTTTGATATCAGTAATTCAATTGCTGTGCTTTACTCGTTGGATGAGACAGCAGAAATCCTTTGCAGTCGTACCATTCTTTTTTCTATTTTCCTATATTTAAAGGAGGCTCAGAGCTCTTTCTTTCCATAGGCGGTATAATCTTTAATATCCCTGACCGCTAGCTTGCTTTCTCCTTTTTCGATAATAAAAAAATAATTGCCTTTACAACACAATGTTGGAAACAATAAATAAATTTCATGACCATATAAAATAGGTCTATATAATGTTTTAAATACATGCAGCTAACACACTGTTAAATGTTTTTATTTAGCTGTAAATGGCCTTGATTCTATTAAAATCAGAATAGCAGTAATAGTAAATTAAAGGACTTAGTTTCTTTTTTAAGTTATAAAATAATTACGTTAATTTAGTAAATTACAAAAAAAACTGTTAGGAAAAATATATTCTATTTCTTAATTATTATTTTTGACGTGACAACGTCTTATGAATTGATGATAGAGGGTGGCATTGTAGCGTTACGATCGTGTCCCGCTGCGCTAGAGCCGATAGTAACCGATCATTCACGATCGATGTACTGCATGTATGAATAATATTTTGCTTACCCAATCATCTCTCAATGTTACCGTAACCAAAGAATATGATATTATTCCAACAATATGAACAGTGACTCACTTCACAATAGTCCTTAATATGTATATATAACATGAACAAACATAATATTACAATCGGATAATTGAGGTTATAGCTGTAAAAATATCTGGATTTAAAATCCCTATTTTATTGCCAAGTAAAGGCCGTGATAGTATTTTCGTATCTGAACCTGATAGGTCATAAATTGGCCTATAAAATGAATAGGGCTCCAACAAAAACATTACGGTAAATAAAATATAGATAGAAAATGGAAGTCAGCCTTTTATATTTAATATCATAGCTTTTGTGGAACACCTTGTACACAAACTTTGTGGTTCAATAAGACTTATTGAATACAAAATGGAAAATATGCTCAACGCTGCATGATTTAATATCTCCTTCCCCCCAACCTCGTTTTCCATCAATCATCAAGTTACACAGGCGTTGCGTGTCCATTCTTTTGTTATATACACACGGACACATCGACAAAGCATTCGCCTTTCATTACACAAACAGCAAAAGACTGAAATAATTTGTCTGTGTTGGTCTCTTTCCAAGATTGCTATAGTGTGAGTGTTACAGCCATTTTCCAATCTAATACGCAATACACGCACTAGCTTCGTTTTTTCTTTTTAATGATGATTGGACAGAGAAGCTGGCCTTCACTGCTTCACTGGATTGAGTGGCATAGCTCTTAGGTCGCTTAGCTTGAGGTCGCTTAGCTTGAACCGCTATCGCTAGTAACTTGACACAAGGGTCCCCCCCGATGAGGGGTAACCTCGGCTGCGAGAATTAAGCAATTCATTAATGTGTGTGTAGGTATGCTTATTTGTAGATTACGGTTGTGGATGATATTACGATTCGAAATCTTGATGTTACTGAAACCCAAGACGTGCGTTTCAGACGTCCATTTGTAATTTTTCATCATTTCCCTGATTTTACAATTTGACCAATATGTTAACGCTTAGTTATCTTAAATGTGTTTGCGTATCTGTCTGTATCAGCTATACTAAACCTGCGGAGCACCGGGTTTATGTAGTTGGCAAATCTGGAGTTAATTAAACCATTTTGAATTTCGCACCCATTCCAAAAAAATGTCCTAAGAACGCGGCCCGCTACACCATGATTAACACGTGTTTATAACCCCTTGGAAAAAAAGATTCAGTACCACTGATATTAATGAGTGTGATATTTGTTTATTGTAGTAGTATTGGCAGTGATTTAGATATACCAGCACGTGCTAGGAAAACCATAGTCACTGACTCTTCGTACCGAAGCAAATAAGGAGAAATCGAGATAAGAATACAAATAGTATATATAAGAATAATAATTTGCAATAATATTAATATCCGTCTTTATTTTCCTTATCAGACCACGCAGAAACTATTTTATATTTACTGAAGATATACAAAATAATATCTGCTCTATATTATAAACCAAAATGTCGTATCGATAATTACTATGCTTAAGTTAAAGTTAAAGTTACAGCCTTTTTATATATATATAAAATATGTCCCACCGTTGGACGCAGGCCTTCTCTGTAAAGAGAGTAAAAGGGCATAGTCCGCCACACGGCCTTAGTGCAGATTGGCAGACTTCACATGCCTTGTGGGTTTCCTCACGTTGTTTTCCTTCACTGCCGAGCGCGTGGTAAATCAGCAAATAAAATTGCAACAACAAATTTATTGGTCAAATTCCCGGGTTGCTAGCGTACTATGCAACTTGAGCCAACCGCTCGGACGCTGGGCTTTTTTTTTGTGAGGAATTCTTCACAAAGATACCCCGCCTTCTGGGGGGAAGGCAGCGGTTATGTGGGGATATTACCCACTAAAACCTCCCCGGTGGCCCTTTTCTCGGTGCATGACGAGGGGCTACGGGATCTCACGTGGAACGCACCGCAGCCCCTCTGCACTGTGCTCAAGGAGAGCACGTCCCGGAGGGAGGTTACTCCCTCCTCCCCTGTGGCCTCGCAGCGCAAGGCGAAACGGGCCAGCCGATGTCGCCTTCTTCCCGGGTGGTGGACGATGCAGGCCCCCACCCTTGTCGCCCAGTGAACCCGAGGCCCCTTTTAGTCGCCTTGTACGACAGGCAGGGGATAGTAGTCTTATTCTTGAGAGCCCAGAACTACAAGGCTGTATAGTGACCACGGAACTCTGCTTAGAGCACCGTAATCATTAACAAAAATAAGATTTGAAATCGGACCAAAGACCGGATTGAGGGGTCGGACGCTGGGCTACCACAGCTCTAATCTGCTATGCTTGTAATGGTGAAATTAAAATATGGCTTGAGGTTCCCTCGCGGGCACCTTTGTACTATATTACTCAAAGTAGAGGTTCAGGCAGCACTTTAAGAACTCGGCTAATGTGAAACCGTTGGTGTTGTGAAAGTTTCCGGGCTACCGACATAAAATATAACCGGAAAAAACTGGTAATAAAATATACTCCCAATTTAGCACGTCGACTAATTATTAGTGAAGTAATCGAATTATTAATGTGTGGATATTTTTGGATATAGGAAAATAAATGTAATACTTACAAAGTAGTACGAGATTTGTTTTAAAACTATAAATATTAACTTCGTGTAGAAGGTGTAGAGGTGTAAAACAACGATTTATTTTATGTCCACTTTTACAATAAGTTACAGATCTTATATTTAGTTGCAGAATCAATCTACAAACATTGTTTCTGCTGTGAAAAGGAAAATTGAGTAATGTCATATTGAGCTTAAAAATATTTTTCCAATACGACGTGAGGGAAATATCGAAAGCGGTGCGTAAGTAGGCCGTTAATCCCACCCATATTGAAATATCTGCGACAGTGTTTACGAGGGATGGATGATCCGTTTTTATTGAAACATCGTCTTGCATGGAGATTGGCAGAAAAAGCGATGTCAGGGGAACGATCCACATAATAGTGTTTACTTATACCCTTTTTATAGGAACGGAGAGTACGGTACTTGTTTTTGAAACGTGTGTTGATTCCGCCAAGGAACAAGTATCATTATTAACGTCGAGAATTTCTATTTTCATTTCAACAGTTATCGGACCAGATTTTCTGTTAATGTATTAGTATAAGACAAACATACAAAATTTCATACGTCGCGCATTTTTATACCTTATATTACAACTATTTTATAGGAAACGAAGTTAAAGAGTATGCGGCTAACCAGATGTTAAGTGATCACTGCCGCCCGAAAAAACCTACAACTTCCCTACATTTGTAGGAAAGCCTATATCCATTTTACTGGCCCGGCGCAACGTAGAAGCATATTTACGTCGACTTGAAGCCCGTGCTGGGTTATGTCAAGTCTTGGCACCCTTAAGCCCTGTAGTTCTGTGTTCGTTAGAATAAGACTAAGGTATCTCCTGCCTCAGTCTCACTGGGTGACAAGGATGGCCTTTGTCGTTCGCCAAAGTGGAGCCGGGAAGAAGACGTCATCGGTTGACCTTGCACTGCGATGGCCCAGGGGGGGAGGGATTTCAGGCCTAGGGGAACCTCAGCTTGTACTGTACTTTATTTGCGATTTCTCCGAGTGTATATTGGTATAGGGACACAATAGATTTCTATGGAAACTTTTGCAGCTAGGCCATAAAAATAGTGAAAGTATTATCAGGTGTCTTTCTACGGCCACGATCAACCCATTAGGATTTTTGGTTTTCTTTTTATATTACATTATTTTGCATTTAGGAAAATATATCGGAGTGTATTTTACCGCGTGACCAAGTTGACCCGATGTGAAACATTATTTACTTCTGCGTAACGTCACTATCAAATGACTATATGAATAGATATCCTCATTGTGGCAACAAATACTGCAATACTTTTATTAACTACTAGCGTACCCAGCCCGCTTAGCTAGGCTAGATTTTGCTTTATTTTATTAAAACAATAAACTTACATAATTAGATATTTAATTTAACTCTCACAATATATTAAATTATCATTTCTCTCTGTATTCACTCTCTTCTCGAGCGGGTGAAGATCATTACCTACACCCATGTGCATATGAGTAAATACAATATAATTCTTACAATTTATACAAAAACATATCGGCCTCAAGTTAATGTCAGAAATAAAAGTACGACTTATGGCATGTTTGACAGTTCAAAAAGAGGAGTGCTCCGATCGTCACCAAACTTTACACGATTACTCGTCAGATCTATCTGAAGATTCCCTGAAAGTTTCATTGAGATCGGTCCAGCCGTTTCGGAGCCTATATGGAACATACCCACACACTTTATTTTTTATATATTTATTTATGACTTGATCACATTTGTTGTAATACATTAAAAATAATCATCTTACGATTCACTTTTCATTTAATTTTTAACCAACACATAAAAGTAAATCAGATGGCTTGGTTGTACACAAACAACTATGTTTTCCGTTCAATTGACGTTAACGGCGACGGACAAAGTAATGGTTCGTTAATTCCCATATTGCACAACATTTCTATCGATTTATAGAGCATTAACGTTAGCTGTGCAATAAATTGAACTTTGTTGCCTTAACATTATAACTAAATCATATCTTAAAGAATCCATAAAATTATTACATACAATATTAGGAGATATCCTTCTTTTTTTTGTTAACGGGGAGGAAATCTTCAAAAAGATACCCTGCCATCTGGGTGGAAGGCGGCGGTTATGTGGGGTTTTTACCCGCTAAAACCTCCCCAGTGGCCCTTCCTCAGTGCATGGTGAGGGCCTCCGGGATCTCCAGTGGAACGCACTGCAGCCCCTCTGCACTTTCCTCAAGGAGGGCACTTCCCGGAGGGGGGAGCGAGGTTACTCTTCCCCCCTGTGCCCAGTGCAAGGCGACACGGGCCAGCCTATGTCGCCTTCTTCCCGGGTCCACCTTGGCGGACGACAAAGGTCCCCTTGTCGCCCAGTGAACCCGAGGCCCCTTTTAGTCTTCTTCTACGACAGGCAGGGGATACCGTACTCTTATTCTTGAGACCCCAGAACTACAGGGCTGATTAGGAGATATCCCAGTGTGAAAGTTGTATTTTGCTGAATTTAATTTCGATCTACGCAAAATGAGCTCACATTTGAGGTTTGCAGGAGTTTGTTTAGTCTCAGGTTTTATTTCAAATGTAAAAGGAATCATCAAAGTCGATTTGACCCAGTCCTAAGTTATGAGGTAACAAAAATTAATAAAAAGAAAAAATGCAAACAGACTAATTGACTACCTCTTCCTTTTTTGAAGTCGGTTGAATAAGAGAAAACAAAGACAAACAATCTCTTCCAAACACCCTCATAGATTTTTACACTAAACATTATAAACTAGTCTAATAATATTATCAATACATCATAATATGTGAGTATATTTATTATTGTACAAGAAAGCGTTGTAGAAGATTTGGAAAGACACTTTTTTTTAAATTTCCATGACAGTAAACGTATGCAATAAATTACCACAAACCTCGTATATTAATTACAAAATTTCCGTCCCCTGGCATGGCTGGCCATTAACTTTGATTCATCGTTTACAAAAAAGAGTCTATTCCTATCTGGAACGCCTTACCGAATGATATCAAAAAAATTCGAGAAAGAATATTTTTAAGAGATTAGTTCGTCTTCATTACTTAAGGCCAAATAACTATAGCTACTTCTATTTCAACATTTTCTCAAAGAGCAAAATATCTGGATGAGCTCTATAAAAAATGGCAATATCTCTAAAGAGTAATTTTATTTTAAACTAAATTAATTAATCCCTAATCTTTCGGAGGTGATTTCCGATTATACCTATTTTTTTTGCTTAAAATAGCAAGGAGCTTATAACCGAAAATATGCTAAAAATCCCTTCCTTGTACAACCCACGCAACTAAAAAATACAGATGAATTGAAAACCACTTTTTTGAAGTTGGTTTAAAAATGTCAGGAATCACAGTGGCTGCAGGTCAGTTGCTGAAACTACAGTCCAGCCAGTAAGCCTACCAATATCACAATCAGCAAGCATGATTATATACGATTTTTAGAAGTTCCCTGACATATCTTCGGAACCCGAGGATCTTTTTTTGTGAGGAAATGTCTACGCATATCCTTCCGTACGGTTTATGTCGGCCTCGCACCAACTAAAACCCCACGGTGTACCTCTCGTGCCTTTTACAGGAATTACGGGAACGCTTTCGCACACTACCGTATTTCCAACGGCGACGGCTCTTGATGAACCCAAGCTGGAGCTCTCCATCACTTCTACATACGGAGCGCGCAGGAGCCCTGCACGCGCCTTCCCGTCCTATGGTCCTTTCAAATCTTCAAAAAGATCCTGGGGGAATGCGGCGGTTATGTGGGGTTTGACCCACTAAAACCTCCCCAGTGACCCTTCCTCGGTGCATGACGAGGGGCTCCGATATCTCCAGAGGAACGCACTGTGCTCAAGGAGAGCACTTCCCGGGGGGGAAGTTATAACGCGAAGGCGACACGGGCCAGCCGATAACGCCTTCTTCCCGGGTCCACCTTGGCGGACGACAAAGGCTCCCACCCTTGTCGCCCCTTTTAGTCGCCTTCTACGCAAGACAGAGGTTATCGTAGTCTTATTCTTGAGAGCCCATATATAACATAAACATGTGAATTTTATATGAGATCTTATCGAAACACTAATTCTTTCAAACGAAAAAATAATTTTTGAAATAGGTTAAAAAATATGAGTTTCTTAACGTTTACCATGGGCGCAGCTTTACTGTATATCCTTCATACTAGTAAGTACTCCGCGTACGTTAGTTTCATATAATGTAAACTACTCGTTCTCGACGCCGGCGGCGTTAGACTGTGGGTTTTTAATTAGTGCGTCGCTCGCGCCCATATCTTCAACATATTGTTTGCGCAAAACTATCCGTTGGTGTTTCATTAGGTACCTTGGCAGTATACGTATACTAGAGATAGAGCTGCTCGGTACGATGAATTACTTGATGCCACGACTATGGCTACCTCTATTTACGAGCTTACCAACTCTATTCATTCTATAGCACTGGTTCTTTCTTCTTCATAATTAAAAGGTCCAACTTCTTTTCAACTGTAGGGTTCAGGGCGGTGACAATCACGAAACATAATTATATCACATCACTCACTTAATAACTCAATCTAACACCGGTAACGCATGTAGCTCTACCTGTGTTATGGGCGACGATGCACACTTAAGATCAAGTGTGCCTTAAGCTCGTTTACCTCTTTCCCTATAAAAAATACATTCGAGGCCACATTAGTTTGCGGTCACTTTAAAATGAACCACAGAAACAGTCTTCTGTTTCAAGGTGGTAATAAAAGAGATTACAATTTATTGACTGCATAACTAGAAATAATGAAGCACTTACGCCATCAAACCAGATGGGTAGAGATTAATTATTCCATTTTGCACGGTCCTGGTACACCTCTCTGCATCTTGCACATCATAGATTTTCGCATACTTGTCTTAGACCTACATTATTTACCCCTTATGTATGTGAAGCTCCACATCATTTCAAAATATTTTACCTTTTTTAAAGACAATGAAAAATAAATGTAAGGCGTGGAAACGGAAAATTATAAAAGTAAACGTTTTATGATAACAGGCTTCGTTGAAAGTTTTACTTTTAGTCACAAATAAAGTCGAATAAAGGATATAAGATTGGGCTGCATATTTCAAATAATAACTATTGTCGCACGAATTTTAATTGTCTGGAGAGACTTGTCACGAAACCAGCGAAAACAAAAGAATGATGCGTTGCTAACTCTGTCCACGCTTGAACTAATTTTTCACTGTAGTGATGTATCACAGGGGATTGGTAGACTTCATATACCAAACATTTATAACATACATACCGTCTTCTACTTATGATATTTCCCACATTGTTAGCTGACTTAACGGTCCTAACACCAGGTTTAACTAACCTTTGAATACGAAACCTGGTTTATTAGTAAAGAACGCGCTGCTCATGTTTGAGTGACGAATCTTGAAGCGTAACTTTGGCGATATTTGCGAGGATAATGACTGATGGAGTTACGAATATACCGCCCTGGTTTACACATTCAAGTCTACTAAACCAATTGTGTGCAAAATGAACGTTTATTTGCTAGTTTTAGTAGTTTAATTCATTGGTGTCAATAGTTTACTGATGGAGTACCACTTGCACGCCAATCGTGTTAGTATTTGTTGAATTTAGACGATTGAATGATAAATATGACTGTAACATATCGGTTTCAGAATGAATCGGCCCTGGCGAATAGAATACTTGGGGCCCAGGAGTAAGCCACATAAGGTCCACAGTAACTTGAGCACATCATGCTATTATAGAAAATAATTTCTCTCAAACTACACAAAGATTATTTATTACTATTATATTAGAAATTTTCTTTACAATACTTCAAGCTTACCTCTACAAAAAACTGCACATTGCTGAACACATCAATGTGTGCGGATGGATGAAGCCAAGACACCCAAAGTTGTTAAAACGAGGGATCGCGATAGTCGAATATTATTTCTTTCTGCTTTTTGACATTGTTAGTTTGTATTGATATGAAATTAGTAGATTACGATTTTAAACCAATGGTAATTAAATTACAAATTTAAAATGAAAATTCAATTACAATAGAAGGCTTGGTTACAAAGTTCAAGGGAAAACATAAATATAAAGTTATATACACATATACTACATAAGGCGAAGGCGTATATACTTATATATATAGGGCAAGCGTCTATACAGATCAACACAGAGCTACCATTCATATCCATTACAGATGATTTTTTAATTAATTTATAGCAAGGGTAATAATTAATGAACGCAGTAATAGAATTGAATTTTGCAGAAGTTTAATTTCTACTCCATAATGAGACAGGTCTGAGGTTACCCTTAATAAATAAAAGCTAACTTGTTACGTTAATAAAGTTCAGAATTTCTCTTTTATGAACATTGCTGATTTTAATGATTCATTCATCTGAGTGCTGCCGCACACTTTAATTGACGCTAACTTAGATAGAAAATTCAACCTCAATATTTCTTTATACGTAACTTGTTAAGTTATAATTTAATAAAAAAAAATAAGTAACACCGCAAAACGCGGTCGAAATCAGGCAATAGCTGTTTGCGTATAGTTTAATGAACCGTGGTAGCTCAGTGGTCTGGAGACGCCTCGCATCCTGTGAACGCGAGTTCAATCCCGGTGCCAACACCAATGAATAAGTTGCAATTTAAAGTGTTGTGTTACGACACACTCGGCGGTGAATGATAACATCGCAAGGAAACCCACATGGTTAACTTATCTTAAAAATCTATATTTTTTATTTCAATGATATGTTAGAGTAATAAAATTAAAGTCCCTTACATAAACTATCATATCGTTAATTCATAACACAATCAAATGCAATATCGCTGAGTTTGATCAAGATAAACTGTTTTCAGCGCGTCGTAAACATAGTTGTTTATTGGCAATATTCATCAAAGTCAGCGTCTATTGCAGACGTTTTGGATAGTCCGCTTGCTCTCGATATTTTCTAATTAGTGTTGGAAAGTGACAGCCTAATGAACAATGTTTAAATTACATGAAGATAATGTTGATTAGTCTTCAATGATTATATAAATTTGACCTAAACATTGTTGAAGTTGTTCGAACGAAACTGGTTTGATAAGACAAAGATTTCAGAGACAAAGTTTAAAGTACAAGACTATAATCCGGCAACAAAACTTGCAGCTCCTCTGTTTTTGTGGATGTTCATGGGAAACAGCGATCACTTAATATCAGGTAAGCATTACGGGTCACCTAATCTTAAGCAGCCTTAAGCTTACGCCCGTTTGCCCCTTTACCTTTAAAAAATATATTTTATGCTTTACTTTATATATTACTAACACTGTACCTACAGTACTGTACAATATTTACATCGTAGCTCGTCTGTTGGAAAATAAAAGAGTTTAACGCGTTTATAAACTTCAACGGGATTATTCTTTGTTCTCTATCCTGCTAACAGTACAAATTATTTTCTGACGAACCTGCGCTAAAAATCCAGAGAAGCTGACCGCAATGGTTTTACCAGTTTCAAGAGAGAGGTGGCAGAGGTCTTATAGGTCGCTTAGCCTGAACCTCTATCGGCGGTAACACGACGCAAAGACCTCTGTTTGGACGGTTGCTGTAACCGGACGCCCTCGAACGTCCAATGCGCAACGTCCGAGAGGTACTACGTTCGGTTGTTTTATCGAAAGAATATCAAGACATGAATAATTATTATAAGCTTTAAATACCATATGGAAGAAATTATACGTGCATATTTTCCACGTAACAAATATATTAAACCATGTAACTTATTCACTAATCAGACATACATCAAATAGAATTAAACATAATCCGTCCTATGCTTTGACTAACAAGAAGATCGGCTGTTAATTAAGTGTACAGCTAATGTTTGGTAGAATACACATTGCGTTAATCAAATTAAATGTACCGGTATGAATAGTTTAACGCCTAACTTGTTGAATTACGCTCTTGTATCTTTCACATGCTTAATACGATGATACCAAAAGAGATGTATTTCCTTGAATATGGCAGGAAAGCTATTAAAAAAAAACGAATTACTGTTAACACCAATTACTTTTAACCCTAGCGGAGTAGACACAGATGGCTAGTCTATCGAGCTTTTTATTGAGTTTAATATTTCCTATGTTTGACTGTGATATTCTCTATCTTTAGGAATTCACTGGAGCCTAAAAGACATCAATAAAAGAATATGGGGTATTGATAATATATATACGCAGATGTATGGATGTGAATAAAGCGAAAGAGGTATGATAGGTTGGTACTAAATGGAACACGGTGATCTCTGCCTATCTCTTAATAATTAGCCTTAATTTCTTTTAAAAAATATATTATTTTATATGTCGGTGCAAAGACAGTATTCAATCAAAGTAAGCGACAGTTAATCCTACTAAATGCTAATTTAGATTTAATGCATTAATAAATATTATAATCTATAAAATATACTTATGAAATAAAATAAGTTAATAGACTGACTGATATAAAAGTACTTTTTAGTAAATAAATTTCGCAAAGTACATATTTTTGTACCCTACGTACCTTATATTAGTGACATCTTAGTATAGATTTGGCGTGGCGTTGTCTGTGGCTTTTCTTATGTTTCGGTCTATGACCCGATATTGAATATTGAATCGGACCGGGAGTAGTGACTTCACACTTGAGCGAACAATAACACGAATAAACAGGTGTGCGCGACATAATTTGAGATGTTGTGTTTGGACAATTAAAGTATGTGGACCTCTTCTGGGCTAACAAGAACTCAACGACGTCTTGAAGCTCTACTGGAATTACTTGTTGAAGCCGTAATGCTGAACAACAGCTGAGCTACGTAAGTTATTTATTATCACTCTATGTAATTTATTATTATCACACTTGTTGTTTTAAATCTTCCAGAGCAATAGGGAAACCTATTTATTGCATTGCCGGTCCCAAGCCCAGATAAAAGAGGATGGACAAGAATTCACTAATTTACCATTAGATGTCAATACTGCGGGTAGATCGATATTTACATTATCCGCTCAGATTTATTCGTCAATTCTATTTATAGATTTATTCACTATCTACCTATCCTGTCATATATAATATATGTACAATATTATTGTATTTATAAAAATAATAGCCCAATGGCTAAGTAACTGTACGATCTTATGGTCAAGGATTGGAAATCTAAACAGCTTGTAACCAATGAGAATGGTGAGAAGTTGGGTGTAGAATGACTGTCTCCGTCACAGCTTATATTTTGAAACGAAACAACCACGGGACTTAAATTGTAATCCGGCACACATTTTCAAATCATTACTACATTGTTTTAAGTAATTTTTATTAGTCACCTTATTTAGAAAATAATTTTAAGTCCTTTAGGCAAATTTACACGTAGCCATGTGTTTGTTAATTATACAATTTGAGTAGTACTACAGAGATACATAAAAGTTTAAAAAAATTATAAGCGAAACTTAGTTTGTATTCATTACGTAACGTCTTTCCTAACGTTGGGTCAGCATTGTGTTTAAACCTCTACACTTTTTTCACTAAAGGGCATACTTCCCGTTACAGCAAATTGGCCTTGTTAAGATTGTTACGGGGAGAGGCAATAATTCTGTATACAGCTTAAGAAGAAATCCGCGCCTTCGCTCCGGTGCGTAATATTAAAAATATCGCAGCCAGGACTGAAATTAAATTCAATTTCATGTTCCTTATTACATTCTTTATTGTTTTCTACATTGCTTTACTGTTTCAGCTTATTTGCATGGGGACTGTTCGTAAATAGCGGAAACATGTGTTAGGTTTTCGGTACTTTAAGAGCGATATAAATGGATTTTTTTTAAATGTCACAATAAAAAGAAGGACGACAGAGTAGAATATTACTACTGCAAGTGTCTATGAACTTTTAATAATAGAACTCAAGTTTTAAATTTTTTTAAAGAAACTTTTAATATGAATTATATTTATAAATTTTATAGGCTCTCCGGTCACTTTTCAACAAGTTTATTAGGTTCCATACGTGTGAGTGATTTTAGTACGTATTTTTTTCTCCTTAATATCCAAAACAAACACTCGAACTAAGTCGAACCGATTAGTCACTAGTCTATCACTGCTTTTATATATGCAGTGATTATATTTATTATTTATAATTTACCTAATAAACTAACAAATGTTACAACCCGCGCATGGCGGGTTTCCTTGCATTTCTTGTAGACGCTCGGTCGGAGGATTTTACTTTGACTTACCTTCCATTAAGGCCTCGGTCAGTGTTTCTGTCTGATTATATTGTGGATTATTTTAAAAGAAGATGATTGATTCTCAATTTAACATTAGGTGAGACCGACTACCTATATCCGATATACCTATAGACTACCTGCTTATAAAATATGATAAAGAAACAAAATAAAAAATTGACAATAATTGACAATTATGGTATCGTTAAATGTTTTGGGACTTTTTCTTCATTGAATACGAGTAAGACAAAATTTTCATGCCACTAATTGCTCGATATCCATTGAAGATAAGGCACAAACCCTAGACTCACAAACTAAGACCTACAGGCTATTTTCCCTACAGTTTTCATCAGATGAACGCTGCATAAATTTCGTTCACTTATTAAAATAAAATTCACATGGAATTTTGTTTTAAAAGTTTGAAAAATTTAATAATACCTCTTTAATAGACGAACAAGTAAGTCTTTTCTCTGTTTTGTACACTTTGTATTGATTAGTTAGTATAGTATATTATATTATATGATGAATTCATTACTTATAGTATGCAAGCAGATTTGTCAACCGAAAATTTTCCAATATTCAGATTTGTTCTCTGCACAATACATGATAGTCAATTAGTTTATTTGCAGAGCGGAGAAAGCAGGGTTTTACAATTTTTATTCATCTACTCTTTTAATTTTACGTTCCAACAAATTCAAATACTGAGCACCAATTATTCGTAATATCTGGCTGTAAATATATCACTGTTGGCGACATGAAGACAGGTCTCTGTGGGTTGGCTAGTGTCTATCAAATTTGCACGCTGTTGACACTGAGCCGTATCATGCATCTCCCTACCAAACAGTGGCATCGTTGACACGCTAGTGAAGCACGGCGGAGCACGCTCCACGGACTCTGCAACGCGCTCGTAAACGTGACATTACTACAGCTTGATATTCACAACATTATTTAATATCTGGGACAGTAAATATTATGCCAGATACAATTTAAACTTATTCTGTTTTTGGTATTATTACGTACAAACCGTCTCTTGCTACAAATTTTGTCGACATCGATTGTGACAAGATGGCTTACCAACATCGCATGTCATGTGAAGGATTGTGTGTGAATCGATTTTTTGTGTGTAAGTTTTTGCTTACCACCTTCTCCTTAAAAAGCGGGGTTTCTTCTCAAAATTTGACTCTCGATAAAGCAAAAAAATGGCATCAGTAATTTAAACTTTTGCTAAGAGTAGATTCATGTATGTGTTAATAATCGAATAATAGGTTTGAATTTATGACCTCTATCTAAACCTAGTAGCATAAGGTTATTATAGTTATTTTATTTTATATTTTTATTTATTTAACTTTTTTTTTTTGTTTACGGGGAGGAAATCTTCAGAAAGATATCCCGCCTTCTGGGGAAGGCGGCGGTTATGTGGGGTTCTTACCCACTAAAACCTCCCAGTGGCCCTTTCCTCGGTGCATGACGAGGGGCTCCGGGATCTCCAGTGGAACGCACCGGAGCCCCTCTGCACTGTGCTCAAGGAGAGCACGTCCCGGGGAGGTTACTCCCTCCCCTGTGCCCTCGCAGCGCAAGGCGATACGGGCCAGCCGATGTCGCCTTCTTCCCGGGTCCACTTTGGTGGAGGACTCAGGCCCCCACCCTTGTCGCCCAGTGAACCCGAGGCCCCTTTTAGTCGCCTTGTACGACCGGCAGGATACCGTAGTCTTATTCTTGAGAGCCCAGAACTACAGGGCTGAATTATTTATTTAACTTACTGTAACCTAACCTTAAACTAAGGTTCATAAAAGCGGCCTGTAGTTCTGGGCTCATAGAGTAAGGCTACGGTATCTCCTGCCTGTCGTACAAAGCGACTGAAAGGGTCTTCGGGTTCACTGGGCCACAAGGTTGCGGCTGTCGTCCGCTAAAGTAGACCCGGGAAGAAGGCGATATCGGCTGGCCTGCAGCCTTCCACTCTTGATCCCGGAGCATCTCACCATGCACCGAGGGCCATGGTTTTATTAAGTAGGAACCTCACATAACCAACAGCATTTTTTTTTGAAAATTCCCCCCGTTAACAAAAAATGTTTCATAAAAGCTGATATAATGCCTTATTGGCATTCTCTATCAGTCAACCGTGGGTGAGAGAGAAAAACATATTGGCTTGTGTACCAATAATAAAATCATAAGAAACATAACGAAATATTAGTATACAGCTATTGCCACACATAAATATACATGTATGAATATGTATATCAAGAGACGTTAATTATTGTTGTGATATCACTTTAATACTAATTAACAAGGTGCTTCAACAATGAGGGCTTTGTATATGCCAAAACTAGTTGGTAATTACTGACACAGCCTGGAGATACAAATGACAGTTCATTGTGTGCCATGACAAATGTTTATGTTGATACAGATAGTGCCGACTGGTGAATAAATATATCCTTTATCGCACCAAAATATATGTACAAAGGCGAATATTAATATAGCATTTTCTTCCTTCTGACGTTATACAAATTACTCGAAACCGCAGCAACCATACAATTACTGTAAAACAAGAAAAGTGCCAGAATTGTGTAAAAAAGAAAGTCCGTAATCTCTGCCTACCTCTTTGGGTGATTTATAAATTTTAAATTTAGAAACAAAACTATTTTACCTACAACAAAAAAATTATTGTAACAAATTTCCATTTTCTGTTTCTTAAGTATAAAAGCGATAACTTGCAAAATTTTTCACTTGATACATGGCGATAACGACTTGTCACGTGTGATAATTAGTAAGTTGTTGTTTAGTAAATTGTTGTCTCTGTCTACCCATCTGTTTACAAGGACGTCTGAGCATATGTTTATTATTATGTAAGAATCCGAGAAAGGCATATGTACCAACCGATCCGAAAGACTTGTAAGTTATTTAATAAACTTAAAATATTGGTACATTAAAAATATATAAAAATTTGAAGTGATAATTCCGCAAAATGAATTCAAGCCCTGAAAACGTTGTAGTATCCCACTGAAGTCAACACGATCTATGCCAACGCGGTCAAGTCTGACCAGTATTCATCAAACGATATTTAGTGTACACTACATAGGGATTGCAATTTCTGTACGCGGCAAAATGTAGCTTGCAACGAGTATCGAAATTGCGACCCGTCTCACCCACACCAACCACCCCTGCCGAGCTACCCACATATCGCACATTAGGCTCTACTGTATCGGAAAATAATAGCCTGGAACCTTTAACGTTACGACGTCCACCCTGCATGAAACACAGACTGAGATAATTATAATAACTTAACAGAATATAATACATTGTACATTTTTAAAAATTTATTAATCGTATACAAATATGAATAAAATTCACACACGAGAAGTTTAAAAATATTACATTGTATTTAAAATCCAGAAAATATGATGTAATATTATTAGATAATAAAACTTAATAACACAATCCTACTAAATGTTACTACTTTTACAGATTTTATATTTGAGATCCCTTTTTATTATTGTAGGTAACGATAACAAAATTAAATATAAAAATCTATGAATAGTAGATTTATTCAAAAACTAATATTTGCGTAAAAATGAGTAGTTGGTGTGGTGTACATTATAAACATATTTAATGATCGGCATATATCTAAAATACTTTACTAAATAAATATGCCAATGGCGCCTTCCCGAAGTGGCATATAAGTTAGTTTAGCATAAATTGTCCCAATAGTCTTTTGCCAATAAAATAGCTACCGACCGAGTCGCGGTTCGGCCCTCTCGGGCGCCCTCCGATCGGACTGCTAACTCGTAAAAATAGTAACTGTCCAAGCCGAGGTTACCCATCACCCTTGTGTCGAGTTACTACCTAATAGAGGTTCAGGTTAGGCGACCTAAGAGCTATGCCACCTCTGAATCCGGTGACGCAGTAAAGGCCGGCTTCTCTGGCCAACCTAGTTCGTCCAAAAAAAAGCCAATGGCGAAGCATTCTTCATAAAAGGTATGGTTGGGGGTTAAAATTCCAGCCGGCTTGAATTAATGAAATTTCGTTGCTTCGGCTCCGTAGTAATAAAGAAACACTTCATGCACATTGTTTTTCCCCGGTTGAGGTGATATTTTGATGCAATAATGGAAGCTCTAACTCTATTAATATCAAATTATTATTTATTTAATAAATGGAAAACAACGTAAATGGGTAAAAAAATAAATACATTAAATAACGATTATCAACAATTCGAAATGAAACCACTATAACTCTACGCTTGTAAATGAACTTTAGCTTCTGAAATAGAATTGCGCACAGTTTGAAAATCGAATTGACACACGGAGTTAAGCAAATGACGTGGTCAATGGATGAAGTTCGCTGCCCGACGAATACTAATTGAACCCAAATGTGCTCTTATTTGAACTTGTCTGCTGTCAATTCACAATATTATAAATAAATAAATGGAACCACTCAAACGAATCACCCGGAAGGTAAGCAAATCCCAGCATTTTATAATTTGTAAACATTGTCATTGATTCCAAATACTTCGACGTCGACGTTTCTTTCAAATACCACCAATCTGGTCATTTGAATGACTGCAAACGTGAGTGGCAGTGTTGGAAGAGGTCCGATACTTCCACTCACGTTTGCATCATAAACTTTTTCGCCTTTCATCATTCATATACATTCCTAAACCACTGATTAACGCTTTATCAAATCCAGTCAAGACATCAGACAAGGAATGAGTGCTTGATAGGAGCATCAAAGCACTTCTTCTTGCTTTTTTCTCTAACTCTTAATTATCTCTTAATAGTTTAGGGTATAGTTTGCATAACATAAGGTTAAAAGTTAAAGTTAGTTAAAGTGACGTGAACCATCTCCAAACTTTTATGATAATATCTACGGCATTGGTTTTACTTTCATTTTAATTCTACAATAACAAATCATCATACTGTATATTATAGTAGGGATTATAGTTACTTACCATGGAGTCCCCAATTAATAAAAATGAATAAGATCTGCAAATCTGGCGTTTAGAATATCTACTAGACTACTTTTTGGAAACTAAACATTGTTCATTGTTAGAAAGATAAAAATAGGTTTAAAAGAGGTCGTAATTCTGACCACATGATCAGGGAAGATAGATAGTATCGATAATGATCATGAAGATGGATGTGTTTATCTATTGACCGTAGGGATTAATTATCAACCAACACTATTTCAACTTGATTTTTTCTCGTTAGCTATCATTGCATGGTTTTAAATTAAAAATGTAAAATATTTGTGCAATTTCAAATACAAGTATTGCAAGCGAAACGCAGAGATCACAATTAATAAAAATACTCATGTAGTATTCAATTAGGAAGTATCTTTAATATGAAAAAACCTTTTTACCGAGTTAGACAGAGACAGCAGTCGCTGACTTGAGCATATAATGCGGCTATCTGGCATAGAACAGAAGAGAATGCCGGGTAAGAGAAGTTTTCTTTGTGGTCACGACCTCCAAGCGATAGAGATAAGGTAAGCCCGCCAATCAGCCCATCGACATATGCCGGGCACAAATTTGTATGACATCTACTTAAACACTATAAGTAGGAGTATATAGTTTTGTCTAACACGTTTTATTTTTATTTCAATTTTCTAGGTAAAATCGACACATATTCCTTATATTATGCTTTTTTCTTTATTTATTAGGGACTTGTGCCCTTTTGGGCATGTGAGCCCCATCATACCCTAACCTACGAACACACATCGGTCGCATGAAGCGAGAAAGAAAGTCATCAATGTTGTATGGCCATAGCCACCAGCTTCCTCACTCCCTCTGAGGTCGGATCAGACAGCAGCATTAAGAAAACACCCACATGTTGTTGTTATATTATCCTTTTAAAAATTAATACCATTATTTAAGTAGTAGACCACACAAGCGCATTCGGTCCATCTGCCCATCAAGATAGCTAGCTTTTTGACCCTAGATTAATTATATAGTTACTTAATGCATTAAATTTCTTATTATTATTTGTTGAATAACTATAACCTTAAGATCTATTAAAAAATTATCTTCGATGTACACAAAATAGTACCCGATACACGAAATAAACGAATGGGCGAAGACGTATGGGTTACATATTACGTCACCGCGCTCACGTCCCGGTTGATTCTGAAAGCCCCCTGTCATGCTGGATGTGGGACAACGATGATGTGTTGCTATTCTGCCGTTTAGATATACTTTACCACCTATTTGAAATATGATCTAAAGATTCATAATCTATCTGCCATTTTTAGAGATTGCAACATTATCACTATACATGTTCTTCCATACTTAAAATTCTTATCATTGTAGTTTTAAAAAAATATTACATATAGACATTTTATTTATTGGCATTATAATGAACAAACACATACAGACAAATATCATACTTTTAAAAAAAGTAAAATAAACAAATTAAAATTAAAGGAACGAGAGCAATTTCTTGCCTTTTATGCTTAACGATGTTTCACAAATAATCAAACTGATCGTTGATACTGGCTTAATTCTCTCAGATAAATGTTATAGTAAAGTTCTTATACTACGGTGCTCATATTATACTAATTTACCGTGTTTCTGATAACAGTACGATATCTATCATACAGTAGTTAAATTAAAATTATTGACATCAATATGTCAAGCAGAATGAACGGATATGATGCCAACAATGGACATGTGCTGTCGGGATGCGACAGTGCTGATCTTCAGCGGTGCCCAGGACTACCCTATATGCGCGCGCCTACCTTTGTATGGTATTTTTATAGTCTCTTAAAAAATATATAATACAATAAATATAATACGTGAGCCGTGGTAGCTCAGTGTCCGGGCGGTCGGCTCAAGTTGCATAGTACGCTAGCAACCCGAGTTCGATCCCCGGTGCCGGCACCAATAAATTTGTTGTTGCAATTTTATGTGCTGATTAACCACGCGCTCGGCGGTGAAGGAAAACATCGTGAGGAAACCTACATGTCTTAGAAAATTTTTCTACGACATGTGAAGTCTGCCAATCCGCATTAGGGCCGCGTGGCGGACTATGCCCTTATACTCTCTTTACAGAGAAGGCCTGTGCCCAGCAGTGGGACATATATATTATATATATAAAGGCTGTAACTTTAATACGTGTATAGGTAGTTATTAGATTTATGTATATCATATGCAAAAAAATAATAGATAATATTTTATTTAATAAATATACATAAAATTACACATATTGTTTATTTTTGTATAATATTGCAGCAATGGACTAGCCATAACAGTCCTAGAACAGATAACCGTTGGGGGAAACGAGATCTTGAGCGAAAACCGCAGAGTGGGACGAGCTAATGCGACGATCTTCGTAGGAAGGCAAGCAGGAGCTCGATAAGAGTAGCCGAGGATCGTGTTCAGTTCCATGCTTTTGGAGAGACCTATGTCTAGCAGTGGACTGATGACGATGCTGATGATGATATATTACATTAATTGCAATTATAGGCTCGTCTGATTAATGGCCTTCATCATTTTATTGGCTCCTAAATTATACTAAAATTACTGCAGTTGAAGTCCTTCAGTTGCTCAGACTGTTAAATCGACGCGTGACCTTTTGCCCTCGGTGTTGCTCGTCAATGTAAGCTTATATAAGCTTTCGCTCCCACGCGGTATAATGTATCCGAAATATGAGAGCAAACGAAATATGACGTAATATTAATACTTGTGTTCGTGTTCAATTATATCCATCACTGGAATCCTGGGAAACAGTTGATAGATCGGCGGTCCCCGATTTTTTCATGTGTACTGTAATGAGCTTAAAAGATCTCTTCTTTAACTTTTTCTATATGTATTACGAAATGTAATACGCTACTGGTCCCTCGAATAAAAGAGGAGAGACACGAATTCACTAATTTACCATTTAATTGTAAACATCGATATACCGACATTCTATTCAATATGCGTGTAAATATTAATAATAATCAATACTGCCCAGATTTATCCGTCTATTCCGTTTTTTATGTCTATATACATTATATACCTCGCATATATCTATTTATCCTGTCGCATATGTTCCAAAAACATACAACAAAGAACTGTAATTACGAACGGTGAGAGGACGCAGGGGTGGCCCCTTAGGAAAGGGCTGCCTAGAAAATGCTGCATAGTGTCCGAAGACGACCTTCTGACATGGCGCCATTAATTAAGCACTTCTTTACTATGGGCAGCTGCATAGTAATAATCCTACTTGTGGAGTTTATGGAGACCGGAACAGTCTTTGAATATTTTTAGTTATTGGCGGAGATGACATTCATCGGTACGTCAGTAATACAGCGTGTGGAAGGCAACGGAAAACCACCACATATACTTTTCCCAGGAAGATCATTATGGCTGAGAACACAACAATGGCCCTCAGTCCTCAGTCAGTTGTAAATATCGAATGTGAAATGCAACGACTGAAAACAATAAGAGCACACGTTCTTTATTTCGTGCTGCTGTGTCGATGGGCTAAATCGCCATGATGGTCGCCAACCTTCGATAGAAGATGGCACCAAGAGAAGAAGTAGATATAGATTTTCATGACATTTTGTATTTCTGCTAGTCAACCTAGGAAGTATAAATATAGATTATGGCGTAAAAAGAATTAATAATAAATATGTGATAAGCCCATCGCCATATATTGCATAGTGTATTTACTAGTTTAGCATGCCCTTATATAAGATTACGAATAATGTCGTGAAAGCGTTTTTGAATTACATTATACGCATTTTATATGATTAAGAAACATTTTCCTTATTAGCAGACACTACAGGGCAGTGGCGCGAACCGTTTCTGTTAGGCCATCAAGTTTTACGGCCTATTTAACCTGAGCCTCTCTAAACTGCTCTAATTTGAGGATTATTTATACGCAGCGAATGCCGGAAGCTCTAAAACGTTTTTAAAATAATTTAATCATTACACGTCTTCATTATACATTTTAAAAAGTGGCAAACAAACATGAAAATCACATGTGATATTATCGCAATGATTACTTATTGAATAAAACTACTTTTACGGCTTTCAAAACAAGTGGTAAGTCAACCACATGGCTTTAGTGCGCATTTAATAACTTTATATATCTTAGAAAATATTCTGAGACAAGCAGGTTTTGTCGACGTTATCCTACACCGCCGAGAACAAGGTAAATTAGCACTTAAAATTGCAATAAACACATTCATTGTTGCTTGGTGTCGAGAATCGAACTCGGGTTGCAACTTGAACACCCATACGCTAAGATACCACGGCTCTATTCTTATAAAGAGACTCAGTTGCGCCCCGCGGTTGTTAACTGCAATTAAAAACTATTTATTTAAATGTTTCTAAAAGTATCCTAAGTTACTCCATAACACATCAGCTGTTCCAGAGATTAGCCGGAAAAGTCAGACAAAAATTGAAAAAAATGTTATTTTGGTATACATATTTACCGTGTATATATATATATATATGTAGTAAAAACTGGCTTATTATATATTACAAAGAGATACTCCATATAATTGTATAGATTTCCTAACATTTTGTATTAACTAGATTATTTAGTTATAACTAGTTAAAGTTGTGCAGTTGGAGTGCTCTATGCAGTTGATTTTGTAAGCGAGCACAATGGCCAGTTATGCCAGCTGAGTGAGGGTAGAATGCATTTCAATCTGTTTAAAACTACGTAATACACGAGCTTGTAATGTAAACTGGGAAGTATTAGATATCAAAACCTCTGGTTGGATGTAAGACAATGGTTATAAAACACACGTATTTTCTTGGCGGATCGTAAAAGTTTTTAACCGACGGTTAAAAAGGTTTTCATTTTGTCTGTTTTTTTTTATGTTCGAGCACTTACAGCGCCGTTAGTTCTTTGATTGAATTAGATCCTATATTCATTTTATTAGGAAAGGATTCCGAAGATATGCAAAATGTCGAAATATTGAAAAGTCTAGGACAATCTAAGACTAGACAGGTACTCCATAACAACAACGAGAAGCAATGTGGAAGACGAAAGAGAATATAAGCGCCAGAACTTCGTGAGCTATGGGCAAAAATAAAGGGTCGGTTAAGAAAGTTTGAATATCTCGGAAGATTAAGACACTTTCATTAATTTAGCTTAGGCGACACTATGTACTAAAATTTACATAAAAATAAAATTTAATAAAAAATATTGTAATATCCAAGATTACGTAATATATCTTTTTTCGTTTAAGTTTATGTTTTTTTACAATATAAATAAATTAATAAAAATATTTTATTTGATTTAAAGGATATTTACTTGTCTATCATGCACAATTTATTTCAGTTAGCTAGCGTCTTTATGTTCCGAGATATTCAAACTTCCTTTATTCCGTCCCTTTATTTTTACTCACGAGAGTATAACTTTTACTTTACTAACTTTGGAAATAAAATAGGGCTATTATTAGTACGTAGTACTTAGACTACTATTTGATCCGTCGTTTTATTTATTTTTGACCACGGTTTTGCTTAAATATACTTGTTTTGTTTAATAAGCTAGGATTAAAATGCCTAGAAAGCAACCCGCTTTTGAAAAAAAAGTCCTTCTAACTTTTGCGGGTTAAATACTGAAATGCCTGATGCCAATCGCTTTCCAATTGTTACCGAGCTTACTACGGAGTGTTATATGTAATAGGAGATGTATCCATAAATATACACCAGACACAAATATTAAGACGTTTTTCCAACTTAGGAACCTGAAAACGTCGATCTGAGTACGACGTGGAAGCCTTCAAGAGTAGAGTGATTAGGCACTTACTAAACTAGCGCGTCCCATCTTTCGACTATAGCTAATTTAGCCTACGCTATTTTTAGCGGCACTGCCCTTAGCCTGCACCTAACCACTAAAGGTTAGCTGGAAGAAAATGCTAAATAGCATTAAGTTCGCCTTTATATACTTTGGTGCAATAAAGGATTTATCTATCTATCTATATCACCACATAACATCAGGTGGGATTGTGGTCAAACACTAGTTTTTACCCCATAAAATAGCCGGATGGTTATTTATCATTGCTTTAATCACGGATGAACCAACCAGTCCGTCCTCCCAGCCATGACCCATGGTGCAGAGACTTGGACTCTGACCGTTGGGCTGGTCCACAAGCTGAAAGTCGCACAACGAGCGATGAAAAGAGCTATGCTCGGCATTTCTCTAAGGGATAGAATCCGAAGCGAAGAAATTCGACGGAGAACAAAGGTAGTCGACATAGCTCTTAAAGCCAGCAAGTTGACACGGCCGTGGGCCGGCCACATCTGCCGAGTCAGTGACGGTAGATGGGGGAGGAAAGTCTTGGAATGGAGGCCGCGCATGGGCCGGAGAAGCGTAGGGCGCCCTCCCTCCAGATGGACCGACGACCTTGTAAGGATACCCGAAAGTGGCTGGATGCGGAAAGCGGAGAATCGTATTTGGTGGAAGGCATTGGGGAAGGCCTATATCCAGTAGTGGGTAGACACAGGCTGATGATGATGATGATGATGAATCACAGATGAAGCACATTACAAAAAATGCATTTCCTCTATTATTGAGATATTACTAACATTTTTATCGTTGAGAATTGAATTCCCTAATGTAAGCTATCTCTTATGAAATTCAAACAGACTCGAAATCAGAAGTCAAACTGACTGAAGAAGTTAAACGGACGATATTATGGTCAGAGAGTGAAAGCCGTTCCGTCTGAATATTAAACTGTCTGTAAACTAGTCGACACTTCGATTAGTTCTATGCGATACTACTTGGCTTACTTACCCTTACTAAATACTGAGTAAACTCTACAAAGATATAGTTAAGACATTACGTGCTTTACGGCTTTATTGTTATTACGACATATTTAAGAGGAAAAAATCACTATTATACATACATGTTATATAAGATACGAGCTATTGTAGCTCAGAGGGTCGCCTTAAGTTACCAAGTTCAAAGCAACTCAGGCACTAATGAATTTGTGTCTAAGTTGTGATTTACTACGCGCGCGGAGGTGCAGGAAAACATCGTGAGGAAACCCACATGGGTGTCGTATTATATTTGTATTAGTATTTTATATCCATCCCCAATATATATATATATATATTTATATATTTCTATTTTTATTTTCAACCCATAGCGAACCATTCCCAACTTATCAAATACTCGTAAGTAATCGGGGGTATTGTATCCAATAGCAACAGCTCGATGAAGGGGTCACCGCCCAATGCGAAAACTATAAAATCTCGAAACCAACAAAAATTTAAAAAAAACCTACATGTGTTTCAAAAAAAATTAAAACGTATGAAGTCTGCTTGCTAATCCACACTAGGAGCGTGTGTCGGACTATGATCTTATACTCTCTTTACAGAGAAGGCCTGTGCCTACCATTTAAACATATGTCTATGAGTTGTAACTTAATATAAACTTAACAAAATAATTAACTCTTATAAACTATATATATTCATGTCAATACACAAAGTTTTTGTCATCATATTTTTAAATCCCCACAATTGAACCTGTTCTACAGTATGTAAAATATTACAATTTTATCAACACATACTTATAATCAAAATATCCAGTGTGATATACTAATGGCTTAGGAAGTGGTCTGAAACTAATATTAACAGTGACTTCGTGTTATTCTTAGATTCATGAAAGAAACCATTTTAAATGAAGTGAGTATGGTTCGGTGAGCGGAAATCACTGAAAGCGGAAGTTAACTGAAGAGGTTAAACAAACGATACGTTGAAAGAGTGGATGAAGTCGATCTTTGTTGAATATTAAAGGATCGACAAATAATCCTTTATTTGTTGTTAGATCTAGCAAAGAGGTATTCATACGTTTATTTATTTTAACCGTGGTACATGTAATAGAAACTACGTTATTTCAGATCAGTGAAAAATAATAAAACTTTTAGTGACAACATTTGTTTTACTAAGGAAGGCAAAGGGCAAACGAGCATGCAGCCCAGCTAATCTTTAATGATTCCGCCGCATACAAATACCTACCAAACTATATGAAGAGTTGGGTAGCCGGCACGTCATTTACATGGGGAAACGCAGAAGTATAGCTCCAATGTACGCTGGTATTTGATAGTAGGTATTCCCCTATCGATCTGATCGACCAACAGCTAAATCGGCTGTAGTGGTTCTATCATTAGTTAATACCACTACATACTGTTTTAACTCTAATAAGGAATAAAACAGGCTATGTGCATAAAGAAGACTATAAAAAAATCTCTGGAAGTTAGCGTTATGCTCGTGTACCGGAAGCATCTAAATTAAAATTATATTTATAGTAATTTTTGTTCCTAATATATTGTACGCGTATAGAGACATGCAAACCACTATTTTATATAGATCATTGTTAAGCCACGCCCCTGCAAGTGCGTCAACGTAACCGGCCGGCGAGCCCGGCGCCGGGCAGTCTGCCGTGGTATAGGCCGTGATTTACATGTTACCGTATTTTAACCGCGCGCTCGCAGCAGCGTTTACGCCATCTTGTAAGTTTAAATAGTTTCCCAATAAACAGTTTACAAGTATGTGACGAGCAGTTTTCTTGTTATTGGCCTATCCTGTGAAACCTCCAAACTCAAAACAAAATGATTTGTATTAATTTAGAGTTTCAAAATATTTACTATACATATATACACTAGAACAAATAATTGTTCGTAATCCCTAAAATTATCTACCTCTTCTACTAATTCTACTTGTTGTTGTTGTTGTTTGGTATTGTGATTACAACAAATCTTGGAAAGGTTATTAGACGGGTACAAAAAAAACATTTCATAACAACATTAAAAGAGGTCGTCAGCCCGCAATTAAGAGGCTAATGGACAACTAATTTGCGTGAAAGTTAAAACAAACTGCAAGACGCAATCATTGCAACGTAAAATTGTCCTTTAGTGTTAAAGTCCTCTTTAGTGCTTTAATTACTTTTAAAAGGAAATAAGCGAGATTCTAACACCTATCACAACCTTTCCATACTTTAAATATATTCTGTAAACTGTAATTCTGTAATTTTTTCATAGTACCCGCTTCCTCTTTAAGCCAAAATAAAGTTAGAGTCGCTCTACGATTGCTCATTTTTTCTATCTTAAGATCCTCAAAATGATAATGAGAGTAGCCTAGAATCGTGCTGTGATCTTCAAGAGCATGCATCTAGAAGCATGCACTTGGCTTTCTAGCTGATTACAGTTGCGAGCCTGAAATCTTTTACAACTTAATCTGTTTGAGTATCGATGAGAGATCGATCTCTTAAAGCTAAGAAGAGTAACTCAGCTAAAGAATGCTCGAGAAGAATTCTCTTCTATATGCATAAATGCATACAGTTGATAGATATAGTAGTGCTGACACGCAGGGGAAGACTAGTAAATACTACACCTTACATATTTGTAAATACAAGTAAATAAATAAAGAGAATTATATAGGACTCTTACTAACACCATTAAAACTACTTTCCACCAATAAACGCAGAATTCAGTTAATTTCTATCTGCACTGTCTGCTTTTATCTTGGTAATTATCGTTTCAGTAATTACCATTACCACGTCGAATCCATTCGTGCAAATGTTCATTGTATGTGCCTAATCAGACATTATCCATGAAATCCTAACAATCTCTTATTTGTATTTTCATAAATAAAGTCATGTCCGATAGTGAAGGAAAACATTTATTAAGTTTTCGTATACACTAGCTGACATATAATGATAATACGGAAAAATGTAAATCGTCTGGGAGTTTTCAACAAAAACGCTGCCGAAAACCTATGAGATATAACAAAATAATGTATGGTGAAATGTGTATCTTATATAGTTCTACAGAATAGTCCGGAATATCTCCTAAGGATTACATTTTTTTTTTTTATGACGAACTACACAGATTGGCCAGAGAAGCTGGCCTTGACTGCTTCACCGGATTGAGAGGTAGCATAGCTCTTAGGTCGCTTAGCCTGAACCTCTATTGCTAGTAACTCGACACAAGGGTCCCCGGTGGTAACCTCGGCGGACGGTTACTATGTTACGCGTAAGCATGCCGATCCGAGGGCGCCCGAGAGGGCCGAACCACGACTCGGTCGGTTGCTATTTCACGGATAATCTAAGAGACATTAAAAGCTATACTAACTTTGAGTGCCACTTCGGGAAGCGTTGGCGCTGGGAGAAGAAGTGGCCGAAGAAACTCCAGCAACGCTCCTAACATCTAAGGGGTGGGGCCTGCCCATAAAATAGCGGTAACGCGCAAGGATTATTCGCAACCTCCGACGGTCGCGAATGGACGCTTTGTGGATTTGTAGAGATCTAGCCTGTGCAATGGTAATCGCGTCGTCCGGATCGTCAAGAACGTGTCGGATTACATACTCTATCCATATTAACACTGTAACGAATAACATTGGGCAATTATAAAGCGGTAGTTAGAAAGCTGACTAGACAAATACGGTATAATTCCTAATAAATTAAAATTCGTTAATAGGCGTATTTATAAGCTGTTTTTAAGAGTGACAAAACATTTAACTTAATAATGAAATAATTCAAATATAAACACTCAACCCGTCATCCAGAGTGATAGCCAGAGATTACGGACCTAATATGATCCCGACACATATTTCGATTCAAATCTATTTTTCTTGTGAATAGTTTCGTTTGACAACAACACAAGTACAGTTTTATTATTGAATTATATCACTGGTGTAATTTAATGTACACTGGATACGGGTAAAAGATCGGTCGCCTGACCGGCAATTACTATTCGACGGACTACGGTCGCAATTCGCCGACCACGCCGTTTGTTGAAAGCCCCCTAATCAATTTCATCCCAACCTAAGACCTGTGTAATTAGTACGGAACAGGTTAGATGCCGTTTGATCCTTCTTTGTTTGCTTTTATCCATTTACTACAAGATAGTCCAGTGTGTGAGCGTTTGATTTACGATATGGATCGTCAAATGCTAGACGGATTGTAGTGTATTTACTTACCGTTTTTTAAATATTTTGTATTAAATCAGAAACATAGCCTAAATGTATAAACCACTTATATTCAACACAAGTAAAAACAAAAAACCACTGCAAATCGAATCAAACGTTATTACGCGCGGACGACCTCTTTGTATTTCTGAATTATGGTAGGAATGTTACGAAATAGAATAAATCAGCACCTAATCACACTCTCATCAAACTACTCTTAAAGTACATTCTTTGTAATAACAAATGAATCATCAAAATCAGATGGTGTGGTATTGAGTTATTCGTCTATTTGTAGCCCACCTACTTATTGAAAATTTAAGACATCTGGTTTCCTCGTGGATGCCATTATCAAAATGCTTTATATGGGACCACACGGGAATCCCCAGCTTTCAAATAAAAAAGAATCATCAAAATCGATTCACGAAATCGAAAGTTATGAGATAACCATCATAAACTCATAAAACTTACAGACCTCCTATTTTGAAATCAGTTGGAAAACATGCAATAAATTGTCATAGAACTAAAAGCAATTCTTTCCACGTTGTTTTGATTGTAGGCTTGTTGCATAGTTCGGTATTAACCCGAGTTCGATCCACGGTGCTGGTACTTATGATTTATTTTGATTTCCCAAATTCTAGTGGTAAAAGAAGACGTTTAAGACTTAAAAGAAGGCTTCTAAGACATTTGATTCCACCAATCCGCACTAGGATAGTAGGTATGATATGCTTTAATAGTATAAAGAGCTGGCACCTATATTCTCTTTCTTCTTCCATATTTATCCATATGCACAAATTAAAGAATTACATATGAATAACAATTGTAAGAACAATTAAGGTGTGCTTGCTTACCTAGTCATGGATTGTCATAAACCCACTTCCTCCTCTCTCCGTCCTATACCAACAAAAGTGATATAGGACATTGAAAACAAAACCTTTCTAACGAAAAAAAATTACAATCTTTTCCTAAATGACGGCGCTATAAGAGCAGAAAGATTAAAAAATACATAGAAATTAAGGACCCCTTTTTTTGAAGTCGGTAAAAATAATATCGTAACATATGAACATTCCTCAAGGCTCAATAATTATCTACCATTTGTACTCGTATTTCTGAATTATCGTAGGAATGTTACGAAATAGAATAAATCAGAACCTAACCACACTCTCATCAAACTACTCTTAAAGTACATTCTTTGTAATAACAAATGAATCATCAAAATCGATTCACGAAATCGAAAGTTATGAGATAACCATCATAAACTCATAAAACTTACAGACCTCCTATTTTGAAATCAGTTGGAAAACATGCAATAAATTGTCATATTAATAGATCAATGGGCGACAGTATTATTAAGAGCAATCTCTTCCAAATAACTTTTGGATTGACAGAACTTTATGTCAGATGCTTTCTGTAGGTTTTTTTTTTATAATTTCTAAGCAAGTGCTTGACTACGATCCCACCTGATGTTAAGTGGAAATGCAGTCCTGGATGGTAAGGCGCACTAGCTTAGTAAATGCCTATTCACTCTACTCTTGAAAATACCCACGTTGTAATCGGAAGGAAAGACAGACGCGGGCAAACTATTCCAGTCCTTTGCTGTACGAAGAATGAAAGACGAAGCAAATCGCTTCGTTCGGGTTTGAGGGATGTTCACAACAAAAGGATGAAATCCCGCAGTGCGTCTAGAAGTCCGATGGTCTATGATTAAATCCAATTTAACAAAAATATTATGATATGTCTACATTGTTAACTATCGATGAAGTTTAGCTCTTTGGTACAAAAGTTTCCAGACCCCTAGACACTTCGTAAAGGTAATGTAACACTGGTATGATTAATAATACCCCTGAACTTGGGCCGACACGGTCTGGGAAATACCATATGATGGAATTAAACATCTCGATAAATCACACTTCTACTGATCAGAGGTATTAGCTTATTTATACAAAAAAATGTTTATTTTTATCACTCCTACTTACAAATGGTAGAAGCTTGAAAGACGCACTAAGAAAAAAAAAATACAATCTTTTCTTAAATGACGGCGGGTTTCAGAGCACAACAATTAAAAAATACATAGAAATTAAGGACCCCTTTTTTTGAAGTCGGTAAAAATAATATTGTAACATATGAACATTTCTCAAGGCTCAATAATTATATACCATTTGTATCTCTCGACTAGGTCGGTAATTGCGAAGTAATTTCTGCACATATATAAGGCCTTATTATTATAGCGCCTTGTTAATTAGTATTAAACTGATATCAGAACAATTAACGTCATTGAGTACGTGAGAGAAACACAGAAGATTTGTCTGTGTACGTTATACGTTTATGTTTGTATATATATGGCGAAATTTTAATTCAAGCAACTAATCAAGACACGCTAATATGACAATGTGTTCTAAAATTTTAATTTACTAAGAATTAATGAATGAATATAATTCATTGCACAAAGTCTCAGAACTAATAAATTGTTATATTAGTAGATCAATGGGCGATAGTATTATTAAGAGCAATCTCTTCCAAATAACTTTTGGATTGACAGAACTTTATGTCAGATGCTTTCTGTAGGTTTTTTTTTTATAATTTCTAAGCAAGTGCTTGACTACGATCCCACCTGATGTTAAGTGGAAATGCAGTCCTGGATGGTAAGGCGCACTAGCTTAGTAAATGCCTATTCACTCTACTCTTGAAAATACCCACGTTGTAATCGGAAGGAAAGACAGACGCGGGCAAACTATTCCAGTCCTTTGCTGTACGAAGAATGAAAGACGAAGCAAATCGCTTCGTTCGGGTTTGAGGGATGTTCACAACAAAAGGATGAAATCCCGCAGTGCGTCTAGAAGTCCGATGGTCTATGATTATATCCAATTTAACAAAAATATTATGATATGTCTACATTGTTAACTATCGATGAAGTTTAGCTCTTTGGTACAAAAGTTTCCAGACCCCTAGACACTTCGTAAAGGTAATGTAACACTGGTATGATTAATAATACCCCTGAACTTGGGCCGACACGGTCTGGGAAATACCATATGATGGAATTAAACATCTCGATAAATCACACTTCTACTGATCAGAGGTATTAGCTTATACAAAAAAATGTGTATTTTTATCACTCCTACTTACAAATGGTAAAAGCTTGAAAGACGCATTAAGAAAAAAATTGAACGCTATCCCAAAAGCTTTTTTTGTAATATTAATAATTTGTAAGCATGTATGAAAAAAATTGATATGCAAAAATGTTTCTTTCTTTAGATTTTATCTTTATTTAGTTATTTTTGTCACATGTAATAAAATCCTAATTAACAAATGTAATTGTTACAAACATATACAAGATGGTTTTGTATGCTTTTTTGCTTTCCTCTAATTTTGTCCATAAATTTATTCAGAGCGAACGTATTAAATCTTCACCGGTAAATGAACTTTGGCTTCTGAAATGGAATTTCGCACAGTTCTAGCATCGAGTTGACACATGAGGTTAAGCAAATGACGCGGCCAATGTCCGTCGAATACTAATCGACTCCAAAATATGTGCTTATTTGTACTAATCTCGTTTCAAACAATTTAACCTTGTAAAAGCGATGCAAAATATTTTATTTATACCTACAAATCGAAATAAAAGTGTAAAATATTATATATACTCTTAAGGAAATCTGTAGAAATATTATTATTATAACAACGATAAACTATGACGTCTTATCCGCTAAATTGTGCAAACAAAAACAAGCTAAAATTTGTGCCCTTTTGGAATTTTAATGCTTTTTCTAATATAATTGCTGTTTTATATTGTATTTTCGATAAGCCGTGAATCCTTCAGGGAATAAGACACACGATAGACAAAAATTGTTATGCCAACAAAATTTAAATGAGACCTAAATTATAAATCATATAAAAAAAATACCGAATCGGTTCGTAAGTGGAGGCGCTGAATGACTCGCGAATGAGTGCACAAACAAAAATGCAGACGAATTGATAAGCTCCTCCTTTTTAGGAGTTTTTTAAAAGATCAAAGCTCTTATTATTTATCTCAACAGAACTTTGTTTCCCGAAAATATAGACATAAAACAACCAGATGCGTAGCCATTAGATAAATTAAATGGTGACACTACATTCGTGTTCCATTGAGTGCCGTTTTCGCGTTGTTTGCCGTTAGCAAACAGCGCCCATAAATATTGCGCTGGCCAACCCACTGAAAGCACTACGTCAAAATCAAAACAGAGTTGCTTCCAATTTTTTAATAACATAACTGAAGAGACTTTACAGCTGGTAGAATTCATTGATTTTTTATTGATTAAAATACTTTTTTTTCATTTATTGGGACCATTAACCATTGTTACAATAACACAAGAGTAAACACTACAAGTAGGCTTAAAACATTTCACAGAAAAGTACATCACATTTTTTAGCTTTATGAAAATAAAACAACTAATAGATAAAATAAAATGAAAATTATATTAGTTCTGAAGACCCTTGAAATGCGGTTAATAATTATTTTCTTTCTATCATCATCGTCATACTAACCCCGTCTTATATTTTCTAGACAACCTGCCTGGTTCTCTTGGTATTTTTCTTCACACGGGGTAAAGTACTGAATTGGAAATGCAATTTTGCTGGTCTCATAGCAGTGACCAACAGGAAATCCTTTTTTCACTTTCCTAACTACAGAAAAAAATACACAACTGCTACGCTTTTCTCTGTACAGGAATTTCAAATGCATTTCTGATCTCTGGCAGTAAACTAAATACAATTTGTAATATAACAATCAAACATGAAGCAGAGAACAGTTTTCGGATGGCTGCTAAATATATGGGAGCAAACCGAAACGTTTATTTAACCGGTCGTGTTTTGCGGTTTAAATTAACATTATTGTCCTACATTTCAAGTGCTTTATCGTCGTTCCTCGTGGTTCAACCATTTGACGCACCAGCGGTTCTACGAAAAATTATTAATGCTCATTTAATGTACTTTTACTCTGACATAGGACATTATTTTTCATATTTGTATTAATTACTAAAAGAATATTTAATACTTAAAAATCAAAGTCAATATACTGCAAATATATTTCTATTTGTAAAATAAATCTAATTACGAGAACATTGGCATTAAGTAGGGGAATCTGGATGCAAGTCATATACAACCAGTTCTTTTGGGAATACTTGAAGGAGGCCTTTGTCCAACGGTGGTTATCCTGAGCTAAAATGATGATGACGGTGCATACGGTTTTTATATCTTTGCGTTTCGCTTTGTGATTGATTTGTTAATTAAATGCCGCTGTTTCGATCTTTTAAGACCCAAAAGTCAAGTAAGTTTCTCTAAACAGAGATTCAGGCTAAGCACTCTGAGAGCTCAGTCACCTTTCAACCCGTTGAAGGTATAAAAGCATTCAGGTTAATAGCGGTAATTTACCCCAAAATAAACCCGGTCTATGACGTGACCTAATGCCTGTAGCTCCTATAGTGTGAAAGTTCATAGACTCGTTTATCCTTTTAAAAAAAAAGCGATTATGAAGCACGAGTGTTGATATCCAGACTTCGCTTTTATAAAGATTTTATAATTTTAACGTTGAATAAATTAATAAAAAGATTATGTTTATATTCAACACGGGTAAACTTATTTCCAACGACAATACAGTCCAATAAATAAATAAAGTTTTATTCACGATGCCATGTCGTCGGTTTTGCTGCCGATCTTATGCAATATGATGTTTCAATAAAAGAGGATCATCCCTCGTAAACACAGTCGCGATATTTCAATATGATTGGGATTAAGGGCCTGCTTACATGCGGCTGTTCTTTCATTCTTCTCATTAATATTTTTACATTAAATCCAAGATATATGACGTACGACTTCTGCTCTTGGAAGGAACTTTTAAAAAACATTTAGATATACAACCGCAAGGTCCTTTTTTTTTTTTGTTCACGCGGGGGAATCTTTTTATAGAACATCCTCCGGTACCCTGGGTGGGCCCGGAGGGATGTGTGGGACTCGGCCTGGGCAGCCCCTACCCACTAAACCTTCCGCGGATGCCATCAGCCGTTATGAGCGGGGTGCCCCGGATCTGAACCGCAAGGTCCTTAGTTGATATATGGGTATGTGTAGCCGTTACTAACCGCTTTCAAAAACGGAGGATTAAGAATTCGTATGTATTCTTTATAATGTTTGTGGACTCATTGTGTCGTTATTTATGAACCAAATTAGAATGGATGAGAATGAGATGCCGTAGAGTTTCCATATGGAAGAATTCTTTTAATTAATTTATAATATATATAGAAATTTTTTTTACCCCCCGAGATGTGCGTTTCAGGGACTTTTTAATCGATTCGGTTATCGCAATTAATATTTTTTTGTTACAAGTTAGTTTTGTTGTTCTTCTAATAACAATTTTGAAAATATACACATTTACATGTTTCTTGTACTTACAATATAATGACAGCGAGCATGAATGTGAAATAAGGAAGGGAATTTAGGCGCGTAAATAACTATAATATTTCGGAAAGATAGAGTATGAGCGTAGTATTGTTTTTTGTTTGAGCCGTCACATTTTATTTGAAGTCGGTTCTTGATTTCACTTGTTGTTGATAAATATAATATAAGCAAGACATTTTAAGAAATATATCAAAAATACTTTTGGAATAAGTCTGATACTGATGAAACTTTTTTTTAATTATTCTAATGACTCCAAAAAATTCATGACTGCTCGAGAGAAGGCGAGGTACAAGAAAGTTTTACTGTCTCTAGATGAAAACAGATTAAAATTTAGTTTAGTCAAAATGAGATCCATAGCCATATGCTGTTAGCTCGAATACTCTATTAAGAAACACTATCATATTATGAAACTAAATACAAACTGACTAGCATATTCCCAACATTATGGTGGTTGTCATTCTTTGAGCAAGTTAGGCATTCTGAGAAGATGAAATCTCTTTGTGCACGAGCTGATCGCACTTGCTACAGCTGTTATTAAATTGTAATATTGCATTCTCACTTGAAAAATTTTCTCGTTCACCATAATAAATACAGAGTAAAAATAAAGCAATGTAACGAAAGTAGGTGTACTTCGTAGTTAATTGAGAGCGGGATTTAAAGAGCAGCCGGAAAAGACTCGTCAGCATAAGGCCCTCGTCAGAATTACAACGATGCTGCAGGCGACGAGTCGACGTTGGGACCACCTCGCTTTCTCATTTCTCGTTAGTCACCTATTTCAAGTAATACTTTTTATATAGGTCGTGTAACGTTGACGTTGCGAAGGCAACTTCCTCGCGAATGAATATTCAAGCGCACCGGTCCACTGGCACCTGAAACTTTTTGAAGTGCAATTCTCTAAATCTGTCCACAGGGCGGTGTACAAAAGATAAACATTGTTCATGATAAGTTAACGTTTTATCTTTTTTATTTGTTATTCCATAGCCTTAACCACACCTTTTTTGTTGACGGGGAAGAAATCTTCACAAAGATACCCCGCCTTCTGGCGGGAAGGCGGCGGTTATGTGGGGTTCTTACCCACTAAAACCTCCCCGGTGGCCCTTTCCTCGGTGCATGTGGGGCTCCGGGATCTCCAGTGGAACACACCGGAGCCCCTCTGCACTGTGTTCGAGGAGAGCACGCCCCGGGGGGGAGGTTACTCCCTCCCCCCCTGTTCCCTCGCAGTGAAAGGCGACACGGGCCAGCCGATGTCGCCTTCTTCCCGGGTTCACTTTGGTGGACGACTCAGGCCCCCACCCTTGTCGCCCAGTGAACCCGAGGCCCCTTTTAGTCGCCTTGTACGACAGGCAGGGGATACCGTAGTCTTATTCTTGAGAGCCCAGAACTACAGGGCTGGCCTTAACCACACCTATGCCATATTATCAAATAGACACGGATAACGACGATATATTCAGATGTTAGAATGGATGATTGTAGAGCCGTAGCTTAGTTTCCGAGTTGCCACAAGTAACACAGTACGCTAGTAAGGCATGTGAAATCCGCACATCCGCATTAGGGTCGCGTGGTGGACTGCTCTCTTTACAGAGGTCTGTGCCCAGGTGTTGGACATAAATAGGCTGAACAGGCAGGTAGCAGTTCAAGATGAATGAACGTGGTCACCCCAAGAAAACGTCAGTGAACATATAGACCGCTTATGTTATTAATGATATCAAATGGAAATGTAGTTATGGGTGGTACTGAGTACTAGCTTAGTAAATACCTATTCACTGTTCTTTTGAAAACACCCCATTGAAATCGGAGGGAAAGATAGGATTGACTTATGCACCGTCCATTGAGTTATACACAAATACTTAGTATTAACGGAACTCGTAATAATTATATAGATGTTTGTTACGTCAGGTTAACGGCTTCGGATTAGGATCTTATGTTTAAATGAGTGTTTAGGCCGCGTGGTAAAACAATGTCTACAGTAATCCTACTTTAACTAAGGCGTCACATGATTCACCTTGATAGTAAACTGAGATAAACAAAGTAACATCAAACAGCATCCAGACTGTACCAACTAATGACATAGGTCTCAGGTTGCCATAAAATTAATTATAGGGCTTTAAACAAATGACATGGTCCGCAAATTACACCCGTAGTCCGTCCAATAGTAATTGCCGGTCATAAGACCTCTCTAAGATGTATTACGTTATATATCAGATAAAAGCCTAGTGTTTAAGCTTTCGACTTACGGTCTGACGGTCGTTGGTTCGAATCTCTCAGCTTTTGGATATTAAAATAAAAAGTCATTAATTATTCCCAATCATTATTAAAGGTAGTATTACTTATCTCCCTTTCGACATGGTCAATTAAAAATTTACAATTAAAATAATATGTTAATCTAACATTCCCATATTAATAAATCATATCAAAAATCCTAATTCTATCTTATAAAATATAATCCTGATCCTATCCTATAAATCCTATTCTAACTATAAAAACATATCAAAAACAATATATGGTTTACAGTTGGTTTTCTAGCCTTTCTGTTTCTTGCCAAAAAAAATACGACTTGCTAAAATTAATGGCGATGACGGTCTCATTACATGTCACCTATGGGGCCTAATAAACTTACTGAAAAGCGGATAGCGATCACTCTCAATATCTACTAAACTAAAAAAGGATACGATATAAAAGGACACGAAAACTTACTTATCGTGTATGTGTCTACAAAATCTTCCATTAAATCGGATTATGAAGCAGTATAATGACCATTTCGCCAACATTGATGTGTTATTTCTTTTCTCTAGTTCTTATAAAAAAACTTTAAAAAGAAACTGGATTTTTTAAATGTGATGTGCTTAATTACAAATAATAAAGTGTTTGTAGTCCAACAGACATATTGTGAACATTATCATTTTTTTAAAGCAAATTATGTGGATAACGGTGTCATTTACATATTTATTACTCTTTTTACATTATGTATTTTTTATCTTAAGCTCTTAATATGTAATCGTTTGTTGTTCCAAATTAAATAAAATAAAAAAATAAAACAATAACAATATAAAAGTTATTACTAAATAGCAATTGGATTGGGGCTTAGAAAACTGTTTTCATTCTCTTGAATTCGTTAAAAGGCTGTGGTAAACGTGTTGAATACTCGATCAACGGCAAAAAGATCATGTGGGCTCGTCGGGATCGTTTCTAGAACATTCAGCGCACATAGTCGATTTTTCACGTCCGAGCTAACCGTATCGTGCTGACGATATGTAGCGGACCTCGTTGAATAAAAGCAGGCAATAGAATCTTTTCTAACAAAGGATTACTGTACTAATTACACAGATCTGAGGGAGGTATAAAATTGATAGCCGGCCTTGGACAAATGATTCGGATAGCAAATTGAGACCTTTGTGCGTTGAAAACTAATTTGTGGATAATTTTAGGATTTTTCAAACATACTATATTCAACATTAAATACGTTAACTACAGCGAAAGAACCGTAAAAAATTTAATAAACTTTATTATAGTCGGTGTGACCGAAGGTGACTTTAACTAGATTTAATGGCTGGAATCCAATCTGTGACTTCTCTATTGTACATACATAAGCGGCGGTGGTCACTTACACGTAGCATGAGATGAGCATGCCCTGTAAACAAGTCGATTACCAACATTATCCTAGAATTCGGAGTTATTGTTTATCATTGCTTAAATTATGATTAATAATCTATTCGTTAAAAGAGGTTACCAACAAAAAAGTTTTAATATGTTTTATTCCTCTTTCTTGTTAATTTATGTTCTTCTTTATGGCGCACCGTGTAAGAGTCATAAAATATATTTCGCGTAGGTACTTGTAAATGCTAGCAAGTAGAACGGCGTAGAACTAACGTATTACTAGTAATAAACGGTATTTATGTTTATAAAAAAATAGAATAATTACTACTCGTTCGAGGTTAACATTCGAGCTTGTACCAGTGACTTCCGTTTTGGTGTTTGGCAACTATTTCTGTACGTGGGGGTACCCACGTAGGTTTAAAAGACGCGTTAGCTATTCTTTATTTCCATCAACTTTGTATATATTTTTTTTAGAAAATAAAGAAACCAACCGTAAACCAAACAGTATTTTAAACTCAAGTTTAACTTAAAAAATAGAGTTGACCTTACATTTTTCTGACCACAAAACGAGTTCGTTCGTTACTGGGTTATCGATGCTTATTCAAAAAGAGATCAATAAATTTGAGTTACAAATTATGTTTATTCAAAAAAGGATCAATAAATCTAAGTTTCAAAGGATTTTAATTCAAAGCGGGATCATTTAATCTGAGTTATGAAGAATGTTTATTCAAGAAGGGATCGATAAATCTGAGTAACAAAGTGATATTTCATTAGCTATTGTCATTAAGACCTGTATAACGTTGTTACACAAGAAAGCAAAGTAAGACAGGGGGCTTTGGTAAGATCTAGTGTTTATATTTGGTGGTGATCACCAAACATTAGTTACGTCTCATTTGTTAGTTTGCTGTAATTCTACTAAAACGTCTATTTATCTAATAGGACTATATCGTATTTAGCAAGTGGTTGTCATTAAGAGCTTTGTAATGCATCGTACTTGTTAACTCTCCAGGGATCGGACCTTCCATTTTCTTTTGTATTTGTCACATTTTTCCACATTTTCTTTTCAAAGGGATTTACCTAAAGACCGAACAAACGTTAGCATTTTCTGTAAATCCCAAGATAAAAGGTACATTAGTTCGCTTTTGTCGAATTGTATTGATTTAGTGTGAATTTATGTATGTATTTTAATTTGACTATATTCTTAACGAAAAATACCTTCTTTACTAAAGAGAACTTTATTTTGTAAAATTTTAAAAGACCACACAACACCAGAGAATTGTCAGGTGCGTTATCAGGCCTTAAGTTAAGAAAATACTCTTTTTCTTGAAGATTCCTTAGTCTTTTCAGTTCGGGAACACTACAGGTAAATAAATTACTAGCCAGCACAACAAAGCAAAGAGCAAAAGAACTGTGGTAGCTCAATGTCCATGATGTCATCTAAAGTTGTACAGTACGCTAGCAACCCTAGTACCACAAAAACCCCCAGCCAAACATGCTGGGGAACAAATATTAGTAATAAATCATCTAAAAAAAAAAAAAAAACCCTAGTACCATCGCCAGTGCCTCGTCATTAGACGCTCGTCGATGAAGGAAAACATTGTGAGGAAACCAAGATGTGTTATAAAATTTTCTACGACGTATGAAATCCGCCAACCTGCACTATGCCCCTATACTTTCGTCACAGAGAAGGCAAATGCCCAGCAGTGGAATAGATGTAGGCTATAACTTTAACTTTTTTCTAAAAACAAAACAGCCAAATTAGATATTTAAACCTGTCTTACGTTTAAGGTTTGCGTTAATCAGTAGCCCTTAAGCTATAAGACTAGAATGCTTTAATACTTTTATGTTCTATCAACTATATACGACTTGATAACATTCTAAAAGGACATACTTATTTGTCTCTTATCTCGGGACTTACACAAAAAAGCTAACGTTTGTTAGGACCGTTAAATAAATCCCTTTGAAAGGGAAATGCAAAGAAATGCGACAAATACAAAAGGAAATAGAGGGATCGGCCTCTAGAGAGTTAGCAAGTACGGTAAAGCTCTTAATGATAACCGCTTGTAAAATACGAGCTCGGAGCTCTGATTCACATCGCCCTCTTTAAACAACAGAGCTACCTTATAAGAAGAGCTTATTAAATAAATATACTTAGGAGTAAATGATTAATATAAAACTTACAAAGATATAAATTGTACCAATTACAATTTACTAGCATTTAAAAAACACCGCTCCTACAAAGTCTATTAATTTGGGAATATCTATGGGTTGTTTTAATGATTTACGTTATGTGTGCTTCTACCTTGTTCCTTATAAAACACGAGCAAGACCGATGACCGCAAGTTCGAATACCAATCGGCTTGTACCAAGTAATTACTGATAGGCTGACCCCCTGTCACATATGAGTCCTAATAAGCTTTATGTAAAATTGACAGCGAACTCAGCTCTACCAATTAGGGTTAAAAGAACGAACTTTTAAAAAATTAAAGGCATCTTATACGAAAAGAAAACTCTTTACGTACGCAAATTTCTTTACATATAAATCAGTCATAACGTGTTTATTTGTTTTAATTAGAAATTTTATGGTACTTTTAATCAAATAACGTTTAATGTAGAATGATAGCGTCAAGATACGACGTCCGTAGCGCTTGCTTAATTAAAGGTCAAACAGTTATTCAAACACGTAACGCTGCGTCTAAATCTTCAAACTTTCGTTTTATTTACGATTATGTATCTACTTGGGCGGTAATTATTTTATACCTCATTTTACGGCTTATCTTTTATACATTATACAGATATAAAATGTTGCAGTTGTTAAAATTGAATTCAGTTAATTAAATAATTGTATTTTACGCCAACCCATTGATTTCAGCTGTGTCCTTGCGACTTCTAAGGAGTAGAGTTCGGGAATACTAGCTTCTTTTTGACCGTGTACAGTGGATAACGACTTTATGGTTAATGCATCAATGCTATCAACGCGACCACGATCGCACACGAAATTAAGTGGACATGCAGTCCTGGATGGTAAGTCGCATTCTCGCTTAATAACTCTACTATTAAAAATACCCCACATTGTCAGTGGAGTGAAACACGGATAGAATTGACTGTAATTCCTTCCACTGAATGTAAAATCGTTCGTCAGGACCAAACTCATTCAACTCACTTCATTTTGAAGTAGACAATTTAATAAAACACAAATATGTACGGTAAACACATTACATTAATTTTAATGGTCATTTTGACACAAAGCTTATGACTAACGACAATTCAAAATATATTTCCGACTGTCATGCTACTAGTTCAACTAATTGGTTTTGCGGTTTTGACCAAACTTATGTGAAGCTTTTTATGTATGAATATGTTGTATGTATATAATTATTGCATGCGGACTGGGGTTAGATCACTAGTCTTCAATACATATATGCATGTTTGGTCACATTTGGTCCATCCATGTACATACAATATGTTCCCCATGGAGTATGCACTCCAAAACGGTTCGATCGATTTTAATGTAATTTTCAGGCAATCTTCCGATTGCAAAAGCGGGCGATCCTGTGAAATTTGGTAAATCGGATTGTCGTAAGTCTCTCAGAAACATCAGAACAGACTGCATAATATTGTCACACATCTATTGATAGCGATTGGTTCGTCACAGTTGACGGTAAATTGTTTCGTCCGTAAATTACACATCTGCGTACAACAAAATGTTACGTTACCCTAATTTACAATAAGGTTCAGCACTGTAGTTCTGGGCTCTCAAGAATAAGACTACGGTATCCCCTGCCTGTCGTACAAGGCGACTAAAAGGGGGGCCTCGGGTTCACTGGGCGACAAGGGTGGGGGCTTTTGTCGTCCGCTAAGGTGGACCCGGGAAGAAGGCGACATCGGCTGGCCCGTGTAGCCTTGCACTATGAGGGCACAGGGGGGGAGGGAGAAACCTCCCCCCCCGGGACGTGCTCTCCTTGAGCACAGTGCAGAGGGGCTCCAGTGCGTTCCACTGGAGATCCCGGAGCCCCTCGTCATGCACCGAGGAAAGGGCCACCGGGGAGGTTTTAGTGGGTAAAAACCCCACATAACCGCCGCCTTCCCCCAGAAGGCGGGGTATCTTTCTGAAGATTTCCTCCCCGTCAACAAAAAAAAAATTACAATAAGGTTGTATTGTTGTCAATAAGGTTGTATTTTAATTATTATTTACACATATTTCTATATTCATGAGCACGTTTAACGTCTTTCGTTGTTTACTTAAAGTTAGATTTACTCTTACTCACACGCGTAAGTGTAATGAAGTAAGTTCATGTATACTACGTGATTAAAACATCCAGTATGAGGCTTCTTTGCAGGTTTCATTCGCGTAAAGCTAGGTAACATTTTTATGTACACAATTACGTGTTTTCTAAAGCCTTTTCACATGATGTGGTCTCAGCTGCGCGTTACTTTATGCAATCTCAATTATATTTAGCCCTCGTCGGGGACTATGTAATGGATTAAAAATTTAAAAACTACAAGTTGGAAGGGAGTTAATCCTACTTGTATATACTGATGTTTTGTGTAATTTTCATTGAAATTTTTACGTTTGGAGATTACTCCTTCCTTCTATAAATTACTCCAAAACTGTAGCACTAAGCTTCTTTGGGCTTTTTCTTTACTAGATACAAAACTATCTCCCCATTTATAAGAATTGTACGTAGGTACAAGGGTGGTACGTTTTTGTTGGTACCATTTTATAAGTGGTGCATTTTTGGATGATTTCTCCCAGGTATTCGATTTAATGAGTCTTTTATTATTATTTTTTTATTTTTATTATTTTTTTTTAATAAAAAGAAAGCTAGCAATATTTCTTTTTTTTTTCAGAAATATTACTAACAATCTTGTTAACCATTCCAACTAAGCTTAAGCTTGTGCTAGGACATGGTTCACGGCAATAGTCGAATGGTGGATTCGAACCCACGACCTCTCGATTCGCAGGCCGTACCCTAAACCATTAGGCTATTGACGCTTAATATTACTTCGTGCAGTTAATGTTTTAAGTGCATTACTCAGTACTTAATAGTAAGACTGTTTGTCTGTAAAGTGTATAGTCCGCCACGCTGCCTTAGTGCCGATTGATAGACTTCGAAAATTTTCTAACAGACGCAGGTATCCTTACGATGTTTTATTTTACCGCCGAGCGGTAAATGAACACTTTAAAATGCAACAAACAAATTCATTAGTGCCGCCACCAGATGAAACTCTGGGTGCTATCGTACTTTGCAACTAGAGGCGACCACCCGGACATTGATCTACTACGCCTCAATTATTTATCAATCCAATATGACGCTTGAATGCGTTTCTATTTATTACTGTGTTTAGTATCAGAGAATTGGTAAAGTACCATTGGCTATAAAATTTACAGCTTATTAATTCTTGTTTTATTGTAAGCAATTTTGCGGGATAGATGCTATTATTGCCTGAACAAGATGCGACATAAATTGGAACATAAAACAAATAAGCTTCTAGCTGAAGACATAATCGTAAATAAAACAAACATTGAAGATTTTGGCATGGCACTTTATGTTATAGCTATTGTTTAACAACCTGTGTTTACGTTAGTTACATCCTTAAGTCAAACAAAGTAAATATATAAAAGATTAGATATTGCACACCCTATATGTATGTTGAGGTAGCGCTTTATTCTCGAAACGTCAACGTCAAGTCATATATGGACCTAAAATGATTCAATAACAAGAATGTCCGGATTATTGTATTTGTGATTTTTTTTATAAATAGGCTCACGTTTGGCTACTATCTTGCTTGATGGAAGGCGAAGATGAAGCCTAGGATGGAGCACGTGAGCCTATAAGGTGTCTGTTCACATTGGACTTAAAGGTGTCCAGATTGTACTCGAGAGGAAAGACTGAACGCGACAGAAAGTTCCATTCCTTAGCCGTCCGTTTTTGAATTTACTTGAAGTCAACATATCTCCCGAAGAAAATAGAGTTGTCAATTTGTGTGTATTTTTTTTTATTTTATTCGCTCCACCTGTTTCGCATTTTATAGAGTCTAATACGCGTAGCGTTAAATTGTTCAGTTTAATGTTAATTTTATAGAATCTATATAAATAATTGGTACATCATCTAGTTACATTACCCATATTATAAAAATTAAATTATTAGCACAGAAAACATATTAATTTTTGTATATTAAAATAACATATTAAAAGCGTATTATAATTTTTTCTTTTAAAAAAATTGATAGTAATATAATTGTTCTCCTATAAAATATTGAACGAGCGTGCTCTGAAATTTTTCAACCTTTTTGCTTCCTATAATTTCACGAAGAATACACAGTAGAAAATACGGTGAACTGGTTTTCAACCTTCGTTATTCGGATAGGAATTTCAAGATAAATAAGATCATTACAAAACAGAAGAGGCATCAGTTTTCCACGACCTCAAAGAATTCTGGCGTGAAGGTATAATAACTTGGCAACGCACTTGCCAATCCTTTAGTACGTTCTTATGGACGGTAGGATTTTTTTTATGACGAACTACACAGATTGGCCAGAGAAGCTGGCCTTGACTGCTTCACCGGATTGAGAGGTGGCATAGCTCTTAGGTCGCTTAGCCTGAACCTCTATTGCTAGTAACTCGACACAAGTGTCCCCCCGGTGAGGGGTAACCTCGGCTTGGACGGTTACTATGTTACTGTACGGTAGGATTACACAATATGGATGGAGTGGAAAGTGAGCTTGGTTATTTGATTCTTTTTTTTTATTAGAAAATTGTAGTAACTTGGTTGGCTGTATTGAAAGACACAATACAGTACAAAACATACACCATACTTGGTACATTAAGATAAATTTGACGCTTATAACAAGACGTCCTGTAATTTAACGTGTACAGTTAACAAATATCATAAATTTTACGATTAAAATTGTATTGTAATTGAACTAAAACTATGCATTATTCAGCACGTTGTGCTTCTGACAGATATGTGTGGCACGTTGTTGTATTTACGGCTACCCAAAGACATTACAAAACCGATTCCCGTATCTTACGTGCTCCTTACATTTATTTATCGCTCCGAAGACTCCGTACTGCGAAAATCTTCATCCGACTGTACCGGCTGTTTGTGCGATCGGGATAACAGAGGCGATAACGACAATGTTCTTATGTACACACGTGGATTAGAAAAAATCACTTTTATTGAAAAATTCTAGAATTTTGATGTTACACTTCCCAAGGTGCGTTATGAAAAACGATGCTGTTATACTTTTCAAGTGCTTCAATATAATTGATTTAAAGTTACTATCCATATGTATTATTAATTTATATAAACTAAAACATTATTATTTTATTTAATAATTATATATTTACATATTTAGCAAAATCCTAGTAGATGACATATACAATAGTAATAATTTAGACACAGCAGACCAACTAAACAGGCTATATTATTATATGTATGTAGGATTGTACATGTATCTATCTAATATATATAAAAGAGATCTGACTATATGTATCTTTATAATTCCTCTTCGTCGCTTGAGTCTTTACAGACTCGTCGTGGTTATCACGTATTAGGTATCAGTGACCCGCTTCACAAGCCGCCGCCACTCCTCCCTATACGCTGCTTTTTTCGCACATTGATGCAAGGGTACGTCCATAGCCGTTCTTATCTGGTCGGTCCATCTCATAGGTGATCTTCCCCTAGATCTTTATAATAGCGATTGGGAAAACTTAATTGACAATTCTTATCCAGTCCTTTATTTTATTTATTTGCATGCAATTAAAAACAGTTTTTTAATAATGTCATAGACACAATTCTCAAGCGCGTACATAAGTACACTCACCCATTTTTTTAAATTGAGTAATCGGTTTATCTGTTTATAAGTAATCACCGGCCGTAGACGAAGATATCTCCAGTAAAGTTGCAGATTCCCGTTCTCTTTAACCGAATTATAATTATATTTATTCAGGTCGAATCTAGGCAAGAATGCGCCTTTAAATAGACTTAGCATGGAATTTAAGTCTCATTGAAAACGAATGATATCGACCTCTTTATTCCAAGTATTAGAATGTTTAAAAATCACTAACCTACATATAGTTTTTTTATTAATTAATTTTTAATTTCTAATTTAGTTTCTAATTTTACTTTTGTGTTCTTTTATTTATAACTTAACATTGTCACTGGCCATTTAATTGCTTGTAGTCTACACCTATAACTGCGATGGCATTTTATTTACAACTTTTGACTGTTTTATGTATTGTTTGTTAAAAATGTTGATTGTGTTGGTGTTCAATAAATAAATAAATAAGAATTCAAAAAGGAGGCATCAATTAGTCTGTATTTTTAAACGTCTGCGCACTTAAAGTTACATTTATGAACCGTTTTTTGCATTCAAAGCAAAGGTTAAATACCTTTATTACTTGACGAAACAGCGGTGATAGCATATTTAATGGAGGACTAATGGCCCCTTTTTCTGTAAGAAAGCATAAGCTGATTTATCATAGTGACAAATGACAAAACAAAACAATCTGGATAAGTCACAACATTATAAATGGCATATTATCAACATTATCATATATGTCATTGATACAAAACATTAAACTATATATGAGAAATTCAAAGCGAAATTCGATGTCGCAAAATTAATTTAATGGCAATGTGATACGCATCAGAACGTGTATATTTGATGTCAACAATTAGTTCACCACTACGTAACAGCGTATGCCATGTTTTGATATTACGTTAGTGAAATTTGTATTTCAAATGACATTGTTTAATTTGCGTCAACCCAATATTCAACGGACCGTCATTATCAATTTAAAGCAATATCGATCAACTGAAAGCTACGGGACAAAGTACAATGCTTTTAAGCTTTAAATGCACTAAAAGTTACGTAGCTTTTTACAACTTTTTACTGCTTGTATGTCAATATTAATACTGACGGCGACTGCAAAAATTCATAATACTTTATGACCTTTAAATTACATCACTATTGCAATTTTTATGTGAAAAATAATCTAAAATTATCTCTCACGTTCTTTTAATGCTATTGGAGTTTAATAAGTGACTGAATCTTCTTATTCGGGACACGGCTATCTTAATTTTTGACGCTGCGTCACGGAAGGATACTATAGTCATAATGAACCATACCGGCTACAACGTCTTAAGCCACTAAATACTACACTATTTCCGTGCAGAAGGTCGTATTTTTCATTACGTATTTAGTATTACACGTATTTAGATATTTAGAGGCGAAAGTTCTATTATTGCTTTGTGGCTGGCTGCAATCACTTAATATATGATAAAAGTCCAATTTTTTTATAGTAATTTAACTAGCGCTTGACGCCACCTAATGTTAAGTGATTTAGTCGAAGGATGGTACGCACTAGTTTTTTAAGTGCCTATTCTCTCTACTCTTGAAAGCTACCACGTTGTACTTGGACGAAGACTGACGAAGCTTCGTAAAAATTCTTACGTCTTCATCCGAATGATAACTTCGAACACATTTGTTGTTTTTACGACATCGCGAGAACATTACAAAGGCCATTCTCTTATCTAATGTTCTCTTCGATTTTACTCCACATTTCCTCATCCTTTATAAATTATATGATGTGTGACACACTTTTATTTATACATCTCAAAATATATCTATATTAATAATATAACTAATTATTTTTCCGGACATGCTGAAAATATGTTTTATATAGATGTGAAAATATGTGATATAAAGAAAAATATAGTTATTAAAAAATTCTGTGAATCAATTACGATTCTAAAAGAAAGATTTATTTACATTTAATAGCCAACTAATATAATAATAGCCACTCTTCTTCTTTGTCGTTCCCTCATTTCTGAGAATCTATGGTGGTCTAATGGTCACTAGAGCCCCTTAAATGAATAATCTGCCTTCATCGGTTTCGGTTCGGGGCAGCCCTCACCAGCTGGTAGAGATTAGGAGAGGAGATGGCACCATTTACTTGGTCAGACCATCGTGTTGGCGACCGCCGTCTTGTTCTCTTGCTTTCTGTATTGCCAACGATGACCAGCTTTTAAAGGTTGCCATCCCCTAAACGCATTATATGCACGAAATATGACAGTACGCGCTGTAGACACGTAGTAGACATCTGGTCTTTATGGCGAGTTGGGAGAGAATAGATACATTTGTGCGCTTGGCAGTCCACGGTACTCGTAGCATTCGCCTCCAGCATCACATCTCGAATGCATCTATTCTCTGTCTTTCTCTTGCTTTCTGTATTGCCAACGATGACCAGCTTTTCAAGGTTGCCATCCCTAAACGCATTATATGCACGAAATATGACAGTACGCGCTGTAGACACGTAGTAGACATCTGGTCTTTATGGCGAGTTGGGAGAGAATAGATACATTTGTGCGCTTGGCAGTCCACGGTACTCGTAGCATTCGCCTCCAGCATCACATCTCGAATGCATCTATTCTCTGTCTTTCTCTTGCTTTGCGAATTCTCCATGTGTCGACTCCATACAGCAAGATTGGGAATATTAATGCTCTAACTAATCGAGCCTTTGTTCTATAGCTTTTTCCACGATTTTTCCAAATACTTTGCAAACGTGTCATTGCATCTTTAGCCACCGCTCATATTGCATAATAGCCACAATAGGTGACAAATTCTATATTACGGGATACCTTCAGGAAACATGTAATAAATATGTAAGGGAGTATATAATTTCCGGGTTTCTTCAACCACTTCTTTTCGCTTCGCCAACGTTTCCGGCGTGACGCTTAAAGCTAGTTAGCTATGTTAATGCCTTAATAGTTTTCCGATAAAAGCTACAGACCGATAAGAGAAATGATATCGCGAGAGAACCGAGAGAGAGGATGGGCAGCACTTTGGGTAGTTTGTACCTAAAGAACATACATAGCTAACCGTCTCGTCGGGGGGACCCCTGTATCGAGTTACTAGCGATAGAGGTTCAGGCTAAGCGACTTAAGAGTTATGCCACCTCTCAATCCGGTGAAGCAGTCAAGACCAGCTGCTCTGGACAATCTGTGTTCGTCATAAAAAAAAACATACATATGTTATAAATTTGTTTCAAATTTTCTTATAAATCTTTCCAAATAGAAGAATCAGATGTATTCATTCTTGCGCGCTTAAATTTCGAAATTCCTATCACATTTTAATATAAATATTTGTTGAACAAATAGTTCCTCTTTGATTTCAGCGTACGTAGACTTTTGATAAAGCGTAATAAAACCCAACATGAAATACAGAAATATTTAATGAACGATATTAATAAATTCTAAGAATGAAGAACATCATTTATGAAACGGCTGTATAGTTGCTATATTGGATAAAATAAACTCCGACTACGTCGATCTCCGCAAGAAACCAGGACTACTGCTATCATCAAAGAGACTGCTAGTATCATTATCACCAGGTACGAAAGATAAATTAATCACGTTTTCGTCTAAAAACTTCTTACAGTATGGAATAAACTGAAAGAGAATACGAATTAGGAATGGAAGTTTTGCCGCCAACACATTTCTTTATTTGTTAAGATTGAATAGAAAGTTACATAGAACATAAATTCTTTATCTGCTAATTCTGTTAAGAGAGATAGTATGAACATTTTCGGAATTACTGAACTTAAATGTTATTTCATTGTTTGAATGCTACACTGAAATATATTATAAAGCCCTAGGCAAAAGCTCGTATAACCCTGTAGTTCTGGGCTCTCAAGAATAAGACTACGGTATCCCCTGCCTGTCGTAGAAGGCGAGTAAAAGGGGCCTCGGGTTCATTGGGCGACAAGGATGGGGGCCTTTGTCGTCCGTCAAGGTGGACCCGGGAAGAAGGCGACATCGGCTGGCCCGTGTCGCCTTGCACTGCGAGGGCACAGGGGGGGAGGGAGTAACCTCCCCCGGGAAGTGCTCTCTATGAGCACAGTGCAGAGGTTCGTTCGGCTCCGGTGCGTTCTACTGGAGATCCCGGAGCCCCTCACCATGTACCGAGGAAGGGCCACCGGGGAGGTTTTAGTGGGTAAAAACCCCACATAACCGCCGCCTTCCCCCCAGAAGGCGGGGTATCTTTCTGAAGATTTCCTCCTCGTTAACAAAAAAAAAGGCAAAAGCTCGTATAACAAAAAATAGGTATTCTCATTTGGACTGTTTGTTTGTGTGTAAATGATTTCAACTCATATCTTCGCTATAATTATACTTGTATACACTTCTATTTCTCATACATTCAAATCTACCTAATATCGATTCTGCATACGGAATAATGCTGCAATCCGGTGAAGTTGTAAAAGGTACCATATAATGGTAACCTTCATCTTCTTATATAGGAAGAATTTGGAGAACTCGTAATTATCATACTTATTTGTTATAACATGTAAAGGTATTCATTTGAATACTTAAGAGAAAAGAAGAAAATAAACTTTGAGGTGAATCGAATCCATCATATATTACCATAAAAAAAAAACAGATAAAAATAAAAAAAGAGAGATTTTTATGACAAAAAAATCTGTAGTGCCAATGTAATAAACACTAAATAAAATTCAATTATTGTCTAATTGAATTTTATGGATTCTCATACTGCACGATTTACAGGATCACACTTCTTCCGCTTCTATGATTCATACATTCATACATTCGCATTGTATATTCATCAGTTTCATGCACATTTCAAGCCACCTTTCTTCAATATGTCACCAATCGATATACGTTAGATTAGGGTGTCCCACACCGACATTCATCGATATATGTTTGTTTTATAAAACACATTTACAGAGGAAATCTCACAACAATCTTGTAGATTACATATAATTGTACAAGCTTTTATTACAAAGACCTTTGAGCATATGAAGCGCCTTGCTCATTAAATTTCACCAATTAATTGTTTGAAGCTAACCTAGCTAAGCTAAGATACACTATACAAGTTGTTCGAGACCCTAGAACGAGCTGTCATAGTTAATTCAATTGTTTTTTTTTGTTGATGGCGTTCTGTCATAGTTAAAAGCGTGTACAAAATTTCGTGTATTGTCTCTGGTCTGTCAAATAATGAAGGTTAAAAGTTTAAAAATAGTGAATAAAGAATACCTTTTGACGCTCTTCTTTTACAAACTTATTGATTCTTTTCATTTCCTGTCTCAAATAGGCACTTTCCATAAAGCATTTGTTTACCTCCCATGTGTTACCATTAAATATCACCGGCAATACGTATGGATAACCTGCAATGATAACGAATATTAATATTCGTATTTTTCGTTTTTCAAAACATGTTGTTTCATAAAAAGAGGAAGCAAATCATGGCTCTGGGCATTAGATATTGATGAGTCTAATAATACAAAAACTACTGCAGTACCAAGGATTAAAACAGCAAATGCACCGCGTGTTTGTGTTTAGATAATTCACACGTAGTACACTGTTTTGGTAGCGCTTTTTTTGTATCGACTATCGATATACTTTCGCCTACGACCTCTGCTACATCTTTTGACAATCAAAACCCAGCCGTGGTTCCCGTTCGGGCACCCTTTAGACAGAATGTTATCAAGCGTCGAGGCCCATTTCGAGGTTCTTTCTCAAGAACCCTTGTGCTATGTTACTCATAATATAACTTTATACAAGACTACCAATAACAGACTATGGACAGTCTTATTTTAATCTGAAATTGGTGATGAATGATGACGTGGGCCTTCCACACGATGCGATATCTAACAGTTTAGTATAAATACGAAATAGTTAATATATGTTGTTACATATTATATAATCTTACAATTGTATTTTATTCAATATAATGTTATATTTCATGAGTGTTTGTTGCACCTACAACAATATTAAGGTGTGTTGTATAGAGTACGAATTCCAGCCGGCTAATACAACGTGTTTCCGTTTTCCCGTTTCTTACGTACAAAAAATCACAACCAATACCAGTAACATATGGCAACCTAATCTAGATGAAAAGAGACGAGCTATATCTGTATACCCCGCTAAAAATGAGATCGTGAAACAAGTTTTTGGTTTTATTGTGCGTCTGTTCATTTTTCCAAATAGAGAGAAAAATGTTCATCGTTGAGTTTTGCTACACAAATCTATTACATCCGATCAGTTTCCCGTTTAGAAGGTAAGTCTCTGAAAAACCAATAAGACGAAGTTGACGTATACGTGCAGAAAAAAACGTGTGAACAGCGTATAAAATATAAGGAAGAAAGTTGAAGAAAGGGTGCGAATGTTTTTTTATATCAGGCGATCCCCCTTTATACAGAACATCGCTCGAACAAAATTAATTTTATGAGATTTTTTCCACCATCACGTATTTACAACGAGAAAGTAATAATCTCTCACGACCGTCTGATGGCAGCACGGGTAGTTTTGAAAGAGTCGTAAAAAGTCACAGTCATAAGAAATCAATAATACATGTTAAAAATTTGTAATAAATGTAATTTCAATATTTAATTTTTTTTATTCGTGGCTAAGCGAGGTCTAATTAGGTCTAGATCTAGTATTTAGGTCGAATGGGGTAGCAGGTATAGTGGTAGACTAGGAGTACTTACATTTCAGTAGAACTTATCTGGAACTAGCAAAAGCTAACCAAAGTAACAGTAAATAAATAAAAAAAAGCTTTCACGGCGTTCTAACCCTTTTCTCTCTTTACTGTGTAATATTTCTGTACTTAATAAGCTGAAAACGGATGAACTCTTTGGTCCTAGGGATTCAACCCCGCAGCTATGATTGTAAGTCGAGGAAGTTGTAACGCGTAGCGAATAGGCTATATCTGCTTATACAACAAATACGCTCACTCTATATGTCTTTATATTATTTATTGTTTAAGAGCAGTGTACTATCTAGTGGATAAATACGTTTTTAGAATTATTTTTATATAAGCTTAAGAAATAAATAATAGTCATAAAATATCATTTAAGTATAGTTTACAAGTACCTTTCATAGTGCCAATCGAGCCGTCACTAATGACGCCCATGTTGCTGTAAACTTTCGTCTCGCGCCCGCTCCCGCCGGTACGTGCTTTCCAGATTTGTTTCAAACTTTTGGCGAATTCAGAAGCCTTATAAATACATCCGTAAGGATTTCGTGCCGCAGATGACGCCACCTTTTAAACGGTATTTGATGATAAAATAGTTCACTTCTTGATTGAACATTTTATTCACGTGAAAACATTACTTACATTATTTCAGATTTAATGTTTGTTAGTCAACAATTTTATTTTATATTGATAATAAATAAGATAAATAAAATATTGCCGTATACCTTTTCAAGAAACTCTTTTTTCATCCATGTAGTATTAAATTGAGTATGATCCAATTTTAACGAATGAAGTAATTCCTTGCTCGTTGTGTTCCAATCACATTGTGACCCATTACCAAACTTATCCGATATGATGACAGGATTTTCTACTTCGACGTGAAAAACTTTATCATTCGCAGCCCAAACTCGTACTTTGTTGATTTTATTACATTGGACCTTTTTATTAATCAAATATATATACTTAAAGTAGTCATTTTATCTAAGTAACAAACTAAAATTTTGGAGGGATTTGTTCGATCCGATTTATCTACTCCACTTAGACATTTTTTATCGCTATTAAAAAAACCATAATACAATATGCTGTTTATACTCTATGGCCTCTATGGCCACAAGTTACATCTAAGTTTAGTGTGACTTAAAATTGATCATGTGGTTCTTAGTGTGCACAATGTCTGACTTTATTTACAGACATAAAACAAAAAATGTTTGTAGCTTAGAATATAAAGAACATACATACGTTCAAGTGATCTCCCAGGACGGATTTTGAGATAGCTTCCAATGGTGAGGGACAAAAAAATACATCATTAGGAATACTGTTGGATAACGAAACAAGAATATCTAAAGCCAATAAGCCATCGGTAACAAATATCGGCGTTACTTTTGTATTATTTTCTCCTTTCCCTTTCTCGTCCTTTGCCCCTACTAAATGACTTGCAAATTTTATTAACAGGTAAAGTGCGTCGAACTGCGTTTCATTTTCCATACTGTCAATATTGAAACAGTTGGGATTTTCAAAATCAGACATAACACAAAATATATCTGCATCTTTTGGGCTAAAAAAAATATAAAATTTTACACATGTCAATATGATACGAATGAATGTCAGGCGGATGGAAGGTGGACTACGCATCCAGGAACTCATTTTATTTGTGAACTTTATAAAAACCTTAAGGTGCGTCGTATGGCGAAGTATGTTTCAATTTCTAAAAGACGACCCAATCCACTAAAATACTAAAAGTCTACACCAAGATTAATCAAGACCATTCGTTTAGGAGTTACTAAGCTATGAAGCTTCGTGTTCTTTGATTCCTACGTAATCGCCTCACTACGCAAGTCTTCCGTTCAATAAGTCTCCTTAAACGAAGCTTTTAAAAGCCGCTCTAGCTAACAGAAAAAACACATACACCGAAAAAAAGGATATAATAATGGCTATGCATTCAAGTCGACGATCTTATGATCGGGGTTCCAATCCCAGCCGCTTTGTTCTAATAATCTTCTGTTTTTCGATTTATTACGTACAAAATAAACACTCGCGTAACGGGTGATGGTTCCACCAACTATCCCAAATACATTTTAAATTCCATCAAAATCATGTTCATTTTTGGCTTCTATAGCTGTAGGTATTTTACGCAATTTACGTTCCTGGAAACAACTTGTGATCAAGTGAGTCCACGAGTAAAGTAAATTAAATTGAGCGTCATCACATTTTTAATAACGCAATACTGTTCCTTGTCCACGTCATTACCAACATGTGTAACTTCCAGTAATGGGTAATGAATGTCCACCATCTGCTTATTCCATTTGATACCCATATTTTAAAAAAAGAATCTATTTTATACCTAGGCAAGCTGGTAGTTACTTGTATCGAGTTTGTATTTGAAAAGGCGCACTTTTCTAGCTCCGATTTCAAAGTCTCACCGGTGGAAATTTCATTAGAGTACACCAATAATTGCAAATTTATTAAAGCGTTATCACCAAATATCTCGCCCGACAATATTTTTAATAAAAGTAATTGAGAACTTGGAATAAGAGGATTCACCATGAAAACTTTGATGGGTTTTCCTACAGGTTCGCATTGAAAATTCATGGTAATTAAAGTGATTGATGTTATCTTTAAAAATATATTTGTGATATTACGGTATATGATGTTTCTATGATATTATGTCACACAAATGTCACCAACGTCGCAGCCAGTATGAAGGTACGTAGCGACGCTATTTTAAAGGTTAACACGATGAATTATGAATGTTTCTAGGTTGACCCGTTCTAATATAGTACAATAATATTTCTGCTATGTCCAACTCATACTTCTTTACATTAGAGTAAACTTCATTCTGGCTACACACGAATTAATGAAGAGCTTCTTATAATCTTGACAACAATCGGGACAAAAGCAACTTAAATATTTTGAACGTTTTGACATGAAAACATACTATTATTAGCAAACAATTCCACAAAATATAATTTATAGAGATGGAAACCTTAAAAACAGAGGCTTTATGACCACTAGCCTTTGGCCTTATATTTTTTTTTATGTTAAAAGAAAACACCAATTCATAAAAAAATGACAAACGCCAAATTTGACACGTCAAAAGTCAGGATATTTGTTTAGATAGAAATGGTTTTTATTATAATTGATAGGTAATAAGAATGGCCTCTTCAAAAGATAAGCAATCTCAAGTATCTCCAGCAACGTCTACGTCTTCAGTTAAATCACAATTTCTTGAACGATCCCCGTCCCTTTCATCCACCAAAGAAGATAAATGGCCGGAATTGTTATTATCCAGGCCTAACAAATCTTACTACTATACAACAAAATGTGAGTTTTTCTCTAAATAATTTAAAACAAAGTCGCCTAGACGAATCTGTCTATTCAGATAAAAACATTACTATGTAACCTATGTTTTGATCCTAACATTAAGATCTGATAAATTTTTGACTTATATTATTGTACATAATATGTTATTGTTAAACGTTTCTTTGGAAATAATAAACCCTTATTGAAGAGCCGCGCTGCCACTTGTATTTAATTATTAAAAAATCACGATGTGATGTTTTTATTTACATAATTAAGCTTATTTATTTCTGCCCAATTTCAATAACATTACTTTGCTGGGGCAGAATTTGGATGTCATTCCTTGTACATATTCGTGAAGTTCTCAAAATCAGCTAAAGGTATTAAATGTCTTATATGTGTGGCGTGAAATCCTATTTATGTTTTCCTATTTGTGTTACCATAAATAAATCAGAAATAGGCTATTTGTCAGTCTTAACTTTATTATTTTAGACCTTAGTGTATTTTATAGTTCTACATTTTATACTCTCCCATGTAATATAATATTTTTAGTTTGATTCTTATGTTATAAATGCTTTTATATAGAGACTATAACATATAATAACGGGCTGGAAACAGGTAGGTACAAGGTATGGGCTAATAAAAGGGGTGATGTGGAATGAGATTAAGAAAAGCAAATTTTTGCAATTTCCTGGCAGCGTTACAAAAATTAAACTAAAAATCTTGCTATTTTAATGACTAGTATATGGAATAATCACATCTTCAAAAAAAACACATATACAGATATATTTTTTTGGTAATTAAAATAAGACAAGTCAATTTTCACAAATAAAGAATTTTAATTAGACAATTAAACAAAAAAAGTATAGACATACTCTGTCCATATACAAAATTATGAGAATATAAACAAAATTACCAGTAGTGGGGTAGTCAAATTTGATTATAATTCCCTATGATAACAACTTATCTGTTTTGTGGATATTGAAAAAATAAGTGTAGGCAATTTTCCATCACAAACACTACTCATCTCGTGAGCAGTTCAGCTAATACAATTAAATCCTTATGATTTCTACATACTACAATTCACCCTTATTTTTTTATATAGAATGTTTGATATGCAATACATATATTGCAAATGGTCTTGTGTTGTTGAAAGCCTAGTTATCTATATTGGGCCCACGACAATCTTCATTTATTACACTGACATCTGGAAGCAATATGCTACTATCTTCAGTGGTATTTATTTGTCTGTATGTATTACTTATGAATGGACCTGATTCCCAACTTGTACATACATGAGCATCATTTTAAGGAAGAAGAACCACAGTGCGGCTTGTAATGCCATGAATGAATTGACCTGTATTTACATTGTTAGCTCAGAGTCTTGAGAGAAGTTTGGGCTCTTATGGCACTTAGCCGGACTCTCTATTATGAGTAACATGATGAATTTATAAAAAATGATCAGTTCAGTACTTGGTAAAACAAAGTTTGATAGGTGGTCTCTCAACTAAAACTCTTATTTGGTTGTATAGCCAGGTGGCCTTTGTCCTGAATTCCACAATTAAACAAAAACAGACAAAATGTCTCTCGGAAGAAAGTGACATTTCACCAATTGGTTATACACACAGTCTTCACTCATCTCGTTGCTTACGTGTGTGGTCCCCTCGCAAACTTTCCCGAAACTGTTCATCCGATTCAGATATATATATATAAGAATTTATTATTATTATTATTTCTCTCATTTCACACGCGGTTAAAGTACTTCTACACATAATAAATAACAGATTGGAACACTACATTGGCGGGCACATATCAAAAGAACAAGCCGGTTTCGTCAAAGGTAGGGGTGCCCGTGAGCAGATCTTGAATATCAGGCAGCTAATACAAAAGAGCAGAGAGTTTAACGTACCGATGGCATTGTGCTTTATAGACTACGCAAAGGCCTTTGACTGTATAAGTTGGCCAAAATGTTCGAGGTCCTGAAAGAAATGGGAATTCCTGATCACCTGACATACCTTGTGCAAAACCTTTACCTAGACGGGAAAGCACGAGTCCGTCTGGATGATATGGAGTCGCTTCCCTTCAGACCAGAGCGTGGAGTAAGGCAGGGTTGTATACTTTCCCCACAACTGTTTAACCTGATGGGGGAGCACATAATGCGTAGAGTGCTGGAAGACTGGCAGGGTGGCATCCGAGTGGGAGGGCATCTAATTAACAACTTGCGTTTTGCCGATGACACAACAATTATAGGTGCAAGTGAACAAGAACTCGCTGACCTCTTGCACAGGGTTGAACTAGTCAGTGCAGATTACGGCCTCAAGATCAACCGCAAGAAAACAAAATTGATGATCGTTGACAGATCAGGACAGATGCGCAGATCTTGGGAGTTACGTGACCTTGACACTGTGCAGGAGTTTGTTTATCTGGGATCACAAATATCAAATAACGGAGACTGCATTGCGGAAGTCACAAGACGATCCCAAATGGCAAAAACGTCTGGAGAAGATTTGGAGAAACAGAAACATATTCCATAAAACAAAAATCAAATTAATGCAAACCCTTATCTTCTCCATTTTCTCGTATGCTTCAGAAACCTGGACATGGAGGTCTCGTGTGAGAGAAAAGATAGACGCGTTTGAAATGTGGTGTTGGCGCAAAATGTTAGGAGTCTCATGGACTGAGCGCCGCACCAATGAGTCTATTCTTAATGAGCTCAACATCAAGACTCGCCTCTCCACGACTTGCTTTCGCCGTCTTCTTAATTTCTTCGGCCACATAGCTCGCCGCCAGCCAGACAGCCTTGAAAATTACTGCTGGTTGGCTGCGTCGAAGGAAGAAGAAGCAGAGGCAGGGCGCCCACTAGATGGACGGACTCTATTGGAGGAGCCACCAAATTAAAACTCCAGGCGGCTATCCACCTAGCCCAAAATAGGAAAGAGTGGGGAATGCTCGCTCAAAGCAGCTCTCTTGGTGGTCACGACCCTCAGCTCTGAGGAAACGATTATAAAGAAATATATAAGAACACAAAGAAGAAAATTCTTCGTGTCCTTCATTACTCAAGCTTGTGCTTATTTATCATAGTTAATCAATGATCGTTATATGCTCAAAGCCGTATGGGAGCGAAAATCACTCCCACGCCATAGACACTCCAAACATTAGCTGTAAGTTCCAGGCTCTATACTGACGGAATCCATCACTCTTCACGGGCTGATGGAAGACCTAGCAACAACCTGGGATAAGCAGTATTTATAAGATACAAGCGTACCTTAAGAATGTGGTATTTGAAGTGGTATGATTGCTATGAAAATTTAGTAGTGATACCTCTACACGATAAGCAGGTTCTCCCTTATACATAATAGAAGCAGTAATAAAGTTTGTTTGCCACTTCTTAAAGATTATAATGTGTTTCCAAGATTAGATTGAATAGGCATTTACTAAGCAGCAGGGCAGCTTACTATACAGGATTGCATTTCCGTTTAACATCAAGTTGGTTCATATGCAAAAATTTGTTGACCAGAAAAGTGGACAGTGGTATAATTGTGTTAAAATCCTTCCGTATTATATAAAGTAACGGAAAGGTACTGTACAAGTATATTATCATTTCGTTCTTATCCCACGTCATCTGTAACAACCCAAAGGTGTTCTTTGGCTTTTATCAAACAAAAGGAATTACCAAAGATTATATGGCGTAGCGAAAATAAAGTGAACTATTTTAATATTACTTATCAGTAAAAGTTTTAAATAAATAATACGTTTTTTTATTGTAAACTTAAAGCGCGCCGTAGTTGGCAACATTCTCTAGCGTGGCGCGTAATAATTTTCCCCTCGCATATACGTAGCTTCTAGCGAGTCGTCGGAAAAATCAATATTCGTTCCGAGCGCAGCGGCAAAACCACTCCAGTAGCCACCCCTACGCGAAACTTCAGTGCAGTGACTAAATAACGAGACATAATTCGTGTTTTCCCGTGAGGAATTAAGTCTATATCAGTGTATAGTTTATAAAAAGAAGCCCTTGATTGTTTTAATAGCGTTTAAAGCTTTGAAATGTGTATTTCAGAGTGATTACGATTGCGTATAGTGGTGCCCTGTTTTGCTTCGTCGTTTATTTGCTGAATTATTATGCGTTCACTCAATGCTGCTAACGGGGTGGCTCCCTTGCCTGAACTAGATATATCATCTGGCATCATACAACGGCCCAGCAACAATTCCGAAGCCGATATGGCTGGAGCACAGGACACGATTTACCTGTGCAACTTTCGAGTATCCGTGGACGGAGAGTGGCTTTGTCTCAAGGAATTACACGACATTGAGATGCAAGATTCGATTAATCGTCCTGATAATGGTGCGATCACTTCACCGGACGATCCGATGCATTCTTTGATGGGTAATTTAAATGGACTAGTTTTGAACCACGGATATGAAGCTAGTGGTCGATATTTTTTTCTTATATTATGGATAAGAATGCATGCGGATGTTCATTGATTTATCATTTTTCATTACGAAACCATTAACATGAATTACATTGCAATTTGATATCAGTATTAGTATATAATATTATATAGTTTTCTTAATATAGAGATTTTCTTTATATAGTAGTAGTTTAGTGTTTGTCTCTTTATAATGTAAATAAAATGATTTAAAAAATTCACACACATCATCTACCACGCACAATACACGAATAAAAAAAAAACATTTAAACAATAACCATGTTGTTTTTAGCTCGAGATCCTGTTGTTATAGAACGTAGCAACCTCGTGAATATCTCAAAGTTGATAGTGAAAGAGCTGATTGAGCAATCGCTTCGCTATGGGCGGATGCTGGACAGTGATCATTTGCCCCTGCATCATTTTTTCATCGTCCTCGAACATGTTATGCGTCACGGACTTAAGCCGAAAAAGGTAAGTCTCTTTGGCGAGTACAAAAACATTTTATGTTTTAATTTTAGTATATATTACCTTGACCTCGGCCAATTGTATGTCGTGTTAATAACTCGTTAAAAATTAAATTGTAACTTGAATATTTAACTTGAACAATGCCGACGTAAACAGAATCAGACACAACTATGGGGGCGAATTAAAATATTAAAAACGTAATATAATTTTACCTATTATTCTATATAACAGTTTAAACATTATTTTAGTATGTAATAGCGATAAGTCTAAGAAGAGAGTAGAAGGTAACAAATATTTTTACTAACTGGTATATTTTCAGGGTCTTCTCGGACCGAAGAAGGAGTTGTGGGATATACTACAAATAGTCGAGAAATATTCGCCGGAGGCTGCTGATATAACTGCCAGTGTAAGAGATTTACCCACGGTTAAGTAAGTTTTCCTTTCAATTGCCTTAAAGTTTTAATAATTATTGTATTAAAAAATATAAGCAGAATTCACTGCTGTGTGACCCCACGACATAAATATGATTTTTCTCTCTCCTCTTTGAGGTTCTCTATTGGTCGATATTGTTTTAATGTTTAAAAGGATTTGATTTCAATTCATATGCATTTAATTGGGGAAAATCTTATGGAATACTTGTATACGTTTCGAGTTACACTATGTTTAACCGACTTCTAAAACAAAGTAGGTTAGTTAGTTAAGTTATTCTCAAGTCGTATGTATTTTTTTTGTTTTGTTATAATGTATGAGTACACACTCATAGTGCCATTTTAGAACCGGGATTTAGGTTCCATATGAATTTTGTTAGCATAGGACTTTGGGTTTTGAAGATATACCATGGAAAAATTCGTATAGAAGAATGAGTGTTTATTGTGTTATTAGTATATTTATGACAATCCAAGAGTATGTATGTACTCTATAACGACAACGAGCACAAATGTGGAAGTAAAAGTAAAGAAATAGAATATAGTCGCTAGAACTTCTTCAAATATCTACTATAATTTGGATTTTAAAGAGGTGGTTTAATGCTTGATAACAAAAAATTAATAAGAACGTGTTTTCTAGAACCGCGATGGGTCGTGCGCGTGCTTGGCTGAGACTTGCTCTGATGCAGAAGCGTCTGGCTGACTACCTCAGGATTCTGCTGGAGCGCCGCGAGGAAACCTTAGAGGAGTACTTCGAGCCTCACGCTCTGATGCTGAACGAGGAAGCCGTAATCATCACCGGCTTGTTAGTGGGCCTCAACGTTGTGGACTGCAATTTGTGCGTTAAGGTATACTATCATTTTCATAAAGCTAAGTTACTCCTTATTACATCTGCCAGTGAAAATCCTGACAAAATCGGTTTAGCCACTTCAGAGATTAGTGGAAACAAACAGACATACAAAAATTGTAAAAAATGTTGTATAAATGCATGCATGCATGTTTTATTTATTAGAAAAACTTACAGCACCATTACAGCTAAACTAATTCGATGCTGTAATCTATACTCTATACATGCTGTATAAAGCGGTTATTTTAATATTATACAAACAGACACTCCAGTTTTATTTATTGGTATAATTTCTTTTAATGTTTAAAGACACTCTGATTTGACAAAAAGAAATATACGGAGTTGAGAGAGAAGGGGAACTTTATTGCTGGCAATGTACTCCAGACCCCAACTATTGTTTAAATAAGGCAGTTATTTACTATTTAATTTTTCGTACATACTACGTTTCACATGTTCTTGTGCTGCTTAAACAATAGCTGTACATTATATACGACTCCCAGGCTCATCTACAATAATATTAGAAAATAAAATATGCTCTCACGTCTTTTAACTCCAGCGGAGTCGACAGTCAGTTTTCGCTGGTAGCTTTCATCTAGTTTATTAGGTCTCATATGTGCTTTGCTTGTGATTTTTTGGTATGTTAAAAATGGTATTCAAACCCGCGACCATCGAATGGTAAGATAGCTCTTAGCCACAAGTACCAAAGAAGAATTCCTTGCTAAAATTTGCGGATTGCAAAAGCTGTGTCTATCTATCCCATTAGGTTTACTTTTAACACTAATTTTGAGATATTATATAAATAAATAACAGAATGCAGTAACTTCGAGTTTCCTTATCCGCTGCCTGCATGCGCTCTCAACGTGATTTGAAGCCGCATCGGGCGTAATTATATTAAACAATATATGGATTCAGTAATCTTTATCTATCCTGGTCGAGACTCGTGCTTTCTCGATAGATTCGTTTCTCCAAGTCCCTTTTATATAGTCGTGAAACCCTAATTCTCGAACTCATTCGACTGTTTTTATATCGCATTCATACGCGACGCTTTTATCTATATAAATACTAGCGTACCCAGCCCGCTTTACTGGGCCAGATTTTGCTTTATTTTTTTTAATCAATAAACTTACATCAATAAATATTTAATTTAACTGTCACAATCTATTCTCGAGTGGGTGAAGATCATTACCTACACCCATGTACATATCATTAAACACAATATCATACCCGTAGTAGTAGTATCATAGTAAATAAAAGCTGTATATGACAGTTCAAAAGAGAAGTGCTCCGATCAAACTTAACAGGATTACTTGCCAGGTCAATCTCATCATCATATATATATATATATAATTTTTTATATTTGTAATTAACTTTTATTGTCATTCAATTATTCTGCAACAGGAAGAAGACCTTGACAGTCAACAGGGCGTAATCGATTTCTCGCTGTACTTGCGCGGCAATAACTCGTCCAATGACGTAGCAGGCAATGAAAACAACGCCAATACTGAGCCGAAGCAGCGCCACATCAACACGATGTTGGACCAGAAGAACTACATCGAGGAGCTTAATAGACACCTCAAGTGAGTATTGCCATTACAGACAAAATATTACGCACATTAAAAATATGCTGCTAAAGAAAGAAAGGACAAATAGGAATTGATGCCAACATTAGACACCGATTCAGAATGTGCAGTCGCAAGGCTGCCACAGCGCTGATGCGGGTGTAATTACTTAGTTTATTATTTATTGTATACAAGCGTACCTAGATTTTGCTTTATTTTATTTAAACTATAAACTTACATCATTAAATATTTAATTTAACTCTCACAATATATTCAATTAATCATATCTCTCCGTACTCATTATCTTCTATTCTCTTCTCATGCGGGTGAAGATCATTACCTACACCCATCATTAAACACAATATCATACCCGTAGTAGTAGTATCATAGTAAATAAAAGCTGTATTTGACAGTTCAAAAGAGAAGTGCTCCGATCATCACCAAACTTTACAGGATTACTCGCCAGGTCAATCTCATCATATATATATGATGATGAGATTTGTAATTAACTTTATTGTCATTCAATTATTCTGCAACAGGAAGAAGACCTTGACAGTCAACAGGGCGTAATCGATTTCTCGCTGTACTTGCGCGGCAATAACTCGTCCAATGACGTAGCAGGCAATGAAAACAACGCCAATACTGAGCCGAAGCAGCGCCACATCAACACGATGTTGGACCAGAAGAACTACATCGAGGAGCTTAATAGACACCTCAAGTGAGTATTGCCATTACAGACAAAATATTACGCACATTAAAAATATGCTGCTAAAGAAAGAAAGGACAAATAGGAATTGATGCCAACATTAGACACCGATTCAGAATGTGCAGTCGCAAGGCTGCCACAGCGCTGATGCGGGTGTAATTACTTAGTTTATTATTTATTGTATACAAGCGTACCTAGATTTTGCTTTATTTTTTAATCAATAAATTTACATTATTAAATATTTAATTTAACTGTCACAATCTATTCTCGAGTGGGTGAAGATCATTACCAGCAGCATCGGTAAACGGATACATTCGCGTTTAGTTATTTATTGAACTATAATAAGTATATTAAAAATGTACTCCTTTGTACTTCAATATGGTTCATAATGTCATAAATATACACAACGCGTGTGTCAATACAAATTTGGGTTATAAAACAATCGATTATCATCATAGTAAATAAAACCTGTATTTGACAGTCCAATAAGAGAAGTGCTCCGATCATCACCAAACTTTACAGGATTACTCGCCAGGTCAATCTCATCATATATATATATATATATATATATGATGATGAGATTTGTAATTAACTTTTATTGTCATTCAATTATTCTGCAACAGGAAGAAGACCTTGACAGTCAACAGGGCGTAATCGATTTCTCGCTGTACTTGCGCGGCAATAACTCGTCCAATGACGTAGCAGGCAATGAAAACAACGCCAATACTGAGCCGAAGCAGCGCCACATCAACACGATGTTGGACCAGAAGAACTACATCGAGGAGCTTAATAGACACCTCAAGTGAGTATTGCCATTACAGACAAAATATTACGCACATTAATAAGATATACTGCTGAAGATAGAAAGAATGGACAAATAGGAAATGATGCCAACATTAGACACTAGATTATCCGTGAAATAGCAACCGACCGAGTCGTGGCTCGGCCCTCTCGGGCGCCCTCGGATCGGCATCGGAGCTATGCCACCTCTCAATCCGGTGAAGCAGTCAAGGCCAGCTTCTCTGTGCCAACTGTGTTAGTTCGTCAAAAAACATTAGACAGCGCTTATGTGGGTGTAATTAGGTTATTATTTATTATATACAAGCGTACCTAGCTCGCTTCGCCGGGCTAGATTTTGCTTTATTTTATTTAAACTATAAACTTACTACTAACTACTTATCATTAAATATTTAATTAAACTGTCACAATATATTCAATTAGTCATATCTCTCCGTACTCATTATCTTCTATTCTCTTCTCAAGCGGGTGAAGATCATTACCAGCACCCATGTACATATCATTAAACACAATATCATACCATACATAAATAAAAGCTGTATTTGAAAGTTCAAAAAGAGGAGTGCTCCGGTCGTCACCAAACTTAATATACATAATGGATTTATTTATATTATATACAATAAATTGACATAATATTTTATTACCCAAATATATAGAAATTAAACATGTAAAGCTTATTAACTTGTAGTAATAAGTATCAAGTAAACTTGCATATTAATTATGTAAGTATACGAAAAACAAAGTCGACCTTCAACCGTCGACAAATCCATTCATTACTATGGCTTTCAACTATTAACCCTACAACTTCAACGGACTTTGAAAAGTGATTGAACTCTTACAGCTTGCTCACATTATTACCTATAACATAAGCTCTCACGTTCTTTTAACCCTAGTGGGGTAGACAGACACAGCTTTCGCTGTTCGCTTTGCACCCACGAGTCTACCGTTATACACGCGAATTTTTAACAAGTAATTTTTTTCATGCTTAAAAAACCGAAAAAATGGCAGTTCATTGGTACAAGCCGACTGGGATTCGAACCCAGGACCATCAGACCGTAAATTGAACTGCTTTTTATTAGGCTATCATTGCTTTCTTTTACTTAAGGATACCCAAGTGAAAACCTCCACTTAGACGGCTCCTCTATTCGCAATAGCATTCTCGAAGGGGTCAAATACATTGCATAATAATGGCAAAGATAAAATAATTATCCTAAATTACACACTTTTTCATAAGTACACAATTCTTTAACCTGTTTCATATTGCATACTCGGTGATTCATAATTCAGTACATTCACGAGTAAAAACAAAAACCGACATTAAATCGAATCATACGTTATACGTTGTTACGCTCGGACGTTTGTATTAAGGTGGGTACTGACCGGCGTTACGGGGCGTAATGTAACGTGTTACACCGCGAGCATTGCTTGCTCCACCCGGCTGTCGGTTTTTGGCGAATCCTTTGAGTGTTACGCGTTTCGGTCAGTACGCTCTTGCAAGTCGTCCCGAAAGCGGAGCACAGAGTTTTGACGAGCATGTTACGCCGATTTTAAAACATGCTCGATGCGTACACGCTCGATGCGAATGTTACATTACACCTCGTAACGTTGGTCAGTACCCACCTTTAACAGAATTATCGTAGGAATATTACGAAATAAAATTAATCAGAATTTAACCAAACTCTTATCAACTAACCTTCAAGTACATCCTTTCCAATAAAAAATGGATCAGCGAAATAGGTTGGCGTGTGAGTTATTCAAACATTTGTCGCGCGCATAGTTAGACCTATATATAAGGTTGTCAAATATCTCCCTTCCGCCTTTTGTCTTTTGAATTTCGCGGCTATGTACAAAGCGCTACAGAGCTTGTATCTAGCAATACTATACATAATTTGAAAGGTCTTGACATAACCTACAAAACGACGCTATGCATAATTAGTTTGAATATTGCGTTCAACAGTTATAGACGTGTAAACATGGACTTCACTAACGCCGAAATTCGCGGCTTGGCCACTGTTTGGGACGATTCACCGGCCTTCGACCACGACCGTTTTCGCTTGATATTGTCGTATGCGATCCCTTTTTCGTCGCCAGTCACCATCCGCTTCAAGAATGGGTCGAGTTCGTTCCGTTTCAGCAGCATATCGCAGGCGTTGATTCGGTCCGGAAGGTTTTTGCGTCAAATCATGCGGCACCCAAACATCAAGCTTTTTGTATCCAGCCTTCTGCAGATGGTTTAAAATGGTTTGGTGACTAACTCCCATCTCCTGGGCGATGTCATGAGATGCCACATGCCGGTCTAACTCGATGTAGTCCATGATTTGATCGGTATTTGTCGTCACAGGTCTTCCGCCGGCTGGCTTATCCATGGTGTCGTTTTCACCGGCTCTGAATCGTCGAAACCATTCCTCCGTGGTTCGAAGTGATAGAGTACCATCCCCAAAACACCATTAATCTCACGGAACGTTTCTCTAGCGGATTTGCCTTTAACGAAGGAAAACTTTAAAATAGCGCGAATTTCGGCGTTAGTGAACTCCATGTTTAACGTCTATAACTGTTGAACACAATATCCAAACTAATTATGCATAGCGTCGTTTTGTAGGTTATGTCAAGACCTTTCAAATTATGTATAGTATTGCTAGATACGAGCTCTGTAGCGCTTTGTACATAGCCGCGAAATTCAAAAGACAAAAGGCGGAAGGGAGATATTTGACAACCTATTATTATATATGATCTCGTGGATACCATTGTGAGAATTGGACCAAATTAGAATGGATGGAATGTTCCGGGTTTCAAATAAAAAAGAATCATCAAAATCAAAGATACACAAATTGAAAGTCGATTGATAAAACCTCCCAGTCCTCCTCCCAGACATTAACAACCTGCCAAGTCTGTTAAACATCAGGGCTTAATTGCAACACTAGCAAGGATATCCCGACACACCGTCAGCTGTGTCTGTTATACAGATGACTGTGACGACGCCACAGGAAGACTGATGACAAAGGCAATGGCCGCATCAAGGGAGATGATATATGGACTATAACCTAAAAATGGCCATGAGAAGCAGGGACACAGTGGTAGTAGGACACATAGTAACTGTAGAAGTGGCACTCTTTTAATAAATGCAGAGTGAACAATTTAAGTGTATTGGAAAAGAGCACGGACACAGGTCTGTGGTTGCGATCTAAAACAATAAAAAAAAAACACTAGTAAGGATGTACTCTCGGGCGATTGTCTGTATACGTATGATGGTTTATTATATGTATGGTTTGGTACATAAAACTAAGATTCCATATACCGTAGCAAACTGGTAACGCTTGGAAAGTTTTTACGAAAGTATCCCACGAGATGAATCCAAACAATGATCGTGTGATTCTCGTTTCAATAGCATAGTTTTTTTTTTACGGACAACAAGTTAAAATACAAGGTTATCGAACGTAATGGTTTAAAGTTGCAGCTTAACTAAATTAAAAGTCGTAGTACATTTTCAAGGTTTTCCTAGCGAAACAATTAAACAAAAAATCTCGACTTTCAATTATACCTAACTGTTCTTGTAACGTAAACGACCACGATCCTACCCGATGATAAGTGAATATTCAGTCCTGGATGGTTATGTGCTAATTTACCTTACGCTAGACGGTTAGGAAACGTACATGTATTGAAATATTGTCAAAGACATGTAAAATCTACCAAGTTTGCACTAGCGCTGCGTGGCGGAATATATCCTTATACTCTCTTCACAGAGAAGTCCTGTGTCCAAAAGTGGGACATACATATATTTTTAGCGAAGTCAAATGAAGGTAACAAAGAAACAACGCGAATCAGAATTCCACGACGTATATTAATTTAATTAACAAACATTTAAATCAAACTCTATCGTTAATTACTCGAGAAACTAAACAACAATCACTAAGTTAGATTTAACACGAACACAATAGTGGAGGTAAAAAGAAAAGAAAAACATAAGTAAAAAGAAAAGAACGATGTTGTCGCTCCGATTGATCCGACAGAATGAGAGGGTGCGGGGTGCGCACGCGCCGTTTATTCAAAATGTTATGCTGGTCTTCCCTTATTATGTATATAAACTAACTTTTTTACGTTTAAAACAATAAAAAAATTGATTGAATTAAATTGAACTGCTGAAATTAGGAACCTACGAAAGATAGTGTCCATTGCACACACAGATACGCACACGTACATATACACATACACACATACATGCATTTAAAAATAGTTTTTATTTTTACTTTTATTTATATTTTGTTACCTAACTTTTTTTATCCTTTTTTAATGTTTAAGATTACGGTCAAATATGACGGGGGAAGACATTAGCTCCTGAGAAACAGCTTACGCTAGTTCGGGAGTTAAGGGACTCACCTTTAAATGTATTGAACTTTTTTCTGACGCAAATAAACTATATTATTATATTATTATTGCAAAGGATTTGCGAATATCAAACCATTTTGTTACAGTGCAACCGTGGCTAATTTGCAAGCCAAAGTGGAAAGTCTTACAACAACTAATGCGCTCATGAAGGAAGACCTCGCCATTGCTAAAAATACAATGATCACACTTGTGGAGGAAAATAACCAACTGAAGCATGCGCTGGGTAAGTGTTACTAATAATATTGGTCCATAAATCAAACACTTGTGCAAAAGGTTACACAATATTTGGGTGATTCTGCAACTCGCACCGTTTTAGGCTAAGCGGCCTAAAAGGTGTGCTACCTTCATAAACCCAATGGAACTGTAAAGAGCAGGCTGATTATTTGTATTTTTGCATATGCAATTGCATAAAACGCTATTTTATGCCGTTAGTCTATATTTTGGTACATTTTTATTGATAGTTAATTTGTTGGAATGCAATCGACATATATAAATAATATATTGTCAATAAGTATGAATAAATTGCCTTTTCCATCATAATTCCTTGGAAATATTGGACAGTTCACTATCGAAAAACCTCTAATAGCAAATGCAATTCTATTAATAAACCCGGTTCTTTAAGAAATAAAGAAAATTCACGCATTTATCAACGACAACAGCCAAAGTCTGTCTGTGGAGGTTATTGCAGAAATGGCGCCAAATTTTAAAATGTGTCCGGTAACCCAGTTGACGTAGAGACGGCATTTTAGCATACAAATTAATATTATATGACAAACCTTACAAGTTAATCTAGAAAAATGTTTGATTGTATATTGTCACATGAATTACAGTCGATAATGTAATAAATTATTAATAATAATAAATATAACAAATATATACTATATAAATAATAAATATGCATATTTTGTGCATATTTGGTCCTTTTATTAGAGTACATTTGCATGCATATTTCGGTATTTTGATAATGCATTTAATCATTTGAAATGTCTATTGATCAACGTAGTTAATACCAAAAAATATCGTTAACTAACTTTACCACGTGCTTGTCGCTGAAGGAAAACATCGTTAGGAAACCTACATGTCTTAGAAAATGTTTTATGACATGTGAAGTCTGCTAATAGACATTACGCCCGCTTGGCGGACTATGCCCTTATACTCTTCTTATAGAGAAGGCCTGTGCCCAAAAGTTGGACATAAATATCTTCTCTATCTTTAAATTTTAACTAACCGGCGACCACGTTTCTGCTAAACCAATTGTGTATAAAATGAACGTTCATTGGCAACATAACAGCCGTTATTTGATAATTTAGTAGTCTTTCAGTTCATTGGTTTACCGGTGACGTACTTATCATGTTTTTTATGTACAACATTAATTAGCTTTGTGTTACATACACATGGAGCTACGCTACATGATAATATGTCTGTTACGCCTATGTCAACCTTAAAAAAATTAGCGGTGATAAGAAACCGGTTAGAAGTAATTAACTATACCTTTAGCAGGCCAACTTCAACGTGTGAAAGTGAAATCTATATCTTTACACGTCACAAGTATAAAAGCGGTTATATGATTCACCATGCATAAAATTTAAATTAGCTTTATAATGTTAATATATTAATTATACTAATTACTCTATTATAAAAATGAGTATACGGTAGTCGGTTGATAAGTGATACTCGTGACGCAAGCTTGTATTGTACCTTCAACCCACGTCCGATTTCTTGGTAGCAGTACTTGCCTAGTCGGCTCATTCACGCATTATCAGAAACGGCTACAGTGGCCCAGTGGTGTTGGTAGAAGTTATAACAAACAGCCCTGTAGTTCTGGGCTCTCAATAATAAGACTATGGTATCCCCTGCCTGTCGGGTTCACTGGGCGACACTGGCGGCCTGCGTCGTCCACCAAAGTGGACCCGGGAAGAAGGCGACATCGGCTGGCCCGTGTCGCCTTGCGCTGCGAGGGCACAGGAGGGGAGGGTGTAACCTCCCCCCGGGACGTGCTCTCCTTGAGCATAATGCAGAGGGGCTCCGCTGCGTTCCACGTGAGATCCCGGAGCTCCTCGTCATGCACCGAGGAAAGGGCCACCGGGGAGGTTTTAGTGTGTAAGAACCCCACATAAACGCCGCCTTCAGTGAAGATTTCCTCCCCGTCAACAAAAAAAAAGAAAATGTTATAACAACAACAACAACTTAACATACCAAAACTAGCAAAACTAGACCACAATAATGTCGCTGATCGTTAAGTTACGTTTTATAACATGATATATGCAATAAAATTTTGTTAGTAGCTCCGATTGATGGTTTTAATTCGCACCAAATAAAAATAGATTACATGTAATAATAACAATTTTATTTACGAATAAAAACAAAACTGACTTCAAATCTAATCAATAGTTAAAAGCTATTACGCGCGGACGCCCTCTTTATATTTCCGAATTAATGAAGAAATATTACGAAATAGAATACATCAGAACCTTGAAGCATCCTTTCCAATAAAAAATGAATCAGCGAAATTGGCGTGATAAGTTACCGTCCGTCTATCGCAAATACCATACTTAATGCAAATTTAAGACAAGGTTTTCTCATGGTTGTCATTGTCAAAGTTGGACTAAATTGGAAACTTGAAACACTGAAAGCACCAGTTTTCAAATAAAAAAGATTCATCAAAATCATTAAAAAATACATTTAAAAAATAAACAAAGGAATTGAGAACCTTCTCCTTTTTTTGAAATCGGTTAAAGACAACTTCTTAACAAAGATTGCAACGTAAAATTATGGTAACATTTTTCCTAAGAATAAATTAATTCGCTTTTCTTTTGTTTCGTAAACAAAAACTGTTTGGCCATTTTATTAAAATCGTATAACTCGTGTAAATTAAGCCTTACAACAAGCCCTCGATAGATTTCACCGCGAAAATCTCACGATGTGCGATAATAATAGAGACTGCATTAGATAAGACACCTTGCAATAACGGTGACTCACAAACTTATGTATCGCTTAGTAGGCATTAGTATGCCGGTGTGCACGCTCGCGTCGTGATACTGTCGAATCAAATTTGACTGCGCACGCGCACCCGTTATGCTGTATAACTCCGTTCAAATGGGCAATTCGACTGTAAAGAGTCAAAACAAAAATAATTTCTGGGCAAAGAGTGAGTTCACCCTGATATGTCAAATGTGCCAGTGTTTATTTACGTCTCAACACGTGCTCATGTGTTTTTTTTTGTACAGGTCAGGACATAACCAAAGATAGTAGGATGAAAATAACAGAGGTGCTATCTGAAGAGGAGGTAAGATTTTTGTGTTTTATTGGATATTGCTATCCTTTAGTTTATTTTTAGGCGTGGGATAGCGTGGTAGCTAAACTTACGATCCGACGGTAGGGGGTTCGAATCTCAACCGACTTGTACTTACTTATTGGTACTAAAATCTGTGCCCTGTGTGATGTGTGTGATAAAATATACCTTATTAGATATGAGAGCATCATAAAATCATAAAGCAAAAAAAAGTCAATAATAGATTTGTTCTCTTCGTACCACAGTAAAATTCAAGTTATTCGCGATGCGTAAATATTAATCGTTTGGTATTGAAAAATCTGAAAACTGATCAAGTGGTAAAGATAATCTAGAAAAAATAAGTACGTACGTAAGTACAGCCCTGTAGTTTTGGGCTCTCAAGAATAAGACTACGGTATCCCCTGCCTGTCGTAGAAGGCGACTAAAAGGGGCCTCGGGTTCACTGGGCGACAAGGGTGGGGGCCTTTGTCGTCCGCTAAAGTGGACCCGGGAAGAAGGCGACATCGGCTGGCCCGTGTAGCCTTGCGCTGCGAGGGCACAGGGGGGGAGGGAGTAACCTCCCCTCCCGATAACTCGTCATGCACCGAGGAAAGGGCCACCGGGGAGGTTTTAGTGGGTAAAAACCCCACATAACCGCCGCCTTCCCCCCAGAAGGCGTATCTTTTTGAAGATTTCCTCCCCGTTAACAAAAAAAAAAGAAAAAATAAGTAAAACAGTTAATGGAAATACATGCAATATAATAAGCTCTCATATCCATTATTATTCTGTAGACGTTATCTGCTTTTTACCAAGCTTAAGACAAATGTAAGCTTATTAGCTTGGTGTTAAGGGGACGGTGATTGTTGTCACTGTCTACCCCGCTAAAAGGGTTATAGGACTTGAGAGTATGTAAATAAAATAATTTCTTCTTTGATATTGATTATTTTTTCTAAATGTAACGGCACATACGCCACGTACATCATGGCATCTTCTAAAGAAGAGATTACCAGATACTGACAATTGAAACAACATTCTCGTGGTTCGCTATCGAAAAACCGTACCGTTCAGTTGTACCATACAACTGAACTACCTATGTTACCAAACCCACCTAGAGCCGGTTTTAATCATATTGTATAACTATAAAGCACTTTAATATGTGTCCTTATCCATTCTCACATCAAAAATAATGTCACGTTCTCTTTATCCGAATGAAATTTAAGAAGTGAACAACACTGTTGAAATTGCACGGATTATTGATAGTGGCCCTGACCAATTTTGTATTCGTTTTATTTGCACAATATTTGAGGAGCCACGGTTACTGGAGACACGAAACAGAAGTTTTTTGCAAAGAAACAAGAAATTTTAAATACCCACTAAACAACATAAGGAAACAAACATTTAACCGTTCTGTTGTTTAAATGCTTTATTTTCTTAAAGGATAAGTTCTTGAGCTGTCTTGAATTACTTATTAACTTGTACTACTTATAATCGTCATAGACAAATGATGTTTGCGTTACTTGAAGCATCTTAATAAGTTAGATTAGCTCCCAGTAATTTAAATATTAAAACCAAAGGGTTCATAATTTCTGATAGCAGTTAAACTATTAAGAAGAACGAGCTATGGTACGACCCTTTCTGATTTTCAAAATTAATTGGTACATTTCTGCAATCTCCTAAAGGGACCAGGTTCTCTTGGCTTATATAGGCCTTATTTTACACCGGTTAAGCTCTAAAGACCCTCGGTTAATAGCGGCCTCAAATACTTAATACTGAGTACAGTAAAGTAGTAACGATCGTTATGGCTCTGATCTTTTTTTTACATTCACCTGCTATTATGTTTTTCTCACTCACCCAGGGATGACTGGTAGAGCATTAACCCTAAGATCGGAATGCTAACGCAATTAGAGTATCCACTTAAGCTGAGGTCCCCCCTTGCGGGATCTTGCGCAGAGTAAGTCCCAATAGTTCAGGCTAAGCGACGAAGCTGTACCACCTCTCAAATCCGGTGGAACTGTTGCTTCTCTGACCAATCTATGCTAGATTCGTCATAAAAACTGGTAGAAAGCCTTTGAGAAGCTTAGGTTGCATTTAAGTTGTTACAATATGTATATAAGGAAATAAAATAAGTACTAGTATCAGGTTTGACTTAAAGTGGTTTTACTATAACTTTTAAAACCTCCATGCGTCGTCTTATTCATTGCCAAGGTCGTGACCTCCACGAATTATGTGGCGGACGATCGCTCTCCACCTGTTGCGGTCTTTAGCGGTGTGTAATGCCTCGTGGACTCTCGTTGTTGTTGTTGTTGCTGATTTGGTCTGTCCAACGCATAGGGCTCCCTGTACTTTGCCTGTGACCAGGAGTATTTCCAGTGTATCGTTTTCCTGGCTATGTGACCCAAGAATTCGAAAACCCTACGTGACAGACCGTTGACAGCCTGACAGTGACTCTCACAATTGAAAGTTATACATAGAGGCTTTTTGGATATGACTCATGGTGGGTTCCCGCGTCCTTCCAAGGGCAGTTCCGAGGTGATTTAGTCTCTCGAGGCTACTGAGGCCGCCCGATACTCGGCGTTGTCTTTTACGGCTAGATAGACGGCTTCCAGCCAACCCTCCTCTTTTTTCATCCGGGCTTTGGATCGGCATTGACAGACCAACCCTTTCTCATTAATCGCCTTCCATCATTACTCCATTTATTCATATGTTAGTTCGTTTTAGTTATTTATAAGAAATCAATTGGTAATACATCAAGTCAATCATATTCGCAGCTTAACGACTTACCATAAATAGCGAGGATGATTACGCTTTATAATAATCGCCTTTACATATTTTGTAACGTCATCGCATATTTATGTTCAGTTGATGATTTCATCAATTCACCTCTTATTGTTTACTGTTCTTTGTTTATCTGCTACTTAGAAAAAAGTTGTGAAAGATAACGTCGCGATGTTCGTGTGACATTACAATGCGATGAGGAGCATACAATACTCACACATACACATAATAGCATACGAACGATCGAATAGAATTAGCTTTTGCAACGTTCAGCGTAGCGTTTTACAGAACATTAGTTTTTTTTTCGTTAACTATATACTAAAGTAAATTTTCCTCTTTCCCCATTCATCCGTTCTACACATCTAGACTATTAAAATATACTTCTGTTATTGAACCAACCCTGGGTGGGACTCTTATGGTCTAAGGATTTGTATGGTGAGAGGAGTGAGTGAGAGCCCCCCAGCACTGTGCTCTCGGAGAGTACGTCCTTGGGGGAGTTTGGACGACACGGGCCTGCCGATGTCGGTGACTAGCGGTATTCGCAGTACGCGGTGAATTTTACGTTTTCAGTTGGCGTATATGCCTTTAAAAAAAAGTAAACGACCAACGAATCGTGCAAATCCGAGTTTGTAATAAATAACATTATCTAACACAAGCACACTTCAATACACGCGACCTTGTGCACACAAACACACTCAAGCATACACACTCGATCAAACTGAGTTACATATGAAATGTTTTTAAATTTAGTAAATTTGGAATTTTGTATTTCATTGTTTGAAGATGGGCGTTAATAGCTGCGACACAATTCTTACTACTGCGGCTATTATCGAACTAGTTTGTACATGTTCGAATTTTTGCTTTGAAATAAAAATATAATTTAAAAAAAAAACCTTAAAAAGATATGTCGTGTATCACTCACCATTACGTTAACGTCTTGAAAATCAATATAGCGTATATTATAGATACGATCACTCGATCACTCACTGAAATCACCAATCACTTTTATCGAGGCTATCTGCATTATTTGTGTTATTAGTAATACTTCGTCTTAATGTGATTGGTTTTCCCAAAAACATGTTATTAGTTTTTGAGATAGATCTTTCCTAAATATTTCCACTATTGACATCTTTAACAACACTGCATTTTTTATTATAACAATATTACAAGTTTAATATATAATTTACAGGAAAAACATAGCGTGAAGAGCACTTCTTCTGATAAATCTAAGAATGAAAAAGATTCCGAAATTGGAAAATTGTTGGAGGAAGAAAAGAAAAAGACTACGGAGCTACAAAAAGAATTGGACTTACAGGTAAAATACCATACTGTCGTAAGCTTTGTTACTAGTGGACTACCATTATTGTCCCTGTCTACCCCGTAATTTAATTGTGTTTTGGTACAGGATAGATAGATACATAGCTGTGATAGCTCAGTGTCCTTGCGGTCGCCTTAAGTTGCATTGTACGCTAGCAACCCGAGTTCGATGTCCGGTGCAGGCACCAATAAATTTGTTGTTGCAATTTTATGTGCTGATTTACCACGCCCTCGACGATGAAAGAAACCATCGCAAGGAAACCTACATGTCCTAGAATTTTGCCAAACCGCACTAGGGCTGCGTGGCGGACTATGCCCTAATACTCTCTTTACATAGAAGGCCTGTGCCCAGCAGTGGCATATTTAAAGGCTGTAACCTTTAACAGGATAGAATTCACATAGAAATTGACACAATGTTTCAGATATCATTAAAAGCTGAAATGGAAGTTGCCATGAAGTTGTTAGAAAAAGATATCCATGACAAACAGGACACGATTATATCTTTAAGACGACAGCTGGACGATATAAAGTTGATCAATTTGGAAATGTATAAGAAGCTACAGGTGAGAATGAAAGTTTTCTATAATTTTAACATAACGGTCTCGCTACTGACTGCCGTTTGACAATTGGTCGTCACGGTCCGCTTGTCGCGACAGGAAGTAGTTGACCTGAATACGACAAGGTGACGTCCGAACAAAGACACCTGAGCGTGTAGACTAACGCATCGTGCTATGGAAATTACTATAAATCGTGTACTGATTTTAATTATCTGTATTTTACGTTAGCAGACGCAAAATCATATTATCTTCGGCCTAATTTTTATTTTTAATCTGTATTTTAAGTTTGTTACGCATTATCTAATTATTTTCGGCCACATTTTTAACGATGTTAAATTATTATTTTGCAATTCTTATTGTTTCTAAACTTCGTAAATAATTACAATAAAATATACTAACCATAATGATTAAATGGGACGTATTGAAAAAGGGGTACTATGGTAGTTCACTTGTATAAAGGGAATGAAACGAAAGAAGTGTGCCAAAAAGTGGATGCTCGTGATCTCTGCCTACCTCTCAGGGTAACGAGCCTGAGTATATTTGAGTGTCTAATTGGGTCTAATATTTTAGGTTATTATTTATTTTTGTTTAGTTTTGTATTATGATGTAACGCAGTAAGAACAAAGATTCAAAGGTCGTTCAACTCGCGTGGGCACTATACATTACACCAAAGCAATTTGTTCATCTCGCCGATTTAATCATTTAACTTTTTCCGTGTGCTTCTTATCATTTCTTTTATTTATTTTTATATGTTTATATATATTACTTATTGCTTTGTGCTTGTTTTTTACACAGGGAAAACGTAGCATGACAATTTAAGTATACTTACAAGATATTTATTTGCAATTAAAACCTTAAAATCAAATAAACATTTTTAAAGTTATTCTAAGGTAGCAATATTTTTATAAGGAAAGATAGTCATGTCGCGATTTCTTAAAAGAAAAAATACCACCCATTCAGTACGTATTGTATGTGTCCATTATCATATTCAAACATCTTATTGTACTTACTATAAAAATATATTATATATATATCCATATGTATTGTATGCCATACTAATGCAATGCTGTATTCATCAATGCCGCGCTTGTACGGAAGGAATGCGAGATGGAACTCACGCAGAAGGGTGAAATGGTGTCCAGGCTTCAGGGGAAGGCTGAACAAATTGGCAAAATACTTCACAACCTTGAGAAATATAACCACTTTCTAGGGCCAGACAACGAACTGGTCAAAGCGTTAAGGTCGCCCTCTAACGAAAATAACACGGGCGAAAGGGCGAATTCGATTAGAACAAAGAAAGACGATGGTCCACCGAGCAAAAAATTAAACCTGCAGGAGATACCACCATTCCGAAAGAATAATAGCGTTGATAGAAAGGAACCTCGAATAGATTAGAACGTTAATTCATACGGCACTAAGAGTTGTTCTTATTACTATTACTGCAAATTCCAAACCCTCAAAGGTGGTGTTTCCTATTAGAAAATCACTTGTATGAGAAATTAGTTACTAAGCCGCGCTACATCATAATCTTACCAAAGTTTAATTAGAACTATATTAACAGTAGTGTTCAATATATATAATGCATCTAACATAAACTAAAAATGGAATTAACACAGATTATAAATAGTTTTAGACACGCATATTATTATATTTATGCTTGCTAACAAATTCAATAAGACGCAGTGGAATATTCTATCTAGCTAAACTGTAATGGCTTTGTTTTAGGAATGTGAAAGTTCCTTGAAACATAAAACAGAGCTAATTGCCAAATTGGAAGCAAAGACTGAGTCAATGGGCAGCACGATACATCAGCTCGATGAGAAGTAGGTTTAATTTTTTTTTATTTTATATGAAACGCCTCAGGCGGGCTGAATGGCGGCCGGCAGCGGGAGGAAAGAGTGCCTAGACTTTGTGTAAACTAGATGTGGGCGATTAGGTGCAGAATATTTCGTTCGAATATAACTAATTATAAAAAGACAAATAATACATAATTATAATTGAAATATCACCATAATATAATGACGTGTTTTAATAACCTTTTAGTTTAAAAAATCCAGTATAACTTTAATTGTCAATAAGGTAATAGTTTAGATTAACAGTTAGTTCCCAGAGTCTGGTATACTTATTGTATGAACAACTATAAAATGAACATTCAGTGACACTACAGACACTGCACTATTAATCTCGTACATAAACACATCTTCAAAATATGCCGATACATTTCAAAAATCAATTATTACGAGTATATTCATTCAATCATAAATTACATCTGTAACTGGAAATTGCATCAAAAATTAAATTACTAGACGACGGTTTTTGGCACAATTACAATTCAATTGTATTAGGCAAATAGCAGACTACGAGCCCAAGGATATAAAAAAAAATTAAAAATCTAAGTTTTGTAACCCGGCGTATGTCGATATACTCACGACCACATAATGGACCTAAAAGCTTAGCGAAACGTAGGCAGCTATTGATCCTGTCTTCAATTAGACACAATGTAAAATAAGTGCCAGAAACGAAACGATTATTCTGACCTCATACACTTTCGTGGTCTAGATGATAAAAATCTATTAATACACACAATTTAATATGTCATCCTATAATTACAATTGGTCCACTAATTGATTTTTAATAATGCAAACGATTATCGATTCCTAATCGCCCACTACTAGTGTTGTAATATCGATTATAATATTATGTTTAAGGCTTGACATATCAGCGTTGAGTCGCACGTAGGAGAGCGCACCGCTTGCTGTAGGTATTGGAAGGAGATCTTTTACTATTGATATTGGCAAACACTCACGATGAACCGCGAGCGCATTTTGTGCTTTAAAATAAAACGTTATATTTTGATACAAACGTCGTTAAATTATTATTAAAACGGCAATGCTACTTTTTGCTTCAGCTTTCATTGCTGTTAATAACTTTAATATAATATTATTAAATTGATTTACATTCGTTAATAATCTTTTTGTATTAATTTAATTTAAGATTTAAAGTTGTGATTGGAACGATATAGATATATTTATTTTTAATATATGAGAAATAGATGTTTATTTTCGATATTTGATGTTTTCTATCTCGTTTAATTTTACAATTTGTATTGTGATGTTTAAAGAACTTATATTTAGATGTTTTCGGAAATATTCTCATTAACTTTCAAGTATTAATATTGTGATTCCAATTCAGGATATGTAATGTGTTATTCAAATATATCTCTAATAATATTTCGATCTCAATTTGTTCTACATAGAATACAGCTTATATACAAAAAATATACGTCGTATTTATCATGTAGCTTATTATTTTTAGAATGAAATGTACCTAAGGACTTTAGAAGTTATATCCATTTTATTTATCAAACATTGTAACACAGGCCCTAGTGGATGTAGAAGCCTTATTTGTAATAAAGTATATTCAGTCTTGAAAATGTATTTTATTCAATACAAAACCGAATAATGCTTGTTTTGATTTTATGTTTATTGTGTAGGTTTGCCATTATCAATATTGTGTTTGCATGCTACACATATTAAATTGTATTTCGGAGTTGTTTTTTTTTAAATTAATTATTAAATAGCAGTTATAGCCTAGTGGCTAAGGGGTGAAAGTTATAATCTGAAAATTCACGGGTTCGATTCCTGGTCCATGGTGATGGGTTTACCACCTGTCTAACCGCTAGGGTTAAGAGAACTTGAGAGATCTATTATTATAAATTATAAGACTTCCCTCTTCTTTTTTCTTTTTTTGCCCCTTTGGTCATGTCAGCCCCATCATACCCTAACCTTAGTAACACACATCGATGACATGAAGCTAGAAAGCATCAATGTTTCATAGCCACCAGCTTCCTCGCTCCCTCTGCGACTTCCCTCTTCTATTTAACAGAAACTTACTTTTGTATTATAAATATTCTAATTTACTCTTTACTATTGCATGCTTTTATTTCAATAAATGTCGATGTTAGTATGGAATAATTTTATGTTTGCTGCTCTACAAGCAAACGCAATCAAAACGGTCCACTAATCTACTCCTTACATACCTGGGTAATGTAACATGTTTCCCTTAGTCGAACTTTTTCAACATGTGCCCTTTATTAAGTTTATAGCATTTGAATAGTGAAGAAGTTTATCATCTTCAATTTCTTATCTTCGTTCGTTCTTCGCTCATTACTAAAAGATTTTTAAATCTCTATGTATTACTAAAAACAATTTCATAGTATCATAAGCAGACTCTAAATACCAATTTATATTAAGATATTAGAGTGAATTTCTAAAGATTTTCTTTCATGATACTAAAGAACAAGCTATGGTGATCTAGTGGATATGATCTTTCAACAAGTATTCGTTTTCTGATTTCGTAATTCTTGTTCATCGTATCCTTCATTTCTGAAGGTCGTGCTTATCTTGATACGCCTTTACCGAAACGTCGACGAGCTGCCTCCACACCGTGGCCAAAGTAGTTTTTAGTAATTAAAATATCAATTCCTTATGTTTGTAGCCTGGGTATGACAAAAAAAACGCCCCGCTATCCTAATTTATCGTTAAAAGCAGAAAGAAAAGAACGTAAGACCTTATGTACAAAGAAAATAATATTTATGTTTGAATCGATTTTTTATTTAATTTACATTAAACTTATTTGGCGAATTATCCTCATCCCCTCCAACTCAAAAATCTGGACACAAGTAACAAAGTTGCATTGCAATAGAATTAATACTTTTGGGAAGCTGTAAAAACCAATTATAAAGTTCAAATTCTGTATCCTATATTCGCTTGAAAACCAACACTAAAATACCGTCCAAAAATTAACGCATTTAATGGATAAAGTTTGTAAAAAGCAATCAAGGGATCGTTTCCTTATCGAATAGGTTGCAGGAGGATAAATTAACAAAGAGGAATTTGGAAGAGAGCGCCAGATCCCTCGGGCAGAAGGCAGCGGCGGCGGAGACGAGGGCAGTCGCTGCAGAAGGAGACTTAAAAATAGAACGTGAGTGGAGGATATCATTGCAGGTATATATAATCAGAAATAACTACAACGTTCAATATTTTGTCGCATTTGTTCATCTTTGTATTCATATTTAAAATGTAAGAAGTCAATATAAGACACTTTTCTGATACGAATATCAGAAAAAGATTTTTTTATATAATAACGGTGTGCGGTGGTAACCAGGACTTACGATACGAAGTGTATTCGTGTTACGAAAGAGGGCGCTGTAATTCATTGACAATTGTCGTTTGCTATGGTTGGTGTGCATTTACCGCTGTATTGCCTTTTGAAATGAAACAAGCTAACACGTCTATACAGATTATATTTACATGCGTACTTTACACGTCGTTTCACTCGTCAACTTCAGATACTGCCTGCACTACAAATACAGCACAAGTCGTTTATTAAATTCCGTCGCGTCACTTGAAGGCCAAGCCACAGGCTATATCCTTACAAATCCACAAGACGTCCATTCGCGACCATCGGAGGTTGCGAATAATCCTCGCGCGTTACCGCTATTTTATGGGCAGGCCCCACCCCTGAGATTTTAGGAGCGTTGCTGGAGTTTCGGCCACTTATTCTCCCAGCGTCAACGCTTCCCGCAGTGGAGTCAAAGTTAATTTAGCTTTTGAATTTCACTTAGATTACCCGTGAAATAGCAACCGAGTCGTGATTCGGCCCTCTCGGGCGCTCTCGGATCGGAATCCTCTTGAAAGTATTATAACATTACTTCTCGTATTGGCGCTGAGCGAAGAGGCTAGTAAATTTGTACAGATGTTGTGAGAAATTATTTTATCGGAATACGATGACACCTGAACTGTCACTGAATGATGACATTTTTATATCCATTAATATGAAGCTATTTGAGAGAGCACGATAAATACAAAATGTTTCCGAAAAATTACGAAGGAAAGTCTTTTCTCACTATATCTATACTTATGTTTTAATAACTAATTGTCACTTCCAGACTTTGGAATAGTTTAAAATTTTGTACAGTTAGCGGCAAATAATTCTAGCGCTGACCGTTAATGCACAGATCTCAGCAATAAGGTGTCACAGGGGAGTCAAAAGGCGAGAGGGGGACATGCGCAAGCGCTTATTGGCCTATAACCGCGCACCGATACAACATCCCGTTCGATCCTTTACCGGAATAATCATGTTCTAAATTTTATGTTAATTGACTTCTATTTTATTAAGCTGTATTGTGTGTATTGTATTTTATTTATTTGAGATTAATCATTATCATTTTACATATATTTAAATGCGCTGCTATCATTTCTGTTTCGCTCAGTTCTAGATTATTTGCCGCCAACTTATTCATTATCTTGACCTAATGCCCTAACCAGAATCATCGGTATAAAAAGTACTTAATTATGCAGATTATTTTATTTTTATATAAGAATGGTTTGACAAAATACTTTTTGGTTCAGATCGTCATATTAGCATGTTTTTTTCGTTATTTTATAAATTAATTTTCTACCTACTCTACGTTTAGCCGGCCTTTTGGATCAACCTATTTATTTAATTGTGAGGCACGAAGTTAACATTACGCAAATTAAATTGACCTACTCGTTTTAATTAATTGCGCGTGCTTTCATTCAGTCAATTTAATGACAGTAAATTAATACATGCTTTGGTCATGACATTAATAACATAATTTATAACGACTACATTTAACGAGATCATTTTTTACGCGTTAATATTTGCAAGTGATTATAAATATAAGTTATATAACAAAGAGTGCACGAATATTATAGAAAACACTATATACTCGTAATCTTTTTTGTTAACGGGGAGGAAATCTTCAAAAAGATACCCCGCCTTCTGGGGGAAGGCGGCGTTTATGTGGGGTTTTTACCCACTAAAACCTCCCCGGTGGCCCTTTCCTCGGTGCATGACGAGGGGTTCCGGGATCTCCAGTGGAACGCACAGGAGCCCCTCTTCACACCTCCCCAGCACCCTCGTAATCCTAAGGCGACACGGGACCAACAGTACATAAAACCAGAGGCCCCTTTGATGACAGGCAGGAGATACCGTAGCCTAATTCTCTAAGCACAGGACCACGGGGCTGACAGGTCGGCCTTCCGCAGGCCCTGCGCCTCCATCTCCTAATCCCGATCGTCCCTATATATTAAAACTAATGACTCAACCTCCTGGGAGTGGATAATAATTCGTTACCACTAACTTTAGTTGACTTACTAGGTCAGGACCTTGTTACAGTTAAGTCCTTCCTGCAAACACATACAACTAGTATATATCCCCATACAATATGCAACTCCAGTGTTATTTTTAATCTGTACTTTAACTTATTTATAGGACTCTATGATGCGCGACAGAGACAAAATATCGATATTAACTCAAGAAGTGGAATCATTAAAGTCTATAGGAAAAGTAAGTACACGATATGAAACAATCAAATTATCTCAATTTGTAACTTGTTATGAAAATCTTATATCTTCTATCTAGAAATATATGACATTACAAGAAGAGCAGTATGCGCTTAAAGCCCAATACATCGAAGCTCAGAAGACTCTAGAAGAAGTGGGTGCTACTTTAAGTGAAAATAAACTACAACTGGCGGAGCTTTTGGAGAAAGAGGCCCACGCTACCACTAGTGATGACCCACCAAACTGGACAAGTGACAAAGATGCCGTATCGTGCGCTGCTTGCACGAAGGAATTTAATATTGCACGGAGAAAGGTAAAAATATTACAATTATTTACTACAAAATCCATTACAATACATTATTACATATAAGTAGATTGAATTCGCACACTATAGGAATCACAAACTATTTATTTAATTGTGAGGCACGAAGTTAACATTACGCAAATTAAATTGACCTACTCGTTTTAATTAATTGCACGTGCTTTCATTCAGTCAATTTAATGACAGTAAATTAATACATGCTTTGGTCATGACATTAATAACATAATTTGTAACGACTACATTTAACGAGATCATTTTTACGCGTTAATATTTGCAAGTGATTATAAATATAAGTTATATAACAAAGAGTGCACGAATATTATAGAAAACACTATATACTCGTAATCTATCAAATGCAGGCTTAAGGTTATTATATAAAAAAATGTAAACTAATTTCAAAGAGAAACACTGACAAAACAATATTATGTAAATAGCTGCAATACTGCGTAACGTTAATTTTCAATTGAGATCTGATTATATGATAGTTCAATTGCCAATATTTTTTTGTTGACGGGTGAAATCTTTAACAAGAAAGCTTCTGGGAGGAAGGCAGAGTTATGTGAGGCGCTTACTAATACCCCTCCCCTCCCCCGGCGGCCCTCTTCGGTGCTTGACGAGGGGCTCCGGTGTCTCCAGTGGAACGCACAGGAGCCCCTCTTCACACCTCCCCAGCACCCTCGTAATCCTAAGGCGACACGGTACCAACAGTACATAAAACTAGAGGCCCCTTTGATGACAGGCAGGGGATACCGTAGCCTAATTCTCTAAGCACAGGACTACGGGGCTGATAGGTCGGCCTTCCGCAGGCCCTGCGCCTCCATCTCCGAGCGGGATCAGTCCTCTCCTAATCCCGATCGTCCCTATATATTTCAACTAATGACTCAACCTTCTGGGAGTGGATGATAATTCGTTACCACTAACTTTAGTTGACTTACTAGGTCAGGACCTTGTTACAGTTAAGTCCTTCCTGCAAACACATACAACTAGTATATATCCCCATACAATATGCAACTCCAGTGTTATTTTTAATCTGTACTTTAACTTATTTATAGGACTCTATGATGCGCGACAGAGACAAAATATCGATATTAACTCAAGAAGTGGAATCATTAAAGTCTATAGGAAAAGTAAGTATACGATATGAAACAATGAAATTATGTCAATTTGTAACTTGTCATAGAAATCTTATATCTTCTATGTAGAAATATGTGACATTACAAGAAGAGCAGTATGCGCTTAAAGCCCAATACATCGAAGCTCAGAAGACTCTAGAAGAAGTGGGTGCTACTTTAAGTGAAAATAAACTACAACTGGCGGAGCTTTTGGAGAAAGAGGCCCACACTACCACTAGTGATGACACACCAAACTGGACAAGTGACAAAGATGCCGTATCGTGCGCTGCTTGCACGAAGGAATTTAATATTGCACGGAGAAAGGTGAAAATATTACAATTATTTACTACAAAATACATTTTACAATACATTTTTACATATAAGTAGATTGGATCCGTACACTATAGGAATCGCGAACTATTTATTTAAACTTGTGGCTGTATTTTTTAATTCGATTTTTTTTAAACCCGTTGAAACTGTAGAGGCCGGCCGGCTGATCAGTGTAGTTCATTCAGAATCAGGGAGTTTTTATAAACGTCGGAGGAAATGCATTTACTTATACTCCGTGTGCGTAGGGTAGTTGTGTCGGAACTAGAAGAGACCCTACCGATTAAAACCTCCCCCGGTGAGCCGAAATAAACAATAGACCAACAAGTGACCCATTCATCGGAAATACACCAGTTGTTTGGTTACTATACAATACAATATAATCAATATAATAATCGAGGCGTCAATAGCCTAATGGTTTAGGGTACGGACTGCGAATCGTAAGGTCGTGGGTTCGAATCCACTATTCGACTATTGCCGTGAACCATGTCCTAGCACAAGCTTAAGCTTAGTTGGAATGGTTAACAAGATTGTTAGTAATATTTCTGAAAAAAAAAAGAAATATTGCCAGCTTTCTTTAAAAAAAAAAAACATTCACGCCTGTCACCAGGATAGTAGGCAGAGAGCAAGCACTTCCACTTAGTGATGATGATGATGACAGCGTCCTGCCAGTTTCGGCTAATCGGAGTCCTATATCAGAAGTAGTTAGGCGCGCAAGATATATTTAAATGCATTAGTGTACGCGCGTTTTTTTTTCAACTAGTACGATTACTATGATTTTAACCGTAGTTTGCAATAAAATACAATCGTCACCTGTTTCATTTGGGAAACATTGGTTCGTAGAACTCGAGGCCTTATCTTAGTAAGCGATGATAATAAGTCCCGACTGAATCTCATATTCAGATCACAGGCAGACAGCATTGACCTTCAGAGATTTCAACCTGATGGTCCTCTTCCTCCTTCTTCATTGCTGAGGGTTGTGATTTCTACGAATTATGTTGTGAACGATCGCTCTCCCCCTGTTGGTATCATCCTAAAATTAGGTTGTTTCAATATTTACGTATTAAATATCTCTGTTCAATTTTGTATGCTTTTATGTCTTGTATACGTGCAAATAAAAAATAAGCCGCCACATTAATTTCAGCTTATTGAGGTAGACAGGGACTATTAGCTGTTCGCTTTTCCCATTTGTCAAGTAGTGAGCCTATCAAATCAGACATTCTAAGAAAGTGATCTTTTGTAAAAGTGATGTTTTGAAACCGGCAATACATTGGTACAAGTCGAACTACTTAGCCGTTAGGCTTTCACTGCTATAAAAATGTTTTATTTTCTCTTTTTCAGCATCATTGTCGACGCTGTGGACATATATTCTGTGCGGCGTGTAGCGACAAAACCGTCGCTCTACCTGGTAACACCAAACCGGTCAGAGTTTGCGACACGTGTTTCGCTGAAGTTAGACTTACATAGTCTTGAACAACCGTTCGAATCATGGAACAAAATACACAAGAGAGCCCGCTAACATATTTATGGTATTTTTATACCGCAAATTTGGCTTTACAGATGCTAGAAAGATTTGTGTTTTGCCAACTCCGTTTCACTTGGATGAAAGATACAAAACTAAAGTTGCTCGGCAAATTTGAAACTAAAGTATTATAGTCCCTGTTTAATAAATAGAATTTTTGTTTAGCGTCTCTCGTAAATTTGTGTTTCCCTAGTCTTCTTACATATATATTCTCAGTAACTGTCATATTGCTTCTAGTTAAAATGAATTGTTTACGGTTATTATACTATATACAATGTTAGTTTGTAAGACTGATAATAATGACGAAAATAATATTAATCATTCAATGACATGATAATTGTATGTATTATTGAAAGAAAAATATATTAATGAATTTAACATAAATATCGGATTTTTCTCAATCGTTAAAAATATCTGATAATATTGAATGTAGAGATCCAGCGCTTTTTACCCTAGAATTTTGGTATGGTTAATGAAAATGAGAGCTTAAGTTTTTTTTATGCCTGCCATTGTTAGACGCAAGGCTTTTACAACTTCACCAGGTTGAAAGTTGGCTTGCCTTAATCGCTGCTATGAGCAACTTATCGTAAAGACACCGAAAAACCTCCCTTTTCCCTTGCCTTTCTTATGAGTACAAAAATATTAGTGAAAATTATTACTAATGTTCAAAAAAGACATAAAATTACACAAGATAATATTAAAAAAATTAAATGTTACAAAACGTGTAACGGTATCGTTTTTACAAATCTTAAATTAAAAATTGTTGTATATTTTAGCATACATTTAGTATATAACAACAGTGCTAGCTTAATGCGTTCAACTTTCGTTACATATGAAATATTTTCAAAGAGTCTTCTATCTTTTTGTAATCTGATCTTTTAAAAAAAACTAGTTCTTCCTATTAATTATAATAAAATAAAAGACGTTACTGCATTACTTTACTAAATAAATAATAATAATTTACAACGTAAACAAAAAAAGTAATACCAGAACTTCTATAGCGGTTCATATTGTTTGAATGCTTCAATCACGCAGCACGGTTAGGAACATATGTCTATGACGTTAAGTAAACCATATTACACCTAGATTATACGCTACGACAGCCTGCTATTCCAATAGGTGTACAAATAAGTTATTTTCCGTGACATAGCAACCGAGTTTTCGAGTCGTTCGGCCCTATCGGGCGCCCTCGGATCGGAATGCTTACGCGTAACATAGTAACCGTCCAAGCCGATGTTACGCCTCACCGGGGTGACCCTTGTGTCGAGTTACTGGCTAATAGATGATCACGTTAAGCGACCTAAGAGCTATGCCAACTCTCAATCCGGTGAAGCAGTCAAGGCCAGCTTCTCTAGCCAATCGTGTAGTTCGTCATTAAAAAAATAATAAGTTTCCGCCGTTTGTCTCAAAAATCAAAATAACTGTAAAGGTATGATTTTAAACACACTGATGACTTCCAAAGTAGTGACTTCCTTTTGTGTTTGACATGAATCTTCCTCTAATAATTTCTCCAAATCTGCATACTCATAAATTTTCAGTCTTCCACTGCGATTATTGTCTTTTACTTCAAAATCACCGTTTTTAAACTTTTGAAACTATTCAAGGCATGCTCATATGGTGCTGACAAATTCTTTTAAAATAAAGAAACAAAAGTCCTGCATTTAAAACGTTAGTTAGTTCAAATATAGACATTTTTAGGTGAAGAAAAATATATGAAGTTAGTGCGAACTTAATAATATAATAGAGTTATGTTGTTCTGAAATGAACAAATTATTTTTCAAGCCTGTAACCATCTGCAAATTCTAACGTATGTCATAAAACGGCAGTAAGTTCGTACACTTAATAATTGTGTCAAAATGAACTTTCAATGACGACTATTTAAGACATGGCTGTACGGACATAAGTCTTTTTGCCTTTCCATTAGGGATAAATTAATATCATCATTTCAGTGACGTTATAGTTGTTGGTTTTACTTTGGTGACCTGATATTGATTAATTTATTAATCAATTGTATCGGCATTGACGTGTGTCATTATAAACACGTTCGCTTTTCAGGTGGTGAGCCCATCGCGACACAATTTTTTAAACAAAGTTACTAATAATAGTATCTATACAAGATTATTATACTTAACAATACTATTTTTTTGGATTGGATAGCTACAATGGACCGTCAATAGCCAATGGCTAAGAGTCCAATCTGCGAAATGTAAGGTCGTAGGTTCGAATCCACCATTCGACTGACGTGAACGTGTCTTCTAGCTGCTTAGTTGGAATGGTTAACATGAATGTTATTATTGTTTAAAAAATATTAAAGCAAAAAATAACTAAACTAGCAGAGATTACTAAGAACTAGGTCAATCGATAAATGTCTGTGATGTCACTGAACGTTCATTTTGATACAATTGGTTTAGCAGACTCGGGTCCTGGTGTTAAGGTAGTTAGGCGCCAACAAAAACAACATCAGTTGAGCTATATGCTCGTTTGCCCCATTCCAAAAAAATATTAGACTGTCATTTGTTTGATAAAAAAATTATATTATAAAGACTATTTAGATTTTTTGGATATGCTGTTAATAACATTAACCTGTTCAAGGTGCTGAAACCAGCGTATTGCTTTATTGATTCATAATGATTTTATTATTGTAAATAATAATAATTGTATAGCGTTGAATTTCTGAATGTATCCAATTATAATTATTTTGGTTTTCTTTATAACCGATACGACAATAAAACAGTTCTGATGTATAGAAGAATTTTATTATAAATCCTCATCCATTATGTCGTTCAATATTTGTTCCATTGCAATGGGATTTTCTTCGGGAACCTGTAACGAACTATTTTTAAGTATTTTTTTCCATTGTGCAAAATTATGTCCCTAGATGAATAGATGGATATAAAAGTGGAACAAAAAGTAGTTAACTGGGAACAATGTATTATATTTACATGCCAATTAGTCGAAATATCACTCACCCAATGTCCAGATCCGAAAACAGACCAGAAACTAAGTTGCTTTGCTTTCTTATAAAATCCATTTCTTTCACCATTGATAGGAATTCTTCGTGCATTCTTGAATTCTTCCGCTCCATGCCACTTTAACTTGTGCACCCAGTTCGAAGCACCTCATTAAGTGTAATAAAATATAATTACATATGAATAAAGATTATTTATTAACAGTTTTAACGAGTATTAGAGTCGTAGCGTGTAATTATTTTTGTTAATTTCAATAAGAAATTATGTTTTATTTTTTAATACTTATTTTCTTTCTTACCCATGTCAAATAAATGTGTATTCTATTACACAGTGCAATAAAATACGTGTATTTTTACGAGAAAAATCAAAAGCCGACTTCAAATCGCATCAAAAGTAAATGCTATTACGCGTGGACGCCCTCTTTGTATTATCGAATTATCGCAGGAATATTAAGAAGAATTAGAAATAATCAGAACCTAACCAAACTCTCATCAAACTACCCTCAAATGAATAATCGCTTCGCGTGATATTGAGTTATTCGATACAAATTTAAAACTTATATGGTTTTTCTCATGGATGCCAGTGTCAAAACTGGACCAAATTTAAATCGGACCACACGGGAAGCACCAACTTACAAATAAAAAAAGAATCATCAAAATCGGTTCACCCAGTCGAAAGTTATGACAAACATAACAAAAAAAACAGACGAATTGAAAACCTCCTCTTTTGAAATTGAAAATGACATTTGATATGGATGACAATAAAAATTAAAAATGACTTCGTTGTCACCTTGCTATTGCATAAAGGTAGAGTTTCTCCGCTGTTATAAAAAATAGCAATGAATATTGTTAGCTTTTCAAGATATTTATCAAACTGACCTGCTAGTGGTGTGACGACGTCTAAGTTACCGTTGTAAACTGCTATCTTCAATGATGTGTTATTTAGCAATTTTTCTACTGTAAAAATATGAAAATTAGACTAGAATATGAGCCGGGTATTACACCCTATCACCTAAATAACTAACATATAATATATATAGGATCTAATAAGCTCGGTGAAAAGTGGATAGCGATCACTGACTAACGACGCCACTTCAACCCTTTTAAAAGAAAGAGCTTCTTTTATCAGGTTTCAATACCGACCGAAACCTGAACTATGAGAAGTCCGGATAGTCGCGAGACGCCTTTGAGGCATGGTTTTGGCGAAGACTGCTTCGTATACCGTGGGCTGCCATGATAATCAACGAGTCCATAGTGAAGGAGCTTAAGATCACCACACTATTACCCTAAATATGCCGCCAAACAGCACTCAGCTTCTTTGGACATAATATGCGCTCTCCATAGCACTGTTTGTAGAAGCAGATCATTTTAGGCAAAAATGGATTACAAACGTGCTCAGGGAATGGCGCCGACAAAGTGGTCTCACACAATCACGGAGACGGTGGGAAGTAGCATACCGCGTACCACTCTGAGTATCATCGCACTCAATGGAAGCCGCTCTTACGTGATCACAATCTTCAGCAGTGAGGGGACGAAGAAGAAATGTTTAATATCTGGAGTACATTTATACATATCTGCTCCAACCTTGAGAGTCAGCATGCTAATAAAAATACGCTTAGAATCCTTACTTTTGCAACAATTCATAGCGGCCGCCCAGTGCCGTGTTTAGGACAGTGAGGATAAACCCGCATTTTTTTTGGGAATGAATTACCCTGATCAAGCAGAAGCTCTATACAGTTTCTCGGATTTTTGAGAGTTATCACAACTTACGTCCTGAACCCCTTCCGAGAGTAATTCGGTAGAGTAATGGCCCCCGAGAGGACCTAATAAACTTGCAGAAAATCTTATTAACATAGTAGCACCATACAGTAAAACTTATATTAAAAACAAAGAAAAAAACTAAAAAGAATACTTACAGAACGTACTCGATGGCAGGAAAAACACGTATTTCAATGCGAAAAAAACATCGTCTGATAAATAATTCCAGTCCAAACTCTGATTCACTAGATGCGATAGTGTCGGCTTCACGTACTTGTTCACTTTCTTGGCCAGTTTATCTAATGCCGGGTATGGGCTGGCTTGATTAATATTATTGAAATTAATATCCATGCCGGCCTCCACGTTTAAGGTACGAAACATTAATGAGTTCAATTTCTCTGTGTATATATAATCTTTTTTATCGATGTAATTAGCCATTTTCTTCGCTATTCTCAAAGTCTTTTCGTATGTGTTGATATCAATCACTCCCTTAAATTATAAAAATGAATGCAAAATAAAAACAACCTGCTTGTGCGAAAATAGATACGGCTTTTGCTGTCCACTTTTCACTCTTTTTTTTCGAGGACTATGACTTGTTATGTCGGACTCGTAACGCCTAAAACCCCACGTACATCTTTCAATGTAACCACAAACCCTCTACGCTTTACTAGGATAGATTTTTTTTTATGACTAACTACACAGATTGGCCAGAGAAGCTGGCCTTGACTGCTTCACCGGATTGAGAGGTGGCATAGCTCTTAGGTCGCTTAGCCTGAACCTCTATTGCTAGTAACTCGACACAAGGGTCCCCCCAGTGAGGGGTAACCTCGGCTTGGACGGTTCCTGCCGAACTTCGAAGCCTGGCAACGGAAGAAGGAAATGTACGTCACGTACCGCCTGACACAGGTACTCACCGGGCACGGGTGCTTCGGCGAGTACCTGAACAGGATAGGGCGCGAACCGACCGCGCAATGCCACCATTGTGGCTGTGACCGGGATTCCGCGCAGCACACACTAGCCGTGTGCCCCGCGTGGGAGGCGGAGCGGCGGATCCTGGTCCAGCATATCGGGCAAGACCTCTCCCCGCCGGCGGCAGTAGCGGCTGCGCTGGTGGGGAGATCTAAATGGAAGGCGCTGGTCTCCTTCTGCGAGTCAGTAATGACCCAGAAGGAGACCGCAGAACGGGATCGGGAGAGGGCCGATCCCGTTCGGAGATGGCGCAGGCGGGCCGGTGGCAGACCGGCCCGCAGCCCTGTAGTTCTGGGCTCTCAAGAATAAGACTACGGTATCCCCTGCCTGTCGTATAAGGCGACTGAAAGGGGCCTCGGGTTCACTGGGCGACAAGGGTGGGGGCCTTTGTCGTCCGCTAAGGTGGACCCGGGAAGAAGGCGACATCGGCTGGCCCGTGTAGCCTTGCACTGTGAGGGCACAGGGGGGGAGGGAGAATCCTCCCCCCCCCCCCGGGACGTGCTCTCCTTGAGCACAGTGCAGAGGGGCTCCGGTGCGTTCCACTGGAGATCCCGGAGCCCCTCGTCATGCACCGAGGAAAGGGCCACCGGGGAGGTTTTAGTGGGTAAAACCCCACATAACCGCCGCCTTCCCCCCAGAAGGCGGGGTATCTTTTTGAAGATTTCCTCCCCGTTAACAAAAAAAAAAAAGGACGGTTACTATGTTACGCGTAAGCATTCCGATCCGAGGGCGCCCGAGAGGGCCGAACCACGACTCGGTCGGTTGCTATTTCACGGATAATCTAAGAGACATTCAAAAGCTAAACTTTGAGTGCCACTTCGGGAAGCGTTGGCGCTGGGAGAAGAAGTGGCCGAAGAAACTCCAGCAACGCTCCTAACATCTAAGGGGTGGGGCCTGCCCGTAAATAGCGGTAACGCGCAAGGAAGCCACTAGGATAGAATAGTGTAGTAGTCTCAGGGGCGTGCGTTAAATTCGCTACTCCCAAAACCCTCGCGGGCTGCCACGACTACACGATATAACTCCGTGTCGTCGACCTTCTCGGGGCATGGGCATCTACCCGAATTAGAGTACATCGCCAGTGCCGGCAAGCGTACTATTTAACTGGAGGCGAGTGTCTAAACAACGATTAAGTTAAGTTTCATTTTTATATCATTTCTACAATAACTTACCAAGTTATAAAGAAAGCTCGGTTGAACTAATGTACTCTCTTTAGGATCGACCCAACCGCTCCCAATACCAATACCTCTCAAGTTCATCTTTAGCCGTTTCTTTTCTATTGCCTGAAAAAATAAATTTGTATTTTCCCGATTTCATTTCAATTTTAAAAACGACGATCTAGAACAGTGATTCTCAACCACTTTGCCGCGGTACTTTTGTGTGCCGCCAAATTTTGCAAATATATAATAATGTTAATATTATTAAATTATATCATTTAAAAAGAAAAATATTATTTTTTCTTTTTCTTTGTGTGCCGCCAAATTTTGAAATCGTTAAATATGTGCCGCAACAAAAAAAAAAGGCTGAGAATCGCTGATCTAGAGAGCTATTTACAATGCTCACCCTGATAGGCTATTGGAACTTTAACATAACGACCAGATAAAGTAAAATGGTTTGAAGAAGCAATTCTAATAATGCCTTAAATTAATTTAACGGTATAAAAAGGCAATGTTGCAACAAACAAAACATGCAAATAAAACCAAGCCTTCTGTACCGTGTTCAGATAAACTCCCAGCCTGGGACACAGTTTACCGCCGTAGCTTTGACCAACGAGATATGTGGGTGTTTTGCGAAACTGTTTATGCGTTTTAAAGAACGCCTTAATCACTTTCGTGAGGTCTAAAGCTGAGAAAAAATATATAAATGAAATATTTACGTAACAATACAATGCAACTGATGAAAGTGCAAACAATTAAAAACGTAATGCATTCATCACGCCTGATGAAATCAATTAAAAGAACAAAGATATAATGCTTAAAAGCCGAAAACGACTTAAAAAAATACGTTCTCACGATTTTTCACGTCGATTAAATCAGTTATTTTAACCTATTCAATATAAATAAATAATACCGATAACTTACCCATATTCCTGTCAGTTTTTACTAAAAGTGATTTGTTGGTTACATAGCTGAAGCCGGTGCCTACTGGGTGATCAATCAACAGCAAGTTTCTACCCTTTACCTAAAACGAAACAAGTACGTAAGTAGTTTATGAGTGAAAACAAAAACAGATTTCAAATCAAATCAAACGTGACGATTAAAACAAACGCTACTCTCCGTGGGCGCTCTCTTTGTTCTTTTTGTTTCTAATTTATTATTAGATTTTGACTTTTTAATGGTTTCTACAAGGTCTTATATCAAATACATACATAACATACATTCTAGCTGGCTCTGGCTGGACGTTGTGAAGGTGGATATGTTAGAGAACCACCTAACAAAAGGGAATGCCGGAGACCGGGCAAAGTGGCGTAGATTAAGCAATAAAGCGGACCCTGGTGGTAGGCCAGGAAATCGCTAGGTAGAAGAAGAAGACATAACATATACATTCTCTTTCATCCGTTCACAGGAAACGACTGTTAATTTCATACTATTTCATTCTATTCCAAATCAATACGTGTAAAGGACATTTATGAAAAAAAGTGCCTAGTGCTTCGCAAAGGACGCAACTCCTTGGTTTTGTAGATCACATAGGCACTGAGTATTATTGTATTACATTAAAAAAAATAAAGTCATTGTGAAAGCTACTTAATCTTGTGTGTGTAAATGTAAAAATAAGTCATTTCCCGGCTTCATACAGTGACGACATTTTCCGCAACAACGTAATTCGTGACAGTACAATGTTCCATTGTTACTTTCATATTTTCCTCATACTTAATATCTATAGATAATTCATAAGATTATTATTAAACGCAATGCTACCTGCGGTCCTTTCATAAATAATACATTAGTATTATATATTAGTAGTTCCCAGTTTTAACCGGTATTTCTATACGGTGCCGAGACTTGGACTATGAGAAGTCGGGATAGTCGTGTCATAGACGCCTTGGAGATGTGGTGTTGGCGAAGACTGCTCCGTATACCTTGGACTGCCATGAGAACCAACGAGTCCATACTGAAGGAGCTTAAGATCTCCACACGGCTATCCGAAATTTGCCGCCAAAGAGCCCTCAGCTTCTTTGGACACATCATGAGGTCTTCCAAGCACTGTCTGGAGAAGCAGATCATCCTAGGCAAAATGAACGGCAAACGTGCTCAGGGTAGGGCGCCTACAAAATGGTCGCACATGATCATGAAGACGGTGGGAGGCAGCATGCAGCGTGCGGTCCACTCGGCCTATGACCGCACTCAATGGAGGCTGCTTGTACGTGGTCGCGATCCTCAGCAGTGAGGGAACGAAGAAGAAGAAGAAGTTTTAACCGACTATTTTTTTTTCATTTTCAAAGTGAATGCTTTGTTGCTATATTAATGTTGTTGCCATAGGACAATATAGTTTTTACGCAAAAGATTTCATTTTTGTTTTAAATGAGTGCTTTTATTGTACCGTACGGTGTGAGTAACCAAGTAATTAGTAACCGTTCGTTACCACTATTATTCATAGCATGCTGGTGATCCATATATATATTATTGTACGTATAAATATTTAAAATTATCATGCACGTCAGAAGCCGCGTAATTTCCCCTATGCAATTAGCCACGCTGCATTGATTAAACACTAAAAAGCTGGTATATATAAACACTAAAACTACAAACTGCTATATTTATTGTCGTTATATATATTCCATGTGTATGTATATTATTATATTTATATAGTAGTATCTATTTATGTATATGTAAATGTATATTTATTTATCTAAATAATAGTTTTAAAACGCTATTTTTAGCGGCACTACCTTTAGCCTGATCTTAACCACTAAAGGTTAGCTGGAAGAAAATCGCCTTTGTACATATTATATTATTTGGTGCAATAAAAGATTTATCTATCTATCTATCTATCTAAAAAAGGGTTAACAGGATTTAATATATATTATGTATGCAGTTAAATTATCAAGGAATTAAAGGACTTAATTCCTTGATAATAATTAAAGAGATTTACAAAGTAAAATTTTGTTTTTTTTAATTAATCCAAACCAAAAATTCATAAGTAATATATCAGTCGTTAATAAGATATTAATGATATATTAAACTAAGGCTAGAAATAGAATTGTAAAAACATTCTTATAAGACGGTGGTATCATTTTGTCCTATTTATTAATTAATCATAAATAAATTATTTCAACTTTCGATTCAAATCATAATTAAACTGACTCAATAAATTAACTTTAAATATCACTCGTCCTTTGTACTTAAAATTTTATGCCAAACAAGCTTGATTGAGGATATGTACCCCCCTACATAAAACAAACTAATAAGGCCATAAAAGCCTACTTAAAGAACACTTTGCCGAGTTGAAACTTCTTGAAAAATTCTTGAACGCTTTAAGAAGTCTGCGATAATGTTTAAGACAAACCACATGATAAACCACATATCCTTGTACAGGAATATCGATTTCTACCGAGGATGATTAGTGAGGATAGTAAAATAAAACTAAAATTCTAAATTTGAAATCTGGTTTATAAAATTAAATTTAACACAAGCACTGCCAGACCTCTGTACAAAGATACTATGAGCTTATTTTGTGTATTCACAGGCTATGTGCAGTTCGTTCGTAATGTTAATAATTTAAAATCGTAATTAAACAGCTATTAAATTCAAAAATTAATTTTATTGATTACGTATTATATTGATTTCTATTACTTTATTTAATTCAAATATGCGTTAATATTAGAAATTTACTGTACTTAGTGCGTCACAAAACTTACCCATGTATGATTTCGTGGTTGTAGATTCATATCTAGTGGTCCGATTTCAGCAAAATTCGCAATACCACTAGCCGAAAGACCTGGACCACCTTGTATCCATATAATAAGTGGCTTCGTATCAGCTCTGATTGAAGTACCGTCAGCGAAATAGAACCAGTAAAACAGAAACGCGCCTGGTCGAACCTCGACGTATTTCTGAACGCTTTTCCATTTGTACGCATTTAAAGCTCTCAAATATGGATTATCTTCTGTAATCAAAATCCCGCCTACATATTTTGTTTTCATCAAAAGTATATTAAATGTTCCATTGGCCTAATCGACATACCTTCACAATTCAAACATCCCGCCAAACATAGCAACGTTAACAAACGTAGAAAGGTCACAGACATTTTATTCACAACGAAATATTGTTGAAAGCTAAATACTCGTGTGCACGGCTGAATCACACGGATACATTTGACGGCGTAAAGCTCGATCATAACGCTCGATGTCAAAGGGTGATATCATCAAAACACTCTATTTAAACGAATTAATTAGTTAAACGAACTAAAAAAATACGAACACATGTTTTAAACTGCCGTTTTATGCTATCGATGTCACGCGGTCGCTCTAACCATTGGATGTACGTAGGTGGGATATCCTATTAACTAATCTTTACCACATTGCAATTACGCCTAATGCCCATTGACATGACACTGGCACATAATATAATGATTACAGAAACAGATCTATAGAACGTATGGAAAGAGACAATAAATTGTTTTTGCACATTCTTGTATATAGTAAAACAAAATATTTCCAGTCATACATTTATTTAAAGAACAAATCTATGAATGATCCAAGTATGCCGTTGTTGGCATCATTAATTAGTCTGTCTCGAGGGCGTCTATTCGAGTTCGGCGCTTGAGAAGAGAGCATAGAGAAACGAACGTTGTTTATATACTTGGAATTCAGTTTTGAAGTTGATTCCGGGGGCCTATTTGTGGGTCTCGCTTGCGTGACCCCTACTATGTGCCCCAGCGGTCCCCCCACCACTCCCGGCCGGTACATTACTGGTATTTCTTGACCATCTTCATGAACAGGTTTCACGGAATCTGAAAGAAAGTAAATCCCGTTATCGACCTGCCTTTGCTCCTTTCTGAGAAGAGGCATTTTAATTCGTTCGACCTTTGCGGCTCTCTACATACATTGCACTTGCCTAATATATCACGTAAAGCGTGTGTATGTGTGTGAATTTAAATAATCAAATGGTCTTTGAATTTTGTGAATTAATTATACAAAACTAAAAGCAATCTATAAACATGGTAAAAGATGAAAATAAAAATACACTATTTTGATTGGTCTCTAAAACAAATAAACGAATTTGCTAAGATTAAGGCTAATTAAATTCTATATTTGGAACAAAGGACTATAATAATTATATATCCGTGAGCAAAAATAAAGGGTCGGTTAAGAAAGTTTGAATATCTCGGAAGATAAAGACGCTAGCTAACTGAAATAAATTGCGCGTGATTAAATATCCTTAAAATAAAATATTATTAATTTATATATATTTCATCAAAAAACATAAACTTAAACGAAAAAGGATATCTTACGTAAACTTGGATAATACAGTACTTTTTATTAATTTTTTTTATTTAAATTGGATCGCCACATGGAGGCAACACTAAGTACTAAAATTCAAATGGTTTATTAGAATTAATTTACCTTTTATCACACACAAGGTATAAATTTCAGTTATTTGTATGTAAGGGATGAAAAAGCTTAAACGCAATTCTATAATCCAGCAAGAATTCTATGTATAAAACACTATAATAAAAATAATTTTAAGAAATTATTTTTATTAAATTGTTTATTATTATGTATTTTATTATCTTATAATAACAATATTAATATTAAAGTGTGACAAACCTGATGGATACAGAAGCGGCGGTGGACGATAAGTATTTCCACTGAAATATCCACCAAACCCATATGTAGGCCGTGTTGGTCTACTAGGTCTTTCAGGTTTCGACACTATAGGATTAAGTGGTGGTTTCGAGTTTTGTCCATACGGTGGTCTTAAAAAAGGGAGTAAGCTTCCCAAAAAGAATCTATTATCTGATTTGCTGTATCTTCTTGCAGATTCTGTAGTAGCTGAAAATATTTTCGATTTATGTTTGAAATCATGATCACTCATCCGCTTTGAAATATGAATGGAAAATTAATGAACTTTTTGTGTATAAATGATATAAATTTATACACAAAAAGTTCTATAAATAACCGTTAATGATCGATCAAGGCAATATTAACTCGGTTAAGAGTAAAACATTTTGTTGTATATTTACGTAATTACTTAATTTATTTAACAAAATTTGAACTGTCATTTTATGTCAGATTTACTATAACACTTAGTTCTGGAACTTCATATTAATCATGAGGATTAAGTGACTTAAGTGGTTTTCTATTAATATATCAATCACAATACTCAAAATAAAAATCATAATTTACTCAAATTTAAGTGATTAAAAAAGTTAATAAGCGAGCAAGCAAGCAAAAAAACCGACTTCAATTCGAATCAAACGTTAAACGCTAATAGAAGTAATCAGAACATAACGAAACTCTCATCAAACTACCCTTGTAGTACAACTTGTTGGAAAGCACTCCAATAAAAAATGAACCATCGATATCGGTTGGCGTGATATTAAGTTACCCGGCCATTTGTGGCGCACATACTTGATGCAAATTTAAGATTATTATGGTTTTCTTATAGATCCCATTGTCAGAATTGAACCAAATTTATCATATAAAATGGGACCATACGAAAAGCAATAGTTTTAAATAAAAAGAATCGTCAAAATGGGTGAACCGCATCCACTCGAAAGTTATGCAGTAACAAACATAAAAAAGCCCAGCTGATTTGCGACTAGGCATTTTATAAAAATGGTTACATAATATTATTTTTATAATTAATATAGCCAATGAAAATATTGATCATATCCACAAAAACAATCTCTGAAATAAAAAAAATTATATAAATATTTTTTACATAATAAGTACAGGCGATGAATTGAGAGAAAAATTGATTTAAAAATCACAAATCAGTGTCTCTTTACCTGAGCTGACATCGTTTTCGTCATAATCTTCAATTTCTCCACAATCTCCTGGATCGTCTGCCAAAGGCTGCTCTTGTAGATTGTTCGGCTGATTAGATTGTATATTACCCGGAATCAGTAAATCGTAGAACGCTCCAAATGTCCGTGGATTGCCGTAATTATTCGCAAGCGCCCGCCTATGCGGTGCTATTTTATTAGTAGGGCACAGGGCCGGACTCACTGTTATTCCTTCTGTTGCGACGGCGAACAATACAATCTAAAGACAAATAATATTTTATATACTAACTTTGAAAAACTTTAAATTAAATATTATTATTTTTAAAAGACTTTAATACTAACAAATGAAATTTTAATAAATCGTAAATAAGTTGCCCGCTGATACACCATTTTCAAACGTGAAAATTGAAATGAGTAAAACTGTTGTCTTTGAAGACCACCTGCTATCTGACTGAGAAATCAAAATGTATTGTAACCGATCCTCTTGATCTCCCACGCACTGCACAACGAATGGTAAATCCTTGAGCAATGACTGCCCCTTATACGAAAGACCGCGTATTGTTATGGTATGTAACGAAATTGACCTAAAACATGTAAAAGTTGTATCGAATATGAGCATGATTTTGGGATCTGTCAGAACTTAACGTTTTAGAGGTCATCAAGTTCGAGTAATTTTTATCTGTGTCAACTACAATTTGGCTAACAGAGTATTTATTCAAGTAAAAATTAAGAACGACTACATCGCTCCAGTTGGGTGCCTTACCTACTCGTAGGTCCCGCCTAAATTTATTGCAGTCACAAATAACTCTAATAACATTTACTTCGCTCTCACGTCCTTTTAACATCAATGGGGTAGTCGGAGACGATAATCGCTAACTGATTACTTTTCACTGAGCGTATTAGGTCGATAATTAGTGATCGTAGTGACCACATACACCGATTATTTTTGCTTAAGAAACTAAAAAACTTAAACTGAAAGGTACAAGCTGACTGAACCCTCGACCATAAATAAGATCATCGCTTGCCTATTATTTATTATTTATTGCCTACTTATCAATTATTCCAAAAAAAAGGAAACATCTTGGGCTGGGTGGGCGAGGTGGCAGCTGATATTCTCGGCCACCAAGGCCTCCAGGTGAAGGACTCAGGGGAGTGCATCACCTGCTTATGGAGACCGTGGTAGCCCCGTTATACGGGACCATGGTGGAACATCTTGTGAGGTTTGAGTACGCGGCTAGGCACGTTCCCCACAAGTAAAACAAAAAATAAGTACTTATTACTTTATTTATGCATTAGCTGCCCGCAAGTGACGGATTCAAAGGAATTGCACTATTAAGTGAGTATATTCAATTTAGAACCATATTGTTGACATTCATCGTCCTGCAGATTTAATCGTGTGGGATTCTATCACACATAGTAACACCAAGCAAGGCCTTTTTCATAACTTGTCGAGCAAACCCTGCCAGTTCTACCAGATTGAAATCTGGAGGACCACAAAATATTCTGCAGCTTTCTGCTGTCGACAAGTTTTAAATGTCTTATAAATTGGTATTATCTTTAAACAATACCAAATTTTTTAGAAGTGTTTCTAACATGCTATCCCATCTAAATGTGCTTAAACTATAGCTAGGAAATCACGTAAATAACGTCCAATGGTCGGCTTGAATCTACGACCTTACGGTCGCACTCTAATTAGGCTATTGACGAATAATCTGTAATTTTGAATGCATGCTAATTATTAACTTTTGTCCAAATAAGTTTCAACGTTTTAATGTATCCATATATAACATTTTTTATTATGTGATGAAATTGTATTCGGATCATCTAAACTAAAAAGTATAAAGTGCCTATAAAGTGATCACTTTCATAATGTATTGCCATATGTATAGGAGACTGACATCAATTATGAAACTTTAAGCCTTATTAGTAAGGGCAGACTAACAAAATAGATAATACTATTGTTTAAGTCATCGAAGGTCAGTGACAATTTAAAATTTAGGCGTTTTTCTGGACTGTTAATTATGTTTCTGTTTCTTATTAATTTTGTTGACTTATTTTTAACCTATTTACTTAATGGTTCTTTAAAGTGAACTAAAATTAGTTTTACATACTATATTATTAGTTAGTAATATTCCTTCTCACTTCATAACTAGAAGGTTCAGTTTAGTTAAACAATAACTATCATGATTTCTGTTTCTTTTCCAGGACTGGTGTAGGCGAAATCCTGTTTGTGTTTTACACGTCGTTATAGAATGTACTTTTTTTCTACATTTCTTTACTTATTTGATCCCCCGTTACTTACTCCTACTGATTTTATGCTTTTACCAATTAACTAAACTAGATAAGCTTTATATTTTCAGGATACCCGAATTTATTCTTATTAAGTTTATTGTCTCAATTAACCGATAACACTGTCTCGATACTTTTATTTTTGAACTTATCATGGCGACGTTTATGTAGCAACGTAATTAAAAAAAATATATCATCATCATCAGCCTGCAACAATCCACTGCTGGACAAAGAAATTATAAAATGGATAAATTAAGATTTTCTACAAATACGTCTAGGCACACACCGTTGTACCTATAAATGCAATATGGTTATGATAGACGCATGTTAGGACCATAAAATTGCTTGAACTTGACACGTTGACTTGACTAATTTTGTTATTTTAAATAAATAAATAAAAATTTAAATGTTGAGAATAAAGCACTACCTAAACCGCTCCGCGTCATGAGATCTACAAAAGTTTTCGTAATAGCTTCGAAAACCACATGTGAAATAATAAGTTGTATGATAAATAACATAAATGCTTTTGCTTTTTAAAATTAAAAAGAGAGCCGTCCTTTGTTGTAACGTCAAGTCAATTGACACTAATGACACTGTCATAAAAACATCAATATTGATGAATAGAGAATAAAAGACACTTTACACCTACTGAAATAAACTAAAGTATCGGTAGTGAAACATGGCCAAACGGCAAGGCAAAGTTTATTTAGGTTATGAAGAAGAAACCATAGGAGAGAAAAATCAAGTTAACCTTAATTATACAGTAAATAAAATAGGAGGTCTACCAGTGAGTATAATAGAATTAAATAGGCTCATTTGTAAAATATATTTTACCAATTATAACACTTGTTATTAATGTTATTTTAGAACTGGCCACCGTTAGGCGATCTTAAATTTTCTTCAAAATGTCCATTGTGCGGACTACACCGAATGATGGTCGTACAATGCTATGCACCACTTGAAAACTCCGTCTATCACAGAACTCTTTATGTGTTTGCATGTATTAGTCCAAATTGTTGGATCCAGTCAGAGAGGTGAGTGATATTGTTTATTATTGTGAGATATTCTGACAAGCTCACTGAGATTTAATGTGAATTTATATTTTTAAATAATAATATAATTTACTAAATTACGGGATCTATATGCAAAGGTAGGGAACAGAACCTACACAATAATAAAATTAATATGAATACATGTATTATAAAAATAAATTAATATTTAAATTGGAACATTAAGGCCTCTTTTTTATATTGTGTGTCACATTTAAGATCACAAAAATTTACCAGTTTAATTATTGAAATAAATCACATCTTATAATATGCATAAAATATCACCAATTTTAGTTGGGCATGTGTTCGAAGTCAAATTCAGGAATCTGTTACAACAAAACAGGATTCCATTGTTATGATGCCAAGTACTAACACAAATTTAGCTTGGTGCAATGCATCTGATGAATGGGATGAAAATGACAATGGTAACTCCACTAATGGCAATGTTATGAACATTGATAATGGTCCTGTTAATATGGGGATGAGGTAAGCTATATATATATACAGCTGTATAAAACATATGTTTATGATTTACTTTGTAAATGTTCAGGAAAGTTGTAACCTCATGCCCCTAGATTGCTGCTTAGAATAATATCACTCTATTCATGAAACCGACCAAGTTGTGGTGAGGCCCTCTCGAGTGCCCTCGGATCGGCTGAGGTTACGGCGGACTCTTGTGTCGAGTTACTAGCTAATAGAGGTTCAGGCTGAGCAACCTTAGAGCTATGCCACCTTTCAATACAGTGAAGCAGCCAAGGCCAGCTTCTCTGGCCAATCGGTTAGTTTTCATTAAAAATATATATATATATGTACATCTGTATAACAGAGCCTTAAGGTTTTGAAAATGGTGTTCCAACTAGTCTTAGCAAAAGGATGTCGTTACCCTTAACATATTTATTTAAATTTACCAGGAAAAGTGTTTGAGGCTTCACATGGTTTTATGGTATGAGTACTCCATATCCCACCAACACCATGTTGATGGTTCCCATTAAACTAATGTATGTTTGCATAATTTCATATCATTGTTCTATAAACTTAGAGACTTTCAAGAAAGAGCCTGATCATTTCTCAAAAGCTTGCTTTATACATCCAACACTTGCAATGATCACTTAACAAAAGGTGAAGCATTAGCTCATTGATTTAAACTTCAAGATAATCTTTTCACGCCTGCTCATAATATCCATATTATTAGAGATATTTCTGACCTATTTATGGATTAAAATTTATTAAAATTATATTTATTAATCATATGGATGCAGGAACTCTGACGAGGATGATGAAAGCAGTTCTTTTGAATTGGAATCTGTTGAACAAGCTATGGGAAACTTACAGGTATATGATGCCCATAACGCTAACATGTCTCCTCAAGGTATGTTTTATTCTTCTAATTACTTAAGTTTATCATAAGAAATAATTCACAAAAAAAAATCAAGATAGCCTAGTGTAGTCCTTCAAGTCTAGATATCTTAGAAAGCAAAGACTAATTAATACAGAAGAAAGGCACATGACTTAATAATAATTAAGAAACAAAGGGTTTAAAACTGCCTTCTGGCTATTGATGTGAACCTGCTCAAGTTTGACTAGTGCAAGTTTTATAACACATTCTTTTAATAAAAATTCTGCTGAGCCAGGCTCGGTTATCACCAACTGGTATCAATTTATAGGATTTTCCTGATACCATCTGAACCCATCCTATGGCACCTAATTGAAACCAATCCTATCAAACATAAAAAAACATCTGTTCTTTTAAAATATCCTGATGCCTTTGTAATGCATTACAACATAGACACCAGTGTAATGATGATGATCATGGTGATATATGTCACTGTCTAGACTCGGTGTAAAAGGCACCTTATTCAGCATAGATACAATAAATAACCTATGAGTCATGTGACAATGCTAAATGTTATATTGGCAGCACTTCATATCTTTTATCGTTATCATTACAATAAATCCTTAAAGGAGCAGTGGGTGCTAACTGCGGACCGGAAGCAGCCGCCGAATTAGAGGGAGGTGATGAGCCAGGCTTGGTTATAGTAGAGACACCAACAAGTACCACACATAATATTGAATCATTACTGCATCAGGTATCTAAGTTTATACTGAGTCCATATGCTTAATTATCTATGATCTTCCAAAATAGAATGGTTACCCAACTTTACCCTGTTTGGCTATTTTTGGATGTTATTATGGCACCAATGTGATTTGAAATTGGATAAAACAAACACATACATTTATAGAATTTAGCCTGAAAGGGAAAGATATGGAATACCTTATAAATGGAGTCTTAATGTCTACATCTCTTTTTGTGCAGTGTTGATAAGACAGAAGACATAATGTGTGCTTTTTGCCCTAAGAGTATTGTGACAAAAGGAGTCATATAACAAGTATAGTAATTTAGTAATAATATCTAATTTCTTTAATAGTTGCTAAATGTAAATGATATTAATTTTTCAGACAGCAGAGCTACCAATTGATCTAAGAAATAAGTTGATGCGGTCACCCTTACAGTTTGTCCCCAAGTACATATATGTGGAAGAGGAATACAAGACAAGTTGTGTTGGTGACGATCGTGTTACTGAATTACTCAATAAGTATAAAAATGAAAATGGTGAGTGCTTAAAAAGTCTCTTTATATCTTTCCAGAAAAATAATAATTTTACGACCTCAAAAATAAGGACTAACTGGTAATTTGAATTGAGACACTACGCAGTACTTGTTAGCCTGGTTGTCCTACTCTGTAAGAGTCATTTAAACCAGAACAATTGGTAGTGGAAATAGGTACTATGGTGGTAATATTTTACTAGTGTACCCAGCCCGCTTTGCTGGCCTAGATTTTGATTTATTTTATTTAAACAATAAACTTACATCATTAAATTTTTAATTAAATTCTCACAATATATTAAATTATTCATTTTCTCTATTTTCATTCTCTTCTCGAGCGGGTGAAGATCATTCATTACCTACACCCATAAACATATCAGTGAATGCAATATCATACTTGTAGTAATAGTATCATAGTAAATAAAAGGTGTATTTGACAGTTCAAAAAGAGGAGTGATCTCTCTGACCGTCACCAAGTTTACAGGATTACTTGCCAGGTCAATCTAAAGATTCCCTGAAAGTTTCATTGAAATAGATCCAACCGTTTCGGAGCCTATATGGAAAATACTCACACTTTCTCTTTTATATATATATATATAAAATATATATGACATTCTTTCACAGAATTAGACGTTGGTGGGATGGCTGATAAAGCTGGTGTCTGTGGTGTTGGTGGTTTAGATGAAGAGTCTTACGAAGAAGCGACACCACTGCACGGGGATAGACTGTTCCACGCTTTTATCACTCGCTTGAAAAATAACCCTGGGCAGATACTCAGGTACTTAAATTAATGTCGTTAAGATTAAAAAGTTAACTTGAAAACTCTTTTAACAGTCTTCAAAAAAGGAAGAAGAGATCCTTTTTTTATTCGGTTAATTTTTCGAAGTGAAACTTCTTTACGCATGCTTGACTTAGAAAGTAAGCTAATGAATTAAATAAAGTTGAGGAGATGTAAATTAGTGAAGGTAGAAAGAAAGTTACATTTTTTTACAGAATAAGGCAAACAAGCTTACTGCTTACCTGATCTTTAGTGATCACCGTCGCTCATGAACATCCACAACATATCATTCACACACAATCACAACAATAAGATTAACAACAATTGCAAGAACATTCCACAACATATGGGGTAGATATATCAAATTGTACATGTTTCCAGATACACTCGGGACGAGCCCCCGCTCCTCGGATCCGCTTTGCCGGTAAGCTCTGGAACACCAGAATCACCATTCGTGCCCAACACTTGCATCCGCTGTGGATCCAAGCTCATCTGCGAACTGCAACTAGTCCCGGAATTGGCGAACACGTTGAAAATTTCGCCCAATAACACGTCCTTGTCATATCTGCATTTCCTTTCCGTTCTCATCTTCACGTGCTCCCAGAGCTGCTGGCAATCTACGGACACTCTCGTCAACGAGACCGTTCTCTTCCAACCGGAGATAATTTAAACCGCTCGGTACTTCCATTTGCCTTATCTCGTGTATTGAAATGTCATGGAGTCATGCCTTGTGAGGGCAGTATCGTGATAACGTCCTATATGTAAGTTTGTGTCGTCCATTATTATCATGTACAGTCAGCGTCAAGTATAAAGAGACCAAGGTAATCATTAAAAAAAACATAAACCTATAGATATCTCAATCAACAAGTATTCGTCCATACGATCTTTCCAAAAGTGTCATGACATACCAAATTCAAGGTCCTATGCAAGCAAAATTATAATTTTTTTTTAATTTATTTAGTTACACGCTGCTATTTATTCTGCAGCAGCAGTGTTTACAGTATATATTTGACAGACTTTTAATTTCATCAATTTTAAAGATAATTATATCATTAAGACTCAGAATTCAAATAGAATTAGAATTAATATTCCATAAAAAAAGTGATTTAAAAATGAGAATAAGTTAAAAGTTAAAACTTTTTACCATAGATACTACTGCGGTGGACCCATTTGGACAGGGCTGCCATTCGCATGACATTAATATTAAATCTTATCGAAACAACACCTTTTGCAGACATGAACAAATTCATTTCGGTTTAGTGCACAAATATTAAAAGAAATACAGAATTTGAGAACCCCTTCCTTTTTTTTAAATCGATAAACCTAAAGATTTCATGAAGATCAAAATGGTCAATTTAAAAAAAATTTCACTACATCTATCAGATCAGCTACTGGTAGAGTACCCAGATACATTTTGTTTAACCAAAAATAAATATTTTTAACCAACGAACATTTTAAAAGCAGTTATAGCCTAGAGGCTAAACTCGGTTCGATTTACAGTCGGCTTGTACCAATGAATTCCAACATCCACATGCTAAAATTTGTACCCTATGCACGGCCGTAGCCTCACCTGTCATCATGGGATAATGAACTAGGTGAAAAGCGGACAGCGAAAGCTGTCTCTGTCTATACCACTAGGGTTTTGGGGGATAGATAGTTTTATCACCAACAATAGGGAATAAATAATTTTGTCTTCCTAAATATTTTGATAACCTTAGACCGCTTACAGTTATACGACGCTCACTGTACTGTCATAGGATTAACTGATTTGTTATTTATTTCAATTTGTGTGTTTATACAAATGCTAGTTGTATTCATGATAATTATTTTTGTTTATTTAGTGATTATTGTATGGCTAGTATCATAGATACCGAGCGTTTTAGCTCTATTTGAGAGGTTTCCTAGATCTTAGGAAACTTAGGGAATCTAGTATAGCATTCTCATTCGCTAGTGCCTAATGGGCTCGAACTGAAGATGAATTTGGATTAAGGATGCTGGTAATCCTTTCATCTAGTCGATTTCCTTTAAAGACTTCAATTAAATTTACCCTAGTATTTAAGTGTAATTAAATAGCTTAATATACAGCCATTAATTTGGATGGTTGTGTATAAAGTTTATGTATGGGGTTGTATGTATGTTTTATCTATTTTAAATCCTAACAATATTTCTTTCACAATTATTACTATATTGTTAACCATTACAAACTTTAGCTCGGATGACAATATGGATAATGGTTAACAATTTGTAGTGTGGTAGGAGATGGTTCACGTTAGTAGTTGAATAGTGGATTCGGCTATATAAGCTCTTGAAAAACGTTTCATATTTAAGTCTATCTTGCTGACCATGTTAATAACACCACTTTATGTAATTTTACCCACTTAAAACGCTTATAAATATTCCAAGTCCAGATCAAATGAATATAATTAAAGGTGTGAATGTCATTTATTTGTCAAAGCAATAATACCTTAGAGGATAAGCATTCGCCTTACATAATTAAGAACTCCCGTTTGTATTTTATAGAATTTAATAAGCGTAGTGAAAAGCAGATAGCGAATGCTATATCTGTCTACCCCAATATGGTGGAAAGGACTTTTTTCAATGTTCTTTAGTCCTTTAAAAGGGCAATAAAACACTTCTAAATCAAGTTAAATAACACTTTTTCCTGCTTAATCTTTGACAATGACAATTATCCAAATTAACTGTCTTTTAAATACTTGCAATAGGGCATTGGGTAAAATAATGCAAAAAGGTTTTTGTTATTTAAAATGAGTTTCTGTTAATTTATATAGTAGTGATAGTTTATCATCCTCGTTTGTTTCCCTATCGTGTTTATTATTCTAAAATTCTCTAAGAGATTACAAGTTTATTCAACCCTAATGTAACTTTTTGGATGGGGAGACGAAATTCTAATAAAATAACTATGGTAATAATTATGTCACTTATAATTCGTAATAGTCCAATTGATCATGTCACGAAATTATTATAATTCATTGAGATCAAATTAGATTTAAAAAGTGACGTCCATCGACATGTGGTTGCATGCGCACTTTACGACGGTTCATAACAAAATCGTAAAAGCGGCCATCTTGTGAAACGATCACAAGATGGCCGCTTTACCAGTTCTCGGTGTTCGATAAGGGCATTGACATTTGAATAAAGTTACAGCGAGACGTGAGTGCGCCAGCAAATACAAAATATGACTTGCTAAAAGTTTGTACCCGATGAATAGCTTGTCACATATGGAACCTAATAAACGGTGAAAAGCGAATAGCGATAACTAAGCAATAGTGTGTAAATTAGTTTTCTTGATTAGTTGTTCTAGTACAGCCGTTTCAGGTAGACCAAAGATAATGTTTTTTTTTTATATAGTGTACTTTGTTTCTGCAATTTTATTATCAAAGTCGCATACTTCATTACTGGTTTCTTCGAATTTGCTAACATTCTTTTTAATTTCCAACATTCCAACTAAGCTTAAGCTTGTGTTAGATGGTTCACGTCAATAGTCATACAACCTTACGATACGCAGACTCCCTCTAGGCTATTGACGCTGGCATGAAAGCCGTCTAATCTGTAGTGTGCGGCAATACTAAGTCTACCTTCCGGAAAACTCAATGAATGGCATAACCATTTAATCCAAGCGTATTAATTGTTTTTACCATGTAGTTGATAACCTTCACGGACTTGAGCGGTCTCTCGAAGAGTTTCTCTATGGCGTTAAAAAACTTCAACAAGTTGTTGAAATCAATTACGTGCCATGTAGTTTGTCATCTTTTCGGTAAGTATATTTTAAGAAACGGATTTGAAGAATTGTATTTAATATTAGTGATAAATGAACTGTTACCAGTTGTTTGTAGCGATATCGAGTCGTAGTAGTTCAGTGACCGGACTATGCGGTCAAGATTCATAGTACGCTGGCAACCCGAACTCACTAGGTATCAAATTAAGGTTACTAGCCTACCATGTTAAGTGCTCATTTATTACGTAACAGTGGAGGAAAAACATTGTGAGAAAACGTGCATGTTTGAAAACTTTTCTAAGCGAGGTCTCCAAATTTGCTCTGGGACCTTTTGGCAGGCTATTTTCTTTAGAGTATAACTAACATTGCTTAATATTTCATAATGTTGGTTAAAACAATCTTGTAATTTTTCCCGTATTAATAGGCATGTATGAAGATTTTAGACAAGGACTAATTGAGGAAAATTTTCGTTCTCAACATTTGTCAAATGCAGTTGACATAATTGTGCATACACGAACTCTGTCCATTAGTGTTTTTACACCATGTCATTAATACTGCTTTCAGGTTGAAATCTATGTCTCGGAAACCTTTGCCAGGAAAAACATATTTTCTTAAATAGTCTTTTATATATTAACATCATTTTATGACATTAAAATATATAATATAATTTTCCATCCAAAATATAATAATGTCCTGGGTCCCGAGTTGGCTAAACCAGTTGCTTCAAAATAAACAAGTGACATGACAGCTGTCGATTTTTGCTAGATTTAGTTTGCTAGTTCAGTTGCGCCACTATGGTGTACCACTGACACTTGGTTTTCGGCGAGTTTCAATTTATTAATGCTTATGCATTTATATATTTCTTAATAAAATTTATACCCGGTATATAGCGATGGAATCCTTTCTCACATAATTGATAATAAGCTCGGTGAACGAATAAAAGTGATTATATAAACTTGATTCATTCTCGTTAATGTCTTAAATATTCTATCTTATAAGTTTGAAACTTGAATGTTCAAAAACGTTAGAATTCAATATAATCATTTCATAATTTTTATTACACTTTACAAACACTTTTATTAACAACAACAAACACAATTAATTACTTAACAAACACATTCTTAGCCAAATTAATACTTTTACATAAAAGCTTAAACACGAACTTTCTACATCTCATTTAAGCTTATTACTTTTAAATTTTATAATAATTATGAACCGTAATACAAAAAAAGTGTCAGTTATAGTTTTAGATGGAGTTAATTATCAAAAAGGATAAAAGTGATTAGCAGAATAGTTAAATATCTCTTCTTAATACACTAAAAAACTCTATAAAATTACCAATGTTATTCCGTCGCGGCTTAAAAGCCAATCAGTGTACAGCTCATTTAACGAACCATAAAGCTTTCACAAAAAATTATCATACTTCTCACTAGATATAGCTGGAAAATCTTATCGACTTTACTCTAAAGTATAAATTAAATAAATATAGAAAAATATACATACATAGATCTTTACTAATAAAAATTTAAGTTGTACAAGATGTATGGAATACTATTCACATCTCGAGCATGCTGGCTCTCATTACCAGCTTATTAGTTCTGCATTTACTCTTGGCGAAGGAATATTGAGTCTTACATGGGGTAAGAGAGTCAATATTCCTTCGCCGTGTATTATTTACCAATCATAGAGATTCAGACTAAGCGAGCTAAGAGCTTTAGCCAGCCTCTCAGCCCGGGGAAATAGTCGCAGGTTCATCAAAAATGGAAATATAATTCATACGAAATGAATTATTATTTTGTTGAATTTACAACTATTGTTCACTATCGTCCGTCTGTTAATCTACTTCTTGACACAAGCCTTCCTGCAACAAAACTTATTTGTATTCAGCCACTTCCGATCATGTTTATTATGATGTGTTGATGTGGTCATTCTGGAGGAAAGATTTCTTCGATTTATTTCTTACCTCCCCTTCTGCTGCCACTTATTCGACAGATGTGGCCAGTCCAATGTAATTTCAACTTGCTCATTTTAGCTTGTTAAAAAGTTAAAAGCTCAAGGTTCAAGAGGTCCACAACGTAGCACCGATTAGCGGTCGGATTGAATTATACAGAAACATACATGTGACAATAAGTATACCATTTCTATAGCTTCCATAGGAAATATTTTTTACTTTCAGTTCAATGTAATAAAAGCTTGATTTTTTTTAACGATAATTTTATTAGAGATTATTAACAACTGCTTCTAAATTAGTACAAGTACATATTACAAATAGGTCCTCAGTTCAATATATTTCAGTCTTTATTCTTACAGGGGTACATTATTTATACGTATTCTACATGCTTACTCATCTGATCCCTAGTAGCATCCAATATTCAGAGGCAGGTAAAGACCTATCTATGTATAATAAAAATATGGTTGTTTCCAATTATAAAATAATAGTTTAGAAAACTCAAAATGTATAACTTCTCCAATCGCACTTTATGTTATGCAACCAATTCTATTTATTATCTGTAGTTTTATTGCAAATAAAACACTATATGAAAATGTTTGATTATTATTTTTCTCCACAAAATTGTGTTGTATTTAAAAGCAATGACAGGTTCGACTTTACGATCCGGCCCTGACGGAACTTGAACCCAGTACTCGGTTGACTTGTACAAATGACTTTTGTTATATCTGAATAAAAGTTTGGCAATGGGCCTTTACATATAGGGACCGTAATAACTTGATAAAAAGCGAAGAGTGATTACTATGTGGCGACTTGCATTCGCCAATTACCAACAAGTATTTTAGACGATAAATTTGGAATAAGAAAATTTTATAAAAGACAAATGTCAACGTTTTTCCTTTTAGTTTTAATCTAGACTTTTCCAAATTGTATATTTTTAATGTAAGAAATTTATAAAATATAATTTCATTATTCATGATACTATGACACCTTTATTTACCGGCGGCACACTAGAAAACAAAGAACACGTGTAAAAATAACAATGGGAGGCATTCCACCCGAATGCCACATTTCCCAAAAACGATACCTAGCACACTAATTAGCTAGTGGGAGCTTATTTTTTGAAATTCATTATTTAAAACGAACCTAGGTAAGAATGCGCCCTTAAATAGAATTAGTACAGAATTCTTTTTCAAAAACGGACGATATCGACCTCTTTTCTCCTAGTATAAGTATGTATAAACATTCACTAAACTACAAATAGTTTTTTTTTATTAGTTAATTTTTAATTTCAAATTTAGTTTTATTTTTACTTTTGTGTTAATTTTATTTTTATCTTACATTGTCACTCGCCAATTAATTGCTTGCAATCTACGCCTATAACTGCGATGGCATTAACTTCACAACTTTTCACTGTTTTATGTATTGTTTGTTAAAAATGTTCATTGTGTTGGTGTAATAAATAAATAAATAAAACAAACAATGTGGGAAATTTATTTAATTTTTTGAGAGTGTGTTGAAAATTGAATGAATTGTAAGCATTTAAGTTTCCAGAAAATTCGTCTAATTTGTCAATAGTATTGTTCTGTATCATCTGTGGCATTTAGAAATCAGTGTTACCCACACTTGACCTTAGTATCTCATTTTTGCAAATATGTTGATAATAGATTATTTGAAACAGCAAACAATTGCAATTTGTATACTATATTAATAATAATACCACTCAATTTCATTTACTTATATTCAAATTACCATCTTAAATTTACACTTTTAATTAAAACGATTTAAGGCAATTTAATTTATTAAAGTTTTATGGCCTATATTTATTTATTTACTGAGAGGAAATAAATATGGATTAACATTATTATAATTTCTAATATTCCAAACAATTTTCTTTTAGGTTATACACATTGGTTAATCATTAAAGTATAGTGGCAACTTTTAGATCCTGTAATGAATTTGCGGAACGGCTAGTTGAAGTTAGAGAGTGATCTGAGATTTAACGAAACGTGAATTCTAAATAATTGTAGTTAGTATTACTTTGATACTCTATTTGTGTAAGAAGTAATTTTAAATACGCTTAAAGAACCATGACAAACGAAATTCCCTTTCCTCCGCCAGTTTTGTGGGCTCAGAACAGAGAAGATGTTTTCCTCACATTTAATATCGAGTCCAAAGATCCGGATATTAAAATAGAGAAAAGCTCAGTTTATTTTAATGGTATCAATGTGCCGGACAATAAAACATGTGAGGTTACCATACCTCTACACGATGCTGTCATACCGGATAAGAGCATCTTTGTAAATAAAGGTAGATGCATAGAAATGGTGCTTCGCAAAGAAAATGTGACCGGTCACTTTTGGCCATCACTTACGAGTGATAAGAAGAAACCACATTATTTGAAAATAGACTTTAATAAATGGTGTGACGAGGACGACGAAGAAGTTGAAGAAGAAAAGGACGCCATAAATCTTACGGATATGTTGGAGGCTATGGGTGGAGACAAAGGTGCCGGTGATAAGAAACCTTCATTCGATGATTTGGAAAGTGACTCCGATGACGAGAATTTGCCGGATCTAGAGTAAAATTATGTGTAGTGCTAGTGCCTTATTATGCAGTTCATGTGTGTATATTAAGGTTTTTACAGTCCTAATAAAAATTAATTAAAAATAATTTCTTTGATTTTTCCTAACATTTGTTAACAGCCTTTAAGCAGTTGACAACATGTGCTTTGTCCACTTTTGACTCGTGAAGCTTCAAAGGAAAACTGTTCCCTTCACAGTTTATACCAAGACATTTCTTTAGTTAATAAAATGCTTTATGATCATGAATAAATTTACATTTAATAACAATCTTTTTTTAATATAAATTTAATACTTTTTGTCTGTTTTTCTATGATGTAATACTGAACTATTTTTTTTAATCCAAGAGTTATTTACCAACCTAGTTTTCTAAATAGTTAAGCATTTTTTTGTAGCCTCTAACTATTTCATGGAAGTTTTAAAATCTATACCTTAAAATATTATATTTGTTAATAAATATTGGAAAAGAATATGTATTATTAATAGTGCTGATAATATATATGAACTATCTGTATAGTACCGCAGGATAAAAGTATGGCCTACCTGGAATATACTTATCTATGGTACTTGAAAATAAATGTGAAAATGCTTGTGTTATTTAAATGTGGCTTGACCTAAATCCTATATGTATATTATAATGTCTTATAAATTAGTTTTGAAAAACTGGTGGCTTTATATTTTAGTAAGAGGACTATTTGTAAAAACTATAAATAATACTAGTAAATTTCTGGTATATATATAAATGAAATAGTATAAGCTTACAGACATACATTATAAAATTTTTGATCATGCTGAAAAGTCGATAGCTATGGTGAATGCAATATCTAGCAACCCCTATTCAGTAGAAAGGATAGATTAGCCTTTTTAACAAAAAAATAAATATATGAATGAAAATTTTTAGTCAATCAAAAAAAGGAGACAGTTTTAATTTATATTATTTTAATGTTTGTGCATTCATAGGTCCATGATTTATGAATGTTAAATCGTCTCAAAAGGATTAAAATTACATACCATATTCATTTTGTTTGTATAGGACCTTGGCTTCTAAAGATATGCCAGGGACTTAAAAAATCATATAGATTAATGTTTGTTTTGAGATTATATTGATTTACTGTTGGTATCAAGTGTGGTTTTAGAGAATGTATGTTTTGTGACCTTTAGGCACTACTAATACTACAAACACTACTAGGCACTTTAAATAAAAAAACAAAAGGGGACGAAAGCCTAACTCTTAAGATGTCGGCAGCACCTATAATTCTTCCGTCAGTGTGTTCGTGGGCGGGGGTCACAGTTAACTTAGATTTAGTTAGTACCTAGGGTGTTATACCCACGCGTACAGGTTCGATATGGAAGCCCCTAAAACAGTGGCCAGTAAAAATATCGACTTTGGTCAAAATACATGACTCACAGCAGGATTGTCACACAGTTTTTCTATTAAGGCGAGATATTCGCCAAAATTTACTGAAATTTTTAGACTTGGCTTGTCCTTGTATGAGTTTTATTTTTATATTCTCCTAATGCTTCCAACATTTACATTCAAAAATATCATCGGTTGTTTCTACTGCTCCTTCCGGTATATACCATATGAAGCCCGGACAATATTGGAATGAGGTCGCGCATGAATCGGACAAGCTTAGGGTGCCCCCTCCTCTGATAGATGGACGACCTTATTAGGAGGGCTGAAGCAGGCTGGATGCGGAAAGTGGAAAATAATATAAGGTGAAAGACATCGGAGAAAACCTATGTTCAGCATACTGCCTGCGGTTGCACTACATTGACACAGACAAGGTTGATGTAGTAATTTTTTAAATTCTTTGTTAATTGCTACTTCCTGTCTAGCCTAATCAGGCAGGGGGTAACTATTTTAGATTTTAACTGAATATAGTTTTACAATTCACCATGTCATATTCCTAGCCACCTAATGGGTATACTATCATCGCTATTCCCTTGCCATCCCCAATGACCTGGCAATAATGGATTAAAGCGTTAAAATTGAAATAAACGACAGCTTAAAAATATCTGTAAACAACTTTATTTTTTTTCGTTTGCTGTTACAGTTAAACTATACAAATGAAACTGTTGATCGTGTCTTCTTATATTCAATGTTACAGTCAAGCAATAAATTAATCTATTAAGACTTTCACATTTTAAAATGTACGAAGCCCCTTGACCCGGTGAAAATATTGGAGCCCCGTAACTTTGGCAATCGAACATGAAATATGAAACACCTATTTTTCCAAATGCAATATTCTTTATAGGACTAATCAATATACCAAGCTTGTTACTTTCAAAGAAATATTCCAACGCTTTACTTAAATTGAAACGGTCCGGATAAGTATTGTAGACAAAACCAAATATAACCTTATCAAATTTTAAAGTAAACGAATACGGGTACATATCGTCGAATTTAGTATCCAAGTCTTCAACAGTTACTTCGTGATTAGCATTACCACCTATTTTTGCTATTGTTTTGGCGTGATATTTATCTCCAGCAGATACTATACCATCCAGAAGGTTAGCTGTCCAAGCGCTCAGATTGCACACCTCAGTCATAAAGGCAGCTACAGCACATGTAGCCAAGTATTGTTTACCTCGATGGATATCTTCAAATCTTGAATCCAACGGATGAATATTTCCCCAAAGCGAGTAAAGATCACCCGAAAACTCAATATCCCAATCCTTCCACAACGATTTTGGTGTTCCTCTTTTTATTCCCATGTCGTTAGTAGGATTCATTCGCGACCAGGGTATCGATTCTATATTCAACCAATACATCTTTTCGTCTACTAAAGGTCGTGATTTTCGACGTTTTAAATAGGGCAAGTTTGGATTTTTGTCAGGCTTGAAGAGGGGGCTTAGACGATAGTTAAATGCTGAATGTTTTGGCGCTGTCTTTACAGATGTCAATTCGAAAGTGTAAAATTCCGGTTGATCAACATTTCTTCCCTTCAATGAATTCTTTATTCTACGGACAACGGCCTCTATAGAGGGGTATAGTGTCCATGTGGCTACATTAATTTCCTTCGTTTTTTTAGTTTTAGGCGATTTTACGTCCGTATCTGATCCCGGAATTTCTTCGGATGGTACTGAATTTGGATCAAAAAGGTGATAAAAATCATCCGTTCGACATATCACCATACTGCATTGAGGAAATCTAACAATAACGTATCGTAATCGCCTTAAAACAGCATTCAAAAATTGTCCGAGAGTTTTCTCACAATTTTCATTAATAACAAGAATTTTCTTAATGTTAACGTCAATTAATTTTCCGTCCAATATTACATTCTTGATTACTCTCTTTTCGCATACGCTCAAATTTGTTGCTTTTTCAAAAATTTCTAAACCTTTTTCAATACAGGTATCAACCATAAAGTGATCCCAAGTTCTTATTGGATGCATTGCAGCCATAAGCATTGCTATCAAACTAACAAAATGGCACCCTTTCACTCCAGAATTACTGTTTCTGTCACTGAGTCCCGTTGTTCCTAGAATTCTGTAAAAACCCTCGGTTTGTTGATAACCGATTACCGTTTGACTCTTTGGTTCGGTATAATCTATAGAAGTTTTCTTTTCTTTACGCTTTTCTGTTTCAATTGTAGGCTTAGATTTACTCGACTTGGATTCACCCGTAGAGTAATCATGGTCTTCTGGTAATTTCATTCTCGGTTCAACCAAAAGTCGTCTTACTAATATTCTGCTTAAAACGAACTGTTGATCCTCAGTGCTTCCATCTTTGTTATGAAGCATTCTGAAATAAAAATAAAAGAACTTCATACTCATGTAATTTGACAAATATTGTACTAAAAAATATTGAAATAGTTACAATAGTAATGATAAGAAATTGGTTGATTTTAACAACCTTACCACCCTTTAAAAGCGTCAATAGCATAATGGTTTTGGGTACGGTCTACGAATAGTAAGGTCGTACTCGTAGTATTGAAAATAACATTTGACTATTGACATGAACCATCTCCTGAATCAGAAGAAGCTTCAGTATTATTTGTTAATAAAAAATTGTTACCATTCTTTTACAAAAAAGTCAAACTCAATGTTCTGTGGAATGCTTCGACGGATACTGTCAGATTAAATATTGGTATTAGTGAGTACCTATTTTTATGTACTATACTGTTTACCTGATAACCAGATCATGCAAAGTTTTAAACCGCAAGAAACATGCATGTCCCTCATTGTTTTCCTTCCTTACACCCATTGGACTGCAAGGACTTCCATCGAATAAGTAATAGAGGCCATTTCTTCTGAAGAAAGCTCCACTATACGTTGAAGTGGTGATCATTCCTCTGTCATATTTATTGAAAAACTTTTTTGATAAAATATTTTCCAGTTGCCAACTCGGGCCTTCCCCTGCTACGTCAATATGCGCATGATAAGTCTGAAAAGTTTGCGTCAAATAGATTATCATAAAAAATTACTATACAGTAGCAGTGTAGGGTCAATAACCTAACACATAGAATAGAAATTACAATGATATAATTCCACCCATGAGCATCTTCAATCAAGGTACTTAATAAAGGCCGCAGATGGCTAATAGAGGCTGGATGCAAGCCACTTACAACTGGTCCTTTTGGAAATCGTTGGAGGCCTATTTCCAGTAGTGGATGTTCTACTGCTGGAATTATGACGATAATCAATGATGTATAATAATATACACTATTTTACTCGTAATAATATATATAAATATTTTATTCATAAGAATAAAGTTTAACCTGGTGTCCTATTGTAATTTTAGGAATAACGTGCACGGGAGCTAGTTGAAATTTTTCCTTTTTATTCTGAAACAATTTCTTGGCGGTTTCTATAACAAAATTAACTATTGCAGGCGTCCACGTGTTGATGGTGTATTTATAAGAAGTAACAATGGCCATTATTGCAACAAAAGGCAGTATATTTTGAGCATCCGCATCGGTTATAGCTGAAGACCCTCTGACTATCTGTGAGTTATCAGGCAAAGTCTTGAAGTTAGTAGGTTTTAACATTTCGTCGGACGATGCGTATTCTGCTGGGATCTCGTCGAGCGGCGGTGTCAGTTTCTTTCTATATTGTCGCAATTTGGAGCGGTACCGAGCGTCCTCGGCAAGAAGGATCCTACGATCTACGTCGACCGGTTCAAATGTTTGAACTTCGTCTTCGACAATTTCAATTCCAGCGAGCTGAAATATACAAATAAATAATTAAAGACTTAACCGTCATCCAGTTATGTGGTTATTCATTGATACAGCTGAAATACCCGTAGTTTTCACTTCTTGAACGGCAAACAATTTAATACTATAATGTATGTATACATAATATAATACTATAATGTGTGTCGAAGCCGGGAGGTTCCCTTCAAAAACCCTAAAGCCAAGTTAATAAATATCGGTATCGCTTAACCCATAACCTTCTAAAACTTCCTATCAGACTCGTTCCAAAGCAGCCGAGCAACGGCAAGGAAAATACGCACGCTTGTGAGCACGACTACCCTTCCATAGAGGCACGGCTTCTTCACGTATATAACCGGAACGAGGCGGTAAATGCTAAAGTATCTGACAGGATTTAGTCAGGGGGTAGGCCTCTTAAAGGATGAGTCTTGTATGACCGCCCGCTTCTAAGCCAATTATTTTCTACCGTTACATTTTTATCAATTACAGGGAGTTGGTTCTTCAAGTATCAAATAAAGGACGCCTTTAATGTCAGAGTATGAGGGTGGCCGCTTCTAAAATGTAACCTAAGCGTAGCATTCCTTCTTTCAACGTTACGACTCTACGAATTAAAAAAGAAGAGCTTCGAAAGATTTAACTGCCTGAATACAACTGCCAATGCTCCACTCGTGTTCTGTATAAACACAATTAATTTGATAGTGCATTACCGGAACTTCTGGCTCAGGCTGTGGTGATGGTGGTGGTGGAGGTAGCGGTGGCGGTAATTCCTCTGCCTTTCTTCTCGCCTCTTCCTCCTCGGCTTTCTTTCGTTCTCTCTCTTCTTTCTTTCGAAGCATCGCTTCCTCGTCTTCTTCTTCCTCTGCTTCTTCTTCCTGCTCCATAAAAATATTCGAAAGTTTACCAACATTATTAAAGCTCTTCTCATAACTTGAGGGCGAACAGAAATAATTTCAAAGCTTGTTACATATACATGAATACTCGTATTTATCATTTTTGTCTGTTACTTTGCCGTACACCAAACAGATAAAAAGAAAAAATATGTTGTAAGGTTTTGTAACAAGACAGATGTGCTTGATTAGAACGCATGTGACCTTGTAATGGTCCTTTTATTGGGATATAAAAGATAGTTTTTTAGTTTTTTTTTTTAAATTATCAAACACAATTATGTGCTAGGGTACAATACGGTTTTTCTAGTAAATTAAACAAAGTTGGCACGTACCTCAGCGCCCCCCTCCGGTGGCTGTAAAAAAGCGAAGGTTAGTTTTGAGTTAATTTCCCAGTAGGAACAAATATGTGTGTTTGTTCCTACTGGGAAATGGAGAGGTTATCAATTTCTATGTTTATGATTTTTGTTGGCATAGGGTCTTGGAATTCGAATATATAGCAAAAAAAAAAAAAATTAAAATCTTAAGGAAGCATGCATGGAAGCATATTACTAGATTTATAACAAACTAAGACTAGGACTACTCCTGAACGACACACACACACACAAGAGCACAAATGTGGGAGAAGGATTGGAAATATTATTTCTTTATTTAAGTATTCTGTAATAAAAGAGAGCGTCAGCGCGTAGTAGTTTGATCCGTCGCATTAGATTGGACTAGAAGTCGGTTTTTGTCTATACTTGTACGTGTCTCAGTTACCGGCATAGGTGGAGGGGTGGGAGGCGGCGTCGGTTCGGGATCCGGATCGGGCTCCGGGGGCTCGTGGCTCTTGTCCCTCGGAGTCGGCCACGGCGGGACCACCTGGGTCACTGACACTGTCGGCGAGTCCAAATTCACTGCACACCAAAAACGCAAGTAGTTATTATACTTTTATTAGTACAATCACATAGCATTAGATGTTTTTTTATATACTAAATAGACTCATGTTTGGCTTCTATCTTGCTTGATGGAAGGCGAAGATGAAGCCTAGGATGGAGCACATGATAAGTTGTCTGTTGATGTGATAGTGATTGCGAATCTCCGTCGAAGGTACAGATGGTGTCGCTTATAGGTGGAATAGACTATTGACACACAGACTAAATGTTTTTAAATTCTGTAGTAACATCCAAATTATATAAAATCTATAATATATAAATTGTTATTTATAACTAAAATTTTATATATTATTGTTGTTAATACATACACACTATTACATTGAACATGATTTTAATAGCGTATATCTATGTCTATGTCACAATATCCCGCAGGAAGTTTCTGACAGAAATTTCCCTCCATCCAAAAGTTGTCTGGAGAACTTGAGAAAACTCTTCGCGAATAGAGCGCATGCAATAATATCGTGTCGTACGAATATGTAAAATTTATTATTATTATCCTGTTATTTAAATGTTAATAAATTCATTTATTCAGTTTTGCCGTTAACGCTTTTTAAAGATGTATAAATAATATATTAAATATAGAAGATAGGATATGAAGTCAGGCTACAGCTGCTTCTCTCACTGGCGAAATCTAAAAGTATATATAAATCTCTTGTAATACTTTGCACTCTAACTGGAACTCATTTAATACTTTACTGTGGCGCTGTTGCGTTAAGAAAGAGATTTAGAACTGTTGTTCTAAATCTCTTTCTCAAAATAAAGATGAGCGACCTAAACACTCGGCCTCTTCTTAAATCTTGTATAAACCTCCGGGCTAACAACCTAAAATTCATCCCAAAACAAAAGACTTACCAACGATATAAGTCAAAGGAGATCTCCATCGTGTCTCTAATAAATTGACATGATTACAAAAGATATGATAAAAATAAAATTAACTTTCACGTATTCAAGGGAAGGACATATGACTTTATTGTAGAGACAAAGATGTTGTTAAAATTAACATACCAATTCTTTGTTCTTCGGTTAAAGGTTCTTGCTTTTTAAACCGAAGTGGAATCGGCGGGAGGTAGTCGTCTTGTATGCTGTCTACTAAGGATATAATATCTCCCATTTGCTCTTCGTCCACACGCGACTTGCAATTAATAAAACATTAAAGTTACAACTTATAAATGTATTTAGCCCAATGTTGGGCACGGGCCTACTCTGTAGAGAGAGTATTTTCGGACTTCACATCCCTCAGAATAATTCCTATGGTATCCTCATGACGTTTTCTTTTACCCCCGAACACGTGGTAATTCAGCACTTACAAATTGTAGCAAAACAATTCTTCGGTTGCGGTAATCAAACTCTGATTGCTAGTAATAGGTTGTCAAATATCTCCCTTCCGCCTTTTGTCTTTTGAATTTCGCGGCTATGTACAAAGCGCTACAGAGCTCGTATCTAGCAATACTATACATAATTTGAAAGGTCTTGACATAACCTACAAAACGACGCTATGCATAGTTTGGATATTGCGTTCAACAGTTATAGACGTGTAAACATGGAGTTCACTAACGCCGAAATTCGCGCTATTTTAAAGTTTTCCTTCGTTAAAGGCAAATCCGCTAGAGAAACGTTCCGTGAGATTAATGGTGTTTTGGGGGATGGTACTCTATCACTTCGAACCACGGATTACTGGTTTCGACGATTCAGAGCCGGTGAAAACGACACCATGGATAAGCCAGCCGGCGGAAGACCTGTGACGACAAATACCGATCAAATCATGGACTACATCGAGTTAGACCGGCATGTGGCATCTCGTGACATCGCCCATTGAGATGGGAGTTAGTCACTAAACCATTTTAAACCATCTGCAGAAGGCTGGATACAAAAAAAAGCTTGATGTTTGGGTGCCGCATGATTTGACGCAAAAAAAACCTTCTGGACCGAATCAACGCCTGCGATATGCTGCTGAAACGGAACGAACTCGACCCGTTCTTGAAGCGGATGGTGACTGGCGACGAAAAATGGATCACATACGACAATATCAAGCGAAAACGGTCGTGGTCGAAGGCCGGTGAATCGTCCCAAACAGTGGCCAAGCCGGGATTGACGGCCAGGAAGGTTTTGCTTTGTGTTTGGTGGGATTGGAAGGGAATCATCCACTAGGAGCTGCTCCCATATGGCCAGACACTTAATTCTATCATCTACTGCGAACAACTGGACCGCTTGAAGCAGGTGATCGACCAGAAGCGTCCAGAATTGGCTAACAGGAAGGGTGTAGTGTTCCACCACGACAACGCCCGACCACACACTTCGTTGATGACTCGTCAGAAGCTACGGGAGCTCGGATGGGAGGTTTTATCGCATCCACCATATAGCCCGGACATAGCACCAAGTGATTACCACCTGTTCCTGTCCATGGTGAACGCCCTTGGTGGTGTAAAGTTGAACTCAAAAGAGGCTTGTGAAAAGTGGCTGTCCAAGTTCTTCGCAAATAAGGAGGAGGGTTTCTACGAGGGAGGTATTATGAAGTTGCCGTCTAGATGGAAACAGATTATCGAACAAAACGGCGCATATTTGAACTAAATCCGATCACTGTAACACTGTTTATAAAGCATTGAATAAAGAGCAAAAAAGCGGAAGGGAGATATTTGACAACCTTTATATTATGCAACTTAAGGCTAACGCCACTGTTACCATGAAATCTCAAATTTAGGAAAGAAATTGATAATAGAGCGATACATTTTTAGAATCGTATTTAGTTAATTTTTTTAAAGGTAACTATTTGAAAGAGCATTAATACATTTAGAAGGTGGATTGCATGATGTTGTCACGGATCTAATTAAGTCAAAGTTATCATCAATAGAACTGCGCGTATTGCGAAAAAATGAACCTTACCTTCATGGTGCTTTCTACTATAGGATCTGCAGGTAGGATGTCATGAACAACCTCTTTGCCATCACCATGTCCTTGACTAGTTACATAGAATTTATCCCTTCTTTTGCTCTTTCCACCGGGTAACTGTTCGTCACTTAAGGTGCAAACAATTTGTTTCTGAAATTATTATTTAGATGGAGGTAAGTTTATATAATTAAAATAAAGATCCGTTTTAATACTATCAGGTCAAAAATTACTTGGTAGCCCCAAATTGCATTTATAAATCATAGGTGGTCTAATCTTAGGCTTAATAACAATAGTTTCTCAAAAAGCAGTGATAGCCTAGAGGCTATGCGGTTCGACTTATAATGACCATCACTCGTAGATCCCTGTGTTGGGATCCTCGGGTTGTACCATTTATTACAAAAAATTCACTTGCAAAAAAATGTGCCTGGCTTAAAGCGCTGGGCACCACCTGGAGAATGTGTATAAACATGCTGTGACAGGACAGCATATTTTTTTAACGAACCTATGGATGTCGGCTAGAGAAGCTGGCCGCGACTGCTTCACCGGATTGAGGGGTGGCATATGGCATAGCTCTTCGCTTAGCCTGAACCTCTATTGCGAGCAACTCGTCACAAGGGTCCCCATGGTGAGGGGTAACCTCGGTTTGGCTCAGCTCGACTATGTTACACGTTAGCATTCCGATCCGAGGGCGTTCAAGAGGAGACAAACGACGGCTCGGTCGGTTGCTATTTCATGGATATCTTAGGGACATTCAAAAGCGAAATTAACTTTGTGTGCCGCTTCGGGAAGCGTTGGCGCTGGGAGAAGTGGCCGAAGAAACTCTGTAAGAATTCATTCTTAATCGATCATTAATTGAATGGTTGAAAAAAAAAGTTTACTCTGTTATTATTTTCACATTTTTAAAAGATCCAGGCGAGCAGCTTATATTTTTTAATTACTGTATGTCAGTCAGTCAGTCGAGTCATCTACAAGGTTCACGGGAACCTCGCAGGTACGGGCCTCGGGGTGTTACCCCATTACCCGGGTTATCAGCGCAGGGGGCGACTGCTCCCCTGGTCTTGGGTACCGTTTTAGAACGGATTTTTTAGGAATAACTATTTTTGCGTCGAGGCTAATCCCTCAAGCGTCAGCCGCGACGAATCTATCTTCTACGCCCTCCCGACCTCCCGGTCTCGATTGAGACGGAGGTCGAGAGGGGGGCCTATGAGTTCAAAAGCTCCCTAGAATAGGGGAATTTGAACCTACGGGGGACGTCGGGAGGACGCGCGTGTTGCGGGGCGAACCCGCGCAGGTGTTCGTGCGGACCGTTGTCCGCGCGGTCGAATAAGTTACGAGCTAGTCTCGTGACAAATTCGTGGATCGATTCGATGCCTAAATCACGGTGTATTACGTCATTTCTGACGTAACGCCCCGCGTTTAGGATCATTCTAAGGGTGATATTTTGTTGTGCTTGGATGCGAGTCCTTGCACTTACTGTATGTATTTATAATATTTACCTCAGTAAATTTTACGCTTTTGAATATGTTTTGAACAATGAAATGTTTACCTTTGGTTCCCTTTTTCAACTTCAATACTTTAAATGCGTGTACGTGAAAGGGAGTAGTAGCTGGCAGGTAATCCCAATTTTAGTAAACACTGACGCCATTGTCTCCGGGTTTAGAAGCATCCAACAACATGCCTTCCCGACTGTATGTGACTTCAAGCCATCATTCGTGCGTGGGTAACAATCGAATAAATAGAATTTATCCTTCTTTTGCTCTTTCCACCGGGTAACTGTTCGTCACTTAAGGTGCAAACAATTTGTTTCTGAAATTATTATTTAGATGGAGGTAAGTTTATATAATTAAAATAAAAATCCGTTTTAATACTATCAGGTCAAAAATTACTTGGTAGCCCCAAATTGCATTTATAAATCATAGGTGGTCTAATCTTAGGCTTAATAACAATAGTTTCTCAAAAAGCAGTGATAGCCTAGAGGCTATGCGGTTCGACTTATAATGACCATCACTCGTAGATCCCTGTGTTGGGATCCTCGGGTTGTACCATTTATTACAAAAATTCACTTGCAAAAATGTGCCTGGCTTAAAGCGCTGGGCACCACCTGGAGAATGTGTATAAACATGCTGTGACAGGACAGCATATTTTTTTAACGAACCTATGGATGTCGGCTAGAGAAGCTGGCCGCGACTGCTTCACCGGATTGAGGGGTGGCATATGGCATAGCTCTTAGGTCGCTTAGCCTGAATCTCTATTGCTAGTAACTCGTCACAAGGGTCCCCATGGTGAGGGGTAACCTCAGTTTGGCTCAGCTCGACTATGTTACACGTTAGCATTCCGATCCGAGGGCGTTCAAGAGGAGACAAACGACGGCTCGGTCGGTTGCTATTTCATGGATATCTTAGGGACATTCAAAAGCGAAATTAACTTTGTGTGCCGCTTCGGGAAGCTTTGGCGCTGGGAGAAGTGGCCGATGAAACTCTGTAAGAATTCATTCTTAATCGATCATTAATGGTTGAAAAAAAAAGTTTACTCTGTTATTATTTTCACATTTTTAAAAGATCCAGGCGAGCAGCTTATATTTTTTAATTACTGTATGTCAGTCAGTCAGTCGAGTCATCTACAAGGTTCACGGGAACCTCGCAGGTACGGGCCTCGGGGTGTTACCCCATTACCCGGGTTATCAGCGCAGGGGGCGACTGCTCCCCTGGTCTTGGGTACCGTTTTAGAACGGATTTTTTAGGAATAACTATTTTTGCGTCGAGGCTAATCCCTCAAGCCTCAGCCGCGACGAATCTATCTTCTACGTCCTCCCGACCTCCCGGTCTCGATTGAGACGGAGGTCGAGAGGGGGGCCTATGAGTTCAAAAGCTCCCTAGAATAGGGGAATTTGAACCTACGGGGGACGTCGGGAGGACGCGCGTGTTGCGGGGCGAACCCGCACAGGTGTTCGTGCGGACCATTGTCCGCGCGGTCGAATAAGTTACGAGCTAGTCTCGTGACAAATTCGTGGATCGATTCGATGCCTAAATCACGGTGTATTACGTCATTTCTGACGTAACGCCCCGCGTTTAGGATCATTCTAAGGGTGATATTTTGTTGTGCTTGGATGCGAGTCCTTGCACTTACTGTATGTATGTATAATATTTACCTTAGTAAATTTTACGCTTTTGAATATGTTTTGAACAATGAAATGTTTACCTTTGGTTCCCTTTTTTTCAACTTCAATACTTTAAATGCGTGTACGTGAAAGGGAGTAGTAGCTGGCAGATAATCCCAATTTTTAGTAAACACTGACGCCATTGTCTCCGGGTTTAGAAGCATCCAACAACATGCCTTCCCGACTGTATGCGACTTCAAGCCATCATTCGTGCGTGGGTAACAATCGAATAAATAGTACATATCTTTCTGCCTCCATACTGCCACAGCATAATTGTTAAATTCCAAAATACCGCTGTTATATTCTCGATTAAAGAACTCTTCCAAACCTGTCTTTATATTAAAGAAACAATCCTTAGCAGTGAACAGTTGACCCTTTACTCTTTCCCTGTATATGATAATTTCACATGCGTAAGGGCCAATAGTTATTTCGTTAGGAATATTGTCTATAGTGATATCAATCATAACTTTTGGATGGGCACATTCTACGTACAACTTGTTGCCCAGCCGCAATATTTTATCAAGAGTCTTTGTAAACCAAGTGTTAGGAGGAGATATTTTTGAATAAGTCATCGCAACAACAGCGATCGGTATGGCCTGACGGAATTTTGCATCTTCGAAACATCTGTCTCCGAGGTGCATATTGGCGTTAACAATTGCACAATTCTCGTTGAGAATTCTATAACTCATCATTGCTTTTTCCGCTTGAGTTAGTTCTTTGTCTGATTCAAAGTCTTCATCGGCTGTCTCGTCTACCATTTTGAGGACTTTGAGAGGAGCTAGGACGAACTTCTGGTCTTCTACTACACTTCGAGCTAAAATAACTTCAGCTATTGAAAGTACATCTTTCACGTTCATCAAAGCGGCACACCCATTTGCGAAATTCGAATATGCTCGCGCGTCTCTACCAGCGGGATCAAAAATATAGTAGCATATTTTGTCCTTCCATATTACTAACTTCAAAACTCTGGCAAAGAAAACAAATAAATTTGAAAAAACTATTACATTTTTTTATGTACGTCAGAAACTACTAAGCTATTTCTTCTTCGATCGTCCCGTGTGTGGCCTACTTTCTACTATTTCCCTAGCTAGCATCGCTGTCGCTTTAGCTTAATGATTGGGATCTGATGAGCTTATGGATTTTCGTTTTCATCCGTCCATTCATTCGTTTTCATCCATCCATTCCATCGTTTAACTTCTTCGCCCCAATAAGCTTGAACATATGAACATTTTTCTATATTTAAACTTCAAAGTTTAATTGCATTTATATAACACATATTAACTTACCGGGTAAGTAGGATCCCAGCGCGGTTATCCGCGAAAAATGCTTTTAACCCCCTACACAAATTATAAACAGTAGGATCGAGAGACATTGTGTAGCCAACAACATCAGGCTCTCCAAGTAGTACCTGCATTCGCTTCCCATTTAAAATCAAAGCTTGTTTTTTCCCGAAAGGCAGCACTTCGCACATACCTTGAAAGGATGAGTGGTCATGTACTTTGTCTAAACACTGTAAGTACCTGTTTTTAAAAAAAAAATATAATATATAATAATAATATTAAAATCTTCTTCGGGTAATTCCATTTACAAGGTTAGGTTAGTTCCAATCTACAAAATATTACGTACCACTGATCCCCGGCTTCGATGAGATTGTCTACAAGTTTCATTGTCCATTGTTTAGGATGGTAGTGAAACGCGAGACAATATGCCATAACACTCATCGTAAGAGCCTGCCTACCCCTGGATCTGTTACCTGTAACCATAATCTTGATTTAATTTTTCTGTTTCCCTGTATCTCCTTCGTGACAGATAGTCGTCGTAGTAAATTATTCAGTCAACATAATTCCGACACTAAACCTCCTCGATTTGTTTGGCATAATATAGCTGGTATTAAAAAATAAAAAAAATTGAGGAATTCAAAGATTTTTTCCTTTATTTTTATGTGTAAACAGACTTTATAATTTAATTAAAAATATTCTGCGCTTCATTTAATGCATGCAATTTCTATGTAAAAATAAATGATAGTTTACTAACTTACCAAACTTGTCGCTGTACATGTTAAATGACCCAGTCAAGATACCATAGTGTATTTCAGTCTTCTTCTCTTTTGTACATGGTAACACTGTTAAAGAATGGGTTCGCAGCGTCCCCCTTTTTAGATTCGGTGGTATATGTACCTTGAACAAACATAATGTCAATGTCACTTGAACAAATATGATGTTTGGCTAAGAAATATTTTAACAGTTAACACAAATGCCTCCAGCCTTGAAGAACTAGGCATCAATAAGCGCCTATCTACTAAAGTGCGCTGGCAGATGCTCAAATTCTTTAGGCATGTCAGTCGACGTGGAAACTAGTCTATAGAGCGTCTGTCATGCAGAGCAAGGTTGCCGGCAACCACGAACTAGATCCCTAAAGTTAAGGATGGATCAAATGCAGGATATGTTGGGTGCAGCCGTGCACGAATGTGGAAATTGACGGCCAGCAGGTGCAAGTGCTGGGACGTTGTGGTAACATGGTATAGATATAGTCCGCCAAAAGGAGCCAGTCCACATTAGCTCCGACTTTTCAGAATGTATCTCTGGAATCCACCGACAGCCTACAGTTACTAGGAATCGAATTGTCTGCGAAGCTTAACTACGGGAGGTTCATTGAATCCAAAGCGAAGGTAGCTGCTAGGAAGCTTGGAGTCCTATCAAAGGTACGGCGGTACTTCACACCGGGACAGCTTTGGACTATATATAAAGCACACATCGGGCCCTGTGTGGAGTATTGTCGTCATATCTGGGCAGGTGCAGCCAAATATCAACTCGCGGCATTGGATTCCATGGAGAGGCGAGCCAAAAAGTTAATAGGTGACCAAGATCTTCACCTAGATAGTCTTGAACACCGGCGCAATGTGGCTCGTCTTTCGGTGTTTTAGAAATTACATTTTGGAGAGTGTGCACAGGAACTACACGAGTTAATTCCCCCATCCCCATCCTACTTTCGGACGTTTAGACACTCGGCGGGTCTCCACCCTTTTATAGTTGATGTTCCGCGCGTCCGAACGAAGCGATTTGAGTCATCGTTCATCGTGCGTACAGCAAAGGAGTGGAATAAGTTGCCGGCGTCAGTCTTTCCGTCCAATTACGACGTGGGAGCCTTCAAGAGTAGAGTGAATAGGCACTTACTAAACTAGCGCGTACTATCTTTCGACTATATCACCACTTAACACCAGGTGGGATCATGGTCAAGCAATTTAAAGGCATAAAAAAAAAAAAAAAGTGAGAAAAGATTTTCCTTTGTAATTTTTCGGAAAAGTTCGTATTTATCGTGCTCTCTCAAATAGCTCCATATTAATGGATATGAATATGTCACTCATTTAATACAATCATTTATTAACAGTACGGGTGTCATTCCAATCAAAGATCTGAGTTTTGCCGATGGAAAATAATTTCTCACTACATCATCACAATGAGGCGACCAAGAGAATAGAGAGAGTTGTACTCACATGCTCTGGCTTCGGAATTTCATCTAGTCCACAAATTGAATCATCATCTTTTAAATGCTTCTGAGTGCCTCTAGCTCTAGGTTTTCCATCAGTCACTCCTATAGTTGTATAAGGTATATCGAAATGAGACCTAAAATTAGTTAATATTTAATTAATAACAATTTCCTTAAGTATATTAAATTGACAAATACGCGATTTCTTTCATACCCCTTTCCTTTAACTCGTAATCGTTTACGGATTGCAGCACATTTTCTAAAATAAAAAACCAATTTATAGTTTAGTATAGTGGTTTTCGTTTCCATTGTAATTAATATAAAATATATGATACAGGTTCTTTGTTTGTGTGAAAATAAGATTATGAGAAAAACCAATAATTAAAACAATATTGAAGTGTCATTTGTAGTAACCCAATGGCACAACGGAACTAGCAGGTTATCACAACTAGCAAGTTTCGACAATTGTGATGGCACTGATTGTTAATTTTAACACAATTGATTTAGCAGACTCGGAATCCTGTGCAACGCTGAAAAAGGTTGGCCTCATGTCATAGTGTATTGTTTGTGATGTATTATTACCAATAAATAAAATGTATATGTATAACGAACACATTTTAACTACAACTCGATCGTTTTAATCTTACCGACATTTTTTACCAGTACATTTTCTCAATCCACATAATCTGCAAACAATTTTCCCAAAGTTATTCGGAAACTAATATATAGTTATTAATTAAAAAACACTTAAGGTCAAAAAGTAATAAATTTATCTTTACCTTGGCTTAACTGGCAAAATTCTTTTACCTCCTTTTCGTCTAAAACAATTATATAAATTAAAGACATAAAATAAAATAAAACTACAAACAAATAATAGATTAATTTACCCTGGCCCACGTACCACCGGAATATCCAAAACGAAATCTTTGTCAGCATTGAGTATAATTCCACTGTGCGGTTTTACTAATCTGAAATGTTCATTTACACTTTAGGAAAAGTTTCTGAAATTACATTTATAATAATATATACTCTCACGTAAATTCTCGCAGGGTAGAAAGACAGCTTTCGCTGTTCACCTTTCACCAAGATTATTAGGTCTCATGCAAGAAGAGCCCATCGCCATACACTGAGCACAACTTTTAGTCTTTTTTTACTTAAAAAATCGAATAAACGGAAATTTATTGGTACAAGGTGACTGGGATTCGGGAACCCGAGATTATCAGATCTTAATCAACGCTGAACCGCATTGCCAATAGGCTATCACATCATCCTACAATATCCTTTTTAAATTTAAAGTAACCGCTAGTATTATTAAGCTAATATATTTTAGTTTCTTTTTAATTAGAGACAGGTAATATGGTTCATTGTGATATTTTAATATTTAAAGAAACGAAAACATACTCGTGACCGGATTGTGCCGGTAATGGCGGACATGTTTCATGAGCCTGCAACGCTGCCTTTTGCGCTGGGACGATCTCACCGCTTATTTTGGGACTTGGAACCTAGATTAAGTTATATATTATAGAAAGATAAAATATAGTGGTACCTCAATATCAACTGTTTTGAGACACGAGCGAGCGATACACACATAACACACAAACTTTTGTTAAAGATTTTTCATACTAAAAAAACGCTAATTGTCTGGGATTCGAACCTTTAAAATCTCAATGCCAGTTGTAATAAATTCATTGTAATGAAAAAGTCGAACCTGCTAGCCACTAGGCTATCAATGCTGTAATTTATTTATATGATTTACTAACTTTCAATATAGATACATCTGATGCTGTATGCTTTATTAGGGGTGAAGGTGTAGACAAGTGTATGTCCCCCGAAATCAGATCGCAATAGCGTACTTTCTTCTTTCCCTTCTGTTTATTTCCAATCTTTAATATGCCTTCACTTTCCACGGATGTCGATTCGAATCCGTAATCGAGAAGCGACGATCTTTAACAAATACATAATGATGTAACATCTTAAACGACAACAGACAAAGGTAACAGAATAAAATGCACTTATTAATTCTCAAAGAAAGAGATAATCAAAGAAACTGACCCTGTTTCGTCGGAATTGAGAGGAGGCCATATTGCTATTGTTATATCGTTTCCATAGTTCAAATTCATTGCAAGAGCACCCAAAAGTAAAATCTCCACTTAGGCGGTTACTATTCTATCTATATTCGATTACTATTAACAAGGCTAATACTATTAAGGCAAGGCATTTTTTACATCAAGTTATTTTATTTTGACTTATTCAAGTCATGCCATTTAAAGGATTTTTCCAAACATATACAAAACGCAGACGTCACGGTCATAACGTCGTTATGGTAATCGAAACATTTTACATTGTTACTATACACAAAGCGTTATTTGGCAAGTTTCTTCAGTGGTGTGTGATGATTTCACACGACAGACTTGCTTGCTTTTTTGATACAATTTTGTGCTGGTGCATGCGCTAAAAAGAACCGTCGTGCGGAAACCTGTATGTCTTCGCAGGCCTTCTTAACAGCAGGATATATATAACATTTTATAGAAATGTGGTTAGCAAGTGATTTATTTTAGGTAATGGAAACTCATTGCTACAAGTAGAACCGACACACTGTCACTGCCAAATTTTGTCATAATAACCTTTTATTATGCTTATTGTGATAGCTGAACCCAATAATATCTGAATGCGTGAATATCCCAATGGTTTAGGTTTCGGTCTGCGAATCGTAAAGTCGTAGGTACGAATGCACCATTTGACTATTGACGTGAACCATCTCCTAGCACAAAATTAAGCTTAGTTGGAATGGTTAACAAGAATGTTAGTTATGTTTTCTGAAAAAAAGAAATATTGCTAGCTTTCTTTTCAAAAAAAAAGACACCCTCCTCGTGGATGAGGCTAGTCTAGATCACTTGACATGAGGTACGCCTTGTGCTCATTTTCCCATAAAAACACATCACCTATATAACCTACATATTTCACTTCATTACATTGGTGTTGAATAATACGTGATACTAACTTTGGTTTCATATATAACGGTATTGATGGCTCCGTAGAGCAGTGGGTAATGTACCGTAACCTGAAATTTAAACGAAGCAATGTTATATATTTAATTACGTAACATTAACCAACCTAAAATAATGTAAGTATGTAATGTAAGCCGACACATCTAGGTACACACTTTAATATGTTTTATTCATCCCTTGTCCTTGGGTATAAAGGGGTAAAAAGGGTTAACTTGGATTAATGCACCTGGCATTCATCAAATCAGGAAATCGTCCGCTCAGACTCTTGAATATCAATTGCCTAATGAGTCAAGACGGATGTGAACTCGAAGCAAAAAGTTCTCAAGGAACTAGTTGTTGACTATGAGCTTAAAGTTCATCTTACTGAAATTACACTAAGTTATATTGTAACCCCATGTTTTTTTTAATGACAAACTACACAGATTGGCCAGAGAAGCTGGCCTTGACTACTTCGCCGGATTGAGAGGTGGCATAGCTCTTAGGTCTCTTAGCCTGAACCTCTATCCGCTAGTAACTCAAAACAAGGGTCACCCAAAGGTGGGGGGTAACCTCGGCTTGGACGGTTTTGGCTATGTTACGCGTAAGGATTATGATTCGGGGGCACCGAGAGAGCCGAACCACGAATCGGTCGGTTGATATTGCACGGATAATCTAAGGGACATTCAAAAGCTAAACTAACTTTGAGTGCCACTTCGGGAAGCGTTGGCGCTGGAAGAAGAAGTGGCCGAAGAAACTCCAGAAACGCACAAAATCTAAGGGGTGGGACCTACCCATAAAATAGCGGTAAGCTTACCTTGTATGCATAGATGGAACCATGGGAACACAAGTGTCTTTGAAATGACGGGGCTTAAAGGGCTTCGTCTTGAAATACGGACGCCGTTCAGCCGCTTTGGATTTCTTAAATTCTCTTGCGACTTTAAAAATAATTATATTATATTCCACAACAGTCATTGATATGTGCATACAATATTAGTATTTTGCATACGAATGAAATGGCACGCATGAAAATGGCTGGCATATGGTTTACATGACGTTGAGTGTACTCAAAGAATCAAGAGTGAGTTGAAGAACCTGTCTCACCAGGCAAAACTTTGAAGTAAAGGAGGGAACAGTCAGTTTTTTTAAATTAAAACCTAATCCTTTTTCAAGATTATTATTATCTTTAACTATTTCCAAACAAGCTAGAAGGTGCACGTGTAAAGGTCAAAGAATGGATTTAAACAAATGGTTCCGATACGGGACAGAATTTCCAATTTTGAGAAATGATTTCTACTTTCTTTTGAGAACTTTGACAGCCAAGTAATTAAGATTATTTACTTTTTTTATACTTTCTAAGCGAGTGCTTGACTACGATACCACCTGATGTTAAGTGGAAATTCAGTCATGGATGGTAAGGCGCACTAGATTAGTAAATGCCTATTCACTCTACGCTTGAAAATACCCACATTGTAATCGGAACGAAAGACAGACGCGGGCAAACTACTCCAGTCCTTTGCTGTACGAAGAATGAAAGACGAAGCAAAGCGCTTTGTTCGGGTTTGAGGGATGTTCACAACAAAAGGATGAAATCCCGCAGTGCGTCTAGAAGTCCGATGGTGGAAAAGGGATGGGGGAATTAGTTCCTGAGCACACTCTCCAAAATGCAACCTGTAGAAAACCGAAAGCTACCTTACGCCTGTGCTCAAGACCGAGAAGATTGGTTTCAGCTGCGTCATCAAAAGCCTCTTAGCCCGCCATTCCACCGAGTCCGAAGCTGCGAGATGGCATTTAGGAACGCCTGTCCAAATGTGACAGCAGTATTCTGCACACGACCGGACTTGAGCTTTATAAAGTGTAAAAAGCTGTCCCGCAGAGAAGTACGGTTGCACTTTGATCAAGATCCCAAGTTTTTTTGCAGCTATCTTAGCCTTAGACTCGATGAATCGTCCATAGTTAAGGGTCGATGAAATTTCAATACCCGATAACTGAAGACGATCAGTGAGCTCCACAGATAGATCCTGGAGACAAGGTGAACTGGCTCCTTTTGGCGGAAAAGAGACACACCTGTACAATACTTGTACAGTATTGTGATACTTACGCTCTTCCTGAAATAGGAGTGCTTCAATAATTTCCCGGACATTTTTGCAATCCGTAATTTGTACGTGCTTACATATATTTTTGTATTTGGCAGGACATTTACACGGACTGAAATTGATGAAAAAAGATGTAAGCGTCATCAGAAGTAAAAGAAACACATTTAATTATGATACATGGTCGGTATTTCCCCTTACACGTACAAAATTAAAATCGCAGTTAGTTACTCGATTTTCTTTTCCAACTCGCGGGTAACTTGGAATTGTATGATGTGTTATACCTGTATGACGGAACTCACAATCAATTGGTTGGAGTGCATTATGGCGGATTCAAAATAGTGACGAGATGCTTCGAACTTAAGGTACTGTGGTGGAAAACCCTAAATCGATTTGAAGTTCGAAATTAGGCGTGAACCAGGATGCGTGCTCTCAACGCGCGATACATGAAACAATTCTCGCAGATTCCATGTGCGGACTTTAAGCTTAAGGTCGAGATTATATTTCATTTCAATTAATGCATCTTTCATCTAATATCATTTGATATTAATACTTACTACTACTTAGTAACAATATTACGTTTAAACTTTCATTGTAACTAACCGTTTTTTGTGATCCATTGTACTTTAATAATTTTGTAACTTTGTTTTATTCATACTTTAAAGTACCAAAAAATTTATCACATATTTCACTAGTTTATTTTGACTGACTGCGTCAAAACCTTATTGATTAAAATTTTAATGATTTTGATTTTAGAATTAAACACGTTATAATGAACTAAATATAATATAAGGTTTCGATTACCATGATTTTAATCCTCCTTCATTGTTTCAATCATATCGATATATATTGGGCGAGATAGGTATAAACTGTTTTAATTGAAACTTAGGAAACGCACTGCTCTGTCTGTCGTTCCCTTTTTATAGTAGTAGTCTATTTCTCTTTAATTTGGATGTATGTTTTGCTTTCACAGCTTCATACAAGACTCGCGAGCAGAACACCTACGGAGACAATAAAACGACTGCTGGAGATGCCCAACGTAACCTGTAACTTCCCTGCAGTCCCCTTCCCCCCCGGACCTCTGCACAGTACAGACATGTTTCTTTGTTAACTATTCATTATTTTGTTCAAATAAAAATTAAATAAAAAGCAACAACAACCACACAGTCACATCTTAGTTGACACACACTGCTCACATAAACCACGAAAGAAAATAGTACTGAAACTGGAAGGAAGCCGGTGCTTATAGTACAGGATTTTACTTTTTTAAACACCGGCTGCATCATTTTTCTTTGTTTAACTTGTCAAATTCTAACTGAATTATTTTATATTATTATATTGTTGCCAAATTATTGTATCGAAGTAAATTAGCCAATAAATCAATCATTCAATTCATTCAACTTCAGACCAGATCAGAAGGATCTGTAAATGGGTCCATAGGGAAAGAGAAGCTGGTAATGTAAATCCCGGCTACACAAATATGTAGATAGTGATCTACTATATTGAATATTTGGAGAATTGTGTAATTTTTAGAAACGACTACACCTATATACTCGTTTAAATTGCAATGTGTATTGTGAGATCTTTCTAGTGCATTCACCATATATGTGGTTATTTAACTTCTTGACCACCTAACCATTACTGCATATAATTTTTATAGTGTTTGCTTCCAATGGTTATTGAGTCTATAACATCTGCAACAGAGGGTAGTGTACTTCTACTTTCGCCGCTTATAATATAACAGAATATTATACAGGACCAGAGAGAATCAACCACGCAAACATGTCTTCTTTCAACCCAATGACAATAATTAGTTTATATCCCAGGATATAACCCTTCCACAGCAGGATAAAGGCTAAATTATACTTAATAATACTACCAAAAGTTTATTGTAGTGGATATATCTTTATTATGCAAATTTCTCCAATAATGCAGATGTTACATGACATTATCAGGGGTCTCATCCATTGTTGTTATGGTGCTTTTAACCTAGCTTATTAGGTCCCACATGATGACACAGACAAGTCAAATGATGTTTTATACTTAAAAAATTCATTAGATTATGGTAGAACCGCAAAGCCACTAGGCTGTCACTGCTGATAATTTATGGTAAATATAGTAAGTTACAAAATTCAGGGAGGCAAGGATCAGGTGTAATCTTCATTTTGTGAGAAAGTACAACCATTTGAAATTAAAAGGAATATATGACGAAGATACGCAGAAAATAGATAGGCCTTTCAAAGTATTTATTGTAATAAAGTAAGTTTAATAGTAGAAAACAAAGATAAACAAAAATCTATCATAAAAATCATACACCATAAGAGTAATTGATTTTATACCTAATTCCAGAACATGATAGTATTGTATTATTGATATGGGTTGTGCCATAACAGTATTGACTATAAGTTATGGTACAATTAATAATGTTTTTTTAATTGAGATGCAGGATTTAAAAAACATTTTCATTTGGACCTCACTACTCATTACTACTTAACTAAACATTGAGCTATGAAGAGTCTCAAGGTCTTCAACTCTTTGCTGTGCCCTCTTTTTTTCTTTTTTAAAGTTTTCATATGCCTCATTATCCGTTTGCAGCTCTAGGCGGCAGAAAGGACATGAATTTGTCTGAAAATAAAAAAAAGTGAAGTTTTTCTTTAATAATTGCAAAATAAGTCAAAAAGACCATAAATCACTTGAACTTACTTTTCATTGTAATATACTTGGATTTAACAAGTTGTCTTGGCGTCTTACTAAATTCAAGTTGGAAGAAACTGTTCATGACAAATTATTATAATCATTCTTACCTTTTTTAACCAACTCAAAATACATGTTGGATGAAAAAAATGTTCACATGGTAGTTTCTTAACTTTTTCATTTAATTTTAAATCTTTGAGACATATTGGACAATTTTTATCCTCAGAATCAATTGTAATTTCCGGTAAGTTTTTAACAATCTCTTTAGAAGCCGGTGGTGGAAGACTGCAAGATAAAGTATACATTTACAATGTTATATATAATAACCAGGCCAATCAATAAAAATAATTAACAAAGTTAAAAACCTTGGCCATTGAATGTTAGGGTTATCATTATCAAAACCATAATCAATGAGGAATCTAGCCATATGAAGCATATGATTTGGTTGCTCCCCCTCAGCTAATTCATTCCATCCCATTTCTTGAAAGTAATCCGTCATGGTACCTTTGTTACTCAGGCCGTTGACAAATATTTACTACTTGCACTCACTTTAGTTGATACTTAATAACAAATGTTTATAAGAAAACTATTAATTTTGTTTTTATCAAGTCATAACATTTGACACTAATTTTATGATCGATTTGACACTTTTGACATTAAGCATCACACGAGAGATATAAAGTAAAGGTGAACCTTTAAAATAACACTTTGGGTAACAACACTTTATTCAATTTAGTAAAATTTTATTTTCTACGATATATTTTTACGAAACAGAATATTTAAACAATATTATATTTCCACTATTACTAAATTATTATATTATATTTAGACTATTACACCTTGCCAAAATAATCGCATTGAAAAATCTTTTCGAGTTGTATATTCGGCCCGCTTGAGTACCCTTGAGTCAGATCGCAGTTTTGTTAAAATAATGACCCAAGGTTTCTCGTGACTACGACGTATCGCGTTCGTGACGTGGCGCGCGAGACTCGGTTAGGAGCGGTATGCGCACAAAAGCTTCGACGAAGCATTCCTTGCAGTCTTCGAAGCATGGATACAGCGATGTGGACTCGCCTACAGACTTACACAGGCCTTCACCGGGCACGGGTGCTTCGGTGATTGCGCTTGATGAGTGCTCGCCGCTTGCCCAGCTTGGGAAGCCGAGTGAAAGTCTTGGTCGGATCAGATCAGACGGAACCTATCCCTGCCGGCAGTCGTGTCGGCGATGTTGCGCGGAGAATCGGCAAAATCAATACTCCCGTGGCAGACCGCGCGCTAAGAATAGCTTAAGAGAGAAGACCTGTGGGCCCAGCTATGGGATATAATATGTACGCTGTTGTTTCTCTATTACTTTATATAACATAATCTCTTATTAATTATCAATTTTCTTTATAATTGATAAAGACGTTTTTTAAAACAATTTTAATAAAGTGATAATAAAATGAACACCACAAAACGCAGCAGCGCATCAGCGTTGAAGGTGTCTCTGTTTATTTAGAATAAAATGGGTCCTTGAAACTAGCATTCCACGACCGGATAAGGTATGCGAATGTGCTGAGAACTGGGACATAAATTATGCATTCAAAACGTATTCTAATGTGATCACCGCATAGTTAAGTAGCATTGTAAAAGTATAGTTTGTCTTTGTGCACTTATCGCAAATTATTTAAGGTCGATTTTTAAAGTGATAACTTCTTTAATACCTTTGTGATATAAAAATCTATAAAAGGAATAGGCGAAACCAAAAAAGGATGTTTGTCTTTTATAAGATATACATATATAAGATTAATATACAGAGAATATATTATACAGTTTTCCTATTATCGCGGTTTTACGAGACCGAGATGTTTTTTAATTTAAGTAATTTAAAATTACATTTTCTAAATTATTTTTGTCAGTGAATAGAATTAATATTTTCTGCTATATTTATTCTGATGCCAGTAATCTTTTTACTCTGTAATTACTCATTGAATCATTGGACGATGTACGTGAAATGATTCAATCAGAAAAGCCCTTTTATCTTTTTTCCTGTAACCATTCGTTTGTCATCAATTATGCGTCATAACGTAGGTAAAAAAACATATATCAATGCGAACACATTAATTGTATTTAGAGATGTATTTTTAATTATGTATATTTTTTTATTATTTATAGAGGCTGTGCAGATTTACAGAATATTTTAAATCATTTTTACTAGCACATGATTAAACGTTCGACTTGCGATAGGCTAACCATCTGTCATATTTGAGACCTAATACATTTGATCTGCCTCACAAGTTAAATCTTAAAAGGACGTGAATGTTATCAAATTAGAGAACATCTCCTACATACATGTACAAATACAAAATCTCCTACATCACCGCCTTTTAACCAACTTCAAAAAAGGACGAGGATCTCAATTATGCTGTATTTTTTTATGTTTGTTACTTCCGAAATTTTGTCTGGGTGAACAGATTTTGATAATTATATTTTATTTAAAAACTGGTGATTTCTTGGTGGTCCCATTTCAATTGTATTCGATTCGGAAAGTCGGTTTTTATTTTTACTCGTACATGTTAAATACATACTCGTACATATACAGCGTTGATACATTCCTAGTACATTGTTACAGCCTCCTGCAAAGAAGACCTTACACAATGGTCGATTACGTCAAGCGTAGCGGCACAAACTGAGGTTCCCTTATGACAACCCTCGTTAACGCGGGCATCCCTAATAGATTCAAGGCTAAGCACTCTTGAGAGTTCGACCACCTCTCTACACGAAATTATGAAAACCTTAAGACTGACTAAATTGCAATCAATCATACAAAAATCTGTTGATAATTAAAAGTGCATGCAGTAAATGCGACTGCACACAATCACTGCTCTTCATGCAAGTAAAGCCGCAGTTCAAAGTTTATTAAAGTTATTTTGAATTAAAACTAGTCACAACGCCTCACGCACCGCCTACGTTCGTCACCACTCTGTCGCAAGCAGGCAATGTTTACGTGCCGTATTTTTACGAAGCAGTCTCGTATCAGAACGCCCGTTGAATAGCCGGTTCCGTGTTCGTTGATAAGTATTGTTCTTGTGCTACGGGAACTATATATATTTCGGTAAGAATGTATTGTTTTATCACTATCGTACCTACATGTTATTTATATAAAACCCTATGAAGAACGTTCAACAGGCACCTACTATATATCTTATTACAAAAATAAAATTTCACAACCATCTAGATATATATTATTTGATGGATACGGAAAGTTTTGAATTAAATAATTAACCTATTTAAGTATAACGGTGTTAAAATTAGAATGGCAATTATTTTATGATTAATGTAAGTGGAAAAAATATATATTCTTAAATCATAAATGAATAACTATTTTGTTGACCCACTTACGAGCGCCTTGTGCATCATCTGAGTGTAAACAATATTTACTACTTGTAGGAGTTTACGCAGACCCGTTCTTATGTGCGTATACACATAAGAACGGGTTTGCGTTTGGTTCTTAGAAATAGATGCCCAACGCAGTGCAACGGGTTCATTACCGGTTGGAAATGGAAACCGTTCCGTCTTAGATCGTTAAACCTACTCATGTCCCACCTCCATACACTGCCCGAACATTCTTTGACCCTAAATAAAATCAAGTACTTAAGAAGCTTTCACCGGAGATGCGTAATACTTTGAATTGGAATCTACGTTTGTTAATAGATACAATATCGCGTGACATAATTATTGTGAAAACATAATACAATTAGGTGTTAATTTAGATTTTTTATGTTAAAACTGGAAAATTTAATGATCGTTCCCACTTACCCAATTCAGTCTCAAAATAGATACCTTCTAGTATCTAAATTCTGTGCGATACCTTATCAGTTTAAACTCGTTATCTAAACATTTCTTACATCCATAATTGTAGTTGAGATCATCATTTTAACCTTCTCATATTTCAATCTTAACAAGTTAAAAAACTTATTACCGGCACAGCCATGATATAAAAAGGTTTTCCCTTATGTAATAACTTGTAGGTCTTGTGGAATGAAATAGTCCAATAACTGATACGCTCGCTTTATTCAGATTTCAAACTAATAAATTACATTATTGTTTACAATGCCAAGTTAATATGATGATTAAATCAATTATTAATTATGAATTAAAGATACAATAAGGTTCAGGTAAATCACTATCACTAAGATATCTTTGGAAGTAGTTATTATACATAACAATCGCTGGGTGCCATGTGTTGCCAGCTAACACGTAACCTCATAATAGAGGTTCAGGCATAACGCTCGACCATCTCTCAACCTAGGGCAAGTCTTCGATCAATTATAAGCTTTAAAAATACTAGGTTAAGAAGTTCCATGCCGATATAAAATACCAGTGCCTTCTAAAATAATTTGTAAGATTCATCAATTTATGACATTTTAACACGATTTCAACATTTGAATTGAGATAACACATCTAACGGCCTAAATAGCTTTTGAATCCTTTTATAGTAAATTCTGGAATTGGGTCCATTGAGATGGTAGACAGTTGTTTATAGATATCAAAAATGGATTCTCATCTTTATACGAATTTTCACAAACATAATAAAAATAAACGTAAATGATACATTTTACCTTAAACCCTTAAAAACCAGAATGCGATAGGTTAATATAAAGAATAGGTAAAAAGCGTATCTCATTTGTAACGAAAAATACTCTAATGAATTTTATTATAGTATTATATTCAATTTTAATACTCATCTTTTAGAGACAGAGAGTCTGTTTGGAAGAAGGGTAATTCCAATAATTATTTTCTTATATGTAGAAATGACGATTTGAATCGTCAATAGCCTAATATTTTAGGATACGGTCTGCGAATCGTGGGTCGTAGGTTTTAGGATACGGTCTGCGAATCGTGGGTCGTAGGTTCAAATCCACCAAACAACCATTGACGTGAACAATCTCCTATCACAAGCTTAAGCTTAGTTGGAATGGTTAACACGAATGTTAGAAATATTTATGAAAAAAAAAATTGCTAGATTTCTTTAAAATTGACATACTGCTCTCATTAGACCCGTCCTTCCTCTTACAAAAGACTTAATAAGTGAAGAAAGTCGCGTAATGTGTTAATTGTTACAGAAGGCGCAACAGGCGACTCTTTCTCAATAGAAGAGAAACCACCTATTATTATTCCCATATCTCACTGGAACTGTAGCTTAAGGCAAGCCTTCCAACAAAGCATCCACATCGTCATAGGAGTAATGGTCAATTATCCGTGAAATGGCAACCGACCGAGTCGTGGTTCGGCCCTCTCGGGCGCCCTCGGATCGCCATGCTTACGCGTAACATAGTAACCGTCCAACCCGAGGTTACCCCTCACCGGGGGGACCCTTGTGTCGACTTACTAGCAATAGAGGTTCAGGCTAAGCGACCTAAGAGCTATGCCACCTCTCAATCCGGTGAAGCAGTCAAGGCCAGCTTCTCTGGCCAATCTGTGTAGTTCGTCATTACAAAAAAATAGGAGTGATGGTCAATGTATTTTAATATCATTCCTTCCGCAGTCCAATAATTTTTGTCTACGTTGTTATTTTATTATCACTTTATTAGTGATATATAATAACCTTGATTCTAGTAATAGCAAATTCAAAATTTTTAAAGCGTATGTCGGCCTACACATCGATTTTTTTAAACTGCCCTTGAAAGTGATATCATCAATTACCATTCCTATGTACGCAGGAGTTTTACAATCAGGTAGTAATCAGATGTGTAAACTAACAAAATAACTAAAAAATATATGTCGCATCATTTTTAAGAAGCTAATAAAATTTACGAATAATAGATACGTGTAAAGGAAATAATTTGACCATGATTTCCGGTTGTACATTGTTCACAAACGTAACGGAACGAATATTTATAAAATAGATTGTATTTTTTTTAATCAATCGAAACACAAACAACATTAATCTGCTTAGAGGTACATTTTGTTTATATCTGCTATGATAAAGCGGAATTTCAAGGATTTATTTGTGTAGCTACGTTTGTTGAGATCTCATAATTATAACCCAACTATGTATCTGTACTATGTATGTACCCCAGATACAGCTTTTTTTTTGTTGACGGGGAGGAAATCTTCAAGGCGAAGGCGGCGGTTATGTGGGGTTCTTACCCACTAAAACCTTCCCGGTGGCCCTTTCCTCGGTGTATGATGAGGGGCTCCGGGATCTCAACGTGGAACGCACCGGAGCTCCTCTGCACTGTGCTCAAGGAGAGCACGACCCGGGGGGGAGGTTACTCCCTCCCCCCCTGTGCCCTCGCAGCGCAAGGCGACACGGGCTAGACGATGTCGCTTTCTTCCCGGGTCCACCTTGGTGGAGGACTCAGGCCCCCACCCTTGTCGCCCAGTGAACCCGAGGCCCCTGTTAGTCGCCTTCTACGACAGGTAGGGGACACCGTAGTCTTATTCTTGAGAGCTCAGAACTACAGGGCTGACATACAGCTTTCTTTAACTTGTACTGTCACGAATTTTCCGAACCCATGCCAACAAAATGTATATGAAACCTAATTGAAATCAAACCATTCCAAACAAAAAGTTCATTAATGACCGCGCTAACAAATATTAAAAAAATACAGAAGAATTCATTTTTTTGAAATATAACGATTTATGAAAGAATGCGTTGAAGCAAGAGTAATTAATTTTTTTTTTGCGTTGTAAAAACAATCGATGCGGTCACAGATACAAGTATAAGAATGTGATACTGCGCGGGCTAACTAGAGCGAGTGAAGTACTATTTTCGTTATATGATTGTGCTAATACGCGCCAGTGATTCAATGGCTACTGTAAAGTGCGTGTGGTGTTAGTATAAAAATTAATTAGACCTTGATATTCGTTCCAGATAAACATTGTACTGACCTTTCATCTCAGATAGTAGCATTTATTACCAGATGACATGTTATAGATTTTAATTGATTTCGTCGTTTGATCGTCATAATAAACCGATAACCAATCTATTTTATCATTTGTCTTAAATTTGTAGTTAGTCCATAATTAGTTACATACGTTACGTTATTATTGTGCAACAATATATAAAATACGTGTCTATCAAAACATAAACATCCGTCACCCAGAGGGGTAGGTAGAAATCATAGATTTCTACTTATAACGATCCTGGAACACCGCATTCACATTCGTACTGCGCAAAAATAATCAGTCAGTAATAGAAGAATATAGTTGCAGAATTAGAAATAGAAATATTATTTGCCTAATTATCAAAAAGACAAATTAAAGTAATAGTTAAATAAAAGTTTGTAACGCAATGGACGTAAGTGGACGTTCCACTGCGTTTTTATAAAATTTCATCCGTAGTGACAATAATTAATACTTTTTAAATAATCTTAATAAGAAATGACTGACCAATCTTAACTTAACAAAACAATCTTAATAGGAAATGACTGACCTTATTCAGTAATTTACGTGTACTGTGAGTATAACAATGAATGATGTCATGCGACTGATTAGAGACTTGTTCACTATGTAACATGCATTATTTTTGTTAACAAGTTGTTCAAGTCTGCGCGTAAAATTAATTATCCTTACTATCATAAACATAAGCTTATTTCAGTCCACTAAATTACTATACTTATAACTCTCTCCAATTATCGATAAAACAGCATATGGACAATTGATGTTAAGCAACCGTTTTCCCGCCAAAATGAGCTCACCATCTCTTTTCCAAGATATATCTGGGTATCAAAATACAGCGTTACATCTTCACTGGGCTGCTCGCCGTCTTCCATATTTACCATATTGTATCATATATTAGTCCCTCAGCGTGCTATTATGTATACTGTTACGAAGACCACCACTGTTATTACACCATAAAAAGGGCGTACAAAAAATCTAATTTTTGTTTCACAAATACTACATGTCCTAAACATCTCACACATTTTACTCGTCCCGTAATAATCCGTCCTTCAAAGTCGCCTCTACAGAATATTCATCTCAATTACCTTAATTCTAAGGCAATAATTTAAAAAAAATAAGCACTCAATTCTTAATCACTCAATACTAAATCTCTTATTGACATAAGTCATTTCAAGCGAGATAGAAAAACAGCATTCGCTTTTCACTAAGCTTAATAGGAAACAAGTTGCCTTATTGTGTTCAGTAACATTATTTCAATCAAAATATTCATTACATTATTTTTTCAAAGGTAAAAAACACTAAAAATTATACTGTATATATGCATATATCAGATTACAATCAATGTTCAGATTAAATTCTTAAAGGGGAACGTAGCGAGTGTACGAGCGTTCGCTATTTACACAGTTTACAAACAAGATAAGATAAACACCATATAGAAAATTTGTGCTTTCAAGGTAATGTACCTACGTACTTACCTTTTTAAAACGAACCATCAAAATAGATAGTCATTCAACTAGCATTTTTAATAACTGCTTATTATACTTATAATATACTTTTTGTTATAAAAGAATGATAACCACTCCAAAACCGCCTAAAACTTATGCTAGGAGATGGTATACGTCAATAGTCAAATGGTAATCGAATGCTGGCCTTGCGTACATTACAGGTAACATGTATTAATACAGACAAATCAGTGATTTGTATCAGAAATATTTAGATTAACGAAGATCTCCCTCGCCGAAACCCAAAAAGTGAATTCATTCAAGCAGTTTAACTTAAATCTATTGGACAGCGTATACTAGACACGTACACAGCGTTTACTAGACACGTAAAGCATACTGCCGTAAGCAAGCAGCGCAAGCTACAAACTTCACTATGTTTTGCTTTAGTTTTCTTATGGATTTTTTAACTTTAATTAGCCGGAGACTGAGAGATTGGCTTGAATCATTTGAATAGTCTTGTGAAATTCACACTATAACCTATATAAAACCGTATTCACATTTTCATTGTCCCTATAATATTATATTAAGTCACATATGGATTTCTCTATTACTGTTATGGACAACATGATTCATCTGATTAATATATAATTCAATCTGATTAATTTATAATATAATCACAATTAATTATTTCATGAACGTAATGATATTTTACAAAATATCTACCAATTAATATCGGTAGCAATAACTTTCAATATTTAAAATATGCAATTAGGTTTTCAAACTAGATATTTTGTTTTCATGATCGCTTACTATATATAATCGATTATAATTACTTTGGCTTATGATAATCGATTATATATACTGATGATGATGAAAACTCATGTAAATTATTACAAAACCAGTGTTAACACATGCGAAACTATTTATAATATGTTATTTTCTTTGCAGACAATGGGGAACGTGGTGTTTTCAATTATCTGGCTCCTGATCCTTATATTCATTGGCTTTTGGGTAGCAGGCTTAGCAGCCGGTCTCTACATCCTCATAATACCTTTCACTGTTTGCATAGAAGCATTAACGGTTAGTATTTTTAACAAAGTAAAATCCTATATAATGTGTACCCAATGCTAGGCATAGGCCATTTTGCCCATTGATGTTAAGTGGAGATGTAGTCTTAGGTGAAAAAACTCGGTAAGTTATTAAAGGCTATCTTCTTTTGAAGACATTCAAACTGTAATAGGGTAAAACTTACAATGGCGATAATATCAATCCATTGATAAACGCCATTCTTTTTTTCTGGGGTATAAACTAGTGCTTGACCACGATCCCACCTGATGTTAAGTGGTGGTATAGTCGAAAGATGGTACGTGCTAGTTTAGTAAGTGCTAAACTATTCACTCTGCTCTTGAAGGCTCCGAGGTACTTGGACGGAAAGACTCACGCTGGCAAATTGTTCCACTCCTTTGCTGTACGCTCGATGAACGATGACTCAAATCGCTTGGTTCGGACGCACGGAACATCGACTATGAAAGGGATACCCGCCTAACTAAACGTCCGAAGGTAGAATAGGGATGGAGGAATTAACTCGTGTAATTCCTGTGTACACTCTCCAAAATGTAATCTGTAAAACACCGAACGGCTAGGCCTTGCTCCGGTGCTCAAGACGATGGTGAACAGTGTGCCACGTTTTCATGCCGGGTTTTCTCTTTTACTGTTATAGATAAGTGGTTAATCAACAGTGGCAATAGACATATTCATTAGACGATATATACAAGACCATAAAAATAGCTCCCAAGACTTCTTTGCTGTGTTCCTTTTAAATTGATTCCTCGTATTAAATTCAGGAGAATCTATGGTTTTACCGGACAGAAGGCTTGTGGTTTGCGGAAGACTGATGTTAGCACGTTATTGCCTTGCATTTATTAAAAAAAAATAATATGTTTTTTTTTCAATTCCACAGGGCCTCACTGATTTCTTATTATCAGTTATTCAGTTCCCGAGATATTGTGCTCAAGCGATAATGGAAGGAAAAGGATTTAATTAATTAAAATTCTAGTCAAATATTTTACCTTATGATAACTTTTAAGCATATTTGTTAATTACTAAAATGGTATAACAATTGAGAATGTTTGTATTTATATTGCACGACTAAGTAAAATGTTTTTAATAAAAAGCAAGTATTTTAATTCATACTATATAAAGTTGTCAGTTACAGCCTATAGCCTATACATTTGGAGGCATCAATAGCCTAGCCTAATGGCGTTGGGAGCGGCCTACGAAACCTAATGTCGTAAGTTCGAAAACACGATTCGAATATTGATGTAAACCATCTTCTGGCACAAATTAAAGCTTAGTTGGAATGGTTAACAAGAATGAACTAATATTCTTGAAAAAAAATCTGTGAGCATTCTTTAAAAAAAATATGTCCCACTGTTGGAGATAAGCCTTCTCTACAAAGAGAGTATAAGGGCATAGCCCGCCACGCCATGCGAAGTGCCGGATTGGCAGACTACACTTCTTTTAGAAAATTTTCTAAGACATGCAGGTAGTTTCCTCACGATGTTTTCCTTCACCGCCGGTGGCCACCACATTAAAGTGCAACAATGTAATTGGTGCCGATACCGGGAATTAAACTCGGGTTGCTACTAGAATATAAGCAATAGATAAGAAATATGTAGTAAGCTAAGTAATATAAAAAATAGATTTATATGTATTAATAAAAGAGATAACGAATGAAAGGAACCAAATTGAAAGGCCCTGACCGTCCTAGCCAAAGGAACTAGAAATAGCATAGGCTAATGACTATACTTACGAGTAAAATTGACAAAGGGTAATACAACTCTAATTTTATGTAACTCAGTAGTCAAAATAGCCTTTTGTGACATTAAAAAAAAACTTAGGCTGCTACCATACTACGCAACTTGCGACCATCCGGCAGTTACCACGGCTCAAGTCTCATAAGTCAATTCAAAGGGGCGAATTTAATTAAAAAACGTATATTTAATGTTGGTCATTATTATAATTTTGTATGTTATCAAACTAAAAATAAAATAATACAAATATAAGTAACTTATAAAAGTTATTAAAAATATATGTAACTTACATAAGGTTCTTGGATTAATTTTCAAACCCAAGTAGGATAAAAGATCTTTAGGACCCGCCACTTAAAATTTTAATTGTACACATGCTAATTATTGTACATTAATTTAATAGTTTATATGTATATTATTAAAATTACCCTTTATATTTACAAACTATCACATTTATAAAAATATAATAAGAAATTACATAACAATTACAAGTTGGTTGAATTAATATGGCGCGTGGCACGAAAGCGGTATGCAACGCAAAAAATTCCATCAAATATCCATCCCGCGGTACGTTTCGCTCAGCGCTTACACAATTATTTGCAGCCAACTATACCTACCTAGTCTTGGATTGTCATAAACCATAAACCAATATCTCTTCTCTTATATATCTCTATCACGATCACCAATTTTCCTAATCGATTTTAAAGCAGTTCCTTCGTAATCTTTAGATTCAAATAAAATTAAAATGGGACCTCCGTTTTATCCCCACATGGGGATATGACTTATACTTATCCCCTTCAAAACAAAAATTACAGTGTTTTTAGGTACAGGCGTAAAAAATACAATCCAATTTGGTTGTATTTTTTAACTGACACTAACAACTAATAAACTCCTTTTGAAGTTATTTAAAAAAATTAAAAATACAACAGAATTATAAGTATATATTTTATTTTTATTTACATTTATAAAATGTAAAACCCTTTATTGCCGTCTTATTTCAATTGTTGAAAAACAATAACTAAAATATAACATTTTATGTAATTAGTTTTAACAGCCGTAAATAAATCATCTTCAGAGTAGGAGTGCACGATAGATATTACATAAAATATCGATATATGGACGCGACTTATCAGAGCTTCAATCCGATATTATTGAATAATCTAATATCGATATATTTCATCCGATATACAAAAATCGTAAGAAATTAAATAAATTCCATTCTTTCTTTTAGTTGTGGTTGTCAACTTGAATAAAATAAAACCCTAACTTGCGCTGCCTTCACGAATGGTGTAGTGTAGTATGTTACTACACTCCTATTCTACACGATGGCACAGGGCTCGTTGTATAAATTTTATAATCTATGCATATATAATTAATTATAAACAAATTTCGATATATGAAAAAAATATCGATATATTTGTACAATAAATAGTATCGATACAACCTCAGGATATATTATATCTATATTTGGCATGAACATCCCTACTCGAGAGCATTCTAATCAACAAAATGTCTACGATTCCATGTGACGCATGACGGTTTCTAGAAAGCTTCGCAGTGAGTTAGCTCGATACACACATCTCGCAATAATTTGTCTGGAATAAAAATGTTTATAAAAATCAACAACTAACACTGAATACTTCAAAATGTAAATGATACCATCTCACCTGTATTCCTTTAACTCGCTTTCATCGAACCTGACGCCCTGATAGTGTTGCGACTTCAGAATTGTCACTAGTACTTTGTCATCTCTCTTAACGATACTAAAAAAAAATACAATTTACATTTCACCAACTTCATTATCAAACTTAAAAGACAATCGGAGTTCGAGCCGTGATCTGTTCTTGAGCAACAAAAATAATAAAAAATAACGTTCTCTAACTTTAGGTACGGCAGAGCCAGCTTCCGCTATCCTATAAGCTTATAAAGTCTCATATTAGACAGTTGTAAATCTATCACCATAAACATAACTTATTAAAATAAAATTACATTATAATAAATAACAAATATAATGTTTTCCACTATAATAATTAAATGTATGTATTATATATAAATTTCCCTCTTTTCAAATAAATAAATAAATCTTTATTAGTCACCGTAGAAAATGTTTAAACAAAGAAATATGAAGTCCCTGACTCCTGAGCTAGGTTCTATTGGACCTGTGTTTCAGGGGTCAGTGTCTTCTCCCATTTGAAAAGCACAATAAAATACAATAAAATATGAGCATAACAAATGATAACAATAGTTTATAAATGTGTGTGTGTGTTTGTGTATGTGTAAATTTGTGTTTGTGTATGTCCCTCAGCTTTATATTATATTAAATTTTATTAAATTAAGAGGCGTTCATTCTGAATATAATTCAACTCTAGTAAATATTTTTTACAAACTAATTTACATTTATGATTCGACAAAGGATGAATTTTTAAGAGGAGATATCTTTATAAGGCCGCTGCATTTTTTTTTTAATGAAAGCCAGCAATATTTCTTTTTTTTTCACAAATATTACTAACATTCTTGTTAACTATTCCAACTAAGCTAAAGTTTGTGCTAGGAGATGGTTTACGTCAATCGTCGATTATATTTATTATTTATATATATATACATATATATAAATAAATAAAAGGCGATATGTATGTTTCTTGTCATGGACATTGAAACGGCTGAGTAGATTTTGATGAAATTTTCAGGAAATCTTCATATTGACCATGACCCTCGCGCGACGCATCAAGACATTATTTTGATAGCTATATATATATGTTGATTTATAAATATATCTTAATACGTGATTTAGACGGGGGCGGTTACTGCCCACAAGCTTGGCGTCATTGCCACAAACATAACATGATAATAAAAGAAGAATTTACTGAAAACCACATTTTCTAAAACTATTTTTTTAATGGTCAAAAATTTTGCACGGTCACATCGCTTATAGTCAGGTGACGACAAAAGACTAACCATAAAGCACAAACAACATTGCGTATTTAAAAATATAATGAAATTAAAATAAAGTTTTTATATCATTAAAGTGGAGATAGGCCGGACATATATCACGATACCCAGACAAAAGATGGACCATTGAAGCCACAAAATGAAAAGGACCAGCGGGAAAAGAAATGTTGGTCGACAAATAAGACTGGTGAAATAAGACGCGTCGCCGGAAATGACTGGCAAGAACAAGCAGTCATGGAAAAGGATGGAGGAGGCCTTTACCCAATCAGGGGTCCAAATAGCATAAATAACACTAACACTAACAAAAATTGTATTGTAAAACGGAAATGCTGATTTAGATTAAATGGCTTTATTATTATTATACCGACCTGCTTAGGTCACCACAAAGGTTTGTTATGTTCAAATAGATTTCTTTTGCCTTTAATAGATTTTCAGCATGATCAGACACTTCAGATCGCTTTTGACACGTCATACTGAAAATTTAAAAAAAATATAAGCACATGTTAGGTTACGAAACGATTCATAATATTTAATTATATAATTGCTTTTAAATAATATGACGATAAATGATAAGTTATTGAACTTGTAAAACGTGTCTACAATAACAAAAAAATATCTGACGTCCTTTTAACATTAGCGGAGTAGACAGACACAGCTTTCGCTTTTCACGAAGCTTATTAGGTTCAATATGTGACAGGTGGTGAGCCCATCTGAGCTAAATACGGAGTTATGCTACTTTCATAGCTCTTAGGTCGTTCGGCCTGAACTGAATTTGCCTATTTTCTTAAATAACCTGCGATTGTTATTGCAGATATTGGTTCGGTATATCAGTGAAACAGCAACCGACCGAGTCGTGGTTCGGCCCTAGTAACCGTCGAAGCCGTTACTCCTCACCGGGGGTCCGTTGTGTCGAGTTACTAGCGATAGAGGTTCAGGCTAAGCGATCTAAGAGCTATGCCACCTCTCAATCCGGTGTTTCACGGATTGAGAGGTGGCATAGCTAGCTAGTCAAGGCCAGCTTCTCTGGCCAATCTGTGTAGTCGTCAGTAAAAAAAACGATGGTAGTATAATATAAGCATTAGGAACTGAGGTTTCGGCTCATAAATCATATTTATCGATCTGTCTCGCTCTCACTTACAGGTCTTATGGAGACGTGTAGTGATGTGCTTAATAGTTGTAGACTAATTGCATATCGATAACTGGATAGGTACGATCGATATGTTAATAAATTATGTTAAGTATTAATAGGAATCATTTATCGCTATTAAAAAAAATATTTCAATTCTTCTTTGGCTAATCTGCATAGATTCGTCAAATAACCATAGACAAAAGTTATCAAGTGATTCATTCCATCAGTGTTTAATCTTAAGGCATGAATTTAAAGATATTGGTTTAACACGTAAATATACTTGTTTCATCATCATCATCATCATATCAGCCAAAATACATCCACTGCTGGACATAGGCCTTCCCCAACGATTTCCAAAAGGACCGGTTGTAAGCGGCTTGCATCCAGCTGCGTCCTGCGGCCTTTATAAGGTCGTCAGACCACCTTGCGGGTGGATGTCATACTTGTTTACTGGATCATTTATAGTAAAATTTACTCACCAGAATGCAAAAACGGTGCTAAGGGTTTGTTTAATTTCCTGTAACGTCCCTTGAACAATGTTTCTTAATCCATATGTGTCATTATTACATGTGTGTTCCTCAGAACTACTTTCATTATCATCACTTTTGTGTTGTGATGTCGACTCGTTATCCCAACTTTCATTATCTGAATAATGATCTGTTAAATAATCAATAGAGTCCAGACGTGAATTTTCTTTTTTTTTTAGTTTCTCTTCAAAATCTGCACATAGGGTGAAGTTCCTAACGATCTTTGGTTCGCTCAATTTAGCATTGATTTCGGTAGACATTTCACGTGGTGAATTCACATTACTTAATTCTTTCAATAACGGTGTATCAGATATTTTTGTGTATGGTTTATTATCAATAAGATCTTTGTTTTTCACACATATTTCACTATTTGCTAAGTGTAAAGCTGATAAGAATGTACTTTTGTTTTCATCACTCTTCATACGGTTTATCTTTAATTTGTTATCTTTGCTGTCCTGCAAATTTGAATATTGTGTGTGACGGTTAGTATACAACAGAGAATCACAATCGTCAAACTCTTAGGCAGTACTATACTCCTCTACCCTCTAGTTCTGGGCTCATAGAATAAAACTACGGTATCCCATGCCTGTCGTAGAAGGCGACTAAAGGGGCCTCGGCATCACTGAGCGACAAGGGTGGGGGGGACCCGGGAAAAACGCGATATTGGCTGGCCTTTGACGCCTTATACTACGATAGCACAGGGTAGTTCTGTTCAGCCCTGTAGTTCTGGGCTCTCAAGAATAAGACTACGGTATCCCCTGCCTGTCGTATAAGGCGACTAAAAGGGGCCTCGGGTTCACTGGGCGACAAGGGTGGAGGCCCTTGTCGTCCGCTAAGGTGGACCCGGGAAGAAGGCGACATCGGCTGGCCCGTGTAGCCTTGCACTATGAGGGCACAGGGGGAGGAGAATCCTCCCCAGAACTCAGCACAGTGCAGAGGGGCTCCGGCGCGTTCCACTGGAGTTCCCGAAGCCCCTCACCATGCACCGAGGAAGGGCCACCGGGAGGGTTTTAGTGGGTAAAAACCCCACATAACCGCCGCCTTCCCCCCCGCCCCCTCCCCAGAAAGGTTAAGTTAAGGCTTTACAAATCGGTCATTCACCCCATTCTATTTTACGCAAGCGACGTATTATATATATATATGTATATATCGAGTAATCCAGCCCGCGTCAAATCGACTTCAGGCACTACAAAATCGATAAATGCGACAAGCCACTGGAGCACTGTGGTTCGTAAGCATGCTTTACCTGCACTTGGATCTAAGACTAACAACCATAGAGCAAGTCTTTAAGCTGGCCAGCGACCCAGCTTAAAGTGTAAAGGTCAAACCACACACCGAGCGATACTGTGGTTTATATTAACTAGAACATTACATCTGCCAATTTTCCGCCAACGCTGCGCACCGTTCGCTGTGTGCCTTGACCTTTATTATTTAGGTTACTTGCTAATCAATTAATAAATATTGGTAAGTATTTAAAAAAACCTATTATTGAATATACATACGTTATTTAGCCTTTTCCGTTTTGTTCTAAAGTTATATTTTAACAAAGAATCTTTTGAAGAACTCAAAGTCGCTCGCTCCTTCAGGAACAGTGATTCATTATTATCGATCAGAGATACGCCTGTATATGAAAAAATAATATAAATAGCAATCCCAATCTATACAAATAAATAAAAATGTATATGTATTGTACATACCAACATAGTGCATACAAATACCAAAATAACATTTATTACAATTTTTGTCTGTCTCTCTCTGGAATGACTGGGACGATTTATGCGGGACTTTTACTGACACGTAACTGATGTAATACGTAGATACTTAGGATACTTTTATTTTAGAAGAAAATGTTAATAAATCGCGTTTAATCGCAGCTTGTATTCCATAAAAATGAATTCAATTCAAAACATCTTTATAAAGCATTACTTTTTCTTTTTTCAAACAATTCTTTAATCTTCCATTGCCTAATCATTATTATATCATAAGAAGATCTAAAGCCATTATATTTATTATATATATATTTATAGATATATGTATTATTTACTATGATGATACTCTATTTTTTTTAGAACCCAAATTTGTATCGACACATGCGTTGTGTATATTTATATCATTATGGACCATATTGAAGTACAATGGTGTATAATAAATTATACTGAAGTATACTAAAGATAAGGATTTTGAAGTATTCAAGGTAAGTTATAGCGCTGTGAATATATCCGCTTACTGATGCTGCTGATATGTACATGGGTGTAGGTAATGATATTCACCCGCTCGAGAAGAGAATGAATACGAAGAGAAATGAATAATTTAATATATTGTGAGTTAAATTAAATACTTAACGATTGTCTAAATAAAATAAAGCAAGCCCGGCGAAGCGAGCTGGGTACGCTAGTATTTTATAATTCGTCATAGCTTACCGCTAATCCTGTAATTACTTCTATTTACAACACCATCTTCAGTAAAGGAATCATCATGACTATGACTAACATTGTGACTTGGATTTTGAATATCATTTAATAATTTCGCAAGAGAATCAGCAGCTGTTTGTATATCTTCACTAGCTGGTATTAGTGCCTAGAATATCGTAAGAACAATTATTTAACAATGCCATTAAACGTAAAACTTATATCTTAGCTAAAAGTATAAACCACGTAATATGTTTGTTTTTATTGACACTGTAAAAAACATGAATAAACTGCAATAAACCTCTAAAATTAGTTTTATTGCAACTATGGATTGATCATATAAACGGAAACGAAGAGAGAGCGATGCCTAGTATATAATAGAATCAATTATCTACCTGTAAACTGTCAACCAAGTATACACCGTAACTGTACATCTCCATGTATTGGTTTGGATTCATATACAAATTCACTTGTCCTGAAAAATTAATAGTTTTATCATAGTTTTATCATAGCCAAATTGGCCTCCAAAAAACTTGGCATACTCAGTAGAGCAAGACAGTATTTCACGCCTGCCCACCGTCTGCAACTTTACAAGGCGCAAGTACGGCCTCATATGGAATACTGTTCGCATCTCTGGGCCGGGGCTCCCCAATACCAACTTCTTCCGTTTGACCGTGTACAACGTAGAGCTGCTCGAATAGTCAACGATCAGGGTCTTTCCGATCGACTCGACCCTCTGAGTCTGCGAAGAGATGTCGGTTCTCTTTGCATCCTGTATCGCATTTACCATGCTCGAATCATCCCAGCTACCGATTTCCATTACCGCACATCTCGGCAGAATTCCAAATTCCACCGCCACCATCTTGATGGTTGGCGTTCAACGACTCTACGTTTTTCGCGTAACTTTCTCCCACGCACTGTCAACTTGTGGAATCAACTGTCGCCAGCGGTGTTTCCGAACGTTTACGATTTAGGGACCTTCAAGAAACGAGCCTATTCCTATCTCAAAGGTCGGCAACGCACCTACAGCTCCTCTGGTGCTGTGGATGTTCATGGGCGACGGTGATCACTTAAGATCAGGTGAGCCGTATGCTCGTTTGCCACTTTTCATATTAAAAAAAAAAAAAATTGTATCACATCAACTACAAGTTCTTCTAGTTTCGTCCCGACATTACCTTTTTTGTCACTTATTTTCATAAGTGTTGTAATCAGCTTATGTGACGCATCAAGTATGTCGGTGTCATCGCGAAATCTACTTCTAATACATATTGTTGCTTCAAAGAGATTCCATGGTGGATTCAAAGAATTGGGGTGACTTGAAGTATCTTTTTGTAGGACTTGTGTGAGTACTTCTTCCATTATCTGAATATATCGTGAGACCCACTCATCACTACGCGATTTGAGATTTTCATTCATTGCTTGACTAGTTACTTCAAACATAACATTTGTACTGCAATCCAGTTTATTATTAAAGCAAGTAGTTAGAGCTTTTCGTGAATTTTCACTAATTTCACTCCCAGAATCTAAATAACTTGGCGCATTAGAAATAATGCCAGATGTGGAACAGTCTTCTGCGAACTGTGTGTTACCTTCTCCAGAGGTAATTGTTTTATCATTGGGCCGTTTTTCAATTTCCGAAGCTTCAGCATGTTTAGTTTCTTTTGTGTCCTTAACAAATGTATGTCCTGCTGTTTTCAACTTACAAACATGTGAAATGCCATCATCATCGTCATCATCATCAAGTCTAGGTCGCTTTCTGCGACACTTGATTCTTTTCTTTTTTATATTATCATCCTTTGAGGTTTGTTCAGATATGGAACGACTTAATATAATATTCTGATTTATGTTTATGGATTCATTAGAATCTTTTCTTTGCAAGTCCCGTTCGAACTCTGCAAAAATAGCCTTTATACTTTCGGTATTTAAAATGCGAGTAAGTAATTCAGAATCCAAGACGGTTTGGACACTTACATCAACACAACTTTTCACTTGAATTTTATTGTTTGTTTGGATTCCGACACTTACAGTAGCAGGTATATTATAGTTTATATCATTGGTACCATTGGACATTGGCTGATGGTCATGTTCTAAAGCCTGTTCTCTATACATAGAAATACAATTATCTGGTACAGTTATGTTGTTATAAATTTTATTAGATAACAGTTTGGTTTTTATTAAACTTGTTTTCCCTCCTTGACTATTCAATAACGATTTAATTTCGTTTACTGTGAAGATGGGAATTCGAGCTGCATTTCCCAAACTTTTAAGATTTTCATCTTTGCACAAAAGTATCTGAAGTGGAAAAGCATAATTTATAATTCGACGGGAGTTTCAAGAAAATACATAAATAAAGGATGGTACTTACAATATCATATTTTTCATCTATCAATCTCGAACAACAATCAATGATATTGAATTTCTCACCATTATTTGTCATTAATGGATCCTTAGCTACAAAAGAAAACAGGACTATAAAATAATATGTTTCATGAGTAGTGTAGTTTAGCATTGATTTTAGTATGGCTAGTTGTATTTTATTGGTAAATATATTCATATCCAGTGACCAATTAAATTAAACTCACAAAATCAAAAACAGCTATTTGTGGTATAAATGTAATGTAACATAACAGCAGACCTTAGCTTAGAAATAGCCTAGTAATGTTCGACTCACGATCTAAAAATACGGGTTCGCATACCAACCGGTTTGTTGCAACAAAAAAATTCCTTTACTAAAATTTACACTCTTATATGCACATATATAACCATGGTATCACATCTCATATTTGGGACCTAGACTAAGCGAGAAGCGGATATCAGGCATAGAGTTAATGGTTTCTATATAACGAAAGTTTTGCATCCTTTAATAAAAGCACTCCATAGATGAGATCTTCTGTGTTAACAAGGTTCTGTGCTTTGTTTGTTTCTGGAGTTATATTTTTCTATTTATTTGATTCGTTCACTGAACCAATTGTGTCGAAATGAACATTTAGTTGTGAAAGACACAGTTGATAGTTCTGTTATGACACTATGGTTTTCCAATGTTGTACCATATACATATCAATATTGTTTTAATTGTAGCTATATATTAAATTACGTACATAATTATATCTTCCAAAAACGCTATGTCATTTCAATCAATATCAAATCATAAAAAAATTACATTTCAAAGAATTTACTTAGTAGTTTACGGTTTTTAATACAATAACAATTGTATTGAAAAAAGTTGGTTTCGTAGAGAAATGTCATTGGCAAATAGTAGACTCAGGGCCCAGTTATTAACACTGGTTGATTTAAAAAAAAGCTGCGATGGACAACAGCAGCAATAGCTATGTTTTTCACCAAGGTTTCTTCCACACATAACGTTTTACGATAGAAACGAAAAACCATTGGTAGAAGCCGGGATACAAACCAACCCATAGGCCCGTAATATAGAATGCTTAGCCAAATACTATTGAATAAGGTTGTTAACACTGCAATAAACAAAACTAAAGCCATTCATAACAATTTAACATTGTTTTAAAAATTCATCGAGACTGTTTTATCTGCGAATTTAAGATAAAACTTCTAATACAGTCGACATTAACAAGTAAAAGTGAAGACTTAAAATGATAATTTCACCTAATAATAATACTAACCGATTATGGCAGACCCGGTTTTAAGGCTTTGGGAAATCATGGTCATAACATGCCTTGCATTACGTCTTACGGTGACCGTTGTACTTCTACTAGCATTACGAATATCCGCTACGACGTTTTCTAGCACCAACAGGTAGCAATCTTTATCTGAAAAGAATACATAAAATTTAATGTATAGCCTATATGTATATATATAAATATATGTCCCACTTTGGTCACAAGCCTTCTCTGTAAAGAGAGTATAAGGGCTTAGTCCAACACGGAAAGGTATACCAGGCAACTCCTAAAAATCATTTGGTAGCTGCTAACTGATTGAGATATTTATATGTTTATGACAATATAAATGTGGAAAAAGAGAGATCTGTAGGCGCCAGGCCAGAATTTACTAATATAATACTATGATATTTCGGAAATAAAGGGGTGTCATATTTTTATTCATAATTTTAAAATAACTTCTAAAGAACCAACCTGAATCCACCAGACATCTTAAAAACTTGTGGTGACCTAGAAAAATATCTGTACCAGCTACTATATACCAAACTCCTTTGTTTTTTTGTTTTTTGGCAAAACCATTTTGGCCACATGTGTCAGAATTAATATTGAACTTTGCACTTTGAAGTTCATCCTGTAAAAGAATTTAATGATTGATTATGATGGAAAGCTAATTAAAATCAGAAAGAAACTTATGGAGACTTATATTTACGATAAACTTTAGTCTAACAATATTTAAAATTATATGTAGATGAGTAGAATGTATAAAATGCAAGCAACAGCTGGTGTTTAAATTCTTTTCTCTACCATTTCCATGTGGTTGTGACCACTTGTAAACAAGAGAGCTATTCTTAACCATCTTCTTATGTTTTAAGCCAGGTTCCAGCCTGGGAAAGCAATTTCAATAATAGAGCCCGTTTATCATTTGCTTCCTCTTCCCTCGCCGCATCCAACGAGGATTAGCTTATTAAGACTGACTGGTGTCATGCTATGTGGCCATAAAAAGAAAACAGTTGCTGGAAGTAAATTTTGGAGAAACAAGTCTTGCTTTACCAGAATAGACATATTAGTATAGTTGAGCACCACACTAATAAGTCTATGAGAGGGCATGAGATTCCTAACATTTTACAACAACACCACATCTCAAATGTGTTCTTGACTGTGATATTCTATCATGCAAGACCTTCACGTCCAGATTTGAGTAGCTTATAAGAAAATAATGTTAAATTAGATTGAATATACACAATCTACTTACACATGAATGTAATTGATGTACATTGTCTGCATGATAATCTTCAGCTTGAGTACTTCCAGTCATGTTGTGATTTACTTCAGATGCTACAAAATTAAATTTATTAAAAATCATATTAAAACATGTATGATATAAAATTATTATCTGTCCATACTTACTATTAGAGTTAGTTAAACCATTCTTATTACATTTGGTAAGTGAGTTGGTACAACTTTTTGTTGATGATAATTTCCGCAAATGACTAGCAATAACTGATTTTTGATGAAAGTTATTTTTAGTAGTATTAAAATATGCAACCACAGGATTAGTTATGCTATTCACTTGGTGCATTGATATATTAGTTTGATCCAAATTATTTGTAGTTACAAAACACTTGCTCAGTGGAACTGAGGATGTAACATTGTTTGCTTCTATGTGGTCATGTGGATGATCAATCTTAGACAGCAAATGATCTATTGGAGAAGTAGGGTTTGGTACAAGAAGTTGCTGAGCTACAGGGATATCAAGATATCCCTGTAAATTACTGTTCACTCCTGGTGCTAATGGAATGGTCAACCCATTATGGCTTAAGGAATTTAAATGATTACATTTAACTGCAGGAATCGTGGGTATTGTGTGTGGATTGACAGCTGTGTTACAATTTTTAATACACTTTTCTGGTGAAGCAGTATTTCGAACAATATAAGTGCAAGGATTGGGTATAAGAGTTTGACTTGACTGTTCTTGTGGTGGATCTTTCGGCTCTGGACAGTTATTATTGTAATGTCCAGAAATCTCAATCAATTTGGTGGTTTGCTTGGCCTTCTCAATCTGTAAAAAAATGGTAGTAAATATCTGAAATAAATACCAAATAACGAGATAAAAACTAGTTCGATACACTTTCAGTCATACCTCAGCAGCGCTTAAATTCCACACTGCTTCTCCTGTAGTTGTATTAAAGTAATAGATTCGGCCACGATGAGATCTAGATCTACATGTAATCCAAGGATTGCCCAAAAGAGTGAAGGCTTCATTTGAATTGAGTTGTATGTTTGCCTGCATATTTTCACAAATTATTACTTAATTATCAACCAATGTCTAAAAGTAGTAACTGCGTAAATTTAGAAGAATAATAACATGAGCGGTTCGGTGCTATAGTTCTTTAGTTTTTATATTCTTGTAGAGTAAGCCAAAATTTCACGTTAGCCTATAGTGCACATAATAATTAGTGACGGTATGACAGTTACGATTTAACAAACAAATTTTGACAATGAAAAGTGTTCTAAGAAAAAAAATTACATAGCTAGTTAAAAATCTTTCTAAGATTATGACCTTGTGGAAAAAACATTCAGGTAATCAAAATTCAAATTACTAAACACAACAAAGTTAGTGATATCAGGCACGTCTGTATAGTTCTATACAGTGCAAATTTTATCTTTGATTTCTATGATTCACACTATGGACCAACCAAATAATCGAGTTCTTTCATTGCCACATTCGGCAAAAAACGCACTGTTTGCTGTACTAAGGTTGGGCCAACGTAGCCCAAAAATTTGGCAAAGTCGAATGTTTCAGCAACGAGTAAGAACAACCATTGACAAGGTTGATAATAGAAATAAAAGACAGTAGTTTACAACGTTGCTTTTACTACCACTTATAAAATAATGTATGCTTGAACAGTTTTACCAGTTAATGCAAAACAACGATTGAATGTCAGCCTCAAGTAATAAAATGTAAAAACCTTGATAGTACTTTTCAAGAAAAGATGGGCAAAATCCGCCTGGTCCGGATCTTTTAGCAACATCTAGGGGCCGTAAGAGCTCATCAAGTTCGTTATTCTCAGAGAAGATTGGTGATTAATGGAAAAGTTATTACAAAAATTACCTTCTCTTTTCATGAATAATGCTGAAAAGTAACTAAGTTTTAACTCGCAAGCTGCTCATAATGATGTTACGTTAGCAAAGCAAACGTACTACTACTTAACTATGGATAACGAAGAAATACGAAAAAAGTCATTTAAAATTTATTTTCATGAAAACTACGCACTGTCCAGTAGTCTATAATATATTCACTACTATTCATGTTATTGAATTCTGGTACCAAAAAAAATTCAGTGTAGGGATAGATTTCCGATTAAAGCAGAGTCATGTTTCACCCCTCTCGGGCGCCCTCGGATGACAATGCTTTTAATTGCCAAGATCAGCGTCATCTTGCGCTGAATTACTCCCGAAAGAGGTTCAGGCTAAGCTTAAGAGATTTACCTAGATTTTTCATATTCGGAAAGTGCAGTTTATTATATGTGTCCTAAAACAACACAGAAACAATCCAATTAGCCTCAACTTGACCTTCTTTCTATAAGGTAGAAAGCAGCTTCAGTTTTATTTCAGAAGCCGGTAAAAATATCACAAGTAGCGGAAAGTGACCCTTCAACATAAATGCTATCAAAGTCAAGCATAAAATGCTTTTAGCGAACGTCATGGTCTATGTAATTTCTGTGAAAATTTCATATGTCTTGGCTTTCTTTATTTACATATTTTTATACCTATACGTAACTAATGAATTAAAATATCAAACATATCTTAAGGATTTTACACCTGTTCGCATTTATTAGGAAGGTTATTTGAAAGCAAATAATAATATTTTTTATAATAATCTATTTTTTATCTTTTAAAATCATAACTGTGTACAATTGATAATATAATATTAAATTGGATAATATTGGAATTCATGCAAAAAGTTTTTCTCTTTTTGCATGAACTCCAATCGCAACGCTGTTGGGCTAATGTATTAATATGAATCTATAATAATTAAATAAAAATTAAGGCAACTTCGTGCGAATATATTTATATTTAACTCTCAGGTGCATTAACTTTTGACGATATAAAGTATTAACAGTTTCATAATAAATATACCGTAAAACCTCCGTAAGTAGAACTTAAAGGACGATACGAAGACACTACACAGAGTTTTCAACGTTTTGTTTTTCTTTTTATACCTGAATGGCCTTTTTGAGTTCTTAGCTTCTTTCAACATCACTGGATTGAGAGGTGGGACCGAGCTCTTAGCCTTAATCTCTATTGGGAGTAATTTAGTGCAAATGTATTCAAGATCGGGGCTCGGTGAGGATGTTTTTTGACGAATTACTTCGAACATTTGCCACCAACAACAAAGATGCTCAACAAAATGGAATCAATTAGTTCGATCGCAATTCAGATATCAAATTTTCTGTTAACTCGAATTTTATGGCAACTGCTTTTAGTTCTTTTAAGAGGGTCAGTGCAATAAAGGTAGTACTTGTAATTAACAATATTACAAATATAAAACGCAACAGGTATTATAGATACAGTTACATACAATTTTCACTTATGAATAATTGCCGATGGAGTTTTTATTTCGAAATGATTGTAAGATTCTTTAAATAACATACTATATAACTTTGTAAAGATATATCTCTCTCGTTTTATAGTCTCTATAGATAAAATTACTCTTTTCAATACAACATTTATTAATTTATTACACCTAAATATAGTAAATCCAGTTAAACTATCAAAAATAGAAGAAACCTTGATCAATGACAATATTTTATCATATTAATCTAGCGCATCTATCGCATATAAATATCAACGCAAAAGCTACGTTTCAACTACGCTTCTCTTTTTGTATGACAATGTAAAGCTAATAAGTAATTTTATACTCAATACTTTAAAACCATTTCGCTAATTTTTTACTAATTATTTTAATTTATATCTTCTCTCTTATTTACTTGTTTTCGTTGTTCTGTCACCAAGAGATTTGCAGCATAAGAAGTAAGCAATTCTTTAAATGATTGACTTATGTTCAAGAACCTATATGTCATTTTTTGTTTATTTTGAGTAACATAATATCTGGACTCCTATAATTCATATGTTGTTCATTTTCTGGAATTTTTTCAACATAAAACTTTTCTGTTAACTTCTCATAAAATTCATTCCATAGTCTTTTCTGTATTTCTGTGTCACGTAATTCTTGTGTTAGATATATAGTTGGTTTCTTCACAATTGAACAATTCAAATTTTGTAATGTTTGAAGTAAAGGTTCTACAGCCTGAAAAGGTGTGGATATTATTACAAATAAACTGTTCTATACAAAGTACGTTATAAATTGAGGTAATCACTTAAACGTACAATGATTATTTACCCAGTCAATAAATCTATAATCAGGCTAGTGCTATTACACGTAAAAAGAATATGATTTTTAATATCTAATGGCAGCAATTTACCACATAACGTTTATGAAAATATGTGGAAAAAATAAAAATGCTGGATTCCTAATGTTCACTTATAACTTTATAAAAATATATGATTTACAATGATGAATGAAAAAAAGCTGCTTGCCAAACATTTTACAAATATAAAAAAGATAAAACAGAATCGTAGAGCACTGTTAACAGCTGTGCATTATCGTGATATTAATAGCAATTTTTAACAAAAATTATAGCAAGTTTACCCAACCTTTTTTGTCTACCGCTCATGCCCTTTGGGACAAGTATAGTGGTGATATATATAAACGCATATAAATATGTATTTATAGATAATCTATTTACATACATATTTCTTTCATAGAACAACCTCAAGTTTGTATCGTTTCTATTATCTCCGATTCATTGGAAAATAACAATAAAAAATTAATGAACTCATACGTCCTATTATCCCTTGTTTTAGCAGCGTACACAAAGGACAGCAAGTGCTATCCGCGTTTCGTTGAGCTTCTTACGTATATGACATTTGTATTTTACCACACAAATGACACAATTTTTAGCAAAAAACGACTGGGAGATGAAGCTCCGACCAAAATATCAGAAAGTGGGACGCTTAGCCATTAGACAACTTTATTTAGTCAATTTATAAAGAGCGAAGTGAAAATTAATTCAAATGTACAAATTTATTACTGTAAGGTGGTCTTTAAATATATCAGCTTCTCCGGCCCATCAGCGTAGATTCGTCACAAAAAAAATCTTTAAATTTTTTGTTAGTAAACAAAGATGTATGTGGTAGATTATGGAGCACTATAACACATGGGACATTTTTCTCACGTAATTCCAATTGTTCTTCTAATTATTTTTGCCATAAAAGCGAATGCATTAAATATTTTGCGGTTCTTTTTTTTCCGACGTCAAAATTTTTTCTTCATTGATTTTTAAAAATAAAAATAGCGTAATATGACGTCAGTGTAAGATTATTCCAAAAACAACAAAATGTGTAAACTTGAATCTAAACTATTCCGTGGATTAGTATTAAACCCACTCTCAAAAAAGGACGAGGTAGTTTTCAATTAGACTGTATATTTTTTATTCTTTTTGTTTTATGATCAGATTTTAATTTTTTTTATAGCATTCAAGTTGGTTCCATATACATTTTTTCACTTCGAACCCGGAGATCCGAAAATATACCAAGGAGCTCTTAAAGAGTGAATGGAAGAACGTTGAGGTATTGGTTAATGACAATTTAAGATTAGGAAACTCGTCAACGTGCACGAACGTGAAAACCAAGAGAATATAGGCGCTTGAACGTAATGTAATTACGATCCGAAATAAAAGGAGTGTCCGTGATTTGAATTCGGGTTTTGTTTTTACTCGTAAATATACATCTGTATAAAGTCCATAAATAACTCATTCACAAATCTCTATCTCCATTGTTGATAAACATACAAAATGCAGTAACCTATGAGGCATTAATGTATTTTTCTGTGCTCCTGCGGTGCACAGCAATTTCTATCAGCCCTGCAGTTATTTAAATGGACACTGCTGCCAGTTATTACGGCTTGTAGAATTCTTTTCGCAAAGCTTTTTAGGTCCCATATGTGACAGTGAGCATCACTATACACCAAGTAAAATCAACAAATGACATTTTGTACTTCAGAAACAAAAAGAAATGTAACAGAAAATTAAAACTCATTGATACAAGTAGTACAAGTCGAAAAGTTATTCATAAAACTATGCTAAAGTTATGATATATGACAGTATAGAAACATGACATGTTCAAAAAAGCTGCTAACTTTTACTACATATTAAGAACATGCCATGCAAGCCTATGATTGTATTAGATTGTGCATATGCATATAATAAAGTTGCATACTTTACATTTATATTATACATTTTACTTACATTATATTTTATTTCAATGTAATTTTAATTTTTTTATTAAATTTAGACTAAAACATAATATAGTCTGACATGGAATGATAAAAATGTTCTAGTCATTTGAAACCATTTACAAAATAAAATCAATTTCAAAGGTTTTTTAATAATTGTTTATGTATAATATAATATGAGCAACTTTACTAATGTTGTTTACGTTATCTAGTAAATTTATTTGTAAATCTTCTTCGTAATTCTTCCTTAATGATGGCCTTAGGGCTAGGCAGTCTGACTTTTAATCCAATGGTCACAGGTTCAAATCCCAGTTGGCTTGTACTGATTGTCATTTTGTTGTTATTTTAAGGACAATAAAAGCTAAAAATTTGTTCCTGGTGTATGGCGATGGGTTCATTGCGTGTCACATGTGACCTCAGTCAAGTATAGTATTAATTCCAATGGACAGTGGATAATGTAAGGAATAATACTGCCTCATTCTTCAAGGGTATATCAATATTCTACCTAAATAATATGTATAAATATATTAATTATTGTCAATGTACATTCTCTTATTTTTCTATTTACTTCACCTTTCTAATACAACATTACTCGGAATAATTCTTTACCTGGTTGAATATATTCTTACAATTCACTTAAAACTTTGACTGTAATAGTTTGATAATAATAATAATAATCTACTGTATAACATATATATATATATATATATACCCCTTAAGCATGCAAAAAAACAAAATTACAAAATAAAACTGGACAAGACAAAGCATCATGCAAAATTTATCCTTGGTAAACTAAAGTATCATTATTAATTACATCTTCATAGTAAACACAATCAGCTAAAAGAACCATATCAAACTCTTGTTGATGTATTTCTGAATTGTTGTCACCCCAAAGTAACACCTCTGCAATGGCATAGCCACCCATACTACCAATTTTTTGTTTATTTTGATTGATGTTTAATCGAAGTAATGGCAAAGCTTCGGGCAAATCTGTTAACGTCACTTGTGCACTGGAAAAATTATAAAGTATAAAAATAAATCAATTTCGTACCAAAATAATTTAACACTTTAAACTATTAAACAAACCCTAAGGTCGCTGCTGTAAGACCAACAACTCCCAGCCCAGATCCTAATTCTAAAACCCTTGTGCCACTCAAAAAATCAGGCCTTTCATGACAAATTGTTTCAAGATATTTCGCTAGCACTAAAGATGCATCCCAAACCACACAGTTTACATCACCTTCATGTTTCTGATAAATTTTTAAAGTTTTTAGACATATCTCTATATCAATTTCGCGCGCAAACAGATCATTTGACGATAAACTACCTCTTCTATGAGACATTTGTGACTTGTCTGTAAAAACAATGAAATCACAATTTCTTTCTATTTAATAACGAAGAATATGTATTAATATAAATAAAATATTGTCTAGTCTGAATCCACACTCAATGTACACTACTTAATTTGATATATCTAGCTCATAAATCAGTACGTTCAACGTACTCTGTGGTACTCTATGTATTAGATCTAAATCTAACTCAAGATTACAATTACATCTGACAATCTTAAGACCAAATGTCAACCAAAGACAAATTTTAAAATTTGCAGTAAAGAGCAAAATAAGTTTAGTCAGAATCAAAAAAGTATATTTGACACAATTAATTTTTTATAAAATTTAATTTTTAATGATCTATTTTATTTTGTTCATATATTAAATTATTTTACCTCGTAATGAATTCTTAAATTTATACCAGCGTTAAACATTGAATATATTACTTAATTTTTATTTTTATTATACTTTGTTTTTCAAAATGGTGGCACCCTAGTTCATTTCATTCCATAAACTTTCAATATTAATCTAATGTCTCAATCCAATCGGCTTCTACCAAATTTTGCTGTTACGACAGATCTTTGAAGTACTATTGATCAAAGAGTGACTGCAAATTTAAGTTCTCTATGTCAAAGTTGTCGTACTATTCTCTATTTAAAAATATGTATAATACTTATTTATAATATTTATTACATTTGTAGGATTATTCCTTTATATGTATAATCTAAAAATATCTTGATTTTAGATTATAGCAGTGATAGGTCCACAGCTAGTTTGTTCCAATTATTTTTGCTTTCTTAATTTCAAAAACAAAAAAATATGCTCATATTTAGTAATGAGCTCACTCCCTGTCACTTGTGGGCTTTAGCTTTATTAAATATTAGCTTCATTGAAATGGGACAGCAGTAGCTACAATCGGCTAAGGTTAACGCTATAGCTTAATTTATTTATTTGTTGTTATATTTTGTACTTCCATAAATTTCTACATAGTTGCCAGTAAACATATTTATTCAACAATGAAAATATTCTTTTTGGTAAGACTTTAATCATATGACAGTCATTCGTCTGGATTCAGGAAATATGGGTGTAACAATGGCTCTTTTCTGTTTTACCCTTGTTTTATCAGTAATTGGTGAGTTTTATTAATTTCATATAGATTTAAGATTTGCAATCAATTACTGTAAGAGATGTTAATTATGTTCTTTTACTGAAGGAATTAATGCTGCTGGGGAGTTTAGTATTCTGCATAGCCCAGACTCCTTGAAATTCTCGGGATCTGCGAAAGTTGAGGAAAGTCTACTCAAAGAAATATTTTCGGCATCCTTTGGTCTCTCCGTTGATCAGGTAACTGTTAGATATGTATAGGTTGACATTTATAATGTAAAAATTTGGGGTAGATAATTGAAAAACTAAGTCTCACATATCAAATTTTTAAATAATTACAATTGTTATAAATTACTTTGCAGGATTCGAACTGGAATGGATTATCTATTGTAGATCCTTTTAACACTCCAGAAGCCATTGTAGAAGTTTATATAGAAGGCATATCTAACCTTGGTAGCGCTGTGAGTATTATGGTTACCTAATTTCAATATGCAACATTTCAAGTGAGTTTATTAAAACGAGAGTTCTGATTTTTGTATTTATTACACTTCAATCCAAAACTTACTTTATCAATTAGGTAACACATACACATATTTTGGAAATATCAATGTACCCAATATTAGCTGTAACAAAAACTCCATATACCACACTATTATAGTTATGCTAAGAAAACTAAAACTATTGAAGTGATTTAGTTCAGTTAATTTTCATTGTAAGTACAAACTCAGAGTAATAACTCTGAATGAAGAATGTAACCAAAGAGGTAAAAAAATCAAACTAAACCTGGCTTTTCATAACAGTTATTCTGACAGATCCACTACTACCTATGACTAAAATGTTTTTAACACCTTTAATGTATGCCATGTTCCTTTTCTTAAAATTTTGAAATTATATTTAAATATTTTTATTTACTTTTTAGGCTGAATTGAAAGCAAAAAATTACCCTCTTGTGGTAGATGAGTATGAGCCCGACACTTATTCAATTGTCAGCCATAGAATTAAGCAACGCTTCACTGAATGGTGGCAACATTCTCACCGATGTTCTCATGTCTGAACCTGGAGAGGTAATGTTATTTAAAAATAATGTAATTAAAAGCTATATTTGCTTTTACCACTTTGAATAAAGAAGTTTGTGTAATTCATAAAATTTTGGATTTATAAAATTTGAAAATGTTGGACACTTTGTAAATGGTGTTTTTACAGCTTCAGTCTCAGTTTGGCGTTTTTGGGGAAATAGCAACACCTAAAGTTTCTAAACGAACACTGCAACATCTGAAACCCAAGGTTGAAGAGGATTACCAATTTCTAGCTGAATTAGACACATTGAAACTTATCATTGATAAGGTAAACTATACACTAAAATCTTAACACTCAATTATTATTTCTGATTATGTGATTTGTATGTTTCAAGTTATCTGCCATGTTATATTTAGTATCATCAGTTAGGTTTACTGCAGAACAATTTAACAATAAACTGAAAAATTCAAGACCTCCCAGTAGTAGCTGCAAGAAGTTAGCTTGTCAAGTAGCTATGCTGAGATGACTGATTACATTACTCTTTTACTTAACATTTCAGATTTAATATTGTATAGATTATATTGCTACTGGTCTAGTATATGGTTAAGTGGGGATGGGTATCCATGGAACAATGGCTTAAAATAGGAATGTTACTTTGTATGCACAATAAACTGAAGTGACATTAGAAGAGTTATTGGTAGCTATCAAGATACAAGAGCACTTTACATCCCTATGTTTTGGACTTCTCACAGACTCACATGCAGCACTTTACATCTTTCATTACTGGTATAGCTAGGGATTACAATGTAGGCTGATGAGATATTTACTTTGCCAGTGTACTTTCCAAGTAAAGAACTTGCATTGTTAAATAAAAAATAGCTGTTTTGTTGTTAAAAATCAAGGTGAAGAGGTGCAGTGGTAGACCTTTTGCTGACTTTACCTTAATGACCTGGTGAACAATGGAAGTATATAAGCACTTTAATTGTCCTTCCACATGTGAGGAAATGCATCATCATACCCAATTGTCTACAAATTCTTTAATATTCTGTGTGATCAAGTCATCCAATTCATAAAACAGTTAAAGCCACTTTGTGGCATGTTTAATGGTATTAAAAATTGATGTGTTTATGTAATTAACATGTCTGTTACCCCATCAAGGAATAATGTATCCCAAATCATTCTCTTAATTTTTTTTTTGATATACAGGTTAACACCGGCGCAATTACGCCTGACAACATTATAGATTTCTACCACTTCAGATACCGTTCTCTCCACGCCTTGTCTGATTTCCACGGACCTAATTCATTACAGACTAAGGAAGCTAAGAAACTTTTAGGTAAGTTAAAATATATACTAGAATGATACCTAGGTTGATTAATATGTCATTTTTTATTATTAATAAGTGTCTTTTCTTTTAAAATGTATAAACAAACATTTATTGTGACAAGGAATTTAGAGTTTAATAGGCCATATATCATATTGATAGCAATTTTCATGTAATCTTGACTACATATATAGATTTCTTGTTGTTGAATAATGAACATAATTATGCAGGAGGCATTGTATGTATGAAATAGTGTCTAATATTAATCATTATATTGCACAGGCGATGCTCTCAAAGACCTCAGCAGTGCTTTCGCGAAAGCGTACGATGGGCGCGTTTTGGTGACTGCGGTGTGCACTGATGTGGCCCACACTCGTCGGGCAGTTCGTGCTGCTCCCAATCCACAGAGACAGGCAGAGGTTGGTTTTTCTTCTAGTCCTCTGAATATCATTTAATAAATTGATCAAAGTGGGTGAATAATATATTATGACCTACATCTGTGTTATTATTCGGTTGTAGTATGTCTTCTTTGCCTTTGAGCAGTTAGCTGGGTGCTATCGCCTGTATATTCCATAATTTCCATCTGCCATGTTCCATTTAACATATATGTTGTTTGTGTTGAAGTTGCCTACTACGTTCAGTTAGATAAAACTGCTCGCAACTCTCATAGTATAAGTCCAGAAGATAACAGTTGCAGCTGTAAAATAAGTGTTCAATTTCGTTTATGCAAACACTTTAGTTGATTTTAATTTATCTAGTACATATTATAATCTGGTCGTGTTAAGAAATAAGTGATTCTTTGTGGTTGGCCTAGCCTCTCTCCTTGGTCAATTAAGACGCAAACAATTTAGAAAGCCGATTTCACAGTAACAGGTACTGGCAGGTCTTTTGTCAATTGTGTGTTACCAACATAAAATAATAAAAATCTCGCTTGTTCGTAAGAATACAAGTGGATCGGTAATTTATATTGAAGAAAGAAGAGTATTTAAGAGACAATGTTATTAAGTAACTTTCAAAATGTGACTAAAGACATAACACTGACAAACATTACACAGTGATAAATAATTTTTACTCCATTGTGGAAACACTTGTACCCTGCAGTTGTACTGATGACGCACTATTTTCTTAACGTGAACGTACTATAGTTTCTTATTTAAGTTCGTATTTAATCACATTAATCTTTTTTTTTTAAATTGCATGATTTTGTATCTTGAATGAATTTTATATTTTTCAGACAATCACAAATGATGCCTACTCCGCTGACTACGCCGCTATATTCAACATCATTTTATGGTTCGGCGTTGTGTTTGCATTCACACTAGTTGCAATTGTGTATGCGATTATGGATATGGACCCAGGCAGGGATTCCATCATCTATCGCATGACCAGTACCAGGATGAAGAAGGATAATTAAATACATGAATTCCTTAGTGAGATCTTGTATGTCAAGTCTTAATTATATCCTAGTTGCTATCGTAGTGTTACAGTTGTTTCGTAATTTATTACAACTTGCAGTCTGCTTTGGGAATCGTTAGTTAATTATCAAAAGCAGTTAATACAATTAACATCTAAGTTATTGTATGTACATAAGTGTAAAATATGTTTTTTTGTGTGAGATATATTACTTTGTTGCATTGACTTTTCTTTTTCCTTTTAGGCTTATTTTCCTCTAATAATATGCAATGAATGTTAAGTATTACTATGTTTTCTGGTATATTTCATATACAATAATTGTGACAACATATAAAGATATATTCAAAATCTTTCAAGTCTTAAACATTAATGTTCAAAAGTAATAGGTTAATGTTGAAAATAAAACTATACATAAATTTGTGTTATTTATTTAAGCAACTTTAGTACATTGTTTTGATTTTTAGTACATTTTTTTTTATTTTAACATCAATATAATACGAAACTGTTAATATTATACATTGATATTAAAAATGTATCCATTGTAATAACATTATTTAACTTAAAATATTAACAATAATCACGACTGGTGACGACGATGCCTAAGTGGAGTTCTTTACTAGTTCTTAGTCAGGACCGGGTGTAAGAAAAAACGGCACGGTATATCAAAGCTGCGATAGCCTAGTGGCTAAGCATTCAACTTTATGATCTATGATCAGAGTTTCCAGTTCCAGCCGGCTTTGAAATGAGTTTCCGTTTTTCGGTTTTTAAGTACAAAAACATCGATTTCTAAAATGTGTGCCATGATAATATTGCATAGAACTAAAAGCTTTCTGCTTTAGAAGATCCGCTATTCACCCGAGTTTATTAAGTTCTGTTTGTAGCGGGACATTGCCCTCACTGTTGCGACTTTATTACTGTACTTTATATATTATTAATTGAAATAATATATTAAAATTACACAATTTATCGCATTCTATTTCTCTTTTGAATAAGCTAGGCATTTGTGACATAGTATCATATTCCATAAAATTATAACAATACAAATTAGTTTATACAATAAAATATACTTATATATATCTATAAAGGCACATTTTATAATCTTATAATATATTAGTACTAACTTATACATTAGTTCATGCACATACATTGGTGATAATCCTCATAATCAGTGCATCAATAGTGTAATGACCTGAATGAATTAGATTGTTGTTCATTGACCAAGTTGTTCATTGCCCTGCGCCGTTGCCGGACGATAATCCAAAAGTTATTTCAAAACTTTGAACAGCTTTAAAAGGCTCTCTACCTTCATTGCAACCTCAAGGTCTGCTTTTATACTACCCTTTTTTTGTTACTACCCTATACTTTATTAACCAGAGACGTTGACTTTGTTCGAAACCTTCAACGTCTAACCAAGCAGAGTGTGGAGTATGCTCAAATTAAACTCCGTGTATTTTGTAATGACTTGGTGACGACGCCGTTTACGAATTCCGAGTGTTTTTCGACTTTCTCTTTTACATTAATTTATTAATGTTTTGAAAGCTCCTTTTGTCGAATGGAATGTATAGAGGTACAAGTATTTTAAACAGTAAATTAAATCTCCAACATCTATAACAGATTTTTATATTTATAGATATTTCTGGTATCACCAAAAACTTCTGGATCAGCCCACACACAAGTTTATCTGTGAAAACCTCGGCAATAACCTTACAATTCCTTAGAAAACTGCATGGTATTTCTACTCTTTCAATTATAATCTTATCTTCTGCACAGATCTTCCTGTATCTTACAATTAATAAAAAAATCTATGTATTTAAGGTCACTTCATCTTTAAAATAACTCAAATCAACCAGAAAGGTTACACATTGTTTAGTTCTTGTTAGTAAAATTAAATATTAAAGTAGTAAAATAGCTAAACATGTAAGTAAACAAATCTCTCAGGCAATATTACATCATTGTTACAGCAGGTTGTTTCGTCTACAAATATGGAGGATCGCGCAATCTGAAACAACAAATGCCTTTTTAAAAGTCTATAACTAATAAATTTTAAAGTACTTCGATATTTTACTTTGAGACGAGAGTAGAGTAAGATTTGAGATATGAAGAATCGAACACAACACCGCTCTAACATTTTTGACTAGTTCAGACTAGACCTACACACATGACGAACTACACAGATTGGCCAGAGAGGCTGCCCTTGACTGCTTCACCGGATTGAGAGGTGGCACAGCTCTTAGGTCGCTTAGCCTAAACCTCTATTGCTAGTAACTCGACACAAGTGTCCCCCCGGTGAGGGGTAACCTCGGCTTGGACGGTTGACCGAGTAGACCTCAGTCTATGTGCGTGTTTCCCTCGTTTTCGAAGTTTTTGTTGAGTTGGGTTCGCGTTTATTACTTTTTGTACATTTACAAAACATTTGAGGCAATTACATTTCAATGAGGAAAATTGCTTATTGAGCAAGTTTATGGAATAAATTAAATTCGTACACGAGGTTCTATCGTAGTTTAAAATGGTTTATTAAGTAAACCAGATTGGCCAATCACATAAGTCCGGCGGGCCGCGGCTTGAGTGTGACTGATTGATGTAAGGGATCTTAAAGAGATATTTAAATAAAATGGCGTTTTTTAATGTGTAAATACTTACGTTAGTTTCTGCGCGGCGTGTAGTGGTGGGCGCGGCGTAGACGACGACGTAGCTCCTGAGGGAAGCGCTCGTAGCATCGGCGGCAGGCGGGCCTCTCATCGTACTCGTAGAACTTGCTACGTGTGCTCAGCGGTGCATCGCATACCGCGCACGCGAAATGGTGTACGCACCACGCTTTGTTCAGCGCCGTGAATACTGTACAATATTTTATTATATTTAAATATTATAACAATGAATGAGTAGACTGGACGATGCAAGGATCACGTATTACAATACCACTGTATTTTTTTTATTTTTTTAAATATCAAAAGTGGCAAACGAGCATACGGCTCACCTGATCTTAAGTGATCACCGTCGCCCATCAACATCCACAACACCAGAGGAGCTGCAGGTGTGTTGCCGGCCTTTGAGATAGGAGTAGGCTCGTTTCTTGAAACTCCCCAAATCGTAAACATTCGGAAACACCGCTGGTAACAGTTGATTCCACAGGTTGACAGTGCAATTTCGTTTGACCGGTGAATGATACTCGATTTTTAAGTATTGGTAACGATCTAACAACTTATATTACCTATCTTAGGATTAACTATGGAATGAATATAATAAATTTTAATTCTTTCAAGTAATAACCAAATGAACATACCGAATGTAATGAAAGAAGGAACATACTAGTATAAAAGAAATTTAAATTCATTACAAAATTAATAAAAAATATATAATTAAAATCTAGTAGTAGTGGTAACAACTATGACAATGCGTCGTAAAGCACCGTAAACAACCCATGATCATGAACGCTTTCAAGTCTACGAAACATCTAGAACTAAACTGTGATTAACTGTAGCTTTATTCAATGTGTAACATTTTCATATTTATTTATACAAGAATGCCATTAAAGTTAGAATATACATTATATAAGTTCTCATGTGCGGCTCTGATGAGGTAGCCAGAGACAGCTTTCACTGTCCTCTTTTCACCAAACCTATCACCTAATTTTCAATAAGTGATTTTTGACCTTTGAGAAAACAAAAAGCAAGGCGGCATGGATTCAATGCCGTCACTGCCTAACACTTATTTGATACATGCGATTCCACATCTTGCTCACAGTAATTCATTCTAAGAAATATAAGGTGGTGCAACAATTACTGCTAAATCTAAAATAGTCAATCTAGACTTACCGTCCCCAGCGATAACTTGATTGCATACATAGCACAGGTTGCCGAACAGCTGATGATAATGTTGTTCGCAATATGCTAGCCCTTTCTTTTCGTAGTGTCTATGGCCGTGGAATGGTTTCTCACACTTGGCACAAACGAAATGCTGCAAAATTACAAACGAAAACTTAAAAATTAATACAACAATGTTTCTTAGGAAGAATATTGACAAATGTTAAAAAATAAGCATATAAATTTCCAAGTGCATATCGACGTTCCAACGCGATATTGCCTCTTGGGAACCTTCAGGTCCCACACTCAAGTTAAACCACATTAAGATCTGATGAAGTAGTAAAATTTACAATAAAGCCCTAATAAATCAAATATACGCCATTATAGTCGAGAATATCCAAATTATTATTACAAGTACATTAATATTTTCAATACAATTACCTCAACATGCCAATGCTTGCCGAGGGCAGTGACAATTCTTTCCTCGATAGGACGACGGCATGCTCCGCATATTGGGATGCCCATTTTGTCATGGCAACGAAGACAGAAGAGATTGTTCTGTAATATTAAAAGATTATTAACACAAAAAGCGGAAAGGCATAGGTAGCGCAGCATCCAGATGTTTGTAGACTTTAGTACATTTGCAACCGTAGTACTTTCCCAGTGCCAGCACTGATGCTGAGCATTGCTGATTTACCACGTGCTCGGCGGTGTTCGTTACACATCGTGCGGTAACACGTAGGATGGATAGATTATGCCTTTATACTCTCTTTTTTTCATAGTAAACGTGGCAAACAAGTTCATTATCATCGTCAACATCACTGGTTTATGGATATTTGTATATTTGTGTTTCGAATGACGATAGGTAGGTGTACTCACAACATCGTTGGCGGCGTACCCTGGCCGGTTCTTCACCTCGCGCGCAGTGTGGTCGAGCTCGACGCCACACGTGGCGCACGTGAAGTGGTACCCGTGGTACACCTCGCCACGGTAACGCAGCGGCTCGCCGTCAATAACGCCGCTGTATATTTACATAACTTTTGTTGTACATTATATGGTTTTAACCGACTTCAATAAAGAGGTGCTCAATTACGCTGCATCACTCAGTGCATTCTTAGCGGCGTCATATGAACTTTTTTTTTAAGTTAATTGCCCTCCCTTAAACTTAGTTCCCATATCAAATAAATTGTCATAGGAATATATATATCATGGAACTCCTGAAAATCGTATAATAGCATGCATGTCGATTGAATTGGAGAGGTGGGATGAGAAAGAGACTAGACTACTTCAATACTACGGAAATAAAAGAGAGATCCCGCACGTAAACTACGCGCAAGCGGGATTAGGTTAAGCAAGAAGATTATATCTATGCATACTTACTGGCACTTGTGGCATATGTAATTCTGTAATCCATCAGCCTTGATTCTAGCATTGCAAGTGTGACAGAGTGCCGGCCAGCATGCTTAATAAAACCAGCGTCAGCCAATTCTACATTGCATTCCTCACAACGGAAACATGCTGGATGCCAGTTAGCATTCATTGCTTTTATCACGCGCCCGATTACAAACTCGCCTATAATACAATGAATAGTTATAGCCAACATTGAAATAAATATGCCAATCAAAATAACGATTACGTTTCGTCGAAGGTTCCTTTCCAGTAACTCTTGCACAAAAATGTGAAGTTACATATAATAGATGTTTAAGATGAAGATACGAGTTCGTCCACTTTTCAATCCAGTGACATTGAAAATCTTCAGGCTTTGGCCATCAATCACATAAAAACTCTTTTGTTTAAAAAATACCAATTTTCTTGATAAATAAATATAATAAACAATCAATATGGTTAAATAATTATAGTTGTCAAGTCAAAGAACAGAAAGTCAAATCAATTGTTTTTGTTGATGGCGTTTCCATTTAGATTTCGCCAATGTTGAAGTGTGTACGTTAAACCGCTGTAAAAAGCGGGCTTCGTGACGGACGAGAATCGAAACTATCAAATAAAATACTGCTAAGACAATTCCGGGCGCTGCTTACTGTTGATATGTCTAAAACAATAGAAACATACACAATATATACATAAGGTTAGTTAGTTAAAAGACAGACAAACTAAAGTCTAATGTTATTTTTGTTAATGAATGAACATAAAATATAGACAAAAAGAGAGTTAACAAGGGAGAGTAGGGATTTAAAGTCTATGGGGCAGGGGATATCATTAGGTAGGAGGAGGTTGAAGAGGGAAGAAGAGACCAGAAAGTCACACTGGGGATTAGTAATTTTGACCATGGTCAGATATTGATCTAGCTGAGTAAGTCTTTTAGAACTATGTTTAAAGTTACATGTTAACAATTTAACAAAATTTTACATACCACATTTACCACAACAAGGTGCAAACAGAACTTGAAAATCACGTTCGCAATATTTACGTCCTTCAAATTCGTAAAACACACCCTCAGGAAATATGCGGAAACATTGTGCGCATCTGTATAAAATACATGTTTGTTAACTACAATACAGTTATTATATAATTGTAAATGTTGTCCTCATAGAATATAGCTATGAAATAGCAAACTACCATGCATATTCTATCATTACCTTTTATTCTTTAATTTTATTTATTTTTTCCTTAATAGTACCACTCACATCTTTAGATGGGTATTTATTGCTGCCTGCAAGGACTTCTTACCATCACATATTGCACATTTAGTTTACAGAGGCCTATAGGCCATCAAGGTAGCATTTATTACCACTGAAAGCAGTAGTGCAATAATAATAAATACTATACTCACACAAAACAGTTTGTATGCCAGAGTTCTCCATTGGAATTGACAATTTTTTCATTGGTCTCAAAACCATCCCCGCAACGTGTGCAAAACATATTATCTAGAGACATAGTGGCAAGGCTGAAAAAATTAAATCTATTTATTAAGATACCACATTTAACACAATCCAATGCCGAGTTTAATTACAGATTCAAATACATTGTTATGTTAGATTGCTGTATAATCATAATTGCACTTGATTTAAAGAAGCAATGCTATCCTATGGTACACCAGTCTAATAGGAACTAGCAGCATCTACTTGAAAACAAAAACATTAGTTAATTTGCTGTCATCTTTCCAATTTCATTGTATAAAACCTTTTAAATTTAATTGATAAAGTTCTAAAATTATTGGCAGCATATAATGTTTCTAAAACCATAATGAATGTTATAATAATATTAAAATGAAGAATACATGGAAAAAGTTTGTTACATGGTTACTTATAACAAAAGCTATGTTATTTAATGTAAAGATGTTGATAAGAAACAGTACAACAGAGAGAAAATTAAATTTAAAACTAATAAATTAAAAAATAGCTAACTATACAACAATGCACACTTCATATGATATATTTAATTATTTAGAAAATATATTGCAGATTTCTCACTTGGATTAAATTGCCATTGCTAATATGGTATGGTGTAGAAACTAAAATTTAGATTAAATCAATGAGGAAAATCATTTATAGTAAAACTTTTCCTTGAAAAACATTATTAACCAAGATGTGATGATTCACTGTTAATGCCTTGCCCAGGCATGAATTAAATTGACAATGATCTCATTTGATATGTAGCATGTAATAAAAAATTACAAGCATGTTATGATAATTTGTTAACCATAAATTAAATTACTAGGGAAAAGTTATATGTAAGTTATACACATGACAAACACTCATATTATTTTTCTAAGAATATTTATATATGGCTATAATTAATTTAATCTGAGATGTTTTTTTCTATGGGGTCATGTTTTCAATAGTGTTATTAGTGCGGTAGCTATATGACTTATGAAATTAATAGTATGTATATTTTAACGTGAATTTTGTGAACAGAAGGCAGTGGGTTTTAGGATTCCATTTTAGTTGACCACTCCCCATTTTTAAGTTGCTTACCCTGGCATTTTCGTCTCTATTTCGCACTATTTTTAAATTTAATTGATAAAGTTCTAAAATTATTGGCAGCATATAATGTTTCTAATACCATTTATGAATGTTATTATAATATTAAAATGAAGAATACATGGAAAAAGTTTGTTACATGGTTACTTATAACAAAAGCTATGTTATTTAATGTAAAGATGTTGATAAGAAACAGTACAACAGAGAGAAAATTAAATTTAAAACTTATAAATTAAAAAATAGCTAACTATACAACAATGCACACTTCATATGATATATTTAATTATTTAGAAAATATATTGCAGATTTCTCACTTGGATTAAATTGCCATTGCTAATATGGTATGGTTTAGAAACTAAAATTTAGATTAAATCAATGAGGAAAATCATTTATAGTAAAACTTTTCCTTGAAAAATATTATTAACCAAGATGTGATGATTCACTGTTAATGCCTTGCCCAGGCATGAATTAAATTGACAATGATCTCATTTGATATGTAGCATGTAATAAAAAATTACAAGCATGTTATGATAATTTGTTAACCATAAATTAAATTACTAGGAAAAGTTATATGTAAGTTATACACATGACAAACACTAATATAATTTTTCTAAGAATATTTATATATGGCTATAATTAATTTAATCTGAGATGTTTTTTTCTATGGGGTCATGTTTTCAATAGTGTTATTAGTGCGGTAGCTACATGACTTATGAAATTAATAGTATGTAAATTTTAACGTGAATTTTGTGAACAGAAGGCAGTGGGTTTTAGGATTCCATTTTAGTTGACCACTCCCCATTTTTAAGTTGCTTACCCTGGCATTTTCGTCTCTATTTCGCACTATTTTTAAATTTAAAACGATGCTCAGTAACCTCTTTGACGTAATTATTTATATTTCTCGTACCTTGACAAAACAAATTACTGATATATAGTCAAAATCGTTTGAGTTTGAATGATGTAATGCACCAAAATAGAATTTGCAATATACTCACTGTAATACTTCTTTTGAATTTGAACACAAATCGATTGTTATTTACAGAATGTAACTTCTACAAAATAATTTAAATATGTTGGACTAACTAAATGTCTTAGATATTTATTAGAAGCAAAAGATTCAAAATTAGTATAGGTATACAAAAATACAATAGCATAAAGTTATACTGCATGTACGTTGTGAAGTACTCTGTGGTAGTGGTTTTCTCTGTCAAATCTTTTTTTTTTGGAATTTATGGCTTGGTTACAAGACCTTAAAGCCAAATCTTTATTTCACATTTCGTTACAATTAATAATAATTTCACGTCCAGTTTTCAATTCTAAGTCTTCGTATTTTAAGTTTCCAAATCTTAGTCACATTTTAGTTTTCAAATCTTCAAATCACGTCTCAGTCTGTCAAATCTCAAATCCTATATGTAACAGATTAGAGACGGTGAGCTTTTGCCATACATAGGTACAGCACTTATATAGCATCGGAGCGCTCCCCAAACAACATTTACAAAAAGCACCAGTCCGTAGCCAACACCCTAGAGTATTGGTTTCGGAAATGGAGAATAGAAATCAACCCGGCTAAGAGCGCAGCTATGTAATTCACGAGGCGTCTTTAGCCTCCAATTCGTTGAGTCCAACTTCTATTAAGCTCTATTCCATGGGTTAAACAAACCAAATACCAAGGTGTATTAGATTCCAAACTTAGCTTCGGCCCGCACGTATCTCAAATTAGGAATCGGGCGGTCTATTCGGTTATGGGTCGCCTATAAGAATAAGTAAAATGTCCCTTCGTAATAAGTTGACACTTATACGTCGGTACGGGCTGTTATAACGTATACGTCTCGTATTGACGTACGCGAGCCCGATCTTCGCGCATGCCACCGATAAAAATATCCATAGATTACAGGTAATGCAGAATAGTTTTCTACGGTCAGCCACAGCGAACTTCACATAACTTCCGACGTTAGTGAATACTTTAAGCAAATATCTATTTCCCGTTGCGTTTACTAACACTCAAAGTTAGTTTAGCTTTTGAATGTGCGTTAGATTTATGAAATAGCTACCGACCGGACCGTGGTCTGGCCCACTCAATCGCCATCGGGTCGAAATGGTAACACGTAACATTGTAACGGTTGAAGACAAGGTTACCCTTTACAGGTAGGACCCTTGTGGTATTAAGTTCACAAAAAATAAATCATTTTAAAAGTTTTTTTTTGTTAAATTCACTAATTGTTTTTAACGGTACGGTATTCGAACTGCTATTTACTGCTTTTAGTCTGATGTTTTTAATACTATTGCAACTTGTCATAGAGGAAAAGAGATTAACGTTTTTATGTGTGGATATTGATATATCAGGCACCTCAATCAACGTCAATTGTCATTTATTTGGCGCGCGCGCGTTCGGCTTTACAATCAAGAAAAATGAAGACGTGGCTTCGGTCTTTAAAACTACCAAAATTTTCCTACTATTACCAAGAACAAGACATGGCTGTATGGACTAAAGTCTTTTGCCTTTCTCATTAGGGATAAATTAATTTCATTATCTGTCATTTATCTGTGAAAAGTGCGCTAAAACAACTAAGCTGACAAACAAAATCCGAACTGGTATAATATAAAAGAAATTTAGTCCCTTCACAGGAGAGAGAGCAATGGCTAATTTAAATACATTACAAGAGATGATAATAGACGAGGAAAAATTGGTAACATACGTATCCCTTAGTAAAGAACTTTGTATTCATGTTAACGAGAGCAAAATGTTGTTGCGTCAAATAGTAGAAAATGTTCGTCAGAAAAAACTAAATATTGATCTCAACGTTAATTATATTATATCTGGAACGACAGATAAGAATGCTGCGAGAACAGCTGTTTGCACTGAAGCCGAGAAAGAGGTTGTTAAAAAAGAGTTTAATGCAATTTTTTTCGAGCATATTTATAGTGTTAGCAAAGGATATCCAGGCGTTGATAGTGTCTCTATATTATCTACTAACAAAATCGAAGATTTAAGTTTATGTACAGGGTTAATAAAAAGCTCTAACTGCGTTAAACGAACAGCCGCCGAAATTGGAACATTAAAGTCTAACAGTCAAGATTTGGTTTTATTGCTTGATGAAAAAACTTTGAATACAACTCATAAGAAAATTAAGAAAGATTGTGAAGAAAAATCATTAAATGAACTTGAGAATAAGAAGATTAAGTCTCCTGAAAAAACATTAGATTTAGCTGATGATTCTACAGCTAAGAAGGTTGTGACCAGTAAACAAAAAGTAAATAATGGGAACATCAGACAGAAAGGCATTGCAGGGTTTCTTAGTAAATCAAATGGCAACTCAATTAAAAAAGAAGTATCCAATGAAGTCAAAAAAGGAAAACATCATTTTTGAGAAATGCGTTAAAAAAGAAATTAAAGTGGAAAATGTATCAGAAGGTATGGAAGTAGACAAAGATAAATCAAGACTTGATGACATACAATTGACAGAAAAAGAAATAGAGAAGGAGAAAAATTGCTATAAAAAAGCAGATTATATTGAAGAAAAAAAATCACCAACAGTTACAAAAAAAAATTTGAAGATTGATAAGAAAAGAAAGAGAATTGTTGTTCAATCAGATAGTGATAGTGAGAAGGAAACCAATGAAAATGATCCCTTTGTCACTGAAGAACAAATGGATTTGCAGAATGAATCTGAGGATGAGATACCATGTACCCCACTCATTAATACATTTAAAATTACCTCAGGTATTGTAAATCCTAAAAAAAGGCGAAAGATAGTTGACAAAACATATACCAGTGAAGATGGATATATTCATACTAAGAAAGAAGAAGTATATGAAAGTTGTTCAGATAATGAAGAAGCATTATGCAAAGAGAATGTTGAAAAAGTGAATAAAATAAAAGTAGAGACTTCACCAAAGGAAAAGAAAAGTGGAATTAAGAATTCTAAGAAAAAAATTTCACCGCCTAAAGCAGGAAAACAACCTACATTAATGAACTTTTTTAAGAAAGCTACTAATTAGTGGGCTTAATTTTATTGGATAAATTTGCTACAAATATGAAAATCATGAAAGATAATAACTTCCTATATATATATCAGATACATTAAAAAAGTTATAGATACTCATTGAAAAAACTGTTTTTACACAATATGATAGAAACTGTAAAAGGCTTATTAGGGAGAATGTTTCAAATTGATATTTAGTGTCAAGAAAACAAAAATCATTTGGTTCCATAAATTTTAATAAAAATTATAATTAATACAATTTGTTTGAGTATTCTATCTATTGGTTCCTATAGCAACAAGCCATTCTGGGTGCACTTGCACATCTACTAAGTAGGAGCATTTTGTATTATATGTAGAAGTGAGCATCTCCGGATTAGTGACTTGCCTGAAACAAAATATTGCTGTTAGATTTTATTTTGATAAAACATTGATACTTAAATATTGAAACCCTTGATTGTTGGTGTTAGTTCTTGACACAATAGTGGGAATTACAGTGTTGAATTATTTTATTTTGTGTGGTACAAGATACTTTGGCTAACAATCAGATTAGCCATAACCGTATGTTGTTGTGACTGTAAGGTCATTTTAGTTTCTCAGCTGAGACAATAATAAGATGGTATCAGAATATATCCCCAACATTTTAAATATCTTCTCAAGTATTTATATTTTTTTCAATGGAAAAAATTAACATGTAATAAAAAAGTAATGTGCTATTTAAGCCATGTCAATCAAATAAATGCTTTACCAAGACTATGTTTTTCTTTAATATATATCAGTCACAACATACATGCATAAGCCATTATCTAGCTACAAGGTGGCTTTATAGGCGCACTACGGAGATTGGGACTGGAAATTCAAACCAAGACAGAGAATAACAAGACTCAGTCATGTACAACAATCTAACCATTCCATTGACAATTCAGAAATTGAAGCAGCTAACCTTAAAACCGTGTTACAATAAAGTAAATGTAATAAAGAAATTGTAGGACATATTCGTGTGTTAGGCGGGATTTGCTTGCAAAACTCACTATATCGCGATATGATATTGCAGAGACTTGGAATTTATAACATCAATAACTCTATTTCAAGCTCAAATATTATGCTTATATTGTGTTTAGTATAAGGCTAGGTTAGTTCCAAAATGCTGTTGTTAAAAAGGATTTTTAAGCAGAACTTTAAGAGGATTGTTACAGTCTGTTCATGATGAAAATTATATAGATGTCATATCTACTTTACTGAAAAAAGGGACATTGGACTTGTCTGTATAATATATATTAAAAATTTGACTTTAATAACGAATTATATTGCTATCAATGAAGATAATTTTGGAAAGAGATTCGTAATTTTAAAATGACTGATCAACTATGAAAATTCATGCGCGCGTTTGTATCATACGTACAAACGCAACAACTCAGTATTACGGGGTTTAAAAACTTTTACTACTCACTTGTTTTTTGAATATGTGTCCCATGCAATCTTCACAACACCATCCATGCCAGCTGAGCATAATAATGAGTTTTCCACGGAAGTATCATTAGGATCCAAAACAGTACTATTTGTGAGGCTGGCTTTTCCCACTGCAGACCAGTCCAGTGCCGTCACTTTACCATGATGTCCTCTATGTTCATGTATGCATGTACAAGCCGCTAAATCCCATACTTTAATTTTTTTGTCATCTCCTGTGGGAAAAGAAAAAAATTAAACTAAAATAATGATTAAATGAGAGAATTTTTCCTAATTGTTCAAATAAAGTTTTATAGACTATGTTCAGTATTGGTACCACTGGTGCCCTCTAGTGAGGACATCGCAAACACTCTGAAAACAGGATTGGTTCTATTGGAAGATCGGTCGACCAATCGGAACGCACCACGACCACGACCGCAACCCCACCGTTGGGCAGGACGAAGAACACATTTTAAAATTCACTTGCTTGTAAAACTGTAAACGAAGTACACGCATTTGGTAGCAGGAAAGTAGCAGTTGTTATTTCACACCACTTGTCTACGTGTCGATCCAACGCACAAGGGACTCGACATACTGGTCCTTACGAGCCGAATATTGGTCCATCTCAACGGATACTGGTCCTTTCGAAGACAAATATTGGTCCATCTTCCACGTGGACGTCTTTCGAGAAGCAGCACCGTTGGAAGAAATTGCCACATCATCCTGTCGACCAACTGGAAGGCGCTGGCAGGACAAAGGAAGCGGGCACGCGTAGGGCACAAGAACTGGAGGTGTCACTACTGTGAGAAACACACACGTCACGGTACGGCCTTCTTTGTTCCAACCTCCTATACCAAATTCCTTTGTCTCATATTGTGCTCAACATTAATTTCAGCAATCGTCACTACCTGCACGTTACATTTGTCGCGTCATCCTGCACAAAGCCCGACATCGCACATATTACAAGTAAGTCACCTTAGTTATACCTACACATCACCAAAATGAGCATAGACCCCGAATATAAACGCGACAAGTCCCTTACAGGGGTTGATGAGCGGACTGAGCACGTGCTCAGAAACCTCATCAAAAAACGTGGTATCCTTAAGGCAAGGCTCACAAAATTTACTAGCCACCTTAATATTTATATAGATAATGTACCCGCAAGTGATATTATAAATTTAAAATTGCGCAGTAAAGGAGTTATTGATCTGTTTAAAGAATTTAACGACGTCCAGAGTTCTATTGAGGAAAGCGTTCAGGAGTCAAATTTGGATGAGCAGTTAATACAACGCGAATTATTTGAGGATTTATACTACAAAGCACAATCGCACATCGAGTCGTTGTTGGCTAAGGATGTCAATTCTCTAGCTAAAATATGTAACACACGTAGCTACCAGAATGTTCGACTCCCGACGATGCCTATGCCCGAGTTTTCAGGGCCTTATGACAGCTGTATTAATTACCGACATGCTTTATGTCGTTCATAACTCCACGGCGCTTAGTGACATACAAAAAATTCACTATTTAAAAACTTACCTAAGCTCCAGTGCACTATTAGTTATTAATTCACTAGATTTTACTTCTAATAACTATGTAGTTGCATGGGAGCTTCTATTGAACAGATACGATAACGATCGTTTACTAATTCAAAATCATGTTAGGGCGTTATTTACCGCCACATCTTTAAACAAAGAATCGCATACATTAATTAGGGGAATTAATTGATTGCACTCTCAAGAATTTGCGCGCGTTAAAAATGTTAGGAGAATCTACGGACACTTGGGATACGTTGGTTATATACCTAATCGTGTCTAAGTTAGACAAATGTACCGAACGCGAGTGGGAACGACACAAAAGTAACCTTTATCCCAATGATAGAAAGTTTAAAATAAAATTAACTGACTTGTTATCGTTCCTCCAAGGTCGCGCAGACATGCTAGAATCATTGCAGGTATCACACAACAAAGACACAACCACAGCTGACTTTAAGAAATCCACTTCAAGTCACAAACAGAAGTCTCACTGTTATGTTTCTACCGACAAGCCACACACGCACGATCGAGTTAAGTCAAGGTAAAGGTACACTTGTTACATGTGCAAATTAAATCACCCTATTTATTCGTGCGTTAAATTTCTTCAGGCTGATTTAGATGCTAGAATGAAGGTTATACGTGATAAGGGACTATGCGAGAACTGTCTGCGTACTGGTCATGCTGTAAATGCATGTATTTACGGCCCGTGCAAAAGGTGTAATAAAAAACACAACACACTGATTCACTGTGATGACCTACATACGGTAGCCATCAATCACGCGTCATTAAATACTGCCCATGCGCCCGCGGCGTCACTGCCTGCGAACCGAGGCGTGACCACGCCCTCTGCAACTTCCGCAGTTCCGCGCATCCCCTTCCCATTCAGTCAACGGTCACGCGCATAATAACAACATTTCTTTTAATCTAAGCTCGCAACAAGTATCACACAAAAGGCTGGAACCGGTACTGCTGTCAACCGCATTAGTCGAAATAGCAGATAGTAATAATGTTTACCATTTAGCACGAGCATTACTCGATTCTGGTTCACAGCGTTGTTTTGTAAAAGAATCTTTTTCAAAATTATTACGCACGAAATTATTACAGTCCACTCACGAAGTTCGAGGTGTAGGTAACTCAGTTACGCAATGCACACACAGTTGTTTACTGGATGTTAAATCACGAATAAATCCCTATCACACACAAATAAAATGTATAGTTTTACCACACATTTCTTCTGTCATGTCAAACATGAATAATGTTACATATAAACAATTTTCAATTCCTAGTAACATTCAGTTAGCCGACCCACACTTTTTAGATGATCGAGACATCGACATCTTGATTGGCGCTGATATATTTTGGGATATAATTTCACACGAGAAAATAAAGTTACCTAATGGTCCTTATTTACAAAATACAAAGCTAGGTTTCATACTTTCAGGTCCTGTTTATCACAAAGCGCACATTGATAACAGCCAAGTACTTTGTAATTTCACACAATCGTCAGACCAACTACTACGTCAGTTTTGGGAACTCGAAGAAATACCTAGGGCTCAGGTCACACAGACTGATGAGTGTGTGATGACTCGACGATAGTGTTGGGCTGGCTGCGCATGAGCCCCAACCTGTTGAAAACGTTTGTGCAGAATCGAGTTGCCGAAATACATGAACTAGCGAAACAACTACCTTGGCGTCATGTTCGCGGAAAGGACAACCCAGCCGATTTGGTTTCGCGCGAAACTAGGTTGGACGATTTACTCAAATCTGAAGCTTGGTGGGCAGGACCGAATTTCTTATATAACGAATACGACACTTACATATCGCAAAGTGGAAGTGTGAATACAGACGAGCTGCCCGAAATCAAACCTAAGGTTCAGTTTAACTTCGCTGCTACGGATTCACAGAAAATATCGCTTTTCCCTTTCACGAGATTTTCACAATTCTCACGCATGGTGCGCGCGGCTTCGTACATGCTCCGTTTTACACACAACTGTCGAAACAAATTTAATAAACGCACAGGTAGAATTTGTATCGATGAGATAAACGAGGCGGAGAGGGTACTTGCCAGGCTATCACAATTAGAATCCTTTCCTGAAGAGTGCAATCAATTAATTAATAAAATTTCACTAAAATCTAAGCACAAACTGAGTAAGCTCAGTATATTTGTCGACGGCAACAAATTACTGCGTGTCGGGGTCGGATGAAGTATTCTACGAAGTTTTCATTCGACAAACGCCACCAGTATTATTAAATTCAAAACATCATTTTACGCAACTTCTGTTCCAGCACGAGCACACAAAATTATTACACGCAGCTTCGCAAGCTCTGTTATACAATATTCGCGAGAGTTGGTGGCCTATCAATGGTCGCAATCTTGCGCGAAGGGTAGTGCATAACTGTGTAAAATGCACGCGATTGAAGGGCAAGACGCTAACTCCCATTATGGGAAACTTACCTTCTGAAAGAATTACTCCCACGCATCCATTTTTAAGGTGCGGCGTCGATTACGCCGGGCCAATTCTTATGATTAACCGCAAGGGCAGAGGTGCTCAAACTGTAAAATGTTACATTTGCTTGTTCATATGTCTAGTGTCGCGCGCTATTCACCTAGAACTAGTTACAGATTTGACATCCGAAGCTTACATACTCGCGTTGAAGCGGTTTTTATCACGTCGCGGAAAGCCTGAGGAAATTTTCTCGGACAATGGTCGAAATTTTGTTGGGGCTATGAACGATTTCGCCAAATTTCTTTCTTCGTGTCATACAGACATTCAAGATTTTGCTACATCACACAAAATTAAATTTAATTTTATAGTCCCGTATGCTCCTCATTTTGGTGGTCTGTGGGAGGCTGGGGTGAAGTCGTGTAAATATCATTTACGCCGTGTTGTAGGAAACGCACATCTTACTTACGAGGAGTTGAGCACAGTATTAGCACAAATTGAAGCCATCCTAAACTCCCGCCCTTTATCTCCAATGTCCGCAGATCCGAATGACTTCCTCCCTTTAACTCCCGCACACTTTCTAATAGGCCGTCCGTTGACAGCGCCAGCCTGCTTTGACGTACAAGACGTACAAACATCTCAGCTCACTCGCTTTCAAAGTGGAGCAAATGAGACAGCATTTTGGTCCCGCTGGATGAAGGAATGCATCTCCGACCTGCAGACGCGATCCAAGTGGCGCGACAACACAGACGTCTTGAAGCAGGACACTCTCGTCGTCATCAAAGACGATAACCTGCCTCCACTAAAATGGCAGTTAGGTCGAGTGCTGAAGACGATTCCAGGCAAGGATGGCGTGTCACGTGTGGCAGACATTCGAACTGCGACGGGGCTCATACGACGGGCATTCATAAAATTTGCCCACTGTTTTACCAGATGAAGATCCTGTTGAAAGTCGCTCGGTATCTACTTCCAAGGCCGGGGCATGTTCAGTATTGGTACCACTGGTGCCCTCTAGTGAGGACATCGCAAACACTCTGAAAACAGGATTGGTTCTATTGGAAGATCGGTCGACCAATCGGAACGCACCACGACCACGACCGCAACCCACCGTTGGGCAGGACGAAGAACACATTTTAAAATTCACTTGCTTGTAAAACTGTAAACGAAGTACACGCATTTGGTAGCAGGAAAGTAGCAGTTGTTATTTCACACCACTTGTCTACGTGTCGATCCAACGCACAAGGGACTCGACAGACTATGTACAACTAGGGTAAGCTGTTTTTATAGTTCAGTGGCTTTGAGAAACATACATACAAGTCAAATTGTATGCATGTATTTCAAAGCTAATTTTCCCATATAAATTTATTGAAATGCCATCACCAAAAATGTTTTGTACATGAACAAAAAGCAAAAAACGCAAACCCAACTTAACAAAAAATGGTTCGAAAATAAGGGAAACACGCACATAGACTAAGGCAGAGATGGGAGAAATTGTTAGACGCAGTGATGTAGTGTGCAGTTCCTTGTAACACCAATCTCGCTCTCATCTCAAAGAAAAAAATATCGGTCTTTCGGGGGTCACATTTCAAAACACTCGTGTATTGAACTACCTTCTTCTTTGTCGTTCCCTCATTTCTAAGGATCAGGGTCACTAAAGGCTCTTCAACTCGCAACCAACCCTCACCAGCTGGTAGATTAGCAGAGTAGGTGACCCCTTTCACTTGATCAGCCCATCGTATTGGCGACCAGCCTCTTGGTCTCTTGCCTTCTATAGTGCCAACAGTGTTCAGGTTATCGAGATTGTCATCCCCTCTACGCATTATATGTCCGAATTAAGGTTTTTTTTTATGACGAACTACACAGATTGGGAAACCCTATCGCTAGTAACTCTGGGCGGTTACTATGTTACGCGTAAGCGTTCCAATCCGAGAGCGCCCGAAAGGGCCGAACCACGACTCGGTCGGTTGCTATTTCATGGATAATCTAAGGGACATTCAAAACTAAGCGAATTGAGGTAGCACTGTAAGTAAGTAAAGACACCTTACCGGCGCTAGCTAAATACGAGCCGGAGGGTGCAAAGGCAAGTGCTCGCACGGCGGCGCGGTGCCCGCACAGCACGCGCACGAGCCGCGCGTCGCACACGCTCCACAGGCGCACGCTGCGGTCCGCACCGCCCGTTGCTATGTACGCTTCGTTGGGGTGGAACTTGACACACTTTAAAATAAACACAATACTAGAACCGACAGAATTTACTATAAAATATAACTTAACTATACATGTAAAACAATACATAATACGAAATATTTTCAATATAAGAGGTATTTTACAAAATATTTACAAAAAATGTAACTGTGCCAAACCGTCGTCTCTTGGCAACGTGCCCCGAAGGCTGGTAGCATTGCTACGTTGTATGGCAATGCTTAGCATCTGTGCAAGGTATAAGGGAGCACTTTGGTCACCGGATGTGTCGACCAACTTCTTAGCATCACATTAAAAAGGTGGTGTGCACTAGGATCTTCAGGGCATAATAGTCATAACGCCTGGTCTCTTACCGTAAAAAAAAAAACAATAATATTAATACAGTTACTATCGTTAGCTTTCTTAAAAATGGACCACCATTATTGTTCCTGTCTAACCCTGTGATTGAATTGTGTCCGGGCGGTTGGCTCAAGTTGCATAGTACGATGGCAACCCGAGTTAGATCCCCGGTGCCGGCACCAATCTATTTTTGCTGCAATTTTATGTGCTGATTTACCACGTGAAGGTGAAGGAAAATACTATGAGGAAACCTACATGTCTTAGAAACTTTTCTAATACATGTGAAGTCTGCCAATCCGCACTAGGGCCGATGGCTACGCCCTTATACTCTCTTTACAGAGAAAGCCTGTGCCCAGCAGTGGGACTTATATAAAGGCTGTAACTTTAATACAGTTTTAATTCTCTGTGAATTGAATTTCAAGTGTGATGTCAAGAAAATCGTGCTATTCGAAATAACTGACTTTTTTCGAGATATAAATGGTTGAGATTTCGAGTAATGAAGGGTTTTTAAAAATTTAGAAGTTATTAATGCACATATATCTATATCATAGTCCTAAGCGTTGATAGTGATTCATCATTTTGACAGGCGATAAAGAAAATCACTTACGCTTTTGACTTATTAGGTTAGGCAGATTTTACCGATTCTTTATTATATTTACAACATCTACTTTCAAGTATACAAATATTCCATTGTTACCGGTTTATAATCTTTACTGCTTTTTAGTAATAATTTTTAATAATGGTGGAACGGGGATGGGGAAATTAGATCATGTAGTTCCTGAGCACACTCTCCAAAATGCAATCTGTAGAAAACCGAAGTGCTATCTACCTTACGCCTGTGCTCAACACTGAGCAGAAACAAGAAAAATCATCTACACGAACGAACCGGTAGTTAATTATGTAAGTGTTATTATAACTCACCGTTACATCGGACAAATGACCCACGAAAATTCGTACCGGGAATGTTCTGTCAAGGGACCACAGTTTCGCGGTCTTATCATGCGAACCGGTTACAATGAACAGACCATTTTTCGATACATCCATACACCAGATTGGATAATTATGACCTCTGAAATCATTATTTGATTTAATTAATATAATAATATATTAATTTAATTAATATATTGCAATAATCATATTTCTTTAATAAAAAAAAGGCTCTTGCGAGCCTGAGGGGTAGTAAGAGAGCCTTCGCTGCCCGTTTTTTGATAAGGGGTGAACCCATCGCCATACACCGGCTGTAAATTTTTTGCAAGTATTTTATGTACAAAAAAATCGAAAAACAGCTATTCATGGTACAAATCGTGTAGGATTCTAACTCGCAACCATTAGATCGTAAACCTCTTAGCCACTAAGCTATCACTTTTTATTATTATAATATTTGAAATATACCTATAAATGGAGGCACATGAATAATCCGAAAGTCTCCAAGCTCTCATAGTATTGTCATGAGAAGCTGACAGCACAAGTTGTTCTCTTGACAAAATGCTGACCGCTTGCACCGGACCTGAGTGTCCGCGTAATGGCAGCCCTGTCCCTATTTGGCTGAAAAAAAGGACATCGAAGTCAAGTTTTGAAAATTTGCCATTTTCTCTGTCTCGATAAAGGTCATTACATTTTTTTTGAGAATATAGTAGTATTGTTAATTAAAATATATAAATAAATATGCCTAATGGACATTTAGATAGATAGATATAACTTTATTGTACACAAAATCAAATCAAACATAAGTAAGGTACATTTTACAGTGTGTTGTACAATGGGTTTACATTTGTTTAATAATAAAAATAGTTTTTAACCGACTTCAAAATAGAAGAAGATTATTAATTTGTATTTTTTTAATGTATGAGCATTCATAGCGCCGTCATTTACAAAACGATTTTGATATTTTTTGTTTGAAAGTTTTTGGTTACAATTAGTTATGTTTACATAAGAATATTAACTATATTGCCACAGGACCCTGGGTTTATGATATCCAAGGCTAGATATCTAATTCCCCCATCCCCTTTCCACCATCGGACTTCTAGACGCACTGCGGGATTTCATCCTTTTGTTGTGAACATCCCTCAAACCCGAACGAAGCGATTTGCTTCGTCTTTCATTCTTCGTACAGCAAAGGACTGGAGTAGTTTACCCGCGTCTGTCTTTCCTTCCGATTACAATGTGGGTATTTTCAAGAGTAGAGTGAATAGGCATTTACTAAGCTAGTGCGCCTTACCATCCAGGACTGCATTTCCACTTAACATCAGGTGGGTAACATAAAAATGTACTCCTTAAAAACAATGAAAAGAGAAAGAAATATAATATAGTTGTATATATATTAGTATATATACAATTATAATACTGCGGCAATAAGTGTCGTCAATTACAAATTTCCACATTTAAATTCGAAAAAAAAAAACCCGATAAAACAAAACATGTACAACAATCTGACAAAAAATATATTTTGCAAAAAATATTTCGATAGTCTTAAACATTTGTTTACTTATGTAATGTACTTATATAAGTAAACAAATGTTTAAGACTATCGAAATATTTTTTGCAAAATATATTTTTTGTCAGATTGGTGAAGTATATGTAAAAACGAAACTATAAAAATTGTATCTGTACTAATCTGTGTATATAATGTAAATATGTAATCTGAATTATGAAATCTGAATTTGGAAAATATACTGAACATAAAATAACTATTTCTATAGATAGTACGAGCTGCAGGCGCTACAAAATAGATTCAAATTAATAATAAAGTAATTAAAACAACTAATTTCACTCAGACTCTGTTTTTTGTTGTATGTTTTGATCAATATTTAAATCCAAGTAGGAAAAATTAACTTACAAATAAGTGTCGGCGGACGTTTCCGCCTCTGGTGGCATGTAGCACGCCAGCTCTATTTCGGAGATATTTCGGTTCACTCTTCGTTTAACGTTATTCTGTCCAAGGTCCCACAATCTAATTTCAGAGTTGCTAAACCCTCCACACAGTAAGTTGCAATTTAGATCCGTTTTCGCGCATATTAGACTACAACAGACAAATGGTTACAAGTAATTTTCCTTGTGTATGACTTATTAAAACAAATTTTACATTTTTCTGTGTTTATTTAATTTTATATTTGGTTTGTTATCTCATTTATACAGGAAGTATCTTTATTGTTGCTGATTTTGTACATTGAGTTTGTGATTGGCTCACCACCTGTCACATGACATAGGACTTAATAAGCTTGGTGAAAAGTGGACAGGTAAAGCTGGTCTCTGTCTACCTTGCTAGTGCTATAGGGACGTTAGAGCTTATATTATATATACCTTCATTACATCATGATGATTAATTATTGTATCTCTAGGTTTTCTACAATTTCACATAACTTGTGAATGTGTGTGTGATGTTAAATGAAGCATTAAGTATTTTCAAGCACTTTTTTACACATGTATTAAATAAATCTGTTATTTTAACACCAGACGTAGAGTCAGACTAATTGAATGTAATGCTAGGTTTACACAATAATCACAATAACTAATTTTACCTAGCCCTTTACATTATAACCTTAAGAATCAAGCCCTTACAATTGGCCCATTTCTTGCAATGAAAATGCTATTGCAAATGTATGTTGTTATTTCCTTATAGCTATAAAGGGTCCCACACATTAACAGTTCACCAGCCGATATTAGTCTGTCAGTTAATCACAATAAACAACACACAGGTTTTGAAGTAAGTGGGTGGGCGATATAGACTTTGGACGGCAGGCCACCTGATACGACCAGAGACTGCAGGCCAACTGTTAATGTGTGGACCCTTAAGATTAGTTTATAAAACTGCTAGACATCATTTACACTAAAGAAATTCTGTCATTTGCACACTAACATACACCAATAGATGCTACATACTTGATGTTATTTAATGAGAACAAAAAGATATTGCCATAATATCTAGTGACCAGGCCAATATAATCATTACAGCAAAACTGACTTACTGAGTATCGGGTGCAGCTATCTTATACAATTTGAGTGGCGCCATTGATTCACGAACACCTTTGATTGCATCCTGCAAGTCTCTCAGTTCTTTATCCACACTCTGATATTCCGTATGGCCATTGCATTTTGAAAACATATCTAAAATTTAAAACAACAATGTGTGCATTAGTGATCTAAAAGTACCTGCATTAATTTACTTAATATTCATTGAATAAACCTACTGTTACAGATTATATCGCTTATTAATTTTATTTTTTAATTACATACGCCTCAGCACCTCTCACCGAACTAAACGCTTGAAAATAAAAAATCCCTAAAAGTCATTTTAATCATTGAGTAATATTGTCTAAAATATAAAAATTGTATATTAAGTTAGTTAGTCTGTATTTAATATTACAAACTGGCTTAGTGTTAGCTTGGCCAGTGAACGGCTAGAATATCATCTGCACAGATGTTGCAGAAGTCACCTTAGCTGCTGCTTTTTTTCTTATGTTATTCATTGGTCAACAAAATGTAGACATACCACTATTTTTATAATACTTTATAACACCAGAAACCTTACATGCCTCTAGAAATCTCTCACATCAGTGTTTCATAATTGTGTTGTAAGAATCATCTCATTATAAATATCTACTTACTGCTTTTGTCCAATGGTTTTTCGTTATTATTTGCAATATTATGTGCATTAACATTATCATTATGTTCTTCATCATCCTCCTGAAAAAGTTTTATTATAAAATTAATTAAATATATACATATATATTTTAAAAATATCCTTTAAATCAGGTCCATGCTTAAAATAATGTAAATAGAAACGTCTTAACGATAGTGATGGATTAAACAACACAAACAAAACTTTTCTGACACCTACATTCTGTTTCTTCTTCCACATTCATGCTTGCTTGTGATAAGGAGTACTTACCTGGTCTTGGAATATCGTAAACCTAACAACAATGCAATCAACAAACATTCTTCCATACAATTTTTAGGAGCTCCCTTTTATATCTTCAGCAAACATATTACTATGTCAACAAAATTTATATAGGACCACTGTCACTATGAGTCCATATTAAATTATTTTGTACCATTATAATTATTTCAAAGCCTTTTTTTGAAGTTAGTTAAATCTATTTCTATAGCTATGCAAATGTAAATGGCAATGGTCATATTTAAAAAGTCTCTTGTTATTTCTTATGAAACTAAGGTTTTTATACCATCTAATTTATTTTGAGACCTAATTTTAAAAACCCAAAAAACAAATGATTTTTTTAAATAGGTTCCTAAATGAGTGACTTAAGAGCATAAAAATTAACTATTGACCCTATAAGTAAGAAACATTTTTCAGCTGGGTAACAGTGTATTAAACTTTCGGTCTTGTTGCATTCAATAAGAGACGAAGTTTTTAAGATTTGTAGGTGGAAGAATCCAGCGATTGTTGTTTGAACAAAATTCAAGATATCTTTTTAATTTGCCCACATTATTTTGCAAGAAAATTGTCTTGTTGAAAATTGAATTGAAAAATAGTTATAAAGTAGTAAAAATAAATGCATTTTACTTACCGAGTTTTTTTTATTAGAATCACTGTTCATGTCAATGTGAAACCAGGTTTGTAGAACTTGTATCAATAATACATGGCCATGTTTCGCTAAGTAGGCTTTTAGCATATTCAGAGCATCTTGTGATAAGTAAATGTCATATTTACAAGACCTATAATTAGATAAACACAATTTTTCAGCTGGTAAACAGTTCAAGTTAAGATCTGTCAGCTTGTAAAAATACCTTTCCATTTCCCAAATATTATAAAATGAAAACAATAAAAGCAAATTGGATAGACCAAAACAGCCATTGCTGTCTGTTTCACCTAGCTTTTAAGGTCTCAAATGTCACAATACAAGTACACATTTATCTTAATCTCTATGTGATAAGAATAATATGAAATGAAATGATACCAAGTCTACAATGATTATATTAATAAAGTTACCTGAATGCTGCTATAGAAGGTCTTGATTCTATTTCTTGTAAATTATATACTGTACTAATATCATCTAGTAATTGATTCATATAATCTTTTTCTGGAGTTTCATTGTCAATTGTGCCATTTTGTAATGAATTAAATAGTTGTTCTAAACTATTGGGTCTATACAATGCTGATGGCAAGTTTCCATCAATTGGTTGATGATAAGACAAATCTTTTTGTGGTAAAGTGACAGTATGTCTTTTGAGAAACATTTGCGCAGCACTGCCATGTCCACCACGAAGCATTTCCAGGTAAAGATGACATAGTAAGGGTGGTAATAGGCTAAGTAATTCATTTTTAACTGATTCTATTTTTATTTCTTTTATATAAGTGAAAAGCCTGAAACAAAATGAATAATCAATGAACAAAGAATTTCATTTATTAAGCAAACAACGAAATAATACTGACACTATATAAATCTCTAGAATGTAAATTTACATACAGAGATATATAATAATTTTGCTATAGCAATTTTAAATAAACTATTTGTAAAAACTGTTATTGAATCACCATCTTACCTAGTATATTGAACATCATATTGGCCAGGATCATTGTTGATGCATGAAAACAGAATTGAATTAGCACGACTCGCTTCACATTGGACGATAGTGGACACAGCCATTTCTTCAGCGCTGCGACTAGTAGAATTATTGTTACTAAATATTTCAATATCCTGCAAATTAATAAATCTTAAAGTATTACCAAAGATATATATACTTCTTAAATTTAAGATGGTACGATACATACAGGATAGTTTCGTCGTTCTAAGTAGGAAGTAACAGCTGCTTTAACAGCGTCATTTCGAGTTCTTTTCATGTGTAAGGAATTAGTATTTATTATTTTGAGAAACCTGCCAGAGTTGAGATATATTTTAACACCGGAGCTCTTAACAATAATGTCAATTTGACGTAAAAATGAATGAAGTCTATTGGTGATGATGACGATATTAATTTATCCCTTATGGAAAGGCAAAAGACTTAAGTTCATACAGCCATTAAAGTTTATTGGACTATTGTTTCAGTGGAAATGAGTTTAGCCTGATGAGCCTATTAAATTTTCTTCCTTTTATGGCTTTTATCGGATTTTATTTTCCCATAAATAATAATATTATTTTTATATACATCTTTTCTTATTTTATATAAAGAATTATTAAAATGAAAATTTTAAATTATTTATAAAAAAAATCTGTTTTACCATTATGTTTTTATTTACTTTTAAACCTTAGGTTTAGTTTTTAAATATTTATATAAAAAGTAAAATATCCAAAAATATCATACGAAATATAAAACATTATAAAAACCTAACCTAGTGTACCACAACCACCAGTAACGAAGCAGGGCCCAAGCAACCGGTGGTTAGGGCGACACAGAGAGAAACCTCCTGACGATGCGTTCGCTGTCCAGGAGTACTGCCTTCGGTATCTGGCCCTTGACCCAGCCATCTAACGAAAGTCTCAAAGATGTCGATCGAGACTTTCGATATAAGACCCTTTCGGCCTTCACGAGGTTCTCGTCATGTGGGATGGTAATATAGACAAGCACCGTCTGTCGCGTTGATCGATATGTCAGCACAATATCAGGTTAATTGACAACAATAGTCCTGTCTGTGATGATAGATCGATGACAATAGAGCGTTGCATGACCATTTTCGTTAACTGGCGGCGGTGTATTTATTACTATAAACCAGATTCCACAAGACCATATCGTAGAGCAATTTGCTGGTGAATAATTCTGGCTACGAGATTATGTCTGTGCAAGTACTCACCATTAGCTATATGAGAACAATTGGAAATAATATAACTGATAACATTAAAATTATTAGGTTAATGGACTTACCATGGACGTATGGTGAGCCTATTTTAACACCAAGCCTCATGAGGAGGTCCGAGGTGACCCTCGTAAATACTGTTGAACGTGATGAAATACGATGTGAAGATTTGATTTTAGATTGACCCCGTTGGCGGCCCATGTGGCTCCGGGTTATGCGTTCCGTTAGCATTTTGTTACACACGATATTAAAAAAAGCACATATTTTTTGTGTGAATTTTTCGAACGAAACCGAAAAATGGATCTTTTACAACTTCAGCTAATTGAGAGTTGCTTAAGCTCTTTGCTGGCTCAGCCTGAGCTTCTATTACGAGCAAAAATTCCCGCCACATGACCGGCTCAAGCAGGCCGGTTCCCTCAAGGAATAAAATAGGGGATGAAAGTTTGTATGAAACTTTGTCAATTTTAAACCGATCGGGCTGAAATTTGGCATGCAGGTAGATGTTATAACGTAGGCTTCGCTAAAAAGTATTTTGGTCAATTCTACCCCCAAGGGAATAAAATAGGGTAATATAGGTAAAATAGGTAAGGTAGGTAAAGTAAAGCCGTAAAAACTAAGTATACTTCTTACTATACTTCGCGAGCGAAGCCGCGGGAAAAAGCTAGTTTATATATATACAGGGTATTAGGAGACCGCTTCCGAAAACGAAGACAGACAATAGTACTAATAAACGCGTTCGTTGACCCGAACATCAGCTGTTTTTTTAAAAATACGATATATTTAAATCAGGATCGTTTTTTTTCCGTCCATCATCAAAGGTGTCAATAGTACTATTTTCTGTCTTCGTTTTCGGAAGCGGTCTCCTAATACCATGTATATATATATATTATATATTACCATTTATTCTTTGACTACTAAATCAAAATATATTCCATATTTTATGACCGCGCGCGTGTGTTTATAAAAGACTAATTAAGCCGAATTTAAACAGTTTAACAGAAGATGGCGAGTCTTACAGTCGTATCTGTTTATTTATTGTTCCATTCTTTTACTAATACATATGCGGATAACAGTTTGAATAAAGTTTTATTCAACGGTGATTATGAATTTATCGATCTAACATATCCATTTGATAACCAAACTATTTATTGGCCGGATAGTAAGGAATTTGAATTTACAAAAAAAATTGAAAGCTTTCAGCGTGATGGATCATGGTAAGCTACTTGGAAAGTTTTGTATATATTATTCTTGTGATTTCCTATGAAGTACAGATATATTAATAATCCTATTTTCTAAAAGAAAATGGGCAAAGAGCAGATATTATCTTTTAAATTGACTGTTGCCGTACAAAAAATGCTAAGAATGTTTTTTGTTTTTAATCTTACAAAAGCCGCCTATACGCCTTTGTCTTAACTTTAGGTTTTTAAATTTTTTTCTGATCTGTTTAATTAACTAATGTTAATTATAACGCTTGCTAATTTATACTAATTATTATATTAAACATAACAATTTTTTGTATTTAGATCTGCCAAGGTTTTGGTGTTCTACAGCGTAATAATAATTTTGTCTTTACAATGATGTTAAAAAATAATATAAAAAGTCAATTAAATATCTATTTCTAGCTTTAGAAATAGTAAAATATCATTGAACATACATGTAATTAAGTTTAAACAAACATGCACAATGACAAGGAGGGTTTCTATAATTAGTACAAGTAAGACGTACTCAGAATTTTTTTGAACAATTTTTGAATTTCCTAATTGCTTTTTTTACTAATAACGAAGAAAAAATAGTTGGCGAGTTCCCGAAACCTTAACTATATGCCCCACGATCCTGTCATACGTTCAAACAAAGGCAGTTTGATAAGGTACTTGTTGGTAATAAATAATTTACCCTGTTTACTGGTTACGTCATTATGATATAATGGTACTTATATCCATTATCTAATTTGACCTCTTGGCCTATTTTAAATGGACTTTATTGACTTGACTTGCACGACAGTAATCAGTTTGTAAACAAATTAAAGAACTCGTTCCACACTAGATTTTAATTATATAAAATACTGGTCTGTATATGTAGTGAACCCACGTATGAGTCGATTCTCACCATCGCGGTTCTTAACATTAGAGGCATCCTTTGATTTCTTGTTCGGTCCTTGTAAACAAAATGTTACAGCCTATAGTAGAATATGCCCCACTTCTGCCACTGTGCCGTAGCCTTAAGCAGCTCTAGCTGTAGATTAGTAGACATCGCGTGGTAAATCAGCACATAAAATTGATACAACAAATTTAGTGGTGCCCGCATCGGGGATCAATTTTGGGTTGCCAGCGTACTATGCAACTTGAGGCAAACGCCCGGACATTGAGCTGCTACGGCCGACCATGTGGTAAATTAGAGTTTCATTAATATATATATGTGAGTATGCGAGTTTTACAAATAAAACTACCATGTTATGAAAAAATAAAATTAAAAAAAGCACAACGAAAATGGTTAAAATCTGGGGTTGTTCTTCAGCCCACTTGGTCTCTGTTGAATCTGAATGCTATCGCACCTACTGAAACGGCTCAATCTTAATAATCGTTGTAAAAAGTGCCTATTAATTTATATTTTTGTCTAAACAGTTAGAGAGGAAATGGTTTTTTTGTTCTAGGTACGCCTCGAATGAATTTACCGCTGGCGAACATGGCGGTACCCATATTGATGCTCCATACCATTTTTCAGCAATTGGCCAGCATGTTGGCCAGATACCTCTAGAGAAGCTTATAGTACCACGTACGTCATATACAATTCTTATGAATTAAAACATGACACATGTATGCCGATTCACAAAATCATCTGTAGGAAAAAGGTGAGATGGGTATTGATAGCCACCGAACACGAATTCAACGAGAACCATATCTTTGAAAACACCTATTATTAATACCTAATATTTTGTAGCAAAAATATCATAAATTTTACGTTAAAATAAATAGTCTTTTCTCGTTAATAAGTTCTCACGTTTTTAATTTCTTTTCATTCTTTAACTGAGGTGGATTTAGAAATGAGCAAATGGACAATCACCGCGTATAAGTTGTTAAGTAGCACAGAAATTTATATATATTATCAATAGGTGAGCCTATCACCATACGATTTTCATAGATTTCGGCAACTTATTTTTTCATTTATTTTGGAAAAAACGTTCATTTTTACAATATTATTACTACATATAAACAAAAATCATATAAAATACAGACATTAATCTCCTAATGTGTTAAAAATGCCATATGTCTGTGTGCACGAAAAAGTATGGTTCAAATTATAAGTGGAACAATAGCGATATATATTTTTTTTATTGTTAAATCGCATCCACAGACCCGTGTCCGTGCTCTTCCAATGCACTTTATTTGTTCACTCTGGATTTATTAATAGAGGTCCACCTATACAGTTACTATTTTTCTTTTTTTACATATATATAATGCCTGAATTTGGAGATGGCCGGAGAACTCCGGTTCACGCGTCGCAAACGCCCCGCTGCATTGCTATTAGCTTCTCCGCGACCGCTGTGTCCCTGCTTCTCATTGCCATTTTTAAGTTGTAATCCATTATTCTCTCCCTTGATGCGGTCATTGCCCTTGTCATTGCCACCAGTCTTCCTGTGGCGTCGTCACAGTCATGTGCGTAATAGACACAGCCGACGGTGTGTCGGGATATCGCCATTACAGCATAAATACTACAGAGATATATATTTAGAAAAGTCTTCTTCATTGTATTCTTATTTCCGGAAGGTCTTGTCTGATCTGCTCTAGCGGATGTTTTGATAAGCTGCTTCAACATTGATTTGTCATCGACCTCCGCCTATCTCAGGATACAGTGAATACGTTTATCATTTTCAAAGAGGACAGAATACTTTCCTCCCTTTGAAGTGTCTAACCGTTGACTATTACTTTTTGTATAGGCCGGCGAACAGTTTCTTCGTAGACATTAACACCCTAGGTAAAGAAATGACATAAATCAATTCGGACAATCCCTATGCTTTACAGAAAACTACGCGCAATATAAAATATTACCACAACTACGGCATATGCTCAGAAATTATTAAAAAAGAAAGCAGCATTAACTCATTCAAAATCCATATGTACGAGTACATTGTGAATAACCTCAAAAAGATAAACAGCGAAGAAACAGACATTTAGCATTCAACTTAAACAATTTTACAGCGTAAACTTAAATCTCTTATTATTCGAATCACTCCAAATAATGGGAATCAAACTAAATTCTCCATTCGACTCTTATTACATAATAAAAAAACTACGGCATACGAGTATGTAAAGGAATTCGAAGAATACTTTCTAAAGTGTACAATAATGTAAAAGTTGTTGTAGACACCAGAAACTCGTAACTGAAGCTGTTTTTTAAACAATTTTGGTTACAGCATATTTGGAATTGAATATAGAACTAAGTATAAAGTGTAACTTTACATAAATTAGATATTAATTGGTAACTTTTTTCGTATCAATTTACAAAGTAAAAATCGACATTAATAGAATGTTTTACTTTTAGTTATAATTGTGGATTTAGTTTCTAAAGTCAATGACGATGCCAATTTCGTCCTCTACAAGCATCACTTGGACTACATGTTGAACAACATGGGAAAATCATGCCTAATTGTTTTTAAGTTTGGATGGAGCAAATTCTCTTCAGACAAGAAGAAATATTTAGGAATAAATAATGGACGGCTTAATTTTCCAAGTAAGATACTAAATATCAGTTTTACCTTAATCTATATATATAAAAGAGAATGTGTGTGTATGGTCCATATAGGCTCTGAAACGGCTGGACCGATTTCAATAAAACTTCCAGGATCTTCAGATTGACCTGGCGAGTAATCCTGGAAAGTTTACTCCTTTAAGAGCACTTCTCGTTATGAACTGTCAAACAAGCCATACGTCGTACTTTTATTTCCAACATTAACATAAGCCCGATTTGTTTTTGTATAAATGATAAGAATGATATTGTATTTACTGATATGTACATGGGTGTAGGTAATGATCTTCACCAGAAAACCAAACCAAAATAAAACACCAAATAAAATAAAGCAAAATCAAGCCTAGGCTTCGTACGCTAGTATTAATATAAAATAAACCAAAGAGTGCTCTGGCTACGTATTGAGTGACTTAGCGCAAAAGATCCTAATAAGCAATTTTGGCTTAAGTTGATTCTCTAGGTATATAAAGCAAGAGCCCGCGACGATCATACCTTTTTAATTTTCTGAAACCTTCTGTTTCTCTATGTATGCCTTTGTCTATGATCACCGACAATGAAGTTTGTATCATAATGGCTATGAATGTTAACGGGTAGCAGAGATGTATAAAACTGCACCTCATCTTTGTCGCGGGCTCAGATGGTCTAATCTAATAAAGCGAAGCGTCAATAGCCTATTGGATTAGGGTACGGTCTGCGAATCTTAAGGTTGTGGGTTCGAATCCACCATTAGACTATTGGCGTGAACATTCTCCTAGCACAGGCTTCGTTGGAATGATTAACAAGAATGTTAGTAAATGTTATTTATGAAAAAAAAAATATTGCTAGCTTTCTTTTTTTTTAAAGAAAATACTATTGCGGCTGGTATTACTGCGAGAAGCGTTGGTGTAAGGTAAGAGGCAGGTTGGAAGGCGCTGGTCTCCTTCTGCGAGTCAGTAATGACCCAGAAGGAGACCGCAGAACGGGATCGGGAGAGGGCCGATCCCGTTCGGAGGAGTGCAGGCGGGCCGGTGGCAGACCGGCCCGCAGCCCTGTAGTTCTGGGCTCTCAAGAATAAGACTACGATATCCCCTGCCTGTCGTACAAGACGACTAAAAGGGGCATCGGGTTCACTAGGCGACAAGAGTGGGGGCCTGAGTCGTCCACCAAAGTGGACCTGGGAAGAAGGCGACATCGGCTGGCCCGTGTCGCCTTGCGCTGCGACAGGGGAGGGAGTAACCTCCCCGGGACGTGCCTCCTTGAGCACAGTGCAGAGGGGCTCCGGTGCGTTCCACTGGAGATCCCGGAGCCCCTCGTCATGCACCGAGGAAAGGGCCACCGGGGAGGTTTTAGTGGGTAAGAACCCACATAACCACCGCCTTCCCCAGAAGGCGGGGTATCTTTCTGAAGATTTCCTCCCCGTGAACAAAAAAAAAAAAAAAAAAGGTAAGAGGCAGGTAGAATTTACACTTAAGCAACGGTTCTACAGTTATGTTGTACGGGAAAAATGCAAGTGACGATTTAATTTATTCGTAAACACTAATTTATTTTTAAGATGGGGTTGTAGGTGGCAACACTTGCGATCCGCTTGTAGAAATTTAAAATAGGCTCTTAGAGGCACTTAGCTACAAATATTTGTCGTAATAATGCCAAAATTGCCTTGAAACATAACTTATTGATTTTTAACAATTTCAGGTCTCAGTCCCGAAGTGGCTGAATGGATAACTTCGTCCTATAAGAATGTCATTGGTATAGGCGTTGACGTAGCCTCTGTCGATCCCGGCTCGAGCACAGATTTCGCTGTGCACAAAATACTTTCGAGAGCAGGCCTATACAATATAGAGAACGTGTACTTTGATCGACAAATACCAGGTAATTTAATGAGTAAATTAACCTCTTTTTTTATAAAATAATATAATATAGAAACGTGTGCATTGGGATCACTTAGTCTTCAGTGATCCCGTCGGTTGTGCACGTCTTTTACTAAAGGGATTGCAGGTGCAAGTGCAAGGCAAACGATAGTGCCGTAGCAGAAGCCAAGAAGCTGCAGCTCTATATCATATAGTGACTACTGAGTTTTTCGTAAGAATGGTTATTACGTTGGAGGAAAAAGAAATCCATTAATTTTTGGTAGATGTTTATTATCAATAGTATCAATCAAAATAATTTCATATTTATGCTCATTGGCAAGGTGACATTTCATACAAAAAAAATGTTTGCAGTTTTTTTGGACCATTCATTTGTGTATTATAATTTTTCTTTGATAAAGGCGAAAATACAAATCAGACGGCAGAAATCGTGAATAGGGTTTCGAAACTGTAACAGCTAATTACGTGAAATTTTGGTTTATTCGATTTAGTTTGTATATTTTTGATTCTAAAGATCCACCTCGCACAGGCCGACTCGTCGTTGACAAAAATAATCGAAGTTGACCAGCATGGCCCAGACGGTAAAGACCGACTATTAAACAGTTTTGAACCATTTGCACAAAGCTGGATTCAATAAGAAGGTTGATGTTGGCTGCTACACCAATTAACACCAAAAACACGATAGATCGAATTTTCATCTGTGAAGCCTCGGCCAAACAAAATAAAATCGAGCTATTTCTTTAAAGGATAATAATAGACGATGAAGCCGGCGAAACGATTACCATTTTTTTCGCCCATTTCAAAACTTCCTGAGTTATATAAAATTAGCATCAAGATACGATAGTGAAAATCTATAACTAATTTTTCGCCAACAACAATCAAGACTTCTATAAGCGAGGCATTATGTACCGTCTCTGAAAATACCAGCAAATTATAGACCAAAACAATGCATATTTGGCTCAAATCAGACAATCTGAAATATGTTAAATCAAATTCATTTCACGCAAAAATGGATTTCTTTTTCCCCAACCTATATATATAATATATATGAGGTTACGCCTTTTTAAACCAGACGGGGTTGCGATAGTATTTGGTCGCAAATGTTTCAAATGCGAGCTTATTGTCATATACTAGACATAGTTTTTAGCAAGTATTTATTAATTGTTCTGTCCGTATGAATCCCAAAACAGTATTTTAAAATCTGATAACATTACCAAGTCTTCCAAATTCATATGTATGAAATAAAATAATTATTTTATTATAGATTATGGTTGCACAGCGTTAGTGATGCCCATGAAGATTGCCCTGGGAACGGGAGCACCGTTACGTTTAGTAGCTATATGTCCGAAACAGGCGCCAAAACATTTTTAATATAAAAAGTGAATAAATTATGAAAAAAAAGAATAATTTTTACTTTTATTTAATCATTTTGCTTAGAAATGATTCCCTTTTTATAATCTCCAGTACCGGTTATGGGGTTACAGCTTTTTTTCCCGCCCGGAGTCTCTCGCCTGCTAACAGGGCCGCCAAGGACGGCGAGCCTTATGATTCCGTGATTGCAGAACATCTTAGGGTTTCAGTCGGTGCAAGTTCAACATAACCCGCTCTCCCCCCGGAGGGCGCATCCGCGTTTTCCAAGGTATAAAAAACACTTGGGTTCCGGGATATACCAAGGAACTCCCTAAAACTCGTACAAGCATGTTTGTTCATAGAGTTGATGGTTTTGGCAGAATAAGACGAGATACCGATACCGAGATGCTTTAACCAATTTATTAGACATTCTAGAACTAAAATAAAAATAAAATTTGCTTAAAGATATTTATTTTAGAATGGAACATATGATAAAATAGAACAATAACAAAAAAGTCTCAAATATCTACGAGAAACAATAAAACAAATAAGAATCTTCTTTCATAATGATTATAGCTTAAATTAACTCCAGTTAACTACTAAATTGAGAGTTATGATAGTAAAGTAGTCCTTATTGAATAGAAGACAAAAAAATTTCATTTTCAATAAGGGACTTATAAACCAAATCGCCATTTTCATTCCGTAACACCACAGACGGTTTTCCATTTTCGTAATCAATAACTTGGGCATGGAATGGCCCTTTATCTAGGAATGTATTTTTAAATATCTCTGTAAGGACACTCATATCTATTTTTGGATTTATTTCTATATCTTTTAAACTAGCCGACAAAGTCAAAGGCGGTAATTTTGTAAATTCTTTGTCGATTTCCCTTACAAGAGACATTGAGATAACCTCAATGTTGCCATAGTCGACATATCGAACTTTAATTGTATTAGTGTCCTCGCTATATTGAAGAATTGAGGCTCTATACCATCGGCCATCATCTTCGTAGAGAGCAACGCAAGCTTTGTTTTCAAATATGCCATCTAGCTCTGGCATCCCAGATGCCGTCTCTTGTAATTTATCAAACATTTTCTCGTATTTAAGTTGCACTTTCTCATCGCTATGTAAGACGTACAGCTCTAACAAGTTGAAATCATTTATGACTGTGATGTTACAAATAAAATTTTCATCTTCATTCTTTGTATATGTTAAATATTTACCGTTAAACGATTTTTTTTCAATGTCTTCTTGTATTAATGTATTCCAATTTTTCCCTTCTAACGCTTCCATACAATAGGAATCGTGGGACGATGAAACGTCTGCATCATGGTCTTCAACTATGTAATCTGGCCCCGAGTCCGATTCCGTTACAGTTGAATGTACTTCATCCTGTGTACTATTGATTGGAGCAAACTTTCTAATCACTGCTTTGGAACCATCACTGTACTTGGCCATTTCGAATTCGACCAAGTGATCATTGATCCACAGTTTATCGTACTTCAATTCTATGGGATGTATCTCATCTATGGGATCTCCAGTCACCCTAACAAAGCAATTTTTCTCAACAATAGATTTGTGCATATAGTCCAATGTTTGTCTATCCCAGTAATTTTCAACAGGCTGAATACGAGCTAATACACATTTAGTGGCCTGTGTTGGAATTTGATAGAGGGCAATGCTTTTTCTAAGATTAGCGAAACTGCAACTTTCCTCATTGCCATAATCAATATAGTGCACTATGCAAGTAGATGTTTCTTTATTGACTTCTAAAATGCGTCCTCTATAAAATTTGTTGTCCAGGTAATACAGAGCAATGCACGGTTCACCAACCGACCATGAGGCATATTTTGCTTTAGGGTCAGGATTTTTAAAACGAACGTCCAAAGCCTTCCGAATCAAGTCTAAAGTGTCTTGTTGCGATACATCATGTAGATAAATAATGCCATCATTGTCCACATACCTGTAAATATATTTAATACCTTTAAACAAGCAGTTTTATATATTTGTATATGATTGGAATGTCGGAATGGCTCCATGATGATTTTCAAGAAATTTTGTATGCAGGTTTTGGGGCGATAAATCGATCTAGCTTTCACGTCCTTTACTAGGATATGGGACGTAAAGAATTATTCGGACCGTGACGCGCAAAGTCTGCCGTGCATTGTAGCTTCCTTGATTGTAACGCATCTGAAAAATAACAACCTACCCCCACCTAGTTCTAAAACCTATTGTGCATGGTATTAAGCGAAAAACAGTAGTGGAATACCATTAACAAGATCATGATAGATGGAACTTGGATGCTGTCATGATCAAATCGTCGATTAAATAGATAAATGACATTTTTCAAAATTTTGGCAAAATTAGATTATTACTAAAAAGAGCCTACTGTTTTTTTTATGACGAACTACACAGATTGGCCAGAGAAGCTGGCCTTGACTGCTTCACCGGACTGAGAGGATGCATAGCTCTCAGGTCGCTTAGCCTGAACCTCTATCGCTAGTAACTCAAGGGCTTCCGTGCGCGAAGACCGGATAGCCTACTGTTGACAATATTTTTATATAAGATATATGGATATAAGACACTTTAAGAAATTAAATTTGAAGCTCACTAGATGTTACAAGAAAGTGTCTTTTATCCATACAAAATATTGTTAACAGTAGGTTCTTTTTAATAATGATCTAATTTTAAAATTTTGAAAAATGTAATATTTCTATTTAATCGACGAAATGTGAAATCCTCAATCAATGTCGTAAAATGCTCTAAAGGATGCAGTATTACCATTTGGAAAACCAAAACCAATGGAAAAGAACGATTGGAGCAATTCTCCGTTGTAAACTTATATAGAATTAAATGTCAAAAAATGAAATATTAGGGTGTACACTTTGTACAATAAGTAACAAGTCAATTACTGGCGTGCAAAGCTTCAAGTTCACATAAATACAACTACTTACGTTGGTACACCGGTGAATTCTCTGCTTTGCAATGGTTCTGGTGGAATCCAATTAGATATAAACACTGTTTCATGTTTATTTTTCTCGTTTTCTTTATAATTTATTTGACATTCCACTGAAGGGGATGACTTGGAGCTCTCCGACTCCGATTCAATAGTCATTGGCTTTATAGGCATTGGTTCTAATTGTAACCATTCTTCGACGGAGCCAGTAACGTTAAGGAACGACAAAGTGTTTTCTTTTCTCCGTCAGCCTCATTAGTGGGAGTATTAATCTGAAAATAAATAATACGCAAAAAAATAGACAAATAGATTTAGAGCTTCAACTATTGTTTTAAAAAATAATGCTAGCAATATTTTTTTACAGAAGCACCTATGCTAACGAAATCATATAGGACCCAATTGAAACCAAATTCCTTTTCAACAAAAGAAAAAAATCGAAATCAATATATATAAAAGAGAAAGTGTGTGGGTATGTTCCGTATAGGCTCCGAAACAGCTGGACCCACTTCAATGAATCTTTCAGAGAATCTTCAGATTGACTTGACATGTAATTGTGTAAAGTTTGGTGACGATCTGAGCACTCCTCTTGTTGAATTGTCAAATACAACTTTTATTTACTATGATGATATTCTATTGTTTCATAACCCAAATTTGTATTGACACATGCGTTGTGTATATTCATATCATTATGAACCATACTGAAGTATAATAAATCCCTAAATGATATTGTATTTACTGATATGTACATGGGTGTAGGTAATGATCTTCACCCGCTCGAGAGAATAGAAGAAAATGAATACGGAGAGAAATTAATAATTTAATATACTGTGAGAATTAAATTATGAAAATATTTAATGATGTAAGTTTATTGTATAAATAATGGCGCAGCGAGTGCACATAAAAAATAAATTGTCAAATTGAAACCTTCTTATCTGATGTCGGTTGGAAATACAAAATTACCTGCAGGGTTCTATCTGGTATTCCTAGTCCTTGCTCGATAATTTTTTTATTAAGGCACCTCCATTCTGATACATTCGGCTCCAGAGCAGTGCCTTGAGTTGTGTGATACACCCACATTTCCACTGGCATACTCATGTCCTTAAAGTCACCTATTTTCGTAATAAAAACTCTCTTGTATGCATCCAGCAGATCTTTCAAATACTCTTTAGTAATAGAGGGCCACTCGTCCCCGTCTGCGGGCATCACGCCGCATAGGTGGCATTTCATAGCAGCATAGCCTATAGCCGCGAAAGTCTCTGTTAGTTCTCTTAAATCTGACACTAGAACTGTTTCGATACAGGCAAGGTCTAAATAGAAAACCTTGGCGTAATTCCCTTCAAGGTTGAGGATGGTAGCCCGGCGCCATGTTTGCGACTCTTGGCATATTGTGCAACATTTGTCACCTATCTTCCAATTGTCCTTGCTTTGAATCTTCTTCGTGGAATAAAACTTTTGGATGTTTTCAAACAAACTGCTAAATGTCTTTTGTTGGTGAACGAGAGATACATAAATTAGGGATGGAGATTGATAGCATAGAATTTTCGCTTCCAGTCTCAAGGGGCCTTTGTCCTTTGCTTGTAGATAATTATCCTCCTTATCATTCCTCTCAGGCAACTTCTCCTTTTTCAAAATTTTAATTTTCGTACTCTTGGATCTATCGGGAGATTTCACTTTCTCAAGAGGCGATATGTTTGTTACGACATGTTCTTCTAAATCATCGATATGTTTGTTATACGTGAACATACTGTAAAAGTTAAAAAATAGAAGCTATGCTTTAGATAAGTCTTTAAGAGATAAAGTTTCAATACTTAAAGACGATTCAATACAAATTGCCGGCGTCAGTCTTGAAGTACGACGTGGGAGCCTTCAAGAGTACAGTGGATAGGCGCTTACTAAAGTAACGTGTACCATATCACAACTTAACATCAGATGGAATCGTGGTGAAGCGCTAGTTTATACCCCATAAAAAGTAAATATCTTCAGACTCGTATTACATATGATATACTCTATGCACGTGACGATCCGGACGACGCAACTACCATTGCACAGGCTTGATCTTCACAAATCTATAAAGCGTCCATTCGCGACCGTCGGAGGTTCGGAATGAGGATCAGAATTAAGCGTAACATAGTAACCGTCCAAGCCCAGGTTACCCCTCACTGGGGGGAACCTTGTATCGAGTTACTAGCGATAGAGGTTCAGGCTAAGCAACCTAAGAGCTGTGCCACCTCTCAATCCGGTGTAGCAGTCAAGGTCAGCTTCTCTGGCCAATCTGTGTAGTTCGTCATAAAAAAACTATGCACGTATTTTTAAATTATCATTATACAAAAACTATATATTTATAATCATTTGAGACGTACGGACTGGAACTATGGCATATGCTATTAAGGCGGCCTTTGTTTAAAGGCTTATTGATAAAAATAATTGCTAAATAAATAAAAACTATTGGGAAGGGAACCATTCTCATCCCCAAACTTGAGACATAGCCTATCAAACCACAGTTACAAACCCAACAGTAACGGCGAATTTGCATTTGACCATTTGGCATTAAGGCTGCCTTTGTTTAAAGGCTTGTTGACAATAAGGATAAATAAATAAAAACTATTGGGAAAGGAACCATTCTCATCCCTAAACTTATCATACAGTCAGTTAGATACAGCCATATCACACCAGAGTTACAAACCCAATAGTAACGGCGAATTTGCACTTGACCATTTCCGTGTTGATGCATACGACCTTCTCATGTTCCGTCTTGTCATACAATGTGACTGCTAGCGACCGGTTACGGTTATCGTTGACGTGGAGCTCCAGCAGTCGGTCGCGGAACGTTTGCAGCAACACAACGGAAGTAGGGCTCCAAATCTTGTTAAGTGGCGTCACGCCTGCCAAATGGCATTCTGTTGCCTGCAAAAATAAGATAGTAAAGGTTTAACGAGTATCGCTACTACATATATATATTGCACTGAAAAATATATAATTAAATAATTGTAAATGACAAGAGAAATCATTATAAGACTGTAATTGTATTTAGTCAGGTCAAGTAATAAATAGTTATTGGCAGTACCAGATAAACTATATATAATAAAAATTAAAATATTGTCAATTTAATCATATATACATAAAATAATAAATAAATAAATAATTTATAAGCAAAATACCACTGGCTCATCGCGAGGTCTTTCAAATTATGCAACTAACTGACTTGAAATTTAGCATAAAATTGCGAGAACAGATTTTTCGCAAAACATATCAAACGTACTCATCAACGTTTTATTTTCAGTGTTTCAGTCTCTATAAATAGTTCTACGAGCGCGAAGAGGGGGCGCGGTTTGCCAGTAAAAAAATATACTTATGTATGGATGCCTATTAAAATTGTATTAAGCACTTGTGTATCTCATGCGTACACCGACTCAAAGCAAATTAGATTGCTCCGGATTATGTGACTTCGCAGCTTCACAGTAATTTACGTAAAAGGCTGTACGAAATGCGATGAGAGTGCGTGTGATTGTGGGCAGGATTGCAGGGGATCGACAACATGTGCTCTGGTCATGCTCACTGTATGATGATTTGCACTCTAGGCTACTAAATGGTCTGACACGTATGTGTCCGCGTCCGGTCTACCACCGCGACTGGTCTCCTCGGAGGGCAATTTCCTCAATTTCAGAATTGGTTACGCTTGGCACAAAAGAAGTACCCGCTAAAAAAGTCGTCTGGCGCCGTCGAGCGAGCCGTTGTGATATATCGATGAGACCCTTAAGGGGAAGAGCCCCGAATGGTGGAGAAAGGCCTTGACAAAGAACTTGTAGGGAGTCAGTCAAGAAGGTGCGGGTGGGGCCATACGGCCAGACCACGCGTTTTGGCCCATATAACCGCGAGGCTGGGGGTGCCATGGGAGATGGTGGGTAGGGTTGTGTATCTCATGGTGTACTAACGAGCGCCTGTTGCGTGGTGAAGTTCGTGTTGATGTGACGCAGCGCGCTCCAATGTGCCAGCACACTAGCGCCGCAATCTGGCAGCAACAAACGCACGCGGCTCCGCCCCGGCAGCTCCGTGACAACGGCGCGGGCCCACGCTGCCCGGCCCTCGCTTGTGTTAGCGCTCGGCACGTCATACTTTTCCAAATTCACTACGCATACCATATCTGTAAAATGAAATTTAAGAATGCCATAGATGAATTGCGTGCTCTTTGAGAGGGCTATGCCCAGTAGTAGACTGTTGCAGGCTGATGATGACGATGAATGCAATCTGTCATTCTAAAAAGGTACGCCATCCATCAATGATGCATTTTTGAACACACACATATATACACAGACAAAATAAATATACACAGACGCGATCATAGCGTGTGTGACACACGAACACATAGATTCTCAAATATAACAATTTCAAAGTTATTTTATTCTAAGGAAAAAATATATAAATTGGAGTGTGGGCGTTAATATTAATGTTGCTATTATTGTACACTAGAATTGTACTGTATGAAACTTTGTTAAGCTTTTTATTTTTAATATATAGAATAAGCGATAAGCGAGCCAGTGATTACAAACCTGATGTTAAGTGACAATCATCACTCGGGACATAAGTTACTATGGGGTCTTGTGGACGTTCTTGGAGACGGTGATCATTTAACATCAGGTGAGCCAAAAGGTCGTTTGCCTACCTTTAATAAAAATGAAATTGTACCGGTCACACTAATCTAACATGTCACCGCTAACAGCTGTTTCCAAAAGTCGTAAATATAACATAATTTAAAATAGACTCCAATAATAACAGCATTAATTAGTTATTTGAACTCATTAAAAAATTGTACAATCTAACATCTCTTATATCAAGTCATATTTTTAGATTTCTTGGGTGGCTATCTACTAACATGGCCTGCTCAATCCGACTATTGCAATCTACTTAAGATGTTAGTAAAAAATATATTTACCAATCTCAGGCAAATAAATATTGCCCTTATTGATACTTAAACTGTAATTTTGATCCAACTCTTGGCATAGTTTCTCATAAACAACTTGTAGATGGTGCTGAAATACATTAAAACAAATTATACATATCTTGTTGAAGGCTTAAATTTAAAAATTAAAATAAAGGTCTAACAATTTATAACATGATCCCGTGGAAATATATTATTTGTAACAACAATTTTATAGTCCCACACACATGTTATTTCTAAGTGTGTCCCTAATTCTTGTTCAATAGAACAAAATTATGAGGATATAAAAACTAACACTGAACAGTTAGTGTAGTTGTTGTAATTCCGGCGCCATAGTCCTGGGCTTATAGAATAAGGTTATGGTATCCCCTGCTTGTTGTAAAAGGTGACTAAAAGGGGCCTAGGGTTCATGGGCAACAAGGGTCGGTGACGGCTTCTTTGTCGTCCGCTGCAGTGGAAGAAGGCGATACTGGTGGTCCCGTGTCGTATTAGCACGTCATGGAGGAGGGAGTAACCTCCCCCGGAATGTGGTTCAGAGTGCACAGTGCAGAGGGGCTCCGGTGCGTTCCACTAGAGATCCCAGGGCTCCTTACGTGTAGGGAAGAGGGTTTAGTGTGTAAGAGCCTCACATAAGCCTTCTGGGGTGAAAGCTGGGTATCTTGTTGAAGATTTCCCCGTGTTAGCAAAGTTAAGATTCTGAACCGCCATTGTCCCCTGGGCAGGCAGATGGAACAGATTCTCCCGGCCCTCAGAGCCCCTAAGAGGCGGATTCGTGGGAAGTCCGTCGTCCTTGTCACAGAGGCCGTGAATGTAGTCATGTTACAGTTTCAATTTGCTAACAAATATTTTTGAAAAGTTTCAATCAGGTGTGTTCAGATTTATATACGTTCTGTAACAGCGGATACGCAGATCAGTGATATAACGTTTCAAGGTATAATAGAAATAAAAATCGCTACAATAAGCGACCTAAGAGCTTTAGTTATCTCTCAATACGATAAAGCAGTCAAAATTTATAAAACAAATTGGAATTATAACAAAATAAAACATAGTTAATCACTTACCTTCCTAACATAAAAATGATCCGGGCTCACAATATGTGTTATGTAGACCTCTTCCGATGTCTTGGGCTTGAAGTCACTGTTACTTATGAACAACTTTGGTTTATTTGCGGCAGTTATAATTTTGCGATACTATAGAGGAAAAATTTTGATGAGATTTTGAAATGCATAAGAATGTAATTTTGTTTGACGCTTGATAATTTAAGTACTTATCTAACTTAATAAACTTAACTTTCATAAATTGTCACTGATAATGTAGTTATGCACCTGTTGGCTAATTTATCGGTTGTGTCGACTTGTTTTATATTTTCCTACGTAACTATGTGACTTAATTAACTGTTATACTATTATAAATATAATTAATAAATTTGATTTGATTGTAAGGTGTAAGATGTTATAGAAACGAGATGTAACATGATGATCTCACATCTGGAATGTGTGACAAGTGGACCTTGAAAGAGTGTTTGACCTATAAAAATATGTTGCGGTATTCAGGGGCAAAAAATTGAGTAGAAACCTCTCTTGTATCCTGCCAACTCTCTAACCAACCAAGAAATTACCTTGAAATTATGGTAAAATTTAGCCCATTGGTAGCTGAGTGTCCAGGAGGTCGCCTCAAGTTGCATTCCCATTACGGTGAAATGGCGGAATCGAACCCACGACCTTACGATTCGCAGGCCGTACTCTAAACCATTAGGCTATTGACGCTTATTATAATTTGGTTTTGAGGTTTAATTAAATATGTATTGGAGTAGTTATATGAGTAGATCGTTGTTTTGCTCACCGGTATTTTAGGGTTTGGAAGACGAGCTCGACCGTGGAACACTAGTGCCTGTGCCAGGTTCACTCCGCCTTCGAATGTTGTTAGATCGCACTCGACGCTCAAGTTCCAATTGGAAGTAGTGCGAATTTGGTGGATATACATCACTGCTTGCTTACTGTCACAAATCAAAATTTCTGGTTAATTTCAAGATTTTTTTTTAATGACGAACTACACAGATTGGCCAGAGAAGCCAATTTGTGTAGTTCGTCGATTGCTTCACCGGATTAAGAGGTGGCATAGCTCTTAGATGGCTTAGCCTGAACCTCTATTGCTAGTAACTCGACACAAGGGTCCCCCCGGTGATTTGTTTTATAATTGTTTGTTGGACCAATGATGAATCCCAACCTAGGTCCTTACATCCTCCATCTACAAACTGTTAAGGACTGTTAAGGGGTTAAGGACCTACATTCCTTTTGTTGGCATAGACCTTGGTGTATAATATTGGTACAAAGTTGAAGCTCTAACAAAAACGTTGGCCAATCTGTGTAGTTCGTCATTAAAAAAAATATCTTTAAAAGCCTTTCACTTTCCTTAATTAACTTTTTAATAACTATTTTATGTTGCTAATATAAACAAAAACCTTTTGAATTAATTTCAAAGTGGACATATTGAGGTTCATCACTTACTTATTTGTAATATTTTGCATGAGAATGGCGTCATCACTGGTCCAGGAGCCGGCCAGAGGCATGCAGTTGAACAGCGAGCAGTTAATTGCCAAGGGGAATAGCGACTGTGCTCTTGCCGGCGGTAATAAACGCAACCTGGTTAATGAAGTATTAAAAATTAATCATACAGAATTAAAGATTTGTGTCCAGTACACACAAAATACACACATACTTTTTTTTTTTTTATGCGAAGTACATCCTTAGCTAAGGACATTGAACAATGAAAAAAAAAATCTGTGTAATAAATAAGAAAGTGTGTGGGTTTGTCCATATAGGCTCTTCATTTCGTCATGATATGATAATTATTATAGGTTCTCATCACAGTCTGGTAAAAAGCATCAAGCTTTGTGATTGGCTATTTTTTGTTTTTTCCCCGGTGTCACAAAGACAGTAATGTTTATTTCTACCAAACCAATCTAAAAAAACCAACGTTACTTTATTCCCGTGTCTCGATCGGTACCCAGAGAGACTTAAAAACGAATTCTGTGCATCTAACAACTCTTGTTGAAGTATGTGTGAGCTATACAATGCTGATGAGAATGAGAATGAAGAAAGTGAGAAGAAAATGGGATAAGATTAACTTGAAATCTATCATGCATAATCTTCATGATTTCATTTAGACGTAAGACAATTTGAAGCGTCATTAGCCTAATGGTCTACGAATCGTAAGGTCTTACGTTCGAATCCACCATTCGACTATTGACGTGAACCATCTCCTAGCACAAGCCTAAGCTTAGTTGGAATGGTTAACATGAATATTAGTATTACTTTCTGAAAAATAAAGAAATATAACTAGCTTTCTTTTTTTGAAAAAAATATTTTTACTTGTCAATGGGAACAACTTCAGTACTTCCAAAGTCGATGCAAAACACATGGAATAGACATTTGTTGACGTCCTTTCTGTCGATGCTTATAACTTGGCACCGTTGCCACAGTTTGTCTGCTTTGTTGAATACCAAGTATAACTTTCCTAAAAACAAATATTAATATATACATACAAATACTTGTGAACAATTCATGAAATTACAGATAACATAAATACGGAATAAAGTATGTAACCGTAACACTTCATAAACCTTCCTCTCTCCAAGATCTAGGTTTGTAGGTATGTGGATGAAATTGTTAACAAGAATGTTCCTCCTCTTTGCGTCGTTTTCCTCAATGCTGAGGGTCGTGACCTCCACGAATTATGTGGCGGACGATCGCTTTCCACCTGTTGCAGTCTTTGGCGGTGTGAAATGCCTCGTGGACTTTCCTGTTGGTGTTGGTGCTAATTTGGTCTGTCCAACCCTACGGAGACAGACCATTGACAATTTGACACCCACTTCCCGGAGAATTGACGCATTTGTGCGGTGAGCTGTCCAAGATACTCGCAACATTCTCCTCCAGCACCACATCTCAAATGCGTCAATACGAGATCTATCTGCCTTCTATCATAAATGATGATGTAATATGAAGCCGAAAGTGCTTGGGATAATGGACTATGTAGACAACATATTTCACACAAGTGAAATCGCTACAAAGCCTCCTTTTAACCTAAGCGATGAAAATTGGGTAGTAGTTGTTACCCAATTTAGTTTCATTCACATCTTTGTCAATAAATTTCAAGATGTAAGTGAAAATCATACCTTCTGCTACATGACTGATGGAAGGCGTAGGCAACGATACAGCGTTTCGGAATTCTTTTATCAATTCCTCAACCTTGGCTATATATGATACTTGTTGTACAAAGAAATTGTGTGGTGTCACAATGTGTGATATATAAACTAACTCTTGTCCACCTGAAATCAAATAATAAATATTACATTATACATAATTAAGGGTAAAGTTATGTTTTTCTTAACACAATAGGGCTTGATAGGGGTCACCGGTCTTTCAAGTTATAATTAAGTTTAAATTAAGTTATACATCACAGAAATAATAAATTTTACATTTAGATATATCACGATACAATTGGCGGTCTTTTTAAAATTACAACATCATTACAGCTTAACCAATTCGATGCATTAATCTACACAAATCCTTAATAACAAAAAAAAAACAATATAATAACAGTTAACATAACATTTTTTTTTTCATTTCAATGAAACTTTCAGAGAATCTTCAGATTGACTAGTAATCCTGTACAGTTTGGTGACGATCAAAGCACTTCTCTTTTTGAACTGTGAAATAAGCCATACGTCGTACTTTTATTTCTGACATTAACTTGAGCCCGATATGTTTTTGAATAAATTATAAGTATGAAATTGTATTTACTGATATGTACATCCTACAGACTGTAGGTAATGATCTTCAGCCGCTCGAGAAGAGTGTTTTAAGTGGGTTTGTGATTATATCTTGATATTTGATTTTTAATCATGACTTGAGTGTGTTCTTTTGTGTCATTTAATAGTTTGCTTGTGTCTGTTCATTGGTAAACAAGTAAGTTCCCTCTGATTCAGAAATTAGTATGTTCAGTACTTTAATAAAAGATCAACTACCTGCACACAGTTGCTTCGGTTCTTGGTTTTCTTGATATGGCGATACATGATGGACTGGCTTATAAACATCATCATCTGTGAATGTTGGACATATCATAATTAAATCTCTTTTAGACACCAGTGAGTATAAAAATGGCCAAGCTCAAATGTAGTTTTTAGGTTACATAGTAATTTTTGATTTCCATTTTACAGCTACTTGCTAATTGGGTGCGGTAATCTTAAAATAGATTTTCACTAAACATCTGATTATGCCTCATTTATGCGTTCTACAGGTTCATGCCACCAGAGCAGAATTTTTCTCAATTCTTTTATTTTTATTTATTTATATATGAGGATTTTTTCTATTAGAAAATATCAATCTTAGTAGGATAACAGATTTATAAAAACAAAAGCCTTACTTATTATTTAATAAACATTGTCTCACAATTTTATACAGTATCCTAGCTTCTTCCATAGCTGGAGAAGTTAGGATACTGTTAAAAAACCCGACAATCCTGCGGCTAATCTTAAACTCAGCTCTCAGAGCTTAGTTCTTAACACATTCCACCAGTACGTGATGCACGTCCTCTGTATCTCCGCACTCCACGCAGTTTAGTGAAGATTGTTAAATGTGAAACTGTTAGATGGAATATGCCCAGAACAAAGCCATAATTTTTCCCTCTAACAATCACCAATATCAAGCAGTTTTCTGGGAACTATGCTGATAAGGAGGAGTTTGGTCTGTCAGACTGTTTCACCTTGTCGCTTACCCTGAATCTCTTAAAGGTAACCCGGCGCAAGGGCCTGGTTAGGGCGGTTACTATAACCTAGGGCCGAACCACGACTAGGACGTTGGCTTTAATGGGAAGACTATTAAAAAGTTCAAATAGCTAACAAGCTTTAAGTGTTGTTTCAATCATAAAGACTATAAGGACCAATTAAAAAAATTAATTACCTCTGTAATTGCCCGAGCTCTTGTAGGATGATTCACTGTTTTGAGAATTCAACGACGAAACTGAGGCGCTCTTGCTTCGGTAAGTTGGGGCCGCTTTATAAAATGTTTGAGATTTTTTCTTGTCCTTTTCAACTATAGGTTTCTTTTCTATCTGTTTTCTTACATCTAAACATAAAAATCATTTCGCTTAAATGTAAATAAAACAAATAGCTCTCATATTACATACAGTAATCCCCTCTATAACACGATACGCTTATAATGCGTTTTCATATTACGCGATTTCAATCCCACGTATAACATGAGTATTCCCTTATATAACTCGGGGATTTTCTTTGATTTTTACAGTTCATAACCGGAGCTCCTCACCATGTCCCGAGGATGGGCGACCGGGGAGTTTTTAGTAGGTAAAAACTCACATAACCTCGCCTTTCCCCAAAAAAGACGGTATATCTTGTTGAAGATTTCCTTCAAAAGAAGAAAAAGAAAGATATCTTCTGTTATAATTATGTATGTGTGGATTACAGAAAGTATATCATCTTTTACTTACCCTTGGGTAACTCAGGTGGGTATACTGGTGCCAAAGGAGGAGCAGGTATTTCAACAGTTGGATCAATTTCTGCAGTAGTAAGAAGTTTATATGTGCCACTTCTATCACCCTTTAAGCAAATATAATCACTTACAAGATTGCATAGTTCTTCATTGACAACAACACTGTAAAATTAAGATTATAATTACGCATGTGTACTCATTATGAAAAAACTGAAAACATAAATGAAATTATTCATATTATAATATTTATACAAAAAGCTGAGACATACACAAACACAAATTTACACACACACACCCACACACAAATATATACACTATTGTTAATGCTAATTATATTATAAGTATTTTTAAAATGGGAGACGACCCTGACTCCTGAAACACAGGTCCAATAGGACGTAGTTCAAGAGTCAGGGGCTTCATGTTTCATTGTTGAATAATTTTCTTTGGTGACCGATAAAGATTTATTATTGTTTTTTAGATTTTCTCTTCCTCGAAACCAGAGAGTTTTGGTTTTAATGAACCACATCCATTTTTTTTGTCTAACAAAATTGTCTGTCGAAAGAAGGAGTTACCTAATGCATTCACTTGCTTGGATATGATTAGTGTTGGCTGGCAGCACATGACACCCAGCGATTGTTATGCATAATAACTACTTCCAATGATATCTTAATTATTTACCTGAACCTTATTGTATCTTTAATTAATAATTAAGTTGATCGTCACATTAACTTGGCATTGTAAACAATAGTTTAACTTTATTATTAGTTCGTAATCTGACTTCTAATTAATTTTGTATAAAGATTGTGAGGACGCGCAGTTGTGACGGTATTCATTATAAATAATTCTTTGTACAACGTTACGCTGTCTCAATAAAGCGAGTGTATTAGTTGTTGGACTATTTTATTCTACGAGACCTACAAATTATAACATTAGCTATTGTTAAGGAATTTAGCAATTGCATTTTGAACGGGCTAAGTATGTATACCCTCTTGACTTGTGCGGGTATTTTGTTGTAAAGTGGTGCTGCTATAGTTTTTGGTTTGTTTGATATAATTGTTATAAATAATACCACCAATTCCTTAAAGTATCAAGACTAGAATTTAGACTGTATACTTTATATTGGAATGCCATAAATTGTATGCGAATCAAGTCTATTTAAATAAGGTGTTAGTAATAACTGTTATTAGAAATAATTGCTGTCAACATACTTTATATCATTCCTATTTTGCTGCAAATACCAAGGACTATTGACAACCTTCTTCGCATCATCTAGAAGCATTGACATGTTAGCCTGAAAATGTAGATTTATTTATTTATGATAAATATAATTTTTTTTTATGTGTGTAAACTAGTGCTTAACCATGATCCCACCTGGTGTTAAGTGGTGATATAGTTAATATAGTGAAACCCACACCATAAAATGAAAAGTTAATATGAGATGAACTGCAACAAGATGGTAGTTGGTGGAAAAAGCATAAACAAGCTGTAGAAAATGTTGTTGAAACTGTAAAATGAAATGATTAAAGCATCTAAATTACAGAACCCATCACTATAACAATGACTATATGGAATCTTATAAACACTACAAAAACTTGTCATTGGATGATAGACAAATGTTTCTGGATATGCTGTTTCTATTTGATTTGTGACTGTGCATTGACAGCACTGAATTAATGTCTACATTCATGCAGCTAAGAGCTCTGTTATCCCACACAAACAAAACAAATCTTTTCCATGTCCGCTTTTTCACAGTAATTATGCTAAAAATTCAATTGCCTGCAAATCACACTTTTTTTTTGATGATGAACTACACAGATTGGCCAGAGAAGCTGGCCTTGATTGCTTCACCGGATTGAGAGGTGGCATAGCTCTTAGGTCGCAGCCTGAACCTTTATTGCTAGTAACTCGACACAAGGGTCCCCCCGGTGAGGGGTAACCTCGGCTTGGACGGTTATGAAGTTTTTATAGAAAATCACACAGAAGTTACAACTGTTTCTCTAAAATTGATATTTTTATGGGTAGTAAAAAGCATTTTAAAATAAAAGTAGTTCAGTATTTATCTAACAAATAGATCATCTACTTTCAACTTATTCAATCAAAGTGTGATTTAAACACGTTTTTAATAATTAGTTTTATATAATGAAGTTCAATTTTAGCAGAATGATTAAGATAAGTGCTGTGGGACTTTGTAAACATAAATAAAATAAAGAGGCGTCACCAAAAGGATCCTCTTTATCACATTTCACATTGCCACCTTGATATACCTTCATCATGGTCATTAGCATCATCAGGTCATTCAGCCCTGTAGAATAAGACTACGGCATCCACTGCCTGTCGTAGAAGGTGACTAAAACGGGCTTTGGGTTCACTGGGCGACAAGGATGGAAGCCTTTGTCACCCGCCAAAGTAGACCCAGGAAGAACGACACCGACACCGGCTGGCCCATATCGCCTTGCACTGTAAGAGCACAGAGTGGGAGGGATTAACCCCCCTCGGGACGTGCTCTCCGGAGAACAAAGTGCAGAGGGGCTCCGGTGCGTTCCTCTGGAGATCGCGGAGCCCCTCACCATGCACCGGGGAAGGGTCAAGGGGGGAGGTTTTAGTGGGTAAGATCTCCACATAACAACGCCATCCGGTATCTGCCCTATCCTAAACTTTCAACAATAAAGAAAAGCACCTTTTCAAAGAAAGTTACAGTTGTTTTAAAATCCTCCTAGGTCTTAAAAACATCAAGAACAATACTAATTTTTTTTTTCAAATTTGTATTGTTGTGAGACATGATACATCTAAAACTTAGTTGCTTATTGAGAATGAACAAGAAAAAATAGGTCATAAAGATGATATACCTGTTTAATCTTTTCCACACTCAGAGATTTCTTCATGGCATTCAACACAGATTTTGACTTCTTAATTGAACCGGCCAGTTGCTTTTTAGCATCCTGTAAAGATTTTTTCTCTTCATTCTTCATTGCAGTAATTTTATTCATTAATTCTAGCTTTTGTGTCTGAATTATAGATGTGAGTTTGGAAAAATGTTGTTCAATTTCACTTTCCACTTGTCCCAGGTCTGATGATTCAGTATCATTTTCTATGTTATATAACATATGGCCGATATCCTGTAATTGTAAACAGTATGTTAAAGAAAATATTCCTTATTGACATTAACCATTTTAATAAGAAAATACTTACAACTGCAGTTTTTGTCAATCTTTTAAATATAGCATCAACCTGAGGAGAGAGTTCAACCAACTCCTCCAATAGTTGTTCATTCTGGAAATAAAAAGCATATATTTTGATATAAAGTCAGAAAGCTGCACAAAAATTGAATGTTAAAATAAGTGACACTAATAAAATAAGTTAAGTATTTCTAAGTTAAAATAAGTGACACTAATAAAATAAGTTAAGTATTTCTAAAGTAAAGTCTTAATTTACATTTTTTAAATTACAGCACTTACAACTTCTTGTGTGGAAACCAAATTGTGATTTTTGCATGACTTTTCACCTCCAATTACTAAACAGTCCATGCATATTGAATGAGAGCAATCCTTACAAAAGTAGTCCAATGCTTTTTCTGTATGAACTTTGCAGTTGTTCATTCTCAATTTTGGCTCTAGAATAGACAAATATTATGTAGGAGACAGGAATAAATAGGAAATGATGGCAAGCAAGGAGGAAACAAGTATTTCATCTTAAAATAAAGTTATTACTGCTGCCCATGTACTACAAGAACACCAAAGGGTTTAGACTATTGTCTTGAAGGTTATTGTAGTTAAGTCTTTTATTTACTTATTTATAATAGTATACACAACAGCTAATATTAATCACACAGTTACATAGGAAAATTGAAAACAATTACATTATCAGAAACAATTTATGAGTTAAGTTTACTAAGTTAGGTAAGTACTTAAATTATTATGTTCAAGATTACGTTCTTATACATTTGAGTGCTTATTATTATATACTTGGAATGTATATTGTATGAATTTACATTAAAAATATCCAGTAGTAGAATGCCACCAATAAGATGGTGTAAATGAGTTGATTGCAAAACTGTAAGTAATTCAAATCAGTCTTCATTTGAAGAAATTAAAAGAAGAAGAAGCCAACATCAAAAATAGCATTATGAGAAAGATGACACATTGAATATCTAGTTCTATCAATGTTTTTAATATTTATTGGGACCTAGAATGTGAACTTTTTTGGTATTCTCTAACAATAAGGTCAAAATTTTTTATTGTAGCTGCTATACTAAATTTATTATTATTTATGTAAAATATTGTAATAGTTTTAATATGTAATGAATGATCTTACATCCTGAATACCATAGTTATTACTCACCAATATTCTGCAGCATGTGGTTTCTAAAAGTAATAAAGTTCTTATGGCTTTTATTGAAGCAAGTCACACAAAGTATTGTTTCACACTGCTGGCACATTTGTGTAGTTGGATTAGAGCATTCTAAGCAATGACCTGCCACACATTAAAAAATGTAAATGTAAATTTTATAAACGATAAGTGATCACTGATGCCCACAAACATTCATCACTCAAAGAACAAAACACAGAAGTATAATATATCTTTATCACTTCCTTGGGGTTATACTCCCTTAATTTTGCCGTCAGCAGAAGCTGGTGTGGCCCTGACACTGTTGGCCTGTTATATTTGATTAATCTTTATAACAAGTAGTGACTCTGAATGACCGGTTAATGACCCGAGTAATTAAGGAAAATGTATTTTAAAAGAATAGCATAATTAGTAATCAAGAAAGGAATGTTTTGGTGGTATATACTAAAATTTAAGTTAAATTAATTGGCAGTGTTACCGCCATTAAGAAGTATGTCCTTTACTTTACCTCTTCATGCAAAATTTTATGATGTACAGGTGGATATTTAGGCCATGAAAGTATTACAAACAAACTCAGTTTACTTTCTAATAGTAACCATGTTGTACCATAATACCATATATAAAAACAAATGTGCATTAGAAATGGGTTACACATAAAAGATAGTTATATGCTGATGTGTAAACTATATTATAATAAATTTTTATCAAAATTTATTCAGTAGTTTTTGTGTGAAATAATAATACTTCATATACATACCCTCAAACATTCACACTTATACTATTAATAGGATAAGTGATTTTTGCTTTTAGATCTAAATTTTAATTAATGCATTCATGTACATAAATATTGTACATATTTGTTTGTGTGATGGTCAATGTAAAATATTTACCTTGAGATATTTCCGTTTTTTCAATAAGGGCTGTTAAGTTGAGAAAACAATCATCATCTTTACTCTTCACTTGTGTATTTGTCTAAAATAAAAATGCATATTATTAAAAGATTTCAAGGAAAGGATGAGTGTAACATAAGTCCAACTTAAATAATTTGCACTATAGAAACATAGGCTTCAAAAATAGATTAAGTTTATGGGAGCAGTTCAAAATATCCTCCAAGTAAATTGATAGATGTATAATTTCTAACAGTAATTGTAGACCCAAATTAACCAACTAAATATAACAATTCCAAAGTCCCTTGTGAATTAAGTATAAACAAGATTCTTCCATGATTGGGATAAACATAAGATGATAAAAGAGAGCTTGTTAAATTTAATAAACATTTGCTGTACTGTATTAATTTTAGCTACGAATCTATTAATGAAATTGCCATTTAAGACTAATAAAGTTAAATGTCTAAATTCTTATTTTAAAATATATCTATTATATTTATAAATTACCAGTAAAAGCTCCAGTGAGAGCTCGCCTAGCACATAAACGTTGACTGGAAACAAGTAATATATTTTTAATTTGTTTTCCGCCAATAATTTCCTATCATTAGCTGATACTTCCATATCCTGGTGACATATTTTGCAATTGATCGGTTCTTCGAACTTGACCAAAATTTTTATACATTTTTCGCAAATGGAATGCCCGCATTTTAAGGAAAGGGGTATATTGTCGTTATTTTCTTTCGAAGATACTGCTGTGGATTAATAATTATAGAATGTATTATTAATATGTATTATATATTAAATCCATATTTAAACATCATGATTTTATTGCTATAACGAAGTGAGTCTTACATTTAAAATTAAATAATTGACTACAATTCGGACAACATTTCTTATTTTTTGTACTCATTGTGCTTTGCAAAAGTACATTTGTTTATTACATATAAAATAATTGAAATCTAATATTAGTAATTAAATAGAAGACCGGTATCACCATCACCAATACAAATTACAAAGTCAAAGTTGCTGTATTCAAAAATAAATTCGGGCTGTCTCTAGCCAGAACCAAAAATAAAATAAAAATATTTTGGAATCGTTAATTTTGAAAAACAACTAATAATAATTAAAAAAACTAACCAGCAAAAATTATATAAATGATAATATATTAACTTTAAGCCTGACGCAGTCTAAGTAAACTATAAAAAATTACAATTTATAGAGCTATTAGAATAAATTCTACTATGCTTATTAAAGATACGTTTCGTGTTTCAAATATACTTTTAGTAAAAATAAGATGCCTTTTATGAAAAAAGGGTAAACGACCCCGGATAGAATATTTAAACGATGAACGCTTTCCGTGAAAATTTGTTAAAAGGAGTTAGAACACAGTTCGTTGCACTATTGTTTTGACCTTTACCTGTAGAAAATAGAATAAGATAAGCGATTTAAGGCGGCTTAAGACGGGAGTCATCAGATTCCTAACCTTATTTGTGTGGGGCTCAAGCTAAATTCGGATATGGGTATGTGTCCTTACATGTCTATTGGACATGGGTCTACTTAGTTTAATCGATTATTCGGTTTATCCAAATGAAGCATCTGATTTGATTGGCCATCCTATCCAAATCTGCTGACATATTGTGCCACACACGGCGGCGATCAATAGGGAGAGGCTGCGATTGCCACCAAGGTCGTGATCGATGGCCTGATGAGCTTTTAAGTTCTAGCATTTTTTTTGGAGAATCCAGCAGAAACTCTAACAGGGTGATATTAATTTTGCACATCTGATTGATCGGTTGTGCAAGATAGAGAGGTCTTACCACTGTGTTCTGATAGAGGGATTCGCGAGCTGTCAATGAGCTAGTTACAAGATGGATAACTTCAAACTTCAGGTCTGCAGAGGCTTAAAAAACAGATATTTTTTTATGACGTATACGCTTGCTTTCACTAAGGTCACATCCGGTGAAATAGCAACCGACCGAGCCGTGGTTCGGCCCTCTAGGGCGCCCTTGGATCGGAATGCTTACGCGTAACATAGTAAACGTCCAAGCCGAGATTGCCCCTCACCGGGGGGACACTTAAGTCGAGTTACTAGCGATAGAGGTTCAGGCGACCTAAGAGCTATGCCACCTCTCAATCCGGTGAAGCAGTCAAGGCCAGCGTGTCTGGCCAATTTGTATAGTTCGTCTTAAAAAAAGGGCCACATGGAAATTACACAAGAAGATGAAGGTATCTCAGTAAGAAAAATCAAGTCTACCTATGCCATGTCTAGGTGGTAGTAGAAGACATTCCCCTGATGTTGTAAAAATTTACGACGTTTATGGAATTTAAATTTATCATTATATCTCTGATAATGAATGATAGTATTAGATCTATGATCCTAAATTTAAATTTGTCTGGGTCTAAGTCAATTTATTTCATTATATCGACTGTCTTGTTTGAAGGTTTATGGGTAGTTTTATATGCTGTTAATAAAATTGTATAAATATTACATTCAAATGCAGTTGGTACAGTAATTACGCATTCTAAACCAAGTTGTGATATAATGTAATGATGTATCAGAGAAGAGTTACATAAAGAAAAACCTGATGTTTTTGTGACCATATAAGTTTCTTTCTTTTTATTTCTATTTTTTAATGTTTATATAATCAAATTGTTTTGACTTGCCTTTATATGTTAAGAGATAGGCAAAAAACACAATTTTGTACCTACACATATTGCCTTTTATTATTATTTCTTAGAAGCGTTCGATCATTACTCAAAAACTTTTGGAGGTCAATCAAATTTTCGTGTTTCGTACAGCTTTTATTTAGAGGCAATAAGTTGAATATACGTTGAGTGAGCATTGCGCGGACGGCTGTCCCCGAAAGCGCACGCAAGTAACGCTCTTACACAATTGCTATGGGCCAAGTGTGAGACGACGCGGGTCCATAAGTCACAGCTTTAAACTTGTTTATAAGTCCCGTAGCGGATTCAATGCTGTTTGTAATATATTATTACGTGTCGTTCTGTCGTGTTTCAAGATATGTTGGTGGTTTTATTTGTTAGTCAAACGTATTAAAAATCAAGATGAACGGACTTAAAACGATTTCTAGATTTTCGGTGCTCTTCATCACGTGTTTGACCTTGACCGGTAAGATAATATTTGTCTTTTAATACAACACAAATAGTAATAAACAATTTTATTGTAGCGACTATTCTTTAAAATATAATTTGAATCAGTTTGTGCTGACCTCGCATATAGTAAACCGTGGTTATTGCATACATATTGGGTAAATATCGATACTGGGCTTTTGAATTTAAATGCTTATATTGTACCTGCCTAGTTATATGAAGTCTACAGTAATTATCAGAAATTATATACTCATTGAAAAATATAAGTTTATTTGTAAAAATTGATTATGAGTGTACGCACATATTTATCATTTAAATTTACGCTTTAGAGTTTGTAAGTCGTAATCAAAGCGTGTTTTATTCTCTTTTGATTATCATTTCGAATACTAAATAAAAAAGGTATTTTTTCTTCACAATGCAACAACATAAGCGTCAATAGCCTAATTGTTTAGGGTACGGCCTGCGAATCGTAAGGTCGGTTCGAATCCACCATTCGACTATTGCCGTCAACCATGTCCTAGCGCAAGCTTAAGCTTAGTTGGAATGGTTAACAAGATTGTTAGTAATATTTCTGAAAAAAATAATAATAAAAGAAATATTGCTAGTTTTCTTTCTAAAACAAAAATACAATAAACATTTTAAACCATCAATCAAAATCAATCAAATCATCAATCAAACGCTACTAAGCGCGGAAGCTCTCTTTTACTACCGAAGTTCTTATCATCACTTAGCGCATGAATATGCTGATCGTTTTTTTTAAAAAAATGATCGTGGTCCGAGTCACACTGGTTTTAACAAAAAGGTATGTCTTCATTTTTGTCCTCAGTATGTGAGGATAAGAATTAATAATAAGAAATAAGCTGGATTTTATCGAAGTAGACAACGTAGCGCAGAGGCGTTTTCACCAAGATAATTCAAAGTCCCGTATGTGAAAAGTATTGAGCGCATCTTTATATACTGGCCACAAATTGTTGTACGTAAAAACCGAAAAACGGAAACTAAAGTACAAAACAAACCGGCTGGGTTTTTTAATGACGAACTACACAGATTGGCCGGAGAAGCTGGCTCTTAGGTCGCTTAGCCTGAACCTCTATTACTAGTAACTCGACATCGAGGTCCCGGTGAGGGGTAACCTCGGCTTGGACGGTTACTCTGTTACTTGTAAGCATTCCGATCCGAGGACGCCCGAGAGGGCCGAACCACGGCTCGGTCGGTTGCTATTTCACGAATAATCTAAGGGACATTCAAAAGCTAAACTAACTTTGAGTGCCACTTCAGCAGATAACCGGCTGGGATTCGACCTGTTGACTATAGGATCTTAAGGAAGAACTACACTATTAGACTATAATTGCGTAAGAGTGTGTTTTATTGACATCAACGATAGTATATAATCAATCAATACTAATCGGAATGGAAATTACGGATAAAATCTTTATCCTTAAATCAGAAAGGACGTAAATCGGACCACTCAGTCAAACTAAATAATATTCTAAACTTCCTATATCATCTTAATATCATTAAACAGTCACTCAGGTTAAATTGATAAATATCATTGAAGAGTTAATAACTCGGTCGTACTTAAAGGCATGATGCGTGTAAGGATTGATGAAGGTAGTTACGCTTGATTAAGTTAGGTATGCCGTATCTATCTAAGGTTATAATAGTGTTAACCTTAAAGATATTCAATTTATTATAGAAGTAAACAGATAGTACATTTTTTCAACAACCAGTACAAATGTGATTTTTTATAGTCATAACGCTTTATATAGAGTGAATCATAGACAAGTATATTTATGGCTAAAAACAAAAACCTACTTCAAATCGAATCAAAGCCACTACGCCCGGATGCCCTCTTATATTTCCGAAGTAGCATAGTTATATTACGAAGTTCTAGTGCCTATATTATTTTTCTTCTTCCACGTTTGTGCTCGTCGTCGTTGCCTACGATTACGTAATTCCATACGATTTAAGTAGTTACTTGGTATATCCACGGAAACCCAAGTTCCTATGCCAACAAAATTTATCTTATTAATTTTAGCGGCACAACTTTAGCCTGCTCTTAACCACTAAAGGTTAGCTGGAAGAAAATGCTAATTAGCATTAAGTTCGCCTTTGTACATATTCTTTGGTGCAATAAAGGATTTATCTATCTATCTATCTAATTAAAACCATTTTTTTCAAACAAAAAAAATCGAAATCGGTTCATAAAAGATGGCAAGCTGAGGGTACAAACACTACAAAATCAGACGAATTATGAACCAACTTTTTTTTTGGAGTCGGTTAAAAATACCCGCCTATTACCATAGTCTGAAGCATTCATAGTCATCTCCTAACCTCGTAAATAAGAACATCACGTTCTTCACGAGGTTAGTGTTAATGTCTTTACTTGATAAAATAGACACACAAATTCTGATAAAAATTGTAATCATTTGCTCATCATCTTGACGTATATATTTAGTTATTGTATCATTTCCGATGACTCATTCTGTTGAATGTAATAGAACCGCCGTCATCTTTGACCGAGCACGTACTTGTAAAAACATTGCTTAGATGTTACGTTCCCGGTTGTGACTGCGTTGAAATCGAGCTTACAACCGTTTTGCGGTGAAGAATGTCAAGACTTTTCGAGGATAAGGAGCAAATTTAAGTTGAAAAAGACTTCACTTACAACAGGCATCCTTATCCGGCTTCTTTCGCAGGATAGTAAATCAAGTGCCAGTCACTAAGTTAATATGTAAAATGGATAAATGTAAATGGTTCATGGAAAATTAAATAATAAATAAAATAAACAGAATTTATTTGAAAGATTATTCGGAATTAATTTGTTTCTCATATATCTACATTTTTATTTATAAACAACTGCGATATTAAATATTTACCAAACTTTTGACTTTAGCTTGACGGGGAGGAAATCTTCCCACTAAAACCTCGGTGGCCCTTTCCTCGGTGCATGACGAAGGGCTCCGGGATCTCACGTGGAACGCACCGGAGCCCCTCTGCACTGTGCTCAAGGAGAGCACGTCCCGGGGGGAGGTTACTCCCTCCCCCCTGTACCCTCGCAGCGCAAGGCGACACGGGCCAGCCGATGTCGCCTTCTTCGCGGGTCCACTTTAGTGGACGACGCAGGCCCCCACCCTTGTCGCCCAGTGAACCCGAGGCCCCTTTTAATCGCCTTGTACGACAGGCAGGGGATACCGTAGTCTTATTCTTGAGAGCCCAGAACTTGGCCTAACTTACCGCCATAACAAGGACGGACAAACGAACATAATACTCATGTGTACGTAAGGAATGCCGAATAACAAAGAGGTTTTATTATTTTTTCTATGAAATCGTGATGAGCACGTGTTTAAAATGATGGTGTGATGTAAATAGAATCAAGATCGACGCGTAGGTACTTACAGGCTTACGTCTCAAGGCGACGAGCGCAAGAGAAGACGTAGATTTGAATTTTAATTGATGTAGTTTTACTGGAGGTAGCGCTGTTTTGTTATGGGCATGGCGTATCACTTAGTACCATCGTAGACGTCTTACTCGTCTCACCACTTTATTACACAAACAATATTTAGGCTTCACGCGTATTGCTGTAGTATATTTAATCGATGCGTATGTACTTAATTCGCGTTGATATTCGTGAGACATCACTTTGACTTGACTTTACTGAGACTTAACTTTTTCAAGGCGACCAATTCTTACAAAGCCGCTGTGCTTGTGACACTATTACCTGTAAGAGTATTATATCTAACCATAACTAGTATATTAATTGTAACTCGTATTATATTCATTGTTCTGTTAAAATCTAATTATAATATATTTTTCTCAATAAACTCTGACTGGGTATCTTTTTTTTTGTTAACGAGGAGGAAATCTTCAAAAAGATACTCCGCCTTCTGGGGGGAAGGCGGCGGTTATGTGGGGTTTTTACCCACTAAAACCTTCCCGGTGGCCCTTCCTCGGTGCATGGTGAGGGGCTCCGGGATCTCCAGCGGAACGCACCGAAGCCCCTCTGCACTGTGCTCAAGAAGGGCACTTCCCGGGGGGGGGGGGAAGAGGTTACTCCCTCCCCCCTGTGCCCTCGCAGTGCAAGGCGACACGGGCCAGCCGATGTCGCCTTCTTCCCGGGGACTGGGTATCTTACAGTAGCTGTTCTTTACTATCTTATGGTATCGGGAGTTTCAGCCGACTTTAATGAAACTTTAAAGAAAATTATATAAAATAAAAAAATAAAATAAATTAGACCCCATGGAAACGGGTTGATCCCATCGACATACACCGGGCTGTAATTCCTGGCCTGTCGCGTATAGGACATATAAGCTTAGTGACCGCACGGCGATTGCAGCCTCTGTATAACCCGCTTAGAAAAGGATATTTAAAACTAAAAAATAAACATTCTTTGAGGTTCGAGCCGAACGGCATTAAAGCTATGCTACCACTTAATCCGGTGAAACAGTCAAAGTCAACTTCTCTGGCTAAATTATAACGTTATTAAAAAAAAATTAAAACGACGAATATCTATCAGATCGTGCGTTGCTTATAGACCTTCACCGCTTTGTTAATGTCCAGTGTTTCATAATTTCCCCTTTTAGCTGTAGTATTTAAAGAAATCGTAATTTATAACGTTTGTAAAAGTTATAATTAACAATGTTCAAAGTGAGATGGCCCATTTGATAAGACTCGATCTGATACCGTGACTATTGTTACGGACCTTTTGTTTTTACCTGTATTTTAAATAACACCATCAAAACTAATACGATTGAGTCCAACAACAAAAGTGTATATATTGTGTGTTTATTCGCGTATACGTTGCGTCACTTATAAACATATCCATAGGTTACAAGTAATTGAGAATCGTTTTCTGCGACGAGCCACGGGTGCGCCGTGGTTCGTACGTAATCGCGAGCTCCACATTGATACAGGGTTGACGACAATAGCCCAATTCTTTAAGCAGGCATCTCGACGGTTTTTCGAGACTGCCACCAATCATTCTAACAAACTTCTTGTAAGTGCCGCCACTTATAAGCTTACCTATACTATGCTCCGTCGCGTCGCCCGGCCTGTTCTTGACGATTCGGACGACGCGATTACCATTGCACAGGCTAGATCTCTACAAATCCACAAAGCGTCCATTTGCGACCATCGGAGGTTGCGAATAATCCTCGCGCGACTATTTAATGGGCAGGCCCCACCCCTCAGATGTTAGGAGCGTTGCTGGAGTTTCTTCGGCCACTTCTTCTCCCGGCGTCAACGCTTCCCGAAGTGGCACTCAAAGTTACTTTAGCTTATGAATGTCCCTTAGATTATCCGTGAAATAGCAACCCGGTCGGTTCGGCCCTCTCGGGCGCCCTCGGATCGGAATGCTTACGCGTAACATAGTAACCGTCCAAGCCGAGTTTACCCCTCACCGGGGGACCCGGGGAGTGGAGTTCCTAGCAATAGAGTTTCAGGCTAAGCGACCTAAGAGCTATGCCACCTCTCAATCCGGTGAAGCAGTCAAGGCCAGTTTCTCTGGCTAATCTGTGTAGTTCGTCTTAAAAAAAAGCTGCATCACAGATAAGTTTTCCCAATGAGATTTTATTAATGATAAATACGTTGTCGTGGAAGCTTCTATCACTCTTTCTTCCTGCACCAAAGCTTGACCAAGTGACACTAAAGTAAGTGCATTTCGATTCAAGAGTATCTTGTAATCCGGTGGAAGCATCTGATAGAGCAGTGGTTCGACACTCTCAGACAAAGGCAGAGGAAGAGCCTTACGCTATGGAGTCAAGTGTAATGACCCAAGCCGAGATTATCTATCGAAGACGCCTACGCTTAGTTAATTTTACCTTAACAACTATGTTTTGTTAAATTTGTGTAATGATTAATTTTAATGTTCTCTAAACACTCAATACGTGTTGAATGTGAATACTTTGTGTGTATACATGAAAATTACGCAAAATTTAGATCCTCTAAGTGTGGCGATTACTCCAAGAATGTTCTTTTTTGCGAACCTAAGCTGTCTAAGATTGCACGATGAAGCAACCTGCATCGGTCCCATAGTACGAGTATGTATATACGCTTTATACATATGTATTTAATTGACTGACCTTTCTTGATACATATACGTATGTGTAATCGTCCTAAACCCAATACATGGTACGTAGAACATGGGTATTGTAGTGTACTCAGCAGATCAGTACAAAATTTCACAAAGGCTCATCTCTTGTGCCGATGCGGCCATGTATTACATCCTGTTCTTATTATCGGGTTGGGTTCGCCACCTTCCATTTGTTCTTCATGATCTTTGGTGGCGGTGATCACTTAACATCAATCGAACCGCTAGCACGTTTGCCCTAACCTTTGATTAAATTAAATTTAAATAAGTAATACATTTATAATTACTGATTAGTCATGCTTCTATAAATCGTTGTTGGGAGGAACCATAAGAAGAGGATAATTTATGTAATATAAATTGATTATTTTTTGTACTCTGTATATGATATGACTCATCCTCTGTCACATATGGCAAGTATACGCGATTGCTATCTCTCTTTTAGCTAGGGTTAAAAGAACATGAAATATTATTCATTTTATTATTTAAATTTATTAATAATTATATCTATAGTTAAGTTAAACTTGTTATATTTATATTCCATTACCAATTTTTTATTACAAAATTGTACTGGTGATGATAGTCAATTAGTTGGGTGGACCATTTTACAATAATGGTGCGTTCTAAAAATTTGGGTGGCACTAAGGCGGCGGTACAATTTCCACCCCGTTACAGTAATTCAGACAGATCTTATTTTTAATGTGTATATTACTGGCTTATAATTTTTTTATAAATTTAAGAAGTTGTCTACCCTTATTTGATTGTTTATTGAAATATATCGTTGCAACCTCTTACATATAGATATGTTTTACATCATCAGGTTCTAAATAATAGTTTCATTGCTTTCTGTACACAAGTTTCAGAAATTGTTACGTTTTATTGTGACGACTGGCTGATTGATCAGTGAAGCCGACCGCAACAGTCTCACCGGGTTTGACTACAATGGACTAAAAGAAATAGAGAAATAATTGAAGCTTGGGTGATGTAACAAAAAGCACTCGGATGAGTATCGTGCCGCATTTCTACTATTCTCTATTTCGACTATGATGCTGGTAGAACCGGGATCTATTTAGTTTTTGGTTTAGGACTAAATTGCCTCGATATTTATTTAAAAAGCTAACAAGCGTCCAATACGTGACAGAGGGGCACAAATTTTTAGCCAGATATGTTTTAACTAAAATTTTAAATAAAAAATTAATAATAATTAAAATTTATTTGAACCAGTATTATTAATAATCGATAAAAAGCGACAACGATGAAAGCGGTAGCGGTGACAACGATTTCCGACTCAGTATATCGCAAGAAAGAAGCGACTGAGACTATACTAATGACTTTGATGCAGTTTTTGGAGTTTGTTTCAACACTTGTAACTCCTTCCAAAATCACATAAAACCTTTTACTGAATTGTAAAATTTCTTCTTAGGAGGTTCAGAAGAAGGTAGCCGAGTAAAACGGGTACGAGCGGAAAGTTCCGGTGTGGTGAGAGACCCAGCACAGGCTCTCGATGCCCCGGAACCTGATAGTTCTGCTGCTGCGCCACCCTCCTTCCTTATTGCCTCGGTGAAGGAGTACCTGGAGCTCGGCATGGCTATACCCGGTAAGTGGCATTTATATTTCAAAGCCAAGCGTTAAGAGCCTAATGGTTTATGGTCATATGTTCGAATACACCATTCGACTGTTAAACCGGAACCATTCCACTAAGCTTAAGTTCTGCTATTTATGCTTAGCGGAATGGTTAGCAAGAATATAAGTAATATTTATAAAAAATATATTGCACGTTGTCTATAAAAAATCAAAATATAAAAAAATTAATCTTGTTTTTTTTATAGTAAATGCCCTGCGAAATTTTAATGATTATATTAAAATCAAAAACACGTGTATAGAAACCATATTATTTACTATTTATATTAAAACATGCTACTGCTTGAAATGACTTCTTGTGAAAGACGTTATAAAGCTATAATTTCACGTCATGCAACATCTGTTTTCTAAGTTCTAAATAATAAAAATATAATTATAGCTTAAACCACTTATTCGTCATAAATTTTACGAGTCATTATTTTTTTTTATTTAACAATAAACATAAGGGTACAATTAATAATAATCTAAAAGTAAAAAAATGTAATCTGAATGCAGTTTTGAAGCATGTTTTTATACCTAAACTCTATGTGGGGACGATGTAGTCGTTTTTTTGTTTTTTACACCACTTTAACGGCTGCTACGGATTATTCTGCTTAATTCTGTTTCCTTTGGGCTGTAAGATACATTCGCTTTTTTTTGGATATTAAATTTGAGCAATCGGTTTATTTCCTTTTTTATCTAGATTATCTCTATTTTTAATAACTACGCCGCATTACGAGTCTCAAAGCTTAAAACAATCGGTCTGAACCTCTGTTATAAGTAATTTAGTGCAAGGGTACTTCATAACGAAGTCCACATTAGACCCTATGCCTAATTTATCATGTGCTCGGTGGTAAAGGAGAACATAGTGCAATGATGAATGAACGAAACTTACCTGAAAAAGTTTTGTAAAATGTATTAGGACATCATCCTAGATCCGCATGGATTGTGCCTGCTTTCCCTAAAGGGAGAAAGGGTGCTATAATTTATGCCCAGAGTGTAGCTATCTGCTTACCACCTATCTAACCTTGTACCTTAATAAGTACCGAAAAGTGAAAATCGAGTTTAGGATAAACTAGAGTTAAAAGTTCGTGAGAGCTTTTTTATATACATAAGTTGCTACCATGATCTAAGTTAAAGCCTTTATACATAAGTATAAGGACATAGTTCGCCCTGCGGTCCTAGTGCGGATTGGCACACTTCACATGTCATAGAATTTTTTTTCTATGACATGTGCATTCCGCCCGGACACTGAGCTGCCACGGCTAAAAATTTAAATCCATATATATAGGAATAATATAAGCAGATAAATGTAAAAGTTTGTAACATGTCGACAATAAGGTCCCTAACCAAACATGTTGGGGGAATGGAAAAAAAAAACAAAAAAAAAAAGCTGCCACGGCTCTATGACCAGGAGCTAATAAGTATATATTTGAATTGAATGCACCGTGCATATTGAAGTGGATTGTTCAGATGTGAATGAGTCATCGTATTGTCATTGTATTTTAAGCTGGGATTCGTGACTGAAGATCGTCTGTTAAGTATAGGTATAAGTGAACCTTGGTGCGTGTTCGGTGCGTGGATTGGGAATTTAGATGATTTGTCATTCTGTCGGTATCCATTACTGCTTCTTATAGGTGAAGGAATAATAATTAAAAACCTTGGGGAAAATTTGACCCCATCATATGTCGATGTCAATATGACAGGGGAAGGTATAAGTTAATATACACTACGTACACTACTAATGACTCGTTATATCTGTCCACCTCGTTAAAGTTGAAAGGACTTGAGTACTGATAAATATTCTTCACAAATTTGTAGTAAGGTTATAAAATAAATAATTTAAGAAATTAGCCATTTTAATATTTTTTGAAATTGGGCCTCGTGGTGAATAACTTGTTTAGGTATTTCCATTTTTTGAATGCAACCCGAAAAATGGACAAATTGATACAAGTTATTGGCTGGGAGTCGAACCTCGACCGTTATGTTGTAATTCGAACGGTTGTACTCTACTGGGTCTGTAATTCAACCACACTTTTTTATGCTACGAAATTCTAAAATTGTGCCTTTAAATTTTAGATATACAATAATGGTGACACATAATAATATTAAATTGTAAGTAATCCATTAATAAACGTGTTGTTTCTGTAGTACGTATTATTTTGCATATTTAAGATTATTATCATTAACTATTTTACGTAGGTCATAGGTAAGTAAATAATTTTTATTTTCTTCTTGAGGTTGTATAAGGTTGAGAATCACTTCTTGAGACTTTCATAACTATTATTAGTAGTTCTACTAAAACGCCTTAATGAAATTTAAATTGTTAGCGACTTTTGGAGGTATCATACATAGAATAAGACGTGGGCATCGAGGAGACTTAAGAGCATACCTTCAAGGTGAACCTATGGAGTCGTGTTTCAAACAGCCTCGCTCTCTCAGGCTTTGTTCGGCTTCTTAATTGTGTTAACAATCGCTCATTATGACTTCGTTGTAACCCGGTCAAGCCCAATCGATAGCTTGAGCAATAACTCAGTAGAGTTGGCGGAGTTAACTTTTTTTTTAGAAATTTTCTTGGTTGTGTTATGTTCTGGTATATATATATATATTCAAGATATTTAGAAATTAAAACTAAAGTTATATAGGTATGTGGTAATAATAATAAAGCAACAATTTTTTTTATTATATTTGTTACACATTTAAAAGATGACATTTTTTAATAGTAATTCCTGCTACTATACAAATGTAATTCTATCAATGGTGCGGACCAGCTCCAACAACATCCCGAGCATGATCGCTCAAAGGCTTAACTGTGTTTATGTAAACAGATGCTGCGCCGTCTCACATGGGGTAAGGTATTCATAAGCATAGTCAAGTCGTTAGTGTAATATTATATTATTTTTTATATTATTTTTAAAATCAAATAATTAAAATAATAATTTTATATTATAATGTAATAATTTAATCTAAGGTTGTTATTTAATAGTTATTTAAAATAATGATGAGTCTTAGTTACTTATTTGAATAAATGAATAATAATAATAATAATGGTAATTAATAAAGTATAAAGTGCAGTAAAACGTAGGATTATTCTCAAGCACGTCCCCCTTCACAATGTGTAACGATATTCAATTATCACGAGTTATAAATAAAAGACTAACTCATGATAATAGAATCAATTTTTCACCAATAAAAAGTTTTTATTTTTATTTAAATTAACCTATTAACATGTATTCGATTCAGAATAGGAAAAATTTGACCCATTACTAAGCAATCACAAATATTATTGCCTCACAATGAAGCGCAAAGATAGAAAACGTAAAATAAAGAGCGAATGCAAAAAGAAAACGGTTTTGTAATCATTCCAACGTATTATTAATTATCAACGAGACATCATCTTCACACTTCATTTACGTGTAGAATCAAAAGTGGTTTAGAAACTGGCGAACGGGCACTTTGTTAGCAATATTTACAATGTCTCTGCAACTGCCGACGGTTATGTGGGTCACGTGTGTGCAACATTCCAAATATTAACACCGAATCGGATGGATGAGCAGGCTTGTTAATTCATCGACTTGCAGCTGCACAATATTAATTTTGAGATTTTGTTTGCGTAAGAAAAACAATTACAAATGATAATTTCTATACTCGTTATGGAATAAAGACAAACTGACGTGGTGTTGTGAATCTGTGTACGGGCGGCCGAGTCAAGATGCATAGGACGGTAGCAACCAGAGTTCGATGCTGCAAAAAAAAATAATTTTAAGTATGATGGTGAACCACCTGTTCACTGGTGAAGGAAAACATAGTGATGTTACTTGATTTAGAAAAATATTCTACTGCATTTGAAGTCTGCCGAACTAGGGCCGGGTGACAGACTATGCTCTAATACTCCCTTTACAGAGATACAGTTATCAGACTTTACGATATTATAGGTTTGAAATTCGAATCCTAGCGGGCTTGTGTATTTGTGCCCGTTGTACAAGGATGTGTTCGCCTTTTTCACGGCACCTCTTAGGCTCTATAAAGAGCGGCTAGCTATCTCTGTTCATCTTGCCAAGTAGATTAAGAGGACTTGAGATTATTATTATATTTTTTTATTATTTTTTTTTATCGATTTTGTTTTAATCATTTTATTGTTCAACCACTTCGTTTCCTTTATCTTACGTCGTATTTGAATATAAACAGTGTGTCTTAGGAGACATTAAATTAACTTGCTACACGCTTTTTTATGGTCTGACATTATTTTGAAGCTGAAGGTCATGGCGAAGGCAGACGACTAAACATCAGAAAAAAAGATATTTATCTAGACTATAACGTAGACATTAATTAAGTTCGGTTAAAGGTAAAACGATTTCTCGTTTTATTTGTAATTTAATATTTCATCGAAGTAAGAAAAAAAGAAATGTTGAAAATTTATGATAAGATTAAATCGTCGTCGTTTAACCTATATTAGCTGGTTTCTTCAAAACAAGCTACATCTTGTTTTATTTGATTCCACTGGAGGCGACCAATTAAATAAAAATTCTCGAACCGGTCGATGAACAGGTTTCACAGAGTTTCTTCATCCCAACTTAGCCAATAAAGGAATAATACGCGAATAAGTAAAAATCCTAACCCGTGATGACACAATTAAAGCATAGTTTACGCTTAAAACAGGTCCACACCTTTGATGGAATCTAAAGCGATGACAAACATTTTATAAGTTTACCCTTTTAGCCTAGTAATATACGAATATATACATTTTTTATAACAAAATCTACATGAAAATAAAAACTGACTTCTAATCAAATCTACGTCAAACGTTGTGCACAGGCTCTATTTTTTTTATTTCAATTATCAAAAATATTTTACGAAGTTCTGGCGCATTCATTCTCTTTCTTCTTCCATATCCGTCCTCGTTGTTATTGAGGAATACTTACATAATATTGTATTCTCATAAACCTACAAATATCATACATACATTTTTTTCATCATCTGTAGGAGTCCCCCGGTATATCTTCAGAAATCAAGGTCCAATGCTATTAAAATTAACATGGGACTTAACTGAAATGTATTTTTCAGTTAAGTCTGTCAATGTCTTTTTGCTTTATAAAAAAATGAGCTCTCTCATTCTTTTAACCGTAGCGGGTAGACAGAGACAGCTGTCATTGTCCGCTTTTGAAACATAATGTATATTATATACTTTGTATATTATATATGTGACAGGTGGAGAGCATATCGCTTATATATCGTTAAAAAAAACGAAAAACTAACTATATTTGTACATGCCAGATTTGATTTGAATTTCTTGACGTTTGACGACGAAGATTAGACTGTTTTTTGTAATGTTTTTAACAAATTAATTTGATACAATAGAATCGTTTTGACACTGTAAATTGTTTTTTTTTTAAGTTGGAGGGCTAAAACAAATCAAGTCGTGATGCCAACATTGTCCTTGTTAAGGTCATAAGAATCCGTATACAAGACCGTCATTAAAAATAAATTGGTTTTAAAATAAATTGGTTCACTTATAAATTTAGCTGTATTTGTTCGTTGCCTTTTACGATATCGTGCATGTAAATGACATTGTGAAACTTTTGTACATGTGTTCTTGAACGAGGCTGCACTGTAACTGTTATATAGTATGTCTTAGGAATTAGCACGACAATAATAATTGTTTCCTGTATTAGTGTAATTTTGTCAGCCTACAAACAATGAGACGGAGGTCGTAAGACAATTGCCTAGGCGGGGCGACATCTGATTAAGTTTGTGTACAAATTTTTATGTTAATTTATGTATATTTGTGAATTTGAATGACGGCGAAACATATGTTCGATTTAAGCCTTTTTTTGACGGACATACAGTAATTGGCGAGAGAAGCTGACCGCAGCAGTTTCACCGGATTTGAGAAGTGGTAGTGTACTTAGCCTGAACCTCAATTGAGCAACACGGCGCAAGGGCCCAATTCAATTTAAGTATTTGGATGTTTATGTCAATAGCTGATATGAAATTTTAAACATTCTTTGTTTTATTTCCATTTCAATCGTTCCTATTCTTTTTTATAAGATAAACTAGATATCACCAGGATTTATTAAAATCATTATTTTTTTTTATTAGGTGTTGGTTAGCCGGGTATAAAAAAACAATAAATCAATTATCATAATAATTGAATATTCGTGTTATAAGGAGAATGGTCGTTAGCGGATCTAGTTAAGCTGGTTTTAAACGAAGAAGATCAACATAAACTATATTTAGCTTCTCCTCGTCATTGTGTTTAAGCCTTTATAAGTTGCTCTCAGCACGTGTTTTTTTATTTTGTATCGCGAGACATTGCATGAATTGTGTATGCCCTTGAGGCTGGCATCCTCTGATGGTTTACTTATTTTTATTAATGTAAATTTATTTAAAAGACACTCATTGAAGTGTAAATAAATAAAAGCATTCCCGCCCTTGACCCAAAGGAGGAGATGAAGATTCTGTTACAACATTATTTTTCAGGCACACGTTTTAATTGTGCAAGCTTGCTTATGAAACACCGAAGATACTTCAAACACTTTGATAATTTCTAGTACATCCCATTATTTTAAAACAAATACTAACGAAACACTTTTTAGATACCATTTCAACATAATCACTTTAAATTTAAATTCCTTGACTAGTGTCTAAGCTAGAATTATAGGAGACAGAATGTGTAAATTTAACTCAACTTCAGGAAACCAACAAACAACTTGATGTCATACATTGATTGAATACAATGTTGCCAACATTAATAGCCACCTGAAATATTACATTACAAATAAAACAATTGCCTTATTAAGCTTTAGGTAATGGACAATCTTCACAGGATATTTGTGATATTACGCAAATAACCGATTAAATAATTGTTACAATCCTAATATTCCATCGACAATTTAACGTTTGACAACTCCTACCACAATTTCTACGTCACCCAGAGGCCTTGCATACTTTTTGAACACATGTCTATAATCTAATGATGTTATCGCTGCTAGTCGATTGCTATCGACTTTTACAGCTTCATCTGTTACTGCGCTCGCGAAGAACAAGCTAGATAAATAACTAATTTTCATAATCTCGTACCAGAATATGCACGTAACGGACTGCCATGTCGCCGAAAATTTCTTCTTATCACTGGATGTTGTCTACTTGATAGTCGTTGAGAGGTTCGGACCTCTCCTGCGGATATCGTGAACTGTTTTTGAACACATGTCTACGCCATTAATTTTACTCTTATACCTAATTAGCCAAATCTATAGTATCTATATAATTTTTCTTTTCATACATTGCTCTGGGCATAAACATTGTATCGCATTATGTCAGGCGTGGCATTTTATAAAAGTATAATTCTATAATACGCACAAATATGTTGTTAATATACGAGTAATTAAAATTTTAAATATAAAAAGGATCTGGCTTGATTAATGTTGTAATATAATTTTGATAAAATCTACACATACGTACATTTTAAATAATATATATGGAATACATATAAATTATGATATGCGTAATAATCACGTTGGTGACATTCATTTATTCATTGAAGAGTTTATCTCTGTAATTTTCATATCTCAGTTTCTTTTATAATAACATGTTACATTAATTATTATTAGTATATTTTTATTTAATTAACTAAATCTTGTTATCATTTTTCTTTCTTATATCGAAATGATGAAATAATACATCAAAACAACAAATACGATATTATGGTATTTTGTTTTGCCAGGCTTGATTTAACGTAAGATTCATTTAATTTCATTGCCAATGTTAATAAATAGTATGGTAAAATTGCTACAAGCCAAATTATTACATAAACGTGTTGATGTTGGCCTTGTTTCTGTCTGTCCTCGCTGAACTCATGTTCGGTTGGGACGAATTTATTACCTTACGTGTATACTTTTAAGCGCTAATGGCTTAATGTTATAAGGTATAACTTGGGAAACATATTGTAAGTTTGAATTCGTTATGTTAAATAACGAATTCAAACTTATATCGACTTCTCCTGGTACTAGTTTTAGTTTGTCTAGAAAATATAAAAAAGTTAAATAAATTTTTGAAAATATAAGTGACGCTGTGGCGTAGGATATAAAGGTTATTACAACAATTATAGTTAGAAATTAAGTTACGCGTTACGGCTTAACTTTTTTGATTTGAACCATAAATCAGAATTTGTTATCAGCAGTTAATCGGTGTTCTTATTAAATGCCTATTCATTCTCACATTAGGGTTATCAGGTTATTTAAATCCCTTGCTAAACGCATAATAAGAGGTTAGGGGCTTTATCGGGCCCACATAGGATGATAACTTGAAGAGGGTCTTAGTGTCCGATGGTCCGATAGAATAGGAGGGAGAATTGAAATAATGCAACTCTTTCGCACATTCACCAAAATATACCTTACGTTTGCATTTAAGAATAAGCAAATTAGTTTCAGCTACGCACCAATGTACCTACTGCCGCCTTTATACTGAGTCGAAAGCTGCGAGATGACATTTAGCTGTGCTGGCTGGAAAATGAACTTTGTACTGTATTATTTCTTATCTCATTATTTTATTTTCCTACCCTATCTGCCGAATAACAAAAAATAATATTTGTCCATTGCTGCCTGATTTACAGCTATATTTCTCTGTTACATTCTTCGCTTTTATTTTCCTATCCTTCACTTTAAATTGCCTACAGAAATTGAGAATCTTAAGCACTATTATCATATAAAAAAACAAAAATTAATTTGCTGGATATTCTTGTCCTCAGTACGTAAAAGTATTAGTATACTTATATATACATATTCACATTGCCAAACACGTAGATGGTCATTCATTATTTGAATGACAAGTGAGAACGCAAATCAATTACTATTGCGAGACGTTTGTTTTGAAATGATGCAATGAAATATTTAACTTATAAACGATTATAAGTTTGGTTTGGTTGTAATATAAATACTATTGAACTTTGTAACTTCTTAGCCTACTACAAAAAAAAGGAGGTTCTCAATTCGTCTATTTTTTTTTTCAATGTTTGTACATTCATAGCGTTGTCATTTATGAACTGATTTTGTAATTTTTTTATAGGAAATAAAGATTGATAGTGATGGTTTTAATTAAGTTTCGTGTCAATTTTGTTGGCATAGATCCTTGGGTTTCATAAATATACCACGGCACTCTTAAAAATCGCTGATTGCGATATTGGTAGGTTTATGAAAATCTTATACAAAGTTAGTACCGCGTAAGACCTTCGTAATAAATATAACTACGATACTCCGAAAATAAAAGATACCTTTTTTATTTATTCTTATATTGTAACCACAGACCTGTGTCCGTGCTCTTTTCCAATACACTTAAATTGTTTACTCTGCATTTGTTAAAAAGTGCCACATCTACAGTTACTATTTTCCTTATTTTTTTTATTTTTTTTATATACATAATGCCTGAATTTGGAGGTGGCCAGAGATCGTCTCGGGTTCACGCGTCGCAGACGCCCCGCTGCATTGCTATTAGCTTCTCCGCGACCGCTGTGTCCCTGCTTCTCATGGCCATTTTCAGGTTGTAGTCCATTATCCTCTCCCTTGATGCGGCCATTGCCTTTGTCATCAGTCTTCCTGTGGCGTCGTCACAGTCATCTGTATAATAGACACAGCTGACGGTGTGTCGGGATATCGCCACTACAGCATGTTGGACGCTGTCGTGCAGTTGCAGTTTTTTCGTCACTGTTCTGATGACCACCACTGATCCGTACGTGAGGCCTTGGGCCTCGTGCACGGTAAGGATGCGTTAAAAAAAGATACCTTACGGACGTAGTAGTGGAACTTGCTAAAATTAGTTCTTAATAAGAAAATACTGAATATATGTTTGCTCATTAAAAGCTGATAATTTTTAATTAAGGTATTACATTGTATTATTTTTTTACTAAAACTTATACAGCTGTTAACTCTAACCTTTGTTGCCAATTAACTCAGCGGAGTAACAGTGGATGACATATACATTCATTGGTTAGCTAGATACCCAGTCGCGAAACGGTAATTGTAACGTACCCCGAACCAACTGGCTCATGCAATACAGTAGTTTTGTGCCAACTAACGATTCCGTGACCTACTACGTGAAAATGTCAAATAGCATTCCGAATTGAAGCTAAGGAAAGGGAAGCGACTATTTTAATTAGCAAAACAATGTTATGTCTACGTATAAATATATACTATATATTTAATATAAATATAAGCACTCACATCCTTTTAATTCTAGTAGGGTAGATAGAGACAGTTTTGGCTATCCGCTCTTCACCAACCTTAATAGGTCCTATATGTGACTGAGGGTGAGTCAATTGCGATACACGGTATTTTTGTTATTTTTGTTAAGTGTCTTAATTACGAAAACGGAAATTTAAAACCCGAGAACGGAAAACGAAGTACGTATGTATAAATAAATATTAAATTACTCTTTATAGCATTATAAAACGAGAGAAAAAATGTGATTAAGTACACATAAAACTACACACAAAAAATACTTGTATTGAATAAGTAATATTACATACTATACGTTACAGCAGATCGTGTTGGAGATCTATTCGAATAAAGTCCAATAATTGCTTTGTGCTAGTGAAAGTGGACGCTGCGGGCAAACTTTCGTTATCATGAGAGGCTTGGAACTGCCGGGATGTGCTATGCTTTGCGTAAGTTGAATTGAAAGACCAAGCATTAGTAAATTTTTTTTTAAACAGAACATTTATTTATTAAGTCCAAAAATGAAACAAGGAATAGGAGGTTTTATTTGATTTCTTAAATTAAATTTATTGTTTACGACGAAATGTACTGTAACTACGTAAATGCTTTACTAATAGATGCTTTTTGGCAAGGTTTGAATAATGACTTGAGTTTCGCACACCACACTGAACCATTAAGTTAATGGTGTTTAAAATAAATGCTGATGAATGAGCACATGCATTTGTTTGATATTATTATCTTTTATAAGCACTGCACTAGGTCATGATAAGATAGGATACACAAACGTTGTCACCTCTGAGGATTAAATCGGAGAACATTTTCTCTGAGACGTCTATCTGTTAATAATAGTATTATATTATAGTAGCTAATGTATATAGAAATATACTTTTTTCTTCACTCTACTCTTGAAAAAAGTAAGCTACTCCAGTCTTTGGCTGTACGAATAGTTATCAAGTAAAAAAAGCTCAACAAATACGTGTCCAAATATAATAGATATATCTAAGCACTATCGTAAGTGGGCTGACTGAGTTACTGTTATGTCCCGCAGTAGCTATTGTTCGAAACCGAAAGGTTATCGATTACGATGTAGGCAGTTGTTTCAAGAAGTCGGAATATTGAAATCTCTTACGCTAAGAGTGTAAGCAGTGTTAACGCCTACGATTGTGTTAAGATTAAGCAAACTAGATTGTAATGTCGTAAATAGTAATAAAACTACGAATTCGTTTATCAATATAATTTATTTATATAATTAGGAGCGTAAGTCGCAGCTTCGAATTCGGCTCGAAGGACCATTTTGGGTGGTAATTTTGCCAACAATAATTTATAAAAAATCGTTACCCCGTGAGTAGGCAGGCAGTACATATAATATGGAATATTTTGGAATACAAATATTATGTTCGTCATTACATATATATGTACTGTCCTCCAAAGTTCAATTGTAGATTTACATTTATTTCACTTATACGCATCATGTTATATCTTTTGTATTAATTTTCAAAGTAGTAGCAACATTGTTTATATGTCGCGTTTAAAACTATCACGTTAATTGTTAAAACATTAGCCGATACCGAACCAGTTTTACGTGACGTTTACTATCGATTCAGTTTCTTATTAAAGTTTTCTTTTTCTTTCGACATATAGCATCAATAATCATTGAACTACGTAGCATATCTAAGTCGAGTTTATACATAGGTATAGGCAAAGAAATCTAATTAATGTATATGTAACTGATTCAAATAAACAAAAAATAAAGCTTTCATATAATTTTAACTTTATCAAGGTAGGCAGAGACAGCCTCTGCTGTCCGCTTTACACCAAGCTTTTATGTTCCGTATGTGGAAGGGTTGAGCCTATTGCCATACACCGGGCATACTTTTTAAGCAAGTGATTTTTTTTGCTATATTTGTTTTTTTTAACATAACCTTAAAAAAAACCGAAGCTGAGTGGCACTCTAACTGGCCACCTTCAGATCGTAAGTCAAACGGCCGAGATATTAAGAATTGTCGTTTAGAATGAAAATGCAGAAATGATTTCATAATTAAAATTGTCTTATTACCTAATGCCAGTACCAGGAAACAATTTCAGATTATTGTGCGTATTATATAATTTAGAAAAACACCGTGTGCCTATCATCTAAAGATTGCAGGGTAGTTTACAAATTTCAGTTTTAAAGTAAAAAAACAAATACATAACAAACAACCATTTCTTTTTTTCCGCATAGTAATACGTTAACACCTATATCGATTATAGTCACAACTGTAGCCCAAACTAAATAAAGCTGTGTGCTCAGACCTAACGGACATACAAACTTTAAAAAAATGTGTCAGAAATACAAAGAAATATATATATATCGTACCGATCCACTGGTTGTTTATCATTATAATAATTGAGTCTTATTTAGGTCGAAGTCAACAAAACATACATATAAAAGACATAAACGCGTTAACGAGGTTCGTTAGGAAGATTATTCGGAATTTTTATTGAAAAAACTAACTGTTATTTACATTATTCATGTATACTGAACTTTATAAACTAGTTCTATTGACCTATAAAAAATATTCAATAAATTTAGAAATAAATCCGGAGCGTCTTTGATTTGTTTACTGTTTTGGAAGGCAATCATTTACAATAGTGTTATCTTCATACCGTTGAAGGTTAACACCTTAAACTGTACAATATAATATATCACAACAAAATCGTGAAAGACCAGGTTTTCGAATAAATGTTAATGTTGTATTTTAATACTTATGTAAAGATAAAGTGGAATATTTTTAACACTCATTAGCAATGTTTCCTGCTACTATTATTCTTCTAATAACCTTTTCTCTTACAAATATTTTTCCTATTCAACTAATTTTATTATACATAAGTTGCGCTACATATTTCTTTATAATACATACGTGCAAGATAATGTTATGGCCCTTGCAGAATCTGTAGTGTCACTATATTTGTAGATTAAAATACATTGGTAATGTAATTTAGTTTAGTTTTTTTTTTATGACGAAATACACAGATTGAGAGGTGGCATAGCTCTTAGCCAGGTCGCTTAGCCTGAACCTCTACTGCTAGTAACTCGACACAAGGGTCCCCCCGGTGAGGGGTAACCTCGGCTTGGACAGTTACTATGTTACGCGTAAGCATGCCGATCCGAGGGCGCCCGAGAGGGCCGAACCACGACTCGGTCGGTTGCTATTTCACGGATAATCTAAGAGACATTCAAAAGCTAAACTATCTTTGAGTGCTACTTCGGGAAGATAGTTTGGTTCTAGTATACTAAACAGTCCTTTATGTATTTTTTTTTATTCTGACTCCCCCGACTTGGATAGGTCGTGGCTGTTTTTTATCTTTTCTTTTACTACTATTACAATTTTATTTATCTTTTACAAAAAACAGTCCTCCTCTTCTTTCTTTTCTCTTATTTACTTAGTCCTTTATGTTAAAAAATCACCAAATGTTAAGTCGCTAACAAACACTCACAATCACTAAAAGAATTCCAGGCGCAATATCAGCTTTTGTTTAGGAAAGTGTGAGGCAGTTATCAACAAGAGAATAGCATTCAGCATCTGTTTTCTTCGGTCACAGGTCGATGTACTAATGTGTGTAAGCCCTAGGTGCTTAACCAGTTCAATAAACCTCAAAGCAAAATAGCAATAGATTTAGCCAATATCCATACTACAATAATATAGTTTTTGTGCTCGCGACAAACCTCGCGTTAAGTGATTCCACCATTAACTAACACGTAATAAATGGACAGAAAGAGCGTTGCCAACTAAATTAATTGTTGTGTCTCCTTTACATTAACTAACTGGATAAAACGCAGAAGCTGTAGAGATTCTGACACAAGGTTTACTTCTTAAGCACCAAATTATGTCGTCGAAACCACTTCGTTTGTAGTAAACAATGTAATGTTATAATAAAATCTAACGTTTCACATTCCAGGAAAACCAGGGACGGATTATCCAATTCTTGGTGCGGTCCCTTATACTAATTTCTACTGCGATGAGCAACCTTATCCGGGATTCTTCGCTGATATGGAAACGCGATGCCAAGGTAAAACATAAAACCACATGGAACCACATTAATTATAAAACATTCATCAAAATGCTAACAATCAATTTATCAACTCCTAACATTTTTAGTAACCATTCTAATTCCCAAAAAAATCCCAATAGCTTTAAGCTGTTAACTTGAATTATCTAGGATCTAGATCACAGTCAGATAGACAGTCTTGAGGTGGATTTGATTATACCACCTTATATTTAGCAGTCCGTACCAAAATTGTGTCAAAATTAACGTTTAGTGACATCACAGTCTTTCTTTTGTTTGTCAATTTTTGCTAGTTTTGGTAATCTGCAAGTTTCGGCCTAACAGTATTTTTCTTAATAAAAAAATCAATTGAAACTTATCAAGAAATTAAATTAGTACACTATGGTTTTTGGTACACTGACAATTGAATTTTAATAGGTTTCTTTTATAGAGAAATGTCATGATTCGGCGTCCTGAACCTGTGAAGTTCTCGATTTTATTAAGTTTCATTGATATCCATTATTTTGTAAAGTACTAACTGGACGATCACATAAGTGCTATGCAGAGATACTTAAATTAATTATTTCCTAATCGTGTAAGAGCATTTAAAAATATGTTAATATGATATTAAAAATCGGTCCGTACGTAAAGAACAAAACTCACGGAACCTCCTTGACATTATACAAGCACACACACGTATTAATTTTATATTGCATTTACTAACGATGTAGAAACATTAATATTATGTTGCGATATTATTATCTAAATTATAGAAACTAGGATTTGTAAGAAATTAAATTGTTTTGCAATTTGAATTTGACAAAATATTAGTTAATTTTTACTAAATTGTCGTTTTAGCAGAATTATCAGTAGTTAATGTTAACGTTAAGCAGTAATATATTACTGGCCGCCGCCTAGCCTAGTCATAGGGGCTTGAATCCCTGCTGGCTTATACCAATGAGTTTTTGTTTTTTTGATTTTTAAGCACAAATAAACCAGTTGCTAAAGTTTGTGCCCAGTGTACGATGATGTGCCGCGGCACATATTGCAGCTAATAAAGTTAGTGAAAGCGAATAACGATATCTGTCTTTGTATATCCTGTTAGGGTTAAGCCGTGATTTGATTTTCTTGGGCCTCATCATCGGCGCCATTTCAGCCGTAGGATATCCACTGTTGGACACAGGCGTCCTTAACAATTTCCAAAAGACCGGACCTTCTTACATCTAGCACCGTTCTGCGGCCTTTATAAGGTCGTAAGACCACCTTGACGGTGAATCGAGAACCTTTTGTCATCATTGGCCATCTGTAGAACTCAACAGTGCTTGAATGCTTTAAAAGATACCTCTCAATGCCGTGAAGAAGGCTTCGGTCTATCAAGGGAAGCAGAAACAAGAACAGAAAAACAAACCAATTTTGTATCCAATTATATATACTGACAGACATTTACACTTAGCGGTTGTAAGTCCGTATTATTCTCTGAAACTTTTCTCCGATTTTCAAATTGATTATAAGTATAATAAATGTTAACATATTTTCCCGGTATAATGTACTGTTGTAATTCGTCGGTCGTATTAAATTGTTGTTGCTATATTAATTTTGACCTTCAAAGATGCGAGATGAGACTCTTGAGCCTTGCGATGATCTAAGGTTAACTAATTATAACAAAAACTGACCCGGAAGGTGATTTGTTACGCACATAAAAAATATCGAACGATCGTGAGATACTGATCTTTTCAACCAGTTTCGACTGAGACGGTTACGAAATCGATCTTCTTTATCCTACTGAGAACGCTCAAAGTACCTTTTTGTTAACTAGAGGTAGTCCTATGACCTACATTTTGCCGTATTTCAAAAATACCATTAAATTATACAAAATTAAATGATCCAAATTCATTCAGTCAACCTACCAGGAATTAAATGCCTTGGCAACATTCTTTACCCTGTGCCACTGTTTTTTTTTTGTTGACGGGGAGGAAATCTTCATAATTATACCCCGCCTTCTGGGGGGAAGGCGGCGGTTGTATGGGGATCTTACCCACTAAAACCTCCCCGGTGGCCCTTTCCTCGGTGCATGACGAGGGGCTCCGGGATCTCACGTGGAACGCACCGGAGCCCCTTTGCACTGTGCTCAAGGAGAGCACGTCCCGGGGAGGTTACTCCCTCCTCCCTGGGCCCTCGCAGTGCAAGGCGATACGGGCCAGCCGATGTCGCCTTCTTCCCGGGTCCACTTTGGTGGACGACGCAAGCCCTCACCCTTGTCGCCCAGTGAACCCGAGGCCCCTTAGGTATCCCCTGCCTGTCGTACAAGGCGACTAAATGCCACTGTTTTCCACAGCCTAATCTATATTGAAATTATGGGAAACGTATTAATGCACTACAAAACTAAACATAGGATAAACATGAAGCTTACACCAGGTGTGGCGTATTTCGGAAAAAAATAGGTTTTGTTAGTTATGAAGTGAGACGGAGATAAGTTGCTTGCATTGCATGCTTACAAAGGGCGATAAAGTAAGAAACTTTGTTGCCCTTTTCACATATTATTTTAAAGAGAAATATTACAAGTCAAATGGCATTTTCTCTTTCTTATCTCAATTCTGCTTATCACTGATCTACAAAAATATCGAACAAAGTCTGAAGGTTTTTCATAGTTTTCTGGGAAATGATCATATCAAGAAAATAAATATACATGATATTTTTGTCAAGGATGTTATACAGTCACCTAACCTGATCACCTTTAGACGTTGAATTACGGGACAAACTGTATACGTAATTATATATTTATCGGTAGTGTATACATACAATGTATATGCTGTGAATTATTATTATTACTCTCATGTATATTAGCAATTTAAATCTCAAAATATATCCTCTTCTAAAGTAACCTAAACTTTTACAACGGATCCATTTTCAACCATTATAAACCGGATAAATTAAACGATAATAAATATGCTTTTAACATCTACTCATAAGCCGTGGGAACCTTGAGGCTAAGCGTTCGATTTTACGCTCTCATTGTCAGGGAATCGCAGCCAGCTTTTACTATTAGGGTACTGTTTCTCGGATTTTTACATTAAAAAATGCCCGGTTTATGGCGACGAACCTGTCACATGGGGTAAGGGGATCTAAAAATTTCTGGTTCCAACCTAATAAATAAAAGTTATTTCATTAACCGCTACTTACTTAAAATTATTATTTAGCAAATCAAATGTCAAAATATTTCCGCAGTTTGTTGTATCCTTAATTTCAAATGCGGATCAATTTTCCTTAATTTAAGACAGATCTAAATATATAATAGATCCGCTATTAAACATTAAAAATACTTAATGACTTACTTATATGTAATACATATACTTATATATCTTTGTATATATAATAGTTGTTTACTTTAAAATAATGCAATAACATGGCTCATTATAACAGTTTACGATGTAACATTTCGTAACGGTTCTCTCAGTTGTTAATTACTTGTTGTAATTTATAATAAAGTACATCGTATTGTACTTTGATATCATTCTTATTGCTTTTAATATTTTTCTTATTCATTTTTCGCACTATTTAAAGTAGTAAGATATTAAACTACTGGAGATTCAAATACGATTAGTAAGAAAATTATGTGGCTAATAGAATAAGTGCTAGTAAAATTAAAAACAACCTAAAATCCAATCAAACGTAACGAATCAAATATTATTAATAGTGAGAGACTGATGACTCCTCTATTATGTATAATAATAATCTTTTCAAACAAAAAAAATCACTTCATAAACGACGTTACAATCATAATGTGTGCACATTCAAAAGTTTGGTCCTATCAGGCGCCCTTGGTTCGGTAACTTGCTAGCTTGACTTGCTAACGCGAGTAGAGTAACCGTCCAAGCTGGGGTCCCTTCCCGAAAGCCCTTATGTCGTGTTGCCCCCAATAGAAGATCAGGCTACGGGACCTAAGAGCTCTGCACCTCCCAAACAGGGTAAAACTGTTGCGGTCAGCTCTGGCCAATTAAAGTAGGTTCGTTACAAAAAAATAACTACACAAAGATCAAAAAATACATACAAATCGATAACTCTCCTTTATACGGCGGGTAAATAAACATTATATTTTAACATTAATAATTAAATGAATGTATCTCTTTTTCCAGCGTGGCACTATTGTGATATAGACGGAAGGCAGGCGTCATTCCTCTGCCCCAATGGCACGGTGTTCTCGCAAGGCGTGTCGTCTTGCGACTGGTGGTTCAATGTTCGATGCGCGCTGTCTCCGGCACTGTACCCACTTAACGCCAGGTTGTACCGGCGCAGGAAGAAGCCGTCCCGTCCCAAACCTCACAGGCTGATTGACAAGAAATTGGTGGATGAAATATTTTTGTGAAAACTTTTTGCAAAGTGGTTTACTTTAAGTTATTGATATGTTTTTTTTTATAATTTAGCCTAGCTGTATGTTACAAATAAATATTAAATAAAGAAATAAAGATTCTGGTCCTTCTAACCCTAGCGCGGTAAACAGAAATATGTTTCTATATACGATTTTCACCAAGCTTGACAGGATCCCATTGTGTAACACTGGCCACAAAGTTGTGATAGGAGCCCATCGAGTTTCAAGGAGCACAATTTTTTAACATGTGATTTTTTGTCATAAAAAATTGAAAAAAACTGCAATAGATAGCAGATATCGATATCGATAAACAGCTATAGACATACGATACGACAAATATAGCTAAGTACGTAAGGCATTATTATCATAATGAAACAATGTGTAAATAAAACATACTATTGGCATATATTATCTGCAAGTCTGTCGTTTGCCATGTAATTAAGTCAATTCCAGCATTCTTTATTTCAATGAATTATTTCAAAGAAGTAGATCAAATCAGGAATGAGGAGATCCGTAGACGAACGAAGGTAACCGACATAGCCCGGATAAGCAAGTTGAAGTGGCAATGGGCAGGGCGCATAGCGCGTAGAACAGAAGCACAGCAGACCAGCAAGCGCAGTGTAGGACGTCCAACCGCAATGTAGTCTGACCAACAGGATGCAGGACGCAGCTGGATGCAGTTTACAACCGGTCCTTTTGGAAATCGTTGGGGGAGGCCTATGTCCATCAGTGGATGTTTTACGGCTGAAATTATGATGATTTCAAAGAAAACAACATTATTTGTTACTCGTATGTAACTGTTATTGAAGGACGTCCACAACAAAAGGAAAATATATTTAAATATATATACATAACAAAACAGTATGGCCCAATATAGAAACTAGAAATGTATCATATCAGTAAGCTAGCGTTAATAGAATACTTTGTTATAGTTTTAAATCGTACTGCATAAAAATGTGATACATTTGACTAGAAGGAAATGTAATTTAATAGATTTACATAGAATGTTACTATGTTACAATAAGTTAAGTATCAATACTTATTTAAGTTTTATTTTGAAGCTACGTTACTCGATATATACATTAAAAACGTAAAAGACTCATAAATAGTGTTTATACTTACTCTTCCTATGTACGTGATTACTGTAACTGTAATGATTATTCTGTTACCATTGTCGATTTTTTGACACCTTTGTAAATTTATGCTTTAATTTTATCTATTTAATTCGTAACTACTGAAGATTGTATCTTTTATATAATTACAAAAAAAGTATTTCTAGAGGGATAGACAGAAACATACAGAGGATAAGTCTCTTCACCGTGTTCAGCAGATCTCATGTAACAGGGTGAAAAAGGAAACTTATACTGCATACAAGTTTTACTTACTGGGATACAAGTTTTAGCAAAAGATTTTTTTGTTTTTAAGAAACCAATCTGACATTGTTACATACCGGAAAGGATTCGAACACCCAATCATAAGGGCGTGAAGTTGCACCATTGGCTATTAATGTTATAACTGGTATATTATAATTTTGTTCTCTGAAATTCCCAATAACATTCATCAACAAATCTCATATCAAATTCACATTAGATTAAGAAAGGCGACGGTAAGTTAATGGCAGATCACTATAAAATATGGTGCATATTTGGTAACTAACAAAAGAAATCGTTTGAGAGGACAGACGACATAATAAATGCTAGAAATGGAATGTTCATTTCGTTTATTGGTTGTGTTGGCAATCAGTAACGAAAGTTTATATTATAACAGTTGTCAGTATAATATTGGATATGATACTGATGACTGTTATATTAACTTTCACGTTAATATATTTACGACAGTAGAAAACTTAATACCAAGCTATTGAATATTCAAAGTTGAGGATTCGATAACCCGGGCTTTAGTATTAGAATGCAGACTCACGATAACCTAAGTTGCTAAATTCTGAAACATTTAGGCCTTGAAAATCAGGAACAAAGAGAACGTGGAGGTAAGTTTGCGGGCAACTCTGATGTTGTAGGTTAGCAGCGGAGTTTTACATCAGATTCTTCTCTTGGCAACCTTGTTTTCCCGGCCCTGAGGGCCTCTAGGTAACGCTGTAAGGTGACTGGCGCAGGCGGGGACGCAGATGAGTACGAAGTTCCCTTAGCACCGTCAACATGCGACGATGGTGGAACATCTTGGGATTTTAGTGCAAGCCCAACATAACTCGCCCTTAACCCGAAGGACGCGTACGAGTTTCTTCAAATAAAATGACATGCATTTAAATACTTTTTAAGGATCGTCAGGTGAAAGTAGGAAAAATTGGTCGTTTTGTGTTCAGTTATAAATTAATTGCAAACTAACAACAAATTACGCGCCAAAAAAAAATCATATTTGTACATGACAATCGATACAATGGCTATTTGTCTACTGTATGTTAATTGTGAGAAAATACAATACATACTTATATGAAGGTTTTTATTCCCATCCTCATTGTGCACACGTTTCGCACAACACATTTGTAAATTATAAAACGAGTATATGTTTATATGGTATACGTACATCAAGATCGTTATGAAGTTACTATGATCTGATAATCCGTTAACTCTAAAACAAATAAAACAGATTAAACATATTTCAAATGCATTCGTAATAAATCAAACGAATATATTTATATTTAACATAAGTTACAGTTTCTGTACTTCAACATCTGACACTAAAGTTAGGAAATAAGTTTTGGTATGCTAAGCGATTGTTGAAATTTGCCGGTATTTTTCGACTTAGCCCTCCCTTTTATGTTTGAATACCAATAACGTTTGTTATTTATAACCCAGGAGAATTAAAAGAGGTTTACATAGAGCAAAGAAAGTTTTTACACATATTTTATGCAAATTTCAATTGTCCTGTATAAGATTAGGCGAATAGTTGGTGATTATTTGCGTAGTACGTTCGGAAACGCATACAAGGTCTGGTTCCGATCAGAACTGGCATCTTGCAGTGGTTCACAATTCGTTTGTACCGCGAAGCGCGCCGCACGCATGCGCGAGTTCCATGCCTTTCTAGTGTTTACGTAAATAAAAATACATTTTGCATGTTAAACATTTCGGATGCCATTAATTTAAGTAAACATGGAGTACATAATTTGGCTTCGGATGCTAATGCTGTGTGGTGAGTACATTCCAATTAAGATTAAAATTAAAGGGTCATTTTCTATTTTGATGTAGAAACACAGTTAATTGTTTATTAATTTATTTATCTTATATGAAAATACCGTTGTTATAATAAACTTATAACTGTATACTATCTAAATTGTCAATTAAGCGTTAATAGCCTAATGGTTTAGCGTACGGCCTGCGAATCGTAAGGTCGTGGGTTCGAATCCACCATTCGACTATTGCCGTGAACCATGTCCTAGCACAAGCTTAAGCTTAGTTGGAATGGTTAACAAGATTGTTAGTAATATTTCTCAAAAAAAAAATAAGAAATATTACTAGCTTTCTTTTTTAAAAAAAAAAATTAATTGTAAATATATAACATTGAGAATTAAGTTACCGAACGAAGTAATGATGAAGGATGACCGTTGTCTAGGATTGCTTTATTTTTAAGTACTACAAATTAATTGTACTAAGATTAATCAACTAAATGACAAAGATCCCGTTAGTAAAATTACTTCCACCAAGTAAATCACTACCGTACCGTAAGTTGTTGTTCGTTAATAATTAATATGGTAAGAACTTGGTACTGCCTTGGACCCGTTTTCTATTTTTTGTGATTGTGGCTTTTCTTATACGTAGACAGCACTTTCGTTGGCTTTCAGGGTCACCATTAAAGTCATTACTCTTTTTTAGTATGAGGCAAGTAATATAACGTGTATAACTATATATAGCATAGTGGCTAAACATTTTATTTTATGAATTTATGTAGGTTACGAATAGAGTTTCCATTTTTCAGTTTCTTATTTACGAAAAACTTACTCGGTAAAATTTGTGCACTGTGTATGACGGTGATTTCCGTCGCTGGCTATCCCTATAGCCTGGTTTCCTTACTATGTACTTCAGTTTTTGTTTGTAACTTTCTCGGGTTGCCCAGCTCTTCGAGATCTCAGTCTGAACCTCTTTGGTAGGTAAGGTACCCTAAACGAGGTAACATTCTCCACGAAGGTTTTTGAAGGTTCTTCAGTCGGATTACTAGAAATTCTAGAAGTACTACATTATTGCTACTTCGGGAGGTGTTCGCGAGAGAAAAAGGTTTTATAAACCCCAAGCGACAGTGCTGTCGCTAATTTGTCTATGTCGCTCCTTACAGTGAAGGCTATTGCATTTTTTGATCATGTTACTTCATAGCCTGCCGAGTCTAGTCCTGTGGACAGCATGGCACTTGCGTGATGAGGTGGGACTGTGAGTAGCTCCATTTCCGTTAGTTGCATTATCTCATTCCAAATAAATATAACGCCTTCTTTTTTCCTGTTATATTTGGGATCCTTGTCAAATTCAACGGGACCAAAAAACAATATTATTTAAGATTAAAGAAGTTGCGACTGTTAGTAGCATCTGCCTTCTTCATCTGATATCCAGTTACAGACATTTAATTGCTTTGGTGTTACAAGCAATCGCAACATTCATCTTCAATATTTATCATATTTCAAGGCCAGTTGCGAAAGTGCGATCTCTTTGAAATTGCGATCGCCAATAATGGCGGTCACTTACAACACGAACAATTACATAAAATCTTACTAGATTAGAATTAGGGTGCCGCAGTTAATTGTTACTTATAGATAAGCAAAGTGATTCCGCATGTCAATCTAATTATAATGCAATCAAATTATACTATTTTCACTAATCGAATATTTTAGATAACTATTCGAAATTGACGATGTGGGACATGTTAGAGCCGTGGTAGCTTGGTAGCAACCCGAGTTTAATTCCCCTTGCCGGTACCAATGAATTTGTACATTGCTGATTTACTACGCGCTCGGGGATGAAAGGAAACATCTTGAAGAATCATATACATGTGTTAGAAAATTTTCTAAGACATGTGAAGTCTGCCAATCCGCACTAAGCCCACGTAGCCGATTACGCCCTTATCACGTCTTTACAAAAATGCCTATGCTCAACTGTGGGACTTATATATAGGCTGTAACTTTAACTGGACATGGAATGGAGAAATTTGTCTTAAGAAACATTATTAAGTTGCAAGTTGTAAATAAATATGCACACCGCAAGTTTATGTTAGAAACGGTGTCAGACCTCATTGTCAGAACTGCGCTCCCACACTTGAACTTGTCCTCGTGTTAGTCACAGTTTCTGTTACGTTTTTACTTGTTTAGTTTGTTAGCATTTTTATTTTTAATATGATATTTAGGAAACAAAAGAAAGCGTCTGCGCGTTGAGGCGTTTAATTTTCGTTCCGTCACGATTGAATTTGATGTCGGGTTTTTGTTTCTTATAGTAAACTAGCGTACCCAGCCCGGGCTAGATTTTGATTTATTTTATTTAAACAATAAACTTTAATCGTCAAATATTTAATTTAACTCACAAAATTATTTATTTATCTCCATATTCATTCTCTTCTCGAGCGGGTGAAGGTCATTACCTACACTCATGTACATATCGGTAAATACAATATCATACCATAGTATTAGTTAAAAAGAGGAACGCTCCGATCGTCACCAAACTTTACAGGATTACTCGCCAGGTCAATCTGAAGATTCTCTGAAAGTATCATTGAAGTATATATTTATAGATATACTTGTGGGCGTCAATACAGATTTGTGTATTGCTAGTTGTATTTTTTTAAATTAATTTTCGTACATTATTCTAGTAACATTATAATAAACGATTTTAAGAGCTTCCCTAGAATATACGAAACTAAAAGATAACGATAAGATAAACACCTCCTTTTCGATGTTGGTTAAAAATGTACAAATACGTTTTATTCAGGTCTGGGGGAAACATTAAAACATTTCCTCATTATTACACATATTATTACGTAAATGTAAAGTGTTAAATTTTCCAAAGTTGCTCTTTACGTAAACTTCAATTGGGCATGAATAAACTAATTACGTATGATTCTTGTTTAATCCAGCGTAAGGAACATGAAAGAAATTTATGACTATGTACGTTTTGTTTCTACGTAAGCGCTGATTTTAACGTAATATTGATATCGATATCGACAGTGCAGAGTTATTATATAAGTAATTAATAATAAATAAATAAAATCTTTATTTAAAAACAACAATTTTTATACAGTAAAATTATAGTGTACGGTAACAGTAACATTAATAAAAGGATATTGTGTCTCTGCTATTAACGCCCACCCTCCAAACAAATTTTGAGTACATATCATGATTTTAATTTTTAAATTTTAATAATAACCTTATAATATATTATATATTATATATATTAAATTATAACGTTATGACGTTTAATTTATTAGTGATACAAATCAACATTAAAAACTGGAATTACAGCTGCGTAAATACTCGATAACCATTTACAAAGTCCAGTTTATTTAATAGGAGCTTAAAAAGTGAAATGTAGTGTTAAAAAACCATTAAACTTTTTTCAAATGTATATCCAAGTTTTCTTACGACTTGGGAACCATAGTTCGATCGATACAAGAATACTACAAATATAATTTTAATTTATTTAAATATAATGACGATCAGATCTTGCTCACATTAGTAACATTGACAACTAATCCGTCCAGAGTTAAAGTTGCATCATATTATATCCCACTGTTGGGCACTGGCCTTCTTAACAAAGAGAGTATAAAGTGCGGATTGTCAGATCCTAGTGCGGATAGGCAGACTACACGTCATAGAAAACACATACGAGGGTGAATCAAAAATTCTTGGAATCAATATTAAAAATGCAAAGATTTAAATAATAATATTTTATTTTTCAACATAATCTCCCTCCAATGCAATGCATTTAGAATAACGCGTTTCTAACTTCCTTATTCCTTGTGAAAAAAAAAAAATTCTTGACTCTCGAAAAATTCCTCTACGGCAGCTATAACCGCGTAATTATCGTGAAATTTTGTTCCACGAATTTCCTCTTTTAATTTTGGAAATAAGTGAAAATCACTTGGGGCTAAGTCCGGAGAATATGGTGGGTGGTCAAGGAGATTGAAGCCAGCACAGCGGATTGCGTTGAGCGCAACTTCCGATCGATGAGCAGGAGCGTTATCTTGAAGGAACAACACGCCCAACGACAGTTTTCCACGACGTTTTCTTTAATCGCTTCACGGACTTTCGGGATTAAATTTGCATAATAGGGTCCAGTAATCCTGTGGCCTTTTGGCATGTAATCAATAAAAAGGATTCCTTCACTATCCCAGAACACAGAGGCCATAACTTTGCCAGCGGTAGGAGCAACTCGAAATTTGTTGATGGATGGAGAGGATGGCCGTTTCCAAGACATGCTTTGTCTTTTACTTTCAGGATCAAGATGGTGGACCCACGTTTCATCCATAGTGACAAGACGACGGCAAAATTATCCGAATCACGCTGGAACATTTCGAGATTACGCTTGGAAATTTCTAAACGTCGCTTTTGTTTTCGTCGGTTAACATTCGTGGCACCCATCTTGCAGACACTTTTTGAACCCCAGTGAATCAATTAAAATGGACTGAACGCTACCAAAAGATATCTTTAGGATCTCAGCTATATGTTTTATAGTCATTCTTCTGTCTTCCAAAACCAGATTCTCAACCTTTTTGACATTTTCTTCTGTAACGGAGGTTGAAGGCCGCCCAGAACGCGGATCATCTGTACAGCTTGATCTACCTCTTTTAAATTCAGCCACCCAGTACGCAACCGTAGAATAGGGTACAGCATCATCCCCTAATGTCTGCTGAATGTTCAAAAAAATTTCCTTCGTACACATTTTTTCAAACTGAGATATTTTATCACCGCACGTAACTCACTTTTATCCATAATTTTGACTTTTAGCAACTCGTTGCACAAAAAATTTATTACATGCGAACGAACTGACAAAAACAAGTGACAGTCTGCATAAATATAGTGTGATAGACACTCTTTAATTTGAATATCAAACTTGATCCAAAAGGTTTCATATATATGCACTTCTAAGAACTTTTGATTCACCCTGGTAAAGGTTTTCGGACTATGTTTTCCTTCACCGCCGAGCGCGTGGTAAATCACCACTTAAAATTGCAACAAACAAATTCATTGGGGCACTGGGGATCGAACTCGGGTTATTGCTTGATTTGAGATGTGATAGGGTTGAAAATTCAGTGGCTTCCTTCTGCGAGACAGTCATGTTCCAGAAGGAGGCCGACGAGTGGGCCTGGGAGGATAGCCCAGGGGCTTCCTCCCTCCGCAGGAGGCGAGTCGAGATGCGCAGGAGACGATATCAACGCCTTCTCCCGCCGCCCCCGTAATCCGAAGTGGGGCCAGGTACCCCAGCCTGGTCTCGCTTCGGATTACGATTACACTAATGCTTCAGCGTCGTCGGGACTTCTCTAATTGCCGGAGAAGTCCCCTTTAGAGGAAGAAGTCCGGTCTTTGCCGGGACCGGCCGGTCGTTGGGGTGCCCTGTCGCTGACAGATCCGGGGAACTCCACTTATAACGGCTGATGGCATTCGCGGAAGGTTTAGTGGGTAGCGGTCGCCCAGACCGATTAGCACATCCCTCCGGGCCCACCCAGGGTTCCGGAGGATGATCCGTAAAAAGGAATCTCCTGCGTAAAAAATAGCAGCAGCGGCGAGGCAAGTAATTTAAAAGTATCTCGATTATTCGTGTGTTAAACAAAATAATATGTTAAATATTATTTCCTTTATCCTATTGACCAATAAATTTTGAGCTGCATTGAGAATCATGACACGTAATAGAACCACCATTGCGTCTAATGATTAACTACGTTGTTTTTCTCACTAGACATGATTTTGTGTCATTCATGTATACAAAATACGTTTAGATGGACGTAATCGTTTGGTTACGCGTGACATAAACACGAAACTATAAAGTCCGAACGTAATGTTCGCGAAAGCGTCGCTTTCTCCTGACCGGGTACGCGACCCTGTCGACCTTAACGTTGACCGATGCTTTGGTGCCAGCTATTATGTTTAAACTGTTATGTTCGAACTTGAAACCTTACCCTGCGTGGAATTCGATTTCGAATTTAAATTTTCACTTTTATAACATAACTCCTAAATAGATTGCGAGTATGTTAAGTGGAAAACGAATTGACCGAGTTTGCAATACTATATCGGCTTATTGGACGTAATACACTGCGGTACTAGACTCAATCTGGGTCACGTATGCTGGATGCAACCGGATGAATTGACTCAAAATATCACGCAATAAATTTGTCATGATCAAATCCAAAAAGTGTGGGAGCAACAATAATTAAGAAATCGTCATTTAGAGTGGAATTTTATATAAATTAAGCTTTAACCTCCTTTTAATCTATGGGGAGTGTACAGAAAAAACAATAGCTTTTCTTTCGTATAAATTCTTGACTTTACAGCACATTGCCGTGGTAGTCATTCCTTGAGCTTAAAATAATAATATAAATTGATCATTTAACCATGATTAAATACGTAACATTGGGATAATTCCATATTCAACGGTTACGTAAAATAATAAATCACTATGGAGAGAATCAATAACATAAAGTTATCTGCAGCCAATTTTTACATTCTCTTATATCTTCCAACGTGTTTGGTAGTAGACTAGCAACGTGGCGTTAGTCATATGGATCGGTAATCACTCAAAATAACGTAACATTTTTATCCTACGTAAAGCCGTCAGTCTTGGATGTCTATCCATGATTTTCGTCGATACAATGGTACGCCATCTCCTTCCATTTTCTTCTGCTCGGAGAGTATCATTGACAGTGGAGTGAAGTGTTTTACAGATCTGGTCAGATCAATGTTATCGCCATAAATAGTACGAGAATGGAATTCATGCATTTAATGTTACAGTAACCTTGTATTACATTACTTACATTATTGTCGTTTAAAGAGGGTTCAGGAAGTGAAACTCAAGATGATGCAAGTTGTGTTATTATAGAGCCGTCGTATACAATTAAGTGTCGATTAGTGTGTTCATCGGCCGCGGAGTGGCGCATGCTATGTTCAATCTCAGCTGTGTTTTGGTTTGCGGTAAATGATCACTTGGAGCACGCAGGCCGCTTCCGTGTTTCGCTCTAGTTTTAATACTTTTGTGTGACATAAGGGTCATCAGCGTGGATTGCTGTATTTAAAGCATTTCTAATATATCGTATGACTGAATGAAATATTGCTTAAGACGTAGACGATTGTTGTGAACTATATTTTTATTAAATTTGCGTTATCACGCACGTGATATAATATTACTGTAAACAGAGAGATAATCTGATTTAAACATCTGGGCCCGTGCCAACTAAACCGATTTTGTACATTGGACATTCATAGGCATCATAGTGGTCGATATCCTTTAGTCCATTCCTGCCATTGTCGTTTATCTCTGGACGCGAATCGTGTGTGTATTTGTACTTGACGTATTTGATAATGATGGAATTATAGTTGATATAAATAGATCGGTTATAATAGATCGGTTTCATAATTAAACATCACTGGTATATAGCAGACTCGGATAACGAGAAAATAATTTAAGTATATGTTTATACTTTATAGTAATACAACACGTCCTAACCCAGCTTATTACTATTCAAATAGATTAACGTATATCAAGTTGCTTTTTTAGAGCATGTTACAAGGTTCTCTAGGTACGTTTACATTTCGGTATGGGCAGATACTGTTTTCAATTTCTAATGAGGGATCTACCTTTTTGGTGGAACAGGATTCAGTAATTGCAAACGGTAAAAGAACGCTCTTTAGATTTAGTTTAGTAAATTATAGCTTAACCGGTAAATAAAATAATCTATAATTATTGTAAATCGTTTATCGAATTAAGAATTTAGGTGGAAAAGTTGTTTTTCTTTAGAGAATAATTGCCACTGCTAATATAGGTTTTTTGATTGAGGGTTCTTACTAATTTAACATTTTCCTCAGCGTTTTTAGCTGGGATCTATCATTTTCAACTAAACTTTAATTGACTACTATAAGTTGATCTACTTTACAAGACTTATTTCTAATTTCCTTAATTCTACTTTTAACTTTTCTTATTTTCCATCTATTATTCCTATTTCTTATTTCCAGGTATATATTTTCTTATTTTAATAGCTACTTATTCCTATTATTATTCGACTTTTATTTTATTTTATATGAAATTGATATATTGGGAGATGTTCAATTTCGATGTCAGTGGGATATAACACCTTTTTTAACTTGCTTCCTGAATCTTTGGTCTAGTCAGTATTGTCCACTGCTTTATCATCGCTTGCAGCTGTACGAAGCTCAAGTTTGACCACATATGGATTAGTCTTTTGTCGGATATACCGAGTGTAGTAGTGTCCCGAGAAATTTGAAATTATTCCGACCGCTGAATTTCATGTTCGATCATCGCCACCGGAACTTTAAATTCCATCAAGATCATTTAATGGTTAGCATTCTGCTGATGTACGTTTTTCACGTCATTTTGAACTAAACATAACCGAGCGGTTAATTCAGCTGGTAGTCAGAACTTAGTAACCATAAAAAAAGAGTGTCATCTTTATCTGTAACGCAGATACATCCATCACCTTCGGTTTCACTAAAAAAAGTGAATCACATGCACCTTCCCTTATAAAATTTCTATTCATAGACCTGATTATTTATATGTTACTAGCGTACCCAGCCCGCTTTGCCGGGCTAGATTTTGCTTTATTTTATTTAAACACTATTTACTTCAATATGGTTCATAATGACATAAATATACACAACGCATGTGTTAATACAGATTTGGGTTGTAAAACAATAGAAAATCATTATAGTAAATAATTTGCTCCGATATTTGACAGTTCAAAAAGAGAATTGCTCCAATCGTCACCAAACTTTACACGATTACTCGTCAGGTCAATCTGAAGATTCCCTGAAAGTTTCATTGAAATCAGTCCAGCCGTTTCGGAGCATATACGGATCAAACACACACACATCCTCTTTTATATATATATAGAAATGTATTGAAGAGAAAAAATAGTCAGCCATAAGTTATGACAAGAATACAAACTATACTGTATAGGTACTACGTAAGTAGGTATATAGGACACCAAATGTTTGCTAGGATCTCCAGACCTTTTTTTTTTTTTTTTTGTTGACGGGGAGGAAATCTTCACAAAGATACCCCGCCTTCTGGGGGGAAGGCGGCGGTTATGTGGGGATCTTACCCACTAAAACCTCCCCGGTGGCCCTTTCCTCGGTGCATGACGAGGGGCTCCGGGATCTCACGTGGAACGCACCGGAGCCCCTCTGCACTGTGCTCAAGGAGAGCACGTCCCGGGGGAAGGTTACTCCCTCCTCCCCTGTGCCCTCGCAGCGAAAGGCGACACGGGCCAGCCGATGTCGCCTTCTTCCCGGGTCCACTTTGGTGGACGACGCAGGCCCCCACCCTTGTCGCCCAGTGAACCCGAGGCCCCTTTTAGTCGCCTTGTACGACAGGCAGGGGATACCGTAGTCTTATTCTTGAGAGCCCAGAACTACAGGGCTGAGGATCTCCAGACCTTATGTCTACCTTTTGAAGGCATTAAGATCATATCATTGCTATAACAAGTACAGTTCTATGTCTACTTATCGTTATATTTATCATTTAAAACGTTATAAAACCAGTTTACTTTTTAAAATAAATTTGAAAGGTAGGTCATTTTTTCATACAGGAACTGACCGTTCACCTTACTATGCCGACATTGTTTCAAGTTCAGTTATAAAACTTACAAATGTATATAATATTATTTTAACAATAGAAATTTAAATAAGAATTTACTTGTATTCAAATACTCACACAATACGTTTTTAACCGACTTCACAAAAGGAGGAGGTTATAAATTCGTCTGTAATTTTTTAAGTATTTGTGCTATGATTGTACAATGACATTTTTATTTGTTTGGAAGGATTTTGATTCTGGGCTCCATACAAATTTTGTAAGCATAGATCCCCAAGGTCCGAAAATATGTCAGAGAAGTCCTAAAAGTTGTGTGGAAGAATGCTTGTTTATTGTGATATTTATGATTTATGACAATACAAGTCTTTATTTTATATTATAATCAAATAGTTATAATAATAATTTTATATTTTTATCTTATAATTTAGTTTAAGGTTGTTATTTGGTAGTTGTTTGAAGTAATGATGAGTCTTGGTTACTTTTGATTAAATGAATTATTATTATTATTATTATAAACCTACCAATATCACAGAAAAGAATATAGTCGCCAGTACTTCGTAATAAAACGATTAGACTTCGAACATAAAAGAAAGCGCGTGCGCGTACTAGCGTTTAACGCTTGATCCGTCGCCTTTGGTTCCATTTGAAGTCGGTTTTTGCTTTTCCCTGTATATACTTGTATATGATACACCGGTATCCTGTAAACTTGTCTAAATACAAAATATTTGATTATAATTCAATATGTGGTCGACATTTGCAATTAAACCGACGCTTGAAGCGTAATGTATGTAAATAAATGTTTTGCGTGTGGTATGCCGCTAACCATTTACATCGACTCTCACCGACAAGTTGAGTATCGTGTTACGGGGACACGAAGTGAAACGAGAATCTATAATTGCCCTGCCCGCGCTTTTATGTTGCTGTTATTACCAAAAAGGTACAGTCTTACAAATAAAAATGAGTTATAACATATTTATTCCACCCTTAAACTAAGTTTAGTTAAACCAGGAATGAATTAAGAATAAGCTGAGAATAGTTTACCACAAATAAATCCGGAATAACTATTGTTTATCTATTCTTCCTTTACGTCAAAATGCACGAGTTGGCAACAGCGCAATCAAAGAGAAACCATACTAAAAAAATAATTGCAGTCTATTCAGTAGTGTAGTAATGTATCTGTCAATGTGTGGCGGTTATAAAAATATTCTATACTCTATATATAGATAGAAGATAATCCACTTCCACGCTTGTCCATAGTAAGAGACCTTTCAAATAAATAATCTAGAAACATTATAGGTTCGCAATTGTTCTGTATTTTTTTATGTCTCAGAACTTTCGATGATTTTCTTTATTTGAAAGCTGGTGCTTCTCATGTGGTCCCATTGGGGGTCCATCTATAATTTGGTCCAATCCTGACACATTCATGAGAAAGTCACATAATTCTTAAATTTGCATCAAGTATTTGCGCCACAAATGGACGAATATCAGGCCAACGGATTTCGATGATTCATATTTTATTGGAGGGTAGTTGATGAGAGCTTGGTTAGGTTTTTATTAATTATATTTTGTAATAATCCTACGATAATAAAAATAGGGCGCCCGCGCGTAATAGCCTTTAGCGTTTGATTCGATTTGAAGTCGGATTTTATTTTTACACAAAAATTATTATCCGACTTCAAATCTTGTTAATCATCCAACTAAGCTTGAGCTTGTGCTAGGAAATGCTTCACGTAAATAGTCGAACGGGCAAATTCGATTCTACGACCTAACAATTGACGTTTATAAGTTAGTCGTTGTTAGTAGTTTAAATAAATTTAAAACATCTGTTTAGAAGTGTGGCTGTGTGTAGTGCTATATTAGTTGAGTGTATTCGAATTGCACTCGGCGATTCACAAAGTAAAAGTAACGTTATACTCGTATCCTTGTGAGACACCTTATTTGCACAGAGTGATAAGTAGGTCTCGCGTATCGAATTTTACGCTTTGGTAGTCTGCATTTATACGTTTTAACATTTATTACCCTGACCACAATATATGCGTCCTCATTAAACCTCTAGAGAGGTGATACTCTCTTTTTCAAAGAGGCCACGAACACGCATTAATTATGGTGTCGCAGGCCGCAAAGAAATTATGTAATGATTTCTCAGGACCTATTTACTCAGCATATTCTCAATTTTTCTTGTTTGCGCGAAATTCAATATGATTTTATTAACACCACGAGCCTGGCTCTACAGTTATTGAGGGATTGTGGCCTTTGAAATAATTTTACAATTAATGAAGTCATAGAGAGCGAACGCAACAGGGCCGTTGCCACATGTGTCATTGTACGTTAGAAAGTCAAGTGCGGTGCTTGCACCAAAAAGTTTTTTTTACGATTTTAAATGACGATTAACACATGCTGGCAGTAACGTAGCCATCTTATCTGTATACCTCTGTAAGTTTCCTTGCTCGACATCGCACACAACATATTTTAAATATTATATCATATTATTGACAGATTTTAGCAAAACATCAAGAGTTTTAGAGGTAATTTAATAATAAATAAAGATAGGCTATGTCTTTCTCATAATTAATTTGGATTTGAAAGATTGATAAGAGACCATTAGTGTTTGATAATTTTAATATTGTTGACATATTTTAGCAAAACATCAAGAGTTTTAGAGGTAATTTAATAAAGACTGGCTTTTCCTATAGCATAACTTACTTATTCTAAACTGTGCACTGATGGTCTACAGAGAGAGTCCTCTTCTCTTCATTCTAAATGTCTAATATAGACATCGCTTTCACAAACGGAAGCGGAAACAGACTCGGTTGCCGACGACCGATAAAAGTACTATAGTTGACTAATAGTACTTTTAAATTAGTCAATCCGTTAATTTATTCTAATTCATGAGTAAATTTTACCGATTATAATATTTATTAATGCATTAGAACTAAATTAGCATTCAGTAGGACTAACTGTCGCTAACATCTCTTTAATTTTTTCACACAGTTAAACAAAGTGCTGACATTAAAGACGCCCATTATATAATTTTTCCCACATTACTCACCAGCGTACAAACACTATCGGAAAGGTAATTTGGTCGACCTTGTTCTCAGTGACAGATCTAAATAATGTTAACAGGCTGCAAATAACGGCTATTAATGTCTTTGAATAGCCTCGTCAATTTAAAAGAAAAAATATCATAAAAACTTCTATTTTAGAGTGGAAGTAAAAGAAAATATAGATTTTGACAAGTATTCTTTCTGAGTATATAATTAAATTAGTTTACTAATTACAGTTATAAACATTACACAAATTAAACGAACATCCATGTAACCATTGCAGCACATATTATTGGTACACGGTGACCCCCAAACTAAGCAGACGCTTGTATTTTGGGAGCCAGAGTTGGTGATAATTAACGTTGTAAGCATATAATCAATGTTCGAAACATTACTGGAGTAACTTTGGCTACTTCTCAGAGTTCAATTTTTGCCTTTTCTCTTTGTCCTCGTAATGGTGTCATACAACAACAACAGACCTCATACACCCTTTCCACCTATTTGATGGCTTAAGTACCAACACCAATGTACATGGAGTGCATTAAATTAAAGGATGCATACCTTATTATGGTTGAGTCAATTCGGAACGAGGCCGAAAGATATTTTTATAGCGAAATTCAACATCAATTTGTCTGATGTGGGCGATAGTGCCGTGTTATCAAAGTGAGTCTGAGATGATTTACTAAAATGTTATAAAATAATATAACTCAAAATAAAATCGAAAAATAATTTTCCATTTTATTTTTATTAACTTTACTTCTGACTACATTTTTAGTAGCTTTCTACAATTCCATATAAGTAAGTTTCTGATGCTTTTTGATTAAAGAATTGATCCTTTAATAAATTAAAAATCTCTTTCTACGTGCCCAAGCGACCGAAGCATTGCGAGAAATGTTCACGTTAATTTGGTATTCTATACATAACTTGATCCTTTCTCGATAAATTGATATCTACTAACGTTGGCGTGCATTCCAATTTCATAATCTAATCTTATGTAAGTAATAGGTAGTAACAAAAACTTGCATCATTTATACTGCAAATAACACGATTTTTTTTTTTATGACGAACTACACAGATTGGCCAGAGAAGCTGGCCTTGACTGCTTCACCGGATTGAGAGGTGGCATAGCTCTTAGGTCGCTTAGCCTGAACCTCTATTGCTAGTAACTCGACACAAGGGTCCCCCCGGTGAGGGGTAACCTCGGCTTGGACGGTTACTATGTTACGCGTAAGCATGCCGATCCGAGGGCGCCCGAGAGGGCCGAACCACGACTCGGTCGGTTGCTATTTCACGGATAATCTAAGAGACATTCAAAAGCTAAACTAACTTTGAAGTAACACGATTTAAATATGATGCAGTCTTCCAAAGCAAATTATTTGTTAATTAATTATTGCTTAATATGATTAAATGAATAATTAATTTGTGTTGTATTAATTTTAATAAGATTATATAAAATATCACTGATGCATATTATCGAACTAAAGATTGGTTTTAATATTATGTTGATATTTATTAATGTCTAAAAAATGATAATTTACACGGTTACGATGCATGAAAGAAAGTATTAAGATAAAAAAAAAACAATATTTAAAAGAAGTCTTTTAAAATATGTTATGTACAAATCAATATCGAAGTGTATAATTTTTAAATTAATTATAAATTATATAAAATTAAATTATCGATTTAATTTTGTTTTAAGTATCTGAAATTTCGAGTCTTTGCAGTACTAATGTTCACGGAAGGGAGTTAAAATCATAATTAAAGTGCGGTAAATATAGTTATTATCACCGTGGTAGCTCAGTGTCATGGCGGTCGCGTTAAGTTGCACAAGTAACGTAACCCAAGTTCGATTTCCCGTGCCAATTATATGTTTGTTGCAATTTTAAGTGCAGATTTACCACGTGTTCGGCGGTGAAGGAAGACATCGTGAAGAAATATATGTGTTAGAAATTTTTTTACGACATGTCAAGGTCTTGATTTCTTCGGTCACTTCTTCTCCCAGCGCCAACGCTTCCCGAAGTGGCACTCAAAGTTAGTTTAGCTTTTGAATGTCTCTTAGATTATCCGTGAAATGGCTACCGACCGAGTCGTGGTTCGGCCCTCTCGGGCGCCCTCGGATCGGCATGCTTACGCGTAACATAGTAACCGTCCAAGCCGAGGTTACCCCTCACCGGGGGGACCCTTGTGTCGAGTTACTAGCAATAGAGGTTCAGGCTAAGCGACCTAAGAGCTATGCCACCTCTCAATCCGGTGAAGCAGTCAAGGCCAGCTTCTCTGGTCAATCTGTGTAGTTCGTCATAAAAAAAAGCCTTTAAATAATTAATTTAGATTTAAATGCATAACATTCGCGTAATTATAAATCGCATAAAATAATAAATTAGTTTATATATTCTTATGAATCCATTAGTGTTTCATAATTTTCCATTTTGAATTATATACCGGAATAGCAAGACTTAATTCAATTAGTACGTATTCAAAGAATCTTTTCGCCGTCAAACTGGCTGTTAGTTGCAAATTGAAAGTCGTTCTATGAAAACAAACAAGCAATGATTTGGTAAGAACTTCCAATTTTGCATTTTGTAGAGCTAGTATGGTTACTATGTTTAATAGATCTGATAAACAGAGAGCGGGAATTTGAACAGCAGTGACTGCCGCGTTTGACCCAGTTGGGGACATTGCAAAAGCAGCGCCCAGCCTGTCGACAGCTCACCGCTCGCCGGTGTCCGCCTCGCACGTTGTCCCATCTAAGATAAATCATGACTGTACCGGCACAGCTTAAAGGCCACACGATTGTTTTACCGATTGAGAAAAGTTTGTAGTCATACAATCTATTTCCATCATAAAATGAAATAGCTTAATTTCGGAGACTTACTTTATTCTTTTCTATACCTATAGGCCAATCAATACTTCCATATATATAGTAGTTTATCAACCGACTTCAAAAAGGAAGAGGTTCTTTATTCGTCTGTATATTTTTTATGTTTGTAACCTCTTTTTTTTTGACGAACTAACACAGTTGGCACAGAGAAGCTGGCCTTTACTGCTTCACCGGATTTGAGAGGTGGCACAGCTCTTAAATCGCTTAGCCTGAACCTCTATTAGATGGTAACTCGACACAAGGGTCCCCGGTGAAGGGTAACCTCGGCTTGGACGGTTACTATGTTTAATAGATCTGATAAACAGAGAGCGGGAATTTGAACAGCAGTGACTGCCGCGTTTGACCCAGTTGGGGACATTGCAAAAGCAGCGCCCAGCCTGTCGACAGCTTTTAAAATATGTTATGTACAAATCAATATCGAAGTGTATAATTAAAAAAATATTATTAAAATTAATTATAAATTATATAAAATTAAATTATCGATTTAATTTTGTTGTAAGTATCCGAAATTTCGAGTCTTTGCAGTACTAATGTTCACGGAAGGGAGTTAAAATCATAATTAAAGTGCGGTAAATATAGTTATTATCACCGTGGTAGCTCAGTGTCATGGCGGTCGCCTTAAGTTGCACAAGTAACGTAACCCAAGTTCGATTCCCGGTGCCAATTAATTTGTTTGTTGCAATTTTAAGTACTGATTTACCACGTGTTCGGCGATGAAGGAAGACATCGTGAAGGAAGATATGTGTTAGAATTTTTTTTACGACATGTCAAGGTTCTTACTTGATTTCTTCGGTCACTTCTTCTCCCAGCGCCAACGCTTCCCGAAGTGGCACTCAAAGTTAGTTTAGCTTTTGAATGTCTCTTAGATTATCCGTGAAATAGACAACCGACCGAGTCGTGGTTCGGCCCTCTCGGGCGCCCTCGGATCGGCATGCTTACGTGTAACATAGTAACCGTCCAAGCCGAGGTTATCCCCCACCGGGGGGTGGGGGGGTTGTGTCGAGTTACTAGCGATAGAGGTTCAGGCTAAGCGACTTAAGAGCTATGCCACCTCTCAATCCGGTGAAGCAGTCAAGGCCAGCTTCTCTGGCCAATCTGTGTAGTTCGTCATAAAAAAACCTATTTGATTATAAGATAGGCTATATCTTTTAAATAATTAATTTAGATTTAAATGCATATCATTCGCGTAATTATAAATCGCATAAAATAATAAATTAGTATAAGTATCCATTAGTGTTTCATAATTTTCCATTTTGAATTATATACCAGAATAGCAAGACTTAATTCAATTAGTACGTATTCAAAGAATCTTTTCGCCGTTAAACTGGCTGTTAGTTGCCAATTGAAAGTCGTTCCATGAAAACAAACAAGCAATGATTTGGTAAGAACTTCCAATTTTGCATTTTGTAGAGCTAGTATGGTTACTATGTTTAATAGATCTGATAAACAGAGAGCGGGAATTTGAACAGCAGTGACTGCCGCGTTTGACCCAGTTGGGGACATTGCAAAAGCAGCGCCCAGCCTGTCGACAGCTCACCGCTCGCCGGTGTCCGCCTCGCACGTTGTCCCATCTAAGATAAATCATGACTGTACCGGCACAGCTTAAAGGCCACACGATTGTTTTACCGATTGAGAAAAGTTTGTAGTCATACAATCTATTTCCATCATAAAATGTAATAGCTTAATTTCGGAGACTTACTTTATTCTTTTCTATACCTATAGGCCAATCAATACTTCCATATATATAGTAGTTTATCAACCGACTTCAAAAAAGGAAGAGGTTCTTTATTCGTCTGTATATTTTTTTATGTTTGTAACCTCTTTTTTTTTTTTTTGACGAACTAACACAGTTGGCACAGAGAAGCTGGCCTTTACTGCTTCACCGGATTTGAGAGGTGGCACAGCTCTTAGATCGCTTAGCCTGAACCTCTATTAGATGATAACTCGACACAAGGGTCCCCCCGGTGAGGGGTAACCTCGGCTTGGACGGTTACCATTAATACGCGTTAGCAGTCCGATCCGAGGGCGCCCGAGAGGGCCGAACCACGACTGGGTCGGAAGCTATTTTATTAACGAAATCTATTGGGACAATCTAAGCTAAACTAACTTATATGCCACTTCGGGAGGATCCTATTCTGACAATGGCATATATATATATATTAAGTATGTGTGCGACGAATGGACGAATAACTCAATATCACGCCAATCGATTTCGATGATCCATTATTGGAAATGAAGTACGTCAAGAGTAGTTTGGTGTGAATTTCGTTAGGTTCTATTTAATTCTATTTCGTAATATTCCTACGATAATTCGGATACAGCAAAGAGGGCGTCCGCACGTAATAGCGTTCAACGTTTAATTCTATTTCGTAATATTCCTACGATAATTCGGAAATAGCAAAGAGGGCGTCCGCGCGTAATAGCGTTCAACGTTTAATTCTATTTCGTAATATTCCTACGATAATTCGGAAATAGCAAAGAGGGCGTCCGCGCGTAATAGCGTTCAACGTTTAATTCTATTTCGTAATATTCCTACGATAATTCGGAAATAGCAAAGAGGGCGTCCGCGCGTAATAGCGTTCAACGTTTAATTCTATTTCGTAATATTCCTACGATAATTCGGAAATAGCAAAGAGGGCGTCCGCGCGTAATAGCGTTCAACGTTTAATTCTATTTCGTAATATTCCTACGATAATTCGGAAATAGCAAAGAGGGCGTCCGCGCGTAATAGCGTTCAACGTTTAATTCTATTTGAAGTAGGTTTTGTTGTACTCGTAAATATATTGTATCTATTAACGATGTTGAAAATTATTCCTGCGACCTTTATGAGGTCGTCAGACCACCTTGCGGGTGGACGTACCACACTGCGCTTGCTGGTCCGTGGTCTCCAATCGAGAACTTTTCGGCCCCATCGGCCATCTGTTCTGCGCGCTATGTGCCCTGCCTGATCTCCTCATTCCTGATTTGATCTCGTAGAGATACTCCGAGCATAGCCCTCTCTATAGCTCGTTGTGCGACTTTGAGCTTGCTTATGAGGCCCATAGACCCCATTATGCGTATAATTATTAACGCGTTTCATAAATTAAAACTTGAATATCTAGAGAGCCGTGGTAGCTTAGTATCCGAACCCTTGCCTTGCTAGTTACATAATACTCAGTAGGTTGCCCTGTCGGCAACAATTAATTTGTTTATAGCAAGTTAAATGCTGATAAACCACAAACATGTCGAGAGTCATGTCGTTTAAACTTTAAATTTTTGTATTGATTCTAGATTACAATTAATATTTAAGTTATAAATAAAAAAATGAATAATAAAATATACCAAATTGACAATAATATTACATTAAATCGATCTTGTGATGTTGTCGTTAGAAGAAAGGACATTAAAATCAAATAAAAATGGAAAGTTGTTTTTTTAATCTTCACAGAATGTAGACGTAGCACAAATAAACTTCTGTATTGATTTACGCTCCATCTCCCCGATTATATATTAGATCGTTTGCGTACCGTGAAAACAAAACTGGAACATTTAGAACAAAGCATTTCATTATAAGACCTCTTTAATTACCATGTTATGTTACACCTGTCTGCGATAAAAACACCTGTAAAAGAATACCTTCGTTTCTCCATGTCTCGCAACAATGAGTATGAGGCAATCTGAAACTTACCTTGTAATTATTTAACATTGGCACTAAATAAACGCTTATTTAAGATATTTAGAAAAAAATTGGGCAATAGATATAAATAAGGAGACTGACCTTTTTTTACTTCATAGTTTTTAGTTCGGTCAAGTAGAAGCGCTATTTTGTCATGGCTGAATGCCGTCGTAGCTTTAAGCTTTTTCAACTTGACCGGATTGAGAGGTGGCCGAGATCTTAGAGCGTGCAGTCTGAACCTCTATAATGACTTAGCGCAAGGGTCGACGAGAAGAAAAACTGGCTAGGGCCGTTACTCTATTCGCGATAGCGTGCTGTCTCGAGGGTGCTTAAGAAGACTGAACTGCGACTCAAACAGACGCTTTAATAGGATTACGATAATTTCTTGAAGGTAAACTAACATAATTGCTACTATGGCCATCGTCCAAGTCGAGGTCCCCTTGCCACGTTGCTCCCAATAGAGTTCAGCTTAAGAGTTCTGCCACCTGTCAAATACGATGAAACAGTTGGATCTGAACTTCCTTGGCCAATCAGCGTAGGTTATTTACCAAAAAATGCCACTTCACGAGACGATATACTGCATATGATATTATGATACAGTAATCTAATTACATACAATTTTTATTTATTACATATATATTATATAATTTATATGCTCTATTATTGTTGATTTAATTTTTTCGTCAGGTTCTTTTTGACTTGATTTGTATAAACAACTGGACTGCTAAAACATTAGATTTATGAATATTAAAAACAAAGTGGTTCTGACTGTCAAAAAAATCAAATAAAATACATAACAAAGATAAACAGTTAAGAACTACTAATAACGTCATTTTAAAATTTCTAAAAATAAACTTATATTTATGTGCGTTAAACATATAAAGTATTATTGAATCCTTGACACAGTTTTAAGGATGCGATACAACGGCGGAGAATGTGGAGAATATTATTACCCAATCCAAAAAGAAGTAAATTCGTAACATAGAATATAATGTTTAATGCAATATCCTTTTTAAACATTAATATTTATATGTTGTTTGTTATTAATATGTTTTACCTGTAATGATGAAATATTGTTTATTGTGTTTAAATAAAACTTATACAAAATTGTAGTGACATTTATTCTTAACTCTTTCATAATGGAGATATAGAGAAGGAAGGAAGAGGAGAAAGGTTAAATTTAATTGAGATTCTTCGGATACCTAATTAAAAAAGTCGAGGGTAATGTCGAGAAATGCGTGCTATAGATTGCATTGTCATGAAATCTCACTTAAGTAAAAGTAATAAGTTGTTGACTTCCTAAGGGATACATTGAGTGTTGTCTCTTGGCATGTAGACTTAAGGATAGAATAGACGTTTGTGTTTGATGACATTTGATTTAGAGAAAACAGATACATAAAAGAAGACTAGACAGAAGCTAAAATTAAAAACAAAAGCAAATTAAATAAGTATAGAAGTGAGTGGCAAACAAACGAGATGGCACTCAGTGTATTTTTATAAATCCCCATAACAATGGTTTTCAGCGCAGCCTTCCCCCTATCCTCTAAGCCGATAGCAATCTTTCTGGAGATGGAACTGTAAAAGAGCAATGTTCTAGTCCCATTTCCTCAAGCACAAGGATTCGTAGGCATAGAAATTAACCATAAACAGGTATTTATTATGATGACCTTTAAAATTGATTACAGCCCGAGTAATTGCAGATTTCCATTTCCTACTTTGCTGACTCTTTTGCTTCCTTCATATATAAAGACGTATATACTTATTACAGGGCGCCGCACGATGCATTTCACTTTCGATTTTATTATAAAAATATGCTGCATTATTAAAGACTGTCTATAACCGAGTCAAGTTCACAAACCGTCTCCATTAGTTACAGTCGCACTATCAGATATTTATCAATTAGTAAGCAGGTGTTTGAAGAGAGTTAAATTCCTAAAGAAAATCTGATGGTGACTTGATTTAGTACTCTTAAGTCAAAGTCTGTTCCAGCAACGGCCTGAGCAAAGGTTCTTCTAATAACTATCTAATATCTTTTATTATTGTATGTGTAAAGGACAGTCTTGTCTCTGAAAGCGACCACTCCCAGACAACCTGTGGTCATCCAAAAGAATGACAAAAGTTGGTAAAAAAGGGCAGAAATTTGTGTCAGAAATATTTTGAGGGTCTGTAATTGAATTCGGTTTTATTAAATATACATTTTATAATATTGTGCGTTAATGCAATGTCGATACGATTGGTCGTATAAACTCATTGACCAGCAAACAAGGAGCGTTACGTAATTCGCTTTGGCGTCAATTCGCCATGTGGCTGTGAATTACTTTCACTATAAAAATACGCTTTCTATGATTTTGGGTGCTTCCACGTTACTACGAGCGTGATGCGTGACATAAACGTGACCTGTGCGATTTCTATTTCTATTTGTTCTGTTAGTGCTTCGAATACAATAGGCGGATTGTATCTACAGGGTTAGAATCCAGCTGCTGTTTTATTCCACGGTTTTTATTTTTGTCCTTTATTTTTGGAAACCTCCCTGGCATCGCTGCTTTTATTTTAGCTGCATCTTTGTTAGTTGTTTTTTAAAGTTTGTAGATTAATCTAAGTAAAATACGATTGGCTTTATGAAATAGGAAAAAGTGTGCATTGAAAGTTAGTGTTGTGACGAGAATAAATAAAGATATTATATTTCTCGGTGATTTAGGTATATAGAGAAGATGTATGACAAAAAATCTACTACGATAAAGTTCTCTTATGGCTTCTAAAGGGTGTATCATTTAAATATGTAGATCCATTGATGTTGAAGATTCAAAAGAAGTGTACCAGGACAATTCAAAATAGAAATGCGTAATATCTGCCTAGCCTCTTTACACAAAAGCTTTCTATGCTTGCTTTATTTGTCATGTAGTTTGTATCGTAAATATGAACGGAGTTTATGTAACAATCGACCTACAAAGGTGACATAAGAAAAAGAGTCTATGGACAGACATATTGAGGTAAAGCAAAACAGTCATAATTTTTAGTAATTTTAATTCAAAATATATTTTATGTGAATTTGTGACAGTAAAATACAAAAGTCTATCCAAAGAGGTATCAATAAATATTATACTATGTAATTTGATAAAATAATTATTTTAAAATATTACACCTACAACAACGAAAAGCCTCACAGTATTGACAATTTTTTATTAATTTTGGATGTTAAGGACGATGACAAAGTAATTCTTATTATTTTAATTTTGTCTCTGTTCTCTCATGTCGTTTTGACTCTAGCAGGGTAGATAGAGACAGAGTTAATACATTTCATATTTATTCATGACAACATAGCTCGTTATGGGACCTCACTGTGAAGATGTTAACGAAAAATCAATAAGGCGTTGTTAATAAAGTCATGGTTGACACCTTTCTACGTACGTACGTACTTCTGCAATGGACGGGCAAAGCTACTTTGCAACATTCATGCACTTACTTAACTGTTTATACATGTTTTGAGTGTTCCTTCTTAACATTGACATTGAATATTACCTGAGAGTAAGTGGTAGGTCATTGACTACGAAAATCAATGATACATTATTATGATCGTATATTTCTTGTTGCCTAACATTAGTGCTGTAGTGAAAGCGATTTCTTTAACTGTTTTTATATACAGGAAATAACGTTTCCGTTCAAAGCGGATGACAAAGCTTGTTTTTATATAAATCAAGCCTGGAACTTTGCGGTGGCGGCAGCAAAAAGTCAATTTCTTCTGATTTCACATCCGCAGATCTATTTGATAAGTACAGTAAAGTATGTTTATCTCGATCTAATCTAAATAAAATCGATTAAAGAGGAGATTCTCTCACGGAATGTGTGTGAAAGTTAATACCTTTAGTTTGATCGCCATCTAGAAAGTTGTCTTTCAGTCGTTTCTGTACATATCACATAATAATTATGCCTGTTTAAAGTTTTTACTGCTTTGAAACAAGTTATATCATCAGCGGTCTGATGAAAGACAACGAAAAAGATTAAATCATATACGAAATATAATTTATAAATCAATATAAGTTTAAGAAAAATAAGGTTAAAGATGGATGAATGGAAAATCAAAGTTGTGTGTGACCAATGTGGTTCAATATCAAACTAGTCAATATAGATATGAAATTGGCTATCACTAACGCGAACATGTTCCAAAATTTGTCCAGTTAAATTCTAAATATATTTTGGAATTTTATTCAATTATCAAAGTGAAAGCCTTGCGGCTCAATTCACTTTGATCGGAGGATCGAATAGCATTGGCTGAATAGGCTTGTATCAATAAATTGCCTTTTCTGCTTCTTAAAAAAAAATAACCTGCCAAAATTGGTTTTTGGAATAAGACTTTTTAATTAATTTTGATGTTAATATAATCTAAAATAGTATTAATTTCATTTTCATACTGATTTTGAAATCTTTTTTGATTATTATCATTATATTTGAAATCGCATTTTTGTTGGTTCATTTTGCGGATTTCCTTGTTGTTGGAATTGTATTTAATGACGTAGGCGACTGTTCTAATTTGTCACGAATCACCCTTGAACTTATGAATCATAAACGTGCTGTAACCGTATCGATAAAAATTTAATATATTTAATAAAAAAATATATTATTGATTAAAATAATATAATTTAATATTATTAAGCATTAATGGTTAATTTAAAGTAACAGTCAAAGCTTATTAAATAATTATGAATAAATAAATATTAAAGTTATGAACCAACACCATCTTTTTTTTGCTTATATTATACAACTATTACTCAAGATATCAGCCTTAAAAATCTAACAACTATAATAGAAATGATTACATTATATTATAATTAAAATATCTTTAAAAATAAATAAAATTGGAGTGTCTTTGTGTAATAATGAAATAACTGCTTTTTAGTTCATGCTATGTACGGTACATACGCCAAAATAACATTTATGACAATTTTTGTCTGTCTGTCTAATCTGTGGATCAATTTTGACGGCACTTTCACTGACAGATAGCTGATGCAATAAGGAGTTTCTTAGGCTACTTTAATATTTAAAAATATTTTTTTTAATCGCGGGTAACACGGCGGGGAGCAACTAGTACGTAGTATATTAAAGTCACCAATATTCGTGCAAACGATAAAAGTCGCAACTGTCTTTGTTCACGACATTGTTATCTCTGCCGTTAATGTTGTTAACCTTTTGCGTTGATCGTGTCTCGCAAAATGATCAGTGGACTAGCAGATGTTAGTCATTTAGTTCTCATAGACGACAAACGGCCTATAAATTTTAAAACGCCTACCCAATTAGGTGCATTTGCGATTTATCTTCACTGTTACAAATTTAAATACAACAGAATGACACAAAGTTAAGTTGAAATATTTTTTAAACTATTATCTACTAAGTCAATTAATCTATCCCGATTGTTTTCCCATCCTGATTATATTACGGAGCTCTATTGGATATCCCGGGGCTGATATGTTTTACGCTTTGAGTTTATCCAAAGCGAGATTTCCTCTCGGAAGACCTTGTACTATGTTACTCAAACGAATACAAGTGAGCGCCACAAGCCAAAATAGAAAAATCAACTATTAACAAGTAAAATCGTTTGAAGGGGGCATGCAGGTCACATGATGTTGAGTCATTTCCCCATATTACGATTTCACATTTTGAGACAACTACCTGACGCAGAAGTGTAAAATAACTCCACGACGATATTCTGCGCGGACATGTGACAAGCTCCGGACGTTTGGCCCATCTGTGCAACAATAGAAGCCTTTGCCAATCCTCTGTTATATGTGAAATAACAATAACAAGTTTCCACGAAGTTTATTAAGATTCTTTTTAATCTATGCAAATCTAACAATGGTCTTCGTCAATAGTCGAATTAAATAAGGTTAGAACATACCTTCACAGACCGCACCCCAAATCATTAGGATGTTAACGCCTGAATGTACCCAATATGACAGTAATATAAGCTGTAGAATTCTTCAAATGTATGTTGAACTGATCAAGTAATGATTTGGTTTTCTTAAATCAAAATGCTGTCGCACCTAAACAGCTACACTCCTTCGAAATCATCCAATCGAAACATGCCTTCAGAAATCTTCTGCCTTCTGATGACGTACTAGAAATTCTTTAACACTGATCTACCTCATTCGTTATATTTGGCCTTATCTACTACCATGGTTAGTGTTTATTGCCACTATTTAAAATATTAACACACCAACTTACAATAGATCTGTTGGTAAGTGGTCACACAAGCATTAACACAATTTACTCAGAATTGTCACTGATATTAAGGTTTTGTGCAGAATATATCGCCGTATAGCTTAGAGGACAGTGTTCTCCGTAAAAACTCACTAGTAACATTTCGACTTATCATTCACTATTTCGTGCCAGCGTTTAATAAATAGCCACTTTTCTAAATTAAGTTTCTAGACTATCTAGACTAAGCTCAGACTTTGTATTGATATATCAAGGCACCAGTTTCTCCTTTTATGTACAAGTACTAGCTGTTACCTGAAGTCCATGGAAAGAAATACCAATGCTGCTTATGAATTTCCTATCAAAATTGGTAGAACTTTTTAGTCGTAACAAACAACAGATTTTTGTTAAATGTGCCGTATATTCTTTCATAGCATAGTGTTAAACACTTTACCCGAAGTGGCACTCAAAGTTAGTTTAGCTTTGAATGTCTCTTAGATTATCCGTGAAATAGCGACCCTCTCAAATGCACCCCTGCAAATAGCAGGCCCTCTCGGGCGCCCTCGGATCGGCATGCTTACGCGTAACATAGTAACCGTCCGCCGAGGTTACCCCTCACCGGGGACCCTTGTGTCGAGTTACTAGCAATAGAGCTTCAGGCTAAGCGACCTAAGAGACCTAATCCGGTGAAGCAGTCAAGGCCAGCTTCTCTGGCCAATCTGTGTAGTTCGTCATTAAAAAAATAGTGTTAAACACTTTTAATATTCTGTATAGATAATCTATTACGTATCGATTATACTAGTAAAATGTATATCCAATATACCTTATATACTTCTACTGACTCTAATGAATACTTAACGGATGTGATTACTGATCCAACTGAATCATAATTATATCCTTTCACGCAATCCGTTTCAAACTGATCCTTTTAAGCTTTTCAATTTTTTTTCTTACATTAAGTGACACCGTAATACAACACTTGATAACCTTGTACGATAAAAAATGATAATGAAACATGACCAACGTAGTATACGTAACAAACGGTATCAATTGAATTATTTTTATTATAAAATCATATCAGTTAGGCCTTGGCGGTTTCAGGTAACGATCTCTTGTGTTCGATTCCGCCATTCACAAAACAAAAATCGCTTTTATTTTCAAACGTTCGAACGACTTCGTGTATATGCTGACGATAGACCGAGGTCAAAGAAACCGTCATCTAATATGCAGTTCACTAATCTTTTACCTTATATTTCTTACGAACAGAATTATAAATTACTTGGTAGATATTAAGATTTTGAGAGTTTTCAATAAACGATGTTTTATTATCCTTTTTGGGTATTTTGTACCCTAACCTTCATAACCAAAAATTAAAATAAAATCGCTTCGTTTTCTTTTTTGGAAGTGGGGTCAGATAGCAATACCTATTAGGCCAGGTAGCCACATATTACACCCTCGAGGTGTGCCCGAGATGGGCAGCGCAGCGCCACGACATGGTATCTGCCATCGGTGGTGTAGACCTGTCTCTCGAGACCATTGCAAGAGCGAGGCTCGGAAGTTGGACGGCGGTCGCCTCCTTCTGTGAGACGGTCATGTCCCAGAAGGAGGCTGACGAGCGGGTCAGGGAGGTGAGCGCAGAGGCTCCCTCCCTCCGCAGGCGACGTATCGGGGTGCGCAGGAGGCGTTATAACCAACGCCTCCTCTTGCCGCCCCCGTAATCCGAAGCGGGGCCAGAATGGGTACCTGGCCCCAGTTATGCTTCGGCGTCGTCGGGACTTCTCTGAGTGCCGGAGAAGTCCCCTTTGAGGATGAAGTCCGGTCTTTGCCGGGACCGGCCGGTCGTTGGGGTGTCCTGTCGCTGACAGATCCGGGGCACCCCGCTCATAACGGCTGATGGCATTCGCGGAAGGTTTAGTGGGTAGGGGCTGCCCAGGCCGAGTCCCACACATCCCTCCGGGCCCATCCAGGGTACCGGAGGATGGTCTATAAAAAGATTCCCCGCGTTAACAAAAAAAAAGACACCCACATATTGTCTACTTAATCTAAGTATATTTATACTCTAATATACTAATACTAACTACTAACATACATTCTTTACCTTCATCACAAGCTTTACCACATTCTGCCAAGATGTGATGAATACGATCCATCACTCGATAAGGAAGGGTTGGGATTCCGTTTCCTGAATTTGGTACTGGCTTCCAGAATATCTAGGTAAAGTGGATATGCTGATGTTTTGATTACATTCATTTAATCACAAAGACTGCTAAGATCTATGACATCAAACGGTGCGTATTTTGTTAGTTATTTAATAAAATATATAATAGAAAATGGTAAACCTCCTTAGACACCATTAATATAAGAAGTTCTGTAATAAATTATATCTTGCCTTGGGATAAAGCGAATCAATGTATTCAGTCACGGATCCGGTATATATAAATACGGAGCCATGTCCAATAATGATGACAAATGAATTGCTATTCGTGAGATATTGTATATTATAGGTGCTAATGTGCTTGGGAAATCGATCCCGTCGCGCTTGATATAAACTGAGCTATTTTAAGGATTTTATGTTTTTGCGGAAATTAAGTATTTGACAAGGGCAGTAAAAAATTTAAAATTTATTTTGGAAAACAATTATTTATTTATTTATTCTTTATTTGCACACAATACAAAAATAAAGGTACAAATAGGCGGACTTAATGCCAGTAGGCATTCTCTGCCAGTCTACCTTGGGGTTGTGAAGAGACAAAGTAACGGGTGCAAGCTATATGAGAAAATAATAAATAAAAGAAAACTATAATAAATACATGCATACTTACAAATAAATTAAACATATAAACATAATAATTATTTATAATAATAAACAGATACATATATAAATACATATATATAGAATTATAGATGGATAGGGACAGCAATTGACAAACTATTCCTTGCTTAGGTAAAGCTTCCAAAGTAAATGTTTGAAAGTAGATTTAGTTCCAGCTGTACGTATATTTGTTGGCAGCGCATTCCAAAGTCTTATTGCGGTAAAGGTAAAGGATTTATACATAAAATCAGTGTGACAGGAAGAAATATGGAGAAAATTACTATCAGTAGAACGAAGACAACGGTCGTGTGAATCACCCTGATACTGAAATTTACATTTCAAGTATTCAGGTGCAAATGGATCACGTTAAATAGAATATAATGTACAAAGTGTTCTGAGGGATCGTCGTTGAGACATTGGAAGCCACTTAAGCTGAGAGCGAAAGAAAGAAATATGGTCGTACTTGCGTATGCCAAAGATGAAGCGAATAGAATTGTTGAGTAGGCGAATATGAGATACTGCATATTCATTAGACCCTAACGTACAAATAAATGAAACTAAATCACACCTTTGTAACAGATTAAACGATCGCCGAATCTAACGGTACGAAAAATAAGTTCATTGAAAATAATGCTAATTATAAATAAATATTTATTATATTTGATCAAAGGTTTCGCATACTGCAAACGTAACTATTTATTATGATATAGACAATGTGTAATGAATAACTATGACAGTAAACCTGTAAGTATAATATTCTATTGCATAATTTTATCTACTTAAGAAACCATCAACCATTGAGTGTGTGCACATTCCACCTCTTTCTCTTTGGTTGGTCCACATCGATTTAGCTAAATGACTACACGGGCTACGCCGCTACTAGCTTAACTATGCAACTATGTTAAGCAATGTTTTCTCCATATTTGGATCAGTGAGCATAACTGGCATTGATCAAAGAACTTTCGTGTTATAGGAAACATGCCTTAGATAGTCGTAACAATACAAACGCAAAAAATTATTTCAGGAAAGGATTGCGATTGCCTTCTGTTTTTAAAAGGTTCGATAACCCCAATGTTATAAAAGTCCACCACTGTGTTGCCCTGCGTAACGTAGGGTGCTCAATTAACGTAAAAATATAAAACTTACTATTAAACCTACTTTTTTGCGACGATCCTGCGCTGACTGGCCAGAGAAAATGACCGCAACAGTTTCAACTGAATTAAGAGGTCTTCGGTCGTTTAACATGAACAGTGGCGTTATCAAGATAAGATTACTCTCAACCTCCGACGGTTGTGGCAGGGCGCTTTGTTTAACCTTTTTATCCCAGCTTATTTGGAAAAATGTCGTTAGTAGACGTCGAAAAGAAATAGCTATAAACAATCTCAGGGCGTATACAGATAAAGCAATTGTTGTCAGGTTTTCATCGACCGTTTTAGGTTTTATATGGATAAAGCAATTCAATTATAATTTGCACAAGAACTGTAATGGTTTTAGCTGAAAAGTTTTAGCGAGAAGAGCCGACCCCAAATAAAGGCAGGGAAGAAGAAGAAGAAGATTTATAAGTATTAATGATATTTTTATTGTTTCAGTTCTTCCGATTATCGTAACTTCAATCACAATATCTCCTAATGGAAACAGTCCGGAGAGGAAATTGGTCGGTAGAGCCAAGACTAATTTACAAAAAGACTTCATGCCTTCAAGCTTAAGAGCCGAAGGAAGTAATATAAAGAAAAATACCGACAGAAACAAGAATCTGAGAATCAATCTATCGAAGTTAGCTATAAACGAAAGATACAGACGATTAATACCATATATGACATTTTATTACGCCAACGATTTAGGAGCGCCAACAACAGAAGCGTACAACAAAAAAAATATTGAAGTAGAAAAGGCTCAAATAGTAGAAGCAGGCACACTTGAAACACAAAACCATCGTAGACCGAATATAGTGTACACTACAAACCGACATCACAATATACCAAGATATCAAGGAAATCGTTTAACCCATTATAATATAGCCTCTGCAAATCCGACAAAGGTGTTTTACAATAAAGAAGGGTATCCAGTAGTACTCCAGAATGTGCCAAAAATAACAAACTACAATCCTTTACCTTTGGATCATAATATCGCTGAACATGACTATAGAAGATATATTCCAAAAGATGTTAAAGTTCTTAGTAATTCACATACACCCGCTAGAAAGATACCTTATCTTAACAATCATCACGTAGAGGATAGTAATGTTCAATATTACTTTCCCGAAAAAGATGAAATTAAATACAAGCTTGTGCCGTATGATCAAACGCCACCTATTAAAAATCAGCCTCAAATAGAATACGAGAATGTTCCTGAGAAGAATTACAACATAGAGTCCCCAAATCAGAATGATTCTGTATATATCAAACCAAGACCTCACCCGCAATATCACTTTGATGAAATGGCATCTGAACAAACGAAAAACAGAAGACCTTCTGCTACTATTTCTGAAGTTTATTACGAAAAGCAAAATCCTTTGCCAGCATTGGCCGATCCAATAATTGAAACTGGTTTTAAGCCTATTATAAGTGAAAGTGCAGAAATAGCTAACACACCTACATACACATCAACGTTGAGAGAACCAGTGCACGAAAATCATGAAAACGAAAAACAAGAATTACAAATTGAAAGTGCATCTGTAGCTCCAGAGACGAACGAACAATCTCAATATTATCAATATGATATTGATCAAAATGCATACCATCCGCACTCCGATGCCATCACCCTTGCAGATCTTTTGAATTCTTTACAACTAAATAAATCTATTCCGAAACCAATAACAAAAGAAAATGTTGGTTCGTCTATACGGATTTTGTTGCAAGCATTGAATGCTTTAAAAGGAAAACTTCAAGAAAGCGAATTTGAAGCCCCAGTTCTTAGTTCACCTGCTCCATTTGAAGCTCCAAAACCTACGATTACCACAACAAAACCCATAGTACAAACTACGATGGTGCCCAAAAATGACGAAAATGAGTTAAGCGACGATACTTATTTAGCGGAAGTGGAAAATCCGTCGCAACATTTAGATGGTGAGTATAAAAATATAAAGAACTTATTATATGAAATTTAAATAATAAATGATTCTATAGTAATACAAAATCACTAATTAAAAAATCAAATATTTAATAAGTTTTATTTCATTCAAAAGTTGTTGCAATATTTCTTTAGATTATACAAGTACCAGTCAACGATTTCCTCTGCAAATAACGTCTGATGAAGAAGGTGGTACACCAGGACACCCTGGTATCGACTATCCCATCTTGACAATAATACCCCATACAAAATTTGATTGTAAAACACAGCGATACAAGGGTTTTTTTGCTGATCCAGAAACAAGATGTCAGGTAAATATTAATTTATGCCTCAGCACTCTCCTCTGGCATCGTCTTACTCTACACGATAAACTTTTATGCTATTGACATAGACGATGTAGATATTGAGTTAGAATTTCTAATATCAATTACTTTGACGTTAGGAAACCCAGTTTCCGTTAATAAGTAAGACTTCTTTAGGGTGTCTCAGTGTTTATACTAGATTTAGGAACGTACATAAGAGGTAAATCATGATTTAAATTTTATTTATTTATTTATTTAAATCAACAAAAATTATAACACCGTTACAGATAATACCAATATGATGTTATAAAAACTTAGTTAAATATATATTATTAAAATTAAAACAAATAAAAGCTGCTTGATGTATTGACAATAATATATAAATATAATAAAGTTTTTTAATTTTTATAGGTTTGGCACTACTGCGATTTAAACGGAGGGCAGGCGTCATTTTTGTGTCCAAATGGAACTATATTCTCACAGGCTGCTCTTACTTGTGACTGGTGGTTCAACGTCAAGTGTTCCTCCACAGCTCAGCTTTATGTTCTTAATGAAAGCTTATACAAATACATACTACCACATTCGCCTAAGTTCCCGGAAGACTATAGTGGACCGTTGGTAGACAAGTAAGTGGTTATTGGCAATTGTAATTAGAAATTTCAATCAATAATTCCTTTAAAATTCCATATTATTGCACGCGTTGTATTTCTTATTTTCATACATAAATTTCACTTTGCAGATACTTAACATTAAAGTTTAAAGAAATGGAAGAAGAGTTTAAGAAGAATAAAAACAAAAATAAGGAGACAGCGTCGGATAAAATTGACAGCGAAGAAGACAAAGATTCCAGTCAAGATAAAAGCGATAAAGATTCTGACAGTTCGAATGAAGAAAAAGATAGCGAGGTTAATGATAACGGGAATACGGTCAGTGAATCCAGCGTGATTGTAGTAACATCAGGTGCCAGTGGTAATGTGGAAAGATTAGAAGCATAGATATGAGAATTGTTAATATTCCAAGAAACCTATCGAGGCAAAATAACTGTGATAGTTTTTTTTTCATAATGTTTTTACTGAAAAATAATAAGTATTGAACATACAAACTTTTTGATTACACATAATAAATTAATCTTTGGTTGTGAGTGTGAACGTGAGGAAATTTGTCTTGTTATGATCATAATATAGCTGTAATAAGTATAGTAAGTTAAAATAGATTTCTTTTATTAAGCTATACCAATAATAATTGTAAAGATAAGAATTAAACTTGCCATACTTCGCCATGTTTAATTCGTAATTTTTATTTAAGCGTCAAGTAAAGTGTAGATTGCACAACCAGCCAGTGTGTTTTGGCTAATATTCAGTTAGGCCACCGTTCCGCTGCCATGACTGTAAGTTATTTAATTGCTACACACACGCAAATTAACATTGAAATATGGAAACCTTGATAAGTTTCGCTAAAGAAGTAGTAATGAGAAAAAATGTTAGTTGGACGAAAAACTTGATTTATTTTAAAAAGTCTCATACTTACTTATACGTACTTACGCGTGCTTATAAGACTAGGACAAATAGATATTAGAACGTTATAGAAATACCAATTCTGTACATACTTGTATATTAGAATAATTATTGAAGAAGAAGAATTTGCTTAGTGAAGATTTTGTCTAGCATTGAAACAAGAAAGTATGCCCCATGTGCATATGTCTCTTCCTCTCCCATTTCACTAAGCATTACCGATGAAAGTTTATTATGCTATTGACCTAGCGAGCTTTACATCCCCGAGATTTCGAGACCTTTAGATCCTCGAGTTAGTGTTGGTAAACTCCAACAACCCAAATCGACGCACTAAAATCACCATTGAGTAAAGTTACCATAGCACTACTAATTCAAAGCTAGAGCGCTTTGAATTAGTGACACATGACATCAGGTGGGATCGTAGTTGACCAGTTGCTTAGAAAGTAAAAAAATGTTTTTGGTGGAAGTATTTGGTTGCCTCCGTCTGGTAATTGTAAAAACTTAATCGTGCCATCTTTGTTACGGTATTTTTAATGTAATTCTGCGTTTGTGAAATGACGTCTGTTACGATCAAGTTATATTTATTGCCGGATGCAAAAGCAGGCGCAGTTTAATGCGATCTTCCGCCAGTGATCTAAGGACATGGACAATGGACGGCCAATGGACTTTAAGTCGTGATGTTCGAATTTCGTGGCATCGTGTGAAGCATTCAGCAGTGGATTGGACGAAATTTGAAATGACGTCGGGAAAAACTTATTAGATCCTCTTGTTATATTATAACTGGTCACACTTAATCTGGTATTATTGGTTATTTTTACTATGTTACCATTTAAAGTTACCACCAATGCCGTTGTACAGTTTCTGTTTTATATTTATTAGTATTCTTAATATGTACCCAGTACTTACCGTTTCATATAGTTAAATTATTAATTAAATGATATCATTGATTTTTAATACAGTGAATAGAGAATAATTTGTATAATTTTAGTGTTTTAAGAGTTTTATCATTTTAAATGGCAATTTTTTGATTACTTGTTATTTTAAATTGAGATTGAAATTAAGACAAAATTCTTCGAATTGTGAAATAAATTATTTTAAATATAGTCAATACTTGTTTTATTTCCACATTGGAAATCATTTCTAAACTGTTAACCAAATTAGCATAAAAGTTTTAAATACGCCGATTCAGTTTCAATAAAATAAAAATATCTATAATTTTAATATCGCCACATTTTTCATATATAAATAAGCCAATTATGTTCTTTTCACTTTACTGGAGTAGATATGGACAATAATAGATATCGACTATTCACCGAACTTGGGTATTTTATCAGGGTAATTGTTTGCACTTATAAAATTGAAAAACTGATATCTCTTTGCTACAAGTCGGCTGGGATTCGAACCTCTGACCATTGAAAGCGTAGTCTTCAGTACACTGGAATTCTAATACTTATTGCTAGTGTAAATTACAATTAGAGTAAGTTAAGTATTAGACCAGAAAATGAGTACTGCCTTTTACCTCGAAGGGAGTTGGCGTATGTAGCAATCACTCTCATAACCACGATGGTAACAGAGGCAGTCAGTCATAGGTAGTTCAATGATAATATATTAAAAAGCAGTGATATCCTAGTAGCTAAACTGTTCGCCGTACAATCTTTATGATCGTGAGTTCGAATCCTAGTGAGCTTGGAGTAATGAATTGCTGTTTTTCAATTTTTTAAGTTCAATAAAATGTTAAAAATATGTATTCAGTGTATGGCGATGGGGACCTGTCCTGTCACATTTGGGAACTAATAAGCTTGGTTAAAAGGGGACAACGAAAGCTGTCTCCGTCTACGCCGTAAGGGTTAAAGTGAGAGCTTATATTATATTTTAATCCTCGGCGCTTAACTACAAAGTGAAGAAATAATGGAATATCGCTTTATGTTCCATGAATTTATTTACAGTATCATTTAGGGATTTCCTTAGTCATATCAATTAAACTAGTACATGTTATGATCTTAAAGTCTCCAATATTCATACAATTGTATACAACGAAGCTCCCAAAAATTGAGAAATAAAAAAAATCATAAGGAACGAGTATTTTGCAACGAATTAAAATATGTATTTTATTACATTCTTAGATTGGGACTTTTAACACCAATTAAATGTACTTATTTCTAGTAAACGGTTAGATAATGTATTTGAAATATGCTATAGATATTATGCAGTGAAGGACATGAGGACTATATACACGTGATTTTTTAAATAAGCATGCTGTTTTATACAATCTTTACACTTATTCACATAACCAAATGTCATTGGACCATTAAAAGCTAAACAGTTTTGTTTTCTGCAGACAATACTTATACAAAAATATAATTTTGGGATGAAATGATTCTTAAGAGATAGATTTAGTACGGTTTATAATAGAACGTGTCGTACCTATTAAATTTATCCTAACACGTCATTGAAATAAATGAGAAATTACACAAATTTGGCCTATTTAGATTTTTTTTTAATTACACTACTTGACACACATAGAGACCTTGTTTTAATGTTACCATCATTCACAAGTTGTTGCCATCTCAGTCTTTGCATTGCAGCGTTGCATACCATTTTAATGTTCACATCGCTAATATCAAATAAGTAAACATGTCTACATACATTTAATAATATACACAAATTAATAATTACACAAGCTACGCTTCCAACTTTGGTCATATATACTACAAAGATATATAGATAGTAAAACAATGGCGCACATTAAAGTTGCTAATAAAACATAACCTAATTTACAAATTATTCGAATAACAACCGTCCGATTAATTCAATTTAACATTTCAATTTTCATAAAATTTAAGACTTAAAAGAGTAGAGAATAAAATCCATTTTTTTAATACGAGCCTTAAATCCTCATACCAATAGATAAAAGGTTAAGCATCTTGAAAATCTTATCGAGTTCATGTCAATTTACCCTGTTAGTTATAAACATACATATTTTTGAATATCGCACTTAACTAGAACAATAAAAGAATGCACGAAAACGTGCAATAAATTACCTACTCGTTTAATTATTTATTAAATAAAACGTTATCACGATAAAAATGTATACCAAAAAACAAATTAGTTACCTTCAAAATACTTAAATAAATATTTTGTGTTTGTAATGTGTAAGTGTTGTGTATGTGTTTTATGTATGTTGAGTGTGTGTTTTGTGCATGTTCTGTTTGTGTGTAATATGTGTGTTTGTGTATGATGTGTGTGTGTGTGTCATTACAGAGCAAGGTAGAGGTCGGGTGGGTCGTTTGTGTGTGCAATATTTAATGTTTGAGCAAGAGGGCGGCGTGTTTCAGGCGCAGATGTGCGCGCAATGTATCGATGCGGCTGTAGGTGGCCGGGCAGTATGGGCAGATGGAGCGTTGGGCCGTGTGTGAGTGGAAATGATGCCAGCGGTTGGATACTTCCTTGCCGCAGGACTTGCAGCGCCACAGCGCGGTGCTCTCGGCCGCAGCAACGAACATACTGTGGTACGAATACTGCACAGTTGGCACGTGGGTACGCTCTGCAAACAATGACCGACACGGTTCGCTACAGGCTCCGCGTACGCGCAAATAAGTTTTATTAGCTCCAAGACTTGGGACCGGTTGTTACTGACGTCTTAACATGACGCATTGAATTGACTTGTATCATTTAATAGGCCCTTACATACATTTCTAAATTCCAATAGCAAACCGGTGGAAACGATTTTAGACGCCAACGATGATGAAATATTTTGTCAGGCGCTTTTAATGAAATATTATTAATACGGCGCTGTAAGGATTTATAATGAAACTTTATACCAGTTACTGTTAATGACATTCTCTACACGTAATATTTTCTCATAAGCATATGTGATATGATATAGACGGATAAATTAACGTATTACGACTGTATGTTCGGTAGGTATGTAAGATTTGATAAGGGCAGATAGTAGAATAAAATGGGGGTTTAATAATCGTCGGTGTAGGATGTAATGCTGTGCTAATAAACATTTTTATTATTTCAAGCAGAGTTGGGATAGAACAATCAGTATATCTAAAAGATACGGTCATTGAGCAGGTATGTAAGACGTGACAGGTTTAGAAACAATCTCATAAAGGAGAAATTTGGCTTGAAAGAGAATGTGACCACAATTCCAGGGAGAAAGAAATACATGGTACGATGGGTAGTACATGTAGAGAAGTTTGATTGAGGAAATAAAGGCGAAGAACGTTTATAGTTTTCGTATGTGCTGATGTTTAGAGGGGGTCCGTTACTAGTTTGAGTGTTGTTTATGTTAATAGATGATGTAAATACATAAGCACACGTGATATAACATATATTCTAAAATAATAAGGCGAGAGACAATTGTGAACATGTCTTTTGTGTTTATATGAATTAAAATATATCAAAGAATAGTGTACAAAGTTAGGACATTAGTAAAAATTGTCACTAATTTTGTTTGTAAGGGCCTATATTGGTTGTATTTGAATCTCTGTTATTATACCAGATCGATTCTTTCTCATTGGTCTCCAAGCCTTGGACTTTTACTTTGCAATATTGACATCAACTTCTGGAAGATTCTATAGAACTGCAATACTTCTAGACATCTATTAGACGGATACATTTGGTGCATGCATGTCGCTAACGGAACACGTAGCTCTGAAGTGTTGCTGCTTAGTGTATAGATAATGACAACGAAGAGTGTCACAAGCGGTCGGTCTGTGTATACATCTATAACCGACTTAGAAATGAGGATGGGTCGCGTGACACGCACAACTGAAACTACACGAATTGTAACATAGCACAATTTAATGTAAAAATTAGTAATAAATACAACAGATAAATGCAGGAGTTTGCAACATGTTAAAATTGCATTACATAACATTAATGTGAAATAAAAAAAAATTGCATTAACTGATTGCATAAAACAAAAATTAATCAAATAAACTTTTAATGGAGGCATCAAACCATAGACTATTTAAATAATATTCCATAGACAACATATCGTTCATAAAATTTCACGTAAAAATATAACAAGAGCGATTGGACAGTTGTTAGCCGCGACAGGTACACGATTTGACACCCCCCGCCTATTAGTTATTTATACTATTGTGATACACGACACTATAACGAATTGGCTAATGTTAAAAAAAGAAACAAAATAAACATAACTAGACCATTGCTATCCTGAATATAATCATAGAGCTCGTCCTGCACTCCATTGAATTTCGATTAACATCACACCAATGTGACAATAAAGGTAAAATTTTTTATCATACAATAAATTGGAATATTCAATTAGATTGGCCAAATAAGTGACTAGGTCATCAAGACCTTATTTCTCAATAAGACTAAATTTAGTAATTCGTTAACCTTATGTGTAAATTCCATATGGCATAAAGTTAGCTTTCAATATGTCCAATTACGTGGTCATCATATATTTATTAAGTTGCACACTTTCTGAAAGCTGAAAAGAGATCAAAGGGGTGATATTTTCTGAGCCAAACGATGTGATACTCCAAAATATTCTGGCCAGACACTATCATAGTATCCTAACCTAAAATATCTAAAATAATCTATATTACTAATCAATCAATTTGCTATAGCAAATTCAATATTAAAAATTGGTCTCGAGTGATTGTAATATACAAAAAAAAATGCATTTACGATTAGATGAAGCGTTTGACGCGCGTCGGCGGATTACTCCGCCGAGCAACGAACCCGTACCGGATAGCTATGATCTATTTCAACAATAGACTTTAAATTGCGCGACAATAATAAATTATTAACAGTAACTATTACGATTGGCAAAGATAAACAAGCTATTCCTTAATATTACCAGCTATGAAACCTGTACAGATTCGTAAACCAAACTGTGTTCGCTACGTAGAAATGGAAAGGAAGTATAGAAGTACTTCTTATTTTGTATTAGGATCTCAATGTAGCCTGGTAGCATCGGATATTGGCAGAAGTACATCATAGATGTAAATACAGCATGAAGAGAATTAGCTTTTCCTCTTAGGTATATAAATCAGAAGTACCACTTATATGAAAAAAAAATATTTGCTCTCTATAGAAATTGCTAAGTAGAAATGTAAATAAGAAGAGGTAATACACTTATGTAATTAAATAAAAGGTTATTTGCTGTCCTTCGTAGTCGCAGTTAGAAATAGATTTAAGGGGAAGTACTTACTCATGTAAATACTAAAGGTATTTACCCTCTTCCGAAGACATTAATTACTTTTAATATATCGTTTAGTTTGGTTACGTAATTATATAACTAGTAATATTGCACTGAGTACGAAATGCTATCAAATGATAAGCGCCCACAACATACGACTGATAAAGTATATAAAAATCTTTATTATCACTAAAATAAATATAAAAATCTTTGTGGAAGAAACGTTTGGTGATATTGTAAAATCCTTACGGGACACAGGAGCTTAGTGCTTATAGTTCAAGTGGGCCCCTATATTCAATAGGCAAATGTAAAACTAGTTATGAGTTATGACTATTAAAAAAAATTGCACAAGTGAAATTGCATGTTCACAGCTACTTAAAACAGCTTTGACGCTATAACTTAGTCAATATGAAAACAATCAAGAGAAACGGAACAACTGACGTCACGTTTTTTTGGTTGAGTTGGATTCGAACGGTGTCTTAAATTTCTACGTATATTAATAAGACAATTTGAAGGTTTGAAAACAAAAATTAAGATAAAAATGTCGAGTGATACTGTAATCTCTAGTTGTGTAACGACACATGTGTTTACCCGTTGACCAAACAGATGCGACCTCAACTGGATGCTAGATGCCTTACAACGACGCAAAGTAACTAATCATTTAAAACATTAATATTACAAATAGGAGTCGAATCGTAGCGTGTTAACACTGTTGGTTCTAGCACCATTCCATTTTATCACATTTCAGTTACCGTACCACTCTAAGTGTTTAGCTAAAAATGTAACAATCTTAAATCTTAATTGAAAATACATACATAAACGCTAGGTTAGTCCCAATCGTAGAATGCCAATATTAGTTACTAAATGCGCAACCCTCCAACGTTCCACCCTACCTAAAAATAATTGAAAACGAGGTCTTAGACCTCAAGCACCGTTCACATGTGGGCTCTGGCGACCCGTTAAGACAACTAAACGTAAAATATCTAATGATAAAATTATAAAACACGTTAACATCTCAACTCGTGGTACATTTAACCGTCAACTGAATATAAACGAAATCAATCATGTTACCATATAGGCTGAATCAATAAAAACAAACAACACTAATAAATCATATTACACAGTTATATAAATATAAAATTATATTAAATCAGACAATAGAATATATCTAAGTATAAAAAAAAAACAATCTCCGTAAATAGATCAACTAGTCTAGTATAAAAAATCTTTTCGTATGTTTCCTTAGGCGCTATCCGTTAATACATCACAAATCCTTAATATTTATCCATCTTGCAAAGGCCTCATAGAGTTACAAATGCATCTACACTGAGATTCAGTCAATATTTATATGTCGTTGACCAACGACAGATCACAATCTCTTGCCAGTCCTCTCAAACCTGTCCGTTGTCATTCCGCACCACTCATAGGATATAACATAAATACAATTAGCTACAGGAAACTCATAATTCCCTATCTAACGAATAAATATAACAAGATGCATGCCCGCTGACGGGCCACCGTTAAATAGCCAGAATCACTTCGCGGTCGCACCGCCGCTCATTGCATATAGTGTATATTCTTAAATAGCTAAAGATTCTATTGATATAATATAAAAAATAATATGGTAATAAAATTAACATCATATTATTGCTTTTGCCCGTTCCCGTATAGCGATTGGTATAGAAAAAAAATTTGCTTACCTACATTACATAAACGCTTCGAGTTATTCAAGCGACATTTAATAGGATATTCGTTCCCTTTCCGTTAATCGTCCAAATATAATATCCATACGCGGATTGTTATAAGAGGTCACAATGGGGCAAGTCAAATGCACAACCGAGACAATACTAAAACGAGTGGGCCCATCTTATATGGGCATTAAGAACTGAATTTAAGGCCCGCTTAAGTAATAGCACTTCAGCTTAATCCTAAATAGGAAAGTCAACACGAGACGGTCCGTTAGAATTTCGACACATGAGTAACTATTGGGCTAGTCTGGCTCGGCGCGGCCACTCACAGAGCGTCCATGCCCAGCCAGTACATGGACAATCAATCGAAGCTCGCGTCGAGGTGGTTCGCGAATAGCGGCGCTGCATGCGCCGTGTGCGCCGCGTGCGTCGCGTGCGTGGGGTGCGCGGGCGCAGGGCCCGGGGGCGTCGGCTCGAACTTCCTAGTGTCCGGGTTGTACGCGGGATGTTTGAACTTGCAGTGCGTGCGCAGGTTGTCCGAGCGTGTGTATGTCGCGCGGCACAGCGGGCACTCGAACCGCCCGGGGAAGTGCACGTGGTAGTGGTTGCGTATATGCGTCACCACTTTCCCGCACAGCTTGCAGCGGTGGAGGTTGAGGGCGCCCGCCACCCTCTCGAACGTCAGCCGCATGTGCCAGCCCTTCGAGCCTGCAACCAGCGAGCCGTCACTCCCACCATCGTCGAATGCCGCAGTGCCAACTGAGCCCCGATTCACTCGTCAATGCGATACGATTATGAATGATTAATTCTATCGCTCTTTTATTTAAGAAAGAATAAAGCAATGTCATTCATATAACAGAGATTTTCGTTAGGAGTTTCCCAACATAGTGAAAATGTGTGCTCGGAAATGCTTCAAAAGGATATTCAAATCTAAGATCTGTTATCTCTTTTCTCATTTGAGTTTCGCTAGTAGTTCATCGATTACATGTAGTCGCGATGATTCATTAAATACATTTTTTAAAATAATAATCAAGTTAGGATTCAGTTCAAGGGAGTAAGGAAAAACAATAGAATAAATATTGTAAAATTTGTTCGGGGGAGTAAGGAAAACCAATATAAAAAATTAAAAACCACTTGTAAATAGTTGAAATGTGGAGGGATGGATATTTATATATACATGTATTTTATTATCATTCATAATCGCATACTGCTAACAGTTTATTTAATAAATTTATGTTGGTTCTGCAGCATTTTAATACACGGCTTTTAAAATGTTCAAATTGTAATTTTAACAATTAAATTACCAGAACTAAAACAGTAGAACCTAGAGTAATGAACCTTAGACTAAGACCCCATTTTCTGTGGTATTCTACACGATTTTAAATTAAATGCTTACAAGATATTCAAAAATGTTCTTTTACTTAAAAAGGTTAAAAAGTCAAAGTTCTACTGTCGATTCTCTAGTTGGACACGTAAGTTAGGTTAAAGATTGATAAACAGGTTAGCACTAGATTCTCAAAGCAGCATCAAGATTAATTTGTAAATGCTAAACTATGCTTCCTCCTAGCACTATTTTAAAAGCGCTCATTAATAAGAAATTCCATAAATTACATTTTTTTTAATAAAATTTCATAAATAATGTTAATTAGAAAATAATATCTTTCAGGAGATTCATGCAGAAATGAATCTATGGTGTTTGAAGAAATGGTGTTTGTTATATATCAATGTTACATTTGCATGACAATGTTAATAGTTCACTTTCACCAAGCCGATAACAGAATGCGATTCATTTAGTAATAGGTCTGCTATATGTAAAAGAAAAGCATGGAAGAGGATGAAAATGAAAAGAAAAATATAAATAAAGGAATATATTTGCAACGAACACACATTAACGATACTTACAAATTAAATGTTTCAAAGAAATAAATTAATATTAAATGGGTGTTGTCTTAAATACATATTCAGTCTTCGGTACGTTAGTTCTTTTGGTTTAACATTTACTACAAAGAACAATACGAGATCACATGTCGCTAGAGCAATAGGAGAGGTAGTCATTGTCATTTCATTGCTTAAGATTAACTCGTATTAACTATCTCCAATGACACAAATGATGGAAAAATTTAAAATCATTTTAATAGCATAGATATACCCGTCCCATAATCACAGCTTTGTAAAGAATTGACTAAACTATTATTAAATATAAGAACCACCCTGAGAAGCCTCAATATAACATTATAACTAAACACAAAAAAAAATACAAAATGAAACTAATCAGTTGAAGCTAAAATAAACCGAAGTGTAAACAGTATGACAATTTTGAAAATTATCAATTGGGATTTTGAAAAAAAAAATTATAGTAATAATAAACAATAAAAATTCATGTGATTAAGAACAACGACATGATTAGTCGCCATCTTTGTGACGTCATAATGTTAAAACATTTTCACGAAAGTTCCCGGCTGATCAAAAGTCAAAAAATACTTCTGTTTGATGCAATGCGCGAAAACTGACATTATTACGTCAAGGGCGCTCGAGAATGTTCTAGAATTATCGGCTTACTAGATTTCAAAATGTATTTTTAATTTGATATAACGATAAAAGATGATCTTTCCATTAAACATTATCAAAACTGTTAAAATACCCAATTGATAATTGTAGAAATTAAACATTTTTATTTACTGTTTTAGTTTTAAATAATGAGGTTTTATAATAAAATAATACTGGAAATGTAAAGTTAAATATAACTGCTCCAAGCTTATTTAAAATAGCCATACACTTTAGACCCGGTTGCTAGCTTACTGACTAAGCATAGACATAACAAACACTAAAGAAGCAAAATTGACATTCCATTCAATAGGAACCAGCATCTTCCTTGTTAATGAAAACCTAGGATTATAGTGCTTGTTATGGCTTGTTAATTTGAAAGACAAAATAAACACACCACACCTTATTACTAATTACAAAATGGAACAGAACCTGTGAAAGCAGATCGACTCATAGACAAGAAATGTTAGTATAAAATATTTTTTTGGTTTCATAAAACTTATAGCTACCTCTTTGGAGTATGTAGAAATATGTGAAATTGCGCTGTTTTGTTAATAAATGGCTTATATAATATGTGCTGATTTATAATGAATAACGATTATTTAATAGTTTTTTTTTCGGAATTTATTTAAACTTTTATAGCGAAAATTCTGAATGGACTTCAAATTCCTGACAGAAGTAGATCACACAACCAATAGACTAACACTACTAAACTTTAATTATATATTTAACTTATATAAAAAGGTGATGCATAATGATAGTGAATAATTGATTTCCCCTTACAATGAAACCAAATTAAATACTCCCATGTAGCAGATTTAATCTATTGATTGAACAAAAAACCCCTATCTCTATTTCATTGATATATTGACTGATATGGAAAAAATGTCTTATACAAAATTGGATGCTACTCAACAAGTTGTTTGTATATTTGACATATTATCCGATCTTAGGACTGAACAATGCTTCATACGTAGATGTCTTTTTAAATTATCTGCACGAGTCAATATAATTGGACAAAGGGGACATTTATGTTGCTCCGGATTGTGAGATTTCATATGTTTCTTTATATTGCTAACAATTTTACCACATATATTACATGTCATAGGGATACCGTAAGGTTTTTGATTTAGTGATGTTTTGTAGGATTTCATTATTTTTTCAATATTTGCTAATTTGTCGTTGAATCGTACGGGAGGCTTAATGTTTTCGTCAACGCCATAGTTTTCACCTGTAAGACACGTAATTTGTTCACTGCTCGTTTAGCTGTATTGCATGCTGATTTTGCCTGTGCAACTTAATGCATTACAATATTTCAGTTATTGATTCCATGCATACCTCAATTTCAAACCTAATAACAAATTAACCGTCTTCTCTACACCCTAAATATTCCAAAACACAATCTGATTACACACACTTTTGTATATTACTAAAAACTTAATATAACCTAAGTAACTCGGGGAGCGCCAAATCATATGCGAGTTTTAATAACCACACCGATTCCTTTGTTCAGTAGCACAAAATATACTAAAGCCAAATAAATAAAATTGTTAACAAGCAATTAATGAATGGTTGGAGTAAATTAGAATAGAATATAAAGCGACAGTTAAAACATGCAATTAGGTGTTAACAGCATGCTGTTTAAAAAAAAAATATCTGGAACTATTAATGAGAGAAAATCATTTTCATCAGTATTAATACTTCCAAATATTTAAAAAGCAATTAAAACTGGCAACACAATCATTTTTTTCATTTAGTTGCTGTTGTGACAATACTTTTAAAGTTGATAAAATATTTTAATGTAAATTTCGTTCAATAAGTAAAATTGTCACAACTTGCTTAATCTGTTCTACAAAGACATTTAGACGACCACAAACTTAATCATATTGATTTAAATGTCCTAAACTATAAATAAATTTAATTACAATATACATTTTTTTATTTTTCTGACAAAAAGTTAAGCAAATTAAATGAATTGTTTAAGCATGTGGTCTTTTCATGAGAAATTGAAGCTTACCATCGATGGTGTCGGTCTGATCTGGATGAGGCTGAAGCATGGAGTCATTCTCACTGCACTCATTGCTAAGGGGGTGTTGGGTCAACATGGATGCCATTTCATTTACTCCCATTGGCTGAAATATTAACGTTTTATTTTATTGGGGACTTTTGCCCTTTTGCATGTCAGCCCATAACCTAAGTACACACACATCGGTCGCATGAAGCGAGAAAGAAAGTCATTAATGTTGTATGGCCATAGCCACCAGCTTCCTCGCTCCCTCTGAGGTCGGGTCAGACAGTGGCATTAAGAAAGCACCCACATGATGCTCCCTCTAAAACTTTAGATTATCTATTAATGAGTTTCTTTTCGGTTCATGTTTAGCACATTCCTTATGTGGTGCACATCATCCACCACTTGGCAAATCTTACAGTTCGGTGACTCAGCCTTCGGCATTCGATGTGCAAACAATTTTGCAGGGAAATGTTCCAACCTCAATCTGTGCACCGTTGTGATATGTATTCTACTTTTTCTTTTAGGAACCAAGGCAAATGAGGAGGTTGACTCTGTAGGATTTAGTACCATATAACTTTCTGCTGACTTCTTTCATCGAAATATTCTTTAAAATTTTGAAAACGATTTATTTTAACTGCATATGCTGAGTATCCACGGTTGGCATTAGGTATTTTTGTTAATTCTATGTTTTGTGTTGTACAATTATAACTAAAAAGCCGATTTAAAAACATCGATAGCTTCATAATATAACATAGAATATTAATAATTTAATTTATAAGTCATAGGTTATCATAGGTAGTGTTATCCGGAAACGTTGTTTTATGCAATGAGTAATATACGCGTAAATATAAGAAGTTAAACGTTACAGTTAAACGCTTCAGTTTTGCCACTGATCGTAAGCAATACTTGGTATACGGTCCGATGCACTCTGCTTACGGTTATAGTACGGTATAGTGGCGCCGATTGCAACAAAAAAGGAAGAAAAATGTCTGTTGTTCAGAAACACCTGTATACCGTATTACCGAGTAGATTACTAAATTATGAAAATTTAATTATGTATAATCTACGGCCAGGTTTATAAAAATATCAAAGTCATCGAGATAAATCAATTCAAAAGCGTTAGATGTTCCAAAAAAGGTGTGTTTAATAGTATTTTAACGATCGCCAAGACCGATTTTAAAAACTGTTCTCATATTTAGACATATATTGTGTATTATTATTAATTTACATGTTGGATCAAATAATTATATTAATGAGAATCGAATCTCCGCTACTTTGTCCGTTTACTATTGTAATAAACGGTATTATTACGAAAAAATCATAAAATGTCCGATTTCTATTTGTCTATAAAATTACATAATTCAAACGTGCGAAAAGCTTATTGATTTTGGGTGCCACTACAAAAACTTCCTTTCGACTAGTGGCGTGACCCACTTCCTAGCTTCTTTTGGACTATAAAGGAATTTTAAAAAAATTCAAGTAATAATAAAAGCCGCTTCCAAATCTTTTAACATCAGGTTGCAATGGGCGCTGTATTTTATTTCCTAAGAATCATAGTTATTATACGAAGAAAATTCTGTTTCTTCTGCCACATTCGTGCTTGTCGTTATAGAATGCTAGTCTTAGTACACTTAGATTTTCATAAACCTTCCAATATCTCAATCAACAAACATCCCTTTAAACTATACATTTTATACAGTTTCCTATCTATGTATCTTCGTAACCCTAAAGCCCAGTGCCAAGAAATTTAAAAAAAGAATGAGATAAAAAATGTGTGCTTGCACCTCTCTCTTGCCCCTACAGTAATTTTTCTATCTTCACCTCTTTCTATGTTCACTAAGTTATATCTCCCTCACAACTTGCTGTGAGAATGACAATGAATGGGAATGAAGGATGGTGTAATGAACGAGTGGCTAAACATTACAATATTTGGTTCATTCATTCTAGAATGTTTTTCTTGTTTATTATTATACAAAGTATATCATATAAAGGTTAAAGTTGGCAGATTATCTTAATCGATTGTTTAAGTGACTGTAATGCATAGGGAAGACATTTTGGTAGAATGCTAACACACAATGCTGGGAAAATGCCCTCTTGGGAGGATGATACGATAATTAATTAAGTTTTAAGAGACAAAAAGGTATATATATATATATCCCTCGCAACTTCTGTTGGCCTCGCCCGATCACACTTTACGTAACGCATTCGCCTCCAAGTGAACCATGCGTACAGAAGTTATACTTCAAAAAAGACTGACCGGCAGGTGTGTCTGGTCGAACTGCGGCGGAGGGTGCAGCGGCCCGGAGAGCGGTGCGGCGTACGGCGAGTCTGGCTCCTGCTTGACGTGCGCGTGCGAGGGGTGAGTGGCGAGCGGCGCGTGCGGCGAGCGCGGTGTCAGCCGCTGCGGCGTGTGCGCAGGCGGAGGCGTCGACGGCTCCGACCCGGACCCCGTGGAGCCGCCCTTACCTTTCGCGTGCGACTGTACCACCCACAACACTGATTATTACGTCGACATTTTATGATACAGAGATCCTCTCGCTATTTTACATTATAATAATATAGAGTTTCCGAAGTAGCAATCAAAGTTAGTTTAGCTTTTGTATGTCCCTTAGATTATCCGTGGAGCAGCAACCGACCGAGTCGTGGTTCGGCTCTCTCGGGCGCCCCAGCGACCTAAGAGCTATGCCACCTCTCAATCCGGTGAAGCAGTCAAGGCCGGCTTCTCTAGCCAATCTGTGTAGTTTGTCATAAAAAAAATCACATTGGTTCAATAGTTGTTCTAAGGAGAATAACAATGAATGAGACAAGGATGGTGTAATGAATGATTGACCACTTCAAACAAACATTACAATATTTGGGTCATTAAGTCTAGGATAGTAGTATAGTAAGTCTAGCAACTTGTTTAGTATTCACAAAGTATAGCATGTAAAGGTAGTTGGTGACGCAGATTATCTTAATCGAATGTGTAAGTGACCGTAATGTATAGGGAAGAAATTTTGGTAGAATGCTAACAACACACAATGATGAGAAAATGCCCTACTGGGTAAAGAGGATGTTACGATAATTAATTAAGAGATAAAAAGGTATATATAAAAGGTTTTTGCTTTTTATAGATAATAGCGAAGAACTAGACAGCGCTATTATTTAATTTATTTAATCGATTGGTAAAAAGGTCGAGATGGTAAAGGTAAAAATGTTATATATAAGGTAGCCATATATATAACATTTTCTTCTTCTTCTAATAACTGATGAGTACGTTCTTAACTACATAGAAAGAAACGTAAATTTTCACTATATATCTTGATTAGGCACAAGAACATTATTTAGTAACTTCACTTAATAGCATTAGACACTTCTTACTTAGTACTGTTGAGGCATGTCTAACAAATTAGCATATTTTTAGGAATCCTTCCTGAACAACGTAAGGTAATTTATCATGTTGGGAAGAGTTTTTTTTTTATCTTGACAAATGAATACAATATCCTTGACACGGTGCCTTATCAGAGATATTTAAGTCTAGATTTTGCCGACCTTGTAATGCCGATAAGTATATTTATACAAATTGTTTTATAGGTTAAGGGGCATAACAGAAAATAGCTCTGCATATGCTTAAACAATCACCGTCACTTTCCACAATCTACAATAATGAAGGAGTCCGTTTGTAACTGTTATGTTACTACTCGACTGACCGCAAGTATGACAGAGAATGAAGAGATTACCTGAGATCATTACATTCTCTAATCTTAAGAGTAATTAATTATGTAGATATTTTTGCACGTTGTGATACTTGTCCGGTCGAATTGATCGAATTATGCAACAGCTTTGGCCACGTGGGTGGAACTGTTATCGGTCAGAACTACGCTGGAACCTAGCCCGTAACGCCATTGCACAATGGTTTAAAAGGTCACATACATTTATTAATCGTTAAGATGGTACTTTCTAAATCCCATATTAACCAATATTTGACTCGCACAACTAAACTAAATTGATGTATCATTTCAGGTTTCAGGTCGAGAAATTTTAGTGGAGAAGATTGATTTCAAGAAAATAAATTTAACGAGACGCAATAAAACGAGCCCATATTTGTTGAAAAATGAAAGAAATTTTTTAATATATATGTCAATAAGATACTGTATTCGGGAAAATTGATACTTGTCAAATGAATAAAAAAATTAAGACATGATTTCTATACACTTATGGATATATTACCCTTATAGTTCCCATATTCCCATAGTTTTTTTTATAATTATAAGAGTTTTAACATTTCAAACATATTTCTGTACGTTCTAGCGTCTAAACTAGGCCGAGTCTATATTTTAAACGCTAGTCTCTTCCGATAACATTATTTATTGCAAGTTTAAGACTTAAAACCTGTCTTTAGAGGGACGAGTTTCGTGAATGGCTGACTTATGTATGTCGACTATTAATCTTTAATTTATATCTCTGTAATTGAAAAAAAGAATATCTATTTACACATATTTTTACAATTTTCTATACTAAATCAATTACATTAAACAATATTTTAGCCTGTATTCAGGAGAACCTTGCCGTGACTTAAATTAGCTGGCAATAATTTTAAATTTTGACCGTTTTTGTGTGAATGCATGCAAGTTCGTTCTCTTTGCTTATAGCGCATACTGCAATATTTTGAACGCGTTGCTCGCAGAAATTCTGATAACCTCGGTCACGCGGTCGCTCACCTGCACGGTGGGCAGACGCTTCCAGGCCTGCCAATAACCAAAGCCATGAAGACCGCCGAGGACCGGGACACGTGGAGGTTAATAATTAAAGGAGCGATCAAAACTTCGTGCTACGTCTAGCACCAAGTGTTGCACCTGTGTAGCGACCTTCAGCAAGGAAGGAGACGACTAAGAATTTGCAAGTTCGGCGGGTGTGTGCGTTCGTGCGTGCGTTTGCGCGGGTGTGTATACGATAGACCGTGATTACTTTAATATGAAAATTGTCCGAATTGCGATATATAAAAACAGTGTCCCGTTTCACTCACCTCATAGTGGCGGTAAGTAAGGTCGACGTCATCTCGCGGCAGCGTCGAGTTCTTCCTGCGTCGTTTCTCAGGGGGCACGGGCAGCGGGGGCGCAGGCAGCGGCGTGTTGTTGCCATGCGTCGCATGCGCAGCGGGCGGAGTCGCGAACTCCGCGCGTGATAGATTCTCCGCGCCAACAGAAGGCGTGGACCGTTCCTCCGTCTGAACCAAGAGGAATACTCAGATCGTAACTATGTTACGTGATATTTTTTTCCAGGACCAATTCAATGTCTAGCTCTTATGTCATTCAAAAGCTTTGTACAACAAGATTTTTTCTCCAATAGGGATCAACCAATCAGTCAAGTATTAGTTTACGGACAGCTACCAGTAATAAAGAATAAGCCTTATGACAACTAACAATTAAAAATGACGGAATCAGTCGTGGAACTCAAAAGAAATGTCGTCAATATCTGCATTTTTCTCTTCTTCATATTATGAATGTGAGTTCTCTGTTGTTTTGAATATAGGCATATTCTCTTTCTTCTTCCATATATATGCTTGTTGACACTAAGGAGTACCTAGTCTAGGATTATAAATCTACCAATGTCTCAATTAACTACCATTCTTTCATATCATTTTTAGGAGTTCTGCCTTCGGAGCCCATGGTTCTATGCATTCAAAATTCATATCGGACCTAATTGAAACTAATTCAAACGATAATAATATTCAAAGACAGTTCATCATTGACGGCGCCATTGGTGAACAAGCATTAAAAACTCTTCATACGATTTTTTTTGTTTTAGCTCTTTATTATATAATCAAACTTAAATACTAAACACAAAAAATAAACTAGTATTAAATTGAAAGAGTTTTCTAAAGACTATGAAATTAGGCACTTAAATAGTCTACCGATGTATCGTTTCAGCAAAAACGAGCTTCAAATACTATTGATTAGACGCGAACTGGTTTTGTGTAAACTAGTTTGTCACAAAATTATTTTCAAATAAAAGTTTTTTTTTTTTTTTTTTAATTTCAGGTAAATTAAAGGCCCTGCTTGCACTACTGCTGCCAACCTTTGCAGCAGCCTTGAGTTCCCAATTTAGAGATACTCGAGGTACACATTATTGTGCCGAGTATATGCATAATATATAGTATGTTATTTATATATACATATACTTGTATATAAATTTCGCATTACAATATTTGAACAAATTAAATTATGGTATAATAATTTTTCAATTAATAAAAGTAAGGGTCGAAAAGTAAGTAAATTATATTTAATAAAAAATCTAAATTGAATCTGTCAACATGGTTCTATAAAATAAACGTAGTTACGACGTGAAATGAGGACGAAGTCGTGAACACAATTTTTTTTTGACGAACTACACAGATTGGCCAGAGAACCTGGCCTTGACTGCTTCACCGGATTGAGAGGTGGCATAGCTCTTAGGTCGCTTAGCCTCAACCTCTATCGCTAGTAACTCGACACAAGGGTCCCCGGCCGGGGTAACCTCGGTTTGGACGGTTACTATGTTACGCGTAAGCATCCCGATCCGAGGGCGCCCGAGAGGGCCGAACCACGACTCGGTCGGTTGCTATTTCACGGATAATCTAAGGGACATTCGAAAGCTAAACTAACTTTTAGTGCCACTTCGGGAAGCGTTGGCGCTGGGAGAAGAAGTGGCCGAAGAAACTCCAACAACGCTCCTAGCATCTAAGGGGTCATGCCGTGAACACAATCCAGATATGTTTGTTATGGCTGATGATCAAGTCTAGTCGAAGTTATTCAGCGGATGGGCGTCCATTTTCCCTCGACGTTACGACAGAGGGCCTTGCCACAGATAAGTCAAATGCTTCTATCCCATTAGTTGACCTTTTAGAGTTCCTACTAACATAACAGCCATTTAAAGAAACGTTACGTTACGTACTTGGAGAAGTAGCAGAAGAAACTTCAACAACATTTGTTACTTTAATAAAGAGAACAAAATGCGTGCAACGAATCGCGATGAAATTGGCGCCTTTGACACTGGGTGCGGTATGACAGATTCTCTGAAATGTCCTGGATCTCGACGCGTTGTAAGTACGCGCCAATTCTAACTAACGGGTTTTTTATGATAGGCATCTAAACAGATTAGACAGTGAAGCTTACCTTTACTGTTTCACCGGATTTGTGAGGTGGCAAAGCTCTTAGGTCGCTTAGCCTGAACCTCTATTTGGTTGAGTAACTCGACATAACTAACTGTTAGTTACGGCGCGATACCATTCTAGGGCTCGAGGGCGCCCAATAGGGCCAAACCACGAATCAAACGGTAGCTTTAAAACGGAGAAGCTAAGGACATTCTAAAGCTAAACAACAACGAACAAAACTAATGTGGCGTATCTACAGACTTGAAATAACGCGGCGGGAAACCCTAAAGCGAGTTGTTTATATTGAGTATGAACTGAAGCGCGCCAATGGCTTTTTCGCAAGAAAGGATTCTAAACTGTTTTAGGGGGACGACAGGCTCACGTAGTCACAGTGGCTGATAACTCTTGTAAAGTATCACCTTGTTCCGTAAGGACATTTTACTGTTAATCACCGGGAATAGACGGCATGAAAGCCAATCGGATTCTAACCAGTATAGCATTAGATGGCGAATTATTTTTATGGCTGATAACCGTTGTTAGCCTGAGGACTTTACATCATCGGCGAATTGAAAGGAGTCGAAATTGATTTCATTTTTTCCATAGGTTTTTAAGAATTTGTAAGTATGTTATAAAACTGGTGTATTACATTCATACGTCTACGTTGAATTAGGCAACCACTATTCTATCGATATAAAAATACTATTAGGCCAGTAATTTCTAACATAAATTGTGATATGCATAGATTTCCATAATATTGACATCAAAGCTTTTAGCTTTTATGGTCAGGTGAAATTTTTCATTGGTTTCTGATAACGTCACGAAGGACTGGTATATTATTCCTTAAATTAAGCTGATAACAATTTTTTTTGTATATAGTACATTTAAGAGGTTTCGTTAATTTTATTGCCGATGCTAGTATTTTTTTTCTAGCGGTGTTTTAATTTACACTAAAGTTTAAAAGCGAGACGAAATAAAATCTTGTTTATTTCTTATTTTCTTCTTGTCATAATATTAAATTATGTCATTAGTGACATAGTACCTATAGTGTTTTTTTTATACTTTCTAAGGAAGTCCTTAACTACGATCCTACCCGATGTTAAGTGCAAATGCAGTCCTGGACGTGGAGTTCACAAGCATTCTTAGTTAATAAAGTATTAGCGTATAGACCACTACGCGGCCCTATTGCAGATTGGCGAACTGCGATTTTGTAAAACGTGGGTTTCCTCACAACGTTTACTTTAACCGTCGAGCACACAGTAGAATGTCATACACTATATTAAATTCGACAGACGACAGCTGCGTAATTAATTTTGTCATTTCACAGTTATTTTATTTTATAGCCTAATATATATTACCGGTATTCATAGATCTAAATGCGTATAACGTCTTGAATAATAAGCGGAATAGATTCTACACGCCGTCGACTGGCAGGCTCATTGGATTGCAGTAATATATAATCGGAGCCACGTTCAGATTAGGCGATCGGAATTTCGTTAAATTTTAATGTTTTAAAATTCGCGTTACGCTTGCAAATAAACCGGTTTGTGCAAACTAGTCCATAGAAAAGGGTGCACGTGTAGCAGACGCTCAACCTGGCAGATAATCATTTGTCACAAATATCAAGGCCACGAGAAAATATGGCGCGGCAAGAGAAAATTCTTTAATGCGCTTACAAGTCATTCCTAAGAGGATATGAAATGTTAAGCTACACTTTACTAAATAACTAGAAAAATGAGGCATGCTGTATTAATGCATATTAGTACATATCTTAACATCTGCGTGCTTCTATATATAGCTTACATGTAACTGTAATGTTGAAATAACAGAAGAGCAAAACCTAGAAATCTGCTTAGGAATAAATTAAGTGAAATCTGTTTCACCGTCTACACACCTAAATGATGTCAATTAGTATGTAAATAATTTATTAAAATACATTTAAATCGACAGGTTTATATCTTTTAAAATAAACCAGTAATTTAAAATACAAAGGTGGTTTGCAAAATATACTTGTAAAGGTTTCTTTAAATTTCCGTTTTTTCTTTAACATAGAGACAAAGACAATTTCTATGAGATTTTTTAAAAAAAACGCAACCAAATGAGCAGGGCCTCTTGTCTGCTAAATCAATTGTGTCAAAATGAATGTTCAGTGACATCGCAATTGTCGATTTTTGCTAGTTCAGTTGTGTCACTGTGGATTTCCAATTGCGTACCATTGAAACTCCATTATTGTTTTCTTTCTATTCGTTAATCATATCATCAAATCATATATCAAAAAATGATGTTAGTCGATTACGGTTTTTGGGACAATGAAAATTGAATTAAAATGAGATAGTATTATAATGAAATGTCATTGGCAGAATAGTTTACTCTAAGTTTTCGCTCGATGATCAATTATGCGACCTACTCAAAATAAGAATTTGATAAAATCATTTTGTTAACCTACTGATTTCTCTAGTTCTCTCCTTCTGTCTTTTTTTCTTCTCCTTTAAACTGGGACAAATTACTGTACGTGCACACCATATTATACGATCCCATGACTTATCACCAGTAATATACATAAATATGGTTATTTTAATTGCTTACTTAGTGTTCTATTTTATATAATAAATTACATATCTAATGATGGCCAAGGCATGCACAACTTTAAATGATTGACTCCTAGTTCTGAAAGCACTTAGCCTGAAGAATAGAAGAACTATTGGCCTGGGCTGAGCCGATTTGTGCCGTAACTAACATTATTCTTGCTCAAGAAATCTCTAGAAACTTAAATTGCGATGGAATACTTAATTTCAAAAGACTGTTATGATATAGTGTATATTTACCTTGGGATTAAGTGTATTGTTTTCTGTCAAACCTCTTACTTGTAAACTTTCAGCAGTCTTTAGGAACATAGGTAGCATATTTTGGCCAACATTTACCTCGCCCTGAAATGTTATGAATTTGTTAGCAATTTTAAGGTTACAAGGAAAGAAATAAGAATATATTCAAAGTTATTACCTTGTACATAAAGTCCAAGAGCGACTTCATCTCTGAGTAGCGCACATCTTTTAAAAATATTATAGGATGTGGATGAGAGTTTTGCAAAAATATGCTTTCAAAATATGGTGAACATGCCGAGAGAATTGTCTGGTGTGCCTGTAACAAATTTTAAACCATTAAATTAAATTTTAAAATAAGATAACAAATGCTAAAGTATAATTCAAGTCATAAGTATATTATTTTTGTTGATGAATATTTTATGGCTTGGTAACAAGACCTTAAAGCCAAGTCTTTTTTAAAACGCATACACTTATTTCTTATGTCTAAAATGAAAATGGTAAAATGTAAGTTAGATTATCCCCTCCATGAGTCCCTGCGCCATTTTTTTCTTTCTTTCAAAATATAATAAGTATATTATGATATAGAAATATATAGAATAAACTAAATCTAGATTTTGATATTTTTATAGTGGATATAAAATTCATATCCAGTCTTGTTTAAACTAAAATAGTTTTTATTGCAATTGCATTGCAATGTAATGTATGAATAGAAAAACATGCAGGCGAGTGTACAGATTTTGAATATTATTTAAATTTTAATAATGCCCAGAATATGTGGTTCTAGAAATAATTATAAAGTAAATAAATATATATGGAAAAGAAATAACAACTAGTACATATGATACTATAACATAGCACCAAATCTTTGTATACCATGTCAATACATTATGGAATTTAATGTATTCGTAAGCCAATTGTAAAATATTTGTAGGATTGTATTACAAAGTTGTAATGAATTATTAAAGAATAAAGTATAGAATATTCACGAGTAGGTCTTTTCTTTTAATATAACATAAAGTGACAAGTATTATTTAAAGACACTATTATTATTAAAATTAAGTGCATGCAAACCTTGCCTTGGAAACTACACTTATTATTCCATTATTATCACATTCAAACATTACATGTTTTTACGAAATTTTTAACAACAAATGATTTAAGTTTCTAAGACTTTGTGTAATAATACTTTAAAGGTATGATTTTAATGTGGATTTAGACAACTTAGTTCATTGTTACAAATTTTATTTAACCTAATGTAACAATGAAATGGAATGTCACTATTTTAGTAGATAAGACTAAAAAGATAAGTTAAAATAAGAATCAACCAACATTCAATATTGGGATTGTACAGTGGGAACACCAAATAAACAGGCTAATTAAATGCGTAAGTGAATTGATATAATATTTTATGTTGAGTGGTTATTAGAAATGACTATTCAGACAATTGATTATGAAGAATTGATTTATCTATTCATATAAATTGAATAATTATATTAGCCGAAAGATATCCATTAGATTTCTTTTCTAGACCCTAAAAACCAGACAAACAAGTGACTATAAAAATTAGAAAGTTAAAGACATGCAGCTCTTATGCAGACTACCTAACATACAGGTAGTGAATAGCACTGTCGACCTACAAAATAAATTGCATTTTATTAGCATAAAACTTTCAAAATTTATGAATTTTAATGAATTGAAGGAATATATTGTAAAGTTATAACAACCTTTATTGTATATAAGATTAAAAACACACAAGACTTACATCAACTCGAGAATGTTTAATATGAAAATATTAATTTATTGACCCTGTGTTGCTGTTTAATGCTTCTTGTTTATAAATGTGACAGCTGTGCGGTCAAGTAAGATTTAACTTGTGTTTTAGTTTCTTTGAATTTTAAGCCCAAAAATAGATTCCTAAAACTATATTCTTACAACGGCTACAAGTTCATAATTAGGAATAAATAAGTGACTAAAACTGAAAGGATTTACATCCCTGTAATATCAAAATTTAATAGCGGTAACTGGTTCAATTAGTAGCTTACAAAGCATAGTTATGAGGTCAAAATCAATCGTTTTTTTTTCAGAATTTTTTCTTAATATGTCATTTCAAATTGAGGGTCATGTATAAATATAAAATTCTAAATATTATAAATAAAAATGATGAATGAAGAACTTTTTTATGAAAAGGAAGTAACAAATTTAATAGTTTCACTTATTCCCCTTGAAGGATTTACAACCTATGTATTTTATGCAAATTACACTCAAGATTTAAAAACGACACAACAAAAAACAATTTGAGTAAGAATAACCTTGCAGAATTAGCAAATATTTGAATATATACAATGCGGTCTGCCTTGATTTTATGGCTCATATGAAGGCAAAATTAGAAGTGATTATGACATTTATTAAGTTTTGGCTTCAACTAATTTCTAATTTAAATGTATTTTATACTAACTTCAGAAAAATGTACAGAAAAGCTAAATAATGTTATTAATAAACTGTAAGACTTGATTCATAATTATGAATTAACAACATAAATATAAACAGTGTTCTGTACATGTATTATATTGTCCGTTGTTACTCAACTTTGTTTACTATTGTATGCAATTTGTTATGACATAATAAACAGCTGCTCTAACATGTCAACATCATATATTTAATTCATGAATGCAATGCTGTGTATCAACATGCAACTTTAAATAAATATCTACATGATGCATATATCAAGACTTCCTGTATTTTTGTCATTTTTAATATTGTTGATTTCAAACAAATTAATATAATAAAATAAATAAATTTTTAGTTTAATCAAGATGCTTCACTCAAGCTTGTGCAAAGAACGTTTACTATAGCGAAAGATCTGGATATCCATATCCCGAGAGGTTTTAAGTGTATATATAAATTTAAAATGTTATTAAGGTACAGTTACCTTCACTGTCTCCCCGTCACAGGCAAGAGTTACATCGCAGAGTGCCTCACGCTGGAGCAGGCTTGCTAGCACATCAGTCAGGTTGTTTGGATGGTTGTTCCAGCGCAAACAGAATTGCTGGTCCATTGTTGGTGCTAATGTCAGTGACCGTGCTGTAAATAATCACAATGAATTTTAATACATAAAAAAAAAACCGCCAAAAAGCGCTTCCGAAAACAATTAATTTTTAAAGTAATATAAAACTCAGGAATTTATTGTGCTGAAAACCAAAATACTTGCATCATAAATCTTGCCTCTATTTAAATCTTCTGGGTAATTAGACACGTGCGCTGTTTATCAAATATACATTAATGCCACTATGTGCAAAAAAATTGCGGCCATAGGGCTTAGATAGTAGAGCGCAGAGATAAGTGACATCAGCGGCTCGAATTAATAGGGGCCGCGGGCAGCAAGCTTACTGTACTCAACATTGACAGTTAGCCCGCCGACACATATCTACTTGTTGCATGCTCCAAGCGAGACCCCTACATTATGTAATTTAGCTCCAGAAGACACACGACGGGGCCACCGACCCTACGGGACGCGAAAACCACTAGCCGCCTCTATAAAACGAGTTTAGAGAAGTAGTACCGCTGGCCAAAAAAATCGCAACATGCTGACACCGTTATAATCGCCAAGCTGGATGTGCCAGTTGCTAATCAAACGCGTGCTTTCAGGAATTTGTAGATGCACCATTATTGTAGTGGTGATAGAACACCCCGCGTGTCTTAAAACCGTCGATCGAAGGACGAACGGGATTTCTAAACGCGTAGTTGTGTCAACTTTAGCTATTCGTAGCGCCATTTGCCGATCCCGTATCTCAGTATCTTAAAATTATCAATCATCAACGAAATTTTCTCTAACACACAATTAAATCACTAACACAAATTAAAATAAACTTCCAGAGTCACAAAGTCAATAATTCCTAACTCACCATTTGCAAAATTTTTGCCATCACAAACGCCACCCGACCCCTACCTTGCACTGTCTTTTTGACCACACACACATCTCGATTTCCGTGTTCACTCACGGCACCTCACGGCCTTCGGAATATCTTTCACATCATAATCGGCCAGTATTCGCAACGCGAACTTCATACGCTTCTAAGCGTGGCGCTAAATTTAAATTTTGCAAATCTATTTTATAGTAGATGTATTGATATATCAAACGTTGTGTAGTTTATACTGCTTTAAGATGATTAAGAACATATGACCTTTGCTTCTAAATCTTAAACTACTTTAAATATACGTTAAAAACAGCCAGAAAATGCATTTTGTGCAAAATCCATAGATACCGAATTGAGGTTATGATGTAAAAAATAAAGTGGAATTTGAGACAAAATTACGACGAAAACTTAAAAATTTATCAAAATCATTATGAACAATATTTTAAACTTTGAAATATATTACTAATAATAGGAATAATGAAGAAACTTGTAATTTATTAACATTGGCCTTGACATTTTTGTTATCACAAATTCGCACATCTGCTGCTACTAGCGCCATCTACCTAGTCGAATGGTATCACGAGCAGCTTCTTCCTTTTGTAATATTTTAAAAGATGGCGCTTTACATGCTTGCACTTGCGAATAGTTTCGTTTTAGGACAACGACCTTTCAATATACCTATTGCCAAAAAATATTGCTTGTCTAGTTCATTCAATTTTTGTACGTCATGACATCTTTAAATTAATCGACATGTGGTTTTTGATTGTTTAGATTGGTTTAAAAAGTATTTGTAATTTATTCTTAATAAACATTTGTACTACATACCAGCTGAATGTTTATATGTTATATTTAATATTCTTTTATATATTTTATGATTGATAATTTCTTACTACGACTTAGAAGCAAACATATATACAACAAAGTCAATCAACTCAATGTAATGAAGTATGAAACAAATTTTATACCATGTTACATTGTAATATGTAAAAGTTTTTGTGTATTAGAATTGTTTTTCACTTAATTTTATTTTTTGTAGGTTTCCAAATTTAAATGTTAATTCCAATTTTAAATATGATTCAACACTAATTTAAATTAAGGAAGAATGGGTAAAAAATACAACATTTAGGCATTAAATTTAATTAAACATATTAGTCGTTATTTAAACTTAATACATCATTTATAAAAAAATTCTCGTTAGAATGGTATTATTGTAATTTAGCTACGACAACATACACCGGCCGTGCGTGCCAATTTAGAAATGTGTAACGAATTCGGCGCCCAGATAGAACGAGACGCGCGACCTCATAATAATGAGTGGGTTATTGAACTTGGTAATAAATCAGTGTATTGGGCATAGTGCGCGCCTACGGAACATTGAATTTAGGCTTGTCTAGACATTTAATTCATTCGTGTTGATGAGAAAAACTACAAATCTACACAAAAAGGACCGGCACCAGACCGGTTAGTCCACGGACCTTTCCTTAGAAGAGAGGGGATAGTCTATCACGCGAAATTAGCAGACTTAGAATTGTAGAACACGTGATAAAAGAGCAATTTAAATTGCAATAAAAATTAGGTGCCGGCGCTGGGAATCGAACTCGGGTTGCTAGCGTAATATGCCTCTATTAAATTTAGGTTATGTTATATGTACGTTTATTCTATAGTCCCATAATAAGTATGGTTTGGTAAGTTTACAGGAGTCTAGTAAGGAGATCACAATTTCACCATAATTAAAACTGCCATTTGCTTCATAGTCTGTGAAATTGTTACCTTCTATGTTTATACTGCGAATTAAAAATTTTCAATAAATATTATTATATCACGTATATATAATATAATGTTATTTATCAAGCCCTTTAACCATGGCGGGGTAGACAGAGGCAGTTTTCGCTGTCTGTTTTAAACCAATTAGATCCCATTTTATAACAGGGTGTAAGACCAACGCCATGCGCACTTTGATAGATACCGAAAAACGTTAATTAATTTTACAACCTGACTAGGATTCAAACTCGCGGCCATTATTGTTATTCAGACCGCTTAGACACAATAGTCACCTACCAAAGGTCTTAGGTTGCTTAGTCTGAACTAGTAGCTAGTAACTCGATACAAGGGTCTCACTATGTTACGCGTAAGCATTCCGACCCGAGGGCGCCCGAGAGGGCCGAACCACGACTCGGTCTGTAGCTATTATATTGATAAAATCTAAATGGGACAATCTAAGCTAAACTAACTTATATGCCACTTCCGGAAGCGTGGCAATATACGAGTGTTTTGAGGTACTAGGAATCGCACGCTACACCGCTGCGTCTAACAGTTTCTCCCACCTTAGGCTAGACCATAGTCTGTGTCCTTGTTTCCGTAGTCGTCAAAGCATTTTTGAAGTTGGGTTCGGGTTTTTTCTTTTTGTACATTTACAAAACATTACCGCATCAATTATTATTTATTTATTTTTATGACAGTGGGTGCGAAGAAGATGAATTCAATCGAATTAATGCGTGAAATCAATATTTTTTTTGTAACGGTAATATTTTATAATATTTATTTGTTATTTATAAATAAATGGTTATTCTTGTAAATATTTTTTTCTCATTCAAAACACTTCACTAAAACAACTGAGGTGGTGCTTTGGGACCGGGATCGCATTAATTGTATTTTATTTATTTTAAATGGGCAAAATAACGTTGAGATACGAGCAATTTGACATACCGGCAAGGTTACGGAAGTAATTAAACTCATATATCGAGATACCGCTAAATTAATATGAATGTAGGAGTTACTAACAAAATCTTACTGCATTGTATATGCCATTTGATCGGTCAGTTTGATGATTGCGTTACAATTGTAGTAGTGCTCAAAATCTGGCGAAAAACAAGACATATCTCTTAGTACCAGTCCTGCTTGCATTGACTATTGACTTTGGTAACTTGATCAGGACAGTAGCCTCTCACCCGTTGCTCTGTGATATGATACTAGTGTCGGAGTACTATTGGTGTGACAGTAGTCTCATTTGACGACGAGATAGCATACTACTGTAACTGATCAATGTTTGAAGCGACCGTACAGATTGCTTTGTTTGTTGACAATTATCTTGGGTGTCTTACTTTTGAGATAATATTGGCCTCACGTCGTTCTAACCGGTGTAGAGGGAGACAGCAATTGCTGACGGTTTTCACTTAGCTTTGTAGGCTCCAGAAGGAGGTGAGCATCGCCATACAATGGTAACAAATTATAATATAATAAACCGGTAATAAATTATAAAAAAGAATCTCATTGGTTTTTGCCGTTTAACATATCGTAAGAACTAGACTATCAATGTTACCATGAAATTTTAATTGCCAACCTTTTTTTCCATCTAAGCAGAAAGAGAAATGCCGCCCACATTAACGATAAGATACTTTTGATCTGACTACGGCAAAGCATAAAGGAAGGTAAATGACCTACACGGGTATGTACGTATTTTCATCTGTCCCTTCTTATCTTTTAAGATTCTTTTCGTAGTTTGACAGATGAGGTATTAATTTGGAAGGGTTTTGATCATCCGCTGGTTATGGCTTTTCTTTTTAAGTTTTATTTGGTTTTGCAAGTTTTTCGAATTGGGTGGGGAAGTGGTCTTCAGGCTGTTGCTATTTGATAGAATGCCCGATGAGCCCAGCAAGTTATGGGTTACTATTACATTTAATATGACGTCCTCTACTGGACATTAAGTCACAATTGATAATTAACACTTAATTAACACACACAAAGCACATTCCAAAAATATATGTACGCTGCCAACCTCTGAACATACAAGTATTATAAATATTATATACGTTACGCGTAGTTTATATTGAAGACAATTGATGGACTATTTTCTTCCTTTATACTTTTTAGAGAGTGATCTCTTAGTGTTGATGATGTTGTGCAGTTAACTTTATGTATACAAATTCCTGTACATTCTTTTGTGTCTTTTTTTACTAATTTTCCAATTAAATTGATCATGATTGTTAGTGGCCAGTAACTATTTCTTGCAAGATGCTTAATAAAAGCTCTACGCTCATTCCCTTCGTGATGAGAGTGGCTGAGCGTGTCACTCAGTAATGTAATGCAGTGCAAATGAGTCAATCTCCACGGGGCCGGGTGGTCACACAGTGCCATTAGGAAATCGATTCGTTCTCAACCCCATCGACATCTACGTTAAACCATTTCGATTGTCCGGATAATGGAGAACGCGAATTTAATTAATTATTTCGTTTTGCGTTAGATTATTACACATCTATACTAGCATACGGGAATCTTTTTGAACGATTAGTACGATTAGTAATAGGATAATGTTCATATTAATTTTAAATTGTGTAGTCATACGATATTCATCAACTTGACTCAAAATCTATAAACATTTATTAATTAAGATTCCTATTGTTTTTACTAAAACGTCATTGGTTTTAGTTTACGAGATATGGATATATTTAAAACTCCATTACAGAATAGATGATGAACAGTTTATGGTGCAAATGAGAACGGCACTGCAGGTTTGGGCCGCTTTTGGAGAATTTATACCAGCACCAGGAAGACGAGAAAGAATTGTTGCATTTCGTCTTAGTAGGGGCACATTTTAATTCAAAGTTTATTCTTATTGTACTAACTGTATTTTTAAATGTACGAACGTTTAAGGCTCGCCAGAGAAGTTTCACGGTGGCAAGTGGTATTTGCCTTATTAAACCTACGCGAAAAAGAGAGACTATTCAGTTAGTCCTATCTCTGCCCATGTAATTTGCCCATACGCTTTTTAATCTTCTTCTGAAAGAGGCACAAATTTAAGACAACATGATAAAATCAAACTTCTACGAGAGTAGGTTAGATAGAAATGCGTTAGGATTAGATTCGGTTTGATGTTTACTTGTAGATATATCAATGGTATGCTTCCTTCGTACTATTACTGGCAAACTAATAATGATGCGAGAGGAAAGTTGTCACAAACGCACTTAGTTTTCCAATCTAAACAATAGAAATTCAACGGGTGCGCGGCCCGCGGGACGCTAATCCATCTCTATGTAAATTATCCTGGAAATAACAGGGACTTGTGCTCATCAGGATATCATGTCACGCGGGATGTTAATACCTCTATTTTTCTGCCGTAAAATTATCATCACAATCTAATAATCTAATAGTACTTTGAAACGTTCAAATCAATCTATGACAAACTTCTAGTACTTCAATAAACATTTTCCATTAATTTTAAGAATAGATTCTTAATATTACCTACCTGTATATAGTACTTACTTACTTTTTTGCGTTTAATATAAACGCCATGTACTTCAGTAATTTGCCGCATCTCTTTCACAAACTTGGACAATTCTCATTATTAGCTAACTTTCTAAACTCCTTTATTGCCTTTAACTTTTTGTAAGGCGTTTAATATTTGTGGCAATTTTAGCTTTTGGTTTTCAGTCCAATGTTATAAATAGATAGCTTAAAAAATTATAAAATACTTACCATTCTCCTGAATAGGTAATAAAGTGGCATTCGCAGGAGCAAATCACGCACAGCACTTCGTTTAAGCACATCTTGAAGAATATGTCGTAACACCCGGCAGCCAAATGTTTCTTCTGTTGCTATCTGTTCGTTTCGAGCTACAGGAAAAACTTTAAAATAACAAAAATAAAATAAAAATGAAGAGTAAATTTTAATTCTTAAGCAAAAGGACATATGAAGGTGCGACAGGATAAGGAAGAACTGGAGAAAAGAATGATTTTGGTCTAAATGAAAATTAGACGAGATAAGAATACTGCAACAGTTTAGAATAGTAGGAATTGCCCGCATTACCAAGAGGTGTATTCATAGGTTAGGGATTTTATTCTCTCGCCTCTCTCATATGCTTCCTTACATACATGTTCATCGATTGCGAAAAGTCATTGAAGGCGTTCTTTTTATGTTGTCTCCAATCTAGTCGATATACAATTGTCTATGACGTCCCGTACCGACATTGTCACTCAATTTTGCATCATCGATCCTTTGTCTCTCTTCTTTCATTCATTCTTTCAACTCCGTTCATCTTGTTATTTCGACATTACTATAAGAAACGACTTTCTTTCTCAAAGGGCAGTGTTGAACTAACAATTTCTGTATAGTTGTGAATTTTAATAGGCGACGGTGATCACTTAAGAACACGTAAGTTTAGACGACTCTTTTTCTAATAAAAACGTGTCCTACTATATTTTAGTATTTTTCTTACTGTTATGCTTATTTTATCACATTCCTTACATGCAAGAGGTGAGGCTTATATTACTAGACAAATTAAGTAAATCTATTAAGTTTTTAAAGATGTTGTCCTTCAATGCGTTTCTTATCTTCTCAGCCAATCTGGTCGGAGCTGCAACTGAAATGAGCGCAAAGCATTATATATTTAATGTTGGAATAGTAACTGTTGTATTGTTTAGTAATTTGAATTATTTATTTGTTACGCTGAACCTTTTTTTATTAATTTTGCGATGTAATATAGTTTGTTTTAATATATTTTGTATTTTTACAGACAAAATTTTGTAGTTTTATAAATTATTTTAATAAGTTTAAGTCATTATTCCTTTTTATGTGTTTAGTTCTTTTGTTATAAAAATGTCAAGATGTGTAGCCTAATTATCAATGACTTTAATAACATAGGGAAGTACGTTCTTCGGACTATAATAGTCAAGTAATAGTAATAACGGTTACATTAGTAAAAGGAAAATGGAATGGTCACAGAAAAGGTTATGTAAACTAGTTACATGCTTCCTGCTATCAAATAATTTTAGCTATTTTAACCGACTTAAAATATGGAGGAGGTTCTCAATTCGATGATATTTTTATCTAAATTTGATGGATATGAATAGTCAAGACCAACATGAATAGCCATGGCCGTCGTCATGCACCATGACAAAAGGATAAAGAGAGATCAAATAGGTTTTAGTTAAAAAATATTTACAGCCGGCCTTGTAACACTGTTAAATTTTCGTATAACAGCGTAATTGGCACATTAAATCTAGGGAGGCTGTTAAATCCGCGGTATAATGCCTTTAAGTGCTTTAAGCCTGTAATGAAGTGCACCGCTACTCATGACCGCTTCACATAAATTACATTAAGTGTAATCGTGCCTGACTGCCTGTTCGGTTTTAGTCAAAAGGTTTGATACCGAGAGGAAGAAATATAAGGTCTCCTTTACAGACATCAAGCTACAAACGGAGCGGTTTAAAATAAATTACACTAGCTTTTGTGTAAATGATATAAAAATAGGTTCCCACGTTTTAACCATAGCGGGATAGCCTATTAGGTGCCATATGTGACAGGGGGTGAGCCCATCGCCAAATTGTGAATTTAAAGACAATCGGATGTGTATTCAATGTAGAATTGTATCCTATATATACATATGTTATAAACATACAATCTCTTTGCTCTTCAACAAAGGAATCAAACACCAATTTAGTTTTTCTGTCAAAAAAAAAACGTCACTACTTTTTTCACATGTTCCGAAATCGGAGTTTGTGGGGTCCTACCCAAAATACCAATATACTGGTACGTAGTAGAAAGAACGAATGAGAAGACGTGAAGCCAGCCATGGACGTAGTCTCAGCGTCTACTGCAAGGCTGCCACAAAATTGATTTTCAGCGATGTTCAGGACTAAATGTCGTGCGCACATAATATATTAACAGTATCATATACTATTACATACCACTATAGTATATAGAGGTATGTAGTATATAGTACTACTTACCTCTATGTATGTGGGTAGGCTTCACGTCTTTTCGTTCGTTCTTTATTTTTTCGTTTTTGTGTTGTAAAATTGTAATTTAAAATGTTTTATATATTTTTTTATATCTTTTTTAGGCACTTAAACCATTGTCTTCAACTTATTCTCATTCTCCTACATTTTTATGTACATTATTAACATTTTATTTTCTTTATAGTTATATCGACTTTAAAGACTTCGGGTACCAATGAAATACCCGATTTTTAATATTGACTTCTATAAATATCGAAATCTTTTGTACTATAAGAAAATCGAATTATAATAATTACAAAATAGGTATCTTTTTCGTCGTTCCCTCATTTCTGAGGACCGTGGTCACTAGAGCCCCTCAAATGAACAATCTGCCTCCATCGGTTTCGGTCCGAGGCAGCCCTCACCAGCTGGTAGAGATTAGGAGAGGAGATGGCACCTTTTACTTGGTCAGACCATCGTGTTGGCGACCGGCCTCTTGTTCTCTTGCCTTCTGTATTTCCAACGATGACCAGCTTTTCAAGGTTGCCATCCCCTCTACGCATTATTTGCCCGAAATATGACAGTACGCGCTGTAGACATGTAGTGGACAATCTGGTCTTTATGGCGAGCTGGGAGAGAATAAATACATTTGTGCGCTTGGCAGTCCACGGTATTCTATTATATATTCGCCTCCAGCACCACATCTCGAATGCATCTATTGTCTTTCTTTCTCTTGCTCGAATTGTCCACAAAATGGTATAATACTTTAACAAATCTGTTGTTCTTTTATTTATGCTAAATCAAATATTAGTTTTATTAGAAAAGATATAACAATTGTAACGTTCAGTGGTTTTATATACTTTCCTTTCTTTGGAAGAGTCGAAACCCTAATGGTATTGCTATGGTTATGGTTACCCTATTGGTATGGTTTACGAAACGTAGGATACAAGGTTCAAATCCACTATTCTATTGTTGCCGTAAACAATCTAGCACAAGATTAGTTAGAATGATTAAGAAGAATGATATTAGAAGGAATATGTTAGTAGTGATTGGTTCACTCAAGAGTGTAATAAGTCTCTTATTCCATTAGTTTTTTATTTTTTTTTATAAAGACTTTCCAAGGCTTTTATTTGACTTAAATATGTCCTTTATATAAATAAGACATAACTTTTATATTTATTACCACTACTAATAATGTATTTACTAGATTAGGAATGGTTTTTAGGTTAATATTTTTGGGTTTTATGATTTTTTTTTATAATTATGTTTTATACGTGTGTAGTAATTAGGATGTGAGGAAATTATTTTTTTTTTTCATAAAAGATGTAGACTTTTTTTCACTGGAGTATCGATGTTAAGAAAAACTTCATTATTCGCTTTGCTGTCCGCTACATACACGCAAGCATCTGTAAAATAAAATAAAATATTAAATAGGTTATAAAACCAAAACGACATTTTAGTTTTTGATCAAAATTGTCAATTGTTACTGTCTACGAACGTTGGTAAATATTTTCGTTCGAAAGAGTATCGACATTATCTCTCTTTAATAATTCTTTTTAAATATTGTTGTTACTTGTGAGTACTTTAAGTATGTATTTATCCTCGTTTTTCCGGCGGTTGTGTCGTGTTATAATTGAAACCGCCTATTTTGTTATTTATTTCGATTATTATACTCATCATAGTCTTGATAAAAAGAAGCACGTCTCCTTCTTTCTCCAACAACTGTGCCAAGCAGAAGTAGTCGAAGTATTTAAATCAATTATACATGTTTTACATAATCCATAGTTGAATGATGGCAGTCCGTAATTGCTCAAATGTTGAATTCTAGTGAAACTGCTGCGATTTTTTGGCCTATCAGCGTGCTTCAAAAGATGCCAGTCCGTGACTTTTCAGTTTGTCCAAAAAGAACATTTGATTGTCGTGCTTGTTATGACCACGCTCATATAATAAAATCCTTATTAGTTGATCATTTGTCATACCGTCCATTCTCGTAAATCCATCTCAACATTTTTATTTCAACCGAAGATAGAAGGCATTCAGCCACTCATTCGATGCTTTTACCATGTCTCAATGGTCATCTCCGGTCTATATTATTGTTGATATCTTATCTTAATCTTGATTTTTTATAAAAATTAAAATAAATGGGCTCCCTCGTTCCTAATTCTTCTATCCCATTTTAAGGAAAGTAAACAGATACATTAATCGCTGCCTGTTTTTCATCAACTTGAAGTTCGAAATGTGATAAGCGGTGAGCCTATCGCCATGTACGGGGCACAAATTATTTTTATAAATGTCTTCTTCCTTCTCGTCTGCAGAGAATCGTGACCTCGGATAATTAGCCTGAATTAAGTGCGTAGTGGACCGCACGCTGCATGCTGCCTCCTAGTGCTTTCATGATGGTCTAAGACCACTTTGTAGGCGCCCTACCACATGTGTCATACATCTTCCCTAAAATTATTTGTATTGTTAGACAATGATTTATAGACCGTATAATGTGTCCAAAGAAGCTGACTCATTGGCAGCAGATTTCAAGCTGTTTGGTGATCTGAAGGTGAATTTAAACTAGTTGGTACAAGAAGGCTAGGAAACAATTTTTTGGACACGGATAAGTGCTTCGAATATGAAATTAACAATTACGATTCGAAAAGAATGTTACGTTTTGTGATCATATATTAGAATTACTTGGGAGTTGTGGGTCTAGGGTTTTAGTCGGTAGGTACCTTCTTCTAAAGCAGAGACTGATATAACTTGCCCACTTCCTTGGCGGGCACGTAAGAACAAAGCAAGTCCTCTAATACGACAATGTTTATGGAGAAATTGCAAAATTAGAAATAATTTTAAAGTTAGAACTGCATAAGGAAAGACAGGGTGTCTTAAAAGCTTTAAGTTTCTTACTTATAACCAAATTAATATTTATATTTCACAGATTTTTTCCTTTAGGCTGTTATTATTTGTGTAGATTTTCTTCCAGAAACGTTGAATTGAACAACCTGCCGAGGTTTACACAAAGTTCAGTCAAGAGACGCTCGCAGTTGAAAGCGATGCCGAGCGAAATATGTTAGTAAATAAGTACTTTGTAAATCGGAATATGAATTTTAATTTTAAATGGTGAATTTGTCAAAGTCAGTCGGTTTGTTTACGCGAAAGCTATGAAAGGCACAAATAGTTACGCGTACCGCATCTAGTGTAGGAAACTGAGCGTACAAAACAAATAAAAATATAAATTTTGTGTTAGTTACCTACCTGATGTTCTGTGTCAAAATTCAATGGTAGGTGATTTTAAGCCACTTTTTTGTTTTGTTATTATGTTATGTTGTTGAGCTATCACGTTCGTTTACCCTTAGCGGGATAGATGGAGACGTCATGGTTGTCAACTTTTCAGATGACAAGATCACATACACGATTTTACAGATAAGATTTAGGTCCGATTTGAGACGAAGGCCCCTTAGCAATGTACAGAGCACAAATTTCGGCAAGTGATTATTAAGCGAATTACCGTAAAAGTTACAACCTATATAATATATATGTTCCACTGTTACATGCCTCCTCTATAGAGAGAGTATAAGGGCATAGTCCCCGGCTCCAGTGCGGATTGGCAGACTTCACATGCCTTAAAAAAATTACGACATGCAGTTCACGTTGTTTTCCTTCACCGCCGTGGCAAATCAACACTTAAAATTGTAAAAAAGAAATTCATTGGTGCGGATCGCGACATTGTGGATAACTCGAGGCCAAGCCCGGTCGCTGAGTTCCTACAGGTCTTTGTATTGCTGTATGTTAGTAAAAGTATATATGTAAAGCATTCCAGACCTTCAAAGGCTTTGTTTAAAGTATATAAATAAAATTAGTAAAGTCTATTTTTCTTTATTTCAGTCAGTTCTTGCAACCTGCATCACTTCATGACGCTGACAGATGCAATTAAATTATAGAGCATTCAAAGCGCTATCTTAAAGTTCCTTTCCATTTCGTCATGCTATATATACATAATATTTCCGATGGATTAGAAAATGTACGGACTAATCCATTTTACGGCTGTGTAAAGAATTGTTATAAACGTTTATATTTATTATATAATACATAGATTAATACAATTATAATTAATAGTATTAAAGAACGTTATTATCTTAAATTTTTTTCCTATCTTATTTTAGATGAGGTGGGATTTAGATCTTAGAAGAGGAAAATAGGCAATCGGGCACACCAATGTTATTACTGCTGCCCACAAACACCTGCCAGTGGAATTGCAGGTGCTTTGTGGGCATCTCGTTGGGAAATATGCCTTTCCCAGTTACGATCCACCGCTTTTCGCATAAAAGATGTGTTTACTGTCGGCTATCCTTATTAGGTTATCTGCCTTTCTGGAGAGAGGGCACCCTGCGTGTCTCCAAGCCATGCGCGGCCTCACATCTGCCGTCACTGACTCGGCAGATGTGAGGCGGCCTACTGCCACTTCAACTTGCTAACTTTAAGACCTACATACATATGTCGACTACCTTTGAACACCTTCGAATTTATTTCAGATTCTGAGCATTGCTGAATACCTATTATGTTTTAATATTTTCTATATGTACGGAGAAATAGAAAGAATGAATTAGGAAAGAATGACACAAGGAGTCACTGACGATTTTTTGCTCGAAGATGTATGGCTGATATTGAAGCGCAAGATGGTACTAAGTGGAAGTGTGAAAGTCCGTGAAAACTATCTACCCCTTCGGATGACGGAAGTGAGTGTTTGTATTTATATTTGTATTATTTTGAATATAAACGTGTTTGTTACGAGATTATTGCCTTAAATTTAAATAAATTTAAGGCTCTTTAGTTATATAATTTTATGTGTAATTACATTCCCGACGAGTGAAATGATTTAATTACAACTACGATTTAACATATAAGGTCGGAACGGCTCGTGATTTTACACTTCTTTTAATTATGATTTAAATATAGCTTGTGTGCTTCGTACTAGTAATTAAACCTATTTGCAATTGAGGAGTTGGAAAATATTACGATGGTCATGCAAATCTGCAAGCTTTTCGAGTGCGATATGTTGTGTGTACATAGAAGCAGTGATAGCCTAATGGCTCAGCGGCTCGACTTACGAACCGATGGTTCGAATCCAAGTCGGTTTTGTACCAATCAATTGCCGTTGTTACGGATTTTTAAGTACAAACAACTCACATGCTAAAAATTTGTGACCTATTACGTCTACAAATAAGTTTCCGCCGTTTTGAGAAAGATGGCGTAGCACGAGGTTTGTAAAGTTGAGGGTGTAAAATTCGCAGATGGTAACCGGCTTGAAAATAAGTTTGTTCATTCTAAAATAACATAACATTAAGTCTGTATTAGCATCATACATTGTCCTTTATCTAAAAATTTCTAAACTTGAGCCAAGTGTATGTATGCATCGACTGTTCGTAGAAGCGTATAGTGAGGATGCCTCTGGATTTTGACGTCAAAGACGAAGATGGCAGTGGAAGGCCAAAAATTTACCACGATGTAGATTCAGTCTTATTGTTTAAAATCAAACTTTCACAATAATAATTAGTTTTTAGATAAAAACTATCTTTGTTTACTTTGCTAGGGTTAAAAGAACATGAGAGCTTATATTTTATATGTTGTACCATTATTTATTAGAGACTAATTGCAAGAAAAGATAAAATACATACTATTACAATTCCTTAAAATACTAATCTTCTCGATAATGTCCAGAATATAGAGTTATATTTGATAATAATCTTTTAGTTTTAATTTTAAACTTAAATCGTCTCTGAATTAAGCCACCAATGAAAAATAAAGTATAAAATGCGATATAGAAGTTAGTAAAATATAGCTAAGGTATTAATGTTTCTGACATGTCTATTGACTGTGGACCAATCTATTTACGCTTTCAACGCCGACGAGAGATTTATTGAAAAATTAACCAAGGTACGTTATTGGTTTCCTTGGTGCACGTAATATGTGCTAATATTTCTAATTCTTCTTAAAGTAAAGTGTGAATGGTGTCAGTCAATTCACCATAGCAGCTCATTCAGCCAATCTGCTCAGTCTTCAGCATAGTCGTAAGGTGGCTAGAATTTCGGTGGTCTATACAATGCATTTTTATATACTCAGAAAATATAAAAAAAATTCTCTCTGTCCCTTGCGAGGCGAGACATTCATCTACCAGGATGATAAGTTTTAGCTGTTAAAAATTCATTAATAACCGATTTCGATTGAGATATTACATGTGTGTATTAATGGCTTATAATAAAATTGAAGAGCGATAGAGTCACCGTACCGGGTTCTGCTACTAGCTTCCATGTATAGCAACCACGATATTGCAGAACAGTGACACACTTTCCGGTGACCCAAGTTACAGACGGTCGCGGGTTCGACTCGCTTCGCGTCGCTATCGAGCTTCTACCAACGAGTTTTAAATTTTTGGTTTCTTAAGTACAGGAAACCAATTGATAAAATGTGTCTGGTGTATTTTTTTATTAAATTGACCCATTTCGTGTCCTGCTTGCACTGCTGCTAAAATTTACGTTAATATGAGAAGTAATCATAAAATTAATGTAAGTTAAATGATTTAATTTACATGAATTTGAATTGCGGTCTTCCTAGTTTGGTATTACCAGAGCCGGATGTGACGGTAGATATTATGCAAGTGGATCTTTTAGATGAATGGGCACTGTCCAAATATCCTGAAGCATTCACCATTATTCAAAACAGATTCTAGTGACACGAATTAGAGAATATATGTATGTCGATATTCCTTTGTAAAATACATAGTTTGTGTGTATAATGTATCTAGTAGTGCATTATGTTCTGTTCTAGCTGACAAACGTAGAAGATGAAATATTTGATATGCTTTGATTTTTTAGACAAAAAAATGTGTGGATATTTTATAAGTTAAAATAATACGGTCTCAAGTAATTTTAATTTTATATAGAAAGAGACCTCAACTGCTGGTCCCTAATTGCCAATCATACAGATATGAGGTCCCTTGTGAGGACAATAAATTTTAGCAAATCAATATTCGTTACGTAAGAATCCGAATAATGAAAACTGATTGGAACATGGCCCATGGAATTCAAATCTCGGTCCATAGGGTTTGTCCCTAACCCCATAAAAAATAACAAATATGAACATAATATTTTTTTAAAAACATTCATAAATTACACAAAGGTAGGGAGCAGGTAGGTTGAAAAATTGATACTACATAATGGGGTGTATTCATACATCGGAGTGAACATCAAGTCCACATGTATGACAGTGAGACCTGGGCATGTTAGTTAATTATTGAAGAATGCTGAATGTAAGTCTAAAAATTCTAGTTAGACGCATTTTGAAATGACGCATGCATGGAGCTATACAACACCCGAATCTTGTTGAAGGTAATTGATTGAGACACAGATCTAACCTACATAGTCTTTCTAGAAATACTAAAAGTATCACCAACAGTTAAATACTCAGTATTGCTAGAACCTTTATATAGCGCTTAATAACGCTATTTCTGTTTATTATTATGTTCTTGCGTTTTTGTGTTTCAAGTTTTAGTCCAATGCACAAATTCTATTGTGAGACAGGTAACGTTAAAGGCGATAGATACGTCACGTGTGCCAGAATCGTCACTAAATATCAGTTTTCATTTTCTATCAGTTAAATTGAGCTTTCCATGTTACAGCGGAAGATTTGTAATTAAACTTGTTGACGTTGAAGTAAAAAATGTAAAAAAAATTATAAAGTTATTATATTAATATAAAAAAAATATTATTTATAAATATGAACAAGTATACTGTCACCCTTCACCCTGATGGGTAGACAGAATTGTCAGATGTAGGTTTGCAAGGTTTGGTACATCTCTCTCGCTTCTTTAACATTCATACATCTTTGCATACATGTACATCTTGTCATACACTTTTTTCTTTCTTCTTTCTACATGTACCAATGACGATTCGGCCAACAATTCACCAATGATGATAAATGATCCATAGCTTTCTCGAATCTAATTATATAATTTTATTTCGAGTCACACATTTCCTTTTCAGCAGACAAAATCTCTTTTTTTACGACAGAACATAGAATCCTATTCATGGTATTTTCTAAAATGAATCATCGTACTGGAGTTATTAAATTTATTGGTTAGGATGTAATGGTATAAAGTTGTAGAAGTATGAATCTACCGGAGTACAAAATACAGCGGATACAAATCTTGTAAAGTCCACTACACGTGAGTTGTCAAGGGTATGTGCAATGTGCTTGTAGCATCAGCCCGCAGCCTACATTATTTATTGACGCGTGCTTTACACTTAATTTGACGTGGGGTGGATCGGCCGTACAAGTTAAATTAAAATAATGATAGGCTTTTTATTTCACCGGAGGTTTATTTACTACATTGATGTATCAATAAATAGTTGTCTAGTTAAATTCATCACATAATATACTAGACATTATGGATTTAAATCTCTTGTTTGCTTGATGACATTTCAGATTTTCTATTTTATAACTATAAAAAAATTTGTCTGCCAATAATTGTGCCCGGTTTATGGCGACGTTCTTGATTCTGTTTTATACATGCGTGTAGGCAATAGAAATAATTTGAGTTTAATTGATCCGTTTAATTTAAATGAAATGTAACCAGTACCAAATTTTACACGGTTGTAAAAGACGTGCTGTAAAGAAACCAGTGGAAGCAGACCATCCGCTTCAGATGCAACCTTGATGACGACCACGATCGTCAGACATGAGGGACCGATACTAAAGAGAAAGTAATCAGTAAATAATACGAATAAATAACACTGATAAGTCGGAGCGCCTAATTTTCTCCGTTCTTTGACTACACGCTTTCAGAAAAATCAATATTCCCGTAATTACTCTGTCGTTGGTAAATAGTTTCTGAGTTTGACCTTCAACAATATACGATCTTCCGTTTTCCGCATCCACTATTGCCAGCCATACTTATAGTGTAGTCTATCTACCTGGAATTAACACACCTTACGTATATTCGCAGCCTCAATTCCGAGACTTTTCCTCTCCATCTGCCGTCATTGAGTCTACATATATGACTGGCCCATTACCAATTTAATTTTCTGACTGTGAAATGTCGGCTATCTTTACCTCCGCTGAAATTCATCGTTTCGGTTTCTATTCCTTAGAAAAATAAGTAAGCAAAGCTCTTTCTTAGTCTGATTGGATGGTCGTCGGTCTACCAAGACGGCAACTCCATGTTAAAACAGTGTTATACATCTGAATCTCGGGATAAAAACGTAACCTTCAAAGCTTTTTAAAAAAATTGTTTGACATATTTACTCGTTGGATAGTTGCCCTTGATATTTTTTTTTTATTTTCAACTCTTCTTTACTTGCGAAGAAAATGTTCGTTGCAGTAACACAATTACAACCAGTTTCTTTTAAATTCCAGAAGCCAAACATAAATTGCGTCTTATTTTTTTATTCACATTGTCAGCTTCATTCATTCATTAGTGTTGCAATAATTAAAAAATTCTTCTTGTTTTTGTTTTTGCTTTTAGGCTTAAATAATATTGGAATTAATATTTAAGCAATTATTTTTAATTTTGGTCTTGTATATTTGTCTCTCTTGAACTTGTATTGATTTTGTTTGTTTTCCGTTCAATTACAAGACTTGAAGTGGTAAAAAAATAAGTAATCATCAAATAATAAAATATATTTAAAAACGAAAATATTGAAAATATACGAATAAAATGAAAGTTAATGGAGAGAAAAAAAGAAAGAAAAGAATACTTAAAAATAATATTACTAATTTTACTGATTTTAACGGTTAATTATTTATAAAAATTTACAATAAAACGTACCATGTACTTGATAGTGAAATCATAACTGACTGAAGGCAGTGAGGCCATTGTCGTAGATTGGGTACGAATTTTATTAAATGATCTTTTGTATTTACTGTTCTGTACCGATAACTGGAGCTCACTGGTACGTGCTAGCTAATATTAGGAATTCTGATCATCAGATTGTAATCCAAATTTCACTAAGGAGGTCAAATTTTTGTTCCAATCTACGCAGAATGAGTTTCCAGTATATCTATTAGTTTTATATTTTGTCACTATTAACAATAGGATATTTTTAACTTTTTAAAAACGAACTACGCTGATCTCTACAGAAGATATATAGTTTTACCGGTTTTTCGGCGGCAGCACAGTTTGTTTCGAGTGACTCTTAATGACTGGATTAGAAGTTGTGTGATAAAGGAAAAATTTTGTCTCAAATATAATTGAGAAGAGAGTGAGAAAATGTGCCACTCCAGTAGAGGACGTCCTAGGTGAATGTATATTGACCAGATAAGGTGATATACTAAAAAAAGGGTACTCGGAACCGACGAACGTGTATGCGATGTGCTAAAAGCGAGAGAGGTTTGCCGCGACCGTTAAAAATGGCAATCCATAATCTCTGCCTATCCCACTGAGTTAACGTCGTTTTGACTATTTATTTTATGATATTTAAATATAAACACAGTCAAATCCGTAAAATTAGTTTACTTAAATATGTAAAAATCGTATAAATTTACCTAATAATAAAAAAAAATTGTTTACAAAGTGTCAAAGGTAACAATCGTTCGCCTTAGCGAACAATGAAATTCGCAGTGACAACTCACCTTTAGTAGTTAAATTCATCCGTATTCTTCAATGTTTCCAACCAATCAGGACCAATTTACGCTGGCTGCGAGATCTTATTAATTTTGGAATGCCGGCTAATTATCCTGCGAATTTGCGAAGTGATCACTCAAGTGTCATGAATTAGAAACACGTATGTGTGCGGTTTGTATAGTGTAAAATGTACACGTGCTCAGTACAAATGTAGCGCCTCTTCTTTACATCAAGTACCAGGCGATCATAATGTGTAAAGAGCTCTCGATTTACTCAGCGGATATAATGCAAGTGTGTGGGTTCGTGTTCAGAGTAAACGCTTGTAGTGTAAAAGTTTACGTCTGTGTATAGCGTTTTCATGAGAACTTATTAGTGTGTGCCTTTGCTTACGCGTCTGTGTATCCCTTCATTGACGTAACAGACGCGTTTTACTTCAAGTTGAAGCTTGTTTGCCATGCTTCCGCATAGTTTGAATGAGAAGTAGTTATTCGTGCTCTAGCATGTAAAGCTAACTAAATCTGTTTGATAGTGTTTCACGGCTGTTTCAAATGTGAATGGATATTTTTAAAACGCTTGCCGTCTTTTTCCTCGCTGGGTTTCTCGGGTACCTGAAACAAAAAATATATCTAGGTTAAAAAAGTTAAAGTTAAGGCATATATACATATATTTGTCCTGTTAGACACAGGCGTTCTCTTGTGAAGAGAGCAGAAAGGTATAGTCCGCTACGCGGTATTAGTGCGGGTTTAAACCAAGGTCCTATGACAAGATTATCATGTTAAGAAAATCTGACACTATGTGTGACAATCTGACAATATGAATTTTTTAACCTTAAAAAATATAGACAAATTGAAATACTCATTCTTTGAAGTCGGTTAAAATATGTTGAAAACACGCTGGTTTTATAGGCGTTTTACAGCGTGGAGGAATTCAAATATATATTATAATAACCATTTCTCATGATATTGTAATTTACGTTTATAATAATATTTTCTTTTATTAGCTAAATTTAAATGCGTATATTTTTAGAAAATGACTGTTTTTTTTAAATTAATAATAACACTGTATCGGTATCTGTACTAAGATTTCATTTGCTTCATTTCTATGACAAACATTGGAAAATCTTCCTGTAACGCGCGATATCGTGACATCCATCGTTGAAAATGATATCGTAACGACATTTGTGTAGTTTCGGGTCACCGGGGACGTTTTAAAAAGTTGAAAATAAATTTTATACGTCAAAACGATATCAAAGTTTCAATTAATACAGAGCATCGTTAGCTGCTAGTGGGTCGTGCGACAAAGGTGCTCTTAATAGAATTATTAAGTTGCGTGGTACCCTGCTACTTCTGGCGTGTGCTTTTATACCAATATGTATATCCACTTAATATACTTTTGCTGACCAGTTCCCCTGCCAATTAAAATACAACGTTCAGGATTTGGACGTTATAGTCCGTAATATAATCAAAATTCGCGACATTTGTTACCCGACTGGACAATGAAGTACCATGACCTCGTATTATCGAAATTTGACTAAATTTTTTTTTTTTTTTTATGCGTGTAAACTAGCGCTTGACCATGATCCCACCTGGTGTTAATTGGTGATATAGTCGAAAGATAGTACGCGCCAGTTTAGTAAGTGCCTAATATTGAAAAGACGTAATATTTAGAATTTAACGGTCGTAAAACACGCTTGAAGTGGCAATGGCCAGGGCACAGCGCGTAGATGGCTGATGGGGCCGAAAAGTTCTCGATTGGAGACCACGAACCAGCAAGCGCAGTGTGAGACGTCTGGTCTGGTTTGACGACCTCGTAAAGGTCGCAGGACGCATCTGGATGCGGGCCGCTTACAACCGGTCCTTTTGGAAATCGTTGGGGAAGGCCTGTGTCCAGCAGTGGATGTTTTACGGCTGAAATGATGATGCTGATGATGAAAAGACACTGGCCACGCACCGCCATTTTTCTAAAAAGAACATAGTACATTATTTGTTATATTTACATACATAAGTTTTACGAGTTTCAGAGGTACGTTTTTGTATTCATGATATTTGTTTTAGTAGGTTGTGACTCGAGCAGAAGATCGTTCTATAATTGTTCCCTTTTCTAATTATCAACTTTTTCATGTTCCCGTACCATGTATCTCGGCTTTGCAATTAAAACTGCGACGGTCTTTTATTTCGTGGTGACCTACACAATTTCGCTTCAGAAAAAACTGAATGTAACGAGAGTTACATAATGAGAGTCAAAGCTTTAAAGTTGCATAGTACTAAAGCTGTGCTAACTTGATGGAACTTTTTTATTGCTATTGTAAACCCAAGAGATAAATGCACTTTACACTAATATCTTTTTAAATCTCTTATGTTGCCTTTAGACTATTGGATGAATGTCATTTAAAGCTAACCGGGTCAGGGTAGATACAACATACTTCAGCCCTGTAGTTCTGGGCTCTCAAGAATAAGACTACGGTATCCCGTGCCTCTCGTAGAAGGCGACTAAAAGGGGCCTCGGGTTCACTGGGCGACAAGGGTGGGGGCCTGAGTCGTCCACCAAGGTGGACCCGGGAAGAAGGCGACATCTGCTAGCCCGTGTCGCCTTGCGCTGGGCACAGGGGGGGGGGGAGGGAGTAACCTCCCCCCTCCGGTGCGTTCCACGTGAGATCCCGGAGCCCCTCGTCATGCACCGAGGAAAGGGCCACCGGGGAGGTTTTAGTGGGTAAGAACCCCACATAACCGCCGTCTTCCCCCAAGAAGGCGGGGTATCTTTGTAAAGATTTCCTCCCCGTCAAAAAAAAAGATACAACATACTTTATCCGCTTCTAATAGATCTGCCTATATCCTTTTTTATTAAATTTTTCTTCTTTTTCTTTCTCTTAATGATTTTACATCACGATCGTAGTGTATTGGAATGGATTTTGGACAGCGAATCTAACTACTACTTTATCTTAACTTACTTAGGGATACGAAAACAAGCGTCAATAGCCTAATGGTTTAGGGTACGGCCTGCGAATCGTAAGGTCGTGGGTTCGAATCCACCATTGGACTATTGCCGTGAACCATGTCCTAGCACAAGCTTAAGCTTAGTTGGAATGGTTAACAAGATTGTTAGTAATATTTCTGAAAAAAAAAATGAAATATTGCTAGCTTTCTTTAAAAAAAGAAGAAAAAAAAGAATTAATCTGTCGACGTGTAGAGACAGTTACCAGTTATTAGTTACAGTTGTTCCTTTGCTAGTGGGTGTAGTCATTGCAGTACATAGTATTAATTTGGTAAATAGATTGTCTTTTAATTTGCATAATTTAATAATCCCATTATCATTCTTTAATAAGGGCGGATTAAACAAAAGCAAATCGATGACGGTCAATAACCAAACTTATTAGATCCCGTATGTGAACACATGAGGGACACATTAAGTACATTGGCAAACACTGGCCATAGACATATAGTAATAATTTTTTATACTTAAGCAACCGAAAAATAGAAATTCATGGGCACAAACAGGCTGGTATTATTAAAAATATTTTGGCTTTAAATTAAGTACAAAAAGTTGCTGGCCGCAAACAAGTCAGTAACCACGTGTAAAGAAATGAAAACGTTCTCGTGTACACTTTTTAGTGTTGTGAATTAAATGTATGGTTCAAAATTAAAATATACGCCTACATATAATTACCACACTTATGACAAAGAAGCAGTAGTAATTACAAATTTTTGAAACTTATTTCTGTTATTTTTAAAAGCAATTATGGTTTCGAATATATTTCCTTATTCTATTTTATTAAAACATATAAAAAGAAAATAAAGAACGAGCTTTTTTATTAACTAGTTGCGATTTTTAAATAAAATATGTACTCTGTACTACTTTAAGTTACAATTGATTTAAATAATTATTTTAATAAAATGAAAAATATTTAATTTAATTTTTTAATTAAATTTGAATGATGAGATAACATTCTAAAACTGATCGATAAAATTAATGCAATTTTATCGCTTTAAATCTGTTTTTGTGATTGACTTACGGTGTCAGGCCGGAAACAATTACCGGTGAGAAGAATAAAATCTTTTACGTTTACATTTTGTTTTACTATCACCTTATTCCTTGTATCTGAAAATTGTAAAATGAAGCTATCGTTATTAAGCCTTTCGTTAGCGATTCGCGCTCACTTCACGAGATAATTACTTGTACTAGAAATTTAATGCAGTATTAATAAAATCGAAATTCTCGTGAGCTAATTATAACTGGTGAGCATTTTAATCTTAGTTTCAAATGCGCTAAGAATTAGTCATGTATTCATATTCCTTTTAACCGTCCAGTCCGGTTGTGTCCAGTTACTAGCAATAGAGGTTCAGGCTAAGCGACCTAAGAGCTATGCCACCTCTCAATTCGATGAAGCAGTCAAGGCCAGCTTCTCTCGCCAATCTGTGTAGTTCGTCATAAAAAAAATGATATTCCTCTAAAGCTATTTCAGAAAACTGATTGAATGAGACGGTAATTCGCTTGCTGGGATTTCCTTCTCTGGATTTTATTGACGCCTTTCAGTAATTATGATCACATTAGAAAATCTTTTCAATAATTATTGCTTCACTCTATACTATGTTATATATTGAATACCCTAATTTTGTAAAACTGCATTTTTTTACATGTCGTTAAATACGTCAAAACATAACTGTGGTGTTTTAGAAAGATTTGAAAGGTGAACCTTTAAGCAAAATCAATTAAATGATATATAAGGATTTTATTATATTAAAATAATATACATTTCATTTGAAATATAATCTATTCGATAAGTCGTAAAGAAATAAAAAGGCGGACAAATGGAAAATATTTTGAATTAAACAAAATAGTATTTATTATAAACCCTTAACATTCATTGTATGAGCTATGTAGAGTAAAATGTAGAGTAATGTTGATAGAGAAGAAAAAGAAAGAATAGTAAGTGTAATTGTGAGTGTAGTAATAGAATGTGTAGATAAGAAAAAATTAAGATTGTATGACTAATAACTAACCTGAGGATGAATGAAAGTTGATACTAGAAAATCCCTAACCCACGTTGGGGTACTAGAGAATGACACATCGGCTGACGTAGAGAAAAGACAAAGGGTTTTACAACTCTGAAATTATATATAATCAGTAGTAAAAGCCGTTGTGAAAAAAAAAAACATTCATTGTAAGCCTTAACCCACTTATAACGACTGATTTTTAAATCTTATAATAATTTTAAAATATTTACAAACACATTAATTACGTGTGATCATTTTACAGTGTTTCCGTGCATACATAGTCATCATAACAATACAGTTTTAAAAATAATTTTAGATTTTTTTTGCTTTTGAGGAATTTTGCAATGAACTCAAATTCAATAAATTCGTGTTTTTATACTAGTATAGTAGCGTATAGTATAGAAATAAAAGCCAAAATATAGTTTAGTATATAGTTATATTAGTATATAGTTTAGTTTTGTTATAGTTTCAGTATTAAGTGGGTTAAGTACTTTTGTTAGTAAATTTAAAAAATCCTTACCTTTAGAGTTAAGACCAATTATATTTTTTAATAAACTGTTCTTCCAATCTCGTAGCTGTGAAGTCATAAAACATCTCCTAAAATATTCAATCGTGTCACATCGATTACATAGTCATACAAAGCCGGGGCTGTGCAAACAATGGAATCCCTAATAGAATTAGTAAGACCCCTGCTAGGCGCTCCCTCGGGTCAGGTTATGCAAGTTACAACGTTTATCAGATTGACATCACTAGACTATTTATTCTATTACCCGCGAATACCGTCTGCTTTGCACGGACAGTAGGTATTTTCAATAATATATTTATACGTATTTAAAATTAATAATTATAGAAATTGTAGTATAAAATTGATTGGTAGAAACACAAAAAAAAAATAAACACAAATTATAAAAAGAAATACAATAGAATGTAACAATACAGTAGTGATTTTCAGCCAGAATCTTTTGTTATATTACGACATCTGAAGAGCAACACATCTAAATTCTATTATGAAAAAAAAAAAATTAAAAGTAATTAAAATAATGATGTTCCCAAAAAATATTTATATTAATATAGATATTTTATTTTATTTTTATAATAGTAAAATTAAATGGTATAATGACTAAGTAAAGAAAATGCATTTATTTAGTAATAAAACCAAAGTTTTTGAAGTATTGGTATATCTTTGATAGTACGATTTATTTTTAATTATTGAAGAGACATCAATGTAAGACAGAAGAGGGTTTTTGCAAGATAATCACTGCATTTTTCTTTTTTTAATTTTAAATCGGCGTAAAAAAAGGCAGCAATTCGAGTGAAGTTTCTAACACATAAAGCATGTTCGAAATTTGGATTCGGAAGTTTATACGTTGTAATAATATTTCTGGCCAGTAGTTAAATACGAAGGACTAAGTCCAGGTTACTGTTGAAAATTAGCGCTATGACTGCCTTAGCAGTCTGGCATCACCTCTCAAGGCTCGGTCTTTCTTTCTTTGTATTTGTTTGGTACAACTGTAATTTCAGTTGTGTTCTATATTATGTTTGTAATGTGTTAATTATAATAAATAAATAATGTATATATCTGAACTATGTAACTATCTATACCATAAAGTAAGTTTATGGTATAGTTGTCAACTTAAGTCTAAGTTTGGCACGCGTGCTGAATTGTCCGGATGAGCATCGTATCACAAATGTTGTCGCAGTGCAATACCTCTGGGATTATCATCGTCATCACAACCATTGTTGTCTTTGTTATAAAAAATCATTAATGATAATGTTTATATCTTGAATCACTTAAGTCTATGTAAATAATTTTAGCAGAATATAGGAGGCTATTTTTTTTATTTTAAATTAAAATAGATATTGCGTTAAAATTTCAAGTATCGAACTTGAAAATGAATATTACCTTGACCTAATTCACGTTATAGGCAGTATAATGATATACAGCGGAAACATTATGATCGACTACTTTTATTAGTGTTTGAAGTTTAATTTGAATGATACTTTAAATTATCATGTTGGCAAAACTTGTTAACGTATAGTAGTGGAAAAATAATGTAATAATATGTGCGAAAATTCTAATAAAAACATTAAATAGACAAAATATCTCTCGGGGCCAAATTATCGTAGACACTATATGGATGGTACATCTATCTAGAAGCTATCACCGTGGCATTTTGGTTGTTACTGAAAGTTTGGAGAAGTAACTCCAGTAATGTTTCCTTCATTGAAAAGGGAATTGCGACGAAATTGTTTATCCTTTTACTTTTACTTTCTAGATCTGTTATCTTGAGACAGAGTAATTAGAGGAACAAAATAATATTATTCAAGTCCGCAGCAGTTTTTCAATGATTCATGGTATATTATTTACCTCTATAACACTAGTAAACATGTCTTGGTGAATATAGGCATAACTGATTTAATTCCGTTATTGACCATTTAGCTTGATGCGAGTTACAGGTAACGTCGAATGGCCGCTGGCGGTGCGACGTACAAACTCGTCCGCCAACTGAGAGGGACACATTCACTTATTTGCATCACAAAGGCTCAGAAATATGGCAACTGATAGATTTTGAATTTAATTGCTTCGGAAAATATCAGTGTTGTTGTGTCATTTTGTGCTTTAGATATCATTTTAAAGTCATAAATATTTGATACATCAATGCATAATACATTAAAGATTATACCGAGCATTGATTTCCGTTAAAGTGATGCTCCAGAGGATGTGGGACAATAATTTAGAAGTCGTTGTCAGTCTTGACATAGTCAACGCATTTAACACGCTGCCCTGGGGGCGATTAGGGAGGCACTGGTGTACCACCGCCTGCCTCCTATACAGCATCGTCGGGGCGTACTTGCATGGCAGGTGCATCCAGTATATGGGTCGGAACGCGTTCCACCAGAGGGAGGTGAATTGCGGGGTTCCGCAGGGGTCTGTGTTGGGGTCTGTGCTATGGAACCTTGCATATGACGCGGTCCTTAGGGTCGGTCTCCCCGTCGGCGTAAGTGCGACGACACGCTAGTCATGTCGGGGAGGATTTCGATAGCACCATCCGGCTCGCCGAGCTTGGGGTGGCATGCGTCGTGGACAAAATCCACGAGCTGGGCCTACGGGTAGCGCCTCACAAGACCGAGGCGCTATGGTTCCACAAGCTCCCAAGACCCAGCCGGTCGGTTCGCGTAGGTGACGTGCAGGTCCGGTTGGGGTCGACAATGACATATCTCGGCCTCATCCTGGACAGTCGTTGGGGTTTCGAAGAGCACTTCGACCGCTTGGTCCCCAAGATCGAAAAGACAGTGAGTGCTCTGCACAGACTGCTGCCTAATCTTGGGGGCCCCAGGGAAGGAGTCCGCCGCCTCTATGGAAGAATCGTGCGATCCATGGCCCTCTACGGGGCGCCCGTGTGGTGTAACCGCTTCACGGGCGTCCGGCGCTGCAGAGCTAAGCGGCGCAAGATGGCCATTCGGATCGCACGAGGATACCGAACGGTATCATACGAGGCGGCCACTATCCTGGCTCGGTTCCCGCCGCTCGACATCTTGGCGGACATGGACGCGCGTGTATACATGCGCGTCCGGGCCGTCGACAGCGGGGCCGAGCCGCCCCTGGATGCGGGAGAGGTGCGTCGGCAGGAGCACAGACGGGCGATGGAGGTGTGGCGCGTGCGGCTCGCAGAGCGGCGATACACGCGCCAACGCATCGTCTGTGACGTCACGTACCGCCTGACACAGGTACTCACCGGGCACGGGTGCTTCGGTGAGTACCTGAACAGGATAGGCGCGAACCGACCGCGCAATGCCACCATTGTGGCTGCGACCAGGATTCCGCGCAGCACACGCTTGCCGTATGTCCTGCGTGGAATCTGCGCGGATCCTGGTCCAGCAGATTGGGCAAGGCCTCTCCCCGCCGGCGGCAGTAGCGGCTGCGCTGGCGGGGAAATCTAAATGGAAGGCGCTGGTCTCCTTCTGCGAGTCCGTAATGACCCAGAAGGAGACCGCCGAACGGGATCGGGAGAGCGCCGATCCCGTTAGGAAAAGGCGCAGGCAGGCCGGTGGCAGACCGGCCCGCAGCCCTGTAGTTGGCTGTAAGGGTGGGGGCCTTTGTCGTCCGCTAAACGACGTGGAAAGCGTGGACCCGGGAAGAAGGCGACATCGGCTGGTCCGTGTAGCCTTGCACTACGAGGGCACAGGGAGGGAGTAACCTCCCCCGGACGTGCTCTCCTTGAGCACAGTGCAGAGGGGCTCCGGTGCGTTCCACTGGAGATCCCGGAGCCCCTCGTCATGCACCGAGGAAAGGGCCACCGGGGAGGTTTTAGTGGGTAAAACCCACATAACCGCCGCCTTCCCCAGAAGGCGGGGTATCTTTGAAGATTTCCTCACCGTTAACAAAAAAAAAATTTAGAAGTCGTGGATGAAATGAATTGAAGTAAGTTTGACCTGTCGATGAGCCGTGATAGCTATGTCCGACTCTAGCTACTCAAGTTGCATAGCACACTGACAATCCGAGTTCGATCCCCGGTGCCAATGAAATTGTTTACTGAAATTTTAAGTGCTGATTTATTACGTGGCTGCACGTAATATAAACCTGCATATTCGTGGCGGAGTATGGTCTAATATTTTTTTTGTACATAAGAAAACGAAAAACACAAACTTACCGCTACAAAGCAGCTGCGATTAGAACCCACGGTCGTAAGATCGTAAATTCGAATGCTTAACCATCAGGGTACCAACGCTTCTGCACTCCCACCATTTCGTTGAAACTTATTAAATTACCAAAATATTGATGTTCCTCGCTTTGGTCGAGATTAAGGGAATAATTTTATATCATATTTGATATGTATTTGGAGTTGTAGCATTCATTTATACTATATACATATCATGACTTCCTCTCTACTTCATAAAGCGTTAAAATCAACCTGCTCATCAAAATAACCACTCTTAATAGTGAAACTGCTTTCAAAGCAATTCAAGAGGACCTCTAGTGATGAAAGATTCAAGTTTCCGGCTATAGAGACAAGTTATGAGCTGAGTTACATTATGCACAGAGTCTATTGTTATTGATGTTGTAACAAGCTTTGTTCGCGATTTTTTTTTCTCTACTTTAATGTAATAGAAATAGATTACGAGGTAAGTGTAATTTGTTACATAATTTTGGTCGGTTCTTTAATTACTTATTATGTAAGAAATATTGGCAAACGACCTTTCAAAGATAATAATATGATAATGACAGCTTTTGATTATATTAGATTAGTTAACTAATTATAGCAATTTTTTGATAAAATAATACAGGATCTTAGATAGCATATGTGAGTTACTACACTAAACATTTTGTTATGAAGCACTATGCTGCCATCTGTCTATAATTAAATTACCTTGTTTAAATTATTAACGCATACTGTCTTACTCAACTCAACACAAGTACGAGCACTACACGTCCTGTGACATGCAAATCTTGGTGATCGTATTAAATCGGACACAGAGAAGTATGTGGATTCAATACAGGCAAATTGCTGTAACAAGCGGCACGTGGTAGATACAGCAGTCTGCGAGAGCGAATACCTGCAGGAAAGCGCAGCTTGGTAATTCTATTAAGAGCACCTTTGTGGTACAGTCATGAACATTAATCATTATATAGTCCGTAAATTTGTGAATCGTGCACCGTTAGGAAGATTCAATAGAACGTTTTTTAAAGTCACAAACACTTTTTTTAATTTTTCCATTTTTATGGACGACTACACAGGCTGTCCTTTACTGCTTCACCCGATTGAGAGTGGCATAGGTCGCTTAGCCTGAAGCGGAGAGGGGTAACCACGGCTTGGACGGTTACTATGTTACGCGTAAGCATTCCGATCCGAGGGCGCCCGAGAGAGCCGAACCACGACTCGGTCAGTCACTATTTTATTGGTAAAATCTAAATGGGACAATTTAAGCTAAACTAATTTATATGTCACTTCGGGAAGCGTTGGCGCTGGGAGAAGAAGTGGCCGAAGAAACTCCAGCAACGCTCCTAATCCTATCCAAGGGGTGGAGTCTACCCATAAAATATTTATAAACGCGCAAGGATTGTTCGCAACCTCCGACGATCGACGTTTTGGGTAATTAATAAAATATTTTTAGAGAGGAAATTTATGTATTTTTATCTGTAATATTTTTAAAAAACAGTTTCCGCAATACGAAATTTTTCAGAACAATAAGAAATCTCTTTAACGCTTTTTCATTTAATACGTAAGTTAATTCATTACTAATGCCGTTTGTTACAATGGAGCCGCTGCGATAATTTGACCTATTTTTAAACGTCTGATTAGCTGAATTTCATTTTTTATTACTATATAAATTGTAATATTAACATAATAAAATTAAAAAAGATAAAGAAATTGACGTGAATGAAAAAAAACATTCTTAACCTTAAATGAAACAACATGTCATTTTGAATTAGGTCGGGTAAGTATGCAATATACTCTATGGACTAATTTTTATTTAGCAAAAATAGTTTTTTAAAAAATGTTCTCCAACGTAAGCGAAGTAAAAAGGGTTTTCTAACTTTGCTTAATGTAGAATGTAAAAAATGTTTTACTTTATGTTATGATGCAAATTAAAAGCACATATCAAAGTTGCGTAACGCTTGTCATAAAATTTTATTTAAAACTCTGTTTTACTGGAAAAAGTTTTTCTTTTCCGTTTCATGAGTCGGTTTACTTGGTTTCTATAATTTGTTTGAAAATCACAACGTATCGGAATTGATTCTCATATCGACAATTTGTTTTGATAAAGTTGTTATGTAGAAATAAGCCCTCCCAACTAGGGATGAACAATGGATGTTACCGTCCTGCATGAGAGGGTTTTTGATAGGATGGGGAAAAAGTAATCCATTATTTTTGCGTGAACTTTAAAACTTGAAGTAACATATTTCGGATCTTTTTGAATCCGACTTCGTGAAAATGGTGTAAAACTGTTTTATGGTCGCTCGTTACCAACTGGACGACTGCTAAAATGCAGGTCAACTTCGATTATTTTTGTGAATTTATCGACTCATATTTTTATTTATTTTTTTGGTACCTGTGCGAGGTGTATATTTGACATCAAAATTATCTGAACGGAACCGAAAAAAGCAAAAATGCAAGCAATTAGCTGTTACACTATCGGGACTATTATATAGGTATAAACCTCACTTTAGTTCTCGACTGCTTAAAAGATGTTAGGAAACACACATATCGAGGAAAAATATTTTGGCATTTGAAGTAACCAATTTCCATAGAGGCATGATCCGCTGTGAAATTAACGAAAGAAGCGAGGTCGGATTCCGTGTAGTTATTTTCATTGTACAAGAAAACTAAACATTTTTTTTACCTTTTACATCTAAGCCCATATCAAAGCCTTATCTTTTTTTAGAATTTGACTCATAATACCTCCCCCTAAAATGGCGTCTACTAATTAGTAATTACACTTCTTCGTTCTTCATTCTATGCAAGTCCGGCTAGGTAGATGTGAAACATCTGTTATATATAATAAGTAAATAGGTTCGGTATTCGAATAGAAAACAAAGTTTAAGAAACGTCTAATCGTTGGAGAAATAAATTTTCAACTGCAATACTTATTTATTGGATGTATTTTTCATTAACGTCTATTGAATAGCCTATGAAAGTAATTTTCATCCGCAATGGCCAAGGAATAACTTTTATAGGATTTCTATAAATTGCCAGGTCAAGAACAGAATTTTAGTATAACTTGAATTTATAATATTAATTTTTAATGGAGAATAAACTAACACGGACTGTCGAAGAAAGTGTCCAACAAAAAATCAATATCCCAAATGTATGTGTTAAACGATAGCCGTGCTAGGAGATTTCGTGATGAGTGTGCACAAATAGATTGCAATCTATGTACTTTTCTAAACAAGTCTACGAATCGGTAAATCCATAAACTCTGGCATCTCTATAGGAGAAAGATGTGTTTTATGATAAGAGTTTAAAGTTTTTAGAGATTTATCAGCCCTAATAATTTTTGTTTTAGTTGCTTGACCAAGCCAAAAGGGCTGTAGAGCTTATAGAAGAAGAAGAAGAAGAAGAATTTCGCTATCATTTTCTTGTTTGTACTAATTATAATAATTCACTGGAAAGTTTCCTGTTTTCACTGTTATGAGTATATCTCTTGCTATATACCTAAACATAGAATAGAATAAATATTAATTTGACAGAGGAGGAAACAAAACATGTATAAAAATGAAAACAAAAACAGGACTGTACGTTTTCGCGTAACTTTCTCCCACGCACTGCCAACTTGTCGAATCAACTGTCGCCAGCGGTGTTTCCGAACGTTTACGATTTAGGGACTTTCAAGAAACGAGCCTATTCCTATCTCAAAGGTTGGCAACGCACCTACAGCTCCTCTGGTGCTGTGGATGTTCATGGGCGACGGTGATCACTTAAGATCAGGTGAGCCGTATGCTCGTTTGCCACTTTTCATATAAAAAAGGACTGAAAAAAAATTCAATTTAAAAAAATCTTGCGACGAAAAGGGGTTGGCTCAGCATATCCTGTGATAACTAACATGTAACTAAACATTAATTTTCTGTCAAAAAACCTGTATATATGTACGTACTTTTAACAAGTTCCATTGAAATATTTTCGGTGGTGTATGAACAGATAGGTCCATACCACTAAAAACAAAGAGTTACCTTGTGCTCTCGCCTTTCGCCTACGGAGCGGAGACCTACACCCTAAAGAAAGCCGATCGAGATCACATTGATGCCTTCGAGATGTGGTGCTGGCGGATGTTACGGATCCCATGGACAGCACATCCTACCAACGTGTCCGTCCTTTGCGGACTTAAAATTAAAGCAAGGCTGTCCACCATATGCCTACGCAGGATACTAGAATACTTTGGTCACATTGCCAGAAAAAACAGTGACAACTTGGAAGTCTTGTGACAGGAAAAATTGATGGGACAAGACCGCGAGGTCGAAGCCCAACATGCTGGACTGACCAGATCCGTACTATTCTCGCCACGTCGGCTAGCAATGCTCTACGCACGGCTGCAGACAGAGGAAAATGGCAACGGATCACCAAAGACAGACTGTTCCCACGAGATGGTCACGACCCTCAGCATCGAGGAAGCCGACGCGAGGAGGAGGAAACAGAACAATCACAGTAACAAATATTTCATCTAATTGTACCGAACTGAAGTTAGTCGAAACACAAACCAGAAACTTTTAATTAGCAACGATGAATTAAAGAGACAAAGACACCTCGAGTCACATGTTTCCAAGGCTTCCTCATATAACCGTTACTTCATTTTTATTCCTTTACTAATGAAGACATGTTTCCATTAATTTAGAAATGGTGAGTAAAATAAAGTCCTTTTTACCTTAGACAATTTATTACTCAAAAGCACAATTATAAAGTGAACATTACTTAAAAATTTCGACACACTTTATTTTCGGTTAAGTTAGTCTATGGTAGTCTATAATATTTCATAGATGAATTGTAGTGAAGGGAAAAGTCGAAGGAAAACGACCAAGAGGTTTATTAGAGGTCATCTACCAGCGACGACCCTTACAGGGCTATGGACTGGCGAGCCTGGTGAGGTCGAGAGAACAACTGTTATTTGCAAAAGTTTTAATCATTGCATTATTAAAGCTTGAGCTGAGACCTTCTACAATTATGAAAGGTGCTAGAGCGTGCACTATTGTTAGCAGGCCTTATACTCCTATACATACAAGTTTCGTTATAGCGTAGACGTCTAAAGATTATTCGTGCATAGATCGACAGAAAATTAAAATTCCAACTGTATAACCAATTGTTTAATAATTTATTAATAGGAAGATAAATTGAAAACTTTACAAAATAGGTATCGATAATAATTAGAAACTGACAGACCTTGACGAATAGTTGACATTTTCTATATATCTTCAACTATATTGTTGTGTAACCAAAACAAATAGACCTAGTAGCGTAAATAGCCTAATGGCTTAGCCTATTATTGACATGAACCGGCTCTTAGCACAAGTTTCAGCTTAGTTGGAATGGTTAACAAGTTTAAGTAATATGTATGAAAAAATTGTTACCATTCATTTTTTATCAATTAAATTTACGAGTAAAAATAAAGACCGACTTCTGATCGAATAGGAATATTATGAAAAAGAATCGTTTCCAATAATCATCAAAATCGGTTTACATTATATTGAGTTATTTGTCCATTTGTCGCGCACATACACATGCAAATTTAAGACAGGACAATTAGACCAAATTGAAAGGGAACCACATGGTAAGCACCAGATTTCAAATAAAAAGAAAGAATCATCAATCAAAATTGTTAATTATGTATTTTATGTAAGCAATTAAAAGTGTTGATTTACTATGAGCCCGGTGATGAAGGAAGACAATGTTTGGAAATGTTTTAGAATTTTTTTTAAGTTGTGTGAAGTCTGCCAATCCGCACTAGGGTCGCGTGGCGAACTACGCCTTGATATACTTTCTCTACAGTCAAGGCCTGTGCCCAGCAGTATGACATAGGCTGTAACTTTTAACACAAAAAATGTTTATAGCTGAGTACTTGTTTATTTCATAAAAAAAGTATTTAGTATGCTAATCTGATTTCAACTTACAAAAGAGTCCGCGGCAGCCGGAAAAAAGAAAAAATATTGGTAGCACCGAATAGACGGACAATGGCCACAATCATTGTTCAATGTACAGCTTGTCGCTTCGCGAGTGTAAAAACGATTGAACTAACTTTGTTAACAGAGTTTAAATTTGGACTTTTAATATAATCTTTGTTTTTATTTAGGTTATCATGTTATTTATCTTTATTATGTTAATCGTTTTTAACCGATTTTAAATAGACAGGAGGTTCTCAATTTACACACTGATATCAAACTTTAAATAGTTATGCATTTAATGGTATATTTAACAGAAATAATCACGTTTCTTTAAGGTACCGAAATCGATACTATTTTTAACTATTGACATATTCATAACGTATATTAACAAAACATACGGATCAAAATAAAATTGCAGTCTAATACAGGAAAACTTCATCTTGTAAAATGGAATTCTGTAATCTCTTTTTGCGGCAAATTCATTTATTTCATTCATTAAAAATTAACTTGAATTTTACTAAATATAGCCTTGGTACAACCAGCCAAGTTTACATTTCCAACCTTGAAACAATTAAGAGAGCACGGCAGCTTAAATATCTGGGGGACGTATTATTTCGGTAACAAGTAATTACGCGGGCTACCTCAAATCGTCGCGGTTACGTCGCGCGTTACTTTCAGAAAAAATCTATAAACACGTTTATTTTAAAATATATAACTTTTTTGTGATTGGATGCCTATTGGATAAGGGCTACTTGGATACTCTTATAATCTGAAGTCAGGAATCGATTGTCAGGTGGCTTGTAATAATTTTTTTTTAAATAACTTCTAAGCAAGTACTTCACCATGATCCCACCTAATGTTTAGTTGAAATGCAGTCTTGGGTGGTTAGGCGCACTAGCTTAGTAAATGCATTCTTACTCTACTCTTGAAAACCAATTGCAGTGAAAGGCAGACGCAGGCATACTATCGGAGTCCCTTTCTGTACGTATGATGACGAAGCAAAGTAGGGTTAAAAGAACGGAACACATTTATATTAAACTGCTGTCTTGTCGTCAAAAATTCGTCCCAAAAAAAAAGTATCTTATTCTTTATAGAAAAAGAATAAGCTTCTACTTTCTCTTAAACCCGTAAATTAATTAATTTCACTCATTTATGACTTTTCATTAATTCCATAATTAAAAAGTGTGGTATGGTATATACAGAATAGAAATTGTATGTATTGGAGAAGCAGCATTCTGCAACAAATTCAAAGAAACTAATACATTATATCTTTGAAGGTGTAAAATTGGAAGAACCATGATGGTTGGTGTAACAAACAATACTGTAGAATGCCTTAATTATTGTATTAATTTACGTCCGTAAATAATGTGGATAGATATTTAAAATAGTATTTTCGATTTTTAAATAGGTCAGGCAAGCGAGCCTCTTGTCATGAATGACCCAATTTCCCGTCAGCAAAAATAGGATGTAACGCAGGGTTACACAACGCAGTCTCGAGGAATAAAAAGACAGCTTTTAAATCAACTTTATTTGAAAACATTCGCATAGTCCTTTAGTTTCACGGTATATTGTTAAACGTTATGACAATATTATTTCTTTCAACATGACAAGAAATTCTCTATTTGCCTAATGTGATTGTTAAATTTTCACCTGTGACAGTTGTTTCTCGATAAAACCGCATTTCTATCATATATTCAAATCCTAAACTACTCGAAGTTTCCTTTTATTGTATCTTAGATTATGTTTATGAGATCGTGGTGGTACGAATTCATTCGCGAAACTAAAAACAATTTAATAGTTAAATTAGAAACATCTTGATTGTTACTTAGAAACAGTTATTATCCCGATTTAGGAACCTTCAAGAAACGAGCCTATTCCTATCTCAAAGGTCGGCAACGCACCTACAGCTCCTCTGGTGCTGTGGATGTTCATGGGCGACGGTGATCACTTAAGATCAGGTGAGCCGTATGCTCGTTTGCCACTTTTCATATAAAAAAAAAAGTTATAATACCGCTGGAATAGGGTCCTCACCAGAATCACCCAAATGTCTTTAGTAAAAAACATCATGAACTATTTCGGATTGTTCTTCGATGATATTCAACAAAACTAATCTTCATTCTGGTGTTTGCCGTATAATAAGGGGTCTCGTTTCTCTTAGCTAAATGTTAGCACTAAATACTCTTTTTAAGGTATTCATATTTAAATTGCAATATACATGTATTTGTAACAATGCTGAAAAATGATTGGATGCGTTGGCCCGAAAGACAATAGCCACAATCATGAATACTGTTTGACACATCGTGGAACGAAAACTGTATAAAGTAAACTGAAAAATTGAATTAAGTGAGATTTAGGTATTACAATATTCAATTTTATTCGTGTAAAGAGATTCAAGGGAGGTTGGGAGCGTCCCATCGTAAAGAAGGGCAAGCAACCGCCGAAGATAAAAATAGGTGAATAATACAAACATTTTAGATATAATAATATACCTGGAAAAAGTAAGTTGATATAGATAATAATTAATTTGATTAAAGCGAAATGTGCAATTTTTTTTGTTAGGAACCTGACACTTAGTGCAGGTGGAATTGTCTTTACGTAAGTATGAGTATTGAAAAATATAGCTTCAAGGAAAATATATTTCAATATTGGAACGGATTCCATCTTACAAAGTGGCTTTCATACTTTTGTTCAGGCTTTTACAGAAAGACGTAAAGCATAGATTTTTATATAAGTTGCTACCATAATAGAGGTCGTTGAACCTACTGAACGGTATATTTAATTACGGGTAAGTTGAATGGTAAACCTATCCTTTATGTAGGCTCTGTTAACGCGAAGTAAGTGGGAAAGGGGCTACGGAGTTTTCCTGTAGCCTTAAGATTAGTTAACGATTAGTGGCTAGCGGACAACTTGCATTGAAGATAATGATGCAATAGACTCGTTTAGTAAAATAATTATGTTAGTAAGTGTTATATATAGCCTAAAATAGCGTCTATGTATGTATGTATATCTATAATATGTTGAATACGCCTCATCGATATGGAATCCGATATACAATAAGTACAGTCAGCAACTGGAGTGTGTTCAACGTAAATTTTTAAGATCAACTTCAAATAAATTTTGTAATTTAAAACAATCTTATGAATTATTACTAAATAAATTCGGTATGTTCTCTCTTGGATCAAAGTCTTCTTTACAATATCTGTCAAAATAAATTGGATTGTAATGAACTCGTCAATCACATATGTATACGTGTTCCCCCAGCCATTCGAATCGCATTCGTGAGCTTCATTCACATAAACTCTTTGCTATTCTGACTGAAACACAAGCGCAGGCGCACGCGCACCTCTTAATCGCATCATGGAATTATATAACAATAACTTTAACAATATAGATATATTTGGCTTAACTCCTTCCAAATTTAGAAAAGCTTTACAAGAGATTTTGTTAACTTAAATATTTTCCTCTTTGACTGGTTTTTCTTATTTTCTATTATTAATTTGTCGGTGCAAGCGTGGATTCCAGAACTCAGTGGGCGCAAATTTTACTGTCGGGTTCAGACATTGTGGGTAGCTTCGAGCATCAAACGCCAGATAACTATTTGCAATCGACAACTGAACAGACACGTCCGCGCGGTGCGAGCCCATAACGACAGACTGACGACAGACTACAGACTAACGACAGACTGACGACAGACTACAGACTAACGACAGACGACAGACTAACGACTAACGACAGACTAACGACTAACGACAGACTCACGACAGACTGACGCTCCGTCCAACGGGTTCTGAGATATAATGCCCGCCCCTCCAATGGCCGCATCCAAGTACAACTTCGTACTTGCGTTCGGTTGTCGGTGCTCGATTCTCCGACACGGCCATCTCTGATGACTCACACGTCCTCGTGTGGGTATTTAGAAAAGACAACAATGGCAAAGCATTCTGTCGTTCGGCTATCCTGATATCGTATCTTAGAAGTGATAGGCAGCAAAACTAACGAAGTTTACTATGGAACAAACACAATAAGTTTACGTTCTTCAGATGATCATTGGTAGTCATCATAATCATATCACACATTCAACTCACTTTCACACCAACGAAAACAAGGATATCACAAAAATATGCAGTCGCACCAACGACGTACAATGAATCTCAAAACACACTATCGCACCAACGACTTACAATGAATCTCAAAACACACTGTCGCACCAACGACTTGCAATAAATCTCAAAACACACTGTCGCACCAACGACTTGCAATAAATCTCAAAACACACTGTCGCACCAACGACTTGCAATGAATCTCAAAACACACTGCCGCACCAACGACTACAAGAATCTCAAAACATACTGTCGCACCAACGACTTGTCCAGATAACGCACCAACGTTAACCAGGTTTGAAACATGTCGCCGCACCAACGGCTCATCCAGATAACGCACCAACGTTTCCAGGTTTGAAACATGTCGCCGCACCAACGGCTCATCCAGATAACGCACCAACGCTATCCAGGTTCACAACATGCCGCCGCACCAACGGCTCATCCGGATAACGCACCAACGTTATCCAGATTTGAAACATGCTGCAGCACCAATGGCTCAGCCAGATAACGCACCAACGGTATCTGGTTAGAAACATGCCGCCGCACCAACGGCTCATCCGGATAACGCACCAACGTTTCCAGGTTCACAACATGCCGCCGCACCAACGGCTCATCCGGATAACGCACCAACGTTATCCAGGTTAACAACCTGTCGCCGCACCAACGGCTCATCCCCATAACGCACCAACGTTATCCAGGTTAACAACCTGTCGCAGCACCAACGGCTCATCTTGATAACGCACCAACGTTATCAAGGATATCTTACTGTTTGAGTTCTATCATAACAACCATCATTACATTCACATCTCTCATATTCATCATCAGTATCATCTCATACTCATTACACTCATCATCTAATTCAACAGGGATCTCATGATTTGGTATTTTCCTTACTCGTATCATGTGAGTGCTTGTATGTTCTCTTAGAAGTCAACGACTTACCCTACTTACCTACTTACTCACAAAGATACCCGTCATTGGCTAAAACCTCTATGATCCTGAATGGACCCTTGAATTTGTGGTCTAACTTTACCTGACTTCGTTCCTCGCCCTCTATAAGGACACACTCACCCAGACTGCAACAAAGGTATGACCTATCTCCTCTAACGCCTGCCGGTCGCTGATAAACGGACGTCGCACTCTTTAGTCCAAATGACATGGTCAAATATTCCCATTGGCCATCGGGAGTAACAAACGCAGTCCTCTCCACCGATGCCGATTCCACCGGAATTTGATGGTAGCCGCTTACGGCGTCTAAACAGGTATACCATTTTTCTCCACCTAACCTGGAAGTAAATAGTTCTCGACCACTGCATGCCGAGAAAGATACTTGCGATAGCCATTACGAGGCGCTTCCCTTTATGGCTCTGCTGATGGCTATTATTAACGGCCCTCCTTGTAACGGGTCGTTTTCAAAACACAGGTCGCATCCGCGTCGGTCTTCTCGGGGTTGAATTCGGGCAGCTCGATGCTATATGCTCGTACTCGCCGGACGCTTGATTGCCTCGATCAGGCTCAGACATTGCTACTTTGCAGCTCGAACACTCCTCGCAATAATTCTTCGTTAGCACGTGGCGGTTGCGGATTTTCAAAAGTCGTACGTGCTCAAGGTGATCTCACTTCTGATGTCGGTGCAAGCATGGATTCCAGAACTCAGTGGGCGCAAATTTTACTGTCGGGTTCAGACATTGTGGGTAGCCTCGAGCATCAAACGCCAGATTTGCAATCGACAACTGAACAGACACGTCCGCGCGGTGCGAGCCCATAACGACAGACTAACGACAGACGACAGACTAACGACTAACGACAGACGACAGACTAACGACAGACGACAGACTAACGACTAACGACAGACGACAGATAACGACTAACGACAGACTAACGACAGACGACAGACTAACGACTAACGACAGACTCACGACAGACGACAGACTAACGACTAACGACAGACTAACGACTAACGACAGACTCACGACAGACGACAGACTAACGACTAACGACAGACTCACGACAGACGACAGACTAACGACTAACGACAGACTGACGCTCCGTCTAACGGGTTCTGAGATATAATGCCCGCCCCTCCGTCGGCCGCATCCAAGTACAACTTCGTACTTGCGTTCGGTTGTCGGTGCTCGATTCTCCGACAAATTTAATCCTATCTCTGTAACTTTAATGTAGTAATATGTGGATGACGGTGTTGTTAGTACAATAACCAACGATATGTTTATAGTAATTTATAATTTTTCTTTAGACTTTATTTTACTTTATTGCTCGTACCTTTCTGTGATTTATTATAATTGTACAAATGTTTGTTGTCCTAAATAAAGAGAAAAAAAAATCATCATCATCATCATCTCAGCCGTAAGACATCCACTGCTGGACATAGGCCTCCCCCAACGGTTTCCACAAGGGCCGGTTGTAAGCGGCCCGCATCCAGCTGCGCCCTGCGCCCTTTATGAGGTCGTCAGACCACCTTCCGGGGGGACGTCCCACACTGCGCTTGCTGGTCCGTGGTCTCCAATAGAGAACTTTTCGGCCCCATCGACCATCTGTTCTACGCGCTATGTGCCCTGCCCATTGCCACTTCAACTTGCTTATCCGGCGAGCTATGTCGGTTACCTTCGTTCGTCTACGGATCTCCTCAATCCTGATTTGATCTCGTAGAGATACTCCGAGCATAGCCCTCTCCATAGCTCGTTGTGCGACTTTGAGCTTGCTTATGAGGCCCATAGTGAGAGACCCCGTTTCAGCTCCGTATGTCAAAAAAAAAAATGTCGTCTAATATTTAAGCCAATTATTATTTAGTTGAATAAAACTGCTACGGATTTTATTGATATTTAATCATATTTTGGATTTTCAAATATTTTGATCGCTTTTCTGTGCTTATGGTCACGTGGCAATGGGAGCCTAACAATAAGAAAAAGATCACTTAAAAATATCAATCATCAGGATTAAAAGTACAAATGAAACAAAACTAACTGATTTAAATTGTTTCATGGATGGAGTATGAAATAAAAGGAAAATTTATGCAGTCTATCGCGGTCAAGGTAAGGATCAATTATCTAAGTATGTAAAGTATGTCTAGTAAACTCGATGAGAGAAGTCTCTACCACAATTAGTCTAATTTCACTATTCGCTTCAACAGTAAATATGAGAAGAAATGACACATAGGATCCATATAGGTTCCGAAACGGTTGGACCGATTCCAATGAAACTTTCAGGGAATCTTCAAATTGACCTGCCGAGTAATCCTGTAAAGTTTGGTGACTATCGGAGCACTCCTCTTTCTGAACCGTCAAACAAGCTGTATACGTCGTACTTTTATTTCTGACATTAACTTGAGCCCGATATGTTTTTGTATAAATGATATGAATGATATTGTATTTAGTGATATGTACATGGGTGTAGGTAATGATCTTCACCCGCTCGAGAAGAGAATAGAAGAGAATGAATACGGAGAAAATGAATAATTTAATATATTGTGACAGTTAAATTAAATATTTAATGATGAAAGTTTATTGTTTAAATAAAATAAAGCAAAATCTAGCCTGGCAAAGCGGGCTTGGTACGCTAGTGTTATTATAAAACAATAATGTGACAGTGGTACGGGAAATCCTAATTGGCGTAGCACATCGCGTCCCTTCGTAGCCCCTCTGTATCCTTCGTAGCATTGATATGTTTCGTAGTTAAGACGTTTGCATCGTAGCTCATAGCTCAGTTTTACTTGTACTCGTAAATATTAGTTCTAGCGTTCATTTTCATAAATACCAATTAGTATAAAATTCAGGAAACGCGAGATAGCTGTTAGTACGTTGTTAAAAACTGTAAAATTTTATTCATTCTACATTTTTTGTATATAAATGAATCATACAAAATAGTCAAGAATGAAACATTGAAAAAACATAAATCAAGTAAGAAACAACAGGGAACGTAAGTGACTCTTAGCATTAAAAAAGCTCTCAAAATCTCTATGACTAGTGAGTGACGGATGGACCTTAGTCATTTTTAATGCACTGGAAGAACGACAACTGAGTGTATTCTTTTAAAATCCTGCAACGCAGAAAATGTTTTTTTAATGTATTGTACGTTGTTATTTTTTCAAGCTTTACCACTTAGTGTTGTAACGAGTAGCTGCGTCCTACATCTTAGCTGCTGGGCTACGGCCTTGAAGATGCGAGCGGTCAAGTATCTAATTAGAACGTTTAAATGACGATATTTACAGAAAAATGCAGACTTCATTCATGCTACTTCGCCAAACAATGTTGATGATGATGTTGGCATGTGTATTATCCTAGAGCCACGTACCTATGGAATGAAAACACTAATGAGTATAAGCGGAAAAAAAATAATTAGTATTTTCATCGTAATGTCTTTTAAAAGTATAAGTGGTATACAGTGATGAATTGCGAAAGATAAAGTTACATGTTTTTATAAACCTCTTAAGTCTTTTTAATATAAATGGGCTTGACATATATGACAATAATTATCCTCGTCAACTTTTCACTAAGCTTCTTAGGTGTTAATTTTAATTGTTAATTTGATTTGGATTTGTTAATTTTAAGTAATATTCGAGTAAGTATTAACGACGGTGATAAGTTAATACCAGGCGAGACATATACTCGTTTGCCTTCCTATGGAACCAACTTAAATATGTAAAAAGAGCTTAGATTTAGCATATAAGTAAATAATTATATTAATATTTGTGTCATTAACCAGGATGATATTACTATAAAAACATAGATACTCGTGACTACAAATTTTGAATGGTTCATGAAATAAATTATATTATGTGTAGTATAGAAATTGTCACAAAATTCCGAAACCACTCGTTCGGAACATTATTCCGCGTGAACATATTAGTATATATAATAATGATTGTTGTATATCATATATCTATGACTCTAATGCTTTCAATCATTTAGTTTATATATTTAGTGGCAGGATATTACTACTTGTACTGTGACTATTAGTTCGTATTTACATGTTTATGCTTTACAAAATTTTCGACACGAAAAATGGGAATTTTGAATTTTGAAAATACGGTTAATCAAGCTAAATGAAATTTGAAGAAGTGTGCAACGAAGACGTATGGATATTCAGCCCTTTCTACAATCTCACGCACCAATTTGCATTTATTAGACATTAATGCTTCAATCGGACTTTTATAGGAATGTTTAAAATAGAGAAATTTTCATTTTATGATATTTTTAGAAGATGAACCGGTCACTGCTACGTAATGCTACACGGGATTTTTAACAAAATGCCTGCGTAACAACGCGTTTGAGTTTTTCACACGCCCTTTCATTTCCGAAGCTCCGGAATTCAGTAACACATGCCCACTTCTGTTCAGCAGCAGGAAATGCGCCAAATTGGTTCTTAATTGATACCCTTTTATCCATTGTACACCAGCATAAAATTATTAGGTTAATGAAATTTTATTAAAAAATAACGATAAACCTATCTTTACTGACGGAAATTATTGTTTTGCGAGGATGTTTATCATGCTTGAAAAGATTTCTATTATCTTGTTATATCGCGTGCTTTAGAAATATATACTACCAGCCGTGATAAGTTCCGGATTTCCTACAAGTGCAACTATATTTGAATGAATATTGAAAATGTTATTAGAATTTTATGAAAATTATATTAAAATTCTTTACTACTTGGCGTAGCAAATTGACGCTACACGATAATGCCCTGGTTTTTGTCGTAGAAAGATTTTTTATGAGTAGGAAAACGTATAGCCCACGTAGCTGTTAATCCCGGTGTAAACGGACTACAAAGGTATCATGTCCTAAGTACAACTTTTTTTTAAAGAATGCTAACAACATATTTTTTAGAAAAATTACTAACATTCTTGTTAACCGTTCCAAATAACATTAAGCTAGTGGTAGGGGATGGTCCACGTTAATATTCGAATCGTGGATTCGAACCTACAACTTTACGTTTCACAGGCTGTGATCATTGCTATTTAGGGTTAAAACTAGTATATCTCTAAGGTTACTTACTTGGTGAAATTTGTGCCCGATCTAGGAAGATGAGCCCTGTCACAAATGTGACTATGTGATTAATACGCTTAGTGAATAGCGGTAAACGATTAAATACACCTTTTTAACAGTAGCTAGATAGAGATAACAATTGTTATCCACTTATCACGAATCTAATAAGGTCCCATGGGTTCCGTATTTCGTCTTATATTGGGCTGTATAAATAGACACTCACCATGAGTGCATTGATGCCATAAAATATAATTTTTAGGTAGCTAATTTATGTAGTTAGGAATATTATTGTCTTTAGATTTTTATTTTTATATATTTATAAAATATTGTTTTTATTATACAGCTGAATCCCTTACGTATGTGCGTATGAGATTACATGGGTAATATAAATATGGATATCTTGAAGGAGTTTTTTAAGCTTAACGAAAACTAGATTTGTTTTTGTTTTCATGAGCGCATTCTGGCACGAGAAGCAATAAAAGAAGATCGAGAAACTTTTGGCATGACCCCACACCAGTTTCGGATAGTTTATATGTTCGTCTATTTTTAAACCTCTTGATATACGAGTATTACACGCACATCATTTCGTAAGAATAAGGCTGCCCAACGAACACTAGCAACTTGAGTAATCATGTCATATTTATGATCAAACGACGAAAATTATTTTGTATTCTCTGGATCCGCTTAAATCCAGATGAAATAATAAATTCTTTCTAAATAGATTCTACGAAGACTTGCAATGCACCACTGCAAATGTATTAAAAACATAATAATTATGGGTGACTTTAATGGACAGATCGACAAACAAAAAGCAGAGAAGAAGATATCATAGGAAGCTATGGACTTGGGAATAGGAGTAAAACGATTCGCGACTAGTGACCTTTGCTACCGAAAATAAATTAAGTATCCTAAACAGAATTTTTACAAGAAGAAACCATCAAAGAAATGGACATGGATTTCTCCTAGTGGACGATATAAAAACGAGATCGATTATATTATTTCTAATAATAGAAAAGTTTCAAAGATTTGTCCAGTTTTAAGTAATTTTAATTTTAACTCAGATCATAGAATGGTTAGACAACTGTCAGGTATAAATGTACATTAATTCTTAAATTTGAAAAATAATTGCGCATTTGTCTTAATTTAAAGCAATGTTAATCTAATGTCTAAGAGCTAAACTCAAGTTCTTTAAATCCTAATGAGCTTCCATTCTAATTTCTTAAGTAAAAATCTCAGATTACTAAAATATGCGCCCGGTGTATGACGTTATACGTATATCCTATTACAAATGGGACTTAATGGGTTTTGGCAGATTAACTTCGATTACGGACGTGAGGGCTTAGCCATACACACATATGAATCTGGCAATCCAAACGAAATTGTGCCTTACTTTGTATTATTGAGCAGGATCTCCTCTGTAATAATACCCTGAATGCAGCTAATCTTTTATTCCATATGTGTATTATAGAACTGGGCACTTTGGCTTCGATTCAAGAAATCGGTTTGAAGGTTCACACTTTCATTGAACTGTCAATGGGATTTAATTTCCTTTTATATTCAATTACTTCATGGCCTGCAATCGTAAGTAACATATTTTTGATTTTTACTTCCGTATTACTTCGTAATATTGTACTTGTGTAACAAACGCATCCACTCTGCTTTAATTTCGCTTGAAGGAAGGCGAAGATGAAGCCTAGGATGGGACTCGTAAACCTATACGGTGTCTATATATTATGTAAATGTATATATAAAATACATATTTTATAAAGTTATTCAACACTGTCACCGTTAATTAATTTTTGAATGGTGCTAAATGTCAATCACAGTCAACGCATATTAGAGGAGTCACGTACTTATCCATTACGGGTTACCAAATTTAATTTAAATTACCACAGAGCTACGCAGTCAAATATAATTAATAAATCTGTCGGATAGGTGGTCGCGAGAAACTCCCACTTAATCAATTTCCGTAGTTCCCAGCATTGGAAAGCCGTTATTTTCTGGTAAACACTGTCAGAAATTGTACATACTCCAATATACTAATAGGTTAGTAAAATGTATGATGTTAAATATACTTTTATCCCAATAACAGAAAAATAGACAGACATCATAATAATTATATATATTCTGTAATGTACAGCACTGACAGTCTGGTATCTCACTTTACGACTTTACAGTCAGGGATTGAAATTCCACGTTGTTCCAATGAATTTCATGATCTTTGAAATGAATCTTTGGTTTTATTTGTACAAAAATCACCATATTAGAGTTTGTGCCCGGTGTATGGCGATGGGCTAACTACTTCTCATATATGTGAACTAATAAGTTTGGCGAAAAGCGGACAGCGAAAGCTGTCTCTGTCTACCCACTAAGCTTAAAAGGATGTGAGAGCCTATGTTGTGGGAATTCATGTAATGTCGAAGTAAATTAGATAAGCGTTATTATTAACAACGGTAACTAACTTATGATTAGATAAGGTAAAAGTATTTTCGAGAAACTTTTCGGGAACTGAAATGATATTTACATAAGCCTCATATTATCATTAATACAAACAATGGCCTCTAATATATACATAAGTCTTTGACAACTGTATTGTACTGCCTACACGGACAAACTGTGATATGGTTGCAGTAGATAGAATTTCGCACAGTAGCGTATTGAAGCGGTCCATCTTGTTTATTCTGTATATACTGCGACGTTGTAACCGCCAGTTCACAGCCACATGTGAAGGGGCTTGATTGCAAAGCCTTTACGGAATTGCATGTATTACGTGACATACGATTTGGATACACGCTTATTGAAAACAAATAATTTTATTCATAAAACTAGTGCATGTTACATAGATATTAAGTCTATAATACTTTTACACTTTAAGGTTGTGCTTATGAAATATGAAATAATAAATTCAGTGAGCTTATTTTGTGCCAAATATTCAATTCTAGTGTTTCTTATTATCTGAGAGAATTTATTTTGAATGAACTGAAACGTTTTTTCTTTCTTAGTGCAAGAAAATTTATATAAAACATTGTAAGATTCAGCGAACACGTGATAAATCAGAAGCGTAGCTGAGTGCCACAATTATAAATAATCCACTTATATGTTTTTACCCGGTCCAGAGTTCATGAGACAAATTTTCCGCTTCGAAGTTCTCGCAAACAAGATCGTTTACAGCGACGGGAGAGGCGTACCAGGAACGCAGAACTCGCGAGAGAGTTAGTTTACACGTGGCGCACTCACACAGCGGCAACACCGCTTGTGTGCCGTATGCACAGCGTACACAATTACAGACGTGGTAGACTGGAAAACGCATTTAGCCGGAAAAGATGCAACAAATCAATACCTTATCTATGTATAACCGTAGCTCCACAGCTACATGCAGTTTAAATGTTACCCTTAGTGACTGTTCATAACTAATTTAGGTCACATTATGAATGCTTGTTATTGAGATAAAATGAAATGCTTTTTTCGCAACACGGCTGCGAAACTTTACAACACACGAGGAAATGAAAATACAAGCCACTCGCTGACTATAAATGCAGTGAAAACCTCTGAGTGAAGGTCTCCACTTTCAATCTAAAGCACAGTTAACGACTTTCTAGCTGCGTTTCCGGATTTATTAAGCAATGTAAGCCAAAGGAACGAAACGTGAAGCTTAATTAGTAATTTGATTTGAAAAAAAATCTGTGCTTTTCAATTTTCCAGTTAGCTGTGCGGCTTAAACTTGTTTACAGGAGTTTATACGTAACTTCAGGCGATGTTTTTAAATTTATTGAATTATTTTCACCGTTTATGACTTTTCTATGGTCTATTTTGTCATATTGTACGCTTTGCTTTTCAAACTTATTCCACTTTGGAATTTTGTTTATTTAGCATTCGCATAGAAAATCGTGAAAGCAATCAATAAATGAGTCTTAGTTGTTTTGACTCACAGGACTCGATAGAAAATAAATGCACAAATTTTAGGGCAAGCCGTGATAGCGTAATGACTAAGCAGGAAGTTGGGGTTCGAATCCTAGGAGACTGAAATTGGATCTACGTGATACCTATATTGATAATCTACATGGAATATAATGATCTCGATAAGAATCAAATAGCGATAGTTGCTTCTATCTACCCCTACGATAAAAGGGCGTGAATGCATATTGTTTTTATGTTATCCAAATATTGGTGTGGTAACCTCTAAAAACGATAGAATTGAGTAAGTAGGTCATGATAACAAATATCACGGCTTACGTCATTACATCACGATTGTTACGTAAGTGATGCATTGATTTTAGGCCTAGTAAAACGCACACAAACAGAATTCGCCCGTCAAGTTCACTGATAATAGTGTTTGCTGCTGTACCTTTCGCATACTTCTGTTAAGCTTCAGCTTTTGTGTGCCTCTGTATTAACTTTTAATACTGTTTTAAACTTAAGTGCCGTTGTTGCTCAATGTTTGGATAGATATTGCTTACTGAAAATTTGAAATGCTACAAATAATTTTCATGATAAACATTTTGAGGAAACCTGCATGTCTATGAAAATTTTCTATATGTATGTATTTGATGTCCGCATTAGGCCCAAGTGGCTGACTGTGCCCTTATACTCTCTTTACAATGAAGGCCCGTGCCTAATAGTAGGACATATAATTATCCTTTGCTTTAGTACTTCTTAGGTCAAGCAGTATTACTGACAGTAAATAATTATTTTACTGCCGTGGAAGTTAGTGAACGTTGACAGCCATACAAACTTATCCCATCTCTTTCACATTTCTCTCACATTTCTTTCCTATAGTGATTATCTGTAACAGGTGGTGCATAGAAATATAACTTCTGTTAAAGTTATGGTTACTTGACATCGGTATTCTGTAATACGCTTCACTTTTTTTAAGACTAGACGAGCGGCACTACACGTATCACAGTAAGTTTATCGTCTCGTCTAAAACTAAGAATATTGACTTTATTATTACAAACAATTTGTAACATAATGATGCAACAATTGTATTGTAAAATAGTAAAAATGAAAAATGTAGATTAAAAAGAAATCCAGAATGTAGTAATTTGACAAAACATACAACAAAATAGGTTCCGTATTTTCGTAACAAAGCATTTTACGCTGTTTCGAGATTCGTAATCCAGGCAGCAGCTGTCATTTCTTCATAGACTTCTATTTTTAAATTTGTATTTTGTGACGACTAGCGACACCTATTTGTACCTGCGTTTTTATGCATACAAAATTGTATAAGGATGTTACATGTACTTACTGATGAATCGTAATGTTGTAAGTGTGAATGTAGGTAAGATAATTTTGTGTTCATTTACATGTACAGGTGTCATTTTAAATAATTCTATGCAACAGAAGTATTTAAAAACTGAACGTTTTTGCAGTAGATGTTCCAATTTCCCTGTGAAACACAAGAATAAGTTCAGGCATAAAAAACGGAAGCTTTTTATTAATTTGATTTTTTTATAAACCGATTATTAAAAGTACAATATTTTTACTTAAATTAGGGTACACGAATAGCTTTTAAATCTTGACCTTAACACATTGACCTGTTCATCGTTTTCAAGCCGCCTGCCAGCCGCATGATTTGGGATACAGTCCGTGAAACATAAGATATCAACGACTTTCCATTCCTTCCTTCTAACCACCAAGCATCATACATAATTTTCAAATGTTTAAACAGAATGTTAATGTACCTGAATGTACCTTCAATCAATCAGAAGAAAATCAATTTTTTTCTTACATAACTATTTAATATCGGCTTGATTAATTTATGACGCATTTGGAGGTCTTTCTTGCGGTTTTTTTCCTTGCTATTTGTGGTTTACCGGACCCCATAATATTATGTAAGCGTAATACGGAATTGTTCTTTGTCTCTTTCTCCTATAAAAATAACCCTCACTACCTTTATAGTGTAGACTTAATTCTAATAGCTTCTTCGTACTTTCTATTTTAATGGCAAACGGAAAGTGAAGCCAATATAGTTGGAACAGTATTCAAACTTCTTTCCGATTCGAGTGAGTACCACTTCGATATTTGCCTTGGAACATTTCATTTATGTAAATGTACTATAAAGTAAGGAATATGAGTAGTTTATTGTTCAGATTTCTACAATTATTCTTAGAAATCTGCTGTTCAAAATCGTGTATTGAAAATCGGTAAGCATTCGCAATATGTTGTTGGGTTAAATAAATAACAGAATGATTCATATTTAAAATTCCTTATTACTCGTATACTTTTATACATTTTGTATTGAACAAAATGTAATAGCATACTGTTAAATTCCCAATCTACCGGTTCGTGGGTTTGAATCTCAGGACCTAATTATTTTGGTTAAAAATTGATAGCGATTACTCATTCTGTTTATATCACTAGGGTTTAAAAACTATTTAATTATTTTTTTCTACAATAACAGTATATATTACTCCTTATTACATCAGCTATCTGTTAGTGGAAGTCTCGTCAAAATAGGTCATGCTGTTCCTGAGATTAACCGGATAATTCTTATGCGTGTAGTTAAATGCGGTTATTTTAAACAGCCTCTCCAATTTTATTAATTTGTATATATCTCACATTTACCACTTAATAAAATATAATATTTACATTAAGTTGCCATCGATAGCAATGATAATTTGGTGAGCTTGTACCAATGAGTTGTTGATTTCTTAAGTATAAAAAAACTCTTTCCAAAAATTCGTAATCAATGTACAGCGATGTGCTCACCACTACTGTGGCTGGGACGCTATTAGATTTGATTAATAATGCTAAAAAAAAATCAATTTTTATTAATAGTCTTTTTGATATCAAAACCAGCTAGAAGATGGATGGATGGTTTCCGTCAATATCCTGACTTTAAGATACGTCCTTATGTTGAGCACACCGTATATATATGTGATGGCAGAAACCCCTTTAGTTGTAATACCTTTCATAAATTTTATTAAAATTTTTCAAGAGGTCTATATGTGTAAGTTGCGTTGCACGTATTTAAGAGCTTCACGTTTTATACTACATAGGCAGATAAGTTACAAATAACCCCTATCTCGGCATCAAAGAGTAGAACAACGTTTGATCTTCCCTGTGATATTTATAAGGGAAAAGATTTTGCATGTTCCTCTTCACAAGCTTAATCTACGGCATTTCTATCGTCCAAGTTTATACGCTTTTATCATTAAACATAAATTAGTTAATTTAAACCTATATATACAATGGCTATTTTAATCTCTGTCTGCACCGCCAGGGTGAAAAGAATGTAAGAGATCTTTTTTTTTTAAATAAGTGATGGTCTTGCGTTTGAGTATTTGACTTGGTAAACCCGTGTAAGTTACCGAGCCTGTAAGAAATATATTTTGCTTGGTCTATAACATGAGGTTGTTCTCAGCCATACTTGAATTCTTTCTTTGCAAAGTCTCCTGCCGTACAAAGAGCAGGCCTACCCACCACCTCCCATGGCCCTACCAACCTCGTGGTTATATGGGCCGAAAAGCGGGAGGGTACGCGAGGTCTGGCCGTGTGACCCCACATGCACCTTCTTGACTCCCTACAAGTTCTTTATCAGGGCCTTTCTCCACCATTCGGAGCTCAACCCCTTAAGGGGCTCTACGGCACGTGACATAATAGCTCCGTATAAAGAGCAACAACATAGTCCTATATTTGTGTAGAAATAAATAAAAAGTTCGTCTAACTTTGTCCAACACCTAGGTGTATTCTCTTTTCGTATTGCTGGATACTAATTCTATATAGTTTGTGGGTATGTACGAAAATAACCAATGAAGTCAGCTAATAAAACAGCGAACAGGAATGATATAATATGGCCAATTTATGATGCCTGAAACCGTTGCGCGACTAACAAATGTTGCAGTTGTGACAAACAACGCGCGACCGAAATTAACAAGTTAAGTTACAGTTAACAAGCGCTGTGTTTGTGTAAACTCCGCTAACTAGCTGTTTTTACGTCTGTCGGGATGGACCTAGTGAGTCTGTTTGCGACCCGCTACCATAAACTTTTACACAATTGGTTCAACTAACCTCACCGTATAACGAGGTTTCCTTAGGGTTCGCTTGCATTTATGAGCGGTAATATTGTTTTCATGTTTTGAATTTGAATTTAGTTTCTATATTAGGTTATAGAACAGGGTCTAGTGGCGGTATTCATTATTCCTATATGCCTATCGTTGGTTTATTTAGCAGTGATAGAATAATGGTGAAGGGGTTCAACTTACGATCTGATGGTCGCATGTACGAATCCCAGTCGGCTCGTACTTGTACGTTTTTCAGTCTTTTAAGGACAGAAATCGAAAAAAAGCTCGGTGTACAGCGATAGACTCATCTCCTGGTGAAAAGAAGGCAGCGAAAACACACTCGTCTCTGTCTAGCCCACTAAAGTCACAAGGTAAATAAAAAAAAATATTTATATCAATTTTTAGATAGATCCGTATAGTAGTCCTATTCCTAATCAATATTATGACTTTAATGACTTAGACTGGAACTCACCATTTTACGGTCTTTAGTATATATTAGATATTAAATTAAATACATAAAGATAATTGAAAAAATAATTTGAAAATAGCTTAAGCATGTTCATTACTACATAAAAGTTCTAAAAACATTGCACGTCCGAATCAATACCTTAGAGCAATAACAAAATTCACTTACACAATTTTTTT